>OX596382.1:129457804-130814146 GCA_951394425.1 Tipula unca
AAAACTAAACTAAATTACAAAAAAAGAATATTAAACATTAAAATGTTTAATCTAAAAATTAATTTCTTAAATTTAAAATGCTCGGTAATTTATAATTAATAAATTTTACTAAATACAATTAAATGTTTCAGAATCAAATTGTAAAATTAAAGTTCTAATAGTTTGGAAATATTAGATAACAGAAATTAAATTCTAAATTCAAATAAAATTTCCAAGTTGTATCTAGAAATCCAATGAATTCTAGAAATTTCAAGATGTTTAGGATAATAATTTTCATTCTGAAATATTCCGCTAATGGTTTACGTGTGATGTTTTAATTATAAATTTTAATTTAATCAGGAATAGATTAAAAAGATTAGTCTTACCAAAAAATTTTATAAAGTACACGAAGTCAACTGTTTTACTGCATTAAATTTTCCAAAAAAAGTTAGAATTTCAGAAAATTAAAGCCGAATTGAGACTTTCTTAAGGAAAACAGTTTCGCTTCTATGGGAATTTTGCGACTGATTTAAGTTTCATAATGAGCAACCGCATTTCTGTTTTGTTGAAGAATTCATCATTAATAGTTTTTAATTAATTTACTAAAGATAATTTCAGTTAATTGTGTAGAATTGAGAGATATTCAGTTCAACAGCCTGCCTAAAATTTTAAAGTACCGCCCATGGTGCAAATTGACAAGTATTTGTAAATAATTTAAGAGATGCATAAAGGTCACCACATGAACCATATTCAAGTAAACCAAAGTATAACTAATCACAACTAAGATATAGTTTAAGGCAATAAAAGATTTCAGTTGACTATAAACCAACCTTGGATATGCGAAATATTTAAATATTTAAAAATTTTCATTTTCTAGAAAAGAGTTGGCAAAATATGTTTGCATCTTTAAGTAAGTTTTTCGAATCTTTGGGGCCGCGAAACTAAGGGATATTTTATTTTTAAAATAATCGTAGCTGATAATTTTCCGAATTTAGTTTAAATTGACTTTTAATTTGAAGGGTCTTTAAAATATTTAGTACTCGGACCCTCATCTCTAGCACAGAATGTAATTTAATAACAGAAGTTGTTTCCTATACTCCTTTGTTTGCATTGTTATTTCCTGTATGAAAAATTGGTTAGATCGAAAAGGTATAAGCAATAAAGCTTTCTTTATTTGTAAATATTTATTGTATTTTAAAATTGTACCCTTGTAAATTGTCCTTCTTCGTCCTTCTCTATATAGGTTATACAATTATCGGATCTGTATTTTTTACACCCCGGGTAATAATGCATAAGGTTATTTATAATAAAATTAAAATCAATAAATCAACAAACGTCAAAGTACAATGTCGATCAAATGTTGTAAATATGGACAATTAATTGGTGAAATTCCAAATCGTGTAAACTATGCTTATGATTTTAAAATATTTCATTTAAGTTGTGTAGCAAATGCAGGAAAACAACGGCAGTCACTCTAACAAAAAACTAATTGGTACTATCCCGAAATCTGTAAAACGGCTGCACACAACCATTCCAGTGTACCAGCTGAAAATGATGATGGTTCAGCAGTAGTGTTACTGTGCCGTTTAAATAAATAAATTAATTTAATTAAATATTTTATTTTAAATGAATCTTTTGTCCTTTAAATAATATAAAATTCTTTAGTTAACAAAACAAATATGTTTATTAATAAATCCATTACAAAAAATAAAATAAAATAGTATTTCTTTAATTTCTTAACTTTAAGATTAACAAACGTTAACCATCGCATCTTTGCGTACATCACAAGGTTTAAACCTTAAAAATTTAAAGAGGTTTGATTAGGAATATTAACTCTATTTTCATTAAATCGTGTTGGTACGCAATTAAAAAAAAATACAAAAATTAAATACGTACTTATGTCTTCCTCATTGTGTTCCTCGACCGCAATTCGCACATCGGATTTTGGAATTCTTTATTATTCATTCTATTTGAATTTCATCTCTGACCATTTTTCTCCAAAATGTTTAGATAGTAAATTTTTGATGTCACTTATTTTGGCGACGCTAAGTTAGTTATAGACTTTCTAGCCGCATTATCCGACTGATAGGCTACTTTGCCTCGAACTAATATTTTTTGGTCGCTTTTAGAAATGATAAAACGCTTGGGCTCATTAAATTTAAAATGGTGGTCGAATTATTTTTACCACTTCTGTTCTCCCATCTTTTATTGGACAAGACGAATTAACCTAACCTGTAATTTAAAAAAATATCCAAATGAATAAGCATTATAATAATTTAAATAATCAATTGTTTTTCTAATTTGGCAACTCTGTCGGGAGGTATATATAAAATGACCAAGGATGGGGGAAATTAATTCCAAACTGTGAATTATTGGTGCATCCTTTAATAGCCCATAACGACACATACCGAATTCAATGTAATTTTTATTTTGGCCACCACACTCATTTACCTCTAAACGAATTCTACTTTTACCTCTAAGATTCATCTTATACAAAGCCGATGATGTAAGGCTAAAGCTACTTGCCCTGAAACTTTCAAACACAGATCTCGCCTGGCATGCCACTTTAGGTAACACCATGTTTTACTGCTTCTATAAATTAAAAAATGCTCTTGCTTGTCGTTTGTGTACTAAAGACTTCACCATTGTCGCTTGTTTCTTTGTGGAGTCTTTTCTAAATTGTATTTCTTCTTTTAGTCGAATGCACATGGAGCACAGATCTGTTGCAGGTGTCTTAAATGAAATGTTGAAGCAACTATTAAATATACAACCAAAATAAGATTTGTTTTATATCAGAGTTAGGTTATCTAAGCTCACTTGGCAAATATTGCTCTTTGGTAATTTTATTTCAATAATAGTGGAGGCCAATGGTGTTAAATTTTGATATAATGAGATCCTTTTTATGATTTTGAATACCGGTTCTGTCCCCTCCACGACGTTTCACAGGACCTTAACTGGTATCTAAATGATGTTTGGCTAGACGCACTATTCGGGCTTAATTAGTACCCGGTATACCACAAAAGGCGGTCTGACATAGTCTAAAGATCATTGCATCTCGACCGGTAATAATGGTAATGTAGTGTAACGCACCCGCATTTCGATTATGTTTGCATTTTGGACCAATTGGTGGTCGTTTTTCTTTGTACCTAAACAAATAAATTTTAATTTTAATGTTACAAAGTGAAATTAGAAATATGTAACCTAATCAAGTGTTGATTTTTTCACGGGCCCCTTTGGTTGCCGTTACAGCTCTTTTCATATCTTTTTCGCTATTTAAAATAACTAATGGATGTTCTGAATCACCCATTATTTATTTTTATTATTATCATTGCAAAATGTATTAAACAGTAATTTTAAATAAATTAATAAATTCGTGGGAATAAATAAATAAATTTTTGGTTATGTAAATAAGGAGTTTTAACGATTGTCCTTCAGTATAGATACAGTAGATAACCAGTTTTCAAAAAAAATTCGCGGTTTGCGTTTAATCCCTACTTTGTAAGATATAGTTTTGCTATTTTTTGTTATTGTAGCACTTGAAAGTACGAATCAAACGACATATTGCATACAAAAATGTGAAAAAATGTAGTTAACTCACTTGATCTGATCTGATCGTCACATTTGTATCCTTCATAAAATAATTGTTATATTTTGTATTTTTTAAAATCTTATGATTTGTATGATGCTATTTGGACCAACAAAAAAGAAAGTCTAAACTCTTTTGCGGCATTGCACGAAACTAACTAATTTGTTTATTATTGTTCAACACAAAAAGGGTTAGTATATACGAGTACGTACGATGCAATATAATTATTGGAACACAAATTAATGCATTCGTGTCTTGAATCATTTGTCGTTTATATATGAAATGAAATGAAAAAAAAAAAAAATTATTTTCTAAGAAACCAGGAGATTTTTTAGCTTTGATCAAAAAGGCGAATTACGTTTTAAATATACCTTCTTAGTATACATATGTACAATTCAATAGCGCAACAACAGAAATACTTTTTACTTATTTTAACACGCACAGGATATTCTCGTTGCTATATATACTCGTACATACAGACTTATATGTACATACACGTTTTCTTGTCTCTACAATAAGCTACAAAAACATTTTTGTTGCGTTTTTTAATAAGTTTATTATTTTTATTTTTATTTTATTGTAATATACAGCACAATTGAGGTCAATACATAAATTACTTTGCATGAATATGGAAAATATAATAAAAAAAATTGTTTGCGATTTTTCCAACAACCATAAAAAAATAAAAATAAAAAATGTTCAATATGTTATTTCATTTTATAATTGTTATTATATTTATTGATTTTTTATTTTATCGAGTAATTAAATTATTTAGGAATATTATTTAGCAACACAAGAGCATATTACAAAAAAAAATAATTTTTTTTTCAGTTAAATTGATTTCAAAGTGCTGTTTTTCTTGTGTTACAGGTGATAATTGAATGTGGATGATGATATATATTACTTCAACATGAAAGTCTGTATGTATGTACATATGCATATATAAAATAAAACATATACCGGAAATGTATATATTGTATTTTGCAGGTATATGTTACTTTGTATCGATAAGGTATACAAATTAATTGGTTGATTGTTAGTTTATATTTACGATATATATATACATATATACAATACTCTTTCCAACTGGTTGGTTTCCTGTGTGCCTTATAATTACAATCTAGGAGCCGAAGTAGTCGGTATGTTACTAACTATACTCTTGACCATGCTGGATGTTGACAAAACATTTGCAATACTTGTTCTTGCATTACTTCATCTTAGTTTTATTATTTAACAACATTTCCAAACATAACGCCCTCTTAATCGCCCTCGTTTCTTCAAATTTTGCAATCAATCTCAGAACAGTTATCCCATCATGTGGTGCAATTTTTCGATCAAACTTTTCGTACTGTCTTCGTAATATTTTCATCGAATTAGAAATGCATTTTCACAATAATGGCCTGGGCTTTCGTGAAAAGTTCAATCTTTATACTAATCGGAACAATGACCAGTTACAATGCCGCAAACTGAAAAAATTCACGTTAAATTTGAATAAAGCAAAGATTTTTTGTTCCGGTTTTCTGCCTGGAGTTAGTGAAGTATATTTCGTTCCGATTTAGTTACGGGAGGGAACCGGTTAGAAATAAAAACTAGCTAACTATTTTGCTGTTTGTTTTGCTTCTGAATTATAATTTTTTAATTATTAAATATAATAAAATTTAAGAAGGTTTCACGAAAGTTAATAGATTTTGTTTAAACGAGTTTACAATTTTTATTTTAGATAAAAAAATATCGTTCAACTGGAAAACGATAAAGTATTACGGTTTTTGTCGTGATAAGCAACCTCAAAAATCTAAAATGTTTGTTTATAATTAACGTCAATGCGCTCCACGATAGATTTAGTTAAAAATGTTATATTTCTATAAACGTCAAGTTATTTTTGAATTTATCGTAAACAATTTTTTCGATAATGTATCTGCGTGATCACGAAAACCCCATCCGAATCGCTAGTTTTCTTGTATCATGGAGTTATATACAATAACTAATAACTCGGATTAAAATCTGGAAAATATTTTAGTTAATTACGGTTTAACAATTTTTATCAGAATGGAAACGTTTCACAGATAATTAGTTACCTTACGGATTAAGTTAGAAAATAGTGTCATGATAGAACTATTTTTTTTTGGGCTGGGACTTATTTTGAATGAATATTTATGTTTGTGTGTTTGGACACTCAAGAATATTGGACTTGACGTTATGGTAAATTTTACGAACCAATATAGTTTTTGTTAAACCATCGCCCAATAATATTGCTACTGTTGTTGATGTGCTTGCTTAATTTGTTGAAGTAGTCGTAGATTTCACAAGCAGGAACGATTGATAAACTTATCAAGATCCGCATTTGAATGCTAAATTTTCATCTGTTCCATATACTTCGTTACCAACCATTCGGTAAATTATTTGGCCAATACTCTAATTTTTTCGATCTAACGAACGCTTTTAAAATTTATTTTAACTTTTTCTGTCGGCGAGATAACCTAACAAAAAAGGAAATTATTGTGAAGTCACTAATGGCTTATATATTATGCGAGTATAACAACGAATTAATCAAAACCTTTGGCCCATTATACGAGGGATGCCATTCCGAGATGGTATTGTTGGTCATAATACATTAGGTTTAATGGCAAAGCTAATGATGGGGGATTATAACGATGTCATTAATTCTATAAAAACTATTTTTTTTTTAAATTAACCAATAGCACTGTTTTGCGAATAATAAGACTTCATAGATGTCGTCGTTAACAATTGAACTTTTCGCAGTTCTTTCATTTTAAATTGTTTCATTTCTTTCCATCCTCTTTTATTGGCTAGTTTTCTTTCTTTAATCAGAATACTCGTTCCTGAGGAAATTCCATTTTATTTTCCACTAAGGCTATAGGCCAATACACGGGTAAACCATTTACTACAGTAAAAGTTGACTGCTATTATTTATGTATTATTGAATTTCGTGTTTTTTTTCTATTATAAACTTAAACTCAATCCGTAGATCAATAAAAATCAATTGTGTGTGATAATTCTGAATATTTTTGCTCGAAATTAAATGTAACAAAAAAATCATTTGCTGGCCTTCTGCACTAGATCCATCCATTGTTACGCATGTGTATCAATTCTTTATAGGTTCCGCAACTATTTTAACAGATTAACATTATTGGCTGATTCCAAAATACGCTACGTAATGTCGAATAGAGGTGGAACGAACTTTCGGTTTGCTCAAAAATCTGTTTCGACCACTAAAATATTAGGATGCAAGAAATCCTAGAGGACTGAATTCTATTTATGTCATTAAACCAATTTGAATCATTTGTTTGAATAGTACCATAACTATATTGGTAAACGTAGCTACTGCCACTATTTCGGCAGAATTACTCACAATATCGTTCATGACGTCAAAATATGCGGCCATACTCCAATTATGTTTGACATGGTGTGTTTATAGTCATTCACTGTCTTGTTACGTTCCTTGAAACCTTTCTACTTGTTTTCTCATTAATTCATTATGAGCTCTATATATTTGCTCTTTTAACATCACAACAAATCCAGATTCATGTTTTCATTATGTTAAGCTATGGAGCACGCACCATCTATCTGTTGTTTAGGTCACTTTGCATCTACAGTTTATATTTGTTAATTATTACTTTAAAAAATGAATGGCCGCATGACAGTTTTTAAAGCTAAAGAAATGAGAAAAGTTAAATAATATACTCAATGCCACAATGGGCCCATGGTGCAAACCTAAAGGATCTATCCTAACCCGCATAAGCGCACTGCAACCTTAACAAACTGTATAACTTTAAACCAAGAGATGGATAATAACTGATCTACGTTTAACGATTCGTTCAAGGAGACTTGGTATCTGGCTTCGACAAAAGCCAGACAGCTGCAAAGGTAGTGTAGAGAGTCGACCACTTCCTCCAGACAGTCACTTGATCATACTGAGCAAGTCCCATGCGATGGAGATAAACCTTGAAACGTCCATGGCCCGTAATATGTGCAAACAGAATTCTGAGTTGGCTCTTTTTTAAAGATAACACATCCTCACGTTGGGTTCAATGATGAACCGTTTTGCCTTTCACAGGCTAGGAATAGAACGCCACTTCTATGCCAGTTCAAGTAAAGTTAACTTTTTAATAGCGTGCTTGCCACCGTTGAGGATAGAGGAATTGCTGGCTCGGGCCCCTAAATTTACAAGCTTCGGTAAAAAATTAGCAACTTCATTTCCCACAACACCACCATGAGAAGGCACCCACATGCCCCTTCATCTCGAATTAGAGCAAAGGAGATTAATGATGGAGTAGATGACATAGCACCGGTTAAAGCCCTACAGGCTGTCATCTGCACTCCATTCAGCCTTACTACAGAAGGCGTCAGTTTCACAACTGCCCACCATACAACTGCCGTATATGACAGTAAAGGTAAAACCAGGGATTTGTAGATGAATAACATCATTTTGAGGGTCACACCTCAGGAATTGCTAAATGCCCATCTGCATCGCCAAAAGATAGTAATGGGCTTTTGTAGCTGTAGGTGAAATTTTCAGAAGAGTTTACTATCTAGAATAACGCCTAGGTGTTTGACGAGCTCTGTCCTTGTAATTGCTCTACCAAATAGAGTGGGAACAGTTGTATTAGCATTGTCTCTACGGTTGGAAAATATAACCAGATCAGTTTTCGAGAGATTGACGTGCAACCCCTTTTCAAGACACCAAACTTCCATACTATATTAAGGGCGTTCTGCATCAGATCAGATAAGACATCCAGGTATTTACCAGAAATTGTCAAAAAGAGATCATCCGCGTAGCTTTGCACGATGAACCCAGATCGCTGCCATTTAACAAGTAATTCATCAATAATCATGAGCCACAGCAAAATTGAGACTACTCCTCCTTGCGGGCAGCCTTTGGCTACTTTGATAGACACTGATGGGCCATATAGGCCATCTAACTCAGTCTCAATCATACGGGACTTGAGCATCAAATCGATGAATCGGTGGTGTTGTTTGATTAATATTAAAATTGGTGCGTGACTCATGATCGAAAACGAAATGCTATCAAAAGCTCCCGCAATGTCCAGGAAGGTACCTACAAGAAACTTGTGGTAATCAAGTGACCTTTCGATTCTAATTACGTTCATGTATAGCAGTTTCGCAGGACTTGCCAGCTCTGTAACCAAGTTGCATGTTACTGAGTAGGGAGGTAGTTAAATAGTTATCCCTAATATATAATCCTCAATGATCCTCTCTAAAGCTTTAAGAAAAGCAGAGTTCAGACTAATGCGCCTTAAAGCTTTAGGGTTGGTATAATCCAACTTGCCAGCTTTAGGTATGAAAACTATTCTACTCCAGCTCCAGGACCGTGGTACAGTACTAAAATCAATGCACGCCTGGAACAGATTGAGCAGGTAAGTACGGATGGGTAGAAAACCATGTTGCAGTTCAGCAGGGAAAACGCCGTCAGGACCACTCGATTTGTACGGTGCAAACGACAAAACACTTCTAGGCGAAGACTATCAAGTTTACAAGTATCATTCTTAACCAGAGTCTTATTAAGTCTAGCGAGAACAGATAAACTATCAATTTCCTCACAGAAGTTTTTCCACGCAGCCCTCCGTGCGGATCTTAGACTTTTTTGATATGCTTTTTGAGCTACCAAAAATCGATTCCAATCAGAAGTGAGATTCGTATTTTTGGCAGTATTTTTAATTTTACGCACACTCTTCCTTAAATTTTTAAGTTCAAAACACCAGAAGGGTTTGCTAAGCTGCTTCTGGTTGTAAATAAGAGGGCACTACTTTTCAAATGCAGCCGAGATTGCTTTCGGTGGAGTTGCCTGCAAATAGAGATCTGTGATATATACAATCTGATTAAGTCTAGTAGTAAAGCGAGCTCAGAGGAGAGTGAATCCCAATTTGTAAGTTTCCTATTACCATATGGTTTAACCGGTGGTCTTTTATAGTTAATATTAAAAGAGATGCACCTATAATCACAGGTGAGAATATCATCCGTCACCCTCCAATTTAGAATCAAGTCAACGATGCGGTCATAGAGCACAAACTAATATCAATCACTTCTCTACGAACCGAGTTGATAAAAGTTGGCTGACAAGTGAGAATCTCTAACTCAGAGGAGTAAATATAATTGAACAGTGAGGATCCTCTATTGTTGGTATTCGAATTACCTCAAATGATATGATGAGCATTAGCGGCACAACCAATCAAGAGAGGTAGATTGTTGACCCTATACACCCCATTACAAGATTCACCAGTTCCTCTGAAGGAGGGGGCGAGGTGGAATCATAGCAAGGCCGCTCGATCACCCGTGCTGCACTCATTAATAAGTGCGGCATCAATATCATTAGAAATATAAATGCATGCCAAACTTCGAATCTAAACCAAAAACCGCGCCATTAATGAGGTACGGTTCCTTGATTAGACCAACATCAATATGTGATACAGCAAGCAGTCTCTTCAACTCATAAGACGCTGACTTGCTATGTTGCTGGTTGATCTGTCGTAAACTAAATATAATAATAAAAATCCTATGGTCCTGAGATAACCCTGAAACGGATCCTCTCAAGGACGTATTGTAGCGACGATCCGTACTCAGTAATGTGTTCGAAGGACTTCTAATCAACCCTGAACACAATCGATTGGCGATTATCCTCTCGCTTGTATCGGATAACCCACCATTCATTATGCCGATGTTAATGATAACTACACTCGGATTCTGAGGTGGCCCAGGAATCCATGAGTGTTTCGGGGGCTCACCAACCAAAAGTTTTTTTTTTTTTTTTTTTCAATTTTATTTAAATATTTTAAATAAACAATTATTACAATCTAGTCACCTGGACTAATGAGCAATTTTATTCTAACTTAATTTACTATGTTGTATTAATCTATGGCTTCTTCCCACTGGTGTTCCATAGTGTCTGATAAATTGAATTAAACCACATCGTTATTGTGGATTTTACATCAGCATTACGCTGTTTACACTAGCAATTACATAAGCTCAAAAGGTTTAGTTCGTTTAAGCCTGCGTACAATATCTGTGTTGTTTAACAGCTTAGTTGCCTCAGTGTTAACATGTTGTTCGAGCCTTTGCCTATGTCTCAGTGCATTTTTTTGGATTTCCTTTGAAACAGTGTCCACTTTAAGGTCCCTATGGAGGTCTCTGTTTCTAACATACCATGGTGCATCAACGATGTTCCTTAATACTTTGTTTTGAAATCTTTGGATGATTTCCACGTTGCTCTGTTTGGTACAACCCCAAAGTTGGATACCATAAGTCCAAACCGGTTTTAATATTTGTTTATATAATAGAAGTTTGTTGTATGTTGATAGAGCGGAGCTCCTTCCTATCAGCCAATACATCTTTCTATATTTAAGCCCTAGTTCTTCATTTTTCTTTTTGACCTCTGCTTTCCATCGTAGTTTTGCATCTAGTGTCATGCCAAGGTACTTAGCCGTGTTGGCATACGGTATTATTTCTTGATTAATTGTAACCGGAATATGTTCGAGTCGTTTGTTTGTAAAATTGATGTGAACTGATTTAGTTTCGTTAAGTTTAATTCGCCATCTTTTGGTCCAGTTATGTATTTGAGTAATAGCCAACTGTAAACTCTGTGTTGATTCTTCGTTGCTATCTCCAACAGCTAAGATTGCCGTGTCATCAGCAAAGGTCGCCACAGTGTTGTTTTCTAATACAGGGAGATCATTAGTGTACAAAAGGTATAGGACCGGACCTAATACACTGCCCTGCGGTACTCCTGCCTTGATTTCTTTCAATTCAGAATAGGAATCGTCTAATTTTACTCTAAAGAATCTATCTTTCAAGTATGATTCTAATATTGTAGTGAATTGCATTGGTAGTACAGTTCTTAACTTACAGTTAAGTCCTTCATGCCAAACTTTATCAAAGGCCTGTGCAACGTCTAAGAATATCGTTGAGCAGACTTTTTTCTCCTCTAATGCTCCTTCAATAATATTAGCTATTCTGTGTACTTGATCTAATGTTGAGTGTTGGTTGCGAAAACCGAACTGATGATTTGGAATCAGGTTTTTCCTCTCAATTATCGGATTAAGCCTTTTCACTAATAACTTCTCAAAGAGTTTAGACATAACTGGTAATAGTGATATTGGCCTGTATGATCCAGTTTTGTGTGGTGGTTTCCCAGGTTTCGGAATCATAATTACTTCTGCAATTTTCCAGAGGCTGGGTACATATTTCAATCGAAAGGCGCCATTTATAATATTGGTGAGCTTTAATAGTGCTTTCCTTGGTAGTTCTTTTAAAATTTCTGCTGTGATAAGGTCATAACCCGGCGCTTTTCTCGGATTCATATTTGTTTTTATCTCATACATGACTTCTTTTGGTGTTGCTCGTAGGATTTCGTCACTTTCCTGTACAACCTCTTCAGTTATTATTTCAGCTTCCAATGATTGGTCATCATGTGGTTCAAATATTTTTTCCAGGTATTCAGCAAAATTTCGTACTTTATCTTCGTTATTTGTGGCCCATTTGTTATCTTCTGTTCTGATTGGAGGAATCTGCATTATTGGCCTTTTAATTCTTCTGGTTGCTCTCCAGAGAGAATAATCAGTACTAGTATCATTAGATAATTTTCTGAGGTAGTTACTGATAGATTCGTCTTTCAAATCTTTGATTTCCCTTTTAAGTAGCTGAGTCAGATTGTTTAGCTTAGTTTTATCTTGAGGGGCTCTAGTTTGTTGCCATATTCTCCTTGCCCTTCTTTTTTCTGCCAAGAGCTCTCTAATTTCTCTAGGGTAGTTGTTTCCCTTAATTTTCTTTTTAACTTGAGGTGTGTTTTCCCAAGCTGACTGCTGTATGTCACATATGAACTTGTGAACTTCGTTTTCTAATTGCTCCTCACTCCTTAGCGGAACCATTAAGTTAATTTTTCTTTCTAACGACAGTCTAAAGTATTCCCAATTTGTGTGCTTATTTACTAAACTGGGATAGCTTTCTTTTTGAATGATCCTTTCACTTAATGTCAAAAGTATTGGGGAGTGATCAGAGCTTAAGTCAATACTTTCATCTATATGTATATAATTTACAGATATATTTTTCACTATAAAGAAATCAATTAGATCTGGTATTTTATTTGGATCAGTTGGCCAGTAGGTCGGTTTACCATTTGATAAGGCTTCACAACCGTATTTTCTGATAGCATTGAGGAGTTCTTTCCCTTTGGTTGTTGTTAGTCTAGAACCCCAGTGAGTATTTTTTGCATTAAAATCTCCTCCAATTACAAATCTTTTCCGTAGTTTACTGAAAAATTCAAGATAATCTTTTTCTTTTAGAGAGTATTTCGGTGGGCAGTAAATTCCAATAACACTAATAGAGTTATTTTTGGTCTTGATATTAACAGCTGTTGCTTGTATTTGTTCTGTTTCATATTTTAATTCTTCGAAGTGATTAATGCTATTTCTAATTATAACAGCACTACCTCCCTTGGCAGTATTTCCCGGGTGGATAGTGTGATATGTTTTATAATTTCTAAATTTGATAATTGATTGTCTAGTGAAGTGAGTTTCAGAGATGAGACAGACATCGATTTTCTCTGCGTCCAGAACCATTTGCAATTCCTGTTGGTGTTGCTGGAGTCCATTGGCATTCCAGCATAAAATTCTTAAGTCGTTAGACATGGCTTTGTTTAGGGATGGCTCCATTAGTACTGTATTCTAGTTTCTGTAATCGCTGATCAAAAGTATTAAGTTTGCTTAATATCAGCTTAAGCGTTTGATTTATGTCGTCTGTTTGAGGAGTTTTTTGTTTGTTTTCGTTACTCATCATTACTTGAGCGTAAGTTTTTTTGCCCACTTCTCCTTGAGAGGCTATCAACGATTCACGCCTTAACTCTCCTTTAAATGATTCAGGCCTGTTTATTCTAACAGTTTGCTTCTTTATTACATTTGTATTTTTAGCATGTATGTTTTTATTTTTGATGTTTTGCAATTCAATAGCAACACTGCATCCTCTGTAGTTAGCTGGATGGTTTTCTCCACAATGTACGCATCTAGGCTGTACATCTGTGGGTTTGACACAATCTCTAGTATGGTGTTTACCTAGACATTTGACACACCTGGGGTCTTTGTTACAGTATTTTTGAGTATGTCCATATGCTTGACATTTTTTACATTGTGGTATAAGCCTAGATCTTCTTAGGGGCTCAATATTGACTTTGCATCCCAAGATGTACTTGATTTGATGTATTTTTTCAATATCATCATCTGCGCTGAATGTCAGCATATACATGTTCAGAGGCTCCTTACTTCTCCGTTTTAGCTTAATTGATGCTTCAGTTGCATTAAAACCTTTTCCTTTCAGGTCCTCAATTATTTTTTCTGGTTTACATGTAGAGTGCAGATTTTTAGCCATTACCCTAATTGGTCTGATTTGTTTGTTTTCAAACGTATGCCAAGAATGTCCCCCTTCGCTTAACATTTTTGTCATTTCTCTGTAGGTTTCACCATCTGCTAAGTTTACTTTGATGTTGTTTCCACTCATCAATTTTGTATTAAACTTATCTGTTTTAGTTACTGTTTTAATTTTCTCATACAGTAGATCATAGTTTTCAACTCCATCTATAACTATTGGGGGTGGTGGAGGTAATTTTTTTGGATTGTTTTGGATTATTTTAGGAATTGTCTCCTTTAGTTGAGGAGGAGTAGGTGTATCATTCCTTTTCCTTTTTTTTCTCTGGCTTTTGACTTTAATCCACTCAGTTTCGTGAGCTAATTCTTCTTCATCCGTATGGTATTCTTGTTCCATTACTTTTTGGGTAGGAGGAGAATCAACGTTTTCCTTTGCTTTAAGGGCTTTAACTTCGTCTTCAAGAATTCTTATATGTTCCTGCATCCAAGCAATTGCATCATTTAATTGCTTATTTATATTATTAGATTCAACCAATGCAGCATTGGCCTTACGCAATTCCTGATAGAGCATTTCTTCTCTTTTAGAATTTTTGTCCTCTGGAAAAGCATTTTTTGGTAACTCCACAAGTTCTGTAGGTATTATTTTGTTAATCTTCGCGGTGAACGTGCTACAGGCTCTCGTAGGAGACCTCGGTAGAACCTGACTCTTTTGGAAAGGATCGATATTATCCATTTCTGAATCACTCATTCTCGTGGATTTACCAATATAGTTATTGGTGTACCACCTTAATTTAAACCAACAAACAACTCATCGACCCAATACTTTTGGCCGGGAGTGTATTTTGAATAAAATAAAAAAAATAAAAAAAAATAAAAAAGCTAACACTGCACTTTTAATTTTTTTTCCTTTTCACTATGTTCAATATGCACTTATACAAAATAATTAAAAATAAACTAATATCACTGCACTTTTTTATTTCTATTTTTTCGATTACACTTCTCCGATTCCACGTCCAAACCTCACAACGATTTGAAAGAGAATACTAACCAAAAGTTGACAATATTTTTTTATTTAAAAAAAAAAAAAAATTACCCTTCTAACCATAATTTGATAATTTTTGAAACCGAAAATAAGTTTCAATTCCACTAGAACGTATGATACCAAATATTACTTTGGTTGAAATTTACATTGGATTTGAGTATATGGAGTGGACATTGCAGAACTGATGATAGCGCGCTCAATGTTTTTTTCTGTATTATATTCGTTACATTTTATGTAAGAGAAACAAATTATTCAAATTATTCAAGTTTATTAAAATTGAGAAGTTTCCGAATGTGTATTGGCTAAACGAACATTTGATAGAAAATTAATATTTTGAATCGGTCCATTGTGATATAAATGTATTTCATACGAAAAAATTAACGGTGTAAATAAGCCGTATGTGGTCTCCGGATCATAAATTTTCCACCTATATGCGTATGTGTATATTAGTCTATTGTTTTGTGTCAATAAATTTGTACTTCACATATTCTAATTTCGGAATAAATTAACAACAAGTATGTACATATAAAATGTAATTATTTTTTCATCATAAATCTCTTATCAAAACCAATAAAAATTCTTCTCACTATAAACACTATTTTTAGTTTGTTATTTACATTGTTTCGGTGGAAAATATATTTTCCTAAAAATAAAAATACCTTTCGCATGTTTTGTCATCAAAATTCAATTTTATATTGTGCATCGGTTGTGCACATACGTATACAAATAAATTTATATATAAATTTTCAAATAGTAATTTATAAATTCGAAAACTGTTTAAATTAATTAATTTAATGCGCGCAGAGTTCACACCATGCGAAAATGAAAATACAAAATAATAATATTAGTAATAAGTAAATGAAAAAGAAAATTGTTTAGTATATAGATATTTAAATTAATGATTGAACTAATTTTCATTTTTCAAAATATGTGTAATAATAAATATTTTTGTTCGCCTGAAAACCAAAACAAAAACAAATTCGTTAGGAAAAATGTGTTTTTCAATTTAATTTAATTTGCATAAATAATGAATTTGGTAGACATACACATATTGAATGCATTAATGGTGGGTAGGTGGTCTAATTGTTGGCATTCAATTTTGTATTGTACGCGCGTATATGTTATGCAAGAGTATATATTGTTTTGATATTTTATTTTGATTTATATTTCAAATATGTACACAGCGTGTTTTATATTTCGATTTATACGCGCACCACACACATAGTTCAGAGGGTGAATAATCTTCAAGTACAGTAATTAAGTCATGTAATATGCTAACCACTTCACAAAAAGATGATATTTCATAATTTCCTGAACAAATAATACTTTAGCATCGCTCTATATATATATATGTATGGAAGATATTTAGAACCAATGACGTTAAATCTTCAAAAAATAGCTTACATTACAGAAAATTTCTTATTAAAAACAAAAAAAAAATGTTTCCTTTGACATCAACTTATTCTTCACATAGAGATCGAGACGAAATAAAAAATGTCATTCCTTTGTACTAAATAATATATAATACATGATTTCTCGAGTGAAGTACCATTTTTATACTTCTCCGCTTAGAATATATATAGAAAAAAAAAATTCATTTCATCTTGTGTAATGTTATTCTCATCTTCAATATCAGTTCATGCAAATTTTCCCGTTGTTGGAATTTTATATATATATATCCACCTGAAAATTTGCTGACATAAAAGTTTTTTTTTTTATGTTTTTCCATCAGCAGCAGCATCATCATCGTAATCATCAACCATCGCATATGACATTTTCGTTGTTAGATGTTGTTGTATTATTTTTTAAGAACAAACTTGAGTGGAATAAGTATCAAAAAAAAATTAATCAGGAACAACAGAGTCCTTCTTTTCATAATATGTATACGAACGATATGTACATAACATATACCACGTTTGGGTATTTATGTGAAATACCTAAACAACAACAACAATCTATATATAATACATATATATGGTTTGAGTAAAATATGGTTTTTCGATCCTTTAATTTCGTGCTTAACAACGGAAAAACTCAACAATGTGCGAACGGAGGACGAACAAAAAAAATTGTGAAAATCATGTGAATGTATGCAAAGCACGTTTAAAACAAAAGATTTTTTTTTTATTTTGCGCTACCGCCGTTGGTTAAAAGCATCATGAATCTGAAAAGAAAAACAAGAAAATGTTCACATTATAACCAACCAACCAGTGAGTTGTGTGTTAAAATCGGGACGAAAAAATATATTTTTTTGTTATAAGTGGAATATATGAATAATAATAATAATAATAAATATGTATATAATATGTATATACGAAAATATATATTTAACAAGCGACTAAGATAAGACAAAACAAAATAAGACACAAAAAAAAAAAACAAAAAATTATATCAGGATGGATGATAGAAAACTTAAGAGTATATGAAGGATATAATATAAAGAAAAGCTTCATCACTTTAAGTGAAAATTTTGTTTTGTTTAATTTAAACATTTTTATTTTTGTTTGTTTGAATATGATAACGAGACCGTGTATATACATATATACTGTATACATACAAAAATGTTATATACATTTTAATTTTGTGTTTGTATTTCATGTTCGAGGATATATGGATGGGAGCTTTATCAAAAATATGAATATATACAAAGTGTTTTGTTATTGTCGTCGTTGTTATGTGTGCTCTGGAAGAACAATGATAAGATGTCTATGGAAAATTTATTGAACACGCTAATTAGCATTCGAGTATATATACGGTATATCTGAAATAAAAAGGGTTGACGTTGAATTTGTATATATACATATATACATATGTATATGAAGTGGCTTATTCAAATGCGATGATTAATTGTTCTAAATTCCCCGTATGCAGCACACTCTTCGATGCAGTGCATTTTTTTATTGTTGTTATATACATTGAAATGCATGCATACATTTTTTAATTATTTTCTGTTGTACATAATATTGTCATCTCAATTGAATTATTGAAATAATTCAGCTTTTGTTCTTCTATAACTACCTAAACTATACTAATTTAAAGTCAATTATTATTTATTAGCAATAATACTTTTTACAACGATTTTAGTTTAGTTCATTTTGTTTAAGGACAAAACCGAACTAGTAAGGCTAACTATAACTATTCATTCTATCTAAAACCTGTAGCGGTGAATCGTGTTAACAGGTGTCTTTTTAAAAGTTAAAGTTAAATCACATTTAATGGAGAAAATTTAATGGGCACCGCTATGTCCGACGTGGAGTTTGAAAACCTCGACACTTTAAGTGTGAGGTGACCTGTGGGTTAACCCCATCTCAACGCGGAACTAGGCGAAAGGGCAAAAGGAATCGCATGCGCCTAAGTTTAATAGAATGGAACGTACGTTGCTTGACCCGTTAACCGAGGTGCTCCACACATCTTCTCCTGTGGTTACACCTAAACGTCCTCGTGTCCAATCGAGCATTACTCCAAAAATGGAGATTTTTAGCCATGTACGCTGAGTCCACGCTAAGGAAAGCCGCGATACGTGAGAACAATCCTGATATCATTGGCAAGTGGTTGTGTGAGGTCGTCTCGAGTACCAAAGATATCTGGAGTGATTGTCAACTCTCCGTTGGTGATCCTCCTAAACCTTTGCTAATATACTTGGGTTCCGGGTCCTCCAGAGGATCCCAAAGTTGTATTGAGTAATATTAGTTTAATGAATTGGATGGAAGGTTGTCCGTTACAATCGGAACGCGAAGCGTCAAGCTATGGTATTTTGGGTACTGGACAGGATTATCTTTAAGATTATCTCTGGCCCGTAGAGTATCCGCTTCTTTTAGTTTCTTTTAATCTAAGGAAATTGCGTACAGTATCGCAAATAATTTTTTGTGTGATTCAGGAAGTTTTACTCCTTGATGGTGTGTGTTTCTGGATGTATTATTTTTTATTTTACAGAGAACTACAACAAGCACTGTATTTTGCTATGTAGAAAACAAGTTCTGTAATTCACGCTCACTTTGTTAGAATCTCTTCTTACCGACCGCGAGTTACTGATCTTCAATATGAACAATGTCGTTGGGTCCACCTCGGGTCTTGTTTCGGGTCTAGATAGAGGGATTCCGATGTTAACCAGTAGACTAGCTTCCAGTTACGACCTTCGTTTGGGTTCCATATCAGGAACGTAGTTTGGTTCAAACCCTCGATTCTTTGTAATAAAGCTGCATTGTTTAAGCTTAAGTTGCTGCTCGCTAACTCGCAGGTAGACATTTGCCTAATTCAGGAACCTTATCTGCTTGACGGTGTGGTTTCTGGTTTGGATCCTGTAGGATCCTGAAGATAAGAGCCTGCGTGTTTATTTCAAACAATCTTAGTGCTACACTTATTCATGAATCAGTGAACGTTGCAGCTGTGCTCGCTTCACTCGAATCTTCGAACACTTTCGTATCGCTGCTTGTAGCACCAGTGTATCTGCCTTACGATTCGGTCTCACCGCCTCCTTCGGAGGAGTTTACAAACCTAGTTTTGTGAAGCAGGGCAAATTATTTACCTTTAGGATACGATGCTAATGTTCAAAACACGGTATGGGGTAGCACGAATATTAATGATAGGGGTTCATCTCTATTTAATTACCTGAGCACATCCTTTATCAATTCAGAGAAGTGATTGACATTTATTTTTTTTTTTAAATTGGGCGGATTTTACTCCAGCACTCAATGCCACTAATGGGCCCACGGTGCAATACCCACATTCACACTAACATTCATTCAACCCATTCATCCCATTATCACAAGTACAGTATACCACCTGCGTATTGCATAGCTCCATGTCACCCTGTACAGTGACATGGAAGATGGGTCGGCCCATGAGTTCTACATTCCAACAGAGGGTCATAGATGTTTTTTCAATTTAATCACCGATCGTAATCGGGAGATGAAAAATCCCTTTTGCATCCCGCCTCTGTTGGGATTCGAACCCGGTACCTCCCGATCCGAACGTCGCAGCTTAATATGTAGTTATTCTCTCTTGAGTTCTCGGCTGGTTTCGTTGGGTGAGATATGTTCGACTGAGGACATTGAATTGCTGGCTTTATCTTTGACGCATACAGTCACGTCAGCCTTTGAAAAATCTTGTCTTCTTATTACCAAAAGCAAAAATCTCAGAATAAGCCGTTTTGATGTCCTGATCTTAAAAAACTGAGGAAACCTGCTAGGAGGCTCAAAAACAAAGCTAAAAGATCTAACCTTCAGGTTGATTGGGATAACTTTTGAGGAGCGTAAAAAAATATGAAAAGGTGCTGAGATCTGCTCGTATGACTTCTTGGATTAGCTTCTGCGAATAAATTAATAGTATCTCTGAGATCACCAGACTTAATAGGTTCTTCGTTAGAAATGATTCTTGCCGACTCGATGTGCTGCGACTTCCTTATGGCAGATTAACTTCTTCCAGGAAGGAAATTGTCGAACTACTACTTTCTGTTAATTTCCCTGAATGCAATGTTATCAATCATGATTATGTTGCTCAATGGTACTGATATTCGTCCTACTGGGACCTTACCTGTAGGCTTGTCCCTCTCAACTCCTTGCGCTTGAGCGTTTTCTTCTTCTCACCTTATAAATGAGGTGGACCAGGTGGAGTTTTTCCTGCTGAATTACAGCATGGGTTTCCCATAATTTAGGAACATTTTCTTCGACTCTGTAAAGCGTGCGTTTGGATATGTTCCACAGTCCTGCAGCAGCAGTAGAGTTGTGTTCATCCCGAAAGCTGGGAAGACGGATTATACCAACCCCAAGGCATTTCGCCCTATTAGTCTTTCTTCAACTTTTCTCAAAACTTTGGAAAGAATTGTTGACACATATATTAGGGATCATCACATTACAGGTGCTATGTTTTCGTCTTCCATATTTGCTTTGCAGGTAATCTTATTTCTGCCCCCACTGCAGTCGGTCATCCTAGGCACATCATACTCCGCTGCCTTTCGCCTGCGGTGTATTGGTGCGTGGAACGCTCGCAGCCTGATCACAGGGCATAGACTAATCTACAACTTATTCAGTTCATATATACCAGAAATCAATATGGTTAATGACAAATTGTTGCCAGAATTCCGCTTCGATATTTCTTTCTCGGTGGTTTATCCAACTCGTTGTTGTCTCAAGAACTCAATGACTGGGTGGCTCAGTCGCTTGTGTGTGTTTTTCGCTGACGGGTCTCACTCTAATTTTGGTGCAGGTTCCGGAACCTATATTGTCCAGCACATGACCTACGATCATATGGGAGTCTAGGCCGGAAATGCGCGGTATTCCAAGCGGAGCTGATTGCACTCACACGTTGTGCGATTGAAGATTCCAAGCTCGCTGTTTCTGGAAAGAACATTATTGTATGCAGTGATAGTAAATCTGTGCTCAATTCTTTACGAAATCCTATGATCACTTCCAAACTGGTCAAGGACTGTAAACATTTTATTAACGTCCTTTGCTCTAATACAAGGTTATGTGGGTTCTGGTGTACTGTTGCATTGAAGGTAATAAGATATCTGATATGAGTTAAAGCAGGCTCAAGTATGAAATTCATTGGACCTTTAGTAGTGCTAAGAAAACTATTAAAAACTACATGTTTTTTCAGGCTTAGCGTAATTGGCTAGCTTCCTCTATATACCGAGTGGCTAAGTACTTCATTTGTGAACCTAATCTGAGGCTTACAATGTTTGCTTTATCTTTGAAGAAACACCAACTGAGAGTTCTGGTGGCTATTCTGACCAGCCATGGCCGTTTTAAACTCCATTTACAAAGAATGGTACTTGTTCAAGGTGTATGACAACTGTCTTGAAGGTGATGATGAGAACATTCACTTGGTTTGTGGTTGCCCCGCTTTCGAGCTAGTTAGGTCCAGATTTCTTAATCATAGATCTTTAAATGTAGGTCAATTGTCATCCTTACCCTGGTTTAAGCTGTTACAGTTTGTCAGGCCCATGGTGGAAACCGAGGATTCGTGGTCCATGGTGGAAACCGAGGATTCGTTGGTTCTAGCCAACTTTACTAAAAAAATATTTAAGGCTAACGAACATAATATATGGATGTGAAATTAATCCCGAAAACTCGTCCCGAAAAAAGTTATTAAAAATTGCTGTTTTGTTCAGCATTGTATCGTATGATAGGTCCCTCATATTCATAATAATTACCGGCTTCCCGATGGCGAGAATGGTTATTTAGAGAAGTAATTCCATATAATTAATATATGGAATTACCATATAGGTAATTCCAGAGCGGTTAAACCTAACCTCAAGATGAGGGAGGGAATTTTTTTTTAGATTATCGGTAATGGGCTGGCGAATTTTTAAAAAGGCAGCCGATATTTGGATTTTGATGGATTTTGTTTAAGTTCACAATAATAAGAATACTTATAATAATTGTTTCCAGAATCAAAAGTTTGATTAAACTATAATTAAGTGAGCACGCTACTATCATTCACTTTATTGATAAATATCGGATAGCGGATAATACTAAATTTATTTTCTTTTTAAATTGGTACAGCAGCATAATTGATCCAGTTATGTGGACGATGTAAAATATTTCCTATATTTTTAACAGCAAAAACGAAATTTTGTTAATAGCGGACTGCAAACTACCAATAAATATGTGATTTCTTTCTGACTGGTAAACCAATTTTTTTGGCATTTCAAATATACATTCTCTAAGTAGATTGTTAGCGTGAAATTTATGGTAAATACTAAAATATATGCATGTGTTGGTAAAAGTGTAATACCGCACGAAAACCTTGTAACAGCCCCAACAACATTTCTTTAAAAAGTAATATAAGTTATGTCAAAAATCAACCAGAAGAATTAAAAGGCCAATAATGCAGATTCCTCCAATCAGAACAGAAGATAACAAATGGGCCAGAAATAACGAAGATAAAGTACGAAATTTTGCTGAATACCTGGAAAAAATATTTGAACCACATGATGACCAATCATTGGAAGCTGAAATAATAACTGAAGAGGTTGTACAGGAAAGTGACGAAATCCTACGAGCAACACCAAAAGAAGTCATGTATGAGATAAAAACAAATATGAATCCGAGAAAAGCGCCGGGTTATGACCTTATCACAGCAGAAATTTTAAAAGAACTACCAAGGAAAGCACTATTAAAGCTCACCAATATTATAAATGGCGCCTTTCGATTGAAATATGTTCCCAGCCTCTGGAAAATTGCAGAAGTAATTATGATTCCGAAACCTGGGAAACCACCACACAAAACTGGATCATACAGGCCAATATCACTATTACCAGTTATGTCTAAACTCTTTGAGAAGTTATTAGTGAAAAGGCTAAATCCGATAATTGAGAGGAAAAACCTGATTCCAAATCATCAGTTCGGTTTTCGCAACCAACACTCAACATTAGATCAAGTACACAGAATAACTAATATTATTGAAGGAGCATTAGAGGAGAAAAAAGTCTGCTCAACGATATTCTTAGACGTTGCACAGGCCTTTGATAAAGTTTGGCATGAAGGACTTAACTATAAGTTAAGAACTGTACTACCAATGCAATTCACTACAATATTAGAATCATACTTGAAAGATAGATTCTTTAGAGTAAAATTAGACGATTCCTATTCTGAATTGAAAGAAATCAAGGCAGGAGTACCGCAGGGCAGTGTATTAGGTCCGGTCCTATACCTTTTGTATACTAATGATTTCCCTGTATTAGAAAACAACACTGTGGCGACCTTTGCTGATGACACGGCAATCTTAGCTGTTGGAGATAGCAACGAAGAATCAACACAGAGTTTACAGTTGGCTATTACTCAAATACATAACTGGACCAAAAGATGGCGAATTAAACTTAACGAAACTAAATCAGTTCACATCAATTTTACAAACAAACGACTCGAACATATTCCGGTTACAATTAATCAAGAAATAATACCGTATGCCAACACGGCTAAGTACCTTGGCATGACACTAGATGCAAAACTACGATGGAAAGCAGACGTCAAAAAGAAAAGTGAAGAACTGAGGCTTAAATATAGAAAGATGTATTGGCTGATAGGAAGGAGCTCCGTTCTATCAACATACAACAAACTTCTATTATATAAACAAATATTAAAACCGGTTTGGACTTATGGTATCCAACTTTGGGGTTGTACCAAACAGAGCAACGTGGAAATCATCCAAAGATTTCAAAACAAAGTATTAAGGAACATCGTTGATGCACCATGGTATGTTAGAAACAGAGACCTCCATAGGGACCTTAAAGTGGACACTGTTTCAAAGGAAATCCAAAAAAATGCACTGAGACATAGGCAAAGGCTCGAACAACATGTTAACACTGAGGCAACTAAGCTGTTAAACAACACAGATATTGTACGCAGGCTTAAACGAACTAAACCTTTTGAGCTTATGTAATTGCTAGTGTAAACAGCGTAATGCTGATGTAAAATCCACAATAACGATGTGGTTTAATTCAATTTATCAGACACTATGGAACACCAGTGGGAAGAAGCCATAGATTAATACAACATAGTAAATTAAGTTAGAATAAAATTGCTCATTAGTCCAGGTGACTAGATTGTAATAATTGTTTATTTAAAATATTTAAATAAAATTGAAAAAAAAAAAAAAAAAAAAAAAAATAAACCATAACATAAAAACTGAAAAGTTCAATAATAATTAAGTCTGCATAATCTTAAAAATCAGCTTACGAGAGATTCAGTAAATTTTTTGTCGTTTTTACATTGTCATGATTGGGGTATTTGTATCCATTAATAAAATCTCACTTACATACATATATAGTTAGTAAAAGTTGTTCTCATTAGAGGTTTCAAAAATCAAAAATTAAGGTATATAGGTACTCTTATATCTAAGACCTATTTGGAACATCAACAATTTTGTGAAATTTTAATCAAGTCTCCACGACTTTCTTTTAAGTCCTCCTCATAGTAGTCTCAATCTTGAGCTTTTCTCGTACTTTTGACAATTTTTCTCGTACTACGTCCCCACTTTTCCTTGGACCACCATGTTGGCTTTTGGTTGTCTCTAGACTTAAGTATTAGGCAAGCAGCATTAAAGGACCAGTTGCAGTCACTAGTGATAGTGTCCACAATGCAATTCAGTTCCTCCACTGTCGTTGGCGGCTCAAGGGTCCCCTGCATTAATAACTCTTTTATCGTTTCCCTATACTTGCTACAGTTTGTCCTTCTGGAATTCTTAAATGCTTTCCGTTACATATTAATGGTCAAAGAAGGAATGTTCTCTCGCCACTCTCCATTCCTTGACCATAGGATAAATATTATCTGAGGCGAAAGTTAAGTCTAGCATCTCCTGCCGATTTTTAGTAAGAAATGTAGGTTCTTGCCCAATATTACAAATCAAAATGTTAGTATTTAATAACTACTCAAAAAATAACTCACACCTTTCATTGATGTCTGTGTTGCCCCAGATTATTGGATGCGCATTACCATCACATCCAAGAATAATCTCAATCTTCTTTTTCAGTTTCGAGAACCAGGTCCCCTAGGATATCCGGTGGAACCTACTTATCCTGGTTCATATAGGCTGAGACCAGCCAGATTTGGCTGCCGTCAACCTCTCTGACAGCAGTTATTTCTTCATTGCTGTATTGAGAGAGTAGACACATATTTAAATAATTTTTTCCAAGAATGCAGGATCTCATTTTCCCAGAGTTGCTTGAGTATATTAGGTGATTCATCCTAAGGCCAAAGATCCTGTTATTGTTTATTCAAGGCTCTTGAAAAAGGACCACGTCCTCTCCGCCAGTCAGTCTGAGGAGTAAAGCAGCCGACGCTGCCATTGTATCAAGTTGAGCCTCCTTAGCACTAAACCGAAGTCAATTACTCCCTTAGTCACGACAAGAGGAGCCAGGGACTCCTTGTTGATTAACATAGTGGATAATCTAGAGCCCCTAGTTCATGACGAACGTGAGCCTGGAGGCGACGGCATTTGTGAGGCTTTGCATCTTTAATAAATCAACAAATTTTTCTAATTATCCCGAAAAACTCAGAATTTCGATATTAAGAAATTTTCCAAAATTGTAGCATTGATTGACACTTGAATTGTTTTCAAAAAATTTTGGTCAATGAGTTTGTCACATATGATATCAAAGAACAAATTTAGCGGAATACTGTAGACATTTCCGATAAATAACGGATTAATTTTTTTATATATTTGATTTGAATATGTTTCCAGTTTTACATAATATTTGTTGTGACGACCAACCAAAAATACGAAATTGCAAAAGATCAATTCTTTTGCAATTTCGTATTATTGGTTTTATTTTTGTTTGATCGTACGCGCATGTTAACGCACATGGGCTCGTTTCGAACAAGGCCCAAAATTACCAATTGCAGTCAAAGTTATAGTTGTTTGGTAAGATTGCACCAAGTGCACTTACACGGAATAGACAAAACACAAATTAAATTATTAAATTTATATCCATCGGCGTTCATGTGAATTAAATGATGATGTCAGCTTTAAAGACCAGCCGCATAATAATCAATATTTTCTTATAAATATAATTGTTCCATTTCACTAAGTACTGTGTGTACGTATGCGGCGCACACAGACAACAATTACATCATAATCAAATTAATTCAACAACAACAACAACATGAAGAAAATGTTTTTTTTTCCAATTAATTTTTTTTCTTCCTTTTTCTACATCCCAAAAAACAACAAACCATTGAAAACCAGAAAACTGATTTTTCCTTTTCATTCATGTTGTATTATTCTCATAACACAAAAAAAAAACATAAAAATTTCCAACTTTTCCAGTTTCGGTTTTATTTTTATTTTAATTTTTTTCTACTCATCAAGTTTGTGTAAAAATACATAAAACCGAGAGGAATAAACTAAGAAGAAAAATTAAAAAGTTCTTTTTTTATTTTATTTTAAGCTCGGAAAATTCAATGAATTAAATAAAAATAATAATAAGTTGAAGGAAAAGCAAAAAAAAGAAAAAAATGTGGTACAAAGAAAATGAGGAGTAAAAATGGAAAATTATAATTTCACTTTTTAAATACTCTCCAGCTCGGTTGTACTATATACAACAACAACAAAAAAAAAGACTATCTGTTGTTGTTTTTGGGCTATTTTCTTCGAGATGTTGATTATGACGATGATGATGATGATGGTGATGGTATTGTGAAATGAATATAGGTCAGTATGCTATTATTATACTTAATATTATTCATCTTAAGTTGTACATAGGATAAGAAGAATAAAAATAGCCTTTAGTACTTTAGTTGTTGTTGTTGGTTTTTTGTTTCTTCGTGGCCTTCTTCTTCTTCTTCGTTTAAATACTTTTTACTGTATTTATTTGATAATGAAAATGAAGGATGGTTTAAAAATTAATCAATACTGTCTTTGTGCGGTATGAATGAATTTTAAAGATGAACGCAGCACATAACCGCAACAAAAACAACAACGAAAATGAAAAATGATGATGGTGATTTTGGTATACAGCGACGACAATGATTATTGATTACGAAATCTACATAAATTTCATTTTTTAATTTTGGTTTTTTTTTATGATTAATGAGATTTTTTCACTTGTGTGCCGAATTCTGATATCAGTTTCCTGTATTCAGATTGAGGGCTGCGCATAATCATGTGATAATTAGATGATTTTGAATTTTTTATTTTTTTTTTGCTCGTATTGTACCTAATTATGTGTAAATATTTTTTAATTATTTTATTAACAAAGTAATTAACTTAATTTGGTTTTTAATTTAAAAGTTTAATCATATTGAATTAATTTTCATATATATAGTTTAATCAAATATATGTATGTATAATACTCGTAATACATTGTGATTCGGTAAACTGGGAACAAAGCAGTGCGAATAATTTCGAGACGGCACAAATATTTGTTAAAACGTGAATCGAATTTTTTCACATTTGGTTGTGAATTGTGATGCTGCCGCTTAATGCTAAGAGCCTGTACATAGACTGGATGGTCAACTACAAGCAAGTTCGATTATTTGTGGCTGACCGTTCAGTATATGTCTGAGCTCTTGATAAACCTGCGAATATTTCTGGATGGTAAATAAGTATTTGCAATCTCTGCAAATCACCTGTTTATATGAACCAAACGTTAAGAACCTATAGAGCATCCAAAACACATAGGTATTCCTTCTCGTTTTTCTTAATGTATTTTCAAATTTGTTGCCTACTCGTTTAAAAGAATTTCAATCAGGATTGTTAAAATAGTAACAGGATCGGTTGATACAGTTCTGTAAGTCATTTTGATACCAAGCAGGATACTTGCCTTCAGGCGCTGACTAACGTTTTTCGATTATGGAAATTCTGTCGGTTAGCACTATACACATGTAAGTCTTGCAAGCCACCTTAATATATTGTTGCGAGTGTACCTCCCCACGTATAATTTGTTACCCTTTTCAAGACGCATATAACATCTTTATTCTCTGGTCATTATTAGATATCAACGGTACTAATTTTATGTATATAATGTTTCTTTTAGCTCGATCATGATCGTCTTGGCGAAAGTACATAGCACCATTCGATTGTTTGATCTAGCTTAACATCCTTTAATCATTCATTTTATCTGATTGACTTGAGTACTTCTTGTATTGTAACTTCATGACGACCGTTGAAGCGTCATTTTTGTTGTGTTGGTATAGTGGAAGGTGTTAATTATAGAAATGTTTCATCGCAACTGTCAGGCATGCCGTCAAGACAGAGGATACCAAGGCTTTGATACCTCTTTTTTGAACTATAAGGATATCCTATTTTAAATTCTGTTTTCCATCTAGGATGAATGCTTGGTACTCAATTTATTTGTCAAAATGCATACTAAGTTCCATTTAGAAAATCTTAGGAAAACGCACTCTGTTAGATTTGCTGAAGGATACAATTTATATGGATAAACGTTTCACTATCTAATTAAGCTCTAATTGTCTAATGTATCAGCATGAAGTAGATCCACTTGAACGGTTGTGGATCTGAAATAATTTCCTACAACTCGGCCACAAAGGTATGGCGGTCATCTTCTTTTTCAGCAACCATTCTTTCAATCTAAGTGATCAGGCAGATTACACTCGTTGCTGTGGGTTTTCGCTAGTTCAATAAACAAATATGTTTCCATTGAGCGGGTTACTTTCAATATGGTACTCACTTCTGTATTGGTCAGAATATTTTCGATCGTTCGCATAAGAAAGGATGTAAGGATATATGGTTGTTGCTAATTGGACTCCTCCTGGGTGACGATATTAATGTTTCTCCATAATTTTGGCATATATATAGGAAAATGTATAGCTTAGTTGGAGAGTAGTTGGTATTTTGATCGGTTTGCTAATATACTTGCTTAATTTTTTGAAGTAAGGTTATAGAATTCAAACTAAGCGATCAAATTCAGTTTTTTAGAAAACATTAATTTAATTTGACTTATCTAATTTTTATTGTTTTTAGAGAATCTTTTAGAGAGATCTCATTTCCATCCGAGTAATGCGGTTTGAACTACTAGAGACAAATTTTGTAAAATAATCAGATGAAGCAAAAAATCTGATAAGAAATCCGTCAAACTCTTATCTAATCAAATAAGCACTCTCATCACTTTTGCCATTGCGATTCATAATTAAATTCGAAATATTAATTCTTCTGGTATTTGGAACACGTTCCGGTTGCAGTCTGCACTTATAGATTAAATTCAATTAACATATTGTTGCCGCAAATATAATAATGGAGCGAGCGTTCAGAAATTCTATTTATAAAACTTCGCCGCACATAAATAAATTTCTCGAACCAATTTTTTTTTTAATCAAATTTATTAGCAAATTTATCATATTTACATGTCATAGGTTGTCAAAATGAAAGTTTTTCATTTTTTTATCATTTCAATATTTTGTTTTTCTTTATGGTTTTTATCATTTTCTTTTTCTCAAATTTCTATTTCGGTTTTAGAATTAGTCTATAGGAAGAAGGAGGTTGGTGTATGTATGTATATATAAAAAATTCCATTTTATGTATTCAATCTTCCTTTATGGAATATAATAAAATCTTGAAGATATTTTTTTTTGTGAGTTGAAGAAAATCTAAAAATAAAAAGGGGGTGTGCATATATTTTTCGGTAATGACATTATAATTCGCGATACTCTTCAACAGAACAAAAAAAAAAATATTGGTATAAATCCTACCAATATTCCTCCCGCGTTTTCCATATATATCGTGTATTTACACACACACACAAACACACATCTTTTCCGCGTTCAATAAAAGTCATATAATAATACATTTTCTATCTCATTTTCCAAAAAAAAAAAAAAAAAATTAAAAAAACATTTTTTCCATAATCATAACTTCCGTTTCAGAAGTCTACATATTATCTTCTCGTATATATATATATGTATGTATATATACGTATATATAAGACGGAGAAAAACCCAATTTCCCGAAAGTATAAAAAAAAAAAATTCTTATTATTTTCTAATATTAAGGAAATGTTGGAAAATATTTTTTTTTTACAGTTTTCTTCTTGTTAATGTGATTTTATTTTCTCTGTATACTTCTGGTTTGGTTGATAACATTGATTTTTCTTCACCATGGTAAAATTTGGTAAGCGTTATGGAATTTTATTAAAATTTCGGTGAAATTCCAAAATAATATACGAGCGAGTACAGCAAACAACAAAAAAATTTAATATCATTACTTTGGTAATCGTTCAACCAAAATCTTGTATATACGTCTAACGTATACATACATATTTGGAAAAAAAGGAAATAATAAAAAATATGATTTGTTGTTGTGTACTAAATGTTGATGGTTTTATTGGAAAATGTGTGTTGTGTACATATATAAAAAACGTCAGTAATTTTTTTCGCGGATCATTAAAATATATATTTTTTTGTACAATGCATCGAAATTCGTTTGCATATTTAACGAAGCTTCGATTGATTGATTATTACATTTACAGTTTTTCAAAAGAAACCGAACTCGCTGTATGATAATTTCAACAATAAAATCAAGAAACTTCAATATACAAGCTTTAATTAGAGAGAACTCTGTGATACTGCTGAAACTTAAAAATCGGAGCTATTTCTGGAAGCAACCAAATTATATTCAATATGAAATTCTGGATGAAACTACGTAAGATTTTTCTTCAGTTTATTCTTCATGCTTCGATGGTCGAAGGTCGTAAATTAAATTGGAAACATCAATATTTACTTGAAATAAAAAATTATGGTTTGATCGATTTTTGAACTTTAACAAACCTATACTAGTTATTAAAAGCCAAAATTAATTCATTAAATAGTTTGGATCGAAATATTTGTGTTAATTTAATAATATTTTAAAAGAACTTGTGATAAACTATGAATGTAAATTGAAAATCCAATCATTTTATCTAAATTTGGATATAAATCGAGGTGAGAAAAATATACAAATACATACAACAAATTAATCTGAATCTGAAACTATTTTAAGAAAAAATATAGGTTTGAATGTAGTTTGATCAGAAACAGAAAAAAATTATAATTTAAACATTTGAATTCGATTAATTTTAATTCATATTTGTGTTTAAAACTATAGCATTCGTAGAATTCAGAATTTCTTCAGTTTTACCTTCTGTTTTAAAAAGAATGGTCTAATTTCTAAAATGTTAAATTTACAAACTAAACAATTTTAAAAATTTGTAACGAATCATAATTTTATTTGGTTTTGTCGCATTTGTTTAATTATGTTTATTCAATTTTGTTTGTTTAATTCCCTTTCCAAAACTCAACGAAATTTAAAATTAAAATTTTTAAATTTTTTTTTGATTTTCTCATAAATTCAATAAATGTCTACCCTATTGTCAGATTTTAACTTTTAATTAGAATGAATTTAAATTGGAGATTTACGATATATTTTAAAATATTTTAATTTTTAAGTCACAGTTTTACCTATTTCGCGTTACTATACGCAAATTGTGTATTCAAATTTACAAAAGCTTTTCAATAGACATTGGAAATGAAATGCAAATTTTAGAAATACAAATTATTTAAAAAATTTTAAAATAAAAAACTTCAACCCCAATTTTGAAAATGAGATATCAGTTTTAACGTTCCAATCAAAAATTTTGAAATTTCATTCTAAATTATTTGGATATTTTACGAGTAATAAATTTTAATTTTTTTCCTAAATTTTGGATTTTTGTATTTATTTTTGAATTTTTAAAATATTACAAATTTCGGCCTAATATAAAAAACTAAAATGCACCTAAACTTCTTAAAATTCAATAATTGTGATTAAAATTAATTTTTCGATTTTGGACTTGAATTAAAATTTTTTGATATTTTGAAATTGTTAATTTCGATGTGAAAATTTCCAAGTCATTAATTTTTGAGAAAGAAATATTTTAAAGCTAGACCTAATTAGAATAATTATGCTAGAAATGCTAGAAATTATGAGTATTGGAATTTAAAGACTAAACATTTTGTGTAAGGATTTTGAAACTCAGAATTTAAAAATTAAATTTTTTAGGCTATAGACAATTTAAAATATAGATATAGAATTTTGGAATTTGACAACACAAAATGTGGGGTAAGAATTTATGAGAAAAGTAAATTGGAAAATCTCAAATATGAGGCTGTCAATTTTCAGAGGAGTTTTAATATTTAACATAATGTTTCCAGTTTAAAATTATCCAAGTGGTTCATAACTCCAATCCAAATATATATATATATATATATATATATATATATATATATATATATATATATATATATATATACCGAGCTCTGTACAATTTCGAGATCAGAGATCTGATGAAGATCCCCGATATTGTAAATGAAGTTAGATCTCAGCGAGTACGCTGGCTCGGTCACGTTCTGCGTGCTGATCCGGAACGAATTGTGCAGCGATCTCTGAAAGGAGAGCCACCATATGGTAGGCGCAGAGGTCGTTGCAGGCGACGATGGCTCCACGATGTAGAGAACGACTTGACCTCTTCAGATTGTCTAAGACAGTATGAAGACCAAGCTCAGGATCGAAACCGTTGGAGCCAGATTGTTGATTCAGTAAGGGGCCAGTAATGGCCTTTAACACTGTTATTATTATTATTATATATATATATATATATATATATATATATATATATATATATATATATATATATATATATATATATATATATATTCATGTACAGTACTGAATTTCAAAACATTCAATAATACGTATTAGGATGACTCATAGAGTCTCAACATTTTATTTATCTGTTGAATTTATAAATATGGCTATACATACTAGGAGAATTGGCGATGGTTTCAATTTCGAAGGTATAAAGTTAGGGTATTCGTTGACCTCAAGATGAGGTGTGAGTCAAGTTTCGCTCTCTAGCAGCAATTAGCCAGCCTCTTATTTTGTGACAGTTGACAGATTGTTTGCTATTTTGTAAAAAGTTTGGAATATGAACACGGGGTGTTTAAACGTTTAGAGGTGTTCATTTATTTTATTTTAACAAAATTTATTAAGTTCATAAAAGTCAACTTGCTAATTTCTGCATCCTTTCCATTAACCGGATTTCCACTTAAATTTAGAATGAGATCTGAAATCAGTATTCAAAAAATCTTTTTAAAATATAAATTCTCAAATTTGAAAAAGCTTGTAAGGGCTGAAAACAAGTGTTGTAGTTTATTCTCGAATAAATTGTACAGTGCTTATAAGTTCGAGTGTTTTATTGAAACTACTAACTGCTTACATTTATAAAATTTAATATTTCTTTACATTTCTGTTTTGTAATCTTCCGAATTCAAATAGGACGATTTAATTTTTAAATTTATACTATTGTTCAATTATAAAGTCCTTAAAGACTTGTACTGTACGAAATCCCTAAACTATCATATTTTTAAAATTTTAGTTTCTAATTTTCACATATTTTCAAATTCCTTAAACAATTTTTTTATTAAATTCTGTTTCTATTAGTTTAAATTTTAAATTGATGCGGAATCAATTACTGAAATTTCAATTTGGATTGGAATTTGAAATTTCAGTACCGATTTTATTTTGTTGTACATATTTTGTTATTTTTGAATTAATTTCAATTATTGGTTTTTGAGAGTATTAAATATTTTTAGTTGCCAAAGAACTTTAGAAAATTTTAATATAAAAAATAGGTTCCTAGAAATATATGCATACCTAAACATCTTTAAAATAATAAAAACGTAGCTTAATTCTCAAATTTTATGATATTCGAAAATAATAAATTTTGATTTAATACGAAAACTTATTCAAAATTATTGTATTTTGAACAAATGAATTTTTGAAATTCATTGATGTGAAAAGATTCGATTTTGATTGTTTAAAATTTACTAAATTATAAAAATTTCGATTCAATTTAAAAGAAAAAAATTAAAACTGCCATTCAAGTGTATGAGGAATAAATTAGTTGCGACTAATTTGTAAAAGTAATCGCTGGTATCTTTGAATATTTATATAATATTTGGACTCAGGTTCTAAAGCTCTGCAATGTGATCTTATATTTCCGAAATTTATTTTTCTTAAAACCTGTAACAAAAATAATGTATCAACTGTCTCAAATTTATTTTGATAGATTCATTGGTTTATGAAATTTGTGCGATGGGCGAGGTAGATTACGCTAAGTAATCTTTTTAAATTTATAATATCCCTGGAAATTGTTCGAAATACTGATTGAAATTGAGAAATAATAAATTGACAGTTTCAGTTTTAACTTTATCTACCCTATAGTTTGTGAAATAATATCAGAGCTGAGAAAAATAGTTTGTATAGCAGATAATAAACTACGATTGCGAATATATTTACCCTATAGCTATATTTATATCCAAGCGGGCTCTAAACCAATAAAATTATCAAAATAATTCATCAACAACCAAAACAAATTATCCGTTTCCAAATCTTGCAAGTTAAAATATTTTGATTTTATTGTCGGATGGAAATAGCTCGGGTTTATATTCGGCCTCGCGGACTAACCTGAAATGGGGAAATGAAAAAATTCAATAAATATCGAGGGTAAATATGCATCCACGTGAAGCAACCTTGAAGGTGACCAGAATGTCTCTTTTTGAACCGATTCCCTTCACAACTACAGAGTCTCGAACTCCAAAGAATTTTGACTTTTTAAAGCAGTTCATATATTGCAAACCTAGAAAATGAAAATTTTTGGATTAAGTAGAACTTTTATTAAAGTACTCGTATACGCTCATTCAGTGAACATAATTTTTTTATTTGAAGTAATTTTCATTTCAGAGAACCCAGAGAAGAATTCGAGTTGAAAACCATGAAAATCGAAATTTTTTGGATTCAGGGTGCAGCGGACCTATTCACGGGTAAATGTCGACTTTTACTTTAATTTTAAGTCGAACTTTGAAGTAACTCTTTCGTATTTTTGGGATCCTCAAAATTCTATTTTTTTTATAATACAATTATTGGGCATCCAGTAAATCCAGTTTTACTGGATTTCGTTACAATTAAGTAATTTCTTGCAACCTTCCACAATCTTCAGTATCTTATTTAGGCCTCATCGTGGCACAGCAAGGCACTGTATTTTTGTAAAAGTTTAAGTAATTTTTATAATTTTGATTCTTTTAAATTGTTTTTGCTTGTCCTTAACAATGTGAAAAGAGAGTTTCATTGATGAAAATATGCGCCCATGTGAAGCAACCTTAAAGGTTACCCGAATGTCTCTTTAAAGGAGAAAATAGGGACCTTACTATGCAATTCGACCACTATTTTCGACCGATGAGCTCAGTGGACCGATGAGCGAAATAGATTCAAAGGTTATTCTAAAATTGTCATCCACCACTCACCGTAGTTTAGACCTAGTTCACAAAATCATTGTAGGAGTTGTCTAAATTGTCGACATTTTCTACGTTGTCGACTTCTATTGGCAGTATATATGTGGTAAATTAAGGCTATGGTTAAGAATTCAGCCGCTGTGCAGTTTCTATTTCAAGTCGATCAAAAATTCAGATTTAGCCTCAAGTGCAGTGCAGTCTAGCGGATTTAAATGCAGCAAATATTAATCAGGCTGCGGAAAGAAACATTCCTTTGCTTTATAATCTAGTTATAGCTAGTCAAAATGAATGAATTTGAATAATAAAATTTATAAATTTGATCATAGCATAAGGTCAGTTAGCCAAAAATACAACCTCAGTTTTACGCCTACCGGATGCCTGTCAATTTTTTTTGAGCAGCACAGACTGCATGGCAGCTGAATTTTTGACCGCATACTATACTTGATAATGTTTTCATAATGTTTCTGTATTTTGCCATGTTCTACTTCGGCACTGGTGAATTTAGTGAGAAAACTAAATCCTAACTACGTTAAAAATCATTAAAAACGATCTGGAATTGATGTGTCCCAAAAGTAATCTAACAAAAGATTAGGAAGATCAATCATCCCAAGTTTATCCAATAATATCATTGATCCAAAAACATTGTCAATCATCCAGCTGCTGGATCGCTTTGGAAAATTAAACACGCACTAATATAGCTTAGTTTTAATAAAATCCACAAACCCATTGAATAAACGTAAGCTGTATGGTATATAATCACCAACGCAAAACAGTCACATTTAACTCTGACTATAAGTGGTTCGCCAAAGTCACAAACTGAGTTTGAACTTTGTGAAATATTAAATCTCTTTTCACTATTTTGAAGGAATACTGTGTAGGATGATGCGTAGCATTTATCTCAATTAGTATTGGCTTGTACCGATCCGACTATGGTAAAAAACATATGTAAACTATTATTGTTGTCAAAATTGTGTTGAAATGATTACATAATATTTAAGCACGGGACAATTCAGCTTTAAACCGTTTTCAAAGATTATAAATTCTTAAAGTTAATTTTTTAGATAACCATAATAAAAACAACATAATCCGTTGTGTAAATTTATGAAATATTCTAACACAAAATTATCTGAAAGCTTTTAAACCTAATTATATTTCCGTTAGTTTTAGAGACAACTTTATTTTTCAAAGTTATATTCATTTTATATTACCTTCATGCCGACAAAATAAAATATAGAAAGTAGGATACTGTAATTGATGTAATAACAAACAATTATGCAAGCTTTTATCTTTAAGTTCTGTAAAAGCATCCTATAGTAATAATATTTCCAGTAGCTGCAAGAAATTATTTTATTAGTTGAGCTTTTGTATTTATTGGGCTTAAGCCAGAAAGCTTTTCGTAGCAGAAAAGTTGTTTAACCAACTGAATTTATCGATTAAGAGCTTTTACATTTAATTTTCTAAATCACAATTAGAGCTTATAAATGAAGTTAATAAACTTTCGACCAGAATTAAATTTAAGTGCTCCTCAATGCCAACCAATTCAAATTATAGTAAAAGGTACCTGAAAGCTTTAAAATTTTAAATTCCTAATATTTTCAAAAGTTTAGAAAAATCTTTATATTACCAATGCAGATCAAATAAAATTTGAAACGGACTGTTTGACTGTTGAAACATCTGCTTCCACCAGCAGCATTATATTGCTTCTAAAAATTATGTTATTTCCTCAGCTTTTATATGACTGTATTAATTGGAATATCAAAAGGATCTATAAGTTAATAAAAATGCACTATTATCAGAAAGCTTTTATTGGCATGAGAATTGTTGCTAAATGATTGTGAAAATATCATAGTCAATAGAGGGATGGATAATTGAGCTTTTTACTGTACTCAATGGTTAACAGCTTCACGTGTATTTTAGCTTTAAGACAAACTGTTAAACTTTCAGCCAGATTCTCCTATTAAATTTAAGCTTTTTTGCTGCTATACTACAAGTAATCTGAAAGCTTACAGTCAAGGAAAAATTTAAAGGATTTGTGATATTTTACAATTCATAAAGTTTGATCAAAAGCTCAATTGCTAAGTTTCAGAAACCGTTATGGTAAAATTGAAGCTTTAAGATTATAAAAGCTCTTTGAGACAAAATAGTTATTTTTAAAAGAATTTGAACTGCAAAACATATTAAACCACCAATATTACTCACTAGTAAAGCTTTTAGTAAAGTTTTGAGGTTTAATTAAAAAGCACACAACTTTAAATGTCTTCTGAACACATTTTAAATGTTTAATTTAAGGAATAGACAGAAATTTATTGAATGCGATTATTTGATTCCAATATTTCCGATTCTATCGCAAGAATGCCTAAATTATTCAGCTTGCATAAAGTTGAACGAATATCATTTTTAATTATTTTCAATGCAGGAAACGGTCTTCCTTTCAATATTTGATATAATTAATGTTTTCAAGCCAAACTCAGGCTTTCGATACAGTTTCGTGATCGGTTAATATATGTATTTGCTTGAATTGTAGACAGTATTAAATTGAGACACTATACATTTTGTGGCGCCCTAAAATTTGAATTATTTCAAATTATTAACTCGCATTCGCATAAATACTAAAATTCATCAACTACGTAACATATACAAATATGCCATGAACCATAAACTATAACCATATACTTAAAATAATACAACGAATATAATTTTCCACACAATTAAAATTAAACTGAAAACATAAATAAAATAAATAAATCTTTGCAATTCAAAACCATAAGAAATATAATTTTAAACAAATTTTCCGCATTTTCCTGTTATCGCGTATACACAAACCACACCAGAAATGAATCATTTTTGATAAAAAAAAAAATATATATTTATACATACAATCGTTCAATTTCACTCACGATTAACAAAAGCAACCAAAACCCGAAAATAGTAGAAAATAATCAAACATAAGTGTACATAAATATAATTGCATTTCTGCAAGATCGCGCGTACAACACGACGCGCGAAACGTGAATACAAAAAGAAAGTCCATTTAAAAGAATATATAAGTACAAATAATAATAAGAAGAAGACAATTATTTTATATTAAGTTTTCTCTCAATGATGGTATGAGTTTTATGTATAATACGCCGTCGGGGTGGGTGGATGCGGTGGATAATGTGAAAATGAGTTTTCTGTTTTTATTTTTCATTTTTTTTTTTTTGTTGCTTTCATTTTCATTTTTTAATGAATGAAAATGAATGGAATTAAAATGGAATTTCTGTTTTGTATGTATATAAATCGTCTTCCATCCGTAATACGTAATAAACCGAAGGTCATGGTCAACAAAGCGACGATGATGATGATGATATAATTTTTAATGAATAACACTTCAACTTTAAAAAGATTATGGAACGGAAAAATTGGGGTGAACAAATCGACCTACTTTAATTACAAGATTTTCTCATTCAACAAATAATTTTTATGTGACGAGCAGTGTCGATTTTTATTTTAAAACTTTTTCGTTTTCTTGTCTTTGTATCCCGTCTTTGGTTTCGTTATTTTTTGGTTGCTGCGTATACGAAAATGGGGTAAGACTTGTGTACAAGAAAACAAAAATAAAAAACCATAATTTTAAATGAAATTAGGAGCAGCGTTTTTTTTAAATATTTGAAACCAAGACAAAAGTTTTAAATATATTTTGTTTTTAGTGGAGAGGGATGTGATGTCGATGTTTTTTTTGTATGTTGAATAACGATGATGATGATGATTCCTCTTCTCGTCATTTAACTTTCCCTTTTATTTCAGCTGAAAATTTAAATTAAAATTAATTCGGAAAAAATGAAAAAATTAAATTGAGTTTTTTTCTGTACACACTGGGTGAGAGTGGTTTGAGACGGGAGGTTTGGTATACATATATTTTTTTTGTTTGGATAGGAATTATGTGTTGGTAAAGCGATAATTTTGTGGTAGGTCATTTGAGTTTAAAAAATGTTCAAGGATATAAAAGAAAAAAAAACTGTCCCGTCTTGCGATCGATATTCAAATTAAAAATACCCAGGGTTAATTGAATATTAGTACGCTTTTTGTTTTCATTTGTACTACATTTTGTGTGTGTGTGTGTTATTATATTTTGTCTTAAAGAGGAGCGTTCAACGTAATTTATTAATTTTGTGATGTCATTTTTGGTTTAATGAATTAGGTCATGTCAAGGTTGGAAGGTTGGGCGAAATTATTGGACAGAGGGTTGTATTTATAGATGATGTTATTTTTCTTCGTTAGTGACAATAATTAGCCTCGCTATAAATTTTAGGAAAAGTTCAGAAATCGAAGCTTGAGTTAAGTAGCTTATATTGTCAAATTTTAAAGCAGACTACTGGTTTGGTCAGTCGAAAATATTTAGGTAATTCGAAAGATTTTTTAAATTCGTATTCAAATGCAAAATCAAAATGAATCGGAATTTTAAAAATGGAATACCTACTTATTCGTAATTTTTGATGGTCACGTCATTCATATTCGAATGCTTTTCGAATGAATAAATATAGAAGGTGATTTATGTTAGGCTTTACTGCGGAAAACGGCTGGGCACAGGATTCCATCGGAATCGATTTTGTTTTACTTTTTAAATAAAAAGAGATCTTGTGACACAGAAACTAAACGATTTACTGGTGATTCAGTCACCAAACCAATACCAAAGATGTCCAGTATTATTCGATTTCGGAGCGCAGGCATCTTTTATTTCACAATCATGTGCTTTCATCACCGCACTTAAACAATTTGAAGAACTTAATTCGTCTACTTATTTCGGAAGGCAATTTTTTAGCTCGAAAATTCGATGATTGGTTGGAGTTTATTTAGTGATGGGACACAAATCAAAAAGCTAACAACGGACCTTAACTTTCATTTTAGCTCAAATTACAGATGACACTGCCCAAAGATTTTTGGATTTATTAGAATAACTTTCTACACCACTTTTTGGTAGCCTAAACGATAATAAAAAAGGACAAACGGTTCAGCATAATTTATACAGCAGATAGTTTATCCCTCACAATGATCTGCCATCGTTTATTAACCAATAAGTTTCACGTATTATATGGGATGGGCGGAAATTAAGATACTTTATGTGGAAGATTGAAAAAATTATGCCTGTGGCGAAATGTAAAATTTCTGGTCGCAATCAAATATGACAAATAATTGTCATCAACAACACAAACCAAATAACTTTAGTGTGGATGCAAGAAATTAGTGGATCTCATTACATTAAGGCAAGTCAAGTTCAAGTGTTCAATATAAGGTTATAGTAACTGAATTAGCTAAAGTAATATTTGTCTCGTGTAATTACTTCAAATGTGTTTTTTGTTTGTCCTTTTTAAACTATTAGTCAAGTACGTCGGAAGAGAACACAGAACTTTCAGATGCCGTCAATTAGAATAAAATGATAAATAAATGAAATAATTTATAAAGCACGCGGATCAATTTGTTTCGAATTTTATCAAAAAAATGGACGGAATTTACGGGAAAGGGATAGTAACCCTGATAATGGAGTAGGTGCCTCCATTGTTCTCTCAGCCCTCCTATTTACAGTGCAACTATTCCATAAACAAATTAATACAGTTATGAAATGTGATAGTGTGAAATTTAGAAATACATTTTTGGATCACTCAACATTTATTGCGCCATATAGGGCCAATAATCTACACTGATAAATTTACAACACAAAATTAATTTAAGAAAATCAAAAAACAAAATGTTGATGCTTCTGAATGAGGATATCTTGCTTAATAATTTAATAGATTTTGCTTACTTCAGTTAGAACAAATCGAGTGTGAATATGTGGTATTGACATTTTAAAAAATTGTTACTGCGAAAATATTTTACTGTTTTCCAGAAATAGCATGAACTACACAACATAATTAAAAGACATTGCAAAATCAACCTGCGCCGTCCATTCTACTACCCATCTTTTTGCTCCATATAGTTTCTCTTATAATGTTCTATAAAGTTTTCAGACCATTACATCTAGTGCTTCGGCCTCTCATCGTATTTAGAACCTTATTGGGTGCCATAAACTTCCCAAAGATTTCCATTTTGACCCATCTAGTTCTGCCCGCTTACCCTAGATCCTATAAATGTTATTCCTAATTGCAATAAAACCTTTGTATTGCCGGCACCCAGACTAGAAGATCATTGGTTTTGTCAGTCACTTCATTTAGAACTATGACTTAACATTTGTTAAGTATCTTCGACTTACAGCAATAATATTGCTAAATAAAACGATTAAATAACGATAAGCTGTTTTTTTAATATTGTAACTCGGAGCAACCATCCTTTTAAATCGATCCACATCGCAAACCATTTTTGTGCATCGTGTTATGTGACACTTTTTACAAGTCCTAGTATAGTATGAGATCCGCAGAGCCCTCCGAAAATCAAAAACTAATACCTGCAAATAAATAAAAAAAGACATCAAAAGTTATCTTGGCTTAGACAACTTTTGATTTCGAGGCGACTCTTTCGAAAAATATACAAACTTGGCCCTAAACGTATTATTGTTGTTTACAATTAGTAGTAATATATATATGTATCATACGTCAGTTAATAGACTTTGTGTAACTTTTACGCACTCTAAGAAATTTAATTTCAGTTTATTTTATTTTTTCAGTAAGTACACAAGTTACGATTAAGTGTGGAACCCAATATTTGACGAATATCCCCCACTACATATCTTCGAATCCACATATTTCCGTCTCAGTTTCACCAATAACACGTGGAGTTTTCACCTTGAACGAATAGTTTGTAATTAACTATCATAATTACTCAAAACGAAAATCCACTTCCTGGATTTCAATTGAATTTTTGATCGATAACGGGCGATGGGATATTGATGTTTTCTGTTCACTTTTATTTAAAGCACAAGTTAATGTTTTTAAGGGACTATGTGGAACGAGCAATCAATTCTCTGAATTGTGAACTGATTTCGGGAAATTTCTAACCCAACCGAAAATCTTGTCATATGCTGGTTGTCATGCGTGTTAAGGTAAAGTTCATTAGACTGGATTTGGTTATAGTGATCATGTTTAAGTGACATGCTTCTTTCAGAATTTTGAAATGCCCGTTCATTAGAATATATTCCTGCCCACCAAAAACTTGTCTCACGGCTTCATATTTAATCGATATGGTACTTGGTTGAAAAATGATTCCAGATCAGTATAGCTGTACCTAATATAACAAGTTCGTTGATAAACATTCTATGCACATTCTCCTGGTATCGGATAAAAACGGATTTTTTTATAATATTGAATATAGAGGGTTCCATATTAATATTTACTATTAGTGTTACATTTAAAATACATTTTAGCTCACGAGACTTTCGGTGGTTTTAACCATTAGGTGAGGTTCTCTCGAATTTTGTGTTCAATATGTGCTGGTTTGAAATCCCATATGTACACTCAGTTCAGCATTGCTTCTCAACGTTCTGGATTTTGAAAATTTTTCACCTTCAAATTTGTGAGATAATAAACATATTTCATCTAAAACATATTAAATTCCAGAAAATACAAAACAAAAATCATTAAATATAAAACCTCATATTCCAAACCCAAAATTATCTTCTCAAATTTCTTTATACAAAAATGAGAATTATATAAGGAGTAAACACAATATCCAATTTATTCTCACGTTTTTTATTTTGTGATATTCAACAGAAAGAAGCAAAAAGTAAAGAAACAGAAAATATTCACACATCAAGAACTTCTAGAATGTCAAAATTAAACCCAACAACAACAACAGCACCAATATCGTATAAAAAAAAATTGTATAAAAGTGTAGTGTGAGGTCAAAACGCAAGCGCACAAATTATTGTCAATATATATTCGAAATTTCCACCAACCTTTCCTCATGAACCATCATTCCATATATGTACGTATACGTACTATTATGGATAGCGCACACGAAACTTTTCCCTCTTTTTTTTTTTTTTGTCGGGGTGTACGGGGGTTATGTATAATATGTATGTTTGGCTTATATTTTATGTTTTCCAATACGAATGTGTATATTATACGTATGTACGTCGCGTATAAATGAGGCGATATATATGTTCATTTTTTGCTCCCTATGTGGGGTTTTTATGTTATGTACGAGTTTTTTTTATATTTCGTTTCGGATAAATATAAAAAATTTATATAGAAAAAAGCTTACCTCCCCAGAATGTGTATATATATATATATATCTGTATGTATATATAAACATACATAGTTATACATACATATATACGTATGTACATACATATACAAAAAAAATACAAAAAAAGCTGTAGAACTTTTTTGTATTTTATTTTATTCTGATATATATTCCGCTCGTTTAACATTGCGGGTGGGTACACATACCGTAGACTCCTTTTTTTTTTGTTATATCCATTTTTCAGTTGTTATATGAAAATATGGAAATTTAATGTTAAAATAATATTTTGAAAAGTAATAATTTCATTTTTTTTCAGTTTTCCATATAACAAAAAAGAAAATGAAAATATATAAAATAACAATAATAATAATAACAACAAAATTGGAAATGAAAATAGAACATAAAATATATAACAACAAAGTGTTTAAATATTTTTCTTGTTTTCCATTTGTTGTTTGTTTGTTTTGTCATTGAAAATACAGAAATGAAAATTTTCTAAGAAAATTATATGTCTTTTCTCCATGTACACACAAAAATAAAAAAATGGAAAATTTTTATTTGATTAGATTTTAATGATTAATTTTTTTATTTTTTTGTTGGTTTTTACCTTGGCTACCAAATTTTCATTCATTTACGGTAATTTAAGTTGTACACAATTTTGTATATTATTACTGATGATGATTGTATTCGGCGCGCTTTATTTAAAATATACTTGAACGAGATATTTGTTGGTCGCTTTGGGACAGTGGTCATGGATTTTTATTCACTCTTGTTGTAATATTCTTCCAGTTCAATGTATTTGGATCGTGCTCGTGCGATGGCAAGTGGCAAATTTTAAAAAAATATGTTTTTGATTTTATACAATGTCTTTTTTAAGTATTGTAAAAGTGCAATGCTACACCTAAAAACGCTAAGTGATAAAGAGCAAAAATAATAATAGATCTGATGGTTGCTTGGTTTTACGTAACATAAATATTACACATTATAGTTAAAACACAAGTCCAAAAAATTCCTGTTAAGCCGAGTTTTAATTCGAAAATAAAGTCACATTTATAGGTGGGCTTATATATACATATACATTTTAGGCACCATAGCCTAATATATACGTTAGCGATTTAGACAAATATATTGAAGTAACATCATTCTTATCAACAATTTTTTAACTTTAACGATATTTCCTAATTTGTCGGTTTAATTTAATCCGCATATTAAAGTAAATCAAAATAGTAGTAAAGTTCATTAGAAAATTCTAGTTGCTCTAAACTGTCTGAAAATACTCAGACACATACATATATTTAAACAAATAGTAGTCCATCAGAATTTAGTCTGCTTACCACAAAAATCCTTATTGCTCTAAACTATCCGAAAATGTGAATGACGTCTCGGCAGTAAAAATTATTTAAAATCGTTTAAAATCACTGTTTCAATAATAGAACTGATGGTTGCGCGGTTCAATTAATCTGCCTATTACAAAACATAAATATCTTTTATCTTTATCCTCAAATAGGTGTTCAAGAAATGAATAAAGTCAAATTAGCGAATATATCAAACTGAGAACAAAGTCAAATTAGGTCGGCTTTTAAATACATATGTATAAATAATTTTTAAACTTAAGTCACATGCTTTTTGTGGGTTAGGTGCTTCATTAGGCTTAACTTTTATTCTAATTCACAATTTTTTAAACTTATACGGTATTTTATTTCTAATTTGTCGGTTTATTCTAATCCGCATTTCCCAAGTTACATTTTAGCATTGGGCTTAAGTCACACACCAAACATCATTGAAACTCATTTCTGACAAACAAATCTCATTTCATCATTATACCGAAGGTTATATTCACGACAAACTAGGGATTAGCGAAGCACGAATAGTGAATTGTTGAAATTTTTATTTTGAATTTAAAGGCGTAAAGTGAACCAGTTTATCAACATTTTGAAGTTCATGCGCGAGTAGTAGTATAATTAAAGTATATGAATTGCATAAAAATATTTTTGAACATGTTAAATAAATTATCGTAATGAAATAATTGTGAATTATAGTTAAAAGTCTTTTGATCGAAAAGCTCTGAACTTTGGAGTATTAAAAGTTTTTTAAATTAATTAGTATTTTAATACTAATTTTTGATTAAAATAAAAAATAATGGGAAATTCGAGCTTAAAAGCTCTTAAAATATATAAATACATTTTATGCTTTTCACCAAAACTTAATAAATAAGGTATTAAGATTTCAACTTGAACTACATACGATATAGAGTTTAATGTAACAACTGCAGCTTTTGAAACATTTAAAGCACAAATTAAACTTTACACTAAAGTTAAGCGATAAAATAAAAAATGTAAATGTTCAGTTTTAATTTTCAAAATCAACAGAAATACAAGCATAATATGTTGCTTTCCTATCGGACCACCGCAAGTACTTATAAGTACTTGGGTTTGTTTATGTGCTAAAATAAACTACTTGTGGCTGCTCTTACATTTTCTGAAAATCAGCTACCAGTATTTTATATTGAAGCAAGGACGAAAACCTATGTACTTGCGAGGGTCGATTGGCCAGCAACTATTAATTTGGATCAAAATAGTAGGCTACTATTGTGCATTGCTTGAAGTTTTCTAGTCATTATAATATACATATATACTGGCACTCGATAATTCGCTCAATTACCTAAATTTGAACTACCTTATGAATCTAACTACATAAACAATAAAAGTTAACAGATCATGAGTTCACACTTACAAAACTTACTAGTTCAACAGAATACAAATGTGGAACTTTTTTAATCGTGATTCATGTAACTTCAGACTAATCTTTTAAAATAGTGATTTTTATTTGATTCCGCCGCATTCAAAACTTTTTAACTAAAATATATTTGTTTATTGTGCCTGAAATTTCTGAGCTTTTAAAATAGAAAATCTAATTTTACATTAAATCTTATAAATTAACCAGAATTTATTTAAAAATATTCAATAATTATTTTAAGCGTCCATAAAGGTTTAACGCTCTAAAGCTCTATTAAAGCTTTTAAAGCTACGACAATGTTAGGTACTATCTCAACAGACATTCGTGGTGCCTCTACTACAAATACATATTTCATTTCAAGTGTTTAACAACTATTTTATGGTATACATTACACTCAAAACATGATGAAAAAATGTTAGAGCTTTCATTTCGATTAAATAGAGAAATATAATTATTGCTTGTATTAATATAATGCACAACAAATTCAATCAGCAATATGTTTCTATTAGTTCAACAAACCTATACCAGTCACAGTTAAATAGATTATCATTAATATACTCCTCGGTAGTATTCAAAATATCGGAGCATGTGCGGAACTATAGGTTAAATGAAAATATTAATAGCAATTTAAAAAAACTCTAAGTAATTAATAAATCTGAAAGAGCTTTTAATTTAAAAATTATTAAGCTTTAAAAAAAAATAGTTATGGTGTCTCAAGGAATATTTAACATTTGACCAGCAGATGTTTTATTCGTTTAATAATACAAACAAAAATATTAGAAAGCTTTTAAACAAATTAAAATTTTATATTTTGCATACAATCATTCCTTATAGTTATAGAAAGCACATAATTGATTCACGAATTCTCTGTTAAAAATCGAGCTTTCAAGGTTTATTATTCAAAAAATGGTCTTTAAAGAAATTTAGTAATTTTAATTTAATTTAATTAGTTGAACGATATTTTAATACCGTCACCGTCCTTCTCGCTTTGACATCCTATTGAAATCGGGTTACAGCAGTTAGAACTTCGTTTACAAAACCACACTATGAATTGTATACAATTGGTTGTCGTTGTCTACGTTGTCGATATTAATAGGACAAGCCAATTTGTTATCTTTAATCCCACACCAAATGTTAACGCGGTCAAAGGGCATTGTTATTCAACTTAGCCACCAGATACTTACTTCTAATCAATAATAATTAAAATTTGATTTAATTCTATATTTTACTAAGAAATTTACCTAATAAAATCCATTCAACATAAATCAAAAGTTATATTCAAATACAAATACGATTAAACACAATGTGACGATTATACCTAACTATAACCACAAAAAATGGTTCGATCCTCACCAGGGTATCTGTATTTTTTATGATGGATAATTATTTGAATCGATGGCCGAGGATGATGCACAATGTTTGAGAAGCAAGGCGTGAACAAAAACTATAAAGCAGAAATAAGAGAGAGATAAAGTGAAATTGTTAGGGGCTAAAAGTGCTGAAAAGTTTTGTAATTTATTCTCGAATAAAGAAAGAAATATTTAGAAGAGCATGAGATTCGTAACAATAAATTAAATGCAAATTTTGTTCAGTTGAAATATTAATTTATTGTACTCGTTTAATTTAACTAAAGATTAGGTTTCAAATCTACTTAAATTTCGCTCTAAAAACTTGATTCAAATTCTTATACCTTAAATCATAATTCAAAATCTATAGGCGCAAACTCAAATGAAACAAAATAGTTTTTTCAACTCAATGTTTAATTTTTAGCTCAATTTAAAATTTACAATGCACTCAAAATTTGTTCAAGTCAAATATTAATTTATTTAAAATATATTACTTTATTTTCACTCATCCCATTTATCTACAAAACCATTAAAGATTTTGGCTTAAGTTCATACTATAATTCTACCTGGAATTTCACTTAAGCAAATCCACTCAAAAAATATACCTATACTTCGAAGTCCAAATAGGAGAAAAGTTAAATTGGTCTCAAATAATCTATAAACCGAGTTTAAAATTTTACTCAACAAAAAGTACTCTGAATTTCACTTAAAAAGTTTCACTCAAAATATATAATTCAAAGTACACAAAATAAAATATAACAAACAATTATTTACTAATCAATGTTTCAGTTCAAATACAATTAATATTTAACATGCCTTCAAAGTTATGTTCAAATTTAGTTGAAAATGTTACCTTATTGTTACTCGAATAATTAACTACAGATTTCAGCTCAGATTCATACTGGCAATCTACCTAGAATTTCATTTCAGAAAAATCACTCAATATAAATTCTTCGAAGTCTACGCAAAATCAAAAATTAGTAAATTTTTATAATTTAAATTCCACTCTTGAAATCTTTTAGGTAAAAAGTCTGTAAAACGCGTTTAAAATTAACTCAACCTCATTATACAGTTCTACCTTGAATTTCACTTAAAAAAAATCCACTCAAAATATATCTAGTTTAACATTTACGAAAATCGATTTTATTTCAGTTTCATCACTTTAGTTTACAAGATTATTATTTGAAGATTTGATCTTTCCAACCCACAGTTTCAATACGATTTCTAAATTAATAGTTCTAACTCATTTGAATGAGAGGAGAACGAAAGGAAGAATGAATGAAATGTAGTTTTTTACAAGATTTTTGATAGTTTACAAGACTTTGCAATGGATCTTGTTATTAGTTTGAACCGATGTTACTAACTTTTAAAATTGTATAGTTAAGTAAAAAGTAGGAGTGGAGCACTATGAGCAAACGTAGGGCACACACATGGTGCTGACAGCGCAAACCATTATTAGATTATGCCATGTAATTTATGCACTTGTCGTGACGTACAATATTACGAACATTACTGGGCATTATTTTTTGTCAACGCAGACAACTTCAACCACCTACTATGTTTTGGCATGTTGAAATTGAATATTCACAGTTGAATTAATTTATGAAATAGCAGTTCAATTAAGCTGTATGACAAATAATAATTTGATGGTCTCAGTTTTAATTTTATCTCCCCTATAGTTGTGAAATCAACAAAACTAGTTTTGTGAACATTAAGAATACAATTTACTAAATTCTAAATTTCTTAAAATAGGTTATAAAAATAATTTGATTTACAAGTTTTCTAACTCAATCTAAATTGAAAAGAGATTAAATTCCAAAAGATTCAAAAAATGTCCCACCCGAATCGCATTAACCATAAAAAAAAACATGGCCTTCGCATAGTTTTGAACTAGTTAACTCTATAAATCGTCTACATTGTAGACGTTTCTACGAACTGTTTACGTTATCGTTCGACTATGGTTGTTTCCGAAACCGATACTTATTTCAAAATTATTTACTAATTTGCCGCCATCTTAAATAAGTAAGAAAGTCATCCGAATTGATTTCACTTACTTATTTTGAATTTTTATTCATGGATTTTATAATTTTTTGGTCCCTTTCCTTGATGTAATTTAAAACATGGTCTTTCTGCGTTTTTCTTATTTTCGACGGTTTACTGGGAATTGTTTCAGAAGTCTCCTCTCTGGATGTTGATGGTGTCGGTTCTGGATCAGATTCGATCTACTTATATAGATATATATTCAATAAGATCATCGTCTGCCTTAATAATATTGATGTCCACTCCGCTGTCTTTTATAAAAGGATCAGTTTTATTATGTTTTGTAGCCACGAAGTCCTTGATTGCTGGGCAAAATGGCCAGTTTGAGGAATTTATGATCGATGGGGCTGTTCCAGTTTTCGGGTCTTTCAAGCGTTTGAAGAGATTTATGAAATTGTTCCATTTTTTGGAACATTCTTGTTTCGTTCTACTAACTAGTTCTCGGCTTGATGATTGTATTATTCTATACGAATATAAGCATATTATTATACTATATGAAATAAGCATATGTAATTTATCTGAAAAATCACATCATTTACCCACATACAACATTGTATTGGCTGGATTTTTTTAAAATTCCCCATCATGTGTAGCTCTTTCTTGCATGAAAGAGATAGCAAATAAGTAACCTCGCGAGGAGACTTATTTGAATATGTTAGGTTCCACAAATTAGTTTTGGTTTTGGAAACAGCATATGAACTGAAATATGCCAATTCGAGGGTATATGCAGCCATTATATGCAGCCACGCGAAATCAGACAAAAAAAAGACATTTACGGAGGCAAGGAGTCCAATTTTTTTGAAATTCGGAAAGATAGTAGATATAGATAAAAAAAAATAATTTGAGTAAAAACTCGGTGGGGTCAAAGTACGCGGAGTTCCGTTATAATTTGTTTTTGTCGGGAACTCAAATGTTCACATCTTTAAATTCGTGTATCTTAAGTATTCCTTGTCCGATGTATCGCAGTTGGAAAAATTAACCAGACCGAATCTAGTCTGATGTTTGCCATCCAATCCATTCCACTAGCTGCTCTGCCTTAAGAAAAAATAACCGTATTACAAGATCCCTGTCCAAGGCAGCCTATCATTTAAATTTAGCAGAACCAACATCGGCGATATCTTATACATCATTACCAAGAACAGAATTAAATATCGGCGTTACCAATACATGAAATGCAAAATATACATACACGACGGAATTGGGGGTGCCTTCAAACGAAATGCCACGAAAGCCAGCCTTCAGCGACGATACGCTGAGCAAATAACGACACCACAGCAACTTTTCGATTGGGCTACAAAAAATGAATCAAACATTACTTTTAGATTTTGTACAAATCAAGAGTACAGAAGGGTGTCTAGCAAAACAATTTAATTCAGTAAAAGCCATCAGAAGAACACACGATTATTATTGCTTTGTTCCCAATGGTAACAACCACATCACAGCGCGACGATTTTCCAATTCTGATATTTTTTATAATTTTAAATTAAAATAATTCGTAAATAAATTAACTTTATTGGATAAAACTGTAAAAGTAAGCACCAAAACATGAATTTCGTAGTTTAGAATTAATAGTTGTACTGAAATGTTAAATTCCACCCTAACTTGCTATGACGTTTTGTTCTATAAAACTCGAACGCGTTGAGTCTCCAATGAAATGGGGAGCAGTTCGATTTTTTAGCAAAAGACTATTTAAAACTGAAATTTAAACGATATATTGTACATTAACACCAAAGTTTAAAACGGTTACATGAAAGTATGTACAATTATCTTTCCAACGAACTATTACACGTGAAAATCGGATAAGGAATACATAAGATACACGAATTGAAAGATGTGAACATTTGAGTTCCCGACAATAACAAATTATAACGGAACTCCGCGTATTTTGACCCCACCGAGTTTTTACTCAATTTACTCGTGTGGAATGGCTGTATGGGTATATACAAAATTTTGAAATTTATAGGCAAAAATTAATTTGCTATGATGCCTAATGAATTAGATTTAATAATTTTATCGATTTTGTGATAAATAGACACAAAATCAATTAACAAAGCCAAATTTAACCGACTTTTCATTAAAAACAATATATTTAAACCAATTTAACTTGTAAAAATTCCGATAGCCCACAAAAACGTAAAATCAATATTCTTTCATAATTCTTTCTTAATGAACAATCTGGTTTTTTTGGCAATAACGTTCTAAAACTACTAATTTTTAAAAATTTTCTTTGAAAATCATAAATCTAAAACAACTTTTTCTGGACTTAACTTTCTGGTAAATTCTTCGTAAATTTGAAAAATTTTCATACAAGTTAAGAATCTGCTTAAAAAAGACGTTTTCTGAATAAAGTTAAATATTTTATGATGACTTGTTTGTAGTTGAATAGCCAGAAATGGAAAATTTTGTGCATTTAGATCAAGTTTTGAGTAAAACAATGGCAATTTCGACCAGCATCTAAATTAAAGAGCCTGCCAAAATTTATTTATAAAATCTCTCCAAATGAAAATATACCGCGCTCTTAATGTATAAAATAGAAAATGAAAAGAAACGTACCCCAATACTAAGAATGACGAGTAATTTCATCTAATCAAAAATTATGGAAGCTAATCTCATATCAGCTTCCAAATATATTTTTTTGAAAATCATCCATCTTTCATAACTTTAAATGACAAAACGCATTAACGTGTTAATGCAATTAACTCCGTATTGAATTTCATAACCCATATTTTATCAATATTATCAGTGACACTCTTGGTAATGAGCTGGTAAAACATTTATAGGAATGAATTTATAATGAATTATTTTAACAATACTAATAATAATAATCAAGAAAAGTAGTTTAATTCTTACTCCACTATACATACTATTATCCTTCAAACATAAAAATTCGCTATCACAATATAATAATAACAATAAAAGAAATTGTTCAAGTATCTTAAATATTATGAGCTTTTTTCTTCTTACATACATATACTCGATAGAATGGTGGAATATACAAAAATTATTAATATTTTTGTTGTTATTATTATTACTACTATTATTATTATTTTTATATTTGACTAAAATAATTTTCGAAAAAAAAAAAAATATTTACAAAATTGAAAAGATAAAGTCAACTGCAATTGAGCACGAACCTGATATCACTTTAGTGGAGGCAACAGCACATACAAAAAAAAAATATTCCAAAGATTTTTTTCTCTTCGTGTTTGAGTTATTTTTCTGGTTTTTAATTTTTTTTTTTATTTTTATTTTTTTTATGCTGGTTCGTGGTTGTTTAATGATGATGATGAGAATTTAGTTTGCTTTTTATGGAAAATTTAATATTTTGGGTTTGGTTTCAAGTTTTTTTTCTTCGTTTTTTTTTTGTGCTAGCTGCTATATGCATAAAGTATAGTACGCTGTGCTATACAAACATTTTGTTTTGATTAAATTTAGTTTTAGATTTTATAAATATGGGGATGAAATAAAATTACTAAGTTGTGTGTAATTTTTGTTGTTGTTGTTGTTGTTGCTGCTGTAATATGCATATGGGTAACATATTTTGTGCGGTATAATGACGATCGATAATACGGTGGCTGATCTAATGATATTTTGATTTTTAAATACCACGCAGCTATACTTAAGAAATAAATCAATGATCCATCCTTGAATTTCGTATAGCTTTCAGTATATGAAATAAATAAAGCCACCGCATGAGAAACTATACCGATACATACATTTTAATTATTAGTCGACAAACCACGCTTAAAGCACTCAAGCATATTTTTAATTGCAACATTCTTGTAATTTTGTGTTTTTTGTAATCTTCTTGCACAAAACAAAAGGAAAAGGATACTTTTATTCAAATTTTCCACAAATAAAATCCAAAAACAAAAATGCATCATATAAAAGGATATTTTGTTGTGTTTCCATTTATGAAAGGATTTCATATAATATTATGTTCTGTTATGCTTTTTCTTATGTATGTACATATGTATATGAATGCATAATAATACCGTACTAGAAAAAAAAAATCATCATGTATACGTACGGGGAGAAAAAAAATGTTGTATGAAAGGATTTTTTCATGCAATCCTTAAAAAACAAAAGAAAATGTCTCAAGTATATTTCTTTTGTTTACAAAAATGCACACAATAAAAAAATTGTTATAGAAGAAATTACTTTGTATGCAGACACTCACTTTTCATGATTTTTTCGTTTATTTTTTTGTGCTTAGTATTTTGAAATTTATGCTTGTTTCATGACGATGATGATTATGATTATGTTGATGATGATGATTATTATTATTATTGTCATTATGTATATTTACTTAAATTTTTTTGTATTTTATATACACGTATACAACATATCTTGTTCTGCATACAATAACCGAAAAAAACGAGTAAACGAGAAAGATAAAGGCGCACGGGATAAATAAAAAATAATATTGCATACAATATAATCGTATACCACTGAACAAAAACAATTGTAAATGAAAATGGAAAATAAATATGAAAATAATAACTTTCTTTGTACGTAAAATATTCTCTTGTCGTTGCTGTTGATTTGACGATTGTATATATGTATGTACAAATACATATAATGTATATATGATGATGATGATTGAAGAAATGGCATAACTGAGAAAGTAATTACAGACATTTTTTGTCTGGAGTTTGAACAAAACAATAAACAAATAATTTTGGTTGAAGGTTCAGTCATGTGTAATTCGAGACACCTTCAAATTAATGTGAAAGCTTAACATTCACACATTACTATATATTGGGACGCAATGATGATCTTGTAAAAAATGTTTACCTATTACTCTATAAGCTTAAGTAAAAGGAAATAAATGGATTACTGACGACTTTCATAAAGCCAAAAATTACTATTTGAAACTGAAAAAATGTCAACGACTTAAAACTAGTTTTGACTTCTCATTTCCGCAATGGATGGTATGATACTTTATTGCTGAGTATTGTCAACGACGTGAGACCAATATTGATTAATTTGCTGGTGAAAACATGTTACCGTCCTTTCGGCGTGAAGACTCATACTCGGTTACTATCTTTTTGTTTTGTTCATAAGTTCTCTTGGATTTTCATGTTGTTATATAGGTTTGACCCAAGCTCCTAATATGATGGTTAAAATTTTGTATCTGCAGGTTAAATCTTAGAACCTTGCGTTCCGCGCATAAAATCTCTAAAACTGCGTAAAATAAGAATAGCTGCAGGTTATTAAGCCTTGTGCTGTACGTTAACATCTATAAAATTACTCATAAAATGAACTTGAGGCTACCTTTCGCTCATAACGGAATCACACAATCTTTTAAATGCGTGCGTTTGGTGTAGCAACATTAAAACCAGTTTACTTGCCGGCCATTTGCCCTAGCTTCAACGGAACAGTCAGATAGTCTATACTGTCTCTAAAAAGTAACCACATTTACAGGTGCCGTCTTCTATTACTTAATGTTTGGCAAGAAACTAAAAATTAACCTGCCACCCATTGGCTTGGTCCATCTTCCTTGCCATTCTGTTATCGACGCTTTTCGTGTTTCTTTCCCACGCGTAAGTCATATAAGTTACTACTAGGCCTTGGTATGTTGTACCGAGTGTACTTTGCTTTAATCTCCATGCTTCATTCGCTACTCGTTTAAGGACCGATAAAACTTTCTTGCTGTTCTGCTATAGCCTTTTGACGTATGAGATGACACCGAGTCGTGCATCAAAGTCTATATTTCCAACCATTTTATGACCTTTATCTTTATTCTCTGACTATTAAGAGGCACCTGAGGTGGTCTCCTAATGTCGAGTGTTCCATTAAATTGGATGATGACCCGTCTTGGCGGAGCATCCTCTATTTTGTACTTTTTGCACCAGTCAACCATCAACAAATAGCGATTCCTGTACGTTCGCGAATGATACTTTTTTGACATCCCCGTTCCCTACAAAACAGGCGGACACTACAAAATACTTGCTTAACACCTTATTACCCAATGACTATGAGGAAAATGACTTTGAGAGGCAAAGAGAAATCCGCGCCGATCGTAGCTCTGCACCAACTACACCAAACGTGAGCCACTTCAGTGATGAAGAGGCCACTTTGGCTATCATGCCTATGAAAGCTTGTAAAGCGCCAGGCCTTGACAACATCGAGATCGAAGTGATACAACGTGCTTGGCCTATTGTGGGGCCCTGTATGACGAACTTTATGAATACTTATCTTAGCAAAGGACTATTTCCCAACGCATGGAAAAATTGTAAATTAGGTATCATTAAAAAAACTGGATTTAGGTGTCAAACCGATCCAAAATTGTATCGACCTATCATGCTGTTGCCTGTCCTTGGTAATTTATTCGAAAAGCTAATTGCCGGCAGGTTAATGGACATATTCCAAAAAAGTGGTATACCTTTAGTGACAAACAGTTAGGCTTCAGAGAAAATAGGTCCACAGAGGACGCAATGATCAATACGGTCAACATTCAAAGAGTCGAACCAAAAGTACAATCTTGGAGTATTCCTAGATGTATCTGACGCGTTCGACCACCTGTGGTGGTCCATTATTATGTTGGAGCTAAAGAGATTCAATTGCCCACGCAATCTATATAACATCCTAAAGAACTATTTTTCTGGAAGAAAAGCCACTGTTATCTCGAGTCTAGCGGACTCAAGTACCTATGAATGTGGAGAGGGCGAGGTTACCATAGAACACATCCTCTATGACTGTGATCTAGCTCAAGAAGCTAGAGATCAACTAATAACAGACTCAAAAGTTGAGTGGCCAGCAAGTAAACTAACATTAATGCTGCCAAACAACCTCAACTCTTTCAAGAAATTTTGTGATACTGTCTTGAGCGGTAGGTAGTACACATGATTTTTATCTTAAGAAAAGTTTTAAAGCTAGTAAATAATAGACGAGTGAGCATACCGGTATAGTAGTAGTATTTTATGATTTGTAAGTCTGCGTTGGAGATGTTAAAGGCACGACCACCTGGGAACAAATTCTTCGTATCAAACCGACACCACAAATGAAATGAAATGAAACATCGTTCCTGCTGCTGTTGAAAATGATGAACCTTTATTTACACTATTTTGCAGTATGCCATGGTTCAAAATAACAGTCGTAAAACCATCAGAGAAATAGTGGTTGATGATCGAAAAAAGAACTGCTGTCCAATTAATATTCTTTAGCTCTTCATTATACTTGGCCTCCATAGACTATCGAAAGCTCCAGATACATTTAGGGACATTCCTAGAGTCTACTTTTGCACCGACGTTTAACTATGTTGATCATTTTCACCATAGCGTCCTCTGTCAATCTATTTTCTGTAAAGCCAAATTGCTTGTCGCCTCTTTTCCCAACTATCACAACTTTCCAATTTTTCCAAGCTTTTGGCAAAATTCCTGTATCCAGACAATCATTCACGGAGCAGGTGATGGTTTGGCTTTATTGGTTTTCATAGACATGATTGCGGACGTGGATTATTTATATCTGAAGTGATCCACGTTTGTGGCGATTGGGACAATGTACCTTTGATTGTTTTATTCCCTTTGTATATTGGTCTCCTCTGCCTCACTATCGTCGAGCAGCAGTGTTTTTAGTAAACATTTTGTGGGGTAATCGTAACACCTGGTTATTGTCCACCATCGCTTACTATGGCACTGAACTGAATACCTCTTTAGTTTTCAGTTTGCCCGTACTGAATTTGTATACAAAGCCCCATAGTTTTTGTTACATTAATTCTTCTGGCATATGCGTTACGACATGCCACATAGATTAGCCGTTGCGTTCCCTTGAAAGAGCTTACGGATTAGCTCATAAAACCACCAAGGTAATTTGGTTTTTCTTGCTCGTTTTTTCGATATGCTTTCATTGCAGGGTCTGATGGATGAGCTTGTTATTCTCTGCAGCTTTGGTGACCTTTTCACACCACCCATTTTCTCCATTATCTCGTTTTCTCCCTTCAACTTCGTAGAGGTACACAGATGAGGATGGCAGAGAAGTTTTCCTAAAGTCTCATATCGTTTCGTCAATGACAATGACTACCTCGATATTGTAATGTTCGGTTTTCATAAAATAAATTCTCAAAAACTCTTCTAAAGTTTTACCATGTTATGCTTTCAGTTTGGTGCATGGAATTTGGAGAAAAGTTTACTCAAATTCTATAATATGCAGATCAAATTATGGTCCATTTGATATAGCTTAATTTCTCGTGAAGATAAATTAAAATTGGCATCTTTATAAAAATTCTGTTCAAGCTCCATTTATGTACTATTATGAAAGTCTCTATGAAGGTTGAGCCAACAAAATAAATTTTTTTTTTTTTTTTTTTTTCAATTTTATTTAAATATTTTAAATAAACAATTATTACAATCTAGTCACCTGGACTAATGAGCAATTTTCTAACTTAATTTACTATGTTGTATTAATCTATGGCTTCTTCCCACTGGTGTTCCATAGTGTCTGATAAATTGAATTAAACCACGTCGTTATTGTGGGTTTTAGATCAGCATTACGCTGTTTACACTAGCAATTACACCAGCTCAAAAGGTTTAGTTCGTTTGAGCCTGCGTACAATATCTGTGTTGTTTAACAGCTTAGTTGCCTCAGTGTTAACATGTTGTTCGAGCCTTTGCCTATGTCTCAGTGCAGTTTTTTGGATTTCCTTTGAAACAGTGTCCACTTTAAGGTCCCTATGGAGGTCTCTGTTTCTAACATACCATGGTGCATCAACGATGTTCCTTAATACTTTGTTTTGAAATCTTTGGATGATTTCCACGTTGCTCTGTTTGGTACAACCCCAAAGTTGGATACCATAAGTCCAAACCGGTTTTAAAATTTGTTTATATAATAGAAGTTTGTTGTATGTTGATAGAGCGGAGCTCCTTCCTATCAGCCAATACATCTTTCTATATTTAAGCCCTAGTTCTTCACTTTTCTTTTTGACGTGTGCTTTCCATCGTAGTTTTGCATCTAGTGTCATGCCAAGGTACTTAGCCGTGTTGGCATACGGTATTATTTCTTGATTAATTGTAACCGGAATATGTTCGAGTCGTTTGTTTGTAAAATTGATGTGAACTGATTTAGTTTCGTTAAGTTTAATTCGCCATCTTTTGGTCCAGTTATGTATTTGAGTAATAGCCAACTGTAAACTCTGTGTTGATTCTTCGTTGCTATCTCCAACAGCTAGGATTGCCGTGTCATCAGCAAAGGTCGCCACAGTGTTGTTTTCTAATACAGGGAGATCATTAGTGTACAAAAGGTATAGGACCGGACCTAATACACTGCCCTGCGGTACTCCTGCCTTGATTTCTTTCAATTCAGAATAGGAATCGTCTAATTTTACTCTAAAGAATCTATCTTTCAAGTATGATTCTAATATTGTAGTGAATTGCATTGGTAGTACAGTTCTTAACTTATAGTTAAGTCCTTCATGCCAAACTTTATCAAAGGCCTGTGCAACGTCTAAGAATATCGTTGAGCAGACTTTTTTCTCCTCTAATGCTCCTTCAATAATATTAGTTATTCTGTGTACTTGATCTAATGTTGAGTGTTGGTTGCGAAAACCGAACTGATGATTTGGAATCAGGTTTTTCCTCAATTATCGGATTTAGCCTTTTCACTAATAACTTCTCAAAGAGTTTAGACATAACTGGTAATAGTGATATTGGCCTGTATGATCCAGTTTTGTGTGGTGGTTTCCCAGGTTTCGGAATCATAATTACTTCTGCAATTTTCCAGAGGCTGGGTACATATTTCAATCGAAAGGCGCCATTTATAATATTGGTGAGCTTTAATAGTGCTTTCCTTGGTAGTTCTTTTAAAATTTCTGCTGTGATAAGGTCATAACCCGGCGCTTTTCTCGGATTCATATTTGTTTTTATCTCATACATGACTTCTTTTGGTGTTGCTCGTAGGATTTCGTCACTTTCCTGTACAACCTCTTCGGTTATTATTTCAGCTTCCAATGATTGGTCATCATGTGGTTCAAATATTTTTTCCAGGTATTCAGCAAAATTTCGTACTTTATCTTCGTTATTTCTGGCCCATTTGTTATCTTCTGTTCTGATTGGAGGAATCTGCATTATTGGCCTTTTAATTCTTCTGGTTGCTCTCCAGAGAGAATAATCAGTACTAGTATCATTAGATAATTTTCTGAGGTAGTTACTGATAGATTCGTCTTTCAAATCTTTGATTTCCCTTTTAAGTAGCTGAGTTAGATTGTTTAGCTTAGTTTTATCTTGAGGGGCTCTAGTTTGTTGCCATATTCTCCTTGCCCTTCTTTTTTCTGCCAAGAGCTCTCTAATTTCTCTAGGGTAGTTGTTTCCCTTAATTTTCTTTTTAACTTGAGGTGTGTTTTCCCAAGCTGACTGCTGTATGTCACATATGAACTTGTGAACTTCGTTTTCTAATTGCTCCTCACTCCTTAGCGGAACCATTAAGTTAATTTTTCTTTCTAACGATAGTCTAAAGTATTCCCAATTTGTGTGCTTATTTACTAAACTGGGATAGCTTTCTTTTTGAATGATCCTTTCACTTAATGTCAAAAGTATTGGGGAGTGATCAGAGCTTAAGTCAATACTTTCATCTATATGTATATAATTTACAGATATATTTTTCACTATAAAGAAATCAATTAGATCTGGTATTTTATTTGGATCAGTTGGCCAGTAGGTCGGTTTACCATTTGATAAGGCTTCACAACCGTATTTTCTGATAGCATTGAGGAGTTCTTTCCCTTTGGTTGTTGTTAGTCTAGAACCCCAGTGGATATTTTTTGCATTAAAATCTCCTCCAATTACAAATCTTTTCCCTAGTTTACTGAAAAATTCAAGATAATCTTTTTCTTTTAGAGAGTATTTCGGTGGGCAGTAAATTCCAATAACACTAATAGAGTTATTTTTGGTCTTGATATTAACAGCTGTTGCTTGTATTTGTTCTGTTTCATATTTTAATTCCTCGAAGTGATTAATGCTATTTCTAATTATAACAGCACTACCTCCCTTGGCAGTATTTCCCGGGTGAATAGTGTGATATGTTTTATAATTTCTAAATTTGATAATTGATTGTCTAGTGAAGTGAGTTTCAGAGATGAGACAGACATCGATTTTCTCTGCGTCCAGAACCATTTGCAATTCCTGTTGGTGTTGCTGGAGTCCATTGGCATTCCAGCATAAAATTCTTAAGTCGTTAGACATGGCTTTGTTTAGGGATGGCTCCCTTAGTACTGTATTCTAGTTTCTGTAATCGCTGATCAAAAGTATTAAGTTTGCTTAATATCAGCTTAAGCGTTTGATTTATGTCGTCTGTTTGAGGAGTTTTTTGTTTGTTTTCGTTACTCATCATTACTTGAGCGTAAGTTTTTTTGCCCACTTCTCCTTGAGAGGCTATCAACGATTCACGCCTTAACTCTCCTTTAAATGATTCAGGCCTGTTTATTCTAACAGTTTGCTTCTTTATTACATTTGTATTTTTAGCATGCATGTTTTTATTTTTGATGTTTTGCAATTCAATAGCAACACTGCATCCTCTGTAGTTAGCTGGATGGTTTTCTCCACAATGTACGCATCTAGGCTGTACATCTGTGGGTTTGACACAATCTCTAGTATGGTGTTTACCTAGACATTTGACACACCTGGGGTCTTTGTTACAGTATTTTTGAGTATGTCCATATGCTTGACATTTTTTACATTGTGGTATAAGCCTAGATCTTCTTAGGGGCTCAATATTGACTTTGCATCCCAAGATGTACTTGATTTGATGTATTTTTTCAATATCATCATCTGCGCTGAATGTCAGCATATACATGTTCAGAGGCTCCTTACTTCTCCGTTTCAGCTTAATTGATGCTTCAGTTGCATTAAAACCTTTTCCTTTCAGGTCCTCAATTATTTTTTCTGGTTTACATGTAGAGTGCAGATTTTTAGCCATTACCCTAATTGGTCTGATTTGTTTGTTTTCAAACGTATGCCAAGAATGTCCCCCTTCGCTTAACATTTTTGTCATTTCTCTGTAGGTTTCACCATCTGCTAAGTTTACTTTGATGTTGTTTCCACTCATCAATTTTGTATTAAACTTATCTGTTTTAGTTACTGTTTTAATTTTCTCATACAGTAGATCATAGTTTTCAACTCCATCTATAACTATTGGGGGTGGTGGAGGTAATTTTTTTGGATTGTTTTGGATTATTTTAGGAATTGTCTCCTTTAGTTGAGGAGGAGTAGGTGTATCATTCCTTCTCCTTTTTTTTCTCTGGCTTTTGACTCTAATCCACTCAGTTTCGTGAGCTAATTCTTCTTCATCCGTATGGTATTCTTGTTCCATTACTTTTTGGGTAGGAGGAGAATCAACGTTTTCCTTTGCTTTAAGGGCTTTAACTTCGTCTTCAAGAATTCTTATATGTTCCTGCATCCAAGCAATTGCATCATTTAATTGCTTATTTATATTATTAGATTCAACCAATGCAGCATTGGCCTTACGCAATTCCTGATAGAGCATTTCTTCTTTTTTAGAATTTTTGTCCTCTGGAAAAGCATTTCTCGGTAACTCCACAAGTTCTGTAGGTATTATTTTGTTAATCTTCGCGGTGAACGTGCTACAGGCTCTCGTAGGAGACCTCGGTAGAACCTGACTCTTTTGGAAAGGATCGATATTATCCATTTCTGAATCACTCATTCTCGTGGATTTACCAATATAGTTATTGGTGTACCACCTTAATTTAAACTAACAACTCATCGACCCAATACTTTTGGCCGGGAGTGTATTTTGAATAAAATAAAAAAATAAAAAATAAAAAAGCTAACACTGCACTTTTAATTTTTTTTTTTTCACTATGTTCAATATGCACTTATACAAAATAATTAAAAATAAACTAATATCACTGCACTTTTTTATTTCTATTTTTTCGATTACACTTCTCCGATTCCACGTCCAAACCTCACAACGATTTGAAAGAGAATCAGGGATGGTCCGAAACTTCATTGTCAAAGAGTATGGTCTACTTTACAGATCATCATCATAATTAAAATGATATAAGTGATTGTAAAATCAAGCGAAAACAAGTTAAACTTCAAAATGTTGACTGCATACAAATAAATTAGTTCCTAGTAAAATAAATTAAACTGTATTATTAAACCGGCGTGGCTCGAATTCGACTATATAGTTTGATATTTATATTTATAGTTTTAAGGTAATTTAAGCTTGTCTATAGTTTTATCGATACAAATCAACCACCATGACTCAAAATGGAATCCTGAGTCATTTAGTACACACAAACTGAGCGTCAACGTAAAGATGTCGAAATGATTTAGTGTTTATTTGTGATAATGTCGTTGACAATACCATAACTTCGTGATTTTCTGGGTATTTATTCTAATTTTACAGTTCTTTGGTTCTGTATATTATCTTTATCGAGCACAATTTGTAAATCGATTAGAAATTTGTTTTGATTTAACGTGTAAGGTGATATTTTAAGTTGTTCAATCACAAACTGTTTGTTGGATAGCGCCATTACCAACCCGAATCCTTTACTTAATGAGGGTTTTGTGTAGCTATATGAGTAAAAATATCTACAAAATCATGATCGATATGTCGTCGATGTAAAATTCTGAATTATTGAGTTTTGGATCAGCCTATTCCCAATCTTGTGGGACTGATGTGTTCTTAGACAGTATTCGGCTGCGAATATGACATATTGCAAATTATCGTGCGTTTTACTACAACCCTAATCGAAAAAATATGTATCAGGTATTATTTAAAATAAGTCTGAATTCCAAATATTTGAAAATCCTTGATCAAAATGAAAATGAAGAGTTTGAAAAATAACTACAATTAATATTTGATGTCCAACCCTGTTTTGAGATTAGATCTTACAATCTTTCCACACAAGTCTAAATAAAGCCACCATCTATTATCACGTGTCATGGCCTCGTGGAGCGAGTTAAAAGGAACAAACTCCTAACCAGTCACCAACTCAGTGGTGAGCGCTTGATATATAAATTCGTCGTTAGGATCATGATTTTGCAATAAAAGATTTATAATTTCTATAGAAATGATTACATTGAATTGGCGTAAGGGCCAATGTAATAAGAGCTAGTCTAGCCAGTTATCCGAATTTGATCGTTGTCAAATTGGAGTTAGCGCCACGGCAACTAAACGATTTTGGATTGTGGCAAGCCAGTTTGGTTTCTTCTAATTGAAGATACTTATGCTGTGTTCCTCACGCCAAAATTGTAGACAAAATCGGCGATACGGTACATTAGTTTATAAGATCATCCACATGATTTATAATTTCAAAATATGTAAACATTCGAATTTCTGTTGTTCAATCCAAACAAAACGAAAATCAACATAATCAGGAAGTTAAATTAATTAGCCAATTCATTAAGCTTAAGCCTATAATAATTTTTAGCGACATTTTAAAGTCATTGACCAATGATGGTCATTTATACACACATACCGGACAAAATCAGAATTATGAATTTAAAATTTCAATCAAATTGTGGATTTTTGAAATATTAAATTCCAATAATGTTTTATTTATTTTTTTTGTAATCCATTGACTTATAATAAAAACTGAAATTGAAAGTTTCACGAATTGTAAAATATATTTTTGTTCTGCAAAATTCAGAATTTGGTTTATCAAATTCAAAAAATTAAAAAAATTTTGAATATTCGAAATTTGAATGTAGTTCTTTTCAAATTTCTTGAAACTTTTGGAAATGCGCTTTTCACTTGCCAAATTTTGAGATTTTGTATTTGATCGAATTTCAAAAATTTTAAGCATTTTTAGATTTCTTGGAGCTTGAAATTCGTAGATCCTTCGCATAGTATACGCTTTCAGTTGTTATTTCAGGCTTTTGAAACAAGGCAGCCGATTAATTAGATAGGGTAAACCAAAGTTAGGAAACGTCTATATAATTGAATACTTTAGACAATTAATTCGAATAATCTTCATTGCTATAGTATATACATTCGGTAATCTTTTCATCTGCCTCATATGTATGAAACTCGATAAAATGTCGTGATTAGTATATATGTCACACATTCAATCACGTGATATTCTCTTTCATTTTGTAATGCTTTTTTTATACATATTTTCATACCACATATATATTCAAAAGTTGGGAAAGAAACTCCACCCACAGACATTCATATGTGCGATGATATGTGCATCCCTCATATATGCGAATAATGTTTTTTTTATTATTGGATTTGTTGTTGTACGATGTTACTGCGATGGATAAATTTTCTTTTAAAACCAATTTGATTGTCTTGTTTTGGAAAATAGCATAACACACATATTTTTGTGTATATAAATCGGTACCCATATGGCGCATGCGTTAATATCATATCCCGCATAGGAATTTTTTTATTTCATTTTTTTATCTTGATGACGACGTTGTTGATGATGATCATCGCGAATACATATATGTATATAGACGGATATATGTTATTACTATTATTATTTTATATAATACATTATTATGTATGAATATGTATGTATGTATATAGAAATTTCCATTTCTTATTTCCCGTTATGATTTTTCATTATTCCAACAAAACCACCACACCTTTTTTCGATTTTTTTTATTGTATTCAATTTATATTTTCTACACATTTCAATGAATTCCCGTCAACAATAATAATAGAACAGCAACGTAATTCTGTGTGTATTAAGCGCAGAGCATAAAAAAAAAAATTCAAATTGAAAATATTCGGAAAATTGTTAATTTTTCCAAAATACAAAAACCAAAAAAAAAATGATTTCGAATGGTTAAATCACAATACGATTTTTTATTTTTATTTTGCTACTTTTCCATGTACTTGGTTTATTTTATGTCGATTGCCGTGGAGTGATAAGGAAGAAAGGCGTTTCCTGATTTCATACTTTATTTTTTACTTTTTATTTTTGCCATGTTCCCATTTTTCATGTCCTATTTGGAAAACAAAATATTTTGGAAAAGAAATTGGTAAAATGAACGCGGTTTAGATTTTTTTTTTATATTGCTGCTATACGATAGTACATATATACTATTAATACCACTAGTTTTTGATGGGTGGTGGCACTCGGTGGAAAAATATTCTGATTAAATTGTAATGTTTCACATTTTTCTCAATCAAAAACAATTGATTGATTTTCATTTTGATAAAGAATCGAAAGAAGTTGTTTTGTTTTTGTTCTGAATTCAATCAGTTACAATAGATATGACTTATGAAAATGTCAAAGTTTTTAAGCGATTTTTTTACGAATTTAATTTTAACGTAAAGGTTAAGAAGTTAAACGTTGTAGTCAAAATTTGCATATTGAATTTCTGTACATTTTTAAATTTAAAGTATTAAAATGTTATATTTTAAAACTTCTTAAATTTGTAAATTTATAAATTCCGTTACGCTTAGGGATTAGGGAATTACAATTTATAAGAAACGCCAAAACAAATTCAAACTGAACATCTAAAATCAGAATTTAAAATGACCAAATTAGCAAAATCCAATCCGAATTAACCAAATTTTACAAAATTATTTCTAAATTTAATTTTAAATAATTTAAAATTTAAATTTAGAAACTTTTAAGCGACATGCAACTTAAGCATGTTCGTTCGATAAAAATGTTTACTTTAACTTAAGCATGTTCGTTCGATAAAAATCTTTAATTAATTACTTTCGATAAAAATGAAAAATTTAATTTTTCAAAGCAAGTTTTCCAATTCTTAATAAGCAATTTCAAACTAAATTTAGACTATCAAATTATGTTTACAAAAAAAAAATTTTATTTCGCGTTCGTCAACTGCACCATTCCAAATTAATTTGATAATCATTAAATTGCTTAGAAAATGTTTGGTATGCCAAAATATACAGTATACCTCAAGTACTATTCTCAAGTTCTTGATATTGATATTGTTTGGGTCTATTTTTTCAACATACGATTTTTCTAGTTCTCGAGAATAACAGTTATTCCTGCCAAACTGTTTGCCGGCCTAGATATTGCTCATCTCAATATTGCTTGGAACTCTATACGTTATATCTGAGCTTTTATATAGATTTTATATAAATTTTTTAATCCTCATCCAGCTTTTACAGGGACGGCTTTTTTTCTATTCGCTACATTAATAAAAACTTTTTTTTTTTGAAATATTTAAAGAAAATGAATTAAAAGTCCCAAGGCCAAAAAAATAATCTAAACGCTGCCCTGTAAAAGCTTACAATATTTCCTTTTCAATGTTTGCGAAAGAGACACATTTATTTATATGCCGGCTATTTCGAGCAGCATAAAAATATCAGCTCTGGCATAGTGGTGGCCAATGTATAGTTTCAAACACAAACGTCATAATAAAATAGCCTCTAAAAATGATTGTATAAACGTTGTAAATTTTTAAAAAGTTTAGGACGAACTTTTAAGTTATGGTCGTATTGTAAGAGGTAGTTTTAAATTTTCCTGGGTTTGGGGATAATTTCACGGTGGAATCTAAACCAATTTAAGAGTAAACCGTATCATTTACTTGCTATTTGGCGAGATTCCAAATTTTGGTTAAATTGTTCCGTCAACGTGTTACTAATTTAAATCTCATATTAATGAAATTATCGCACGTTAATTAGTTTAATTAAATTTACACTTTGTGTTATACAATTCTTAATATTTAAATTCAATTTAGTTTGAAACCTTTTTAATTTTTTACTTGTCAAAACCATAATTTTAATTTTAATTTAAAATTGTTTAAAAACGTTAATTAAAATTCGTAATTTTTTTATTTTTTCTGAGATTATATTTATTTAAAATTCATAAATATTATATATATTTAAATAAATTAGTTTTTAAATTTTATGTATAGAAGTTAAAAATTGCTCATCGTTAATCAACAATTTAAAATAAAAATTTGAAATCTCATTTTATTTTAATAGTAAATTAAATTAAGAAGTTTAAAAATTTAAGCGTTACCCTAAACTTATAAATTCCCCATTTGTCTTAAATTATCAGTTTTTTAGAAGACCATTTAACTCTAAATTGGCAGGAATAGCAAATTTATAATTGAAGAATAAGTTATGCATCGGTATTATCAAGCATCTGAATTCGAGAATACTTCAAGAAATTTCGAAATTTTAGAGAATTTAATTGAAACCGATAATGTATTATACACGAATTAAAAATATTCATAAAATTCTAAAAATTGAAAAAACACCACAGCCAACTTGTTCAAGTTTTTGGAATTTCATGATAAATCCTATCAAATAGAAAATAGATTTTTTGCAAATTTTTAAAATTTTGTAATATTTTGAAACTTTAAAAAAATGTTGATAAGAAGCTTTGATAAGAAACCTGCATATGAAATAATTCGGTATTTCATATAAAACTTGATTGTTTAACTAATTATCGGAGTTTGTTAAAAAAGCCATTGTTTGTAAGTTTTAATTTTTGCCAAAAAATTTTTTAAAATTGGTTTAAATTCTCATTGTGATACACATTGTGAATTTTGAATTTTGCAAATTTATAAAACTTAATAATTTTACAAAATTCTGACCAAACTTGCTCAAAATTTCAGAATGTTCTCGATAAATCACCAAACAAAAAACTAGAATTTATTAATATTCCAGAATTTTATCAAATTTTAAAATGAAATAAGCAAGAATCCAGAATTTATTAATAATCTTTTTTCCAAAATTTATAAATTTAAACATTTAGTTTGATTACAAATTATCGAAATTCGATATTTGTGCAAATTCTTGTATTGGTAAAGTTTTGGAAACTTATAAAATATTTTACTTTTGCAATTTGAAAAATTCTGAATTCTGAATTTTATTCGAAAATTTTGGAAAATTCACTTTCTTCCGTAATTTAGTTGAAAATTTCCATACTTTTTGTATATTTCAAAATTTTTACTGTAGCCATCTCAATTTGATGAAACTTGGAAAATTTTTAAAATTTAATTGAAATTCATAATGTCATAGAATGATTATAATTAAGGATTTTATGTTTAAAGTTGTTTATGTTTTTTTTTGTGTGATATGGGCTCACAAAATAATTGATCCACGCACTTATTGCCAATATTTCTGCGAGGTATTAAAATCAAAATAATTGAATAATTCATTAAATTTAAAGTGTATGGCGCATACTGGCTTATAATTTTAGTTTATATAACAGAAGAATTCAGAACAGTTATTCCCTCAAATATTACTTCACTCGTAAGTAACACATCATTCAAAAAATTATCAGTCTAACATATTGGGAGGCAAAAGTGATGCTTTTAGAGTGCTACGGGAGGAAGTATAAAGCAATCCATGGGGCATGGCGTACAAGATTGTTATGAAAAAACTGAACAGGTTTACACCTCTTGCACCTGTTAACTCTAGAATTATGCACAATATAGTTGAAACACTGTTACCTAGACAAGATAAACCAAGCTTTATGTGGAACTGCATCAGCATAAATGATGAAATCCCACCCGTTACCACTCTGGAGGTGATAGAAGCAGCAAAATGGATAAAACACAATAAAAGCCCTTGGCTCGATGGGATACCAAACACCGTCTTAAAAACTGCGGTACCAGAAGTATTCAGAAAACTGTTTACTAAATGCATGGCCGAAGGGAAATTCCCCAAGAGATGGAAGAGACAAAGATTGGTACTCATACCAAAAGGAAGTAAGCCACCAGAACAGCCCGAATCATACAGACCACTATGCATGTTAGATACTACCGGTAAGCTGATCGAGAGAATTATATGTACCAGACTAGAGCGCCACACGGAAGATACTTCCTGCGGCTACATGACGATCAGTATGGCTTTAGGAAAAAGCGTAGCACAATCGATGCTATTGCAAAGGTGTGTCACATAGCACACAGCGCACTAGCCGGTAAAAGGTGGACGGAAGGCGACAAACATTACTGTGCAGTCATTACACTTGACATTAAAAACGCGTTCAATACTGCGAATTGGGACAAAATCCTCAGGAAACTTCCAAGTTTCTGCGTGCCAATCTACCTTACCCGCTCAATAGGTAACTATTTTCAAGAACGAATGCTGATATACGACACTGATGAAGGGCCAAAACAGTATAGGGTAACCGGCGGCGTTCCGCAGGGCTCAATACTCGGTCCGGTCCTCTGGAATAACATGTTTGATGGAATATTAAGAATTCCAAAACCACAAAATGTGCAGACAATTGGCTATGCGGATGACATTGCAATAGTAGTAGTGGCAAAAAACATTTCACAAGTTACATCAAGCTGTAACGAAACGATAGAGGACATAAGACAGTGGCTGCAACAAGCGGGCCTCCAACTTGCGGAACATAAAACCGAAGTTGTCCTAATGAGTAGCCGAAAGAAGGTAGAGACCATCACAATTCGCGTGGGTGATCACTATATTACTTCCGCGCAGCATCTGAAATACCTGGGGGTACTTTTAGACCACAGGCTCAATTTCCGAGACCATTTAGAGTACGCAAGCGAGAAAGCCAGGAAAGTGTATTCTTCGCTGTCAAGACTGATGCCAAATATCGGAGGTCCAAAACAACCGATCAGAGAGCTGCTCGCAAGTGTTATAAAGTCTACACTGATATACGCATCCCCGATATGGGCTGACTCAACCAATGTCAAGTCGTATATTAAAGGTGTAAAATCTGTTCATAGATTGACCACAATTCGAATAATCTGTGCTTTCCAAACCGTCTCAGATGAAGCTGCTAACGTAATTGCACGGCGCTGTCCAGTCGACATTGAAGTCAAAAAAGCCAAAGCCATTTACGTTAAAAAACACGCACAAGGGGAAAAGGACACAAGGGAGCCGGATAACGAGGAAAGTTTGGCCAAATGACAACATAGATAGAGCCAATCCACGAAAGGTCGGTGGACGTACAAACTCATACCAGAGATCAAACCATGGCTAGAGAGGAAACATGGCGATGTAAACTATCACCTCTCTCAATTTCTATCGGGTCACCGGTGTTTCCGAGAATACCTCCACAAATACAAACATGTCGAGGATCAATACTGCCTGTACTGCGATAATAAAATTGAAAACGCAGAGCACATTCTTTTGGAATGCAAACGGTTCGATGAAAAGCGAAGGCGTATGGAAGATATAATAAAACAACCAGTAAATCTTGCCGCAATAGTGCAGTACATGCTGACCTCGAGCGAGCAGCTTACCTTTTGAGGAGTCAGCTGTAAGAACTGGGAGGAAAACAAACTAATAAAGTAAACTAACATGAGCAACTAAATCACCTGCCTCGCGAAGGAATGCCTTAATTGGTGCTACCGCGGGGAAAAAACAGGTCAGCGAGAAGGGAGATGGTTTTACACGGTAAAACCCGTTGTCGTACGGAACGCCGGGTTCCTACGTCTTTTTTAAGATCTTCCTACGTAAAAAAAAAAAAAAAAAAAAAAAAACATTTAAATATATTATTCGAAAAACTCGTTCCATATCCCAATGGAGTTCCAATCAGTCCTGCAGTCAAGTGAAACATGAACAAAATAAAAACGTAAAACCGAAAACTAATTTGACGTTGACATATTTTTCTAAATGGTTTGATGTGGTTTTTTTTTAAATTAAAATATATTTTGGGGGTGCGCACTTCATATTTTCAATTTTGTATTGTTTTAATATGTAATTGTGTGTGTATATATAAGTACATATAGTTAGTTAAACAAAAGTACCACAACCGCGAAAATTTGTATGCATTTAACATAATTTAGGCGACGATTCAATAATTTTTCCGTTTTGTAGTTTATTTTTTTTTTCATACATTTTGATCGATTACAATTATTGGAACTATTGAAAGTACACATTGGAATAATAAAAATTACATCTGCCGACTATTGTCGTATAGAAGCAGTTGGCTTTTTTTTAAACATTTCTCTTTGTTTTTATATTTGTATGTAAGTATGTATATGCGTACGTACGAATATATATTGCAATTTCGAATCCAGGACATGAACAATTAATCAAAATTAAAATTGCATAAATGATAAAAAGCAACACAATCAGAAAAATCGATCAACCGACAAATTTGTATGTATATGTACGTACATATATTTAAAATTCAGATGGGTGGGAGAAAATCGCGCAAAGTCGATATATTTTTTTTCGTTTTCGTTCAACTGATGGAATATGTATAGTAAATCGTCTTAAGCGATTTAAAATGAAAATAAAAAAAAATTCTCATCGTCGTCGTCGTCTCGTATCCAATTTGATTCCAAATGATTGATTTGATTTTGCATTTTAGAGAAATTTTCTTTAGAAAAAAAAAAGTAAAGGATTTTGTAGGATTTACGATTTAATGGTAACCAACATATAATTCAATATACATAAATTGTATATAAACCAAACCCAAAGTGGGGGTGGTGGTGCGGTGGATATGCATGCAAATGTCAAAGTTAAATTTAAGTTTAGTATATGTAGAGATTATTGTTACAAATCATTTTTTTTTATATTTTAGAAAATGTTTGATTTCCGGAAAATTTTGTTCAGTTTCCTGTTATTTCGTTTTTTTTTTTTGTTATACCATGAAAGTTTTTGTTCATGTTGAGGAATAATCAAATTTTTGTTAAGGAAAAATCAAATTATTTACAGACAAGTATATACTGTTCGTCTCGGAATGCAATTTGAGTATACAACTTTAATTTAAGTGGCATTTTCACAAAACAACAAAATTGAGTTCTCTTTTTCAATTTTATATTGGGTGCACACGAATGGACATTTTGACCCCCGCGCAATGCAAGTTTTTTCACATTCAATTCACAAGTATTTCTCGTCATCTAATAAAAATATTTTTGTAAATAGAAACAAACATTTTATTAAATAAAATATAAATTAATTGAAGAATGTGGAAAAATTTTCAAATTTTCATCTTAAATGAAAATATAATTTATATATAAGAACTGTTGAATTCTTAAAATGCTTCTAAGCCATATTCCAGTATCCCCTATTTATTTTTCATCGTCGTCTTCATAATATATTATTATGCATAAAACAGTGATTAATAACGTTAACCCTTTCATTAAATATATTTCGGAAAATTTTCTACTCAATCAAACTAATTTCGATTTTTATTACTATATACATACACATACATACATACTTTTTCCACTGAAATTAGAATTCTTTAGACGTGAAATGAATAATTACAATCATTATTGATAAAGGTAAAAAAATAGAATGTTGGTGGCACAAACAGTTGTTGGTTCAATTGGGCCCATTACCAAAACAATAAACGGAATAAGAAAATCGAAATCATGAATTCACCTCATCCCTCGCTACTCGCTTGTACGCTCAGGAGGTATATACATAGGTATGTATATACGCGCTCATATAAAGGATTTTGTACGTTTCTGTATAAATGATAATGACAGTCAAACATTTACATTATCATTGTTACACATAAATAAACAAATTAAACTCAACATGACTCACGTCCTGCTGATAAATTTAATTTTTTTTAGTTTTTTTTTCGTCCTCTCTAATAATAATCTAATGACGATGGTATACATACATTACTATATATATACAGAATAAAATACTAATACTTTTACCACCTTTTGTTCTATTCCATTCCTATAAATTAAAAAAATTCAACCTTTCCAAAAACCTCATCTCTTCGCACAACCAACATCATACCCCAATTATAAATATATCCAAATCTCCTTCTTATTGCTTCACGTGTATTCTACATAATATACAAATTCTTATGTAATTTTTATTATTTTGATTCGGAATATATACAAAAAATAACGTCAGTCGTCAACCCTTTTTACAATTCGTACATTTTTGTTGTTTCGTATTGAATAGGAACTTTAACCCTTTCATTACTATATATTCTTACACACACACTCACTGTACATTAAAAAGAAATTTTCTTTTTCATTTCTCGCTCGGTGATACACCAGAATTTAAAACGGCGTCATATTTTGTTGGTTGAAGCATTATTTTTTGTATATGCTCGTTCGTCTGGTTTGTCGGTCGTTTGCTGTTCAATTGAATTAATAAAAAAAAATTGTGTACGCGAAGTATTTTCTGATTAAATTTTTTATCAAATGTGTATTGTTGGGACGTTTATTGAAAGCAATGTGTATCGATAATTTCCTTAGTCACTCTCGCATTTAATCTACTCAACTTGAAAATCGAAGAGAAACCCTATGAGTTTAGCAAGGGGTTAGTGACATCTTTGTGAAATTCGATCTCTGGTTGGGGCTAAAATATGACCGGATCTCTCTTACAAGGGTATTTTTTACCATCGTTCTATTTAAAAGAACACGGAGATAACATTTGACAATAGTAGATTCGATACTCGGGATCGGTATAGTCCGACTTGCCAATTTTCGGAATAGTCCGGCTTGCCAATTTTCGGAATAAAAATAACTCTACTCTTGCTCCAAGATTATGGAATAAAGCTAAAAGCATGCAAGCCTGGAACATATGCAACAAATGTTCCCTTATAAGGAGATATCAATGCTGTAAGCAGGACAAGTACCATCAGAACCGGCAGAATCAGGACATTCCAATCAGGAGTTTGAACAATAACGTTAATGGTTTCGACAATATTGTCGGACTTTAGAGTACTAATATAGTCGGAATTTTTAGAGGACGTAAGCTCACCTTTGGGTAGTCAAAATGAATCGAGTCTACACGTAGTATTTTTACTCAAGGTTTTGTTTAGTCTAGTTACAGCCGGTAAACTATTAATTTCCTCACAGAAAGTAATCCAAGATGACCTCTGTGCTGCAGATCATAACGCTTTTTTAAACACCTTTTGTGGGTCTAGGAACTGTTCCAGTCAGATAGAAGATTAGATCTCATGGCTTTATTCTTCATCCTTCTATAGTGATTTTCCTTAATCTTTTAAGATCAGAACACCAAAAAGGTTTGTTCCGAGTTTTATGATTAATGATAAGTGGACACAAAATCTCGAATGCTGTTGAAATTGCTTTCGACAGTGCAGAAACCTGCAACTCGTTATCCACAGTTGAACAAATTTCCTTACGTGATTTAAGTATGGAACCAAGCTCAAGACAGAATGAATCCCAATCGGTTAACTTCCTATTACGGTAAGGTTTAAGCGACGGTTATGATCAGAGATGAGAATGTCATTCGTCACTCTCCAGTTTAAAATTAACTCAGCAATGGAAATGGAGCACAAATTCATGTTAATCAATTCTCTACGAGCTGAGTTAACAAAAGTTGGCTGACCCAACATTGAGAATATCAATATTCGAGGAACTTATGTAGTTAAACAGAGCGGAACCCCTGTTGCTAACATTCGTATTTCCCCCATAGAGTGTGATGGACACTATAGCATCATAATCCACAAGTAGAGAAATATTTTTCTTCTTACACCATGTTACAAGTTATGTAAATTCCTTAGAATGAGGAGGTGTTGTGGAACCGTAAAGCAAATAATATGATGCAATCACCAGCCGAGCTACACTTTTCAATGAGAGAAGCAAATAACATTATTAACATTATTTGAGATATAAATGCACAGTATGGTTTTCGCGGCCGAATTTTTAGAAATAATTATACCACTAGAGGTGTTGAATCCAGAAACCAAAACCATCATAAAGATAGGATTCCTGAATCTGTATGCGATGTAGCAAGCAACTTCCTTAATTCAAATGAAGCTGACTTGCTATGTTGCAAGTTAATCTGTTTTATTACGTGCATATATGCCATATATTAAACACCAGCAAAAGAAAACAAATAATAAAAGCATTACGACCCTGAGACAATCTTAAAGAAGATTCTCTCAAGTACGTACTGTAGAGACGATCCGGACCCAGCAAACTAGTCAAAGGCCTTCAGATCGACCCGGAACACAATCGATTGGCGGTTAGCCTCTCGTCTGTGTCGGATAATTATCCATCTCTTGACCGAAACATTTGGATTCATCCAACTGATATTAGTCTTTACCACACTTGGTTCCTCTGGAGGACCAGGGACCTAACTATAAATGATGAGCGGTTTTGGAGGGTCACCAACTGAAAGCTAACAACCACTCCTCAACAAACGATTTGTAAGTTTGGGAATATAACGTCCGATATTTGTCATAAGTCAGGAGCAACAATACAAAATAATCGTTAAATTTTCCACAATACCCACAAACTGTATTACATTTTCAGGTTAGACTGAATTTTCGATTAACCTCTCAACGTTCTAGGTAACATTTCCTGGTCAGTAGTATGAAAACCCGGATCTTTTATTGTTGTTCATTAATAAATCACAGAAAAATAATTTAGTGATTTAGCTAAGACTCCAACCTGTTAATTTGTTGAATTATATCAACATTGTGGATAGCGTCCAGGTGAGAATGATCAGCCGGTGGATAAGATCTGTAATGAAGAAGTACATGGGGAGGTAACATGGAGATGCGGAAAAATGCCATTCAGCAAATATAATTATAAGTGGAATTTGTAATAAGATGCAGCAACCATTAAGATCAGTAAATTTGTATTTATGCTGTTCAGTTAGGACAATAATTTCAAACAATTTTGCAACGAATGCTGTGATTTAAATTGTAAGGTACAACGAATTGTTGGTAATGATATCCATATTTGCGGACATTAAAGAAGGCGCAGATCCAATTTCTATACTAATTTGAATGTATTACTTCCAATGCATCGAAAGTTTCATCCCGTTGACCCTGAGTATATTATTGCTGAATATAGTGATGTTGCAGAATAGGTCAGTTCTCTTAGAGTTGAATTAATCTTTTTCGGTATGGTCATCTTTGTCTGCCATTTAAAAACCATTCCACATAAAATTCTTTTTGTTTTAATTTAAAGTGAATTTACGTACGATAAATAATGAAAAGTGAACGAAAAGTATAACATGTTCAACTTCTTTTGATGTTCATTTTCGATGACGAGACATGATGAAAGAGTCATTTACATGGCAGTTTTACGTATAACTGTGCTGAATCTTTTACTGTTTCTCAAAAGTTGGTTAGATTTTAATTCTGAATAGAATACCAATATTCGTGTCCTTTAACCGATACTAGGTAGTCTCGTCGAATTAGTGGATTTTGTAATAAGTTTAAGAACTGGAATTAAGAATTAAGAACTGGAAATTCCGTATAAGGACATTGTGAAGGCATGGAGTGACAGCTGAGTGGCTAAATCAATAAGTGTTATGTTTTTCAGATCAACAAAAAAACTATAATATCGAATCCGGCTTCTTACCGTCTTTGTATTTAATTACGTGTTAATTCCGATCGTTGTCCGGGTACAATTGTTGACAATTTGTTGATGTTTACACTTAAAAATTCATTACATCTGCAATTGAAATTTATTTAAATGAGATTATCGATAATGAACTTAAGATCTTACTAACTGGAGCATGACTTAAGTAAAAGCAGCTTTGGAATTGATAGACCATTAAAAATTGAGCATTTTACAATTAGTTGCGACGGAATCAATATCCGGCATAAGAATAGCGCAAGCAAATGCGTAAATTTCAAATCGAAGATCCGTAATGCTGAATTTTGAAATAGATATTCTTGAATTCCAAATATTTAGTATAGTGAATAAAAATTTATTCGGGTTTAAAATTTGTTTTGACTGCAAATTCGAACGATACAAAATGTGTCATAACGCTATAACCGTGTTTTGATTTGATTTTTCGAATGAAATTAATTTTTTTTTAAATACTTTCACACGAAACATTGACTGTTTGTTGTTCTTAGTCCCTTGTGGCCAATTAGCATATTCGAGTGATGAATTTTCATGATATATCCTTTTACAAGTTTTGTAAGTTGAACAGAGTGGTTTAGTTTATCCACAAACTATAGTATTGGGCTCATCGTAAGGCAATATGTAGGTGAACTAAGTAAAATAACTTAGAATATAAATCACTGGAATGAAATTCAATTCAAATTAGTGAAATTTAAATTATTTTTGAATTAAAACCAAATTCGAATTTTACAATTTTACGATTCGTCGTAAACGCCGAAATAAAAATTTTGATAGTTTTGCTTGATTTTTTTTCACTTTTTCAAAACTATAATTCGTTTTTGCGTAAGGACCATATAGTTTAACAGTTACAGAGAATTTATTTGTTGTAAGTCCATAATACAACAATAATATCGTTTATTTTTAGTCGTATTTTTTGTTTCAAAACGTTGGATATATATAGACAACCCACATTAATTTTTGTCATCCTGAGTTTTGTTTCAATTGCTTTTTATTGTAAGTCCCATAAAAAGCCGATCAAATCGTTGAGCTATATCATGTGACCGCAGGCTAGTCTTTAAGGGTTAATTTACATATGATGTAGATCGTGCTTATATGTTTCAAATTGGTTTCAGTTGCGCAAAAAGATCAGCTACGGATATTGGTGCCACCTGCGTAACATTTTTATAAAGTTTCGAGATCCGAATAGAAAAGTGATAATAACGCAGTAAATGTTTTTCCAATAATATCAGCCTGGGAAGACTAACTTGATTTAGCGTCAAAGTCAAAACTGACAAAGGAGAAAGAAAGGTTTGTTAGGTCAATGTTAAAATTTGTGCCAAATACGCAAGTTATACAATTCGTGATTCAAAAAGCAGATTGTTAAGATAACTACTTATTTATTATTGAATTTATCATATTTGTACATAAAATTAAATACTGAAGTTACGTCGATAAATCTAACAGATATGGATTACAGTTTTTTTTCGTAATTGAAGATAAGTTAAATTGTGATTATTGCCATTAGAAGAGAATTAATTAAAGAAAAACTGAAAGCAGGAAAAACCTGGCAATGGAATCAAGCTCCACAAAGCAAGAGAATACTTAATCATCTAAGCAATAAATTAAAATTTTTAATCAAGGAAGTTAAAAACAAATTAGTTAACAATTATATAAGTAGCCTTCTGGCCAAAAACACCGATTACGCTCATTGGACAAATCGATAATGTGCATACCTGCAATCCAAAAATGTAATCTCGTTGCTCCCAACAATATGAAAAATATTCGAAAAACTATTATTTAAGAAACTCAAACCGATAATAGAGAAAATAAATTTTATTCCTCCTTACCAATTTGGCTTAAGAGAAAATCACTACACACTATAGAGCAAATGTACAGAATTACAAATATAATTGAAGATCCCCTTTAAAATAAAATGATTTGCTCAGGTATCTTCTTGGATGTAGCTCAAGAAATTGACAAGGAATGGCATCAAGGACTATGACACTTTCGGGTAAAATACGAAGAAGAATACCCTGAATTAAAGAAAACTATCAGCAGGTATACCACAAGGTAGCGTTCTGGGATCAATTATGTATATCTTCTTCGCGGATTTAGCTCAACGAGACGAAATCAATACATGTAAATTTTACCAATCGAAGAGTTACATGGGTACCAGTTATGCTTGATACACAACAAATTGAATATGCAAATACCGCGAATTATCTTGGCATGACCCTTGACGCTAAGCTCAAGTGGAAAGAGCATGTGAAATAAAAAATTAAGAATTAAATATTAAATATAGAAAAATGTACTGGGTCATAGGAAGGAACTCTGAGTTAACCAAACATAAAAAAATATTAAAACCTATATGGACTTATGGCATTTAGCTTTGGGGTTGTGCTAAAAAGACAAATGTAAAAATAATATAAGTATTCCAAAATATTGTCCTACGCGGCATTGTGAATGCTCCATGTTAAATAAGAAACCTTCATATGAAATACGTCAGTGAAGAAATAAATCATGCGAAGAACCACGTACATCGTCTAAATTAGCATCAAAGTGCTGATATACGTCCAACAACAGTTAAATAAGCTTCAATGTAAATTTTACTGGGACTAACTGTTTAAAAGCAATTAGCATATCCCTTTCGTAAAAGCAAAAACACAGTCAATGAAAAGAAAGTATTTAAAGTAAAATACAAGAAACTTATTTTACAAAACTCGGTCTAGAGATTTAAATTTGATTGTGATTTAACGGATTGAAGTTGCTAAGAAATAATTGATTTACTTAAATGATGAACGTGTGGACTAAAGAAATTCTAATCAAAACAATTAATGTTGCATAACGTTGCGTAATTATTTGAAAATTACTTTTGATTGGTAGATATCATTACGAGCTCTCAGTAATTTGAAGTGAAGTTTGTGGTATATTTTCCTAAAAATATCAACTAAATATGTATAGGCATAGAATTATTGTTGTTAAAAGGAACAAACAATAACATGAAAAATAAAAATCAAATCATGGTCACAAAAACCAATATTGATCAAGGTAAATGTTATTACACGCAGGAAGGGAACATAAAAACACAAAATTTAAGCCGTACACCATTCGCAACGGTGATAAATCGTTAAAAAGTGCTACATAAATAATTTGTTGTTGGTTTGCGGAAATATTAGCACAAACTTCACACTCATGTACATTTTTATTTTAAGCCCGTATTTTATTAAAAAATCTCCAAATTGTAAATCACTCGATGACTTCGTGAATTATCTAAAATCAAAATTCTTCTCTCTCATGTTTCTCACAAAGTTAACTTATATATTTTAACGGATCTGGTATCTTCTGCTATGGAAAGATAAAATAGTTTGATTACAAATATTACACTTCACCAAATGATGTTATTATTAACCGACGGTACATTCGTCTATGCGCATTCTTATACACTGTAACTCCTTTCATGAAAGTAAAATAAAAATTCACTCTACGCCAATAACTAAAAAAACTTAAACACGACGCATACAACATAGTTTTAATGCAGTATAATAAACCGACTGACCTTTGAAAATAAAATATTATTATCAGTCAACTTCATAGTCACGTCTGGCAAATTCTCCTTTTATGTTTTTTTTTTTAAATTATCGTCCTTTTTTTGTTACGTGTGTGTTGGTTGCTGTGCACAATGTGGAATGGACAGATACCTACCACAAAATAATAATAACAAAACAAATGAAATTTTAATACATAAAAGATTAAATAACAACAAGGAAAACAATTTTAATTTTTCCATTTTTCCCAAAATGAAAAATAATGACAAAAATGAAATAATAGCGTGCGCATGTCTATTCCAATTACAAATACAAATATATACGAGTACATAAAATAATTAAAAAAACATTTTATTGATAAAAAAAAGGAGGAAAATTCTCTATATAGAACGGAAAATTCAATTATGTGTATGTATAAGTGTGAATGTATTTATGTACATTAAATTTTCATTCATTATTATGATTATTTTTAAAATTAATGTTAATCGATTACCTTAAGATTAAGATTATACGACAAGGATGCTGATGAAAATGAAATTAAATAGAACAGAATAATAATAACAACAAAAAGGAGTCGAGAAAATTAAAAAAATCAACAGGTTTCAGAATTTGTTATTTTTTATTTTATTTTTAAAGTCGAAAACATTTCTCCTTAATTATATTTATTTTTATATGATTTCTCCTTCGTTTTTATTTCATAAGGAAGATTATCCAATTTCTCAAACCATTATCCTTGTTTTAATAATATAAAAATAATAATAAAAAATCTGTTTATACCTAGATGGAATGGGGGGGTCGGGAGAAATATAAATTAACATTGGAGTGAACATTAAAATGAGGTTAGTTTTAATTTTTTATATATATTTTTTATTTATTTGGGTTAAATGTCTTAATGAAAATAAATAGTGAAAGTATGGATATTATTGTTAAGGATGAATGAATTAGGATATAAAAAAATTAAAGTATCGTATTGTTTTTGTTGTTGGTGCAGAATGGAATTTGCATAATTGGAATATAAATTAAAGTTATATAAGTGGTGGAGAATATCCTCATGATTTGCAACGTGGATTTTATAGTGTTGTTCGTAATGTTGTTTAATGGAGCGATGTTCATTGCACATAATTATGTCTGTGTACGAATTTTAATGCTCATACACGTGTTTTCTGGCAAAGTAGAATGCTTAATTTATTTTAATTGCATGTTTCTGCAGGCTGATAACGAATTACGATAAATACTTATAACATATTGTTGAACACAGGATTCGAAAGATACATTCCGTTGATGATAAAAACTAGGATTTGGTTTGGTCAACCTCGATAAACATTGCAATAGGCTGCAATGGCAATTTGTTGCAACATGTAACTTATATAAAAAGTTACATGTTGCAACAAATTGCCATTACACAAGCATGCCTGATATGCTCGAGTCTGGTGGTACCACAAAATTAAGACTCCGATAATAGAATCTCCAGACTCCGGCAAGAGCTTGTGGTCGAGTATGGAAGTTTCCAAAGCATATATGGAGCTTAAAAATCGCAGAGAACAAAAAAGACTATAAAGAAATATCCATGACCATGTGCTCAGCAGTGGCGTAGTAAGGAAGGTAGGAAGTTATTTTATCGATTTACCCCCAAACATTTTGAATGGTTGCCTAACCAAATTTTTTCCAGAATATTTTATTTAGAATCGTCAGGAGGAGATATATAAAATCAGCGGGTTTCCATTGGTGTGGCTGAAGACTTAGGGGTCCACTTGGTTAAAAATCGTTACTGACAAAATTGGCCAGAAACAGAATTTGTTGATAAAAAGGTTTTAGTAACTGAAATGGCATGATATGATGCTGCAGGACAAAAAAGATGAAATATTATAAAGATGCAGGGCAATCAAATTATTAGTTTTCGTGAGAAATTGAAGCTGTAGCACATGTTGTGATGTTAAAACTTCCCCAAGATGATTATAAAGGGTTTTCCAATAAGCGGTTTCATTTTGAATAGCCTGCTATTTGGGCAGCTGTCAATTTTGAAGCTATCATCTTTAAAGTTTAACAAGTAAAAACTAATCCATTACTCAAAATGGTACGATACACGCTTGAACAACGCAATAAAATTGTTAAAATTCACTACAAAAAAGGTGCACATTTTGCAGTCACAGTTCGCAAAATTGAAGCAATTTTTGGTCGTCGTGAAGCACCTTCTCGGCCGGCAATAGTGAAATTTGTGGAAAAATTTGAGCTGTTGGGACCAGTTAGTGATGTGAAGAATCGAAACCGTGCGCGTCGCTCAAGAACAACTGAGAATATTGCTGATGTAGCCCGTAGTATTGAAGAAAACCCAGGTTTGTCCATTACTCGTCGATCTTTGGAATTAGACATTCCACAAACTACAGTACACAAAGATGAGGCCCATTTTCACCTCGGAGGCTACATTAATAAGCAGAATTGTCGCATATGGGGCTCAGAAAATCCAAAAATGATTGTTGAAAAGCCTTTCTATCTTCAACGTGCCACTGTTTGGTGCGGTTTTTGGGCTGGCGGTATGATTGGACCTTAATTTTTCGAAAATGAGGCTGGTGCAACTGTTACGGTGAATGAATTGCGCTACCGAGCTATGATTAATGATTTTTTATGACCGGAATTGGAAGATATTGATGTGGACGACGTTTATTTTCAGCAAGACGGCGTTACGTGCCGCACACAGGCAACGAAACAATCGCAATTTTGCAAGAAAAGTTTCCTGACCGTGTTATTTCTGGAAGAGGTGATCAAAATTGGCCACCGAGATCTTGTGAGCTCCACAATCGATTCAAGACCTTAAAGATGGAATTCCTGAATTCCTGAAGTTATCGAGGACATACATCCGCAAATGTGTGATTTGGTCATGGAAAATTTCATGAAAAGGATACGGTGCTGCAAGCGTAGCCGTGGCGGCCATTTGGCTAATATCGTTTTCAAATGCTAACGGCATACCTTCCTCTTTACAATGAAATAAACATTCATTGATTTCTCTTAAAAACTACTCGTTTATTATTAATATCAAAATGAAACATATTATTGGAAAACCCTTTATGTAAAGTAATCGATTTACCTCAGATTTAGTTATTCAGGTGAACCTTATGTTAGTTTATACTCGAAGAAAATGCTCATGCTCAATATTTTTTTTTCGTACCAACCCATGGATTGATATTATTAAATATTCATCGGAACGTGGTTGGATGCATCAATGGACAATGAAATGGCTCCAGTTTTGTGACGGTTCAACTTGAAATTATTATAGTTTTGAATTAAAATAAAAATGAATTGCGAATGAAATTTTTCATGTCCCACCTTACCGTGTACTCAGCATACCATCAAAATAATTTTTTTTCTTTGGCTTCTTTTTCTCTATCTCTCTTTCTCAACCCAAACCCCACGAGCACATTGCAGGGCAGCACAATAATATTATTGTGTAACCCCGCAAACAGGCATCGTAACACCTCATATACTAAATATGCATACTGTGAATTGAGGTGGTGTTACTTTTCTGTCTGTCATACCTAAGATTTTAGAACACATTGGAGTTCATAAAACTTTGTCTTCCCATATTTGACCATTTATTTCTCCTGTGCTCAACATGGTTTTTATCCCGGGACAAGTTTGAAATTTATTGGAGAATTTGCGCTGCAGGTTTGTCCCCGCATTAAGTAGCGGTGTCTTTATTTTTTAACGCCGGTAATTTCTCAAGATTCTTGGTTCTTCCTCCCACTATTTTCGTGCTCTGGAAAGCGCCTCAGTATAGTCATGTTGGTTCCCTTTAATGCACAATATTTTTTGTTAGTGATGCGGTCGATTGTCTCATTGTAAATGACATGAAAATATTGTTCCCAATCGCAAATATATCCGATTGTTTGTTGCTTCAAAGGGAATTGTACAGATTTTGCAACTGGACACCTAGCAACAAGGTTTTTCCGAACGTGAGCAAGTGCAAGATATATTATTTATCCATATATATTCGCCGATAATTTATTAATATTGCCTGCATCATAACGATATACATAGAATCGAGTCGGTGTTGCACCGATTTAAATATGAACTTTACCTTCACCTCAGACTCATTGGGTCCATTATTCCACTGAGTATTATTATAAAGCGTGAATGTGTGTCAATTTTGCGACACGCGTACTCTTAAAAATAGTATGTTGTGTTTGTTCAAACCTGAAACACAACTGAATTAATTGCGTTATGAAACAGTTCGGTCTATTTGCACTTCGAACTCATATATGATCACACATTTATGTTTTTAAGTAAAACTAGCTTGTATACAATTTCTGCAAGACGGTCGACATTCGTTCCATTGTTTGTATAAATGAACTACCACTAGTTCTGGAAAATGTTCTGTATTAGCGCAGTTCATAATTCGGTCGTACTCATGCAAATTGGAGTAATGGTTTATTGGACCACTATTGTTCTATTTTAGAATGAGACTAGAATTCAATTATATGGAAACCAGAGGAACCTCGCGTTATTTACAGAGGATTTGGAGAATGCTACGCGCCAGGTAATTTATTCATCCATCTTTTAAGTGATGCCATTAGGACTTTCTGAAACAACGTATTAAAGCCAGAACTCCATCTGCAGTATCGATGAAAGTTGCAGCGTAAGAAGAGTGCAATCATATTCTGCAACAAATTATGTATTCTACGCAGTACCGAACAAAATGGAAACAGTAATTGGAAAAAAACTGCTCCGCATCTTTTGGCATTGCAATGGCCGCCAGACATTCCAAAACTTCACTTTAGGGACTTTTTAGGCGACAATATAAATTTGTTTGTTCGCGGTCATATTCCAACCCGATCCTCTTGACGGCGTTTCAACCAAATTTCTTTATTAACTACATTCACTAAACTCAAATAAGCGCATTTGCTGCTGACTGCTGTTTTTGATAGAAAATGGTATTGGGGAATAGGTGATATTATCCAAATATTTTGTACAATTTCGAGTATATTTTTGGCAAAGCAAATCATCACAAAATTAAAGGCTTTTGCAGAAAATATAAACTAACAGCTATTCTCTCCAAATAAATGAAATAATTGGATTCAATGAACATGTTGTGATTGCGGTTGCACAATGTCATTTTATTTTAAGGTTCGGGTGGTATACGGGCCATGAGAGTCAAAATCTGCAGATCATCAGATTGAATTCAAATTTCATGAAATTTTTAAGGAGCAAATGTTAAACATTTTACAATATAGCAAGCGAATAAGTCGAATGTTAAGAGATAAACATGTTCTTAATTTATTTTAGAATCTTATTTCATCAATTTTTGTATCCGGCGTTTTCAAATAATACTTGGCAATACTTGGATCTTAAGAAAAAAGCGAATTTCCCCGTAGTTTAATTTTGAAAATTCTGAAATTTCACTAAAATTTAAATTTTATATAACAAATTCTTTCTGCCTTCACATCGCTCTACTACCACAACGCCTCAAGCATCCGCGGTAAGGCCAAATCATTTCTTTTGGGCGTACTTGACAACAACTTCGACGTTATTATTATTTCTGAGACGTGGCTTATCGAATGTGTGAAGTCTGAAGAATATTTTCCGTCGGATTACATCGTTCATAGAAAGGACAGGCATTGTTTCAGCACCTATCTTAAAGGCGGCGGAGTACTGATCGCAGTTAAAAATACAATTTCGGACGTACTACTGATGATTGCTACGATGGATTACTTCGCAAGCATTTCTGCAACACAAGTTAACCGTCGAGGAAAATTTCTGGATCTTGTATTCACAACGGACCATATGTTCTCAGAAGTTTTGGCATGCGAGTATTTTACCGGCTGCTCGAGCATCTACCACACTCCATTAATGATAAATATACCTTCCAGTAATAATTTGTATTTTGATTTTAGAAATGCTGACTATATGCTGCTCTGAATGAATATTTCTACAATTCGGATTTGAATTTTCTTCAAGCTGGTCAAGATTTGAATGACATATAGTTTCACAATTGAATGAACGACTCAGGACAGGTATCGAAAGTTATATTCCGTCGAGGGCTACTAAACCGCCATTTTGAGAACCATCGTATAATGTTAAGTTGACACGTCTTGAGAATCAGCGTAATAAGCTTTCACTAAAGCTCGTACGGGATTCAAAATTTTAAACAGTTTCTTATATCATAATTACGTGCTGCAAATTGAAGTGGAGTTCCAACCCACGAGGTTTTTGGCAGTTCATGAACACTAGAAGGAAGGTTGTCGGAGTCCTTTCTCCTATGACCTTTCAGAGCAGCTCTGCTAGGCTTCCCGTTGATATGTGCAATGTATTTGCTAATTTCTTCGAATCAGTCTATGAATCGTATCAGACGCCAAATGTCAAACCTTTTGAGCTTGGAATTAATCAGGAATTCACTCAACTATCGTTTACCTCAGAAAAAGTCTTTGATTGTATATCCAACTTTGACATCAATAAGGGTGCAGGTCATGATGGTATTCCTCCCATCTAGATAAGAAATTGCGCGGAAAGCATGTGAGTTCATCAACTATTGCGGGATTGCCAAACATAGTTTTTTTGCAGGAAGGTCGACAGTCACAAACCTAGTGTCTTTCAGTGGCCATCTTCACAGTACGATTGATTCCAGACTACAGCTGGACGTAGTCTTTACTGATTTTTCAAAGGCCTTTGATAAAATTTATCACGTAATTTTGATCGACAAGCTAATGAAATTAAACTCCAACGTCATCCCAATCAGATGGTTGCACTCTTACCTGTCAGATCGTTGGCAATTTGTCAAGTAATACGATTCCCGGTCTCATTTTAACCGTGCAACATCCGGGGTTCCTCAAGGCAGCCACATGGGACCATTGTTGTTTTCACTCTTCGTAAACGATGTGGTGAACTGTTATAAATTTGCAAGATGTCTGCTATACGCTGATGACATAAAAATTGTTGTATAATGTTGCAAAGTGATTTATGCAACTTTTGTTGTTGGTGTCCATTATTTCATCAGTATTTTTGTTCTTTTTTTTTTTATTACCGATTGTATCTATTTGTACTGTAGGTAATAATAATAATAAATAAATAAATTCCAGGCGAATTTAAGAATTTTAAAATCTTGTAAACGACTTTTTTCACGATATATACAGACGACCATCGCTGTGTATTTTTTCTCACAACATTGCTGCTGGTTAATACGATATAATACGATATGTCTTCCAATATTAACAATAGCGAATTTCAATTAAAACACCAACAATCTGTTAAAATAACATTTACATAACACAAAATATAAACTGATCATAACAGTTTGATTGAAAATATGAAAACAAATTGAGCAAACTCATTAATTTGAATTATTTAAATAAATTCAAATCATAATAAACAAAATATTTTGATCGCAATTATGCTACACGAAGACGACGACGACCACGAGAAACAGTAGTTTTCTATAATATAACGTGTATAGTCTCTCTACTCAAACTAATTTCGAGATCATGTATATACATATGTAGGTACATACATATTATCGTAAAATCTACCATGCATGCATAATATAACAATTTATTATTTTTAATTTTAACAATTCACGATTTGGGTTAATGTATTTGATGAAATCTAATTAATAATAATAAACAAATCCTTTTAGCAATTTAATATATTTGTAAGAAATTTAAAACGTTTTGCGTTAACGAAAAAAAAAAAATTAAATTTAAAAAAATATTGAAATCGCATATAAGAGAATTTTGTTGTTGGTTTTTTTTGTGTATATTAAACAAGTGCCAAGATTTTGACGCGGCCAAGATTATTATTAATAATATTTATTTGTATATATGTATATGTATGTATGTACACACAGTAATAGTAATAATAAATCGGCTGAAATAATTATTTGAAGTGTTTTTTTTTATTTTTAAATGCTGTCAAATAATACGAGTAGGAGAGAACGAATGGAATTGATCGTATGTGCATTTATGATTTCCGGTGTTTTTAAAATATGTATGTGTGTGCGGTGATGTTTTATATAAATAATATACAAAAAATGTGTTTAATTGAAGTTAACGAGATGATGGATGTGTTTAGACAAATAATTAATAATGATCAGGTATAAATTGTATATTTATAAATGTGACCAAATAAAAATGAGTTGTTTGGTTTGAAAATGACTAACCTAGCCATTGTCATCAAAATAAAGTAAATAAATTTGGTACAAGCCGACACAAATCACAAATCTACAGTAAACTCGACTATGCTGAGAAATAACTCGATATAAAATTTCTAAATAAAGTTGCTAAATCGATATAAAATAATTTGAGTGAAATGCTAATTTAATTTCAAGTAGATTTTTATAATTAAAGTTGGGCGGATTTTACTCCAGCACTCAATGCCACTAATGGGCCCACGTTGCAAAAGTAAATATCGGAGCCCAATATTTTTAAAAAATATTAAAACAATTAAAAAAAAATTCGGAATAATCAAAATTATTTAGAAAAATACGATAAAAGCCGGTAAAAACGAAAGAATTCCCAGTGTTTTCCCTTATTTCGAGATGATTAAAAATCTAATGATGAACAGTTTTAAAGGCCATTACTGGCCTCTTACTGAGTCAACCATCGGGCTGCAACGGTTTCGATCCTGAGCATGGTCTTCATATTGTCTAAGACAATCTGAAGAGGCCAAGTCGTTCTCTACATCGCGGAGAACGTGACCGAGCCAGCGTACTCGCTTAGATCTTACTTCATGTACAATATCGGGGATCTTCATCAGATCTTTGATTTCGAAACTGTACAGGGCTCGGTACGTACCATTTAAATCACACGCATGACTCTTCTCTCGAATGTAAGGAGAAATCTCTTGTACTCATCCGTCAGCGCCCAACTTTCACATCCAAACATAAACATCATTGGTAAGCTTCAGCTTCACGGCACTTGATAAGTGTTTAGATTTTAGCAGTGGCCTTAGAGGATACAAAGAACGACTGCCAGCTGCTAGTCGCAATTTAATATCCTCACCCACACTGTTATCGTGAGTGATAAGAAATCCCAAATATTTGAACCTCCTCACTCCCTCAAACGTGTGGTGGCCACTACTAAAATCTGGTGTACCATTGTCCCTAAAACCAGAGACCAGGTATTTCGTTTTGGACTCATTGATCTGAAGTCCAACTGAAGCTGAGAACTATACAAGCGGATCAAGTATTTCTTTCACTCCGTTGCTATTCAGTTCAATTACGCATCTGCATATGCAAGCACCTGATTGGGCTGGCGATATAAGATGAAAAAGAAAAATCCCGCAAACAATTGGAAAATTCGAAAAACTCCGAAAAAATTGAAAAATTCAACAACGAAATGGTATCGATAAAAATTCGAAGAAATCCAGAAAAATCAAAACAATTCGAAAATTCTTTTTAAAAAATCGAGAGCAATGGAAAAAATAAATAACGATAAATACAAGGACAAGTTTAAAATTTAAAAAAAAATCGAAAATTTGGAAAAATTAAAGTGAAATCCGAAGAAATTGAAATTGCGAAAAGGAACCAAAAGAAAAAACGGAAAGATTCGGAGGAACCCAACTACATTGCAATTGGTACAACTGAGAGGGCTTGAACAATAAAGGCGTATATCAATCTATAAATAAAAATGTAAATATTCGTTGGATCGAAATCGTAAATCTCCGAATATTCTTCACCGATTACTTTGAAAGTTTGACACAACGTTGCCATATAGACAATCATACTAGATTTTTCATTTGAACCAGCCACTGATTTTTCCTATGTAATCGTTGTTTTGGTGTATGTATTCTAATCTATACATTATATACATTATGGAATATCAACAACGTAACGATGATATTGAAAACATTTTTTCTCGCGCATAGTAATAAAAATAAACAGTATATGTATGTATAAAGGTCATTCCTGGCCCCTTACTGAGTCAACAATCCGGTATCATACTGTCTTAGACAACCTGAAGAAGTAAAGTCATTGTTTACAACATGAACCATCGTCACCTGCAACGATATCTATAGTGTTTGAAGTTATCCCAGGATTCCATCCCAGGAAAATTAAAAATGTTCATCAGGCAATACTATTCTCATCCCATCCTAGAATTTTAAAAATTATCCCAAAATTTGATATTAGGCGTATTTTGTTGAGGCTGTTACAACAACAATTGCACTGATTAACTTCTGACATGAGTTAAATAACTCCAAAATATTTCTTGAGTTATTTAACTCTATTCCGATTTTAATTATCATACCTGACACCAGATGTACATTTTACATTTTTTTCTTCAATTTTACTTTCGAAGGTTGTCATTTTGGTAGTTAAATGACATTTCATAAGAGTCAATTTATACAAAACTTTAATTATTTTTGTTTCATCAAATTTTTCTTGTATTTTCCATTATATTATGACAACCAATTTTTTCACTGAACAATCGCTAAATATTTATTTGAATTTGATTTTAAAACTAATTTTCAAAACTACTACCAACTCATAAAAAAAAATTAACTCAAAAAAAAGTTATTTTGTTGAAAAAAATTAACTCCAAACAGATTATAGTTAAATTGTTCTCAACAAAATACACCTATTATCATTTTAAAAATTTGCAAACGACGTGTTAGCCATATTCATATGAATTTCTGAGCCTATTGCGCCAATTACTTTTAACGACAAGAATATATAAGCTAACACGTCGTTTGCAAATTTTTAAAATGATAATATCAAATTTTGGGATGATTTTTAAAATCCTGGAATGGGATGAGAATAGTACTGCTTGATGAACATTTTTAATTTTTCTGGGATGGAATCCTGGGATAACTTCACACACTTCGATCTCTGCGCCTACCATATGATGGCTGCACAATTCGTTCCGCATCGAGCCACTATACTCGCTAGAATCTTATTTATTGTACAATATCGGGGGTTCTTCATCAGATCTCTGATCTCGGCATTGTATACAGAGCTCGGTTTGTGCCATATATTTTGCGTTTTGGGCCGTATACCACACGCATGATTTTTCTCTCAAATGTAAGAAGCCCTCCCTCGCACTCGTCCGTCACCGCCCAACTTTCACATCCAAACATAACAACGAGCCTGATAAAGCTTCAGCTTTATGGCACTTGATAGGTGTTTAGATTTTAGTAGTGGCCTTAGACAGTGGCCTTAAAGAATACAAAGAGAGGCCAAACATTTCAACTTCCTAACTCCTTCAAACGTGTAGTGTAGTTTTCTCGCTCATACGCAGTGCAAATAGAAATATGAAAAGTCTATATACTGTTTTGTCTATGCCTAAACCATACACCTGTGTCAGGGAAAAATTTTTTTTTTATGAAAAACAACCGCCATTCGTGGCAATCGAACTGTTTTAGTTTATTAAAATAATGCCTGGAAGAAGATCAAACTTAGGTCGTTGTCGTGGAAGTAGTGCGATGAATAATTGCAAATCAAACTGAGGAAGGATGGCGATCAGCGAGCATGGATCCCAATCAAAATGAATGCTTCTTTCTTCACATGCTGTTGGTAAATGTGCCTTTCCATAGCAATTATGAATTGTCAACGCCGTTACACATGCCACTTTCCGCAGTGCATTCCCAGCTCTGAATTTATTGTAGAACAACCGACACTGGGATGTATTAGAGAGGCGCGTGCCATACGTCACATCCAAATCAAGTTCGGGCATTGACCGCCTACTCTCTTTCATCTCCACCAGAGTTATGAGAGAAATGTAAATCACACATGCGGCTGAAGATGCTTTCCGTTGAATATATGCAAGGAAAATTATAATATTAACATCGATTTCACAGCAGAAATCTAAAGCAAAGCGCTGTTATGCTTACAAATCGGGAACAAACTTCCCAATCAATGGGAATGCCATCACCGAATCCATGTACATTTGTGTCGTGATAAAAATTACAACACGGTTGGTCTTTTTTTGTTATGCAATCAAATATTCCTAAGCTAACGCTTGAACAAATCTTACAATAAAATATAATGCAAACTGTCAATAACGGGGTTGTAGAAATCTTCATAGATACGCCAGGAACAACTGGTCAAAGTTCCTAATTAGATTGATGTTGACAGCAATTCGACCCGTCGTCCGGAATAACTGTGACATTGCTGAACCTACAATTCATTGAAAATCCCATGTGCAACATTTGCACAGCATCCAGCATAGAAAAAGTATTACAGAAATGCAAACTTATTGTTTGGGATGAATTCAAAATGGCGCACAAATCGTTAGAGGCCCTTGATCGGTCATTGTAATATTTGCAAAAAATTGGTTTGATTAGAAGGATGTACGGACGACGCGTAAAATCGTCAACGTCAACAATTAGGGCAATGTCTACAACCTATACGATTTGAATTAAAATGCATCTGTTCGAATAGTGATATTTTGCGAATGGGTGATTCTGTTCTTTCTTCTGAGCCGAGGGAAGAAATCAAATAATGGTTCAAATTATATCACGATTTACGACTTCAATTTTTTACTCTGCACAACCTAATGATTCCCTATAATAAAAAAGAAATTACTGACATTACTTTAGTAAATATTTCACTAATGAGTTGTTTGATTTAATGGCTCAATACACAAATATATATATGCTATGCAGAATAGTCAAGCAAATATTAAAACAACTAATACAACCGAATTATAAAAAGTTCTCGGCTTACATGATTTTTATGGGAGTACGGGATTTCCCCGACGAAAAAAGTACTGGGATAATCTTATTGGAATCAAAGTGGTAACGGATGTTATATCTAAAAATAGATTCCATAGCCTTTGCACCAATTTACATTTTGTGGATAACGTATGGCCGTACCGCTTGACGATAAGTCCGACAAGTACTATATAAATTGTGACCACTATACCTGAGAAAACTCGTTCGATTGATGAGTAAGTGATAATATTATTGTAAACGGTGCCCCAGAAAAAATATAATTATGTTTTTTATGTGAATGAAAATTTTGAAAGTGTATGTATTCGCCAATCCACCAGGTTAGCCATTCGCCCTGTTCATGTAGCATCAAATTTTGTTAGCAAAAGTAAGTATATGGACACAGTTCAAAGAAACGGCACAAAATAAAATGAAATCGTTATGATTGACCAGCCTGAAATTTTTAAACATTATAATTGTTCAATGGGAGGCGTTGGTCTATGTTGGACCAGTATATAAGTTATTATTTAATTTTTATTAAGTCTACAAAAGAGATATTATAAAAGAGATGTTATGCACTTTTTGGATTACGCTCTAGCGTCTAGTTGGATCGAGTAGCGAAATGAACTGAAAATCATAAATAAAACTGAAAAATAAACTTTATATCTCTTACACTTTCGCTCAAAAATTATTCAGTTACTGATCAACTTTAATTCAGAAATAAAGCGTGGAAGGCCACCAAATCACGAACATTTAATTGAAAGTTCAACAACGACCAATCAAGGAAATTCAGTATGACGACTATGATCACCTACCTCAATTTAATGACAAAAAAGAAGCAATGCGGTGTTAGCAGCCTGACAGCTTCCAAAGGGCGATTAAAATTTGGTTGAAGAATTTGTATTATTATTTATAAATTATCTAAATAAAATTTAAAAAGTAAATTAAATGTTGATACAAATGTTTCTTCCTTGTCAAGTACTGGCATAGTGAAACACACGAAAAATTGTCCGCTATTGATGCAAGACAATTTTTCGTGTATTTTACTATGTAAGTGCTTGGAAAAGTAATCAAAAACATTGGTGTCGAGAATTTTTGTTTTATTTAGAACTATCGTTTGTAAATTATAAATAAAGAAAATTGTAAACCAAACGAAAAATTGGCTTGCATTAGAGCTACCGTTTAGCGAATAACTTACTTAACCCGCCAACAATCAAAATCACATATTTCAATTAATTAATTTGTTATTTCATTAATTATTATTATTGTTGTATAATTTGTAGTTTTATATTAAATGTTATGTGATTTGGTATTGTCAATGTTATCAGAAACTCGTGAAGACATCGAACTCTATATAAGGAGCGGCCAAATATTAATCTAATTTTATGCCAGGCCATTTTAATTTAATTTTGTTATTAATGAAAGTATGGTACTTTGTATTGCTCGCCTCCTCCATACTCGTCTTTTAGAAGCAACCCCACACATTTTCCATGGCATGAAAACTTAAACTTAAGTGCAGTAATTCTTGTACTAGCAAAAACCAATGAAACTGTTCCGTAGTATGAAATAGTTCCCTAAACCATGACGCTACCTTATCTGCTGTTTCCTGTTAAAATATTTTTTCTCGTTCCTCAAATCATAGAATTAAACAGAAACGATAGCAGACACGATAGTATAGTGGTTTGGGAAGCCATTACTTACTACGGAACAATTGAAAATTAAAATTGCGTTGCCTATTAGTCTAAATTGTTTAGATAGGCGCCCAAACAATTTAGACTAATAGGCAACGCCATTTTAATTTTCAATAACGAACTAAACACAAATAATGGTTTTACTTTTATTGTCTGTTTTATCATTATTTCAATGAGCATCAAGTTTCACATTGGAAGTTATTGACATTTCACAATATGTCAATAGGTGGTCCTTATAAAGTGAAGCGGAGTGAATATGTATTGTTTTGGCCAAAATTTAGAGAAACGCCCATGTTGCATTATATAGAATATATATACAAATCTCTTATTTATTTTATTTGTTCAGATCAATTAATAACACATAAGACAGGTGTTATTACATGTATACGAAAAATGACGTGCGTCTTTATTATAGAAATGCAATAATCAAATGATAGGAATCAGACCTTTATCAGTTGTTGTTGTTGTCATTTGGTTTGAAACTGATGAATTATATTTTTTTGGTGACCATGACCAGTTAGAGCTGATGATGTGTGCATCAACCTCATATAATACATAACTAAATATATTTCCTAATGGATATGTTAAAAAAATAAATAAAGTTTTGTTTGTCGTGTTTATGGCGTTGTTGAAATGTATATACATATATATATATATATATATACTGTACACGCCACAGGAGTTTAAACATTTTTTTATTTATTTAAAATAATTGGTGCCATTCCGGATATGTGTGTGATCTCATCTTCTTCTCAAATTTAATAATTATTAATTGTGGCAATATAGAAATCGCATTGAATGATTAACATTCTCATAAAAATTTTTTTATATGAAATCAGCATTCACGTTATCCTTTAGGCACTCTACAATTATATTGTTTTGTAATCGACATTGACATTTTGCATAATCGATTAGTATATTATGTATGTATATATGAAAATCTTAAGATGTACACATATAAAAAACCAACATATAATCAATTATAAATTGAAAATCACCAGAATTCGTTCAATGACTAATTGGAATTCATTATAATTTGATTACTGTTTGGACAATCGAAAGTCGTTTATAAAACGTGGATTAAATAAAATAAATTGAAATGTCAGAGAAGATTTTTAAGAGAGATATGTAAACACATTGTATATTATATATATATACTTCATGATGGATTGGTATAAAGACTGCGCGTGAAAGGAGGAAAGGCAATTTGTGTTAAATATGTAGAACCAAAATAAATTAATAATATGTAATGTACAAATTTATAAACATGCAACAATCCAACTAAAATTACCTCAATACATTTTTTTTTCTATTTTTATCACGCATTAAAAATAAAAGAAGTAATCGCTTCACATATATATGTGCCAAACCCACAACTAAATTATAACATATATTGTGTGTGTGCGCGCGAGTACTTGTAGATTTCTATAAAAACGAATCGCTTGCCAAACAAAATTATGCAACAAATCAATTAATAAAAACCAAATCCAATTATAAATATTTTATGCAATAAAAATGCATACACGATAAATCAAAAATATATTTATACGTATGTACATACATGTATCTACTGCTTTAAAATTGCATGCAGAAAAAATTGCTGAAAATAAATTCAAAATCACTTAAGCCAATTTTCTATGCATCAACAAATCTAAAACCAAAATAAAAAAAAATGTTAAATTCTTTCACGAAATAAAAACATAATGCACAACAAAAGGTATCATTTGAAAAAAAAAATTAGTTATTACAAAATATTACATTTTATTTTTATATACAAAATCGAAAACCCACCTAAAGTATTTTTCCTGTAATTTTGTAGTTTTCGCGGGCGACCACATGCGGTTCCATATTTGTCAAAAAAAAAATTTTAAATTATTGCTTTAAGTAAGTACATATAAGTATGTATGTATATACTGTTTCTTGTATCCCATAATAAAATTTTTTATTTATCTCAAAAATAATTTTTATTGGTATAGTTTTGTGTAAGATTTATTTTTGTAATATAAATGTATTACATAAAATAAAATAAAACTTTATTTTTTTGTTATTTTGTGTATAAGCCAAACCTAAACCCATCAGAAATTATAAAAAATCTAAAATGCATTTTTATTTTCTTATATCGTTGTTTTCTAAGTGGGAGAGAATTGAAAATTTATTTGGTTGGAAATAATTTTTTTTTTTTAATTTAATTTTGTTGGGAAATATTTTATTTACTGCCTTCTAAATTGTCATAATTGAATTGTTTATTATTATAAACTGTGAATAAATTTTATTCGTTCAATTGGATGAAAGATGGATGTTTGTGCGATGAAAATCATTGTTTCGTATATGTACACAATTAATTATTGTCAATGAAATACATATACCAGTCTGTAAATGACTTGGGTATTGCAGCTTTATCGCAATCAACCACACAGCCTGAAAATGTTGACTCACTCGGTCGTATGCAATTAAGACATTGGTGATTGGACCAAGAGATCAAACTGATTTCTAAAATATAAGTATTGCGGAAATAGCAAAACTCCAAGACTGTCTTAATGCGTTATAGACGCTGGCGTCGAATGGAGATCAGGGATGGGCGTTTTCGCGTCATCTATTATTTTCTATGTCGACGTATCGACAACCTGTAGGACAACGTAGACAACGTCAATAACGTAGACAATTCCAAGAGTGATTTTGTGAATAAGTTCTAAACTACAGTGACCAAATTTTTCTTTAGGATAAATGCAAAACAACGACATAAATTGTTTTAAGCAGCTCATAAAAATCAGAAAACCTTGCAGGAAGAATATAACTTACATTAAAATTAATTCGAAGATCTCTGACGGTAACAGGAATTTGAGTTGAGGAAGGGTATGAGCTACTGAGTTATTAACTAAGTTATTGGATGACAAAACGAGTGTGAAAGTGGATTTGAAACAGGTTTGAAAGTTGTGATAATGCGCTCCCGCTAAATATAAGCACTTCAACTTAGATACATTTGCAAAACGAGTTAAGTAGACAAGCGATTTACAGTTGTCGACTCATGGTCTTGGCCAGATCATTGTGACATTCTCCACAGTATACGGTATATCGTCGAATGTATACATAAAAAAATGGCTATACAGAAACGTATTTTAATAATAATTCGTTAACACTATTCACCAGTAAAGTTTTGGTAACCGGCCGATTTATAGCAAGCAATTTATCGTATGAAATTCAATATAAGCAATTCATTGCAAACAATTCATCGCGAATCGTGATGGTAATTCAGCACGGCGATTAATTATTAAATTATTATCAAATTCGGCATGTTGGATGGAAACTGGGGCCACGGAACAGGGTTATTTCTTGAATGTGAGGGAACTCGACATGTTGGATTTAAATGAATTTTCAAAGGTATGGAAAATGACCAACTTGAATGGAACTATAGGCTAATCCTTGACCAATTATAATGAAATTCGACATGTTTTTAAATTTCGACATTTGAAAAATTTATTCTTGAATATGCCCAGCTGGAATAAAGCTATTATGACGAAGCTTTATCTGTTCGATAGAAACAGGGCTTAAAAATGAATTTTAAGATTAATCGTTAATCGATATATAGGTGTAGGTCGATATGTTCGGTTGAAACGAAAATTCTTTTTTTTTTTCTTTTTTTTTTGGTTCCTTTATTTTACAATCTATCTCTTTATAAGAGACATTCAGTAAACTTTGTGTCTTTTTACATTGTCTTGATCGGAGTATTTTTACCCATTGATAAAATCTCCTTACATTAAAATTAGTTTAAATTGATATAACACATTTAACTACGATTGGGTCGATTGAATATAGAGAATTTAAAATTTAATGTGTTTGCTTGTACCTATAGTATCTGTTTGGCAAATCCAAAATTTTGTGACGTTTCAACCTTTCCCTCGTTGTGGAGTTGAGTAGTTTATTCGCTAGCTCGTTTGGATGAATTGACAATCTTGACTGATACCTGGCACTGGAGTTCCTAATTTCTTCACGTATTGTTGGTACCTTTAGGTCCCGATGAATTATATCGTTTGACACGAACCACGGTGCATCTACTATGATTGTTAGAATTTTAGACTGGAACCGCTGAAGAATGTCCAAGTTCGAGTTGCTGGCCGTTCCCTACAGCTGTATACCATATGTCCAGATAGGTTTTATTATCATTTTATAAAGCAATAGTTTGTTTTCAATCGATAAACTAGATGTTCTGCATATGAGCCAATAGATTTTGGACAGTTTCATTCCCAATTGCTTTCTTTTTGTCCATATATGTTTACGACATGTTAAACGTTTGTCGAGGTGTATACCTAAATATTTTACTTCATCAGATTGAGGTATGACCTGGTTATTCATCTGTATTGATGGACATGTGCCTCTACGCATTGTAAAGGTTACATGATTAGATTTTGCTTCATTAACTTTAATTCTCCATTTTTTCATCCATACTTGGATATTATTAATATTCTCCTGCAAGACTTCTGCTGCTTTGTTGGGGTCTTCATGTGATGAGAGTACTGCCGTGTCATCTGCAAATGTTGCTACAGTTACTTGGTTGCTTGTAGGTATATCTGCGGTATATATTAGATATAATATTGGTCCAAGCACGCTGCCCTGTGGTATACCAGATTTAATTGGACGGATATTTGTGTATGCATCCTGATGTTTTACAATGAAATGTCTGTCCATTAGATACGATGTTAATATTATGTAGAAATCATTTGGTAAGCATTGCTTGATTTTGTATTGTAATCCCACATGCCACACCTTATCAAAAGCTTGTGCTATGTCCATGAATAGAGCAGAACAATATCTTTTTTCTTCCAGAGCTTCTTGAATTGCTTGAACTATTCTGTGCAATTGTTGAGTGTTCTGGCCTAAATCCAAACTGATGGCCCGGAATCAGATTTTTCTCCAGTAAAATGGGCTTTAGACGCTTAAGCAGTAGTTTTTCAAATAATTTAGAAATAATTGGTAGCAAGCTTATAGGTCTGTAGGACGTAACTTCTTCTGCGGGCTTTCCAGGTTTTGCTATCAATATTGTGAAACCTTCCATTGTATTGGGAAATATCCAGTTCTAAGTACATATTGCATTAAATATGTAAGTTAGATATCGTATACCCTTGTCGGGTAACTCTTGCAAAACTTTTCCTGTGATGAGATCATATCCTGGCGCCTTTTTAGGATTTAATTCTCTCTGTATAGCTGTTTTTACTTCTAAGATAGAAAACTTCATGATTGTCAGATTCATTTGCAATGGTGATTCCAAATAGCTTTGAATGTTGTTATTCTCTTCGTCTGTAGTTTCTGAAGGATATGGTTGAAATACCTTTTCAAAATGGTCTGCAAATATTTCAGCCTTTTCTTCATTATTTCTCGCCCAGTGACCATTACTTTTACGTATCGCTTGAACATGCTGCTGTGGTTGTTTCAGCTTCTTAGTCGCTTTCCATAATGAATAATCTGTGTTTTCTGTTGGTGATAGTCGAGATAAGTATTCTTGTATTGATTGGTTTATTTCATTGAGCAGCAACTCTTTTAACTGTTTGGTTGCTTTGTTTAGATTACGTTTATCTTCCGCTAGTCGATATCGTTGCCACTGTTCTCTTAATTTTCTTTTTTTTTTAATCATTTTCTTGACAATATTTGAACATCCTCTATCCTTTTCTTTGTCATTTTGATCTGACGTTAACTTCCAAGCTGCCGAATGGATACATTCATTGAGATGTTCAACTGCTTCATCTATATCACTCTCTGTCTTTAATTTTTGATGTTTATGTTTAGTTTCTCTGTTACATTATATCTGAAGAGGTTCCAGTCAGTTTTATTGTTGCTTGTACCCCACACTTTTGTTTCACACTTATTTGTGAGATGTTCCCCTGCACATTTCACACATCTGGGCTTGTGATTGCAATACGATTTAGTGTGCCCGTATCTTTGGCAACTATAGTGCATTGGACTACTTCACGCTTGACATGCGGCTTTTCAACCTGCACAACTGAATGCATAAGTCTGCTGTTCGAATGTACTTCTTTATTGTTTTCACTCATTCGAAGCTCTACTTTGAAGAGTGGGAGTGGCTTTTTTGTGCCACTTTGTCTAATGTTGTTAATATTGACAACATCGTGGCCTAATTCAATTAACTCACTTTTTAAATCATCAGTGTTAATTGATGGATGTAGGTTCCGTATAACCACCTGGTAGGTTTTGTTTGATTTTGCTTGGAACGAGTGGAACTCTGTATTTCGCTCCGCCAGGGCTTTTACGACAACCGGGTATGTCTCGACGTCTTTTAATTGGATTTTTACCTGGCTAGTTCCAATTACTTTTAGATCGTAATTGTCATTAGCCAGTTCTTTTAACAGGTTAGTCAGAGGAAGAATAGCTTCTACCCCTGACACGAATATTGGAGGCGCTAAAATTTTTTTTGTTGCTTGACTGGGTTGGGGTAGTTCTTCGGTTTCCTCTGGCAAACTGTTAAAGCGTGTGGATAAAGACACTGGTTGTGCCAACCAGTAGTCGTTTATCTTCATCTGTTTGCGTTTGGTATTTGGGGATAAAGGACTCGTGACTCTACCTCTTTTGTTGGCCATGGCCCATCCTTCGTTACCTAACATCGTAGATGTGGACGGCGTGGGTACATTTGGAACATTTGGCCCTTGAAGTTGTTCCGGCTGAGGCAATAATAGCGGTGTTAGCGGGATTTTTTGTTTTGGTGATAAAGGAGAACAAATTAATTGTTGCCTTGACGTGGATGATGTTGATGACTTTTCTAATTCTGAATCATTCGTATACATTCCTGTTGATTGAAGCTGATGAGTAGGTGGTGGAGTTCGTTGAGTTTTTGATGTTTTAGTAAATTCATGCATTACAATGTGCAATGACCTAAAATCTAGGTCATTAACACCTTAGAATGCTCAAACACTTTTTGTTAGCACTGCACTTAAATGTTTTATTGAGGTTTTTGTTAACACTGCACTTTTTACTTTAAGTAATTGGATACACTTTTTTATTGTAGTTTGTTTGAAATTGGTTACATTGCACTTTTAAATTTTAAATTTTTTATTTTTTTTTTTAATTATCGCACAAAATGAATTTGAATGTTTGCTGTTCAATGGTCGAAATCAAACTTATGAAATAAGTTTTAGAGTATGAAATAAAATAACCTTGGGGTGTGGCTTCACTAATTAAGATTAAATTTCATCACTTATAAAAAAAATGTAACAAATTATGTCCTCTTTTTGATAATTTGGCCATATTCCACAATATAATACAAAAATAATTTTTTATTCCCCACAGTTAATAATATTCTAGAACTTTATCCAAAAATCAATTTATAATCCATTTCAATCCAACATGTCGTATTTCATCAGAATCGATTAAGAATTAGCTCAGTAAGTTTCAATATAGGTAAGCCAGAACTTCATTATAAAATTTTATAATCCCATTGCTCTTCAACATGATGAGTTTCATCAAAATTAGTCATCCAGAACTTTATTCAAAATCAATTAAAAATCGCATTTCCATCCAGTGTGTTGTGATTTTACATAATCGATCAAAAAATAGCATAATCCTCCTCTAGTAGCCCAAATATCGTACATATTACCAAAGTTATAGTATGGTATGTGGTTCCCGATTTAATTTGAACCTTTTCTTTCGTTTCTTTTTACGGCTTAAATGAATCGCCTTTTTACAAAATACCGCATCTTACTTCATATCGCTTAAAAATTGTAGGCTGTTGACATTGTTTTAACTGTCGACATTGACAAAAAATATTGCCAAGTAATCTACGTATAATATCTTACGTATCGACAACTCGCCCATCCCTGATGGAGATAGGAGAAAAATGTATCATACGACGGAAAACGGAAAAGGTTGAGGACACAAAATAAGCTTAATTACCGCGAATTATATCTGAGCTGGTCCTCTTGCAGCGTAACAAATTTTGTCGGGGTTACAAGGTGCATTAAATGTCATGCGTTTGAACATATAGCCAAGTTATGTAAAGAACAAGATCTTATTTGTGGTCATTGCTGTGAGAGTGGTCACGATCAAAAGAACTGTCCAAGAAAGACCGACGACGCTAAATGTGCTTGTTGTAAGGAAGCAAACAGGGTTTTTTAATTAAACTCTTAGTAGCTATTGTCTTCGCGTAGCAAAATATGTCCATCATATGAAACGACTTTGCGCCTTATGAACAAAAGAAGAAATAGACATACGAGTACTCACCATGCAGTATTCATACGTTAAAGATAAAATACGTGACTTGCCCCTTTAAAGCTAAGTCCACGCTTTGGCACAATAAAGACACACATAAGAGAGAAGTGGTGTTTTTGTTATTAATGAAGATGGCTAGCCAAGCACATATTCCAGCAATGGACGGTCGAATATTTTTCTCACACTTATGATGGAAGGTCTGTTAACAGACTAATGAATTGACCGGTCAAAGTAAGCTGGACGACAAGTAGCCACAGAGCTATTGTCCCTATCTTGGATTCAGAAAACACTCAAATTAACAAGCAACCACCGAGAAAAATTGTTCGTAACGTCTATAAAAATTAATAAAGCGATTAGATAACATCGAGGTTGAAGTAATACAACGCATGCTTTTATAGGGCCAATTATCACGAGCTTTTTGAATACTTGTCAAAGTAAAAGAGTTTTCCCAAAACTTGGAATCAAAGTATTAAATAAAATCACATGCCCACAAGGCTCTATTTTAGGCCCACACGTATGGAATATTGCCTTTGATAGTAGTATGAAGACCATAAAGTTCAAGAAGTTACGACCCAATTAAAGGAATCAATTGATATTAGACCACCGCTACTTGTGTCCGTAAAATGTCAAAAAATTAACAACTGTAATAAAGTGGCTTGAAGTGAACTTTAACGAAAGGCTCGAAGGTGCTTCACATTTCAAAAGGGTTGCGAAAAATTGTAAGAAGGATTTCGCCGTACTAAAATGATTAGCGAGATCTCAATCTCAATTAATGGGTTTTCAACCATTTATTTTGGGGTTTTCAGAACCCTGTTTTGTTGATTTACATATAGCCAGAGACATGATAATGGGCCATGTCACTCGTATTTACATGATTTTGGTAAAAAAATTGCATATTTGCATAATCTGGGTTGGTCTCTTAATATTCGAAACTTGACTGTCCCGTTCAATAATTTTCGATTAAATTCACAATTTTTTTAACCATATATTATAACGAGCATGAAACCATATACTAACCAAATTACACTACAGAACATAGTTGTATGAACGCATATATACCAAAATAAAGTGAATATGTCACAATCGTAAAAACCTTCCAACTTATTGTATACAAGATAAAAGTGAAATAAGTTTAATCAGATTCAGTGTAATGTTTTATAGATTTTTTGCAAAATTACCGATCAAACGCAGAAGTATCATTTGAAGGGTTTGCTGGCATTGAAGACCAAATAATCGCCAAAAATCCAAATAAGAGGTCGTAGGGAGGGGAATTTTAAATACAACATTATCAAGTGGTGGCTAAGCTAATTTGATGGTTGCGCCTGAAAACATTATCGTCATAACATCATCATAGAATGATTTACTAATGAATAAATTACAAGCAACCAGCATTGACATCAAACTGCCGAGAGCCAACATACCATGTTTGTCTGACGACTATATCGGAAGATAATGTTTGATTTATTGAACATCATGGTACACGGAAACCACTCAATTTCTGCAGCGTAAAAGTGGTAATACTAAAAGGACTACTCAAATGCGAAGCGTATATATTCTTATGAATCATTTAGTAGTAACCGAAGCAAATTACATAAAGGCATTCCAGACACTGTGTAAATTTTAACCGCTAATTCTTTTATTGAAGCATTCACCAAGCAAGTGCTCCAAAATGGACGACGAATCAAACCAACCGTGGATGGTGCACATAAGTGATGTTTCCGTCACTACAAAGATTTTTTACGACAGTAGTTATGGAGGCGGTTTAGCGTGGGAAAATTTGTAATTTGACACCTGACCTTGAAATTTGATACCTGTGGGGAAAAAAAAAGTGAAATTTGATACTGCGGAAATAAAAATATTGAAATTCCATGAAAGTCACTGACCCTAAAAATTTACACAAGGTCATTGACTATCATGGAATTTCAATATTTTTATTTCCGCAGTATCAAATTTCACTTTTTTTTTTCCCACAGGTATCAAATTACAATTTTTTTTTTTGTTTTCCACGGGTATCAAATTTCAAGGTCAGGGTATCAAATTTCAAGGTCAGGTGTCAAATTCCAAATTTTCCCACGCTAAATCGCCTCCATAACTACTTACGACATATATACGAGCGCATATACTACTGTGTAGTATATGCGCTTGTATAGGTAAGGTAATAGATAGGGTAAATTTAAGTAGTAAAGGTCATCATGACCAACCACCTCTGGTATTTTATATTAAGACAGATATAATTTGTCCGGTTTGCCATACCAATAACTACCAGCTATTTGAATGTACCAAATTCAAATCAATGGATGTAGAATGGATTGATCATTTAATAAAATCAGGCTGCCGCTACTTTAATTGCCTAAACAACAAACATATGCCGTATCTGCTCCATTAGAGACATCTTAACGGAGCTAAACTATTCTTTCTCTCCCTCGCTCTCTCTCGCTCTCTCTCGTATCTCTAAATTATTTCCGAATGATCGGCCGAAGTCAAGAATTGTATTTATCATTATAAGAGATAGATGGATACAAGAGTTCCTAGCATCAAATTGCAGACAATTTTCCTGCAGTTTTCTGCGGCATTAAAAATATTATAAAAGCTGGTTTCTACGTCGACGACTTGTTTCTGATTGCGTTAGGATGAACAAGGCTAAATATCTCCTGCCAAGGATAGGTCAGGGATTAAACATCTTCAGATTTCCTTTTGCGTTTTTTCCATCAACCACAATTTCATTAAAAATTACGAATATAATAATCTGTAATTTTTTTATTAAGTTGGCAGAAAAGATTCGTCATTTTTAACTATTCAGCTCTACTATACCAATGCGAAAAAAGACTTATTGAATTGTGTAATGGCTTTATAGTTTCAACCCTATTGACCTAGTTTGATAGCTGTCAAAAATAGTTTCTAAATTACTTCTTTTTTTTAACTCTCCATTATGTCAAGTGCATGGCTCCGTTCTGACGGTAAACGCCTATTTGCAGCCATTGTTATCTGTTGACCTAAAAAAGCTTCTTCGAAATGAATATTAGCAGCCAAAGCCCAAAATAAACGTTAAAATCCAAATTATTCTTAGGTCAGTTTACAAAATAATGTAAACTTTGATAATTTGGAAATCAAAAGGTAATTCATCTATACTGCGTTTTAACTCGTTTTGTGTCGACCGGATTATCGCTTTTGTGCTAAATTTAAAACTAAACAATTTTTTTATGTTTCACACAGTCTTTCAAAATGAAGGCTTTACGTCGCACTTTGGCGGCATTTGGAAAGGCGTCGTGAAGTCTATGAAGCGCCAACTTTAAAATGCATAATTGGGGAATCTGCGATGACTCTCGAGAAATACTCCAGTGTGTTGTACCAGGTATAGCATGAATATTAAATTCTATTCGAATTGTGAAGTATTTACTCCAGAAAATTCACCAACCGCTGGCAGGAACCGTTTATGCGAGCTTTGAAGTTTTAACTATCTCACTCAGTTGCAGCAAAGATGTAACTGGGAGCCCAAAGTTCATAGGGAGGATATAATTAATCATACCTTATTTGATTTTATTCTTAAATTAAGCAAATCGAAAGCGTTGCATTTTCCGATCTTTGGCGGTCTCTATACAAGTTCAGGCTTTTCAGCTTCGTCTGGCACCATCGGATTAAAATAATTATTTTATCGGCAATATGTTTTATTTTAATTTAAGTAAAAATCATTTTAATTTAAGAATGTTGTATAAGTTAGAAAATACAGTTGAAAACCGGGTCCAAAGTGAAAGTTTGAATTATTACACGCGGCTTCTAAATCTCATGTTGCAAAAAACCTTGGTTATTTAGTTACCGTACTTTCTTATTTAGAATTTAGTACGGAAACCACCCAATTTTTAGTGTCAGCTCATTCTTAAAGGGTGTCCCAAAATTAACGCAAGATTTGAATTAAATAGAAAACACAGTTTCTAGTCTTCAGATTGTGATTCTATTTATTGAATCATAAAATACGTAGGATAGCGTTATTTATGGAATATCACATCGAGCAATTGGCCTTCACAGCTTTGCATAAATGTGGCTGAATTTCTTTTATGCAGCGTTTAATTTCCTCGTGTAATGCACGGGTGGTTGCAGGCTTGTTGACATAGACCTTTACTTCAAATAACCCCATAAAAAGAAATCTAATGGTGATAAATCACAAGATCTAGGGCGCCAATTCTGATCATCGAAACAAGAGAGGACACTTATGCAGTAATTGAATTGTTTCACATGTTTTTTTGCATTTCACCACATGTCATCTATGTCAATATCGTCCAACTGAGGCAGAAAGAAGTGTGTTATCATGTCGCGATATCGAGCACCAGTAACAGTTACTGGTCAAGCAGCCTCATTTTCAAAAAAGTATGGTACCAATGATACCTCCAGCCCAAAATCCGCACCAAACAGTGAGACGCTGTGGATGCATTTGTTTTTTGACAATCACATGTCGGTTCTCCGTACCCCAAGTGCGGCAATTTTGGCGATTAACAAAGCCATCCACTTGATGATGCTCAATAATCCATTCAACGAACTCTTAGGCTTTAGTTGTTGTGTTAATTGAATTTTATAGGCATGAAGATACAGATCTTTAGTGAATATACGTTGCAGAGAGCTTTCTTGAAATTTGCAATTCTTGTCCACGACGCCGAATTATTGTTCCTGGATTTTCACCAACACTCTCACGCATTGCTTCGATATTGACATTTGAACGGCTTATTTTTGGACGACCAGTGTGTTTAGCGTCTCCAACTGATCCAGTCTCTTTTAATTTTTCAATTAATCTCTTAACAATTGACGAAGTTAAAACACTATTCCGACCATATTTGGTATGAAATTTTCGAATTGCGGCTGTCAAACTTTCATTATTTTTAAGATATTCTTCAATAATGAAAATACGTTGTTCTATCGTGTAACGCCACATTTTTATTAACCCTAACCTCTCAGCCGTGAAATTAAATTTTTTGGGGTTTACTGCACAAATGGCGGCAAATTCAAATCTTGCGCTAATTTTGGAAGAAATGGAAACACTCCAACGAGCAATGATCAACTAGCACTATTCTGCAATGGTTTTGACTGGTTGGTGACAATTTTAATAATTTTAGAAATCAATATTTCAGATATATCCTTGCTGGGTTCTAAAGTGTGAAGCAAACTCGAAAATATCATCGAGCGCAGGTACCAATAATATTAGTGACAAACGGGGACTTTGCTAATTATTATATCATGTAACAAAATTTAAATAGCTCGTGATTTATTTAAAAGGTATACGTCTGCAACCAAAAGAAAACTAAAATTGAGACATAACACACACACATTTAATGACATACGAATTTTGAATTATTTTCTCTTGCATGCATAATTAAATTACAATCCGTACATAAAATAAACCGAATTTCAGTTACACATGTATACGCACACAGTACATTATTGAATATATTACAAAAAAATTACGGCACGGCGCAAATAGGATATATATGTACATAAGTGATAGACACAATTTTGTTAAAATCCCATATTTCTCACTTTCAAGTATATACATGCATGCATATAAAAAATATCAAATTTTCAGCTCTCGATTTCACATTTTTTTATTTTGTTTATCTCAAATGTACACACGAAAAGGTGTTTTTACTGTGTGTATTCAGTATATTTTTTTTTTTTTATAAACCCTTGTAAATTGAAATCACTTTTACCTTCAATCAAACTCGTCGGCTACATATGCTACGAAACAAAGTACAAGAGGAATTTTTTCCATTTTTATGTTTATTATATATTAGCATTGCGCAACCCTTATTTGCATTTCATCTGGAACAGAGATAAATTGTACGTAAGATTATTTCAGCGGAAACGTATGCATTTTTATTCTGTATAGTTCGTTTATAGTCGTACCTATCATGTCCTTTTATTTATTTACGAGATGGTTGAATGAATACAATTTTTTTTTGTGCGTTTTTATCTATACATATATACATGTATATACATATATGTACATACTTTAATGGATTTTTTATTTTGTGTATACGACGATTAAAACCCTTTTAATTTTTACAGGATTGGTTGTTTACAACATCTCAGTTGCGATACGAAAGGGTTATTATACCAACAAAAAAATTTACAGTGCCCGGTATTAAATGTACATATATTGAAATTCAATTTATTAAAGTATTAAAAAAAATAATATCCTTCCATAAGGATGAAGAAAATAAATAAAAAATTGTTGAATAATTTTAATAAAAAAAAAAAATAACTTTTAAGTAAAAAAAAACTTCTTAAACTTCAAATGTAATATTATTACTACTACTGGTTTACATCTGCTGTCTGTGTTATTTTTTTTTTATTAAATTTTTTTATATTGAATTGAATAAAAAAATTATTTATTTAATAAAAATAAAAATAAGAAAAATTGAAAGTAATGAAAATTCATAACTTATATCTTGTTTGGAAAATATAATATATAAATTGAAAGTCAGCTGGAAGAAGACAGTTTTAGATTATAAAATGTGTTACAACAGATGAGTGATTATTTATGAATATTTTGTTTTATTTTTATTATTTTTTTAATATTTTTAGTTTTATTATTATTTATTAGTGAAATTCATTCTATATGTTGATGGGCGGATTAATTAAACCATAAACAATCCAATTAAAAAAGCCGGTGACCACATTTGCGAACAGCTTTGACTCTATTGATTATAGGTCTTAAATTGAATGCTGCGTATTAATGTTGTATGTCGACTCGATTTTGAAATCAGCGAATAGACTTCTGAGACATTCTATATTTTTCTTGCAAAGCGGTCTCTATCTATACTTAAGTTATCTTGAAAATACAAGAAATGCCACTTTTTATTTTATTCACCACAACTAATGTTATAATCATCCAGAAAATACGTCCGAAGAAATTGAATATGACTGCACCATAAAATAAATAGTTTAAAATAGATGTCGCGTCGATCGTACATTTCGGAGTCTAAACCAGTTTACATAAAAAATCCGATTGACCTTGTCAAAACCATGAGATGTAGTGTAATTCCCCCTAGGTAATTCAGGCACAGTATCACCGATCACTCAACGAATGTGAGATTTTGCCGACTTCACGGCGTCCACTTACTACCGGCATCCAAACGCTAATGCTAGTATAGAAGGTATAAAATGCCAATAAGGACTGTGCTTCGAACTTAATTTTTTATATTATTACGCACGTTTTCAGACCAGTGGCGGTGAGTGGGCTACCCCGCACATTTATTTAGAGCCCCCCTTAAAAATGTTGAACGACTTATCGAAAAATTAATTTAATGCACCACCCCTTATTCTGCATAACCGATATTCAAAAATATGTATGTGGATCTACGTTCTATGTTACATTCAAGGTTAAAATTATTTTACCAACTAATCATCAGGTAAATGTGTATCTTAATATTTTTTTGATATAAACCATAACTTTCAGCTGTTGCGAATTTACAGGCAATAGTCTAATATAACTCCAGAACAGTGCTTAAATCAGACAAACTGCTTAACAGGCAGTTACGTTCTGCAATTAATAGTGAAGCACTCTCTCTTATGCTTGTCGTCTGTTTTATATTGATTGATATCAGGTTCCGAAAAGATATCATTTCTGTAAGCCAGTAATAATTTTTGTTCGACGTAAGCGTTTTGAAACCAACTGGCAATCTATTCCCCAAGATAGTGCAAGACGTTTAGATTCTTTAATGAAAGTGTAAAAATTTCTCCATAACTCATCATATAAGTTTTCATATGCCCGATCGAGACATACATGTACCTTATCGCTCCCACTGCTTCCATCTCCTTCGACTGATTTCTTACTTTGTCAAATTCCTCTTATAGCGTAAATCTTATTAGGCCAGCAATAAATATTTATGTGCTGAGGTTGAATTTCTTGATGATCCTTCTAATCTTAAGAAACGATCTTGTATAGGCATATTCTTCTTTCATTGGCGATGGCATTAGAAGCACTGGTATATCATCTTTCTCATTATAACACCTATTGAATCTTATAACATTTTTTGAATCTTTCTCTGATATGACAGTACAATTGGGATGGTCCTACGCGAGTATTAACTTTCAGTGTAAGTATTGCACCAGTTTCATGACAGCAGGTAGGATCATCCATCTCCTGGTAAATAAACGGCAGTACTTGAATCAGCTGGAACCAACGTATAAAGCTCTCGGTCATGGTTCCAATGTTGGTTTTACGTGCAATGAACGTTAATCTACTAATTCTGGCCAGTATTCTCTAAATAATTGGAAACCTTTACATTCTATTCTCACCCGTATTTGGAAGCTTACTAGGAAGCAGGCATCTGGAGGCACAATCGTTCCTTAAGCTTATAAAGTGCCACTGTGCCAGTTTGTGTAAGTCAAAAATTTTCTTTTCCAGTTGGTCTTGTGGTGGGTGCTAACTATAGTTTAGAGACGCTGATATAGTTTTTATCGGAGTAATTTTCATTTTATCAGTGATTAGGTTAACACAGACCTTTCCATAAGTTTCAGAATTTGCTGAATTTACAATTAATAATTATTGTTTCAGGGGTAGCCACCAAATAGGTTCAAGATTCTGGAGGCCTCGGATAATAGCTATATACGTTTTGTAGAAAACTCGGGCAAACTAATTCGAAAATTAGAAAAAGTTCCGTAGAAGCCCAAGATTAATATGGTAATTTAAGATCATTACTTCAAAACTGCCAATACGTTGTTCGATAAGTGTTGCAACAGGTCTAAGTTATTCGCAGACCAATTCAGTAATTCTAATCCTGCAAAGTGAAGTATATTTGAATTAGTTAAGGACAAAAAATCGCGTTTGATCATTGTTGCTGCTTTTGGAAATTTCTGCATGATTTCATCAGCTATATATACTGCAAACTGAATGTTGCGAAGAATGGTGTCTGTAGTTGCGAATCTGATTGGTAAAGCAATCAAAGCTTTTGATCTTCTTCACCTGATTTTTGGACTCTGAATTGACGGTACATTTTCTTCACGTCACCTAAAAATTCATATGTGTTTAAGGGAAATAAAATATTTTATTTCACCGCATGTGGATTAGTTGCAAATCCTCGTGCATGAAGTCATTGTGTTGATTGCGAAGAAATAGGTTAAATAGATACACTTTCGCCCAATGCATTCAATCTCAACCGCCCCAACTACGGTGGACGATTCTTGAATAGATATAGTGACACAATAATTCTTCTTTGGTTATAGTTTTGGTCACAGTTTCTTTTTAGATTTTTACTACGCGATACTAGTAGTCCCTCCAATAAATGGTTCATATTCCTGGAATTAATTTCTCTATAATCACAGTTTCGATTTTTCATACTTGAGTTGAATTAAACTTAATCCACGTCGATAATATACATACTAGGTAATAAAAAATCGGATGGGCTAGTGATCATACTGAGAAACAAACTAACTTGTCAAGTTAAGAACGAGTCAGTACACTTTCCATTTTTAAGGTGTTTGTGATAGTCAAAAAGGCAAGCCAAAAGTGTTTAAATGTCTCAATCATGAACCCAATTCGGCATGTTACTAAGGCAAGATTTTAAATATTCTAAATCGTGTAAATCCGAGCATAAGCTAGAAATACATGGTCGGAATAATATAATAATGTATTCGAAATGAGTGTTCGAAAAGAAATAAAGTTCGCAAATTAACCCTAATCTAGTTTGGGATCGTATAGTATGCTCAAAAGAACAACAAGGTATTGAATAAAAAAAGGATTACAACGTAACGACCTTTATTTGATAACATTGCTAACGGATTTTTTATATGTTTATGAATTACGAATCCTAGTTAAAATTTTACGTACTTTGCAAAATAGTATTTTTTATCGTATAGACATCCCACAACATATCTGAGTTGTTGGTATTTAATTCACGATTATACTTATACCTAAAACAAATTTCGGATGGAAGACCAATTTTTGGCTTCACATGCTGTTTGTTCAATTTATCGCGATTAACGATGGTAATTTCCATTAGCTATGAATACAAATTCTTGGGACTGGTGAAATTTAAACATAAAATCATTTTAAACATCACATAGTGGTGGTTTCAAGTATAGGCAACACACTAGGTAACTGCTTGTGGCCTTGTGCTTTTGTGGGGTCAAGATTATTGCAAATAACAAAAGATTAATAAATTAAAATATATAATTCCAATTCATGACGAGTAAAGTGAGGTTATAGATATACGTTAGCACTCACGAGACGACTAATAATGGTTTAGCGGAAATTTTCAATTATTGTATAAAGAATACAGGTCTGGGATTTTGCCCAGAAGACAAGAAGCGAGTTTATGTTTAATTTCAACACTTTATTCGCTCATTCGAAATCCCTTCTTTTGCAACCTCAGGTTGCTACACTAAAATGTACTTCTATATTTCAATTTGCATTTGTCTGTGCCACGTGGCGTTAGAAAATAGAAAAAATATAGACAAAGCAATGTTGTATGAGTGACATGATGTGCTAATTCGTTTGTAGAAATAAAGATGTAAACTCGCTTCTCGCCTTTTGTCTATAATCCCAGTCCAGTACCAAATTTTAGCCTTTTCAAACTCAAATACTAAAACGACGAAAAGTTGTGCTAGGTAATTATTCATGTGTTTAAAAGTTTTTTAAATTTACTTATTCATCAACAAAATTATAAAATAACGAATTCCCAAATTTTAATCCACCTTTCCATGCCTTCACATAGTAAAACACACGAAAAATTATTTTGTCATTGGGTTAGGCAATTTTTCGTGTATTTTACTATGTGAGTGCTGCAGGGTCCACTAAAATTTGGGACTGAATTTTTTTTTTTTTTAATTTCATTTGTTTGATGTCGATGGATTTATGTTTTTATACATTTTTTAACAAATTGTTTTAGACTAATGTTTTATCTTTGGTGATATATGTATTTTGATTTTTTAAGAAATTACAACATTTACATTTTTGGTTTTAATTTATTATTTAATAATAAATATTTCAATATGTCTTAAAAATATCTGCACGAATTGTTAGTAAATTTGAGTCATCATACTTTTAATTGATTTAATACGTTAATACTTAAATAAGTTTTATTTTTTATCTTTATCTATTTAGTTGTCTTTATAAAATATTCTAATTTGACATCAACAGTGATATTCTAATTTGACTCACACATGTTAAAACCACCACTGACATAACATCAACTTTACGAATGCACTAAATAATTTATTAATAAAGTTCTCAATTTTTTTAAACTGCCAATGGCTTTATTCTTGAATCTTTCTTTATACGAAACTAACAAGAAGTGTACAAAGCTTACAATCATGTGTGTTAAAATGTGAAATATGTGTTAGCTTAAATATGTTGTTAAGTTAAATTTATCAATACATTAGATCTAGTGGATCTACTCTGCGAAGCCGTCTATATTTCGGTTGCCTTAATAGTTGTCTTGCTAATTCGTTGGAGTGAGTTTCCAGTTTCAAAATGTACTGCAAACTGTGTGATTGGATCATATCTTTGACCGTTTTAATCCCAAGGTTTCTATGGATGTTGCAATTTCGGATACACCACGGAGCATTTGTAATACAGCGAAGTGATGCGCTTGTACAGCTCCATAGTTGAATTCTATATGTCCATATAGGAATTAGGATCATTTTGTATAGTAGAACCTTGCATTCTAGGGAAAATTTTGATTTTCTTCCAATCAGCCAGCACATTTTTGAGAATTTTATTTTTTTTTATAATTTCTCCAACTAATCTTCTATCAAGATGAATACCCAAGTATTTGAAATTTGTTTGTTGAGGAATGGTAACATTGTTTAATTTAACCGCTGGACATGAACTTATTCAACGTAAATGTTTTGTGTGTTGAGTTGTTTTCATTCGCTTTGATCCGCCACGTTCTTTGCCAATTTTCAATTTTGTATAAATGATCTTGCAAGTCGAAAGAAACAAGTAACCTTTAAGGACAGCATGAAATTGCAGCAAGTAGCCTTCAAGGACTGCATGAAATTTTTTTGGCAGGAGAGTTTTATTTTGTTTATAAGGCCCTCATGCCTTACTTTGTCGAAAGCTTGCGCAATGTTTAGGAAAACTGCCGAACAATATTTATTTTCTTCAAATGCAAATTTAACTGTGTTAACAACTCTGTGCACCTGTTCTACAGTGCCATGTTGGTCTCGAAACTCAACTTATTGGCCTGTACGATGCGACTTGTGTTTCGTCTTTTCCAGGCTTCGGAATCATTGTGATTTGCGATTCTCTCCATTTTTTAGGGAAATAGCTTCATGTCATAATCGCATTGAAGATATAAGTTATGAGTTTTATGCATTTATCAGGTAATGCTCTGATCATTTCATGGCTTTTTTTAACATTTTTCCACTTAAATTTTAAAGGAATTGGTTTCGAAGGGTCCTCCGTAAATTTTGGTAGTTCACGGTTGCTAGTTTTTTCGTTTGGTGTGAAAACCTTTTTCATTTGGTTAGAGAAAGCAGTAGCCTTTTCTACGTCACTTCTAGCCCAATGTCCATCTGGTTGCCTAATTGGTGGATTCGATAATGTTGGCATCTTTTGTTGTTTTGTTGCCTTCCATATAGTGAATAATCTGTCTTCTCGGTCGCCGAGAGTCCAGTAAGGTAACTCGGGATTCCTGAGTCTTTTTCTTCTCTCAATGCTGGTTTAAGGTCTTTACTAGCCCTATTCAATTTTCGTTTCAGTAATGAAGATTTTTGCTGCTGCCATAGCCGGCGTATTGTCTGTTTTTCTTGGATAAACTGCAGTATATTAGGTGATGGCTTGTTAACTTTTTCAGAGTTGTTAATATCAGGGGTGGCCTCTTTTGCTGCTATTTCTAATATATGTGTTAAACCATCCGCCGCCACATCTATATCTTCTGGGAGCAAAGTTGGATATCCAAGTGGCAATTTTGTTCGATTATATTTCTATATAGGGCCCAATTAGTTAATTTATTTGTTAGACGTTGAAGTGGTTCTGCCTTTAAAGCTCTGGTACTCAGAGTTATTATTATTGGTGAGTGATCGGATGATAAGTCATAGCAATCGTCTATACCTGAGCATTGGTGCGTGCAATTCCTTTTGTTATACAGAAATCTATTAAATCAGGTATTTTATTTCTATCTGATGGCCAGTAAGATGGGTGTCCAGAAGATAAATAATCTAGATTTTTTTCATTCATTGCTTCATATAGTTGCTTTCCTTTAGGTGTTGTTAATCTCGAACCCCATTGCAGATGTTTAGCATTGTAGTCGCCTCCTGCGAAAAATTTAAATTACATTTAAATTTAATGTGAAATTTAAAGTTCTCAATTAAAATTAACAAATTCCAGCGGACGTTCAAATCATAATTGTCTGAATTGCAACAACAACAACATTAATAAAGCTCATAATTAAGAAGAGCGCATATATGTAATTAATAAAAGTATTAATCATAATAAAATTATAACGTACTCAAGTATCATAAATATGTTATTATATAACAAATAAAAAATACAACAACAAAAAGTGAAAGCAACATGTATATATATATATATATATATATATATATATATATATATATATATATATATATATATATATATATATATATATATATATATATATGTATTTGATGTGTATGCTCACAACATAATTCAAATCAAGAGAATTAAAAATTAATTGTGGAGTATAGCGAAATTAGCTGCGGACTTAATGCATGCAGTAAATCGAAATAGAAACGCCAAACACTCTACTATATATTATATATTATGACAGAATATGATTTCCTTAACATCGGTATATAGCTGAATGAAGAATTATGTTTTTTATGTATATAATACATAATATGCATGTATATGTACACAATGTACGGCAAACAAGCGTTAAATTATATTTTCTCCTCGCCGCTTAAAAATTATTCGTTCTGACCTTTTCGTTCCACTTGCCTCATTTCCACCTCATTTTCATTTTCATTTATGTATTTTATGTTCAATTAAATGAAATAAAAAAATTTCACTTTTAATTTTTATTGATTTTATTTTATATACATATACATACATATACATACATATATATGTATATATGTATTATATGCATGCATAAATTTTATTTTATTATCAATTTACTTATAATTATTTTTAAATATATTTAATTAATTTTTTTGATTTTTGATATGCTTTTTAATGAACATTTAATGGATCGATTCAACGATTAGTTGAGGATATAGGGAGGTAGGTACTGTAAGTATATAATATATAATGTATACATACGTTTATACATTGCTAATTAACTATATACATTTATATAAATTATTGTTTGGTTTCTTAATTAATTAATTATTTATCGAAATAGTGAGATTCCTGTACATTGTAATTTTTTTAGTGTTGTTGGCACATTATTTTTATGTAAAGGAAATATTTTATTTGGTGCGACCTGACATCTTTCAGCTACTAGTTCAACTATATATTATCCTTGCACACATAGTTCACAATGGATAAGTTAAGAGAATACGTTGAAATTTGATATAGGTTTGAGTCTATGAACAAAAATATTCCGAATTTTCGGTTTTTCGGAGTGGCATACAATCATTGAGTGATGATTGATTTGTTTGATTGGCTGTTTAAAATATAGATATATACGTACATGCAACATAATTGTTGACTGCTGCAAATTTATTTCAATCACGCAAAGTACTTCTACTGTTTAATCACGAATCATATTTGCACTTAAATAATAGAAATTCCAATAATAGTGTAACAATTATAATGGAACGGTTTCATGTTTGTGGGACTATATACATACATACATACATATATAATTGCTTTTACAATACGCAAAGTTTATACATAAGTTTCCTTTTTTTTATGTATTCGGGACGTATGTATTAGCTGAAATAAAATACATAATTTAATGTTATAACTTGTATCACGTTGCAGTAAGTTATATTTAGTTATTGTGGTTCATGTATTTAAAAAATGCAAAATTATTCAAAATTTCAGTGATGTCTCAAACTATATCCAAATGGTTAAAATTGGGGTCGGTATTGCATTGTAAATTTTGCATTATATAGAGAACGGCTAGATTTTTAGAAATTTTTTCAAATTTGATGAATCAAGTTTTATCGAAATTTATAAGATTTCATGAAAATTTCCAAATTCCATTTTAAATATTAGAAAACTTCCCCAAAATACTTAAAAATGTGATGATGAGGGATGGGCGAGGTAGATTACGGCATGTAATCTACGCGGTTGTAGACACGTAGTATGACGTAGATTACTTCGCAATATTTTTTATCAACATCGACAATTAAGGCAACGTTAACAATCCACGATATTTTGGCATGTTGAAATTGCAAATAGAAGACTGTAGCTTCAATGCAGTCGAATAAAACTCAAGAAAATTGACATGTTGGAGTCTTTTTTTTCTCAATCTGCTGTTTTTGATCTCAACGATTTTAAAGTTGTTCATTATACGTCATAACGAGGTCCCCAAAATAAAATCATTTTGCCTAGATTTTTATAGTTCGCGCGGGGTTCCGGACTTCTATATACGCATCTTATAACAAAACTTTCACTATAATATCCCGATTTTTTATATCCAAGCTCGACGTATGTACATAGATTTTAACCAATTGTACGTAATTGCTTTTCACTTACTTAATGCGATGCATTCAAATCACAGATATTGATCTGAAACACTTGTGAAACTTTCGTGTTGCTCCGCGTGAAGTAAATGTATCTCATTGTTCGAATATAACCAATTTTAGACTTTGTGAATTAGCTAAATTAGGTGTTACTTTAAGATATTAATCGGGATGCTGGCTTTAAAGTTATTGCTAGAAGATGCTTTAAGTTACAGTATTTTAAATGTAAGAGGATGCGAAGGTGTTAGTGACTAGCGATTCATTTAAGCCGTATGACAAATAATAATTTGACACGTATGTGAAATTGGTCCTAAATTTTATCTAAAAACAAATCCTCGCGGTAGAACGCGCTTAAACAAACATGTTTCGTATGATCTCAGATGTGTCATATATATGATTTTTCCGGAATTTCTTTACAAAATCCAAGGAGGTTAACACCATAATGACGTATAAATCAAGATGTCCTTATAGGTCTAAGCTTTCCAAAAAATATTTTTAGTTTGGAAACAGTAGTGGATTAGAGGGGTTAACATCATAATTACATACATACATAAGTCATTGAGTCTACGCTATTCGAAAATAGCTTCATTATTTCTAGAAAAGTAGGAGGTTTAGGTCAATAATTCGGAAAAGTCATATAATCGAAATCTATATGAGGTCACATCAAACTTGTTTATCCTAAACCACTCAATCTCCTTTTTTTCTATAAATTGAAATAGGTTATGGTTAGGTAAGACCCAATGCGACAATTTGGTATATACATCATTATGGTGTTTGCTTTCCAGGGTTATCCCAAGAACATTTGGAAATCGATTTATTTAATAGTTTGGCAGGAAAAAGTCACATAATCGGTTAAATTATTACATCAATATAACATGATATTCTCACTAACTTATGTAATAATATGTATATAGGATTTAGGACAAACTTTAACGATCTATATAGAATTGTGAATAATGTCCTAAAAAAAAATTCTAATTTTTTTTTTTTTTTTTTAGGACAGAATTAGGACAAAATTTAAGTGAATTAATGTTTAATTGTATCTTCCCTAGTTGTAAAATAATTTTAGAACTTTAAAAAAAATTTATAACAAATAAATCTGAGGGAGTGAGAAGGTTTAAATATTTGGGCTCTCTTTGCACTCATTTATGGAGCAAAACGTGAAGTAGATGGTACATATACAGAGCTCTGTACAATATCGAGATCAGAGATCTGATGAAGATCCCCCCGATATTGTACATGAAATAAGAGTACGCTGATTCGGTCACGTTCTGCGTGCTGACCCAGAACGAATTGTGCAGTGATCTCTGAATGGAGGAGGTAAGCGCAGAGGTTGTTGCAGGCGACGATGGCTCCACTATGTAGAGAACGACTTGGCCTTGGACAGTATAAAGGCCATGCTCAGGATCGAAACCGTCGGAGCCAAATAGTTGATTCAGTAAGAGGCCAGTAAACAAATTTTGTGAACTTTCAGATTACAATATGTAACCCTAAATTTCTAGAGGTAGATTATGAAAATATTTTAATTTAAAATATTTCTAATCTACTCGTCACTTATTTTTAAAATGGATTAAAATGCATTGAAAGAGATTACATAACTGTTGCCACCCGCATCGCATTAAACTTAAACAAATCTGGCCACCGTAGTTTAGAACTAAAGTTCACTAAATCACTCTATCAATCGTCTATATTATCGACGTTTTCTAGGAATAGCCTAGGTTGTCTACGATATCTACATTGTCAACGAGTTGCCGGCACTTCGACGTAGATAATATTAGATGACGCACAAATGCCCGCATCGCTGGTGATGATCATTTGAAACGTACAATATTTTTAAAATTAAACACAATTTAAATTTTGTAAAATGTATTAAATTTTACATTACTTTCCAGAATTTTGACGGATTTGTACGGATTTTTATAACATTTTGTTATAAGCAAAGACGTTTCTTATATAGGGAGCCATTTTTATTAAGGTTGCTACATGCCAAAGGTCTTAGGGCTACCGTTAAATATTTTATTCCACATCTTCATTATGATTAACTGCCTGTCGGCTCAAGCCTACATTGATATATAATGGATTGTAGGTTGTACATGCGTATACGAAATGATTTTCAAAAAACGTTTAAATTTATTTTTATAGGTAGCTAATCATAGGTGCACCACACCTATAAAATACTTGTTTTAATTGGAATAACTAATGTAGTTGAACGCTTTCAAAAGAACTAGCAAACCAGCAGTTTTAAATCGACTACAGTATGAAATATTAGAGATGCATTAAGAATTTAACCCACGTCATTGATGTTATATAAAACGTTAAAAGCTTCAATATGAAAAGTTTCCCAATTTCGGAAAAATTAAATAAAATTCAGAATTTTCAAAATTCAGTTTCGAATGGTTATTTTAGTTTTATTAATTCAAACGATTAACGTTCATAATATACTTATGATTCAGACGTGGTTGATGTTTAATTTAATTACCAAATTACGAAAATCACATTAGACGTTCACAATTCTGTTAAAATTTTGAAAAAAGAAAATTCTCAATTAATTAATTTCTGAATTAAGTTTTAAATTCTAAAATTTGTATTTCCAATTTTCGAAATTCACAAATTTCTAGACAGCTGATTTTTTCGAATTTTGGGGTATTTTTTAAAATTGCATAGTGGTTGATTGTGACGTTGGAATCAGGAGTTATCAGGTTTTAGTCCCAAAGAAGATTCAAATTAAATTGAACCTGTAATCGCAGCAAATTGCGAGAGGCTTGGAAGAGCCTTGAGACTAAGTAGCAAAAACATATTCGACATGTTCGATAAAATAGAAATTGTTTAGGGATTTATTTAATGCTGGCTCCAAGGCCCGGTGTACTCATGATTCGGCACTGGTTTTAATTGGTAAAATTATGCAGGTCTTTTACAAAACCATCAAAAGCGCAGCTTCACTTTTAGTGCAACCCCCTCAGAGTTGTTTTGTAACTGTTGCGGTAAAGCCACGAGGAATTCATGACTAGAGCAATTGGAGAATCTGATAGATTTTGTGAGCACGAAGGCTATAGTACCCGCAAAATACGTACAGGTGATTTGATGAAAAATATTAATTATGATGAAGGTCAAATGCTTCATCTGGATTCCAGTTGATGCAAAGCTAAACAACAAAAGTTAATCGTTCTACTCATTAATACGAACATAAACGAAACTGAGAAAGGAACGAACCAAATGCTGTTGGTGTCGTGTTTGGAAAGAAGAGCTTAAAGGAAATTGAGTCAATTCCACTTTATAATAACACTGTTGCTCGTAGAATTGATGAAATATCTGATGGTTAGGTTAGTGGACTTTTTGCGTTCCAACTGGATGAATCAACAGATGTACAAAAGGTATCCCAACTATTAGTTTTCATTCGTTTTATATGGAACAACGAGGCTTTTGAAGACATATTTTTTTGTGAACCAATCATTCGAGGAACAAGCAAAATAATTTTCAATACGCTTGACAATTATACTATACAACATTGAAAAAACTGAATTGGGAAAAGTGTCTCGGAATAGGTAGTGATGGTGCAGGAGCAATGTATGGCAAAAACAGTGGTGCTATTACACGATGTCTTCAGAAATGCCCAAATGCAACATGGACTCATTGCACTATCCATAGAGAATCGCTTACTCGTATGTCTAAAAATATACCGAAAAATCTAAACACAGTTTTCACTACTGCTATAAAAATTGTAAATTTTATAAAGAGCAACCATTAGAGTCCCGTTTGTTTCAAAAACTATGCGAGGATATGGGAAGTGTCCACAAATCTCTATTTCTGCAGACAGAAGTCGGTTGGCTATTGAGGGCAAAGTCCTGACTAGACTTGTTGAACTTCGTGAAGATAATGTACTCTTACCAACTTACTTAGCTGATATATTTTCGAAATTAAATGAATTAAATTTGCAATTACAAGGAATATATGGAATTTAATTAGTGGGTCGCGACTGGTACAAGTTTGGCAACCCCTGGTTTAACGGCTACAGGTTCAAGTTTTTTAATTGACCATCTACACATTGTATAGCTCCATGTCAGCCTGTACTGACATGCACGATGGTTAAGCCCAATATTTCTGCACTCCAACAGAATGTCATAGATGTGCTCTTAATCACCCTGATCGAAATCATAGATGAAGAATCACTTTTGAATCCTAGCTCTATTGGGATTCGAACCCGGTACCTACCAATCCAAACGTCACAGATTTAACCACTGTGCTATTTGCTTAGTTATTAAGTAAATCGTCAATCACCAAAAGCCCCAGCAGAAATGAGAGCACACTTCCCTGAGGACAGCCCTTGGCAACCTTAACAGAAAATAACACCCCATTTAGCTCCGACTTCACAATGCGAACCTTGAGCATGAATTCAATCCATTAGATAATGGTACGATCAAGACCATAATTGGTACAGGTAAGACGACAGACGCTTCCGTAATATCCAGAAAAGTACAAACTATAGAAACTCCTTATTATTAAGAGATGTATCAATCCTGGTTACAAGTTCATGTAAAGCTGTTTTTCCACAGCTTTAAGAAAAGTTGAGGAAAGGCTAATAGGCCGAAATGACATAGGGTTCGTCATAATCGGACTAACCAGCTTTCGGGACAAAAACAACTCTACTCCTGCTCGCAGATTTTGGAACAGTGCTAAAATCAATGCACGCTTAAAAATTGTGGAGCAAATGGTCCTGAATTAGAGAAACGCCATGAGGACCTTATAAGATTCAATGGAAAAGAGACTCCAGCGCAAAACATCACGATTGTTCAGTTTGTGAGCCAAATTCCAGTCGAGACAGCAACAGAAATCGGAGTTAACGATACCACAACCAGGAAAATGAACGGAAACGAGCAGCTTTATTGAGTCCGGCGGCAACACATAGGCTGTTAATTTTCTCGCAGGACTTCAATACGAGGCTATTTGAGCGGATCTTAAACTTCTTTTATGTTTCTTTTTTGCTTTGTTCTTCAGTTTCCTAGCAGTATTCCTTAATTTTGTACGGTCAGAATTTCAGAAATTGCCATTGTAAATTTTACTAAGGTACTATAAGTGCCAAATGTAGCACAAAATGTCAACTATAATAAATACATGTAGTGTATATCATCTAATCTAACCTAAACATTGTAAGGGAGAAATGTAGGTAATTGTTCTCGGTGAAGTATTTCTTTGCAAAACTGTAAATAGTAATCGCTTGTATATATTTTCAATCGAATACACTTTCCATCATCCTGTGTAAAACGCCTTAGGCCAAAAAATGAAGTTAAACAAATCACCTAATCACTATTATGTAATAAACTTAATAAATAATGATATTTAAATAAGATGCACCTGTTAATTATAATTTTATATTTTATTTAACATTTCAATTTTTGGTTTTGTCTTATTCTTTTGTTTTAGCGCAATTATTCAATCAGCTTTCAAATTACCATCGATTACCCATTCCAAACAACCTAAATTTCAATATAATTAACATTCAAATTAAAATCGTTTAAACTATAATTTAAAAAGAATAGAGTTAACAAAAAAAATTTGTTGTTAGTTTTATTATTGTTATGGTTATTGTTTTTGTTCCATTCTAATCCTCATCGATTATACTGTATATATGTTTATATAATATGTACAATGTAAATTACAATCAATTATCCATCGAACAAATCAATAAAAATCAAACCTAACAATTACCTTTAAGAGTTAGATTGTGTATAGCGTGTGCATATACTCGTATGTACATATATACGAATACGAAGGCTTTTTAAATAGATTTTAATTTCTTTAAATTTTATTGTTATTATTCAATTAAATAGTTAATAGATTTAAAAAGACAAAACAAAAAACTAAATCATGCACACTACTATAAGTACATACCAACTATTACTATTTTGAATGTATTTCAAATTGATTTTGTGTATATTTAAATCAGCCATGACATATTGGGAATAATAATAAGTAATTTTTTAATGTACTTTACGTATATGTACGTACATGGAGGTGCCTACATCTCTATTAACAAATTTTAAATGGAATTTTTTTTTTTGTTCTATAATTTACCATAAAATCATTAATTGTTTACAGATTAATTAAAAATTTGATACAGTTTAACTTATTATAGGTATAAAAATGTTTAAATGGCAATTTATCGTTTTATTGACAAACTATTCCTTCAATAACGGATAATGTACTTGCTTCAAAGTGAAATGCCGGTTTACGTTATAATCTTCGAGTTCTCTTGAAATCTGTATTTAGGGAATTATCCTATAAACGGTAATAGGTTAGATTTTGGTAGGACCCACAAAAACAGGTCCAACAATTTTTCGCTATTAAGTTATTAAGAGATCAGAGGCAATTATGGACTACTTTCGACATTAGGTGATGCGATTTAAGCGTTTTAATGGTAGTCTCTCTCTCTCTCTGGCCTTTACATCCCATGAAGGGATTTTAGTAGACGTCCAACTACCTCGATCCATCGCTCGTTGCCACCAGTTACGACATCCTAATATACGAGATCTTGATGGATGTCATCGTACCAACGCAATCGGGGTCTTCCTCTATGTCGTACCCCAGCTGGATGTTGTTGTTGGAACACTCTTTTAATCATTCGGTTTGATGACCACCTCGAGACGTGGCCAAGCCATCTGATTCGGTTGGATTTGATGTATCCAATAACATCGCATCCTCCGAGAAGCTGCCTAATTTCGTGGTTCATACGAATTCGATACTGGTCCTCTGCAACTTTCACTGGCCCATAAATTGTTCGTATGACCTTCCTCTCAAACGTAGAAAGAATTCTACAATCGGTGGTGGCCAGGGTCCAGCTCTCGCTTCCATATGTAAGCACCGGTCTTATTAGTGCTTTATACAGTAAAAGTTTGCATGGCCGCGATAGGTGTTTAGATCGTAATAATTTCGACTGTGCATGGAAGACTCTATTGCCGGCAGCAATTCGGGATTTTATATCTGCCTGAATATCATTCGTAGATGTTATTGTTGACCCGAGATATTTGAAGTCTTGTACGCCATCGTAGTTGTGTCCACCGGATTCGAAATCGGCATTGGGAATGCTCCGGGATGTTGCTAAATATTTTGTTTTGCTGCTGCTAATGCATAATCCAAGTCACCGCGCATTGCGGTCCAGCGGTACGAGATTGTCATTGATGTCTTGAGTTCTTTGTCCAAGAAGGACGATATCACCTGCATAGCCAAGAATTTGGCTAGATTGGTTAAAAATGCAGTTTTGAGTCTTAATTCCGCTTTTCCTGATCACGTACTCGAGCGCCAGAATGAAAAGTGTCGGCGCGAGCGCATCGCCCTGTCGCACGCCAGATGTTATTTCAAAGGGCTCAGAGACCGCGCCTTCAATTGCTACTCTGCAGCCAGATGTTGAAAGCTTGCACAGAGAAACTAGTTTCTCCGGGATGCCGAGACGTATGAGCGCGGACCAAAGGTTCTCGCGATTTATGCTATCATACGCCTGCTGGAAATCGATGTAGAGCTGATTTATATTAATATTGTACTCCCAACTTTTTTCCAGAATCATCCTTAAAGTAAAACATTGATCGGTGGTTGAGCGGTTAGGGCGAAAACCACACTGGTAATCGCCAATAATAGGTTCGGCGTAAGGAATGAGTCTGGCAAGCACAACATTCGGAAATACTTTGTACGCAGTATTTAACAGAGCTATGCCGCGATAATTTTCACATTTAAGACGGTCGCCTTTTTTATGTAAAGGGCAGATGAGTGCTGTCTTCCATTCATCGGGTAGAACCTCTTGGTTCCAGATAGCGAGAATTAGGTCATAGAGCTTTGATTCCAGTGTTGCTCCTCCGAGTTTTACTAGTTCTGCGGGTATTCTATCGAGACCTGGCGCTTTTCCATTCTTGAGACTAGCGATGGCGACGTCCACTTCCTCTGCTGTGGGGTACGGGATAAAGTCCTCCTCGCCTGATGGAGCAATAGCTCGAATTGGGGTCACTTCATCAGTCCTGTTTAGCAGATTTTGAAAGTGAGTTTGCCAAATCGCTAAAACATCATGTTGGCTTGTTCTCAACTCACCATCCCTGTTTCTGATGGCGGTCGATCTAGGATGGAAATCTTTGGTAAGGTTCCTGGTATTAGCAAACGTGTCTCTGAGGTTTCCGTTTGCCGCATGGAAGCTGATGTTCGATAAAGTGTCTCATCTTTGGTCGTTTCTTTTCTTGCGTTCAAATATTCCGCTCTAGTGCTTCTGGTGTTCCGAGTTAACCATTTTTCACGCAGTTGCCGTTTATTTTCGACGCTCTGACGGCAGTGGTCGTCAAACCACTCATTGCGAGTTCTCGGTGGTTTCCGTCCGATGGTCGATTGTGCTGCGGATGTAAGGGCCGACTGTACAGTTAGCCACTGCTCTTGAATATCGAATGGATTTTCGGGGTTGGTGTTATGCCCTTCAAGGTAATCTGTGACGGCCGTTTGGTAACTCTCTAAAGAATCGGGTTGTTTTAACGCATCGAGATTCCAGCGCACGGTCTTCTTTGCCTGTCTATTGAATGTGGATGAAAGTTTGCACTTATACTTAAAGATGATAAGCATATGATCGCTGTCTATAACGGCACCTCTATACGATCGTACGTCAGTGATACTAGAGGAATGTCTCTTTGAGATCATAACGTGATGAATCTGGTTTTCTGTTCTTCCATCATTTGATCTCCACGTTGCCTTGTGGATTTTCTTGTGAGGGAAGAATGTGCTTGAGACAACTAGGTCATACATCAATGCCAGTTCGATGGTGCGAAGCCCATTATTGTTACTGGATTGATGCAAGCTGCTTGGTCCGATATGAGAGTTTATTTCTGCAGTCCTACCAATTTGAGCATTAAAATCGCCAACGATGATTTTAATATCGTGGCCTGAGATGCTGTTGATGACATCTTCAAGTTCGATAAAGAATAGATCTTTGATATCATGCGACTTGTCTTCAGTAGGCGCATGAATGTTGACGATCGATATATTAAATTTTTGCGTGCGGAGTCTTATTGTACATATCCGCTTGTTGGTTGGGCGGAAGTCGATGACGTATTGATTCATTTGGCGACGAACGAGAAATCCGACGCCGAATTCTCCTCCATTCGGATGGCCACAATAGTAGAAAGTGTAACCATTGCTGGTATCGTGAATGCCACTTTCTGACCATCTCAGCTCTTGTAATGCTAATACGTCTAATGTGTAGGCTTCGGCTTGACTTGATAGATTTTGGAGATCTCCAGGTCTCAGTAGGCTTAATACGTTCCATGTTCCCAATTTAATAGCGTAGTCCGTGTACAATTTCCGAGGTCGTTGTTGTGATAAATCCGAAGTAATAATCCGAGGCCTAGGTGTAGGGTTCATAACATGATATTGTTTTACGAGAGTGGGTAGTTAGCCCACTGCCCAACCGGTTTATGTGTGTGGATCACGTACTGGTGATGATAATCCATCTTAAGGTGTCCAGTACAACTTTTGCACACGTTTCTATAGCGAGCCGCTTGATTCAAGGCACACGCCCGCTTCAGCCGCCCCTAACATGGAGAACAGACGCTGGTTGAAGCCGCTCCTAACATGAAGAACAGGCGCTTCGGGGTTTGCCATGGATATTTGCTCCACATGGCGGGACTAGGGTTTTACCGCGCCCGTACTCGCGTTGGTTATACTTTTAGCGTTATCCATGATGCAGCGCGAGGAGCTTGTATAACCGTCGTATCCCGTTAATGGTAGCCTGCCGGTCTATAAAAATGCGAAAGCATCCTTGAAGAAGTTTAAACTAAGATTAAACTCCAGAATTCAAACCAATCCTTCAAGCTATCGTCCTTGGAGGGGATCACAGTTAGAAACTTTGACTATTCTGGTATGAGCTAGTGCACAAATTGGAAACACAGCACCCATCCCTTCCCAATGGCAGTTTTAGACGAGGAAAGCGCTGCCAGAGATTTCTGAACTCTTTCCAATATATAAGTTTTCAAAAATAGTTTATTGTCCAGAATGAGAACCAGGTACTTTATCGATGATGGTAAGCAGATATCGTTTAAGGTTGGTGGATCAATATGACGATCTTTGTATTTCATGGAGAAGAACAGTTACGGGCTAAATGCAAACCCAAACAAAACCAAACCGATCATTTTGTGTGGGTTTGCATTTAGCGCCCAATTGTTGGCAACTGTAGAAAAAATGCACAGGGTATTTTTCATGGATTCACTAAGGGGGTTGGAATATTTACCAGAGATGCGAATTGCTGCATGATCCGTATTGGCAACACCTTTGAAGCCCCTGCCCTTAAGTTTATGCAACAGGTTGTTGATGGCCAAATTATAATGTGGTGGCTTTTATGATTTTGCCTCTTAGCATTTGATCTATCCAGGCCCTGGGCGATCCACGTACTCCTAAATATGAAACTGGTCGCGTTATTGCCTATGGTATCATATGCCTCTGTTGTTAGCTTTCCAGTATTTTTAGGAGAAAAGAAGCTAAGTTGATGGATGTAAGTCCTTTGGGGATACAGTGGTAGTATTCCCGCCTTAGATATGAAGAAAAATACCTTTATTATTATTTTGGTCTATTTATTAGGCTTCTTTAAAACATGCAATGTAATTATTGGGTCAATGATCCGTTGGATATCTGTGCGAAGATTATATCATCAGGTTCTGCCGTTTTATATAGTTTGAAACGGTTTATCGCCCACAAAATTTTTATTCTGCATACAATTTGGCCCGCTAGGTTGAAGGCCTTGTTGTCCACTGTCTAGTAAAACTTCCTAATATTTCGCACTAGTAGTGGTCCAAAGCATTCGGTCGCCGAAAGTGCCAGTAAAAACCACGTCGCGTAGAGCCTTGACCTGTCTGAAGACCCCTGTATTTAACCAAAGCATAGTCTCCAGGATCTGCTTTTTCTGTTCTTAGTTTGTATTTGTATATGTTTTGAGGACCTCCTTATGGGGGTTGCCATTTTAGTAGTTTGCATTTTTGGTGGGTTTGTTGAATATCCTTTTACCACCAAGGTGATTGATATTTACCCCTAGACCCGCTAGGAGGACGCGAACCTAACATCGTTTCGTTAAGAGCGTAGAACTATTAAGACTTGTCTACTAAAGCTGTGTTGATACGGGAAATTTAGGAGAATTACCCAGAATAGCACTATAAGCATTTCATTCTATTTTTCTCTATTCCTGTAGATTGGACTTTTTGTAGGTCCCATGTCGATTATAAATTGTAGATAGAGATGATCGGAATAGGAATGGTCTTGCGACTCTTTGAGTCTAGGGGAATGTCTTTCATAAAGTTTGCGTGAAGAGTGATATCTAACCTACTACCAGCTCTTTTTTATATAATAGTCGGCCTAAAAGTACTGCCTATGTTCCATATATAAAAGTTAGTACATACTTAGATTGTAATCAAGGATTTTGTGATGTAGGATAATTTGAAAAAATGTTAGCTTTTCGATTGTTTAATATCAACCACGGTGACATGCAACTTCTCTTCTCACTTAGCGTCTCCTTGCAGTCCATGGAGTGATTTCATTGACATGAACAACTCTGTGTCAGTTGAGAGTTGCTCATTTGAGGCATCAGAGAGTTCAGGTAGTTTTTTTTTGGTAACTTGGTGGAAATGCCTCCATAGGTTAGCCAGCGATCTTCTAATAAACTTTAAACGTTGCTTTTTTTCAGAATACAGTGAGTGACTCTATGTTTATAATAATAATGACTGACCTATAGTCGCCAAGCTTGGCAACCTTCTAATTATTAGTAAGTAGATCCGGATTGCAAATCTTCAGCATCTCCAGAATCACCTTGGGTTGCTGGATTCTATTGGGACTCAGATACGAGCTCACAAATGGACAGTCAGGCTTCCATTAAAACACGACTGTCACACTTCCTTACGTCGAAGGTAGCTCAGAATTTTCTCGCATCTATAAATAAAATGGTTGAACATCCGTTGGACGATTCAACATTACGGCGAATGTCAAAGTAGATTAGCTTGTTCGTCAGAGCGCAACGAGCCTCATTTAACTGGTTAGATATTGAAATGACGTTCACATCATGTAAACTGCTGCTTCAGGAAGAAGCTATGAGAGGAAGAAACGAAATATGGTCTAACGCCAAATCAATATCGCTTTGACAGCACCATATTCACATGGTCATGGACGTTATAACGGGCCTCTGCGATTATGATTACTATCATAGCTGCGAAGATGAGGAGGAGGAAGAAACAGGAGTCCACTTGCGTTTCACTGCTGATGAATGAATTATAAAAAAAAACGTCGCTGTATTTCCATTTATTTCTAGTATTTTCCATTGTTGTTATCTAAGTCAGCGAAAAATGTTTGGGTGGTTGTATCTACAGAATTAACTCCACAACGTGTGTTTTGTGTTTGTCAATATTCGATGCTGGTTAATACTGATCCGGCGGGTTTCATGATTTTTGTTGTTTGTATACATATAAGATATGACTCCCCCACCAAATTTCTCCAGATGACGGACGTGATGCTTTTATCTTCTTGTTGATGAAAGTTATGATTCTCAATAACCCAGGATAATACCAGATTGGATTCTCAGGATGAACAAACTGCTATCAAAAGTGATTACTGTTCGGTCAACTAATGTTGGGAAAGTATTCACGGAAAGTATTAAAAATGGCGGGTAATAAAATTCGCAATGGATTCAGATTCTGCTTCAGAAACATACAGTTTAGTTTATTACGATGTTAGAACAATGATATGAAAGTTGACCTCGATGTATAACAAGAAATAAAAATAACTTCCGTTCTCGAGCTGCAACTATACCAATGCACAAAATTGGAAATAGGTTTGAGAAAAACTTACGTTCCGTAAAAGGTATAAAGTCGTACCTGATCAATAAGAGCCACTTATCAGATTAATTACAATTCATAAACGGCATCGGATCCACAACATTTCATTGACCACAAAGAAACTAATAAACATGGTTTTTCGATGCCGTTACAAGGAACTGTATATGTGACCACGGTAATACATGAAGAATCCGAAAAAGAAGAACAATTAATAGCGGCAATGCTCTATACTAAAGAGCAATTAGTCAAGTTTAAATCGCGTCGATGAACTCCGTATATTAAGCGTAACCAAACCTTATGAAGCGAGTATCTTTCGTTCCATTCCAGAGGATAACCAAACCAATTTAAAATTAAGAAACATCCGAAACATTTGGTGCAATGAAAATGAAATGAAGGACCACCGCAACTAATATTCACATTTGGAAGAAAGTCTCCATAAATAAGAATTATATAGAAGCAACTGAGTAACATGCCAAAGTTGGGTTGAACCAAGTTATAGCTGTTGTATAAAATAAAATAATGTGTCATATAGCAGAATACAGGTGTCACTCAAAATTATTGACAATTTTAAAGACATATATATTATGGCTCAGAATAGAGTGTGGGAGCAGATGATTTATTTGTATATCAGTTTTGAATAGTGTTAGAAGAGCATAGGATAGGATTAAATCGTATATTAATTGTTTACATCAATATTATAGTGAGCCAGAATTAAAATGATCCGAAAAATTAATATTGACTAGTTGGATGTGTCATTATATGAATAATTAAATGTTTGTCATTTTGCATTGTGTGTCTGTTAAATCAAATACAAATGCAAAGCAAAGATGTGATTAAAGTTCCTGATATCTTATAAATTAATCGAGTTATAGCGAGTAATGGGGCATCGAGGTAAGAACAGTGGACTAAACGCGAAATCGATTGATAATCGAATTGAGCTCTTAACATAAAAGTTATAAAATTTAACTATTTTACACAGAATGGATGAAGAATTGTTGTTTGGAGTTGTAAAAGCTTGTATATTTGACAAATTCCTGTTTGGAATTGGAATTGTACATCTCCATATATATTTATGTATGTATGAAGGTAACGGCAAACGAGTTAATAGCACTAATCTCATCTGAACGTATAAAATATTTAGTCGAGAAATATAAGATTTGGATTATTTCCCAGATAATAAAAATGTTAATCTAAATAATAATTTTATATAAGTACGTATGTACTCGTAGGTACACCATATAAGCTGTAATCCATAGCTTTGTATTTTTTATCCTTTATTGAACATTCAAATATATTATGTAGTTTAACGACCCACATGCATAATACACAATAATATTATATTTAACTACTGTGCATTAAAATTCAAAAAAAAAAAAAAAAATGTATGTCAGTTTTAATTCCACCCAATATAACCGTTAATCGTATAATTTATGGCAAGAATAGTAAAACTATTTATTTTTTTTGTTGTATTCGTAACAATTTTATAATTTATGATTATTATTATTTTGTACATTTTAATGTGAATACAACAACAACAATAACATAAAAGGTTATGAAAGTTTGACGGATTAAGATTTCGTTACAAAAAGAAATTAAAAAGGTTAATTGTTAATAAAAAAAAAAAAAAAATTATTCTGCCTCGCTCTGCCACATATTTCATTTATTTATTTATTTTCAAAATAATCATAAATCTTATTTTAAATAACATTTCTTATTTCGGATTAAATTAATAAATCATAAATTATAAAGAATTTTTATGATTTTTTATGTTACTTTATAATTATAATTTACAACAATTTAATTATTGATGTATGTACATACACATGCAATTTTTTATATATTTTCGTACGATTCGATTAAATTAAGAGATAAATGCTGATCATGTAAGATTATGCTTATGGTTTAGCTGCGCGTGATTATTCCATATCGGATTAATGCTGTCATTGGAACGAGGAACATTGTACCTGGCCCTATGTTTTAGTAGTCATACTCATCCCAAGTAGTATTTTGTGATCTAATGTGTCTTGTGTAATCATTTAATTTGGGTAACAATTCCTTTTTGGGAATTTTTCTATTCTAGAACCAAACAAAAGACAGAAGTAGTCTGTGTTAAACGTGTTTTTTTTTAAAAAGAGTGAGAATTCTGAGCCCCCAATTCCCAATTTTTTTACAACAATGAGGTATGTCACACTAGGCAACGGGATTGCGTTCAACTAAATGGCAACCTAATGTCATTAGAAGATGCCACTCAATTTTTATAAAAATGAACAAATTATATATCAGCGTTGCTCTATATTGTATTGGCTATAGTATCTTTACAACACGATCCGACTAGGTCTAACTTTGTATACAAACTTTATTGCATTAAAGTGTCTTTTGACACAGTGTTACAGTGTTTTTTGAAGTCGCAACTCCCAAATAGGCATATTTATCTCCGAAATTGTAAAGTATAAAATGGCGTACCAAAATAAGAAATTTTAATTTAATGACTTCAATGATTTACCTCATACTAGGAAGCAACCTAGGAAATCTAAATTTGACCATTTTCAGTTCGAAAACATTCTGTTTTCCGAAAAATAAATTTTCTAAATTTCTAATAAAATTATGATTAAATTAATTAATTAATATTCTAAGTGATCAATTGTCTTTTCGAGGTATAACAGCAATATTCACTGACTAAATGTTATTTCCCGCATAAAATTTCAGTTTGCAATACTGCAATTTCCGTATTATAAAATTAAAATAATTATATTTTAGTTATAAATTACAGCTTAATTGCATATATACGAGTAGGTGTTTATGTATGTAATTATTTTTTACAATATAGAAAGTATTCCCGATTTGTGTCAAAAATCAATATCATTTCAATAAATTTGCACTCAAATAGACGTTACGTTGTGCCCCGATATGTTTCGCACCAGGGAATTAACTTCGTGCAAAAGATGTGCCAAATACGATGGGGCCATCGTCTCAGTTCAAAGTTCAAAGAACGGCCTGCTTGTGTATAAGTGTAGCACACAGGAGAACACCGACTTAAGTTTTGGATATTCTCTTTCAACTCAAGCCTTTGAATCTTGCGGCCAAACAACTGGCAGCGTACACTCATTGGCTATATCCGCAATAGGGATATCTCTGATTCTACCGACTAAGCTGTCCCATCACAGTCCGCCGAAGTGGAAACCCTAACTGAGATTACTAACAAAGAGGACTGGGTGAGTTATGAACTAGAAGTTTCTTTACAGTTGGTTCAAACAGGAATGAGAGAGTCGGGTATGGTGTTTTCTGTGAGGCACTGAATGTAAACCTGTCTTTTCGTCTTCATGATTTTTTTTAGTGATTTAAGAGGTACTATCAAAGTAGATTAGCTTGTCTTTCAGGGCACAACAAGCCTCATTTTAGCAGGTTGCATATTACAATAAAGCTCTCTTCATGTAAAGTCCTGCTTCAGGAGGAAGCTTTGATAGTAACAAATGACAGATAGTCTAACACCAATTCGTGCGTAATAAAGCGGCGGGTTTCAATGGCCTCCGAACTTTGAATCTATCTAAATAGTAAAAATGTAATATTAATTTCGATTTCTGTTCTAAAGGCACGTTGTACATAATGCCCGCTTTTGGTACAAGCTCCGTGGCGATAAGATCTTGAATCTCGATTAGATTTTGCTTTTGAGTCCAATTCTGAAAAACTCCTAAAGCAGTCACGCTTAGTGTGGTAAATTCACTGTGCCAAAATAACTGAAGGTAGCGGAGTAAGGATAGAGGCGAAATTAGAGCTCTCTCTTTTTGTTTATTTATTTATTTAAAAAACACAAAGGTCCGTGTGGTCGTTCAAACGGGAAGTTCCCATAAAATTTGTTCTGCTGTACGCTAGACTAGGACACGTGCAGAGCAGATGCAGCACACTTTCAGAAATCATGTGCAGGGACACCCATGGTATCGTTGAAGCGATATCAGTTGGCCTGATCTGAACCAGGCAAGTCCAGGCCAGATCTGCCTGGTTATTACACACGAACTGGCATTAGACCATCTGGCGTATTTTAATGGCTTCTTCCTGAAGGAGCAGTTTACATGAAGCAACCGGTATCTTTATATCCCACCTGCTTTGGGCTATTAGGCGTGCTGCCAGCTCATCTATCTTTTCATTCCCTGTGCTATTGAAGTACCCTTGCGCACCCACGTTTAGCGAATGTTGAACTGATCAGTCATCTCATTTAAAGATGCCAGACAGTTCTGGGCTAGCCGGACTGTCCGTAAAAATGCGAAAAACAATTTAAAGAAATTCGTCCTAGCCTTTGAAACTGTCAAATATAATGAAGTTTAACGTAAAAATTTAAAATTTAAAAAAATGTCCCAAGGATTTTTGAATTTGTATTTTCCAAAACGTAAGCTGAGCCAATGTTGCCGAGAAGGACGTTACCAATAAATACAGCTTCTAAAAGAAAACTTCTATTTTCGAGGGTGGAAACCGATTTATAATCCTGGCATCTAGTCTTGTATGGAGGGAAACGAGCCATATTTTTTTGTTCAACAGAAATATTAGAAACTTTTTATTTATAGTAAGGACTCCAGACCGTCACACCGTTTTCCACTTGAGGGCTCACATATGCCAAATACGGTGAAAATAAAGTTTGTTTAACCTTAAATTTCTCAGTCAAACGTAATCTCACGAACTCTGCATTTCTATGTGATTGATTTTGTGTCCAATAAATAAAGGATTCGTTTTACGATGAAAAGACATGATTTTGCATATTTTGATGTTTAAGTGCAGTGAGTTTCGATCAAATAGACACTGAAGTGCTTTATGATGCCAGATAGATTAAATGCTTTACAGACATTCTTATATTGTATATAAGCTACTTCTACACTTTATTACTTTACTGGTGAATTCAACATTTCAAGTTGGTTGACTGATATATGACGTATAAAGGTCGATGTAAAAGCGTTGCATGCAACCAGCTGAAATAATTTAGGAATGATGATAAAGTTGATATTCCTCTGTAACAGGTGATATCACCTCTTTTTCCCGATTTAAAGACTGGAGTTAATTTAGATACTTTCCACGCCAGTGATTAACGAGTGATTGAAGAGATCGCGAAGTGGTTTTACCAAAATATTTGCATGAGTTTTAAATATGATGTGTCAATACCATCTGTCACTACACCAAATTAAAACTTTCACACAGATCTGTCATATAGTTCAGTTTTGACAGCCATTGAAAACAGCGACAACCCATTGTTTTTTTGCAAACATGGAAAAAGCGAATTTCGTGTATTAATTAAACATTATTTGCGTGGAAAAACCATTACGCAAATCAAAACAAAGCTTGATAAATATTATGGCGAATCTTTACCATCGATTAAAATGATTCACAAGTGGTTTACTGATTTTCGTTGTGGTCGTACAAGCACAACTGATGCCGAACGTTCAGGACACTCAAATGAAGGTACCACACCAAAAATGGTTGACAAAATCTATGATACGGTATTACAAGACCGCAGAGTAAAAGTGCGTGAGATAGCTGAGATAGTAGGCATCTCAAAGGAACGTTTGCGTACTATATTACACAAAGATTTGAATATGAAAAAGCTGTCCACGCGTTGGGTGCCGCGTTTTCTTACAAACGACCAAAAACACACACGTGTGACAAATTCAGAGGCAGGTTTGGCGATGTTCAAGCGAAATAAAAAGGAATTTGTGCGTCGTTTCATAACTGTGGATTAAACATGGATCCATCACTATACACCGGAGACCAAAGAACAGTCTAAACACGGGATTTCCACTGGCAACCTGCACCGAAGAAGGCTAAGGCGATTTTCTCGCGGTTTAGATGCCATGACCAAAATTCATTAATTACGCTTCGAATTGCTTCCACATCCACCATATTTTCCAGACTTAGGCCCCTGCGACTATTTCCTGTTTCCGAACTTGAAGAAATGGCTAGGCGGAAAGAGATTCGACTCTAATGAGGAGATCATCGATGCAACAAACGCCTATGTTGAAGGGTTGGGGAAATCGTATTATTCGGAAGGGATCGAAAAATCGGAAAATCGTTGGACTAAGTGTATCGAGCTAAAAGGCGACTACGTTAAAAATAATATTTTTTTTGGCCGCAAATAGTATTCCTTGTTTCATTTTTACCAGACTTCTCACTCACTAAGCTATCTCTTTGGTATATTCGATGTGTTGGTATTGTTGTTAGTCGTATTGGCCAACTACCTCTCAATTTCACGTTACGATCTAAAGTATTTTTAAAATTGTTTTAAATTTACTTTGATTTGATAGGTTTGTGATTAACATAATTTATGACAAATGCATTGAGCAACAAACAAAACATAATCTAACACTCTGGTCCGGTTATTACCCGAGGTGTAAATTTAGTTTAAATTAAGCCCCAGCATTGTATCAACGACTAACGATTCCACATCAGTTGGTATATTGCTTGGAAGAATTCAATTCAATCCTGTGTCAAAACACCAGTTGATATTACGAAGATTCAAATTACCGAGGTACGTAGGTACCAGATCTGATGAATTTGATGTATTGGTAACTTGACCAATCGTATCAACGGATATCCAGATATATTTAGAACACTTTGATTGATTTTAATTCGTACAAAAATCTGATTAACTCTTGAGGAAGCCAATAAACTGGATGGCACCATTTGACTTATTTAAGCTTGTTCCGCAGCAGTGTGATCATATCTACATAGACACAACAATTTATTTTTAGAAAATTTGTGTTGCTGGTGATATCATTTTGTTAACATTCTCAAAATAGTTCGAGCAAATATATATACATATATGTATGTATAATATGTATATGTGTGTAACTATGCTGCAGGTTAACTGTAACTATAGAATATTACAGTGAATATACGTATAGAGCAAAAAAAAATTATTACAATAATTAACAAATTACCGGCAGTGAATGATCCAAACTTGTGACCTGACGTACGAATAATTAAGTCACATGACCATGATGTTGCAAAAACACACTAAAATGTTTGCCAAATGTCAAAAATGACAGTCTTTCACTGCAGTCTTGATCAAATGAAGAATAAAATATTATGAACCAAGCAGCTATATCGTCTGCCATTAGGAATGATCTGGAAATCTGGTTGAACTTGTACAAGCTGATAGAAATAAAAATTATTTTTAAAACTTTCTAAGTGTTTCTAGATTGTAGAGATTTAAATTAATTTTAGAGATTTAAATTTCTAGTTTTGAGAAAATTTACAGTCAAATTTGACTCACATACAAAATATGTAAAAAATATTTTTGAAACAAAAGCAACGCCCTAATTTTTTTTTTATTTCAATACTTACCTATAGTAAAGGAATTGGAATATAAAATAATTTTATACAGACGCTACTGTTAAGTGTTGAAACTAATATATTAATTGTTATTTGTACTCTAGTCTAGTGGATATACGTAGGTATTTTGATGTGGAAAAAACGTTAGGGCTTTGCAAAAAATATGAAAACGAAAATTTACAATTGTTCCAAATATTGATTATAAATAAGAATTTAGGGAAGTAGCAGGTGCAGTTTTGGAGTTGTCCAAAAACGAAAGAAAAATTTAGAAACTACAATAACTTCATCTAGTGTGAAATATATATGTATTGATATCATTAGGTGATAACCACTACAGTTAAACCATAATATTGCTCTTGTTTATATATAATTGTAAAGTACCGACATCTAAATGTAAAATTTATTTTTTAAAATAAAAAGATATTTATACGGGGACAGTTAAAATTAGATTTTTTGATTCTAAATTTCAGACGGTCTGATCAGGCGGCACCAAGCCCGTGCCCATATCCCTTAAATGAATATTTATTTATGACCAGGTTGATGCGATGAATTACAAAAACAGAGTGATCGTTATTATTCAGTGAAACACCACAATATTTGAGACGGAAGGCGTGAACGCAATATGGAAAATTGGATAATTGCATTGAACGGGTGAATTTGGAGGTCAACTTTGGCATTAACACGGCCGAAGTTTTACGCGATATCGTCTTTAGGCATTAGGCAGTAAGAGAAATAATAGACTTTTTGGGTTGGTAGGAAGTTTATTTATTATTAGTACTGGCAATGTGCAAACGTTTTGTATTGGGCGATGGTACGAGAAGTACAATATGAAAGGCAGGGTAATGTTCCTCACGAATGTAAGTTGTGAGGCAGATACTTTCCACAGTCGTTGGGATTAGTGAGTTGGTGACGCAGTCCTAATTGAAGATGTACTTGACTAAACGCACGAATTTGCAGGATTATCGATGAGAACAGTACTTACTATACACTTCCATATGTAAGGGAGGAATGTATGATATACATGCGTAGTTACTATTTCATCGTCCCAATGGCATTTCAAAGATTCTGTAGCATTTTTATTTTTTACGCCTCTCTTGACAACAATTAATTAAAATCAGCCATCTTTAAATGATATTTCGCATAAAATAATATTCATATTAAGATAATATGTCGACAGAAATAACAAAACAGTAGTAACGTCAAATTGGGATAGCACATTCAGTTAAATGTATCCGCAAGATGGAATACGTTATGCTCCAATCGTCAATAGTGAAATTAAACGATGTGAAGTGGCATGCCTTATTATGATGCATTAATTTTTGCTTTATTATGATAATGTACACAGTACACAGAGAGGTTCGTGGCTAAATTGACTTAAATGTAATAGTATTATGGATGACGCTTTGAAATTAAGGATCTACTAATGCTTATACTGAAGGAGTAATTGCCTGAGACAAATAACCAATTTCGGTCTATTTTCTGAATACGCTGCGTTATAAAACTTAATCACTTTAAAAGTCAATCAATACTAAAATATATTATAAAAATAGCTATTAAAACTCTGATATAGGTTAAGACTTAAGATAACATATTGTTAGATTGTACGGTGGAAGTTTTCGTACAGGTCGGGAAATACAGCGAAAAACATGGAACGTTTCGGCGTAAAGGTTTGATAAATGAAGATCAAAAGAAACGATATCATGATCTTGTCAGCGACAACCTTGAAGGAGCTAATTGACTGTGTGAACTCTGCCTGGAAGTCACTGAAAGCTTCGGTGGTCAGTGCTACTCAACAGACTTTTGGTATAGTGAAAGTCAAACCTAAGTTGAGCAGCAAAATATAGCCCATAGTGAAGTGCAACCACGTCTCACAATCGCGAGAAAAAACAAGGCTACTCTTACTAGGAGGGCAGATAAGCGGATTTTTGCACGGAAAAAGCTAAAATGGTGGAAGGTTGAGGCTCTGCAAGTACAACAACTCAGCAATGAGCGCAGTTCACGTAATTTCTTTAAAGGAATTACTGAAACCTCTTTGGCAACATCGACGCAGTACTCAACGCATGGAATGGACACTTTACCGACCTGCTTGGTGTTCATCATGCGTCGCAGACTGTAGTTGAGTCACCTCAAATACAGATTGCTGAGATGTACATTAAGGATCTATCCCATGAGGAATTCACTAGGGCCATGCAGAGACTAAAACAAAACCGCTCACCTGGAGTGGACTGCATTAATTCGGAGCTCTTGATATCCATAGGGGTACTTTGGGGAACTGTCTTTTTGACCTTATTCGATTGTTATGTGTGAGAATTATCGCAGTATAGCCCTCCTTTGCACAGCATACAAGCTACTGTCCTACGTTATATTGGATAGAATCACCCCTCTAGCGGAAGGCCTGGTTGGTGACTATCAAGGAGGATTTCGTCCGCAGGTCTTTTCGCTGCGGATGTTTTTATCTAAATATTATGACTCTTCATCCCCGTACATCAGGTGTTCCTGGATTTCTGGCAGGCCTATATGACTCGATCAACGAGAGAATTTGTGGTTTGCACTGTAAAATCTAGGTATGCCAACAATAACAGTACGATCGTGTAGAATGACCGTGACACAGTCTCAATGCTCTGTTAAACTTGAGAACAGGTTTTTAAGAATTATTGCAGTTGGCTCGGGCGTTCGGCAGCGAGATCCTTTGTACCCGATGCTCTTCAGTCTCATGTTGGAGAATACATCTTTCCAATCAAGTGCTTGCATATGCTGATGACATATGCGTGATTGAACTGAATAGCAACGGGATGAAGGAAATACTTAATCAGCTTGTATAGTTTTCAGCTTCTGTTGGACTCCAGATCAATGAGTCCAAAACGAAATACATCTCAGGTTATAGGGACAATGGCACACCAGTTTTTAATAGTGGCCACTATACACATTTGAAGGAGTAAGGAGGTTCAAATATTTGGTCTCTCTTATCACTCACGATAACAGTGTGGGTGAGGCTGGATATTAAAGTGCGGCTGGCAGCCGTTCTTTGTATCCTCTAAGGCCATTGCTAAAATCTAAACACCTATCAAGTGCCGTGAAGCTGAAGCTTTACAAAGTGTTGATCAGGCTAAAACGCGAAATAGATGGCACATACTGAGCTCTGTACAATATCGAGATCAGATATATGATGAAGATCCATGATATTGTGCATGAAATAGGGTTTCAGTGAGTACGCTGGCTCGGTCACGTTGTGCGTGTTGATCCGGAACGAATTGTGCAGCGATCTCTGAAAGGAGAGCCACCATATGAGCCACAGTATGAAGACCAAGCGTAGGATCGATACCGTTGGAGCCGGATTTTTCATGCAGTAAGGGCCAATAATGGCCTTTAAACACTGTTTAATTTATTTTATTATTGTTGTAAAAGCTTTGTCCATTTCTTGTGTAGTTTCTAACGCAAGATTCATAAATAAAGCAATTAAGTTAAATAAAAATTAAAAAATTGATGATTTTGACTATTCCATTAATTTAGAGAAAATATTGAGACGATATGTATTCAAGAGGAGCGGCTTTTTTCTTAGTTGACTGTGATGGAATAATTGTTGTAACAACACAGCGTAGTACAAATGCGACAAAGGTGGCCGTGAAATTTGATTATGACACTGACATATGTACATGAAGATTAGAGTGCCTGTGAAGTTCTTACTAAAAAATAACAAACATTTATATAATTTTGGATGAATTTTTATGATTTGTATCCTTGGTCCTGGAGATAGATGTCCACGGTTTAGACCAACTATAGGTTCTATGATCCAAATTTTAAAAATTGTTCAAAATCACCTAATTTCTAGAATCCAGGAAAACAAATAGTAAAGTTTATCAGAATTCCAGATAGCGGCTCAATAATTAACAATTCTGTTGAATCTGACTCGAACAATAAACTACAAAAATTTTTAGTTTACATGTCTACATAAATAAACCGCGATGATCAACTTTTACTTATGTGAAGTTCTGGTTGGAGAGTCGGGTTCTCCGAGTCAGCAGACGACCGCATAATTTTGAGCAAATTATTGTTAAAAAATGATTCAATAACCGAATTGTTCATCATTACATTGGGCCCGTTGGTATACCGTTAGAGGAATTAGACTTGTCCAGAAGTTATATAAGCTTTAAAAAATATTTACAATATTGTGGCTTTGCTTGCATATAATTCATATGCCAGCACCATACAAAATTTATTACAAATTTCATCAATATATATGTATCTTTTGTATTGAATTGATATTCCATACTGACGATTGATTTAATTTTATTTCAACGATATCATGATGACATGACAAGACAGAACACATCAATAACAACAACAAATATAATACGGATCATTTTCGGATCGTTTTAATATGCAACATGAGAATCTTCACTTAAACCATTTAAAGAACAATCATGATGGTAAAAAGAAAAAAAAAATTATATTTAAAGGAAATATAAATAACTTACAGAATTTCTATTTTCTGTTCTTATCAGTATTCACAAGATGAATATATATGTATGTATATGGATTTTATGATTTATGTGATTCTTTTATGGATTTTTTTTTAAACATAAATTTGTTGTTGGTTTGAGGTATTATATGTAGGTACGTGTATGTAATCGGATCGGAGAATGTTTTGTGAATTTCATAAAATAATAGTGTACGTTACACACGCATGCATATACATACTTATATTGTTATATGTCTAATATGATGGGTTTGGTAATGAGTACCATTCAAATGCATATACATATGAATGTAAGTATAACTGAGATGGAATACATAAAATCGTTTGATCATTTGGCCATTGATTACTCGTAAGGATATATGTATGTATGTAACATATGTTCGCTATGATTACGTTATATTGATAATAATTTATTATAAAACAACGAATAAAACAAATGAAATATTAATTATATTTTCACACAAACCGCCTAAGGATAAATATAATATATTCGAAAAAAAATGAATAAAAAAGGATCTCAATTGTTGCACAAAAAAGCAAGAAAACCAAAATTATATATCGTTCACCTGCGCTTATAATACAGGAATGTCTATTTTCTTAATAACTTACTTGTACATAATATTTTATTTCGACCAAATATCACCATCCTTAAGGCGGTATTATATACGTATAGGTATACATACATTTGTACATAAATATGAAGCGATAAACATAACAAAATTCTTTCTTATTTATTTATATTTACTTTCGAATTAAAAAATCAACAAAAAAAGTTAAAACAATTCGGTGTGGAGAAAAATTATCGCTCTTTTCGAATCTACAATATTTAACTGATTTTATCTTGGCCAACAAACACAAAAAAAAAAACAAAAAAATTATTTTTACTTAACTTTTACTTTGTGATTGGTATCGCGAGCTAAATATTCAACTGAAATAAAATGAATTGATAAGAAATTTTAATTTAGTGATAAAAACAATTTTTTATTTTTACGAGTATATTATGCATATATAGGTAGAGGTATATATGTATAGGGACATGAGTTGGTTTATTTATAAACACCTTGAAGAAATAAAAAAATTAAATTTGTATTTCGTGTGTGAAGTTTGAATTCATCTTGTCTGAATATGCATATACTCGTATTCGTTTGCATTTATATTGCTCATAGGTGTTAATAATGGCGATAATTATGGCAAAAATTGTAGGTAGCAGCGCGCATATTGTTGAAAAAAATGAATATGGAGAAATTATGTTTGGATACGATAACGATATTTTTAGTTTGCTCGCGGCAGGTTGGGTTTTTCACTTAACCAATTACTATTCCAACAAATTGAATTTGAATCTCTTATTGTTTCATGTTTTTGTTATTCTTGAGTATCCCGAATAACCGACCCTTTCTAAACAACGCCTATACCTTTCGTAGAAAGTTGAGTACCAACAATTGTTAATTAATAAATAATGAATATTTAGAAAGGATTAACAAATCGGTTATTCATGGAAATGCAATGTGGCGATTGAAAAATAAATAACAATAACCGGGCATTTATTAGATCGATTACAAATTCACCAATAAACAATTACATTTTGTAAAAAATACAGAATCTTAATCTTTATGTCTAGCTTTAGGTTAAGTTCTATATTGTAAATGAATTTACAATACAGTTCTATGGCCCTCCTATATAGGTACAGTTGGCGCAGGGTTAATAACGTTTAAAGGGTTTAAATGAAACCTACGTATGCCTATATAAAAACATGTGTTAGGAAAAAACTGTGGACCTGGAACAAAAACGGACTGTGATTTAAAGATTTTCATCTGGAATGTTAAGACGTTCTATAATCCTGGGATAATCAAAAAATCAGAGAGATCACGATTGCTTCGCGATATTCTCTTAATATATTGGACGTACGCAGTTTTCGCGGCTAAAACATATAGACTCCACTACGGTTGGTATAACACCATAAACTATCGCAAAACTATAAACCGATATCGACGCTAAAATGTAGTTATGCGCACTAAAAAAGTGTAGGAAAAAATTGAAAGAAAAGTGGCAATAAAATTATTCGCCACTAGACTCAAGAGCACGTAACGTCATAACACCAGACGAGCCGGTATAACGACAACTTTATTATTACGGAATATAAAGCGAGCTTGCGGGTAAAGAAGAAATTCAGCAGCTACAAACCAAACAAAAACTTTACAAAAATAAAACGGGAACCTATTTTAAGTGAGTAGGTCTATCCTGTTGCAACGACTACATCGATTATTAGAGTTGGGGCTTGTATTATCGAGTATCAAGTACCTGGGGCACCCGGATATTTTTCTATTTTTTTGAGTAGTCAAATACCCGGGTAATTGCGTTGAGTATACCACTGAAACGAGTTTTTAAACTATTCAACTACAGTATGTCCGAGTCAAAAAATCTAATGATGAGCTGATTGAGGAAAAATCGCTTACGATGAACTATCCGAAAGTTACTGATTTTTACTGAAAGTTACATTTTTTTGCACTCGTTTAAATGAAACCTACATCAACCGTTTTAGTGGCACAATATATATTTACAACAATTAAAAAGCATAGCCGTTTCTCAGAACTACTCTACTAAGTTGTGTTCCGAATTTCCGCTAAGCTCGATCTGATCGGCTGTTTCGCTCCCTTAAAGTTAGCCTAGGATTTCATCCCACGATTTTCAAAAAATACATGCCAGTCATTTTATTAATATTTATTTCCAGGCCGGCCAAGACATTATTATACCAACTGTATTCTATATGACAAAAAGTCTAGGATGAGCCGATTGTATAAAATCATATGAGATGAATACCAACTGTATAAGTTAAATATTTCAAAAAAAATCTAGTTTGGATATTTTACGCTAGTATTTCAGAGGTATTTTCAAAAATCCTGGAAAAAATTCTTGGGATAACTTCAAGGGGGTTTAGTTATATTCGGGTATACCCGAGTTACCCGAATATAAATATTTTTTACAGAATATCGAGTATTTGGGTTAATAACTTCCCGAAACCAGGGTTCTAATATATTCGTGTATTTACGAGCTCTAATTAGATTTAATATAATACGAACAGACCAGGGCGATCAGATATAGAATCTTAGCATCTATTTGCCTATAATCCACACGAAACGTGACTCTTCTGTGAATGTCTGTAAACATCGGATCATAACCATTAGGCTCCAGGCCTGGCAAATCAATAACTGATGATCTGATATTAATAATCCGCAGAATCTTGTAGAGGGCCCAGGAGCTTGTAATCGATACTGACCATCTCTTTATCAATTTTATTTGTTAATGTCGTTTGCTCTAATAATCGCGTTAGAGTTATGTGGGTTCCGGCTCATTTTTGCATGGCAGGTAATCCGATAGCTGATGTTTTAGCTAAAACAGGTTCAAGGATGAAATTCATTGAACCTGAACCGGTAATGCCCTTGACCTTTTAATTGTGGTAAGGGAAGCTATTAAGAACTACATGTTTTTGCAGGCTAAGCGTTATCGGTTAGCTTCTACTCCATGCCGAGTAGCTAAATACTTAATTTGGGAACCTAATCTGAGGCTCACAAAGTTTGCTTTATCTTTGAAGAAAGACCAACTGATAGTTCTGGTCGCTATTCTGACCGGCCATTGTCGTTCAAGATTCCTTGTGTGACAACTGTCTTGAATATCACGATGACAGCATTCACTTTGACTGTGGCTGTCCCGCTTTCGAGGTAGTTAGGTCCCGATTTCTTAATCATAGATCTTTAAATGTAGGTCAATTGTCATACCCACCCTGGTTTAAGCTGTTACAGTTTTGCCGCGAAAAAATTGTACAGTCAAGATGTAGAAACATAAAATCCTTCAATTATTTTTCTAAAGTTTTAAGCTTACGCTGACGATATTGACCATATTTTTTTGTGCGTATAAATGAGGCAGCCGAAATATTCGATCTGAAAATAAACGACACCAAAACAAAATATAACTACGAGAAACAAAGCTCGCCACCATCAGCTCGACCGAAACACTGTGATCAAAAACAACACCATGACTTTGTTAGTAAAACATTTGATAACACTCGCTAATAGAGCCTTTTTCAGCTTGAACAATACGATGAGCCAAGAAGATATCCAGAAACACCAAGATCGTCCTTTACATAATTCTCATGTACAGAATGATGTACATATACGTCTCTGAGTCCTGAATTTTAGGTAGCGGCATGAACACGATCCTAAGCACGTTTACATATATACAATTTTGAATATCTAAAATATGAATTTAACTTTGAATCATAACGGCGAATGCAAGTATTTTAAGGCAAACTGACAGATAAATTCTATTTGGTAAGGTGCTATATGAGAAACATTTAATTATCAGCACGATTGCTCCAGCTCCCTCTGGTTTTTACTATTCATTTTAATTCCCTTAATTCTATTATTCATAAGCTTATCACAAAGTGCTTTGTGGTTTTTTCGACCAATTTTGAAACGAGCAGATTTGTCGTCTCTTTTCCGATTATTTTTGATTGTATCTGAAGTATACTCGTAGTTCATTCGAACATACGCTACGCGATCAATTAAAAACGGATTAAAAATTACTTGGCAATTATCACAATTATGTGATGAATATTCTCAATTATATATAGAATCACCTGTTTCCGTAAATCATAAATTCTGCAGTGTGCACATGAAATCGAAATTTAAAAACTTTTCGATAATTTATATCGAAATTGTTTATGAATTTTTTATAAAAAAAAACTATTTTTTGTGATCAGCAAATTATAAAATATTGCCCGCGAATTCACCTGTTATAAACACTGTGCGTCATATGTTTTAGACTCGCCGAAATTGTACTTCAGGTATTTCATGATGGCAAGCTCACAATAATTGATTAAGTTGAGACACATGACATAGTATATGACGCTGAGTGTATATATAACCTCATGTATAAATTTAACTTTAATTACATTTTTTTTTTGTTATTTATTACATAAACGTTAAAATATTTATATGTATATTTGATTACTCAAAAATTTGATGTCATATTATATGAATATGTTAAGTACAATTATGATAAGAATCGTGAAAGTGCGCCGTTTTTAATTTTTAATATTTTTTGTGGTTGGACCTAACTATCATAATTATGGTAATACTTTTATTTTCATTACGCATCTTAATGTGTATTTAACCTTTCGTATTACAAAATTTAAGGAAATTAAATAGAAATGACAGGTTATAACAAATTGTTATTAACGTAATTGTAACAAAAAATGACACCTGTAATTTATGACTTAATTTATGTTTGGTAAACATGATTTTATATCGTCTGATTATCGAAAAATCATGTCGGAGATGAAAAGTTGAAAAGCTGGGAAAGCAGTTAACTGTAAAACAGATAGAGAATTAAAATTAATAAAAAAAATTAGGGCGTTGTTTTTATTTTCTAATAACCCATATCGAAAAATACTTACTAATAATTTTCTTTTGTTATCTAATTTAATTTGTCGTCAATATATAACATATCGTTAATGTATGTGAAGATGGGCGTAATTTTGTTCCAAAAAAATCCAATGGCAATTTTTTAATAATTTTATTGATTGAAACCTTTTCTGCAAAATATTCATAAATCATATTCATAATAGGCCACAACTGACAGCTATGATGCTAATGTCAGTGACGGCCGCTTCCTTATGTTCGTTGAAAAGCTCTTGTAACAGCGCAACGTTATCCAGATATAGGTTACGTAAGTATCCGAAATCAATTTTGACGCCCTTGCTCGTGATATTTTTGCGTAATACGGAGGGCAAAACTTGGATTATTTTCATTTCTTTGCTTACAAAGGTGGAATTATTGTTTGTTATCGTCTCGTTAGTATATTGCATCAAAAAACTTCCTTCCAAGTGTTGACTCGTAACATGATTCCAAATACTTCATCTTGGTTGAGAAGCAGCTATACCTCGCTAAATTCGAGGTATATACGTAAAACGTAAAGGATGATAGATTTCTTTACGAGCATCAACGATGAAGCATATTCGAGTGCTTCTATTTCGTTGCCGTAGGGTAAGGTTTTCATTTCCGTAAGTATACGACTAATTTCACCTCTGTTTAACAAATTAGTATTGACGATTTTCACTTGGGCTAGTTTAGCAGCTCGGACGATCTCTTGTATATCACTTTGTATAGGATTGTGAGTCGATTGAACAGTACTTGGTGGAGTTTTTCGTCTGTTTCTATTCCATCTAGCAAATGGTTAGTAATTTTGTTATACTCTGTTAGCATTTGTTGAGCGGTATTCGTTAAGGCTTTGTTGATTTTGTATTGCTGATATTTTTGACTCTTTATTATCTGATCCCAATCTGTAGCAACCGGTGACCCTGCTATCCATTTCCAGGTACTACCAATCCAATTGATCGATCTTTGTTTTCGCATGTGACCTTTCAATTCCGAAATGAATTAAAAAAAATGGATCGTGGGTGTAATTTAATCAATGACTTCCTCATAATTGGTTAAATTGATCATTTGTATGAAGTTTTGAGCCCAGGATTATTCGTCCACTTCCTTGTTTTAGAGTCACGAGTGGTGTAGTATACTCGTAGGTGTTCAGCGTAAGGTGTAACCCCCAAGCCAGAAGCTAAAATGGAAGAGAATGGATTATTGGAGTTTATATGCCGGGTAAGTTTTTTATGCGAAGTTTTTCTATCAAATCTTCGTGTACTTTGGTCTTTAAATCAGTATCTTTGATAGATCACCATTCATTCCTGCGGATGAATACGTCCAGCGCCCGATTGTTTTAAGTTTCAATCAAAATGTTGATGGTCTCCTGCGAATAGTCCTCAGTCTTAATTTTATTGACCGTCAAGGAGAACTGATGATTAACAGATGCATAAAAATCGTCCACTATCATGTGCTTTTGTGATATAGTGGTGAGTTGGTGCTCCAAAATATTGTAAGAAATCAATGCGGCGTCGGCATTGCCTCTGATTTTTTGACGAATATGTCGAAGTATAGCACAGAAGACGAGCGTTATTGTGGTTTCCGTTATAGAGTCACAGTATTCTCTAAATTATTCAACCGGTTTTCGATTTTTTTTGACAATTCCATCTGTGCATTTAAAGCTCCTGTGATCTGCTTCAAGGTTTCTTGGATTTTTTCAAGGTTGGCCATTGTATTTTGACTTGTAATGCGGTTGCACTATTCACAATATTATTAGGAATCAATTTATTTAGTTTTGTTTGTACTATATCGAAATTATTAGTATCACATGTATATTTGTGCGTTTTAAGCAATTATGCGATATATGTACTAGATTTATATATTACGTATGATTACTTACATGAAAGTTATTTGTGAACCAATCGGACGTGTTTCGGACGGTATGTAGGCTTCCTTTTGTGCTGTAGTTTTGAAAATCACTAACAGCGTACTGCGGTACGTTTAACTGCCACTACACTTAATATTCCCTTGTAGTATAGAATTTGCCACAAGCGAGGGATATATTCAAGGAAGTTATATTGTAGTATAGTATTTGCTATAACTTGCAACGATGTCTTTTAGTACGGCAACTTAGTTTTGCCACTAGTGATGTGCGGACTTACTTTAACCTGATAATGGAATTGTCCGGACAATCAATTGAGTACTTTCCAAACTATCCGGTTAAAAAAAAATCGTAGTGAAGCTTGGCATTTCACAGCAATCGATGATCGTAAGGCCAAGTTCGATTTATGCAAAAGCATATTTTCGTATCAAGGTGGTGGTACTATTAATTTAAAGCGGCATTTAAATTCACGGCATCCAAAAGTTTTACAAAAAGTGGCATTTCAACAAGAAACTTTGACTTGTTTAATAACTCGACCAGCATCGATTACCCAACAAAAGCGTTTAAATAACGAATTGTTGAAATTTATCATTAAAAACTTTCAGAAAGACGAAGTCAAGGAGATTTCCGAAATTCATAAGAAAGTGAAAAGTATTGTAAAGTACATCCATGAAGTAGTTTAGCTAATGATAAACTTAAACAGCTCCAAGCACAGATAGCGGGACATCAGTTCCCTTGAAATTAATAATGGATGTGGTAACTCGGTGGAATTAAACTATCATAAAATTGAGTAAAACTATAAAATCTAAGGACAGCTAGACTAAGTTACAGTGGTATACTACGAACCCGTAAGCTTAAGAACGAACATTCGCTTTCATAGTAATAACTTCATTTAATATTGGTATACTAGTGGTTATAGAATAATCGTCAAATTGTCTCTGGTCATTCTAAAATGTATGATTTTAATTACAGATTTTGCCAGTTGAGAGAACCGCTTGAGGCCGCATTAGCGTTGCTCCATGTCAATCAATTAGAAAAGTTGTCATGTTCCGAAATGCGGATGCTCTGATAGAGATATGTAAAATCCTAAAACCTTTTGACGGCCTAACTGTTGAGCTTAGCGCCGCAAATCATGTTACAATTTCTAAAATGTTATTGCTAACAGAAGGCGCGAAACATCATTTAATAAATTTGGACATTAAAACCCCTTTGACGGCTTACCTCGATCCCTTTTTAAACGAATTATTCATTCTGAACTGATCCTTAAACAGGTTCAAGATAGAATCATTCCATTGGTAACCGAGATTGTTAAAGGGTACCTAATTCAGTCGAGGACATAATAGAGGACGTCGCTGATGTGAGTAAACCACAGACTATATTTTGAAGTACCACAGACTACATTTTGAGCAAATTGTTAATATTTTCACTTCGCCTACGGCAGGCGCCAATTATCGAAGTATGCCGGTATTCCGAAGAGGCTCTCATTCCCAGAAGGGATGACCCATTGAAATGGTGCGATACCCGAAGTCAAATTTATCCCAGGCTATCGAGTACCGCAAAACCAATTCTTTCCATCCCAGCATGCTCTGTTTGTTCGGAAAGAATATTTTCGAAAACGGGCCTTATTCTTGTGGAACGAAGAAACCGGAGAAAGCCAAAAAATCTAAACCAAATATTATTTCTATTTAATGCTAACTTTGAGTTCTGCGATTAAAATTTAGGGGTTTCGCTTAGTATAGAACCACATTATTTTATAAAAACGATCTCAAAGTTATAAGATTACATACAAGTAAATTCATGTTTATCGGTCATGTTTATGAAATTGATATTTGGCGCGAGTTTATAAGTATATACAAATTAGTTGTACACACATTGTTTGCATTGCGAGCATAAATCTAAGATGACTTGACGTTCTTTTCAACCGCTTGTGCCATATCAGCCAATTAATATAAATCTGAAATTCCTCGGTTGCAAATTTAAATCTTGACTTACTACGAAGCGGTCGATGAAATTGTAAGAGAATTTTCAGAAATTACGACCGTTGCTACATTTAATGTTACCTTAATACCTTATTGATACGTTAATATCTTACAACCCTACACCACAACTGTATAGCAGAAAAAACACGCTCAAAACGATTCATCAGAAAACCTTAACGCAAATAGAAAACCCGTAAGTGGGATGGTATGTAATGCATTTGTAGTCTTGATTTCATAAACGGCGAAATAATTTCCATCAAGTCGTAGCAAACTCCTTTCAACACACGATACACATTGATGAATTGTTGGTCTGCAAAGTGAAATGGATCGTGTTTGTGCCTGTCCCTGTACTGTAAATATTTTTATAAAACGTAACCTGACTACCTGAGTATCTAAAACCTTATCTTCACCTGCTTATTCTTCGCCGCCTTAAATAAACTAGCAACATGATGCCCTCCATTTTAATTGATGCCCAAATTTTAATTATTTAATCGAATGAAAATTGAAAAGTGAAAACACAACGCCAAGTTAAATTCGGATTAAAAAGTATCGGGTTAAAAGTATCCGGTTAATGACTTAAAAGTATCTATTGACACCGACTCAAAAGTATCGAATTCGCCCATCACTATTTGCCACAAGCTATTTAATACAAAAGTAAATATTATATTGTCTAATTTGTTGCTATTTTTTCACTTTAGTTATAAACTTTATAAAACATTATTCACGATTGTTAAACTGTTTCGGCGCCAATTTACGAGTTCGATGGAATTCGTATTAAAAAAATTTAACTTTATTCTTCAAAAACTAAACTAAAACTAAATTATCAAATGCCAAAAATAAAGTTTCTTATTACGATAAACTTCCGTTGGAGTTAAAAGACCTTTATGCTGTATAAGCAAGTTTATGAATTCTCGTGTAGCATTGTTGAGGATATTGACTGCTAACACGTTGTGCTGATTCAGTCTTGTTGATGCTCTTAACTTACATATCTGTAGATCATTGTTGAATGTTAATTTAAAATTCCCAATCCCTACAGAGGTTAAAACTTCTCGGGTTTCATTTTCAAATTTCAGGAATACTACGCCCTAAGTTTTATCTTCCCACATTTTCATTTAATATACCTTCATATGACCTATTTGATGGTATATGAACGGTAAAGGCAGCAAAACCGTATATTACTGAATTCATTAGTAAGTTCCACTAAGTGTACCGAAAAATTGAAAAAAGGCTTGGATTGTTATTAAATTCACAATTCGAAATAAAAATTAATCTTAATGTTACGAAATCACATCAATTGCATAAATCTTTTAAATCATCATCAATCCATTCATCAAAACCGTATACAAAATGGAATTTAATTTCATTTTCATCTAAGCAAAATTAATTGTGTTTTTAATTAAATTAAATTATTGCATATCATCATCACTCATTCTATATACATAAACGCAATTAAAATTATGTGTTACATTCAATTGCATTAAGTATAGTACCTATATGTATATACGAGTATAATACAATTTATAGAAAAGTGTATATACCTATGTGTGTGTCTATGCGCGATGAAATATAAGCAAATCGTGACTTTCGTCATTTTTGATTTACAACACAAATGGCAAAAAATTGTATAATTTCTAATTACCTAATTAGCTTATATTTTTTTTTTTTTTTCAATAAGTTTGCACCTTAAAATGGAAAAACAGAATTTGTGAAATTTAAATTCCGTTTTAGTATACGGTTGGTTTAAATTTTATATTAAATACAACATTTTCTTCAATTAAAGGTATGCCATAGAAATTTAATTAAAAATTAACTTCAACTATATACAGTAATGCAAAAAAAAAAACTAAAAATAAAAAAATACTGAATATAAATTAAATTAGAAACATGAAAGCTAATGAATTATAATTTCTAGGTACTCTTCTTCTTCTTCATATATGCCTTGTTATTTTCTTACTCTAAAGTCGTGTATCATTATCATTTTTAAATAAATAGATGAAATGTAATATTTTACCAAAAGGAAAGATGAAAAGCGCATCGGATTACAAAAAAAAAAAAAAAATTGTGCAGGTAGATATAGATAGATGGATATAAGATCATTAGAAATGATCAAACATCACGATATGTAAATTGGAAAAAATATGAAATTGCGCTGTGCACATATATTTACGTAGATATATTTGCGGATACTTTCATTACGGTATATAGGATTATAAAAATTGTAAAAATTAATTAAAAAATACTTCGAATTGCTAAATAAGCAGGAAACGAATTATTTTTGCTAAGCAACATTATAAGCTACCTGCATTTTATGATTGATAGTTTTAATTAATTGCATTACATTATTATTTATAAATAAAAGTATGCGCAACTAAGCAGGAATTATGTACATCTTTGTAAATATAGCTTACCAAAAACAAGCAACTGTTTGATTATTTTAATCATGCTGTACGTTGATTTGAAATTAATATTCGGAGTAAAGCGTCCTTCTGTTATTCCGAAAACAGGCTGAATTGGCAAATCTTTATGCATTCATTTTATGTTTTTTGAACTTGTCATCAACAAGCATATCGCGTATAAACAATACATCATCCTTCGCTTAAAACTGCAGGTGCCACTGTTATATGCCTTTTCATCAAACTTATAGCATTAATCAGCTTTCGTTGTTCATCTTTTCATCATCATCTCACAATAATCAATCCCTATTTACAAATGGATTTAATGAACGTAGACTATTACGTCTATATACCAACTGGTCCTTAACTCATAAATTGTACTATTTTTTTATATTTGTTCTGGTTAAAATAACTGGTTTTGGTTTCTGGAACTAATTTAATTTATCAGGTAATTATTTTGTACGGAGCAATCTTTATTTTTGAAACATGTTTTGATTGTGTTGTTAAAACTTTTGCGCACTACAATGCAAATTGCTGCGCATATGTCGTGGTATACTGGCGTCTCAGAATAATCTCGTTGAATTGACCAACACGATCCGCAATTACGTAGTTTAGATAGTCCGATTGCACGGCCCAATAGTCACCATATGGCCAACTTGGCTTGCAAAATACGACTAAAAGTCAATTCTCTTAGAAACCGTCGTTCCATTGATAACACTCGTTTAAGTGCGCTCTATAGATTAATAATAATTCCAACTCATGTACATCTTGTGATATACATACACTCGCAATCTCCAGATCACCACAGCAAATTCCAATTTAGATCTCACAACCGAAAATACCCTAAGTGAAATATTTCCAAAATAACAAAAAATATGCATGTGTGCGTTTAAACAAATAGTATTCATTCAGGCGACATTTTATGCTACAAATGTTGCAAAGAACTCCCAAAAAACCGCTTTAAATTGCGGTAAAAATATATTAAATAAAAGTCAGAACATTAACATGCCGATCGGGTTTCGGAAATACTATTGGATAGGTGTTTCTTTTAAACTGAGACGATCAAATATCTCGAGAAATAGCCACTCTACGGAAAAAATGTCTATAATCAAAATTTAATCATACCGCGGGGAAAATACATTAGTGCAAAAAAAATAGTCCCCCACCCCCGCTTTGTAGGTGGGGCGGGGGTAGCTCTTAAACTAAGGAAGCCATATTTTTTATTGCAGATACGGATTCTACGACTAAAAGTACGTATGATTTGAATGAAATATTTTGTTCGGTTCATGATAGATGGCGTTGTAATCGACCAATTTCAATTTTTTCAATTTCTCCTTCTTAGAACACACGCATTCGATTCTGCAATACGTTTGAAATAAAAAACATCACGTTTTCATTGGAAATACTCGAAATTCGTCATCAAAACTATTTATTCAGTTTTGTAAATCTAAAATAAGTGTTCAAAATGATGGCCTGCGACTTCAATGCACTTATTAATCCGCATTTCAAATGATTGTACACAACTGAGAAGTGTGTCTGGTTGAATTTCAGCACACGCATTTCTGATTCGCTCAATCATGTTCTCACGTGTTGTTGTTTTTTGTGTGTAAAGTTTGTTTTTGAGGTAGCCCCACAAAAAAAAATCTGGCGCAGTAAGATCTGGTGATCTGGCGGGCCAATTTAACGGACCAGCTCTACCGATCCAGCGACCATTGAAATCACGATCAAATATTTCACGTGCCATCAACGAATAGTGTGCAGGACAACCATCATGTTGAAACTACATGTTCCGTCTCACTTCTAAGCTCAAATTTTCAAGTAATATTGGCAGTTCATTTTCCAAAATGTTTCGGTACATTTGACCATTCAAGTTGCCTTCAATAATGTAGGGGCCTATAAGTTTGTTGCCAATTATTCCACACCACACGTTGACAGTCCAAGGACGCTGATGTTCAACTTGACGAAGCCAGTGCGGATTTGTAACACTCCATAATAATGCATGTTGTGTCGATTAACCGTTCCATGGTTGATAAAAGACGATACGTCGGAGAACATTACGCAACGAAAAAAATTGGGGTTTTGTTGTATTTGTTCACGTGCCCATTGACAAAAAGTTACCCGATTTTGGAAATCAACGCCATGAAGATCTTGGTGAAAAGACACATGATATGGATGATACTTGTGTCGTTTTAAAATTCTCCAAACACTGGTGAGGGGCAATCCGGAATCGCGAACTATTTCTCGTGTACTAATATGATGATTATGAGCCACTGCTGCCAATACAGCAATTTCATTATTTTCACCAGTGACTGTTGCTCTACGGGTCCTCTTTTTCGGTTGAACATTTCCATCAGTAATAAATTGTTTGATAGTACGGCCAAATGAAGCACGTGAACGAATCCTATCCGGAAAACGTTGAGCGTAAATAGCTACAGCATTTTTAAGATTTCAGCCAGCTTCTACATAAACCAGAACCATTTCAATTTTCTCTGGCACAGTTAAACGCTCCATTCTAAAGTATTTTGTCGTTTATTTTGCAATTACGAATAACATGAAGATAAGAAATAACACAAACGTTAAATGTGATTTACAAAACTGAATAAATTGTTTTGATGACGAATTTCGAGTATTTCCAATGAAAACGTGATGTTTTTTATTTCAAACGTATTGCAGAATCGAATGCGTGTGTTCTAAGAAGGAAAAATTGAAAAATTGAATTTCGTCGATTACAACGCCATCTATCAGGAACCGAACAAAATATTTCATTCAAATCATACGTACTTTTAGTCGTAGAATCCGTATCTGCAATAAAAAATATGGCTTCCTTAGTTTAAACGCTACCCCCGCCCCACCTACAAAGCGGGGGTGGGGTTCTATTTTTGTTGCACAAAATCTGATGACCAACGCTGTTTTATGGCGTATTTAGTCACGGAAATTAAAATTTTACGATTGTGTAGTAGACTGCGATGTTTTTGACTTGCATTACAAAAAGTTACGACAACCATCTGAAAACAAATACATATATTTGGTATCAGATTTATTCCAACTTTTTATGATTCGGAAATCACAAATCGAGCTGTTATTGGAATATCCGACCAGTACTATAACACTTCGATGCCACAGGGAGCGTTTTTGTAAGTTTTGTTTAACAGATTTCTTCATACAATCTTGTTGCAACATTCTAGATATATATTGCACGTTATTTATATCGCCGGCCCCAGGGATTGGCTACTTCAAATTTTCTATAGAAAGTCTATACAATGGACTATCCTAAGCACCTACTATCCGAAGCATTACTTTTATTACAATAATACAGAATTTTGTATTAGAAACATGTCCACTATCGATTTCACGTTTGGACCTAAAGTATGTATTTATAAAATTGTTTAGGATTTTCTTTAATTTTTTCTTGAATGCCGTCTACATACAACTTTTATTTAGTTAGAAAAAGGGCCAGCTGGTAAGTCTAGACTAGATTTCATCATTTCTGATTTTTTAGGTATATTAGTCGAACATTGAACCATGGAGGATGCATCCGTGGTGCTTTGTTCGAAATACTGTGGTTAACATTATTTGCAACAAATAGATTGAGTGGCTCAGTTACTTTAAAAGCATCAAGTATAATTTGATTTAAATTATAACCGAGCACCTCAATAAACGCAATTCAGATTCAGCATCTGATTTTATACTGCGCATGGTAGAATGCAATTCAATTGAAGATGAAAAATTGTAGATGATATTTGGAAGATTGAATTCACCCAGTACAAGGACAAAATCAGATGAACTTGATATAGTCATGACTAACTCATAGTAATTACTATGAGCATGATGGGAATATACGTCATAAAGATAAGCATATATCGTTGATTGATTTTAATCTCCAAACCTTGATGGAGTTAATATAAGTGGAGCAATCTCTATATTGGACCACGGTGAAAAATATACCACCATCGGATTATTTAATACTTGTTTCAGAAATTCGATCACCTCTATAAACAACAAAGTCATGTCCAAAGTATTCGTATAGCTATGAAACGCATTCTTGAAGTCATTTACACCGATTGCCACTATCGCTGTTGGCGAAAGAGATATACTCGTCGGCATGATAATGTACACTAAATACATAATATTTACATACATTATGTTTGCTTATTTGCTTCCAGCCTTACGCCATTATCAGCCAAATCCCGATTACACTCGACTACAGGTCCGATTCAATTGCGATACATTGTATAGCTCCATGCCAGAGTTCAACGACATAAACCATGGTTCAGCCCATGAATTCTGTACTCTTAACAGAGAAGGACAGTTATATGCTTATCATCGTAATCAAGGATGACGAATCCCTGTTGTATCCTGAAACGCCACAAATTTTAAAAACTGTGCTGTTTGCTCGGTATACTTCGCATCGTGTTATGCCGAGATTCTATAAATCATCTTAATATCGATTCAAAATTTGTGATATTCGAATAATTGTAGATATGCTCTAAAATTCAAAAAATGTCCACCAATATTGTCGAATTTTAAAATTTAATTAAGAAATTTTAAAACTACTGTGAATTGGTAAATCTAAAAATATTTTATGTTTTCGGAGTTAAAATTCGGAATTGCGTAAACATCTAATTTAATTTTGAATATTTAAAAGATTATTTTATCTCCACGACTGTATACGTACGGTTCATCTTGGATCAATTGACTCAACAAAATTAAAATAATCGATATGTTCGAAACCGAATTTCAAAATTTCTGGATATTAAAGGATATTAATTCCTTTAATCAGGATATTTAAGAAATATTATTTATGTGCCGTTGTAAAAGTTATAGTGAATTGGAATAAAATTGTGTATGTATATGTGATCAGCTGTCTATACTAAGTAAAAAGTTTTGGGATTGACATGTGTTATTAATTGACCAATCGAATGAACTGAAAAAACAACGATAGGCTAACTGAATCAAGTGAATCTTATCTAACATAGCGTATAAAATACGCCCTTGAGAATATTGAGCCGTTCTAACATACAACCAATATTAATGTGTGTTGGTCTCTTTTCTTCAAAGAATATCCATCCGCCCTACAAATAACCATAAGTAATGAGGAAAAGAATCCCGTATTAAAACCATATAAAGCACATGCTGCAGCGCGATCCACGCCACAAAGGGAAATACGGAGATGTGCACTTAAAATTATAGAACAGCGTGACTTTATCACAACGACCTGACAATATTGAATAGAATGAACTATTGTTGCATGTGAAAGACAGAATGAAAAGATTGTTTTCTAGCACTAGGACTTATACAAACAACAATGCCTAGATCATATAAAGATGAGTGGATTAGTTTTGGATGCGGTGAAATCGCTAATTCAAGGCAACACCAACCTTGATGAGACTCTGGACCAAATTAAATCTTTCCAACAGGAAGATCCCCACGAGCTGTCAACCTCAGAAGGTGAAGAATTAGCTCATCCAATTCTCAAAAGTCTAGTACAAAATCTTAGTAAAACTCAAGATGAAACCTGAATCATGAACCTGAACCGAAACAAAAAGATTCTCTACATTTTCACTCTGCCAATCACATGAGTATAAGTGGAAGTTAACTTTTGATGGTTATTCTCAGGATCTGCCAGTTGAACGATTTGTGTTTCGTTTGGAACATCAAACTGATACATTTGAACTTTCAAAACAAGATCTAGTGCACAATTTAGGAGTGTTGTTAACTGGAGCCGCCTTAAATTGGTCTTGATGGCACATTGAACGTAATCCAAAAGTTTCTTGGAGCAGATTAAAAGTGGATATGATAGAAAGATTCCAAGATCGGAGGACAGAACATGACATAATACGGCACATAGAATCAAGAAAGCAGAAACATAATGAACGTTTTAGAAGCTTTTATAACGATATTATAGCACTACAATTAGACGGTGTTTAGCCTTGGAAGACACTGGAAGCGCACGGACTATGAACCTGAAAAGCTTTGTACACGTAGATATATCAACGAGGTTTCCATGGTTGAAACCGAAGATATAGCAGAATTCATGTAGACGAAATACGGCCGAGGAAAGACTACTCTAAAACACAAGCAAAGGCTCCAACACCTCAAACAGAAAACAAAAATTTGGCAATTTGATGGAACTGCCAAGACATTTGACATTTATACACCGATTGCTTAAAACCTCATAAAGTATTCTGTTTTGGATGTGGTCGTCCTGGAATTTTAAAACCGAAATGTTTAGGTGTCCGGAAAACTCATCAATGAGGTTTCAAACTCCTGGAACCTCGATGCCTCAGCACTCGCCGATTCCCAGAATATCCACAGAAACAGCGCAAAATACCGATCCGGCATTACATCCACTACCGAAAATTCCTCATGGGGGAAACCAGCAATTCTAAAACCTAATAGTCAAATCATTCCTACTTGTCAAACCTACAAGAACGACTTCTTTTCATTTCCATCCATACTCCCCACTGTACAAAAACACACACAAACACAAAATATAACAGCATTGGGAGGTGAAAGCGAAAAGCTTTTAGTATAGACCCAAGTTATAAAATGTTTCACCTGCCAACTAAAGTGCACATGGCCTGAGAAAGCTCAGAAAATGTTTCAAGAGTCTATATTATCCCTAATCTAAAGCAAAAAAGGCTAGTAAATTCTGTTTAAAGGCTAGTAAGTTCTGTTTAAAGCTTACAACTAAACTTAAGAATACTTAATTTTGCAATGAAGACAAGAATCTTACCAATATACTTGTGAACTCTATATTTAAACTGAAATCGTGGTGTGTTGGATTAGCTATCTAGATAAAGAAATGAAAATACTTTTTGAATGCCTAACTCATTTCGCACTTTCCTAATAAGCGCCCGCCTAGAATTCATTACATTTAGACTGTGGAATAAGATGGCAGCCCTACGACCCGTCGTAGCCCCCTCTAAAAAAGTTTTTCGAAACCTCATTTTTAGATGGATTTTTCAAAATCCACTTTAATTTATAGAAATTAGTCAAAATTTTCAAATTCAAGTATGAAATTCACTCAATTTTATAAATTATATACGAGACATACTCAAATTATAAGTGTTTTAAAATCTGAAAATTAGAAATATTCTGAAATTGAAAACATTATACAAAATTTAGATAATGCTTAAATTTGAAAAATATTGTAAATTTCAAATGTTATAAAAATTTTTACAATATTTTGAGGAATTTGGAATTTTTTAAATATTTATTTAAAATGGAAGTTAAAATTTTTTTGTTAACTTCATGCAACATTATATTTTGATGCTACTAAAGGTGACTTTTAAACATACACGAATATTTGTTAAATCTTCAAAATTTTGTTTTAATTTTTTATATTTTGAATGATATTCTGAAACTGAATATCCCAAAAATTAGTTAACTCTTTCTTAATTGGTGAATTTTCAATATTCAAAAATTGGTGAATTTAATTCACTTTCTGCCATAAATTGAAGATATTCATGAGCGTTAATCATTCAAATTTTTAAAATTCAATAATTTGAATTTTAAATTGTGTCTTCCGAATAGTATACGTGAACCAAAAACTTAAAAGTTTTGATAAATTTTGGTTTTTCAAAAGCACTGAATTTATATTCAGAATCGTAATTTGTTATCAAATTTTTACACACACTACGAATTGGCCTTGAATTCATGTTATGCTAATTATGAATTTTTGATTCAAGTTTAAGTGCATCTAGTTGATTCTGTCGATGGTATGCCGTTTCGTTTACATTAAAATGCGTTTTCAGCATTTCTAACGCTTTACGATCACTGGTCCCAATCACATTTATGTATGCTGAATTAAATCAGCAGATTTTCTTTTGAGATAGCCTTTAAAGTACTGTAACTTCTCAATATTCAAGAAATGTTTTTAATTCAATGTGGCGATCAAAGCGAAGAACAATTGCCCACCAGTATAGCTACCTATAAATTTGACATCGAGTTTAAATTCATGAGGCAACATTGAGCTATGTGATGGTTGTAAGGGCGCGCGGATTATAAAAATTGGCTTCGTGAATATAAATTATGGAAATGAAAAAACCCAATTATTCAAGCACTTATAATCCCAGCCTAAATATTATTTCTCCATCGATGTTGGTGGCCAATTTCACATGAAATGCGGATTGATCTCAGAATAATACAACCAGATTCTGTATATCTTCATTTTCAATAGATACGGTATTAAATGTAGCATCATCGATTGGCGCTATCTTCTCTTAACTTGTATACATTTCCAGTAAACATCACTTCACGCCATTTTGCAAATCACGCTTAACCAGGGATGGGCATTTATGTGTCTATAAAGGTGGTTTCAATGTAGAAAGAGCAGCTCATAAAAATCGGGGAAAACTGCACAATTATGATAAATAAAATGTACAAGAAGATTATAACTTACAATAAAATTAATTAGGAGATCTCTGATGGTAACCCGAATTCGAGTTCAGGAAGGCTATGAGCTACTGAGTTATTAAAAAATCAAATTGTTCAGATAAACAGAACTTGGTGGAAGACGAATCGTACATAAAATTGGATATGGAACAGGTTAGCAGGTCAAAATTTGAATCTTGCCAAAAATAGTGACAATGCGCTCCCGCTAAATATAAGCACATCAACTTAGATAAATTTGCAAAAAGAGTTTAGATGGCAAGCGTTTTACAGTTGTCGAGTTATGGTTGTCTTTGTGACATTCAGGAATTCATTGTGAGCAATTCATAGCGAATCGTGATGGTAAATCAGCGCGGCAAATGGATATAAATGAGATTTTGGATATAAATGAGATTTTAAAGGTATGAAAAATGACCAACTTGAACTGGACTATAGTGGGATTAAATATTTTTTGAAGACAATTCTTGAATATGGCCTAACTTGAATAGACAGAAACCGATAGAAACCGGATTTAAAAATGAATTTTAAGAGTATTCGATAACCGATTATGATGTCATTCGACATGTTCGCTTGAAATGAAAATTCTAACATGATTATCTAGATAAGTTTTAGATTCAAATTAGTGTAATATAATACATATTATCTGGGAGAGATTTGTCGTCGTTTAAAAAATTACATTTTTAAATTTACCTTAAATTATAACATTTACATAAATAGCCTAGTTTCATTCCAGTTGGCTGTATTCCACAATATGGTACAAAAATAATTTTAAATTCACCACAGTTAATAATGTTCTAGAAATTTACCCAAAAATCATGCGGATTAAGACGGCATCTAGAAAATACCCAAGCGGATTAAGACGGCATCTAGAAAGTGTGCACAACGTCGATCAAAACGAACGTAAAGACGACTGCAATATGAAGTAGTATTTTGGAATGAATTCCCAAATCAGTAGAAAAATTTGTTAAAATTGAGCAGTGGTCTAGCTCTGTTATATCTTTTATGAAACGACAATCCATGGTCGAAATTCCTGCGAGACTTGCTCCTGCTGATGGTTTTCGATTCACGGCATTTGTAAAAGTAAATTAATTCGTGAATCATAAAGTGCTCGGGACTATACTTTGCCGAGAGGCAACCGCATCGGGTGATGAATCTTATATATTAGTTTTATGATTTGGCAAAACAGGAAATAATTGAAACCAATTTGTACCAATCTCACAAAAAAATGAGTGGCAAGTTCAATGTAACTTTAGATGAATGGACGAGTGTAAGAAATCAGAGGATATTAGTGATAGTGATCACGAATAAGAATACTTAAATGAAAATTGCTCTGAAACCGATGATGATGAGACGAATCCGATTGATCTCATTGTTGAACAACCACAACAAGCCAAAATGCACATTCGAAGTGACTTGAGTGAAACATTGTAAAAAAAATTAAATTTTCACCAGTGCGAAACACAATTTTGCAACTTTTGAACATGTAGCGTTCGCTGGTGGTCAACCTCACCAGAAATCCACCAAATGAACGCATCAATTAGTAAGTGTTGGCTGATAAGCGGCTAGTGGTAGTTGTTTGTTTCAACTCCATTTTCCAAAATACTCCATTACGAATGTCTCCATCCATTAAACAAATCCCTCCCATTTTCAACTCACCTGTATGATTAGCAGAATGGTATAGGCGGTGAATTGATTGTGGGAATAGCAAATAATATCAATATAAGTCGACGATATTAATGATGTTTTATTGTTCTTTTCATTAACATATATACATACACGTCCAATTGCAAATGAGACCAAAAATACATTAAGTGATACACTAGCATCATTCAGGCGTTTTGGATCATCAACACTAATAACATCGTTTGAGCCAGTGCAATGGAGATGGCAGCCCACACCAGCAAAGAAATAATATGGACGGATTCATTTTCGAAAATGAAACGTTGACGGACGAAGTGGTCGCCAAAACGCGGTCATGAGCAAATGCACAGGGGAGCCAACTTGTATTTCAAAAAAAAAACATGACAAGCAATTTTTGGGACAAAGCGGAGGTATAAAAGGAAAACAAAAAAAAAAAGAGGACAGTTAAGCTTTGGATCTCAAGACGAGAGATCGTAACACGATAAAGAGTGAACATTAGCAGAGAATTGGTGAAAAGATCTACGGCGTAGCCCTTTTGGCCGTAGTCATTATTACACCGAAGTAAATTCTTTGCAAAATAAGAAAAAAATATGTATATGTGTAAATATTTAATTGTGTATATATAAATGTGTATTTTGATTATTAAATTAAAATTAATTATAAAATTGAAGAGCAAATTTGTGTTTTGACAATTTATTTTGAATTACATTCTCAATAAAAATAAAAATAAAACAGTGAACAGAAACCGCATGATGCGTTTTCTTGAAAATTTTCCGTGTGATTGGTTGGAAACAGTTCGAGTGTTGATAAACTGAAGTGATCAATATAGTGGCATTTTTGTGTGACCACGGGCATGTAGTGAAGTGTTGTGAGGTTAACAGGATTGCTTATCGAATCTAAGTGGAGGACAAGGATTCCCCAAAAAAAAAAAAACATAAGAAAAAGGGGGAACCATTGTCTCAATAAAAGGTGATGTGTAGTGTGAGTGCCGCGTGTGCTTAAACAAAAAGAAATATTTAAACTCTACAAGACGCCGGAATTGAGTCAAGAGGGTGAACGAGGCCGCAAAATTGTACAGGTGAGTTTCCCTCAATTATTACTTCTCCACCTTTCCTCTTGGCACACATACAATTGCCATTAGCCGCGCGTGCATAATCGTTCTGTTCCATTGACGCTCGCGCTGTTGCGTGTCTTTAAAAACATTTGGTGGCTTTCTTGGTGTGTGAACGCCCCGCCCGAGTCGTCCTGCTCCAATTTGAGCTTAGCCGGCGACACGTGCTGGTAGACTGGCAACAACTAAACTCCCAACAAAAGAGTTCTTTTTAAATTGTCTACCCAAGCCACCAAACCCAATAAACTGGGAAATTGCACGTCACAAACACTATCGACGCAATTCGTGGGGCATTAATTGATTTGGAATCTAATCTATTAATTAAGTCTAATATCAAAGTCGTATGTGATTTGCACATTGCTTTGAAACCCGTCGAATAAAAACGAAATTTCAAATGAGATTTTAGATGTTTTATTAGCGCGGTATTGGGCGTCGGTATTTCGAGCTTATCTCGTTGCTGAAATTTCTACATACTCTGAATTTGGATCATGAAACCGGAACGGAACAACCACTGATATATTCGTTAAAAACATCAGTTACCAAATTTGCACGGATGTTATGGACAGATTATTTATTGTGGACAATATAACGGAATCGTATTCAGGTTTCACAGCAGATGAGTGTAACCGGTAGAGTACAGAAATATCGAATTTAAAGGAAATGCTGGCGGCAATGATTACAGCTTCAATGATGTCTAAGCCTGCCTTTTGTCACGTTCTCCAAAAGAGTACTCTACAAAAAGAAATTCAAATTTAAGAAACTACCGGTAACACTAGAATATTTGTTTTTAAATAAACTTTTAGATTGTTCACTATTCAGCAAACATCTATAGAAAGCGAACGGGCGTTTTCATCGTCAGAAAATTTTTGTATTGACTGTTACTGACTGTAAAAATCACACTGGGCATTATATATCCCGGAAATTCCCGGAATCCTGGGAATAAGGTTTCAAAATTTCCGTTTCCCGGGAATCAAATGAACCCGGGAATAGTGACCCTCTAGTTTCAGTATAGGTAAGCCAGAACTTCATTCTCAAGTTATTTTACTTCTCACTTTTACTTACATTCTCTTTTATTTTACATTTCATGCTTAGTTTCATCAAAATTGGTCATCCAGAATATTATTACAAAATCAATTTAAATTTGATCAAGAAATAGCCTAATCCTCATCTAGTAGTCCAAATATCTGAATTTTGAAATGGTAACGGTAAATTGCTTGCGATGAACTACTTGGGATGAATTACTTGCGGTGAATTGCTTATGATAAACTAGTCTAGTACCAAAGTTTTGGCCTTCTAAATGGAACAAATAATATTGCTGGCAAAGTCACATCAGAAATTGCGTAGAATAACATGTGCTTGAATTAAGGAGGTTATCAAAAATTTTAAATTTAGACCAATCCTAACGTTTAGTGCACAAACTTTCTTTAATTAAACCTTTTGGTTGTTTTATTTCAACATATATTACCATAGTTATAGTATGGTATGTGGTTCTCGATTTAATTTGAACCTTTTCTATAATTTCTTCTTACGATCACCTAAATGAAACGCCCTTTTACAAAATACCGCATTTTATTTCATATCGTTTAATAATCGTAGGTTGTTGACATTGTCTTAATTGTCGACATTGACACAAAATCTTGCCAAGTAATCTACGTAATATTTTACGTGTCTACAACCGCGTAGATTACACGGCGTAATCTATCTCGCCCATACCTTAACAAGATAAATCAGTCGATCTAAAAGGTTATTTTATTGTTGATTTGGAGAATATCATCCATATTGATTTTAATTTTCACCGTCTCTACTCTCGTTATTGAATGCAATTTCAAGTCAGCAAGTCAAATATTTGATCGGGTATTTTATGTTCTATATAGAATTTTAAACTAATAATTACAACACAAATTATTTGATTTGTGGATACAATAATTTACTTGTTAAATGGTGGTAATCAAACCAAATAAAAGCAGTAACCACCAATAAATAACTCAACCGTGTATATAATATGTTTATATACATAAAACAAGATACCGACCAAATGTACATACATGATACATATATGCAATAATATACAATTATACATAATTTCATTTTGGTTATTAACCGACCATCCCAAAATTACATCAAAACTAAAAAATCTAAACACGATATGAACTACAATACTATAATACCATCGATCGAGTATGCACACATTTACGAGTATATATGTATGTATAACACGAAATCCTAAGAGGGATATACACAACGGATATATTTCATTTGCTTGCGCTTTAAAAAAAAATCCTTATCAAGCAATTTTAATCGAAAGCCCCAAAAAAACAACACAACGTAGCTGCTATATTACAAAAATATCAAAATACAAAAAAAAAAAATTAAAGAGTTACGTAGGTAATTTAAAATAACAATAAATTATCAGGTGATACGTTATAATCGTCGGGTGCTTAGAAAACCACTAAAACAAAACAACAACAAATACGTAAAATTTAACTGGATAATTCATAATTCGATATATTCTTCCATATATACGTATACATTATGCATGTAAGACATAAGTCGATAAAATAAAATTAAAGAAACAAAAAATATAAAATTAAAGATGATAACTAAGTTAAGACCATTGGTGAATGAAATGGAAAAAAAAAACAAAAACAAAAACAAATTTTTAATGAAAGGGTAAAAATGTGAGAAAATGGTAATTTTCTTTTATGATACTCATGAAGTTTGAACATGACATGAAATTATTCGAGGTTTAGAGTTATTGTTGTTGGATTTAAAAAAAAATAAAAATAAAATAAAATAAATTTATGTAAGAAGGTACCTTCCTATAATAATATATAACAATAACAACAAAAAGCAATATAATTTCCATACCAAAATAATAACCTAAGAAATAGATCTAATCTAATTCTTTACTTTTAGAAATAATAAATATTTTTTTTTGGAATATTTTTAATTATAACAAATGTAAAATTTGTTCCAGGTGGTTTGACTATAAATAATACAATAACAATGCAATAACCAAAACTTGGATAATCTGTATATAATAACCGTATCGGTTTGTACATATTCTAACTAACAATTTTATCATACACATAACATAAATTTGATGTTTAATGTTTGATGAAAGACTATTATTAAATTTGTAAATTAGCGAAACTATAAAATTATTTATCGGTATGTTAAAAATGTATTATTGTACAATAAATATTGTTTAATGTTTATAAATGTTTAAAATATTTTTATTATTCGATTATATTATGGACGTTAATTGTCTATTTTTTTCATTATTATCTACTTGCTTTTTGTTGGATAAATATTTGATTGTTGATGAATGCGCGATTTATACACAGCAACGTGTAACATTATATTGACACATATCATTTATGATGTTCATCTTAGAGGTGCTTTTACAGGGATGGGCATTTACGCGTCATCTATTGTTTTCTGCGTTGACGTGTCGACAACCCGTAGACAACGTAGGACAACAATTTTAGGATCAATGTGATACGGGACGACGACAAGTTTATAGAATTTCTGCTTTAATGCATTTTAATCCACACTTTTTAAAACAGAGCGTTTTTAAATGTGCATTGCCTGCAAAGTTAAAATCGGTTTTAATAGTAAAAATTTATTAAAGGGTTATGATTTAGCAAGCAATTTGCACTCAAGAGTCGGTTTTGTCACATTCTCCTCAATGACGTCGATTCTTTGTATAAGTTTAGTAAAAATCGATTAAACTACATTATAGTCAGTTGTTTATTCTTTCAACGATTAATTTAAAAAGTAGTGTTGAATTCTCAAATGAAATCAAACAATCGTCACTACAATAAAAAAATTGTTTACTAAACCTGCACAGAAATCCTTTACTGAGTAGGCTAGTTCACAGTACTTTAAAGGCACAATGAGTTGATACGAAACTAATCTATTCAGTGTTGTCTCAAAAGAGCTGTATTACACTTGGTGGAATTGGGAACATGCCAACCATCGTGTTATCCAGTGTCTAGTCTTTTGCATATATTGTTAGAAAAAAGGAACAACTTGATTGATTCAACTTGGAGACCTTGTGGTGGTTATAGAAGATTAAATAACGTCACTGTTTCGTCACAACATTTCGTCACGTGAGTACTATGTTGTCCCATAGACCATTTTTTACGTAAATGAGTTAAGAATGGATCCTTATATTTTCGACCATGCTCGTTCCGAATTTTTTATCTAAATTGACCTATCTCTTATAGTTTCGGAGTTAGTTATTTTAAATATTGTCCTATAGACCATAAATTCTGTTATTTTTTTCGACGTTTTTATGCTTAGTTCAAATAAATTAATTTAGTAATTAGTAGGACACATTTATATGAAATTGCACCAAAATCGTTTTTAAATTCTATGTTGTCCTATATCCAAATTATATGGATATAGTACAGTATTGTGTCCTATATCCAATAGTAAAGTGTATTGCACCGAATAAAAAAATCAGTCTCTTGCAATCGGTGCTCCTGTTAACATCACTCCTGAATATTACGAATATTTATATTTATTTATGTTTGAGGACTCTTAATGGCCTTAAAAAGGAAACGGCAATTCGGAAAAGCGTATACCAACAGTAAAGGGAAAGTTGTAGCAGCTAAATCAGTTCAACAAGCTTTGTGTGACAAAACATGTCCGTTTGATTTTGCATTGTTTTATTTCCCGATGAGAAACGAAAATCAGTAATTTTTGGATTCTAAACGACCATGAGAAAAAGATTTTTTATGCAAAATACAGTTCAGCCGGCAAAAAGAAAACGAACAGCTGCAGCAAATTCAAAAAAAACAAAATTCTTTCCAATACAGATTTCAGCATGGAAAACAACAATTACGAGTTTGCCGATCCTTTTTTCTGTCCACACTATCCATTTCGCAAAGGACAATTTATTATTTCTTTAAAAATAATTGTGAGCAAGAGACTGGAGCTCCAAAGCCGTCAATTAGAGGAAAACATGTCAAAAAATCAATTTGTGAAACTCTTTTGAATCAAGTGAAAAAACATATAGAGAGTTTTCCGTGTATGTATTCGCACTATTTAAGACCTGGATCTCAAAGACAGTACCTCGAAGCAGGATTATCTATACAAAAAATGTACAAGTTGTATAAAGAAGCCATTGGAGCCGATGAACCGAAATACCATATTTATAGAAAAGTGTTCAACACTGAATATAATTTATCTTTTTTTGTTCCAAGGAAAGATATTTGTGACCTGGGGGTCGATTCTCCTTCCGTGAAAAGTAATGTGAGAAATATTTTTTGTGAAAAATATTCATTTCCGATTCTTGTTCTGTGAGAATGAAAATAAATACGTCAAAATATTTTCATATGAAAAAAACCTTTTCACTGACTATTTTGGTCGTGAAAAAAAAAAAAAAAAATTGAACATTTACTTTTTCTAAATATTAAATGTATAGTTCCATAGAATGGACAATTTAATGGAAAATTCCAACATTTTTAAAATAAAAATGCCGGACAAATTATGTACATATAAAAATTCGAGCAGCAACTGATTTTATAAATGGAATTGTATCGTTATTTGAATATTGAAGTTAATTAAAATATGAATAAAAAAAAATGATTATAACGGAATTTCACAACAGTGAAGTATTTTTTTCAAATTTTAATTAGTGACAGACATTGGCACAGTAAGTATGTTTCAAATACGTGAATTAATTGCAAGAAAAATTTTGTGTTTAGTTATTAAATTTTCTAATAATTTATTATCTTTCAGCAAAATGGATAAACCGCAAAAAGGCAAGAGACCTAGTGACGCCCAAAAAGCGTTTATGGTCTTTTTTTTAGAGATGCATTTAGATTTGGCACATGACAGGTGAGTCTATATTAAAAATAAAAATTTATATTAATTTTATTACATATTTATAAATTAATATTATTACATATTACTATTATCACTATGTAGGTTTACATCAGTAGACGGAGCTCGGACGCGAGATGATATGTGGAACGATTTGGAAAGATAGTTGAACGGATTAGGAGGGGCTAATAAGGATGGTGCAAAGTGGCGAAAATTTTGGAAGGATCAAAAGTTAGTTTCATACCCTAATATTTTTATAATTTTTTCATTATTATTTTATAATTTTTTTCAGATTATACGCAAAAGAACGCCATGCAAATATATCAGCCATAAATAATAAAAGCGGGATTAATGGCACAAAAATCCCAAAACCGTTAACGGAATTAGAGGCGCGAATTTTGGCAATAATGACTCCACAAGCGGTTGATGGAGATGTTATTTTGCTCGAACAATCCATTGGAGTCGTAGGAGTAACCAATACCATTAATTTTCTTTTTTATTTAAATTATAATAATTGATATTATATCTATAGATCCCCGAATCTATGCAACACTCGACTGAAATTGTCTATACAGCAGATTCATCATTGATGATACCAGGGACATCAATTTTAAGCGATGAAACAAGTTTTACTTCGAAAACAGTGGATGCTCAGATGCCAAACATCGCGCGGCCATCCTCTAGCAGACCGAAAAGGCCCATTAGACCAAGTGTGATAAATGACGATCAATATATGGCGAAAGGAATCAAACTGGAGGAAGAAAAAGTTGAATTGAAACGCCAAAAAATTGAATTGGAAAAACAAAAAATTGATGTACTTCAAAATATATTGGAAACATTAAAAGAAATAAAAAATAAAATGTAAAATAAAAAAAAATTATTTTCATATTTATTCAAAACAAATTTAATTGAAATATTCAGATACAATATTTGACTGCACCCTACGCGCTTCGGCTAAAATTGACTGAGTATTTGTTTCTACAGTCACAGTCTCATCATCGTTATCGTCATTCTCTGTCTGATCCGGCAAAGGAACACGAGCAAATATTAAAATATTATGCAAAACTGCACAGGCATTTATTATTTTTCCGGCTTTCTCAGGAGTGTAGTAAAGTACTCTTTCCTTCGACAAGCATCGGAATCTGCTTTTTAATATGCCTATGCAACGCTCTACCAAACTGCGAGTTACTTTGTGGGCGGCATTATATTTTTTTTCACTATCCGTAGTAGCGTTCAATATAGGGGTCATCAACCACGGCTGTAGGGGGTAACCACTATCTCCTAATAGCCAAAAATTTCGTTCCCCAGTCGAATATTTCCTTTCGAAAATTTGCCTTAGGTTAGATCGACGCCATATGTAAGCATCATGTGCCGTTCCGCCAAATTTTGCATTTAAATTAATTATTAAATTATTTGCATCGCAAACAATTTGTACATTCTTGGAATGGCCACCTTTTCTACAATAGTAGACGTGCTCGATACTACTATTAGGTGCACAAATTCGAATATGTGTACCGTCGATCAAGCCTATAATTCCAGGAAAATTTGATTTTTCAAAAAATTGTTGCTTAGATGCTATAATTTCTTGCTCGGTCGGAAATCGAACATATTCATGAGCTACAGAATTAAGCGCTTCTGCTACTTCGGTGATGGTTCGACTCACAGACGTTTGGGACATCGTTGCCATGACGTCATTACCAACCGCACGTTGAAAACTTCCAGTAGCAAAAAATCTTAGTGCACAGAGCACTTTAAGGTAACCCGGAATCGCATGTATGCGTTGGTTTCCATTCAATGACGGCGTAAGTTTATTAATCAGTTCCCTACAAATAGGCTTAGGAAATCTATACAAATCAAAAAAATGTCTGTCTGACAGTATCTCAAATGGATTTTGCGTGTCCCTCAAGTGTCTTCTTATGACTCGAATATTGTCTCTGAAACGTAGAATACTTTTGTAACTATTTACATAAAAAATATCCAAAGGTTTCACATTACAAATTTACATATAAATATAAAAAAAATTACAATATTATATATATATATATATATATGTATATATATATATATATTATATATATATATATATATATATATATATGTATATATATATATATATATATATATATATATATATATATATATATATGTATATATATATATATATATATATATATATATATATATATATATATATATATATATATATATATATATATATATTGTTTTTTATTACATACATATACGGAAAATCTGAAGTAAATAATGTACTACTAATTTTTGATTATTCATATTAGTACATATTATATATAAATACCTTTGGCGGATTCTTCTGCGCCTTTCAATGATGAATCGAATTGTCAAACTCATTTTATTTATTAATTGTTATAAAACTATAATATTTTAACTTTAAATTTGGTTAAAAAATTTGGTTTGATTATATTTTTATATAGATAATAAAATGTCAAAATGTATTCAGCGATCTAGTACAAAATGAAAATAATTTATTCAGCATGTTTCTTTTCATAACGAAAACGAGAATCGCTTAATTTTGATCTGTGAAAACAAAAATGAAAAACAAGTGTGAAAAGAGAAATGGAAAGATTTTTTTCACTCAATTTTTTCACAGAACGAGAATCGACCCCCTGTGCAGCAAATTTCAAAATATTTCTGATCCAACCGAAAAACAAGCAAGCCAATTTAACGAGCACAAGCAATTAAATGAGAAAGCGAAGGCTCGGTTAAATTCTGACAAAATATTGGCGATTCAAGATAATACAATTGCTCTAATTTCCTATGATTTGGAAAATGTGTTTTCATTACCGAAAGGAAACGTCTCGAATTTCTTTTACAAACGAAAATTTAATTTTTTCAATTTAACTGGATATTGCTATCTAAACAAAATTATTTATTGCTCAACATGGTATGAAAGCCAAAGTGGCCGGACCGGCAATGATATAGCCAGCGCGCTTATAAAGATACTAAAGGCAATCGTAAATGATAATCCACAGATCACTAAAATGATTTTATGGTCGGATTCATGTGTCTCGCAAAATAGAAATAGAATCACAAGTTTAGCATTATTGAAATTTTGTGAGAATACGCATATAACAACAATAACCCAAAGATTTTCCGTTCCGGGTCATTCTCGAATCCAAGAGCTTGACCAACCAGAATTCTGAGCTGGCTCTTTTTTAAAGATAACACATATTTAGTGACCCTCACGTTCGATTATGAACCGTTTTGCTTTTTGACAGCTAGGCGTAGAATGCCACTTTTGCGCCAGTTCAAGTAAAGCGAACTTTTTAATAGCATCCTTACCACCGTTGAAGCGAAGGGGAATTGCCGGCTCGAGACCACAAAATTTAATTAATGTATATTAATAAAACTATTTTTTATTTCTTATTTTATTTTATTTTTATTTTCCTTCCTTTTTGTGATAATATTTAAAAAAAAAAAAAAAAAAAAAAAAAAAATAAAAATAAAAATAAAATAAAATAAGAAATAAAAAATGGATATCCATAACCCAAACACAAAATTTACTGCGCGATCCAGCTTTTGCTAAAAACTCAGCAACCTCATTTCCCACAACGCCACAATGAGCAGGCACCCACATGACCCTTACTCTCGAATTAGAGCAAAGGAGATTAATGAAGTGTTTGCACTCTTAGACCAGGGATGCAGTCAAAGGGTTTTTAAGATTATTAAGCACGGCTTAACTATCCGTGCAGATAATAATATCACTGTCTAAATTACTAAACTTAAACGCCTCAATTGCACTATATATAAGTGCAATTAATTCAGCTTGAAAAACCGTGCAGTGTTTGCACAGGCTACCCGAATGCTCTTAACTTTCTACGACACACCTAAGGGAATATTCCGATCAGAGGAAAGATTTGGAGCAATATCAGAATTTCCACCACCTACATGCGCATCTAATTTTGTTACTCAGAAAACCAAAAACTGCAAGAAATTTTGCTTGGTCAAAGGGCGCTTATTCGTACAACACTTTTGGGTCATCCTTTAGATGACGCAGTTTTCTTCGAATAACGCAGTCGGAGCCGTCTTGCAACAACTCAAAAATGGATGTAGGGCACCTCTAGCATATTTTTTCAAAAACTTACAACCAGCCGAAACGAAATATTCAGCATTTGGCCGAACAGAAACAAAGGAACACGAAATCGGAATTGGGGAAATTTAATAATACTATCCAGCAATCTAGTTCCAACTGCGCCACAACATGCTCTGAAAAACGATATATTTATTCCAAAAACGCTGGAGAGTTCGTTTTTATCAGGGTAGATACAATTCGTACTAGGCTGATATCGCCTTACGAAGGTCCACATAAGATAATTTGACGATTCAGAAAATATTTTGTGGTGGACTTCAATGAAAAAAACACATTCATATCTATTGATCGACTTAAACATGCTTTTGGAATCTTGATTAATAAACAAACAGTGTTCAGTTTTCACTCTAGAAAAAAAATATTTTTTTCCCCGTAACATTTACTCGAAGGGAGATGGTGTGAAGTCCATCTTCACAATGTTGCAACCCCTGACCACGATGAATTATCACGAGTATTACATATGTACATAATAATCTGGTGTTCATTTCGTTTTTTTTTTAATAAAGAGATTATAAATCAATTCAGTTAACAATTGCATAGCAATACTCGCTAACACTTACAAGCCCACCGGTATTTTGATTAAACAAAAATATTTGACAATAGTGAGCAGAATGCTGAAGAAGAATGGCGGATGCAATAAGGTTGCTGAACATATGGTTTCCAAGTGGAATAATATTGCTACTAAAAATATATTAATCAATTTGAAATTTATGTAGACCAATTCGAACGTTTAGTGCAATCAATATTTTTTAATTAAATCTATTATTTGTTGGTATTTCAACACATATTTCCAATGTTATAGTATGTTATGGGATTCCCAATTTAACTTGAATAATTCTTTAATTTCTTCGTATACGAGTAAACTGAATCGCCCTGTTACAAAATACAGTTGTTACATTATGCATGTAAGACATTGTCTTACTTGTTGACGTTGACAAAAAACCTTGCCATGTAATCTATATATTGTTTCACGTGTCGACAACCGCGTATATTACACGGCATAATGTACTTCGCCCATCCCTGGGTGCTTTACTGATGGCCACAATTGTAATGAATAGTATGATAAGTATACCGCACGCGGTGTGCTTTTCCACTCCTCTCTATTGAATTAGTTGAGTCTACGGCGAAAATTAACTCTTTAATATTTTTGTTAAACTACAAATTGTTGAAAAATTATGGTAAACAAATCTAGGCTCTGACAGTGAATCTATGTGTGTTTTTTTTTGTTAACAGAAAATTTCTTAGGAGTTAGAATTTTTTTCGTTTTAAATTATAAGGTTGGCCGATTGTTTAAAATTTTATTAAATTTTTGAAAAAATGACTCAACGTATCTTCTTTCTAATTTATATTGTCTCAATATGAGCCAATCTCTGAAATTCAAGTAATTCAATTTGTGTAGGAAAGATTTTGTCCACATATGTATACAAATTCGCAAATTTAGTAAGTTTTTAAAAATTTCATAATAGCCAATCTTTACGATTCGAGTAATTCAATTTAGTGTAGAAGGCTTTTTCCATAAATTGAAATTCGAAAATTTAGTAAATTTGTGAAAATTTCACTAAAAAGCCATACGGCTCAAAACGAGATAATATTGACTGATTCGAACAGTTAAATGTTTCTTTTGTCTTTCTAATCTATATTGTCTCTAAATTAGCCAATCTCTACGATACGAGTAATTCAATTTAGTGAAAGAAAGAGGTTTTGTGCATATAATCAAATTCGTATATCTACTAAATTTTTGATAATTTCACTCAAAAGCCCTACCGCTCATATCGAGATACCATTGACTGATTTGAACAGTGTAAGGTGTCTTCTTTCCAATTTATATAATCTCTATTTGAGATAATCTCTGAGATTCGACTAATTAAATTTAGTGTTGAATAGGTTTTGCCCATATATATTCAAATTCGCAAATGTAGTAAATTTTTAAAAAATTTCACTAAATTCATACATATTCTTTCTAATCTATATTGTCTCCATATAAGCCAATCTCTACAATTCGAGTAAATCAATTTAGTGTGGGACATGGTTTTTCCATATACTAAAATTCGCAAATTTAGTAGATTTTAGAAAATTTCATTCAAGAGTCCTTTGGCTCATATCGACATACCATTGACTGATTTGAACAGTTTAATGTATCTTCTTTATACAATTTATGTTATCACAATATGAGCCAATCTCTGAAATTCAAGTTATTCAATTTGTGTAGGAGAGTTTTTGTCCATATATTGAAATTCCCAAATTTAGAATTTTTGTAGACATTTCACTCAATGTATCTTCTTTCTAATCTACATATTGTCCCCATATAAGCCAATCTCTACGATTCGAGTAAATCAATTAAGTGCAGGGGAGGTAATAAATTGAAAATCGCAAATTTAGTAAATTTTTGAAAATTTTACTCAAGATCCCTACGGCTCACTACGAGTTACTATTTGGCTGATTCGACCAATTTAATGTTTCTTGTTTCTAATCTATATTGTCTCCATATTAGCCAATCTCTACGATTCGAGTAATTCAGTTTAGGGTAGGAAAGAGGTTTTGGCCACATAATAAAATTAGTGTTTCTACTAAATTTTAGAAAATTTCATTCAGGATCTATACGGATCATATCGAGATACCATTGACTGATTTGATCAGTTTACTGTATCTTCGTGCCAATCTATATTATCTACATATGAAATAATCTCTGAGATTCGAGCAATTTAATTTAGTGTAGGAGAGGTTTTGTCTACATATTCAAATTCGAAAATTTAATAAATTTTTCAAAATTTCACTCTAGTCTTCTACTAATCATTTCGAGATACCATTGATTTGAATAGTTCAATGTATCTTCTTTCCAATCTATATTATCACCATATAAGCCTATGTCTGAGATGCATGTAATACAATTTAGTATAGGACCGGTCTTTTGGTAACGTTTTACCGGTCTTATTGGTAACCTTGACTGAGATAATCAACGTTTCACTGTAAAATTTAATCTTTGAATTTGATTCATAACTTAAAATTATTTCTCCTTGTTTAATCAAATCAATTTTTACTGATATGGAATTTTACTAACTAATTATTTTTGTAATAGAAAGGTGTTTAATTAACAATATTTATATATGTATAATAATTATTGTTACATGTAGATTTTGATTTATTGAAGGTGTAAACTATAGAGACATCTAATGTTTTACTATTTTCATTAGAATTTTCTATGTCTATGTCAGTGATTTACAAGCGCCAAACACAAATTTTAGTATTTTGTTATCTAAGATTTAAGAGAAAAATAACTTATTTTGGGTCGCTAAATGTTGAATTTATTCATCTCTCAATTTGTAGGATCTGACGCAAAATTTGATGAACTTCATGAAAGACATGGTTGGTGAAGTAAATTTATCAATCTTTTCTCATTCATGCTGCGTTCCTTCTCGAAAGTATTTATGGAATCAAAGAAATGTTGTTTCATCTCATTGCATTATAATTCGTGTCAAGATATAGTCTAGTTCCCCTCAAAATTGTCATATTGGAGAATTTAACCCAATTATAAGAATCCCAATTCCGTTTCATTTAAACCGAATTTCATAATTAGGAGGTTTGTTATATTTTTTAGTTTATGTTGCAACATAAAAATCCTGCTTTATGTAGAAAAGCGTAGCTATATGGTTTTGAATTCGTATCCAACTCGTTTTTGTTTAATGCCACAGATACAGTATTTCTTTTTGGTACGTATTGCTATCTTGCCAACTGCACTTTATTTATCTTTTGAACATTTTTTTATAAATGGAAAAAGTTAAGAATCATTACTTCCGGTTATTAATATAAAATCTAGCTTACTTGCATATTTATGATTTCTGAAAGTAAAATTGCGAATTTGAAAATACTTTTAATTCATGTCAATTGAAATCAATACAACAATAATTTGTGGGTACAATATACGCCTATAAAATTTTCTTTGATAAGTTCTAAAAGTCGTCGGTTTTGATGCAGTGCACAGATTGCAAAAGAAATTCTAAATAGATTAATTATTGACAATTCGGGGTGCTAGATATTTACATACTTTGATGCTTTCAACAATTTAAAAAAATGTATAATTCTTCACAATTCTTCACAAGTCTTACGTCATCAGTGTTGTGTACGTTTCTTGAAATTTATCTATGTATAACTTTTAGTATGCACTAAATGTTAATGCACTTGTTTATATATCTTCTCGAAAGTGTAGAACTTAGCTGATCATAAATGCTCCATTTTCAAAATTGATTTGTTCTCCATTTTCGAATAGGTATATTGACAAGTGCATTTACATTTAGTGCATACTTCATTAACCACAAATGGATAATTCAGTATGCTCATAAATTTCATTTTCAAAACCCAGCCAAAACATAAATTTCAAAAAATGGATACACTGGTGACGGAAGACCTCGAATTGTCAAGAATCAATTTTTTTTTTAATGGTTGAAGATTGTTAGTTAATTATGCTTTAGAATCTTTCGCAATTTTACATTTAAGATCCTTATGTACACCTGTCAAACCTTTAAAATGTTTTATTTATTTTAAATCTTTTGAATCTCTATTTGGACGACATTCTAATAGATTTTATTTTATTGGGTTAGAGCTCGGATATAAATAGCTAGGAGAAATATCCGTCCTCGTGAACCAAACTTGACTGATTTTATATTTCATATATCCCTTAATATTTCAAAGTCGCTTAAAATTTGAAAATTAATTGTTCATATTCAAATAAATCGATAATATAGTTGTCCAAATTCGTCAAAATTTGAAAATTAATTTTTAATTCAAAATTAGCTTTCCTGAATTTGAATATTTTGTTTATTTTATCACACTTACGTATAGTATATGTTTATATCAATGCCTCTATGTCCCCTGAATCCAAATTAATTTTTTTAAGAAAATGTCTGTATATGTGCTATGTTACTGTGTGTCCATGTGTATGTGATTGGGTTTTCTGTTAACGAAAACCGTAAAATAATTTTTATTTATTAAACATCCTAGTGTTAAAAAGCAGGTCTGATAGACTTTTGGTAGAGATCTAACCAAAAAAATTATTGATATTCTCATATCAATATAAATCTGCGTACAAAAAAAAAATTTTAATTTTAATTTTTATTTCAAGAATTCGTGGAGTTTAGTAGAAATGGATTAAAGGAAAAAAAGTTTTGTCAAAAATCGCTTGAACCAATAGATGCCGCATGATTTTTATATGAAAATTATTAAATAAATATTAATTTGCATAACGTTTTTAAATTTCAAAAATAGCTTAAGATAAAGATTTTAACGAGATAAAATAAAAGATCGGTTTTTAAAAATTTAAATTATTCTCGATTGCTAGTTTTGATTGCTCTAAAAAATTCATATTTGAGTAATAGAGTAATTGTCTCCTGATAATCTAAAGATATTTGCTGAGCAATGAAAATTAATCACCATGTAGACACCTTTGTGTGATTTTTGGTATATAATTTTATCATGCATAACACTGGTCGACAAACGGATCAAATGACTATAAAACTATCATCAAGGAACTTTTTACTAATTTGGGTTGCAACATGTCCGTAAAAATACGTTTCTTACATTTCTCGTTTTGAACTTCTTTCCTGAAAACTTGGGCGCCGTTAGACGAAATACGAAATGAAAATTTTAAAAATTCGTTTAAATCGATTTTTCTAAGACTGGAAGATTGTTAACAGTTGATATATGTTCAATTTTCGAAATTCATCAATTGAAATTGATATTTTGAAACTATTTAGAACTTAGTTTTGCTGATATATACCCAAGTTTTACTCCCAAAATTCCCACAACTGAAAAAAAATTAAGTTCAACATTTAATTTAAAGATTTATTATTTTCAAATTTCAAATTCTGGATTTTACATGTAAAATTTGATCATAACTCTCAAAAATCGATATCGTAATTTTAATTTGAATTCTGTAAATTATTATTGTATCGAAACTTAATAAATTGATAAATAAAAAATTCTTGATTAATTTCAGATTTCTAAAAATACCAAATTCGACATTTGATATTTCAAATTTTAAATTCTTTTCGATTTTAGAAACCAAAAATCGATAATTTTATTTGGAATTTGGAAAAAAAGTAAAGGGGTTTAAAAATTAAATTAAAAATTTAGAACTAAAAGAAATTAAGAAATGCTTCAAAAATTTAAAATCGGAATTTAATATTCAAAATGAAATTTCACAAAAATCAATTCACATTCGAAAAGGGATTGATCTCGAATTTGGATTGGAAATATTGTGAAAAAATTTTGAATTTGTAGATGTTACAAAAATTCAGGTATTTAGTGAAATAGTCCAATCTGGCGACCCATAGTTGGAGAACAGCTGGTTTAGAAGTATTTTATAATCGCAGGTAAGAAATGCATCAGGTACGTCGGAACAGAGTATATTTCAAAACTCGTGAAATTTTACATATTGAATATGATTCTAAATTGGTTTTTAGAAGAGTCCCGAAATATCGCGAACTGGAACGGAATTATGTAAGCTATTTATTATCCGCTTAAGATGCAATCACACTTGTTGGATGCAAATGAGATTCTAAAATTGTTTTGGATAAGGTTCTGGAATATGGCCAACTGGAATAGAATAAGCTATTTATTAAGAAATTATGTTGAATTATTTTAATTTAAATTTGCCATGTTGAAAGGAAATGGTGTTCTAAAATGGGTTTCAAAACTGTTTTAATTAATCGGAATAATCGAGCTGAATAAAACTTGTAACATACTAGTAGTTACGCGAGCTCTGAAACCTATCTATGAATCATCTACGGATTTTATAAATTTATGGAATAAAATTTCCAAAAATTTAGTTAGACGATTTTTAAAAATTGCACCTTGTGGCTTAATAATAAAGGGTGTTGTTAAGCCTGATAGATTTTAAAATTGTAAAAATAAAATAAAAAATTAGGTTTTTATAAAATATATACTCTAGCAAATCATCATAAATAGTCTCACGCTTGAACAACGCCTTGAAATTATTAAAATATACTTTGAAAATCTGGCGTCGATTCGCGTAACTTATAGACGACTTTTATCGTAAAATTGTGTTCAGCCGTATATGGATTGAGACCAATTCACAAGAGACCCTACAGACTACATTACATCCAGAAAAATGCACCGTTTGGTGCGGGTTACACGCTGGTTGCATCATCGGACCTTATTTCTTCAAAAATGAGGGGATGTTGTTACGGTCAATGGTGATCGTTACCGCAACATGATCAATGATTGTTTGTTTGAAAATATATAGATGACATTGATCCCAACGAGATGTGGTTACGGCAACCGTAACCATCGACTTATTAAAATCAAAATTTGGCGATTAGTTGATTTCGAGAAATGGACTTGTCAATTGGCCTCCAAGGTCATGCGATTTGACACCTCTCGATTATTTCCTGTTGGGCTACGTGAAGTCACTGGTTCATGTTAATAAACTAGCAACAATTGACGCCTTGGAGGCCAGCATTTTTCGTGCTATTCGTGGCATACGGCTAGCAGTGCTCTAAAAAGTGGCCGTAAATTGAACGTCCAAAATGCGTTTCGTTAAGAACAGCCGCGGTGTCCATATGGCCTAAATCATTTCAATAAAAAAAATTTTTTGATTACAATTTAATTTTTTGTGTTATTTCTTACAATTTCAAGTTCTATTGGGCTTAAAAAAACAGCTTTAATATTATATTGTGAACAACCTAACGACAAACACATATTTAAATAGCTCTTGAACTAATCCTAACATATTTCTCTAATATACTCTAATATGGTTCAGATTTTAATTTATAACCTACAGTGTCCAATGTTTTAGCTATATCACGTTTCTTTAATGCACTTACATAAATGCTATACTGACTGGACTAGATTAAAAAATTTAAACTTACCCAAATAGCTGGAGATTAACTCAATTTTTCAAATAGAATGGCAAACAAGCTTAAAAGAATTTCAGTACTTTCGTAAATATTCCAGAAGATATGGTATAAATATGATGTTGAGTTACAGTGATCATTACAGATAGTTTTTACTAAATTTGTCAAATTGATTTTTTAGTCTGTTGAAATAGGCATATAAATAAATTACAAACAGCACGATCATCAGACGATCAGACATCGTCTTCTAATATTATTTTAAGCGAAAACTATTTACAAATAATCGCCAAAACAACACCGGACCTCAGCTCAAGTACCCGGACACGAGTTTAGGATCGGCACTTCAAAAACCAAGAGCGTTAGAGGGCCTAATGACATGCATGAAGGAGTATTAGCTGGAACTCGTTGCTCTTCAAGAAACTAGCTGGCCTATAAGTGGAGACCATGTGTCTAAGGGCTATACGTTGTTATACCGTGGAGATGACCTCAGAAATCGGGGAGCTGGATTTCTTCTTGCGCCGCAGGTAAAGAAGGCTTTTTGGATTTCCAAGCAGTCCGATTGTGTAAGAAGTTAGCTAACCTGTCCATAATTTGTGTACATGCGCCGACAGAAGTTAGCCAGACCCAAGATAAAGACTCATTTTACAATGACTTGGACGATCTGATGGGATCTATATCCGAACAGGATGTTAGAATGGTAATTGGGGACTTTAATGCTAGAGCTGGCAGAAATCAGACCGACTTGTGTGAAAACAAAGGTCGTGCTCCCGACACGAAACTGCCATCAATAACGGTGAGAGAATGATGTATTTTGTAATTACTCAAGATCTTAGAGTAGCAAGCACATTTTCCCCTCACAAACAGATACATTTGGAAACTTGGATCCATCCTCGCAAAATTACCTGCAGCCAAATTGATCACGTGTTAATTTCAAAAGAGCCTGAAGATCTGATGAAGATCCCCGATATTGTGCATGAAATAAGGTGTCAGCGAATACGCTGGCTCAGTCACGTTCTGCGTGCTGGTCCGGAACGAATAGTGAAGCGATCTCTGAAAGGAGAGCTACCATAAGTTATTTGCAGTATGATCGACAGTATGAATACCAAGCCCAGGATGGAAACGGTTGGGGCCAGATTGTTGACGCAGTAAGGGGCCAGTAATGGCCTTTAAACACTGATTTATTATTATTATTATTGAAAAATATCAAACAACGCAAGGTTTGGAATCTGATAGATTCAAGCAAACATTTACATTGATCAATTTGGAAATCTCGGTAAAAATCTAGCGAGCAATGTAAATTAGGAACCACCTTGTAATTATTTATATTATAAAATTTAAAATAATCTAAACAAAACAAATGCAAAAACTTAATGGCAATATTATAAAAAATATATAATTTAAACATTTGGTTCATCTCAGTCATTCACTTTACCGCCATTTAAAAATATACCAAATTGTTACAAAAATAATCATCCCACGTCGTTGAAAGAATGGCTAATTTTTCATTGCGATTGAGTTAAGGATCCTGTTGGTCATCACTAAATGCCATAAATGTGTGGCTTCTGCGAAATGTTCTGCAAAGCAACTTATAATCAAAGAACATGTCGTATAGCTCAGCTTTTGTAGGGACGGCTACATTTTCTTATAACGATTGAGTTTGACATTATGCTGGCCACCATTAAGCCAGCGCTAGTAAGTTGTGGAATTAGGAATAAATATTTAAAAATTAAATTGAGGATTCATATTTACGGAATAACACAGGTAAGGAAATAGGATGTAGTGTCAAATAATACAAATTAGTTTCACATCCGTTTTCTGGAATATCGTGAACCCGTATTCGTGTATATAATTCATAAAAATATTTTATTTTTATTTCAATTTCTACTCACTAAGTTGATTACATTCACATTTACTTACTTTATATATTAGATTGGTAATACGCAAGATTGTTTAGAAATTGAACGATTACTTAATTAAAATGTTCAATGTAACAACGTTCACCCACGAAATCGTCATGTATGTATATACAAAAATCATAAACATAATTCTAAATTGCATCATCGCGTTCCTACATACTTAACATTAAAATTATTTTTAATATAAATAATAGAGTTAAAAATATACATAAATTTACCATATAAGCCGCGTGCTTTCCTACAAGCTTTTTCAATATTGTAGCAAAAAATAAAATAAAATAAAATAAAATAAAAAATCACGATAAAAATAGATAGATTTTTCCATTCACCTTTTTTTTTTGTTTTGTTATTAATAAAATTTATAATCAAATTAAAAATAAATATTTTATTATTATTTTTAAAACATGTAAAATCTATATATGTACATTTATATACATATAATTAATAATGTTGCGGTTTATCTTATATACATATACATATGCAACACAAGACTTTTTATTCGTGGCGTTTTTGGTCTTTATTATTAAAATTTCATTAATCATATTGTCAAAAGATTCATTAAATTGCATAAATCATAAAAAAACAAAAACAGAATATTATTCTTATTTTTATGTTACATTTCTTTATTTTTGCATATTATATAAAAAAAATAAAAGATGTTTGTTGAATGCATTGTGCAACAGTGTAATGGGATACAAACAGGTTCCGATTATAGATAGATGTTACAAAATCCAGCGCACAAAAATATTAAATTAATGATCTTTAAGATCGGTTTTTAAAGTGTTTCGTTTTTTACGTTATTATTTTTAACTTGATGGATTAAAAATAAATTATTTACAATAAAAAAAAATACATTTTTTGTTGTCTTTATTATTTAAAAAAATATTGAATGCAACAGCAAGAGATAAATAATGAATTTAAAATTAATGCATTCATCTGTGAAGTAAATAATTAATTATAATCAAACAAAACCCATATTTAAGAGCGCGATTATTATAAGGAATACGATTTTAGTATTTGAATGATTATTAGTTTCTGATTACAGGATGTCCTAATTTGCTGAGTTTTTTATTTTTTGCTGCAGTTCTTCGACATCAAAAATGATCGGTGGTATATAATTTAATATCTAGATATATGCATAATTAATGGTTTTGATTTGTTAATAATATTTTTTTGTGCATAACTTAATAATGGGATTTAAATTAAAAAATGTTAATCGAAATATTAATAAGTGTAAAATTAGTAATTGCAATAAATCATTTGAAAGTCAAATTGATTTAGGTGTCTGTATATATACATGTACGAGTATGTGTACATAGCAAATCCCATTAAAAATTTGTGCGCTTATGAAACGAATATTAATAAATTTCGGACCAGTTGTTTTGTTTTTAAGGAAATAGTTAAATTAGCAATAAACTATTTACAAATTTGACCTTGCCAGCTACTTAGCAGTATTAGTAAGGGAATTAGAAACAAATTAATTGTTGTATCCCGTTGTATTTGGTGGATATACAGTGCTGGGAAAAAAAAATTGGGCAAACAAATTTATTGCAATATGGAGTCTTTTTTTACGAAAATTACAAAACTTTTTTTATTTTTTATTTTTTTTTTATATTTATTTATATTACGACTGAGTCTTGTACCCATTTAGTAATTTACATTGCATAATACAGTATTTTGAATAGTCGACGTAATCAAGTGATTATCCCCAGTTAGTGTAACTCCTCCCTCAGATTTTTCGCCACAATAAGTCTACTGACCTCCTGGTCGCGATAAGTCTAGTGGTTTGGTTCTTTGCAGTCTTCTTGTTGGAGATGTAGTCAGCATACAGCGTATGTCCAGATTTTGATGCTGGTGCAGACGTTGTAGGTGTTTTGTTGCATGATGCTTAATTTCATCCGCGACAAGCTCAATCTTGAGATCTCGATGGAGGTTGTCGTTTCGAATGTACCACGGTGCATTAACAATACATCGTAGGATTTTATTTTGAACTGTTTGTATGATTTTGATATTTGTCTTCTTGGCACATCCCCAGAGTTGGCTACCATATGTCCATACAGGCTTCAGAATTTGTTTGTATAACAGCAGTTTGTTATGGATCGCTAGTTCAGATTGTCTCCTTAGGAGCCAATGCATTTTTCTAAATTTTATGTTTAGTTCTTCTCTCTTCTTTTTTATGTGTTCCTTCCATCTAAGCTTAGCATCTAAAGTCATACCAAGATATTTGGCAGTGTTTGCATGGGGTACTACTATTGAGTTTATCATTATTGGTATATAGTTAACTTTTTGATTTGTAAAGTTCACTTGGATTGATTTTGCTTCATTTAATTTAATTCGCCATTGCTTTGTCCAATTACAAATCAGGTTAGTAGCCCTCTGTAATTTATTAGTGGAATCATTGATGTTCTTTGCTGTTGCAAGTATTGCCGTGTCATCGGCAAAAGTCGCCATTGTTTCTTCTGTAATTGGTATATCTCTAGTATATAGGAGATATAGGATTGGCCCAAGAACACTCCCTTGTGGTACTCCGGCTGTTATTCTTTTTAGTTGGGAGTACTCATTTTCATACTTTACTCGGAAGTGCCTCTCTGATATGTATGATTTTAAAATTTGAAAAATTGCTCCGGAAGATCTCGATGAAGTTTGAATTCTAGCCCCTGGTGCCATACTTTGTCAAATGCTTGCGCTACATCAAGGAATATAGTTGAGCATATTTGTTTGCTTTCTAGTGATTTCTCGATTACATCAGTAATTCGATGTACTTGTTCTATCGTAGAATGTTTTTCCCTAAATCCAAACTGATGTGAAGGGATAAGATTCCTTTCTTCGATAATTGGTTTTAGTCTTTTAAGAAGAACTTTTTCAAATAGTTTCGATAATGTTGGTAGCAGAGAAATTGGCCTATATGAAGCTTTAACATGCGGAGGTTTGTTCGGTTTAAGTATAATTTCATCTTTTGAGCAAGTTGGATGGAGACCTCTTGCCATTACTTTAATTGATCGATCATTTTTGTCCTCGTAGGTATACCACTGTTGACCATCAGCATTTAGTTTGTTAGCTAGAGCTTTATAATCTTCATGCTCTGTTGTATTTATTTTCCAAATATTATTGCTGAGCGATATTACTTTGTAGTCATTTCGTACTACTTCTTTCATCAGTTTCTGAATACTACCGTGGTTGGTTATTCCTAGAATATTGATCGGAGGGGGTACCTGTTTTTTCTTTTCTGTCTCATGCACTTTTGATCCAGAAAATGCTTTGCCAGTTTTAATGTGGGTTTGCATTGGCTCAACTTCTGGCGATGATTCAGCTTTCCTCTTGCTGGGGTTGGTTTCTTCTCTAGGTTTCTTATTTGCCCTCTTGGATTTCTGTAGTCTCCAATTTGTTTCTTTTTCAAGGTCATCTTGATCAGTTTTATATTCAGCTTGATCTGCGAGTACTTGAAATTGGTTGTTCATTATTGCCAAGTTTCCTGCGTTGTTATTTTTATTTACGGTTTCCTTTAGCATAAGGTTTTCTTTCTTTAGCACGGCAACTTCATTGTCCAGTTGCGCGATTAATTTCTCCATTTGCTCAAATTTATTTATTAGTTCCGCGTTATGTATTATAACTGCTTGTGCGCTGGACGTGGCTTCGGCAGTTGGCTTGGAATTTTTATGCTTGATGGAAGAGGTATTTTCCTCCTCATTGATTAGTTCACACAGCAGTGTGGTGTTCCCTGGCGGTGGGGTTGATGGTGTTGTTCTTTGGAGTGCCGTACTTCTTTCACCAAAGGGCCATTCATGTATCGCTTGTTCCTTGCTTCCAGTAGTACAAAAAGGATCAGCCTGGTTGCCTACCGACGATTTCCTTTGCAATGTCGTGTTCCTATTGAAAGAAAATTGAACTTTTGAAAACAATTTGTTTATTGTTTCATTTTAAAACCATGTATGACGTAATTTTTTGAAAAATAAAAATTGACCTGCAATTTAGAGGCAAAACCCCGAAAAATGACAAAATATTCAAAATACGTTGATGGGTGTTAAAGTAATGTAATAAATTAAACACTTATTTTTTATTTTTTTGTTTGTGTTTTATTGATTTATAGAAGTTCAATCTTTAATATTAATATTTTGTTGGACCGCCTCTTGCTTTTTATTACAGTGATACATCTCCGATTCATTGAATTTGATAAATTTTTCAAAGTCGCAGGAGATATGGATTCCCAAATCATCATCAACAAACTTTTTAAAGCATCAATCGATAGATTATAGACCAAATATTTTCAATTGGATTTAAGTCTGGACTATACGGGGGCCAGCTCAACACATCGATACCTTTTTCTACGAAGTACTTTTTTACCTTTAAATGAAGAGATAAGAAAAAAAACAAGCTTTTAACAAATTATTTATGTTTATCTGAAAGCCAATTTGTCTATCTACAATTCAATATTAATAACTCCCAATTTTGGCGGTATGGCACGGAGCGTTGTCCTGTGGACTAATTTTCTTTTCTAAATTAGGAAAATATGAATGAAAGTATTCCATATCAAATTACTTTTCGTTAACGGCTGTAACTCAGTAAATATTGATAATGATTAGAACGTCCTCCTCATGAAGAATCTTTTGCTCACAATTAATCACCCCATAAAATTTCATTATCGTCGGAAAAATTCAAATAAATAAATCGATAAAAACAATAATTTATAAATACGAGGGCGAAGTGAGAAGTCTGGTAAAAATGAAACGACGGAATAACAATTTCGGCGAAAAAAAAATTATTTTTCAACGTATTCGTCTTTTAGCTCGATACACTTAGTCCAACGTTTTTCCAATTTGTCGATCCAATATGTCATTGGTAACGGTGTAATCTGAATGGATCCCGAAAAAGTGGCATCGATAACGGACTATATCCAACTCCAACAACTATCCGGCAGCTACGACGATTCCTTGGAATGGCAGGGTGGTATCCCCATTTTATTTCCAACTTCGCTTCGATATGTTCTCCACTCACTGACTTACTTAAACGTAATCAAAAATAAATGTGGAATGAACAAGCTCAACAGGCGTTTGAAAGCCTTAAGACATCCTTAACAACGACACCGGTACTTCGGAATGCCGACTTTACAAGACATTTTTACATCCAATGTGATGCGAGTAATTGTGGAATAGGGAGTGTTTTGTTCCAACGTAACGATGATGGTACTGAATATCCAATTGCGTATTATTCGCATAAATTGAATTCAGTTCAATGCAAATACAGCGTTACTGAGCTTGAGTGCTTATCCGCTGTAATGAGCGTAAACAAATTTAGACCATATGTGGAGGGGTATTCCTTCACAATAATAACCGATCATTCAAGCCTCCGTTGGTTAATGGACCAACGAGATCTATCAGGGCGGCTTGCAAGATGGAGCCTTATGCTACAGGGTTTTAATTTTAATATCGAGGATCGAAAAGGATCTCTAAATGTCGCGTTCTTGACGCTCTGTCTAGAATTCATCGTGAACCTCTCGCTAAACTGGATGTCGCCAATAATGGTGGCGCTAGCTTATCCCCTTTGCATGTGGATTTCAATGACGAGGCGTTTAATGAAAATGCTTATGCTGGTAGGGTGAATGCCTTACAAAAAAATTCGAAACAGAAGACCAATTATCGAGAGGTCAATGGTAAATTATATATTTTACTTAATGGTAGCCGAGACGCATTTTCCGATCTCTCACCTTGGAAACTGGTGATTCCAGATCCATTAGTGTTAAGTCTCTTACAGCAAGCAAATAATGCGCCAACCAGTGCTCATCATGAATATGAAAAAACGTTAGAGGCAGCGTCAGTTTTATTGGCCTTCCATGGCACGTGATGTTCGTAATTATGTAAAAAACTGCGAAACCTGCAAGAAAATAAAACCAACAAACTATAGTACGCAGCCTGAAATGGGGAACTATCGAGAAATGCATCGTCCGTTTCAAATACTATTTATTGACTTTTTAGGTTCATATCCCCGAAGTACATATGGGAATACATATCTATTAATTCTTTTAGATCATTACACTAAATTTGAATGCCACTGCGAAGGATGTGGTTTCATTTTTAAAGAAACGTATAATCCGATAATGGGAAACAGTTTCAGTCTAATTTATTAGGCCATTTTCTCAAACCGTACGGCGTCAGGCAGCAATTTACTCCAAAATACTCTCCGCAGGCAAATGCGTCAGAGAGGGTAAATCGTACAATTATAGCCGCGATCCGAGCGTATATAGCAGATAACCATAAACATTGGGACATGTATTTAAATGAAATTGGTTCCGCTTTAAAAAATGTAAATCATTCTACAACCGAATTCTCCCCTTATTTCCTCACCTTCGGGCAACATATGATGAGCCATGGGTCCTCTTATCGTTTAATTAGGGAACTTAACTTGTTGAATGATCGCTACTTCACCACAATAATGTTAATCGGTTGTCTAATGCCCAGGAACTAGTTTTATCCCACCTGAGACGCGCTTATAATCGAAATGTTACTAATTACAATGTTAGAAGTAAATCGCGCACCTTTTTACCCGGGCAACAAGTTTTTGTTCGAAACATCGTACAATGTCACGCTGGAAGTAATTTTTGTGTTAAATTGACCTCAAAGTTTATTAAAGCTACCGTAATACGGAAAATTGGTAATGTCTCGTACGAGCTTCGTGGAACGAATGGAAAGATCTTAGGTGTATATCATGCAAAAGATATAAGATGAACTAACACAAACTTCCGTTCTGTAGATTACTATCTACGGTGTGTATAATGATATGTGTAATTATATTTATTATCTTCCTACATTTGGTAGCGCGTTATTAGTAAAATATTTATTCTTGTGATTGAATGCCCGGCTGTGAGACTATCACATGGGTGTTGGGTTTGCCCCACGATTTGTGGCAAGTGCCACTCATAAAAATAAATGAAATAAAATAACTTAGAAAAAAATGAACTCTTGTACTAAAATAAAACGATGGTATATATATTTATTTCCGTGAATGTAATGTACTGACCATTATCTATGTACACTCGTATATGCACACAAGCATTGTATTTTAAAAATTGTAATTATATTATGTATGGATTTTCGATACAGATTAGGTATAGATTTATGAGAGATAGAGAAGTTAAAAATATTTATGTATTAATATGAAAGAAATGTTAATAGCTGGAGAGATGTTTTGATGTACCAAAGAAGTTAGTCAGTTGATGATGGACTGGTCAAGTGGTGAAATACGAAAAACAAAAATGTTTTGGAGTTAATGTGCAGAAGAAATATAACTTGCAATTTTTTTTTGTACTGTGAAGAAAAACATACAACTATATTATTAAAAAGCCACTGGCACCACTGTAACTATTATAATATAATGAAAAGATGTTGTTCGTGAAGGTCAAAAGATTAAAGCTTCATCACCAATATATAATAGCGCGTTTAGTACCCCATGTTAACTTATAAAAAAAACACAGAATTTAACTATTAAATTTATAATCTATATATAAAAATTAATTTATTGAAAAAGAAATGTTTAAATGTAATAAATTTATGTATATACAAAAAAAAATTAATTTACTTATAAGTAAGATATTAACTTAAAACTATCAAAACGAAAAAAAAAATATTATTAACCCTACACCCAAAACTTAAATGTATAAAAAAAAATATGATAATAAAAAAAAACTAAATGTACATTTTAATGTTTTAAACAAAATTTCGTAACCTTTGCGTTGCGGATCCGATATGATAATTTATTAATGCCGGGTAAATGAAGGACATCCGAAGCAACAGTTTTAAACCACGTTCCCATTTTATTTTTATTCTTATTATTACTATTATATATTATTATTATACATATTGTTACGTTTTTGCCTTGTCAAATTCAAGGTTCGATCACTGGATTGTGAATAAAACAAACGATGTAAATTCTAGAACACACTAAATTTATTTATTTCCGATTAAACACTAATTTAATTATTTCACTTATTTAACTTAATTATTTAACTTCACAATAATTATTTTACTACACTTTAACAACACTATATTACACGTTAATAACACTTTATTTCACTTTATAAACACTTTCCTTTTAATTACTATTAGCACTCTCACGGTTAAAACACAACTGATTTTCTCCCAAATGTCTGTCGCGTATTTATACAAAATATTCTAACCATTCTAGAAATGTCCAGAATATTCGACTAGTCTAGATAAGTCTAGACACCTCTACTGTTCTACTTTATAACAATTTTACATTAACGATAGTGTCGCTATTCAAACATAGATGTCGCCACGATCGTAACATTACCCCCTACATAATCCTGATTCTTCCCGAACAGGATCCAACTCACTACCCCTGTAGATCGCTAATCGCTCAATATGCACCACCTTCAACTTTCCTCGCTGCCCTTTCTTGATCCGGGTAGACCACGTCATTTATTCTAGTGATGATGGTGTAGGGCCCTTCCCATGAAGGTTGCAGCTTTGGTGATAAACCCTTCTTCCGTTGTGGGTTGTAAACCCATACTAACTCTCCTTCTTCGAAACCTTTATTATTTGCTCGTATGTCATATCGAGCCTTCATCCGGTCACTTGATACTCGTATCTTCTCTCGTACAAACTGGTGTATCTCGTCGAGTTCTCCTCTCATCTGGTCAACATAATTCTGTCTATCTAAAGCTGATGACGGAACAGCTCCAAACTTTAGATCTCCGGGTAATCGCAGATTATTTCCAAAAAGGATTCTCGCTGGTGTCATTCCCGTTGAGTCATGTACTGCTGATCGATACGCCATCAGGAACATCGGAATATGTCGATCCCAGTTGCGTTGATCATTTTCCACGACCTTTGCTAAATATTTCTCCAACGTTCCGTTGAATCTTTCCACCATACCATCCGACTGTGGATGCAAAGGCGTTGTTCTTGTTTTATTTATACCGAGTAATTGACAGACTTCCTGAAATACAACTGACTCAAAGTTTCTTCCTTGGTCTGTGTGAATCTCCATTGGTACTCCAAAACGACTTATCCAATTATTAACCACGGCGTCAGCTATCGTGCTTGCCTCCTGATTGGGTATGGGATACACCTCTGGCCATTTGCTAAAATAGTCCATTATTACTAGAACATATTTGTTACCAACATCCGTAGTCCGGAATGGTCCTGCCACATCCATTGCGATCCTTTCAAACGGCGCTCCAACGTTATATTGCTGCATTGCTCCCTGACTTTTCCGTGCAGGACCTTTTACCGCCGCACATTGATCACATTTCTGGCACCACTCCACTACAGATTGTCTACATCCTGACCAGTAAAAACGTTGACGTATTTTGGCAAGTGTTTTATTAATTCCCAGATGACCCCCACTTGCCCCTCCGTGATACTCCTTCAATATCTCGGCAATCCTAGACTTAGGCACCACTTTTACCAATTGTTTCACATTACCGTCCGAGCTTTCCCATATTCGTTTTAAGCATCCGTTCTCGATTTGGAGGCTATCCCATTGTACCCAGTAAGCCTTTACCGTGGGACTCTTATCCGCAATTTCACACCAAGTTGGACGATTTCCTGTCTCTTTAAATTGCATGATTAATGCCAAATCTGGATCTGCTAACTGTTCGTCCCTAACCGTTTCATCCGTCCATTCCTTATCGGGTAGTATTTGCATAAGCCTGATGTCGATAACGTCTTCCTTTGCTTCTATACGCCCGCAGTGCTTACATTGCAGTGCATCAGCATTTCCATGTGCACTCCCTTTCCGATGTTCGATCTGGTAATGATAGCTCTGTAGTCGCTCAATCCAACGCGCTACCTGTCCTTCTGGGTTCTTGAACTGCAGTAGCCAACGTAATGCTCCATGGTCCGTTCGTATATGAAATTCTTGGCCATAGAGGTACTTATGAAAATGTTTCACACATTCCACTATAGCCAACAATTCCTTACGAGTTACACAATAGTTACGTTCTGGTTTAGATAACACCTTCGAGTAATAAGCTATTACTCTTTCTTGCCCTTCCATTTCTTGCGACAACACCCCTCCGATGCCATCATTACTTGCATCGGTATCAAGAATAAACTTACCACCAGGTATAGGGTATGCCAACAATGGTGCCGTACATAATCGCCTTCTCAACTCATTGAATGACTCCTCTTGTTCGTCATTCCATTCAAATGCTCTGTTCTTCCGGGTCAAATCGTGTAAGCTCTTTGCTACATTGGCAAATCCTGGCACAAATCGCCTATAATAAGTGCACAATCCGAGGAAGCTCCGTAATTCCCGTAAATTTTTAGGTCTTGGCCAGTCCTTTACCGCTGATATTTTCTCCTCATCGGTGTGGATTCCATTGGTCGTTACCTTGTGCCCCAAAAATTTTACGTTTTTCCGTTCTGAATAATGAACACTTCTTCGGATTCAACTTTAAACCGGCTGATTGTAATCGCTTCCATACCTCTGACAAATTTGTTAAGTGTTCTTCGAAATCCTTTCCCATAACAATGATGTCGTCCAAATACACGAGGCAAGTCTTCCAGTGCAGTCTCTTTAACACGCGCTCCATAAGTCGTTCAAAAGTTGCCGCGCCATTACATAATCCAAATTGCATCACGTTAAACTGCCATAGCCCATTACCCACACTGAACGCCGTTTTTTCACGATCTTGCTCTTGGACTTCCACCTGCCAATACCCGCTTTGTAGGTCCAATGTTGAAAACATTCTAGAACCTGACAATGTGTCTAACGTGTCATCGATCCTTGGTAATGGGTAGCTATCCTTTTTCGTTACTGAATTTAGCTTTCGGTAATCGACACAAAATCGCATTTTCCCATCCTTCCTTTGGACTAATACTACAGGTGAACTCCATGGACTGTTTGATGATTCATTCACTCCAGCTGCCTGCATGTCCGTTACCATTCGGTCCACCTCTTCTCGTTTTGCTAAACGTAGCCTTCTCGGCGCTTGGCGTACAGGTGTCTCCGTTCCGGTATCAATTCGATGTTTCACCATGTTAGCCCTTCCATTATTATCCGGTGTATTGCAAAATATCGACTTATACTGTTCGAACAGTTGTCGTGCTGAATTTTTCTGGTTCATGGTAAGATCCCCAGTCCATTTCTGCATGAGGTGTTCTACTATTTGCTTTTGTCCTTGAGTATCGGTGTTTCTAATCGGATTTTTCTGCTCGCATTTCATTATCGTTGACACCTCTTCACATTTACCAATAACAGTTCCTTTCTTAATTGTTTTTGTATTTTCCGAGAGATTTAGAGTCCTAATCGGTACCCTACATTCGTTATCTGATTTTACTAACGTCCTCCCTATCATAATTCCTTTGGTTTCGCTTTCTTCTTCACTGGCTTCTACAACCCACAACCTGGGTGGTCCAGAACCTCCCTCCAATCTCCCCCACACAATTGTTTCCGAATTCGGTGGCAGCTTTTCCCGATGTTCTATTATTACCCGCCTAGTAGTTGTTTCAACATCATCCACTCGCAGTGGTAACTCGAAATTATCACAGTCCAATACTCCTCTTCCAACATCCACCACGAAGCCATTCGCCCTCATGAAGTCCATCCCCAAGATGACTTCATCCACTATCTTTGCGACCAGCACTTCGTGTTGGAATTGAGCATTGCCTATCTTAATTCCCACAAGCTTTCTGCCCTTTATGTCTCCGCTCTCTCCTGTGGCTGTACGTAATTTCAACTCATTGGCTGGTAGTACTCTTCCCTTTACTAGATCCTCACGGACAAACGTGCGCGCCTCTCCTGTATCCAGGGTAATAACACAGCTCTTCCCGTCAATACTTCCTTTAATTGTTAAGCTGTCACCGACTCGTCCCAATCTCGAAATAGGGATGGAGGTTATGGGGCAATTGGTTGTGGGAGTCAGCTTCTGCCCCTTTAGGCTGACTCGTTGTAGTTTAACGACTCCTTTCGTTCTTGGCCATCTTCCTTGACCAACGTTCGCCCTCTACTTAATACTCGTCGTTGCATAGGAGATCGCGATCTTGTAGGTCTCCATTTTCCTTCTTTACAGTCTCTCGACATATGACCCATTTTGTCACATGTCCAACATTTTATTTTGCTACCACCCTCTCTGTATCTTGGAACCGACCGCTCGACGTTGGTGCTGCTATCCATTTCTATTCGTCGTACCTTAAGCGACGGTTTTATGATAGCCTGCGCAGTTTCATTTATTAAAGCACATGCGATGGTCTCGGCAAAAGTAGCCTTAGGTGATAACATCACCACGATCGTAACAATATATATATTTTTATCTTTAATTATTGTTCAACAAATCTTAATTATGATATTATTATCATATTATTTATTCACAATTCCAGATAGTCTTTATAATCGAATCACAAATCACTTTAGTGTTAGTATTTGGATTCCATATTGTCTTTATAATTAACACCAGTTTTATATAAACAATTTTTATTAAAAAAGCTAATGAAATTCCAACAGGTCAACTTTCATCAATTTTTTTTTCAATTATTTGCGTGATAAAGTGCAATAAAGGTAAATATAATTTTTATACAATTTTATTTCATTCCCTCTAAATAATCATAATATAGTTTTTATTTCTTATTTACAGATAAAATATTTCACCTAAAACTATATGCATATTGCAAAAAAATAAATATTAAAATAGATGTGCGATTCGTATATATGTATACATACGAGTATATCGGCGGTGTAAAATTTGCCTGAGAAAGAATATTTTATTATTTATACAAAACTAGAAAACCTTTTGAATAGATCCTAAATTTTGATATATAGGTAAAGTAAAAAAAAAAAATATCGTATTTCTCATAAATATTCAAACAAGTAATGTTAGCTTAAAGAGCAACAAAAAAAAATCTCATCATAATCAAAAGAAATACATAAAAATATATTTTCGTTTTAATATAAAAAAAAGATTACAAATAATCATTATGATCATCATCCCATCCTGGTTCAAAATAACACACACACACACAACATATAAATTTTTTTTTTTGTTACCTCTTGATTTTTAGTTTTGATTCAAAAAGTAACAAACAACAAAATATGAAAATATTTATATTATGAAAATCAAAAGGTTAAACGCAATAATAAATTTTCTTTATTTTTCCAGATTTCTTTGCGGAATTAAAATTCTTTTATTTGAAAAAAAAAAAAAAAAAACATTTTCTATTCAACAAAATGTATAAATTTATATTTTTTGTTTAGTTATATTCATGTACATGAGATATGATTGCATGATGACCCCCAGTCTCTTGACGTTGCGTTAAAAGGGAAGAATGTGTTGCATGCACGGACACAAGAAAAGTTGATTCTATTATGTGGATTTATTTTGACAAATGCGATATAAAATGTTACTTTTGCTGAACTGTATTATGAGGGATATTGTGTTTTATCGTGTTTTGTATTGTTCTTTGCAGAATACTTAAACCAACTATGGTACACTGTTCTAGAAATTAAGGAAGAAGCAGAGTTAAGTAACACTCCTCTAGCTAACTCCTATCGAGTTTAAAGAAATTTGAAGTTTTAATTGGTCGATACTTAGAGTTTCGTAGATTGATAATTTACTAGAAAATAGTTTTCATTTGTTTAGGAGAAAGGTTACACTGTTATTTACAAAACGTTAAATGAGAAACCGGCAGCTACAATATAGCGGAGCTTTGCTGAAATGTGTATTCAAATTGGCTTATCAACACTTACGGAGAATTCCACCCTAGCTTTAGAATAGCTTTTGGTTAGGAAATCGTTTTAAACTCGTTCGACGATTTTTTACGAGTTACATCGCGTTATTGCGTTTAGTTAATTTTTAATTTGTGACTCATGAGACGATTTTTTATGAGTTATCGATCTATAAACATTTTTAATTTGTGGGATTATTTTATGTCTCGATTTTTTGAGTGATTTTGGGTGACGATATTTCTTATGACCATTTTTCGTGTGATATATTTTTTGTGGGTTGTGTGCCGATTTTTCAAATAATAATTTTTTTTAACCTTGGAATCATATAAATCTTATTAATTTCTGTGATACTTTGATGTGCTGATTACTTGATTTGTGTGACGATTTTTAATTTAGACGATTTGAATCTATGTTTTGTATATGTGATAATTTTTGGTTTGACGATTTCTGGTAGAACGATTTGTTGTGTGACGAATTTAAGTTATCCTAACTATAAGCAATTTCAATTAACCGTGGGTATTTTTATTATTATTTTATTAAAACGGTTGGAACCTACAGAGGTTCCGCACTCAATGCCACAGTGGGCCCATGGTGCAAACCTTTAGAATCTATCCTTACTCGCATAAGCTCTTCTTCTAAGCCACTTCTGCGCCAGTACAAGTGAAGCGAACTTCTTAAGAGCACCCTTACAACCGTTGAAGCAAATGGGAATTGGTGGCTCGGGACCACAGAATTTACAGCGCGATCCAGCTTTCGCTAACAAGTCAGCAACCTCATTTCCCACAACGCCACAATGAGCAGGCACCCACATGACCCTTACTCTCGAATTAGAGCAAAGGAGATTAATGAAGTGTTTGCACTCTTTGACCAGTTTGGATGTAGTCAAAGGGTTTTTAAGGGTATTGAGCACGGCTCTACTATCGGTGCAGATAGTAATATCTTTGCCTAAATTACTAAACTTAAACGCCTCAATTGCACTATGGGTAAGTGCAATTAATGAGACTACCCGAGAATCTGAGCCCATACTTTGGACAAAAGAAACCAAACCCTGCACTGACTTCTGATCGAGAGCCACCCGCAAAAAGAAACTATCGACTCAGACAACTGTCTATGAAAATTCTGAGGGAGCCACGGTTCTCTCGAAGGGAAAACGACGGAGAATAAATTGGTGAAGTTAAATTCGGGCAAAAGCCTGTCATTCACCATTTTAACCTCCGGAATATGTGACTTAAACTTATTAAGAATCTGTCTATGCCCTGTACAAGTCCCGAAGGTATTCCATGCCCCAATGCACTTCAGTCGAAACGCAGCAGAGCACGCCATACCAACAATGTAAGACTGCAATTCGGCCAAGCATAGCATAGACTCCATAGCAAGAAGGGGAGTAGACGACATAGCCCCGGTAATAGCCCTACAGGCTGTCATCTGCAATCCATCCAGCTTTGCTACAGAAGACGTCAGTTTCACAACTGGCCACCATACAACTGCTGCATAAGACAGTAAGGGTAAAACCAGTGATTTGTAGATGAATAACATCATTTTAGTGATCAGACCCCAGCAATTGCTAAAGGCCCCTCTGCATTGCCAAAAGATAGCAATGGCCCTCTGTGGTTTATGACCAAGGGGAAATTTCCAGGAGGTTTACTATCTAGAATAAAGCCTAGGTATTTCACGTGCTCTGTCCTTGTAATTGCTCTACCAAATAGAGTGGGAACAGATAAATTAGCACTGTCTCTACGTCTGGAAAACACGACCAAATCAGTTTTCGAGGGATTGACGTGCAACCCCTTTTCAACACACCAAACTTCCGCTATATTAAGGGCGTTCTGTATCAGATCATATAAGACTTTCAGGTATTTACCAGAAACTGTCAAAACGAGATCATCCGCGTAGCTTTGCACGATGAACCCAGATCGCTGCAATTTAACAAGTAATTCATCGATAACCATGAGCCACATCAAGGATGAGAGTACTCCTCCTTGAGGACAACCTTTGGCTACTTTGACAGACACTGGTGAACCATCTAACTCAGTCTCAATTATACGGGATTTGAACATTGAGTCGATGAATTTAACAATAGTTTGATTAATATTAAAATTGGTACACGCACTCGTGATCGAAGAAAACGAAGTGCTATTAAAAGCTCCCGCAATGTCAGGAAGGTACCTACAAGAAACTCTATGTAATTAAGTGATCTTTCGATTCTAGTAACGAGTTCATGTAGAGTTGTTTCGCATGGCTTACCAGCTCTGTAAGTATGTTGTATGTTACTGAGTGGGGAGGTAGTTACATAGTTATCCCTTATAAATCTTTCGATGACCCTCTCTAAAGCTTTAAGAAAAGTAGAGGTCAGACTAATGGGCCTAAAAGCTTTAGGGTCGGTATAATCCAACTTGCCAGCTTTAAGTATGAAAACTACTATACTCCTGCTCCAGGATCATGGTGCAGTACTAAAAGCAATGCACGCCTGGAACAGATTGAGCAGGTGAGTACGGATGGGTAGAAAACCATGCTGCAATTTAGCAGGGAAAACGCCGTCAGGATCACTCGATTTGAACGGTGCAAACGAGAAAACACTCCAGTGTAGAACATCAGTAGTGATCAGTCTACGGACTAAGTTCCCTATCCGGCGTACCGACAAAAATGGCAGGAGACTCGGAGGCAACCACAATCGAATCAACAGAGTCACATCCAGGAAAATGGACAGACAACAGCAGCTCACCAACTTCTTGCCTGCAGGAGGTGAGTTTCCCGGAAGGTAGGCTAAGGGTATCAAGTTTGCAAGTATCATTCTTAGCCAGAGTTTTGTTAAGTCTGGCGAGAACAGATAAGCTATCAATTTCCTCACAGAAATTTTTCCACGCAGCTCTCTGGTTTTAAGGACGGTGGATTTCTGAAAAATCCTGCTGAACTTCGAATCTAAACAAGAAACCGCGCCATTAATGAGGTACGGTTCTTTGATTAGACAAAAATTTATATGCGATACAGCAAGCAGCGTCTTCAACTCATAAGAGGCTGATTTGCTATGATGCAGATTGATCTGTTTGTATGGACTTCATGGAGCATGGACTTCATCATGAAGACCAGCCGTGAAGTAATAATATAATAATAAAAACAAAACACTACGGCCCTGAGATGACCCTGAAACGGATCCTCTCATATGGACGTATTGTAGCGACAATCCGGACCCAGTAATGTATTCGAAGGACTACTGGTCAACCCTAAACACAATCGATTGGCGATTAGCCTCTCGCTTGCATCGGATAACCTTCCATCCAGTGGTCGATACATTTGGGTCATTATGCCGATGTTCATGATAACTACACTCGGATTCTCGGTGGCCCAGGAATCCATGAGTGCAATATCAGAGGTTTCGGGGGCACACCAACCGAAAGTTGACAACCCTCCCAGACGTCCTTGATTCTGTTGATTTCCCCACAGAGCCAAGCGTACGTCTCATCATTGCTCACTTTGCAAATGGTGACACCATCGACCAGGTAGCAACCTAGCAATTGCGGTACAAAACCGGAAGATTTAGCCGTCTCGAGAGTTCGACGACTAAGCTCTTTGCGGAAAAGAGGCAAATTTTTCTCATTAAGAGTAATAGCTGCGTTCCTTTCCCGCACGCAAAATTTTTTAACATTAGCATCGGCTACTGTTTGGGCGTACGTTCGCGGTTTTTTTGCGAGGCGTAGTGCCAGATGCTGAGCTGGGCCTTTTGGGTGCAGCCTAAGAGCCAGGCTCCTCGGAGTTTACACCCAATGCTAGTCCGGACAGCCTTTTTTGCACACGTTGGCGGCGACGCTTGCCAAGCCGCTTAGTTTTACCGCGATGGCTTGGCTCCGTTATAGAGCCCTCACCACCCGAAAGTAGTAGGGCAGTCTCCGAACCCGAAATGATGTCTGAGTTGAAACCGTCAGCACTTAAAGTGCTGAGGTCATCGAACTCCAAATCGGACTCATTGACTGTCCCCATGGTAAATTTCCAGATTTACCGTGACGTCCGACCTGAAAACATAGAAACTGTGGGTAACTCGCTATAAATATTTTCAATCTGTGAGATGGTTTTGTGAGATCTGATTCAGTGTAACGATTTTTTACTATGTACATACCACATTTTATATGCTTATTTCGTGTGACGATTTTTTCAAAAGAATGATTTTGAAGGATTACTCACTGTTAAAATTCTAAATTCGTGTGTGAATATTTATCGTGCGACAATTTTTTACGAGCCATTTTATGTGTTAATTACATTCTTCATTTGTATGATAATTTTGTTGCAATTTAGTGACGCTGTTCACGTGACTATTTTTTGCGCATATGAAAGGCTTGACGAAAGTTATAACCGATACTTTGTAGTTAGTTTGTAACGAAACAGGTACATATAAATTTTTATTTTCGAACTTTCGTAAATTAATTGCGATTTTTGCGATAACAAATCGTTATTTTTTAAACGACTTACCTTTAATATTTTAAAATGTTAATGATTATTTGAGACAATTTCGACTCATGAGACGATTTTTCTTATGACCATTTTTCGTGTGATGTCTTGTGTACCGATTTTTCAGATAATTAATTTTTACACCCAGGAATATAAATCTTAATAATTTCTGTGATACTGACATACTGTGCTGTGTTGATTACTTGATTTGGGTGACAATTTTTAATTAGAACGATTTGAATCTGTGTTTTGATATTATGAAAAGTTTAGGTGTGACGAATCTTCGTGTGACGATTTTTCGTGAGCCGGTTTAACGTGTGGCGATTGCTTACATCTTTAATTTTATTAGTGAATTGGTGTTATAATTATTCGTGTGACGATAACCATGTGACGGGGTAACCTTGCTTTACATATTTAGATTTGTTTGATGATTTTTCATGTTACGATTTAGTGTGAGAAGATTCTTTATGCCACGATTTATACCAAGTTACCCTATCTATAATCAATTTCAATTTTACGTGTAAACTCGCCATAAACATTTTCAATCAGTGAGATGATTTTGTATGATCTGATTCAGTGTGACTATTTTGCGGTTTTTACTGGGTATCTCCATATTAACATTATTTACGACGATTTGTGACGATATTATAGAGGATGATTTTGAACTAGTTACCTTATAAACATTCTTAATTCGTGTGCTGATTTTCTGTGAATATTTATCGTGTGACGATTTTTTTGTTTCAATTTAGTGACACTCTTTATGTGATTCGTTTTAAATCAAATCAAATTGTATTTTACTTTTAGCGACGATTTTTTATGAGACTATTTCTTGCATGCTCTTTAATTTGAGTAGTGGTTCTGGGTGTCGTTTTTCGTACGTCGATTTTTCGTGGGTAGATTTTTAATCTAATGATTTTGTACATGTTCCTTGGTATAAACATTTTCAATTTGATTGAAATTTATATTTTATGTGATAACTTTTCGTGTAACGATTTATCGTATGATGGAAAAACTCCGGTATAAAGATAAACATTTTCTATTTGTGTCATGATTTTATGTGATTAAATGTGAGATTATTTTTCGTGTAACGATTTTTTACAGGTGACAATGTGTTGTTTTTGTTTGATGGTTTTGTACGGTAATTTGATGTAACAATTTTTGGTGGAACGATTTTTTTCGCTTTAAACATTTTCAAATTGTTTAATATATTTTTGTTTTGATATTATTGAATAAATTTTCGTGCAACGATTTATCGTGTAACGATTGTTTACCTCACAGTAAATATTTTCCATGTGTGCCATGATTGATGTGTTTATTTTTCACGATTTGTACACATTCTCAATTTATGTGATATCTTTCTGTAACCATTTATTAATTCGTTTAATGAGTTCGTATGTTGATTTTGTGTGCATTTTTCGTACGACCATCTTTAACGAGAATTCTCGTTTTAAGTATTTTCATTTTATGTGATGATTTTGAGTGACCATTTTTACTGGCTCGTGTGATCCGAGTTTTTAAGAATGACCTCGTTAGAATTGTGCTCAATCTGCTTAATGATTTCGTGTTTTGATTTTGCTTGGCAATTTTTGTGTGGGGATCTTTAACCTTATTTTAAACGTTTTTATTTTGTGGAACGCTTCTGTGTGATAATTTTTCTAGCTGAGACTTATTATGGATACCTCGCGATAATCCATACCTCGATAATTTTACCAAATGATTTTGTGTCATGATTTTTTACAGTTTATCTCATTGTGAGTTTAATTTGCGTGATGATTTTGTCAGTTTATAGGTAATGAACTTTTGACGATATTTCGTGTGACGATTTTGTACAGGTTTAATAAATTTATTCTGTCATTTTTTGTAACGAATTTCCGTGTTGAAATTTTTTACGGTTTACTTTGTGTGGTAATGTACAGTGATGATTTTCTTTATGCGATTCTTGAGACGAACGAAATATTTCGAATTGTGTCATGATTTTGTGTGTTGATTATGTTTGATGATACTTCGTGGGACAACTTATCGTGAATAATTTTTATTATAACGAATTTTTATCTCATTGTGTGATGAATTTATGTTGTATTGTTTGTGACTATACTTTTCGTATGACGATTAGTTAAAGAATAAAGTATGTCAATTTAGTATAATGATTTGTTGTAATGATTCTTTGTGTGACCATTCACAAATATTTTCTAGTTGTTTGAGATTTTTTGTGCGAACATTTTTTGCTATTAACATTTTTAATTTGTGTGAAGATATATTGAGTGATGATTGTATTTATGGATCTTTATATTAAAAAATTTGATTTATTTTACAGTCGAACGGACAGGGAATGATTGCAATACTGAAGATTTTGAGGTTCTACATCATTAAAGGGATTGATTTTGTAGTTATTTCACAAAGTGTTTAATAGCAATTTGATTGGAATTAATTTCTATCGTTTTATTTATTCATTTATTAAAAAATAAAATTATAAAATTCTATTAAATATATGTTTCTGTTAAAAATTGTAATTTTAGTATATTCATTTTTAAAGCGTTTCGTCTAGATCCATCCCTACTTTTTACGGTCACCTCGGCTATAATTATTTGCAATTGATTTGTTGATTTTTTGTGTTAGTTTGATTTAAATATTTTAGTTAATAGATGCCCTGATTTTCGACTCTTCTGAACGATAAAAATATTTATTCCAGAAACTCCGACAAGTGTTCTAATAAATAACAATAAATTAAATATTTAACGTTATTGAACAACTATTGTAGCCTAATTCTGGTCTAAACTCAAATTTCGGTCGCCATTGTATATTCGACTTTAATGTTTTTGATCACTTTAATAACCGTTTGTGTGATGTACTGCTCACCAATATGTTTAAACTTAGGTCCAGATATCATATTGGTAGTTTTTTTTGGTGCTGCTACCACAAATATTTTAGCCATTTTAGAATTTGTTTTATTGTTTTAGTATAACACTCACGACCAACGTTAAAATTTAAACTGACAAAGTTTTGTTCAATGCAGTGTATTTATATATACAAAAACTATAGCATACCGTTAAACCTTAAATAAATTGACGCTAATTAAAATAGAACGCGGCGTTTGAAAACGACAGCGTTTAGTTTTGTACCATAGTCGATTAGATTAAACATTATTAGTTTATAGTTTTAACGGTGACCTTCGCATTTAATTATTTTATATTTTGCCAAACGATATACAAAAAATGACAAACATTTCTTGGTGTACATTTATTAATAATGTTACAATTTATTATTTTGAAAACGCCCAGTTTTTGAAAAAGATTACGTAAACAGAGGTTTACGTATATAGCATCATGTGTACCTGACACGTTTCACAACGAAAATTTGTATATACATAGTAGTTATTCATAACGTGATTCAAAAAAATTTCCGATTTATCCTATAGGATCCATGTGATTCATTAAACACAAGTAAAATATTTCCGGTGACGAAAAAACCATTGTTAATAGCAAGCGAAACTAAGACCTTTCCAATTTGTGAAAGGAAGTAACAATGAATTTCTAATTTCTTTATACATTTTAGAACTGCGATGTTTATTCGGAATAGACACATAATACTTTTATTGCCGAACCTATATTTAACACAGAATGTTTTAATTAGAATATTTTTATATTTTTTAAATTTATTCCATAAATTAGTGAATCTAAAAAATATAATTAAAACGTTTTTTAATTTTAAGTTTAAAATGTTACTTATCTCTCTCACTCTATATATATATATATATATATATATATATATATATATATATATATATATATATATATATATATATATATATATATATATATATATATATATATATATATATATATATATATATATATATATATATATATATATATATATATATATATATATATATATATATATATATATATATATATATATATATATATATATATATATATATATATATATATATATATATATATATATATATATATATATATATATGTATATATATATATATATATATATGAGGATTATAGCGTATAATTAAGATTAGAATCACAACGGCATAAATTTATGATTAAACTATATAAAAGACATTAGGAAAGGGCCATTTTATAACACCGTGTGATTATTCAAGACACTTATACCTAATTAATAAATACATAAATGAATTTAAACACAGCTTGTGTTTTTCATTCACGACTCCACATATATACATACATATATAGATATAAACTGATAAAATATTATGAAGGAGAACTTGTCTGGTTGTGCGGTGCACTATTATAGCTTAAACTATGGATGGATGTACATAAAAAATGTAATGTCGCCATATAGATATAGCTATAAGCCAGCAGCACAGTATCCAACTTGGCTAAAACTTTATTATAAATTTTTTTTATTTATATTTTTTGTGTGTCTCATTAATTTGTACGTACTATAAGAAATATAAAATTATTTTTGTCATCATGCTGTTACAAAAATACCAAAATGCCATTCCGCGTATATAGGGTATTGATATTTGTAATGATAGTTGGTTTTGTAATGATCTTGAAATATGAAATTGGATATATATATAATTATAAAAATTCACATCAGTTGGTGATTATTTTTATGTACCAAGACATTTATTTTATTCATTTTTCTTGTAAATTGTTAGTCAACTTTGGTTTGGTTAATATTTAAAAATACAATAATAATAATAAATGTTCATGTTTTATCTTACATATATGTACATATAAGCTATACATAGGTATGTATATTTAATGAATAGATGAAGTTCAATGAAATTTAAATTGTTTTGTAATTGGATTATATTAAACTAACGGTTATGTTGTTGAATGTATATATGATTGCGTGACTTGAAAAATTAAAAAATACTCATCTTCGAGTTTGTATTGTGTCATCAGCAGAGTGGTTAAAATTTAATAAAGGAAAGTATTTTAAGTTACGAGCCAAATCCAAAATATGTGCTAAATTTTACAGCAAAAATTCTCAAATATTGCAGGTGGCGCTTGGTTTACTACCAGAATATGAATTTTATTAAAAATATTTTATCGGATTGTGCCTATCAAAGTAGAGTTTTTTTCATATTTCTGGGATCTGGAACCGACGAATCAAAATAACAAAATCTTCAAATCAAATTTACGAAGGAAACCACCCGAAATATACGATGCAGTTTAGATTAAAGTATAATGAACTGGTATATTATCATTATGTAAAGCATACGTCAATGAAGCCTCACAATAAATTTAAAAATGAAGACAGCTCTTTGTATTTAATCGCCATAGGTGCCAATCACTAAAATAAAATGAATCCATATCCACTATTATTTGGAACCGGTTAATTATTACCCGTCTTCTAAGTTGATGAAATAGTACTTCATTTAATAGCAAATTGGTTAGACATTATTACCAAGCTTATCTGTCATATAGGGTTAGGCAGATTAACTAATTATAAACTACACACTAACGCATCGTGCACTGTATTCCACCTACATATATAATTGTTATATATTGCTAATTTATAATTTATTTGTTGTATATATTTATCTCGTATTATTGATTATTTTGTGCCGCTAAAAAAAAATAAAGCTCACTTCTGCTGTACCCATCGATGAAGACACATCAGGAACGTGTTTGTTTTTGTTTGTTCATCGATTGGAAAACGCCATCTTCATTCTTCAGTGGTCGGGGCAAAAACGCTTGCCCTCGCAAATATTCATGATGTCAAAAGTGGGATCATCATGACGCATATTATAATCTTCATGCATTGGATCCATCAACGTAAAATTTACTGCCTTTGCTGTGTAATTACTGTCACCTCGTCTATTAAATTGATAGCGGTTTGCTGCTGTTATACTGTTTTGATGAGTTGTGCTTTAATTTGACATCTTAAACGTGCTGAAAAAGGTATTGCTGTTTATATGGAGTGACTTCGCAACGGTATTTCACGTGGATGAAAAACTCTCTTCAAGAGGCAACACTGTCTCAAGAGCACCTTCGCTTGAATGAATTCACTAGATGCTATGGACCTTATGAAAAAGACCAAATGGTCATTGAGCTGGAAGAGGATAAGGATATTACTTATTAGATGTAACTTATAGTTCTCTGGACCAACAATGTTACAATCGTCCGAGTGTCCATTGCTTATACAAAGTTTGGAACCAGAATGCAGCAAATTCAAAAAATGTACGACTTTCATGGATGAGTCTCCCACGGGCGACAGTATTTTTACCAATATTAAGTACTTATCTTAATAATTATCAGCGGTTGACCAGGATTCTTGCACAATATTTGCAATAAGTGCATTAACGCAATCTCTGGCTATAGCAAATACTTTGCTGGCGGATTGTCAGTGACTATTCACTTTGTTTAATATGAATGCTTTTCAGAGTTAAAAAATGGTCTACAAATGAAGACAAATGGTCTACAAATGAAGAAGCGAGTTCAAGAAGCACTTCCATTCCAGTGTGTTGGGATAGATTTTTGTTGCCCATTTTAAATTACATACCAAACACGTGGCCAAACACCAAATATATCTCTGAAATTTTGTCTCCTTTGGAACAAAGGCTGTCTATTTGGAATTAGTCGTAGACCTATCATCAGCTGCCTTTCTGAATTTAGGCGTTTTTGTGCTACTCAAGGTCTGTGCAAGAAGGTGGTGTCTGCGACAATGGAACAAGTTGCGTTGTTGAAGATTCTGATTTATATCAAATATACCGTCTTTCAAAAGACTTAAATTTGCACCATGACATGAAGCACCTGCGCCAGGAGGACAAAATAGATTAGATTTTCGTACACCATGGTCTCCTGATTTTAGAGGACTTTGCTGACATAAGCTTCAGACGGTTTAGCGATTCACTCCTGGTCATTTTCTTATATGACGGCCACTTACTGTTGTTCCTGAACCCAACATCAAGAATCCATTGGATACAATAAACGGTGGGGTCTACTCCAACAATGAGTTTAACATTTTTGGACTATAGATGTCAGGACTATCTACAAGAACTACAGCATCGCCGTAAATCGATATCTCAGCAAGCAAACATTGCTCTTAGCCAAATTATGGTTGTTAAGGATGATAATTTTCCTTCTATAAAATGGCAAATGGGAATGGAGTGGCTTGGCCTCGCAAATATTCACCTATATTATGGAGCATTCACGCATGATTGAAATATTTATTATGGTCATGTTGATTGGAAATAAATCATGGAAGTTGGGTTAAACACTCAAATGGATCATCCTCCTTGTAAGGAACTCCTTGTTGGCTTGTCAACAAGTTAGGCTAGAAGGTTGCATTTGTTGAAAACTGTTCAGCAGTTCCGTCGGTCTGATTTTTTGTTTTACTGAATTTTCATCCAAATTCAAAATATTTAATTCTAAATCCTAAAGTAGTTTTTGAATGGTAACCATGGCTGATCAGAAATGCTTTCTCAAACTAATAACGCGTTATTTTAGAATTTTATATGAAAAGCTTTCGTTTTCGATTCACTATAATGAAATCAAATTTCATTTTAATATTACATATAGCAATCTTGACCACTTTCTTTGTATGACCAAATAATGTCCATTATCTTGGTGGCTCTCTTGCGTGAACACTTGGCGTCTAACACTTGGCCGGAGAATTGAAAAGGCTGTTCTTCTTGGAGAATTTTAATTGTCTATTGGCGCATATACAGATACCAAACTTACTTATACAAATTAGTGTGACGCACAAGGTAAGTTTTAACGTATATCCATCTCCTAACATGATTTTAAAAGTTACTTAGGGAGATGGTCTACCAAAAAGTGTCACAAGACTAAAAATATAACCGAAAAATCGCAAAAAAAACCCACCTAAGTAGCCAAAACAAGACGTAGGATCTACGTCATATGCACGAATAATTGGATGGTTGATATTTCACTTTGCGTTAGAAATTAGAATCGCAAGGTTAAACCATTGTTAATAAACTATAAATAACGCGTTCTATAGTTGATTAAAATTTTAGTTTCGAATGCAAGAATCATGATAGTTTAAAGTTATCTTAACCTATGATGAGTTAATGAATCCAATTTTAATTTCGATCATTTAACTTACGGAAAAACTTTAACTTTAACTTTAAAAATACGGATAAATTAATTTAATCGATAAAAATCTGAGTGAGCATATATAACTGAGTCCTATCAAGTTTGAGAAAAAGTGGCAGGGCCGCGCTTGAGATTTTTGATTTTAATTTGAGAACATAATAATAAATAATGTAAAATTATTTTGGCCTATGCCCTATAGTCGCTACATCCGTTTTTGGTTGTGGACTTATGGCTACCATACTCGTACAACAAGCTTAGACGGTGAGAAGTACCTATTAGTTCCTATTTATAAATATCAATATAATGAAATAAGCATTTAACAAAAATAAAAATAACAACATTTCAACTCGTATCCTTATAGGCAACAAAAACTACTTTATCACTCATGCGACATTTATGCGACATATGTTTCGTTTTTTTATAAAAGGTACAATTTTTTGGTGCCCTCCGGAACCGCAGATTTCAGAAATTAAAGAAACCATGATTTTTCTTTTTTTTTTTATTGAAGTGGTCGCTTTTTACGGCACACTTAGACGGGTGCTTGGTCCGTTGTGATACCACATGAAAGGTTGGTCGGCCCATCAGTTCTAAATTCCAACTGTTAGATGTAAGAGTCTAATTAATCACCTCCCCGTAATCGGAATGAGATGAAAAATCCTTTTTTTTATATCCCACCTTTGTTGGGATTCGAACCCGGTACCTCCCGATCCAAACGTCGCAGCTTTAACCACTGCGCTATCTGCCGGTTAGAAACCATGTTAAAATGGCAACAAATTTTAAATTGATGGCCATCATCATTTATATGTAGGTAAAAATCAGCAAACGCTCGTTTCAGCAAACACACTTGTGAATTTTGGGATCATGTGCAGTTTTATTAAAAAGCTAATATATGGGCCATATTTATAGTCGACACTGCAGCCATTGTTGCCATTAAAGCAACTCTTTTGGTATTTATAAACCACACTATGACCACTGTTTCAAACAGTTGCTTCCACTATAGTCGTGGATAAGAGCTGTCAAGAAAGAATTACGGAAGCATCATAAATAAGATTTCCAATTTAAGCAAAGATTACCAAGGAGGAATAAACATGAACAAGAATTATAATATAACTAAAACAAAACCGAAACCGGCACTAGGAGATCTCAAACCGTAAAGGTGGCGCTGTTGCGGAAATGGTGGATTAAGATAATAAATATATAACACACAGATGAAATGGTTTACGAGAGATGGCTCCTAACATTTGAGAGAAGAATCATGCGGGTGATATACGGCCCAAAACGCGAAGTACCTACCGAGCCCTATACAATGTCGAGATCAGAGATCTGATGAAGATCCCCGATATTGTACATGAAGTAAGATGTCAGCGAGTACGCTGGCTCAGTCACGTTCTGCGTGCTGATCCGGCGTGTTAGTGGAAGCGACAACTACTGGCGACAACTACATAGCTTCCTGCCTTGTGGCAATAACTTTTCTATCATAAAATGAAGTGTTCGAAAACAAGATCGGATTTATTCATCAAAGAAGTAGGAAGAGATCATTCGAAAAGCGGGAAAGCCTTATCCACCATTTCAAGTGAGAAGAGTAACTAACGATTCAATATTAAATTTAAACGAATGATGGTCTCTTAAAAAACCAACTTATGGCCTACAAAATTCTGGTGAAACTTTTAGCATCAGTAATTATATAGATAAAGCAGTAAAATGTTTTTATTTGTTTTCTGAAAAACAGTAATTTTGGACCGTAGTGAAGTTTCTAACAAAAAATAAATTTTTCCTGAAATGAACTCGCTCTTTCTAAAACAACAACAAATACAAATAAAATCGAAAAATTGCAAATATCTCGAAAACGGTGCACCTACACTTGCGAGATGATAATGTTAATGATACGCTATTAAGAAGTTCGCTCTACTTGAGCTGGGACTGAAGTGGCGTTCTACTCCTAGCTGTCAAAAAACAAAACATTTCATCATTGAACCCAACCTGAGGTTCACTAATTATGTATTATCCCTAAAAAAGAACCAACTCAGAATTTTGTGACTAGGATGCGCTTTGTGACGACTGCTTAGAGGAAGTGGACGACTGCATACACTACCTCTGCAGGTGTCCCGCCTTTGTGTTTAGAGGAAATCATGATCAAATAAAAATCTATCCTGTATAATTAGTGTCGATTTCCTTATATTTTAAATCCAGAATGTTACGGAAAAATACCATATTAGAATTCCCACAGTCAAATCATTGGAGTAGTCCCAAGCTCGGCCCAGCATACGGCTAAAATCAAGATTGCCACTGCGGTTAATGCCAATAAATCAACTGGTTTAGGCGCGCTTTTAGAAGCCAAACACTTAAAGCTACAAAAAATAAGGAAAAACCGCAATTGAATGATCCACACAAACATCAACGATCAAGATATTGATCGATATTTTTATGTTTTCAGGAGCGTATTAGGGAAATTAATAAACGCGGTGGAAAGTTCATAAGCGATGGTAAGTAAATGAAGTAAGGTTAGTGTTATGGTTCACCACTTACATATATGTTAAATGTATCTTCAAGTGTTTGATTCATAATTGGGTGCATTGAACATATTCCTAATTCTTTTATACATAAATACGAAATTCTGCCTACCTGAGACAATCTTATTAGTACAATTTGACAATTGACTTTCAAATATTTTTGAAATATTTGATTCATCGGGTCCAATGTGGCTTTCTTGTGTGAGTGATTTTTATGAGATGTCAAATCCTTCTGTCAATTATGTAGAATCACTTTGTATATAGTGGTTAATGCCACTTGCCGATATATACTGGAATTTAGCTTGAATTTGCTGCTTATTTGTATCTGATAATTTGTATGCTTCTTTGTATCCGCCTTTTTCTTCAGTGGAATTAATTCAGTTCAATGCAAAGCAATATTCGATTTTTTGATAAAATTAGAGCTTATACTTTGAGTTATTAACTCAGTTTGGGAGTAATGATGAAGATCTAAACGTCCTCTGCTTTTAATAGAAAAACAAAGCTCCCCACAAAGAAATCGTAAGCTTGTACTTGGCTATCCTCATGTACTCCTATAATAAAAGAGATGTTCCACTAACCTTATTGACATTTCATAATTTATTGTGCTTATTTATTTTTAACAAGTAGGACAATTTTAAATTAAAATCGTAGATTTTCCTAAATGATGATTACAAATAAGAATTATTATCAATCAACGAGGACACATTTAATTAAAAATGGATGAAGAAAGAAATTAGGGCGTTGTTTTTATAGGGCGTCGTTTTTATTCTTCGGAGCAAAGGCTAGTTGGCACGGTATCCTCCATTTCATTTTGTGCTAGCGGAAAAACTTAATAGAAAGGTTGAATAATCGTTCGGATTATTATAAAAAAAGTCGGAGTGTGTTTAACCAGTATCCAAAAATAGTAAAATTGTTTCTAACGTAAGTATAACAAGAAATCCGGTCAAAACCACGTGAAGATAAAATTCGTACGATAGCAATTGTCCAGCAAATACTCAGTTACCTATGTATATTGTGCACTAACTCTAATTATCCAGATTAGATTACATACATATACCCAAACGTTATCGAATTCTACGAAATTTGATAAACCTTATGTCTCAACATCTAGATTTAAATTGGACCTATTTCTCATTTAAATATGTTCTTATAATAATTTCATTTACGCACGAAGGTCGAACTTTAACTCTGCCGATTCTGTAAAATCTGAGCCTCTCCTACGTTTAAATCAATCTAAAAGTGGTTGAATGATTTTAAACCAAATTTAATACGTCCTAAAAAACTGTATTCGACAACGTCCGTTAAATATTGAACATTTTTTAAAATTAGTTCCTGATTTCAATGGTTCGTTTAATTTACTAAATAAATAGCAGTTACTGATGGAATTGATTAAACTCCTTCACGATGCAAACGAGGATGTTCGTGCGTTTACCCATAAAGTTATGAACTAACTCATGTATTTGAAGTTATCCCCGGATTTTATCCCAGAAAATTAAAATTTTGAATTAGGAAACTCTAACAATTTTATATATCATGTTACGATTCTCCTTTAAACGTTAAATGTGCCTAAATCGTGCCAGACGCTGAAAATATCTTAATACAACTTTTATATTTTACTTTAACTTTTCATCTGGTGCGTCGAAATTAAAAATTTGTCGGATCAAATCTACAAGGTTTTGAAATGAGCATATCAAAAGCTTACGCTTCAGAAATTTTTTTTGTGTGCCCAAATAATGCCCGATGCTGAAAATATCTTATATCTAGTTTTTGGGATAACTTCATATAACTTCTTATTCGTCGAGAGGGTGAAATGAAGAATCTAAAGATGTCATAAGAAATTTGAATGAAGCAACTGGATGCCAGTGGGTAAAGCCATAAAATAACAGATGTCTCAAATTTTTTTTTCAGCGCAATAAACTAAGTACATTGTATACACGTACATACATGTTAGAAATAACATGTTGCGGAAAACTCCATCGAATTCGCTCAAACAAACCAGAGTACAGTTGGCCGAGTAAAAGATCTAAAAATATCTTCCACTTTTAGCTCTGTGAATGAAATTAGCGATTTCCCATTCGTTGTTTATCTCCTAATAACCAAATAACAGAGCTGACGTCAGTTTAATAAATAATTCTTCAGTACAACCAATCACAATTTGTTCACCTCAACTGAAGTGTAAAATCAAAGGAATTACATCAAAACGTTAGCACTTTTCCATGATAAAACATTATTGGGCGATTCAAACATTATCCGAAAATTTCAATTAGTTCCAGACTCATTTCCAATTCAGTCGAACGGTATTTTGAAAAAGGATAAATACGATAAATCCTTTATTTAAGTATCGAGTCTGCAATTTCGTTGAGCGTAAATGTCAATAAAATAAAAATAAGCATTGAATCAGCTGATATATACAGCAGTTGCTACAAAATTGGAATCTAAAGCATAGAAAGAAGATTCGCTACCTATTTATATAAAACAGTGTCGCTATAAACCCCTGCTAAACGATATAATTATTGAACCTTCAAGTACTAGTTCGTGGAACTTTCCTGTGGTGTTTAGTTTAATTGCCGATCAATTTTATTCTTTGTCGAATATAACTGAAAAAAGAAAAAAAAATCCCAAGATTTCAAAGGAAAATTTCTACTAGTTTCATTTTTTAGAAGATTGCTAAATGACGCCGAAAAAATTTACCCAACCGTGGAAAAGTAGCTAAGGGCTACAGTTTTAACTACCAGATATATCACCCTTACGTATCCGGCAAGAAATTCGTAATAAGGAAAGATCATTGTCCTTTAATTTGGCTAAATAAAAACCCGAAACCGCTTATTCGGATGGCGTTTAGTACTTAATGATTACGATTACCCACGATATTGAATATAAGCCAGGTAAGTTTAATCAAACCGTGGAAGCACACAGTCGTATAAAAATATTTGAAACTCCCAATTCATCTGAATCCACTTAAATAATAGCAGCTATAACCAGACGACGATACTATAGCCCAATCAATTTACCAACACTACCTGCAAATTCTATTCTGAATTATAGTTCAGCGATACGAAAGAAATAAATAAAAATATAAAGGAATTCCATATCACTCCTCTTATGAGACTTCAGTGATATTCACTAACAATTAAACGAATTAAACAATAATACGAGTTTCTTAATATAGATAACCGTATCAAATTATTCATTAAGACATGTTTGGTACACTTTTTATGCATCTTTGGTCCACTCAATTCTATCGTAACGGACCAAGGATCCAATATCAAAAAATCAATACCACGGCATTCTGAATCCAATGGTGCTTAAGAACGGTCTCATTGTACACTATACGACTCCTTATATTCTTGTTTTAATTTCAACTCTACTTCCCATACTTCAACTGGTTATATATCACTAGAACTTGTTTTGGGATATAAACCAAACCTTCCTAGTTCTATTGAGTACATACAATAACTATTTAACAGAACTTCAAACTTCAGTCAATATTCATGGCAAATAGTTGGAACCGTATCAACTTGACTTAATTTTGATTTAATTACAAATAAAATTGTACAAAAGAGTTATACAATGTTTTAATAATTACATTTAATTTAACTATTTACTTATTAATTATTATTATTTTTAATTAACTTCGTATGTTTCAACTTTTAAATTTTCCCTTGTACAGTTGTTTCATTTAATTTGGTTTTAATTATGCTATATTTAATTAAATGTTATAAGGTTATAAAATTGAAGTAGTAACATTATTTTTTTTAAGATTTATACGTAAAAACTTAACTTGCACTATAATAAATAATTAATAAATAAAATAAAATAAAAAAACATAATTTTATAAATCGTTAATGAATGTACAGAGAAATAAAATCGTATGAATAGTGTGGACGGTGAAGTTAAATTATATTTTTATAGGAATAAAAAAAAATAAATATTTATTTTTTTCTTAATACTAAATGGGCGTTAATTAATTTAAAATTAAATTAAAAAAAACAAGAAGAAATTCTATATATAGGAGATTATTTAACGCTTACATATGTATTTATACGCAATTAAAGTTAAACATTGTCGATAATGCTTTTGCAGTTGGAATTGAATTAAAAAGTAATTTACCTTCGGTAATTGATATCATTAAAACCAAGCCAATCTACCTTATGTGTATCAAATAAATCATATTTTACAAAAATAAATTAAATATTCGTGTTATGGATATAACAAAACGAAGAAATATATGATTCATGTTTACTGTTCCCACAACATGGAGAGCTAGCGGGACAATAATTAATTGAAATGTTTTTTTTATACCTATTCAGATAGGAGGCAAACATTCCTTCACCCCCTAATTATTTTAAAGAAGCTCAACTTAAACAAATAAATGTACCAAAACTATAAGCAGTTGGCGAGTGAGAACCGTAGTATAGAAACCAAGAACTTATTTCGAAAAGTTGCTAAAATTTAATACAATTGTCTAAATTGATTTGAATTATGTAAACTAGATGGAATATGGTAAACAAATATTAATTATGAGTTCTAAAAATGACCTATAATTGTGAAATAGATCAAATTTCAAATACTATTAGAATTTAACAAAAATGTTCAAATTTGTTAAAATTTCGAAAAGATGTTTGTTCAACTAAGAATCGCTGAGTGGAAGAACGTTAATATTCCAAAAATTAGCTTGTAAAGTTTCCAACAAAAAATAACACGTATACGTATATATTTCCAATTAGAAAAAATTTACAGAACGAAAATCCTATTAGAATCCTATTGAAATTAATATGTATTGGTAAATTCCGCCCTGTTTAAATGAGAATTTAAAGAAAGTGAATTACTTTGAATTGCCATGAAATGAAAGCATTGTATTTCAAAATTATTAATGTCAATCCAAAACATTTGGATATACAATATTTTTCGTTTGCCCATTTGAAGCGAGCACAAACAAACAATTTAGAGTTCCAACTCTTGAGCAGGCCACGTATCGCTGTCCATGTGAAAAGCGCGGCTCCTCCAAATTTAATCCACACATTTGTAGCGTTTGTCCTTGCGTCTTATTGATGGACATGGCAAATGATACACGCACTGGGAATTGCAAACGCCTAAATTCAAATGGCATGTCTGTTGGAATCAGTGGAATACGTGGTATGAGCACAATTTCACCTTTCGCTGTTCCGGTCAATATTGTGGCTTCAATTAAATTCGGCATCAATTTTTTTACTTCCAATCTTGTGCCATTGCACAGCTTTGGTGCATTTAAATTCCGCAGTAAAATAATTGATGAGCCAACCTTTAAATTCAAACAAATACCAGGTGGTTTCAATGAATTCAAAAATTCATCATCTGCATTCATTGCGCTATCAACAGATTTATATGATTTCACTTCACCTGGTAATTTTTCTTGAATCTGATAATTGATTGCATTGACGTGTACATTTTTTGGTGCCAGTATTGCGCGTTCTCTCAACCAATTGTGATTCCTGTAATTTTGAACAATATTTGGGAACACACTTTCAATAAACTCTTCTGTTGATTGGAGAATGGTACAAAAATTGTTCGACAACGTAATCAATCCATTTGTATTATCGACTCGAACTTTGCCATTTCCAATATCTAACAATTTCTTCGAGAACCGATCTGCAGATTGGTCGTTGTGCAATTGACCGCGCATATATTTTATGTTTAATGTCAATTTTTGCACATGTCGCCACAGAAGAGAAGACTTTAAGCATGCATTGATCTCATCCGCCGGTGTTGATCGTGGAACCACAGGCAATATTTGACGAAAATCGCCTGACAATAATATCAATGCACCACCAAAAATTTCTTGATTCTGACGTAGATCTTGCATTGTACGGTGTAATGCTTCCAGCGATTTTTTATGCGTCATTGTACATTCATCCAAAAGAATAATTGCTGCTTGTTGTAAAACTTTTGCCATCGCAGAATTTCTTGAAATATTGCACGTGGAATCTTCAATCACTTGTTAATTTGAGAATAATTATATTTTACAATAATTAATATCGATTAAATTTTAAAGTGATCAATCAATAAATATAAACACACCTGCACATTCAACGGCAATTTTAATGCAGAGTGGCGCGGTTCGTCCGTCCACCATCCAATAGAGTAGCACCGATTCCCGACGAAGCAAGTGCCAATGCAATTTTTCGTTGCGATCGAATGGCTGCCAAAATCAGAGATATCACCAATGTTTTTCCTGTACCACCAGGCGCATCCAAAAAATATAATCCACCGTCTTCATTTTGGACGATTGGGTGGTGACAAACCTAATTGCCCTAATGCTTTATTTGCAATCGTTAGGCACATATCTTCAATCGGTATCAATTCCTCATTATACATTTCCAATGAAATCAGCAAATCAGCGTTTCTTGTGTGATGACGCATTCCAATCAAATAGTCTTCTGCCATAAAATCTTTCTATTTATTCCACTATTCAAGTGGATTTGATGGAAAACATGTTGATATGATCATGGCATATAACATACGTATTTGATGTGGAGAAGAATCAATCGATGCAGCATGAAGCGTTAAATCCCAATGCGCATCATTTTCAAGTAAACCTAATTGCTCAGATGCTTCACGATACGTCACACATAAATTACCATTTACTCTTCGCAAATGTTGAAATGAACGTGGTCCAACAACATTTACTAATAACAACCGCAAATAATTACATTCTGCATTGTTTGGATGAACTGTGTATAATCTTCCCATGGTATCATTGTCATGGCAAAAAAAAAACAAACACGCTGGCCATTTTCAAAATGAACAGCCAAATGAACAACAGCAGGATATCGCTCATGAATTGGGAATGAATAAATTCTCCAAAGAGCTTCATTAGTGCTAATGTAGCGCCCCATTTGATATTGGGCGATTTCATCATTGCTATTGTCACCAGCTACTCCAAAAACAACCATATCACTGCCTTTATTAACATATTTGCAAATGTATGTCGACTTCAAAGAATTACAGTACTCAACATTTATGTGAGCCTGAAATACTTTTGACAATAGTGGAGAATAAGGCACAATCCAACGATTATCAACTTCAATGTCTTGATTGCGTATTTTAATTATTGTTGTATGGCCATTATCCTCCGGTGACCGACGTCGGTACAACGGGTATCCGTCGTCACCTGTAATTATATCCGAAGTTCATGCTCTTAGATACCGTTTTGTACATTTTCTATCGATCATGCATGGTGAATTCATATTTATTTGACCGCAAGGGCCATGGATCATATTTTTCGTGATAACTTTAAATAATTCTGGATCACTGATTTCATCTGGAATTTCAGCTGATATAATGTTATCAATTTGATCGGGGGTTATTTTACGAGCCAGTCATATCAAGAAGTGCGCGTGGGGCAGCCCCCTCCTTTGCCATTCAACCGAATACATCCAGCAACGCACATCTCCAAAAATTCACAATTTGATAATCAAATCCATCAGTGCTTTTACTTTCTGTCGAAATACACGTTGGATTCTGACCATCAAAAATAAATTGTTTTTTATGTCAGCCCACTGTGGATTGCATGTGAATGGTATGAATAGGTCGGGGCGATTCGTGCATGTGGCGTGGACTGCCAACGTCTGCCCGTGCGGGGCCAACAAAATTACTACGCGAACCAGCCTTCGCTAAAAAGTCAGCAACCTCATTTCCGTCAACGCCACAATGGGCAGGCATCCACATGATCCTTACGCTCGTGTGCGAGCAAAGGAGATTAATGTAGTGCTTGCAATCTTTGACTAGTTTGAACATAGTCAAAAGATTATTGAGGGTATTAAGCACGGCTTTAGTATCTGTGCAGATAATAATATTCCTCCCTAAAACGCTAAACTTCAACGCCTCAATCGCATAGTGGGTAAGTGCAATTAATTCAGCTTGAAAGCCGTGCAGTGTTTGCCCAGACTACCCGAGAATCTTAACTCATACTTAGGACAGTAAAATTCAAACCCTTCACTGACTTCCGAACGAGAGGCATCCGCAAAAAAAAACTATCGACTCAGATAACTGTCTAAAAAAATCCTGAGATAGCCACTTTCTCGAAGGGAAAACTACGGAAAATGTGTTGGTGAATTTAAATTCAGGCAAAAGCCTGTCATTCACCATTTCCAGCTCTGGAATATGTGACTTATACACCCAAAGATATGCGTATGGGCAAATTATACTTAACAAACGAATAAAATGACTAAATAACACTTAGGTTTAAAATATTTTTTATATAAATTATACAGATTTTTAAGCAATTGATTCTATAGAAAGTATAAATTATCCAATAAAATTCGTTCCTTATAATTCATGAACGATGGTTATCATGAATAATTTAAAAAAAATTCAAAATATAATACAGTTATTCCACATAATTAAAAATGCATATTCTATCACATCTAATACCTAACTAAGTATGTTCTGATAACAATTTTCTTAAATGATACCTAAAATTCATAGTTTATGCATTTTGTCTAACTTTTCGTATCTCTCGTTCACTCTCGTATAACACGATAAAATATTTTATTCCTTGTTCGAGCATTAGTGGATGTGCAGTACATTAATTAAAAGTTTCCTTTTTTTTGGTGCAGGTATTATAATACATATATAAACGGATAATAAAGTAATAAATTAAATAACATTATCATAAATTATGTTCATGATTTTAAAATCGTTTTAAATTAATTCTTTTTTATTTATTAACCACTTGAACATAATTTTTTAACACATTTTTATCTATCTTCTAAATAAAAAATCATAAAATTAACAAATAAAATTTAATGTTACAACTTTTATGCTTCCTATAATATTTAAAAATCATAAATAAAATTGAAAAGCATCTTGTTTATGTGTATGTATTATGTATATGGTGTATACATATAATCAAAATATATCAGAAGAGTGTTGGTTATTTTGTTATAAATAAGAAAATCTACTTTACTTTAATCTACCTTTGAGTGTAACACAATTTTTTATTTTAATAATATTTAATTCAAGTTCATGTTTTATTTTTTGCTCGTCATTTTATATTTTAAAATTGCAACTACTGTTAAAATAATAATAATAATTTTAAAATTGTATATTAACGTTTGGAAAATTATTCTGACTTTTGTATGTGCAAAAATATAAATTCTTTCTACTTCTTAGTGGTAATTTATATTACAAATTTTTTTTTTTTTTCGCGTTGCACTCTTAATACAAATTGTTGTTGCTTTATTCTATATACATATTTCTTTTAAAGAAGATTATTATTGTATATAAATTGATGATATAAAATTGAAGTATTATTATAATAAATGATCATTTAACGTGCCAATATATAATCAAAGTGGTAAATAATAATAAATATCTCCAACTGAGTGATTTTTGTTGTTTCGGTTTGGTTAAAAATTTTTTGCTGCTCCATTTTGTGCTGCAGTCAAAGTACTGAAAAGTACATTTTTATTTTTTGCTGAATGGTTAATAATAATAAAGCCTGAGAGGGATATATCAATTTTATTCGTTTTTACTTTTATTTTAAAGCAAAAAACAAAAGTTTATTAAAAGATTTTTAATTTTATGGTTGATTATAAGTATAACATGAAATGCTTTTAATTTTTATTTTAATGCAACGTAAATCGTCAGTCTTCCATTCATTTATAAATGAATGGTGGTTTAGCAGGTCGTTGCCTATTTGATGTTTAATAAAAAAAAATCAAAATCATTTTTGAAATTGAAAAAATTAGAGGCTTTCCCAAGTCTCTCACAGTTATCCTGCAATACGTTTTTAATTAGAATCCTTTTTACATCTTCCTTCTATTGGGATTCGAAACCGCTACCTCCCGATCTAAACGTCACATGCTTTAACCACTGTGCTATTTGCTCGGTATAGTTCGAGTGATACGCCAAATTTGTATAAATCATCTAAATCGCAATTCAAAATTTACGAATTCTGAATATTGGGAAGGTTGGAGGAATACTCTAAAATTTAACTTTAATCTTCAGAATCGTATACGTGAAATTCAAGAATTGCTGTGAATATATAAAGTTCAACTGAGTAAACATACACAATTCTAAACGTCAAATTTAAGAATTTCTGATCTATAAATCGCCAAGAGATCAACCACGTCTGAATCATAAATATACGTACGGAATACATCTTATAGATTGATTGAATCAATAAAATATTAAAACAATCATTAAAGTCTAAACCGAATCTTGAAAAGTCTGAACTTTATTCAAATTTTTTCGTTATTTTACGAAATTTACAAATGAAGAAGCCTTTAACGGTTTATATAAGTTCAATGCCATCGGTGGAATATGTACATATTTCATACCATCATTTTAACAAACTGAATTGAAACTGCATAGGCTTGCAAGTTCTGTTGAAAGGTTACAACTAAATTAAAGGTGCAGGTACTTTTGTGGTTTTTGTTTGGTTCATATTTTTTGATCTCAAGAAAGCGTTTGAAACCGTTGATCACAGGCTACTTCTTGTTAAGTTATACTGTTTTGAATTTCGTGGAGTATCATATAATAATAAAACAGTTTGTAAAGAACATTACTGGTCCCTTACTGTGCCAACAATTTGGCTCCAACGTGTTTTTTGATACTGTCTTAGACAACCTGAATTCAAGCCGTTCTCTGCTCCCCATTCGAATATCGCACAATTCGTTCCAAATCAGCACGCAGAACGTGACCGAGTCAGCGTACTCGTTGAAATCTTATTTCATGCACAATATCGCGGATCTTCGTCAGATCTCTGATCTCGATATTGTACAAAGTTCGGTATATTAGGCGCACTTTTATATCCTCATCCTCAATGCTATCTTGTGTGATAAGAGAGCCCAAATATTTGAACCTCCTCATTCCATCAAACGTGTAGTGGCTACTACTATCATATCTTTCGTTTTGGGCTGATTAATTTAGAGCCACGCATAAGTCAACTGCATATACAAGCAGCTGATTTGACTGGCTATATAAAAAACTAGTTGACTGGATAAATTCTCGATAGCCCTTCGCTATACTAATCGAATAAGGTCGAAGAGACAGTTCCGCAAAGTATGTATAATCCCATCCGAATATCAAGAGCTCCGAATTAATTCAGTCTACCCCCAGTGAGCAATTTCGTTTTAATGTCTAATGCGTCGAGTATTGCGTCGATGTTGACACAGAGGTTTCCATCCCGATCCCGAACGGGGGTTCACGCAAGCGTCAAAGTATGGTGCAATCCATTAATTCCTCTAAAGAACTTACGCGAACTGCGCCCATTGCTGACTTTCAGAACCTGGGCCTTCCAGTATTCTCGCTTTTTCCGTCTAAAAATCAGCTTAGCTGCTCTCCGAGCAAGAGCAGCCTTATTTTGCCTCGCGATTGTAAGATGTTGTTGCACTTCACTATGGGCTGTATTTTGTTGCTCAACTGCAAGACGACACTCGTCATCAAACCAATCATACTTGGATCTAACTTTCACTACCCAAAATCTGCTGCACAGTACTGACAACTGATGATTTCAGTACCTCTCAGACAGAGTTCACACAGTCCAACTGGTAATTAGCTTCTTCAATGTTGGTGCTGACAAGACCTGATATCGTTTCTTTTGATCTTCGAAACGTTCTATGCGTTTCGCTGTGTTCCCAGACTTATACGAAAACTTCCATCGTAGTTTTGCAGCAACCAAATGATGATCGCTGCTTAAGTATTTGGTTGCTGACCGATAAGTTCTCACATACTGCACAACCCGAGCCCGCCCGTTAGATACTAACATATCGTTTAGCTGCGGCAGGTTACGGCTAGATGTATCTGTTTGTGAGGGAACAACGAGCATGCTACTCTCCGGTCGTTTTGTATCTAACCTATGATTTCACACAAGTCGGTATTTCTGCCAGATCTAGCATTAAAGTCCCCAATTACCAATCAAACATCATGTTCGGGTAAAAATTCCATCAGATCGTCCAAGTCATTGTAAAATGAGTGTTTATTTTGGGGCTGGTTGACTTCTGTGGCCGCGTATGCACAAATTATCGAGAGGATGGCTAACTTCCAGCGCAAGAATTAAAAAAAAAATGAAATTTAAAATATCGGAATTTAGAAATGTACATATTTTTTTATTTTAACTTGTCATGTCCACGAGATCAACCACGTCTAACTCATAAGTATGTATCCTTGTTTAATTGTTTTAACACATCTAAAACCATCGTTACATTCAAAACCAGTTTCGAATAAACTGTGTTCTAGCTTAATTTTTTTCGAAATTTGTAAATTTTTTCGTATTGACGAAGCATCGGTTGAATTCTCTTTTTCAGAATTCGAGTATTTTATTTAACCCATCTTTACTCATCACTTATTTAACTTTATCATGCAACCCTGTATCGATATGAACGATGGTTCGGCCCATATAGGCTTTGCACTCCCAACATATGGTTATAAATGTGTTCATTCATCATCATCGTTTTCAAAATCTCGTATGACTACATAATTCCTTTAAATTGAGATTCGATCCTGGTATCTCCCGATGTACGTAGTTCTGAAGTATAATCCATCCCCGTGCACTCTATCTGTTTTAAAAATACTATTACAAACGGTTTCCGTTCCCTGATTCAAATAAAGAGAAGTTTAAGAGAAATATTTCTGCAATGATTACCTAAGTATATAGCACGCGTAATGCTGAGAGGCTTAACGGCAAGTGGATATGATTTATGGGATGAATCTGCTGTAATCGTACTGATGGTGCTTTATGTTTTCTTTTGTTGGAAGATAACAATAGAGAAGATAAATTTGGTGAGACACCATCCTAGTTTTAATTTAAAATGTTTTATTTTCATAATTTTGTTCCCTTTAATTTGATTAATTAAACAATTTCGCTTGTATTCCAAGTAGGCAGCACATACGGCAAAATCAGCAAAATCCATTACACAATTTTGTAAATATCCTGTAATAGCTCATGTATTGTTCGAGCAAATCTACTCCACTCAAACAATCAATGGAATTTTCTGACTATTTCCGACTGTTCTATATGGACGTGATCGTTGACCATTTTTGAACCAGATGTTCATCATCATTACCAATAAAATTCGACACTAAATATACCGATCGATTGTCTTGCCATTACTCCAATGATTCTCGGTCTCTTCGTTTCATTTGAGCATCAGTGCTAAATATTGAATAGTTGAATCTATATTCATACGATCAGTACCGGTCCCATTTATTTGCCTTTGTGTTAAAATTTCAAATATCCGATAAGAGCTGAAATAATTATCAAAATGCAATGAATGGCCGGGTTAATTGATCCTTTCATTTAAGTACATTACAACTGCCGCTACGAATACCAATGATTAAAATTAATATGCAGACGACTACCAATATTTTCAACACTAACACCAATTGAGAAGGCAATTGTTTTGATGGGATTTACGTATGAAAATGACAATATGGCGTTCATTTAACTAAATAAAGCATGTTTCTGTGTTTCTTGTATTGACTAGACAACAAGTAAAGTGACCGACATTAACCAAATAACCTAAATAATGAAGTAAAGAAATATTTAACCAAATAACTCGTTACGGTTTGATTTTATATTTTTCCGTTAGATTCTAAGTTGCATAGTTAAAAAATACTTTGATTTTATAAAATAATTAGTTGCTAAAATATGTGTCTAGATTTATAGCTGTATCTGGGCTAATAATCGCAAATATTGATAATTCGGTCATTAAAAAAAATCGAGATAGGCGACATTAAATTATAAAAGCTTTTATACGGTAAAAAATAATTCGCATAAAAGTTCTAATCGAATTATCACCGCCAACAACATCCATAAGACGACAAAAAATAAATACTTTATCTTAATTATTATGTTATAATTTATTAATATGCATGTCGACAAAAAAAAACATTTACGTATAAATGTTAAATGTGACAAAAGTGTTTTGCTGTTGGTGCGGCAATAATATACACCCACCTGCTCTCTTATGTCAAAATATATTCCAAAAACGAAAAACAATTTTGTCTTCATTAGGTCTACGTGTACAAATTTGAATATCAATAACAAAATTGCATCATGCGTATCCCAGTTTGGCTCCCAGTTTGGCTCTAAACAAATTAATGCTGTATGATATGGACTATTTTCCATATATGGTCTTCTAGAATCTTGTAAACCAAAACGTTATTATTTTGTACAGTTAGTTACAGATTGAAAAAATATGCAAATCGAAAATTTATGTCGTATTTGTAAAATTTAAATCATTTGAAGCAAGACGTGCTAATTTTTTTTTTTTTTTTAATTGTAATAATTGATGATAATCTTTGCCTATTGAGGTATTTGAGGTCAATGGTAAAATATATTTACGTAAACTGTCAATAAAATATTGTGTGCGCGGGTGGTTTATGATGGGATATTTAAAGTGGTCAACAAATATGGAATTTTATCGAAATATTTATGTAATTTGTTTAAATTAATGCTTTCATACTCGTAGATAGCCAGAAATATGACGGATTTCTCACTCGACGCGAAATTCATCATCTTCTAGATTCTCTGATTTTATCTCATGTAAAGCCATCGTGAAATACGAAATTAAAATGAACAACAAAAAAATGAAAACTTTTAAGTGTTAATCGAAGCCCGTCCGTAAAACACAATAGTTGTAATTAAAATAAATAAGATTTATATATCACAATATAATAGAAATCAAATAATTATGAGTATTTCAATAATTTATAATAATAACTTACAGTCTAATAAATATATTCTAAACTCCAAGCTAAATTCGAATAATTTCTGGATACAGAATAACAGGAAAGGATGAGTTGGCAATACCCCGATCAAAGATCCACCAATGTTTCTGGGACTGTAAGTTGATCTCGGTCAGGAGAAGGGCAGAAACGACATAATTATAACAAACATGAAGAGAAGGGCTGATCTTATCCATTCAAACAAATATGTCAACATCAGACAGATGGAAGTATTTGCGTATAAGATCTTTTATAATACTGAATTAAATTTCAAATTAAACACAAAAAAAATTAAGGCGCAGCTTTGAATTCCGCAACAAAAATCGACATAGGGGACAATGGAACTTAGTGAGTGTTATAGTCTGCGAAACAAAATTATACTAAAGTTAATTTGGAAAGGTAAACCATATATGAAACTGACATCTGGCTCAACACACAAATATGGACGCAAATGCGTCTGTATGGTATAATAATGAATATTATTGACAAGATTCGGAATATTGTGTACATATATTTCGTCATTTACCGTATTTAATTTGGGCGCCATCTTTGTGTGTTGAGCCAGATGTCAGTTTCATATATGGTTTATCTTTCCAAATTAACTTTAGTATAATTTTGTATAAAAATCCACGTTACCATAGGTTTGAACTATTTAATAAGTCAAAAATTCTGAATCTCCGAAATTTATACATTTTTAAAGTTCTTAAATTATTTTATAAAAGAGCTGGGTACACAAAAAAGAGAATCATTAAATCTGTTAATCTATGGATTAGTGGTTCCTACCCATTTACAAGAATAGCGGCTTGTAGGCGATTTTACTCGTTTATCGCACCTTATTTGTATAATAAAATATTTAAGCAAGTAAACAATGAGGAGGAAAATACCTCTTCCATCATGCATAAAAATTCCAAGCCAACTGAAGACACGTCCAGCGCAGTTATAATACATAACGCGGAATTAATAAATAAATTTGAGCAAATGGAGAAATTAATCGCGCAACTGAACAATGAAGTTGCCGTGCTAAAGAAAGAAAACCTTATGCTAAAGGAAACCGTAAATAATAATAAAAACGCGGGAAACTTAGCAATAATGAACAACCAATTTCAAGTACTCGCAGATCAAGCTTGAAAAAGAAACAAATTGAAAAAAAAATTGACAAAAGTGCATGAGACCGAAAATAAAAAACAGGTACCACCTCCGATCAATATTCTAGGAATAACCAACCACGGTAGTATTCAGAAACTGATGAAAGAAGTAGTACGAAATGACTACAAAGTAATATCGCTCAGCAATAATATTTGGAAAATAAATAAATAAATACAGAGCCTGAGGATTATAAAGCTCTAGCTAACAAACTAAATGCTGATGGTCACCAGTGGTATACCTACGAGGACAAAAATGAACGATCAATTAAAGTAATGGCAAGAGGTCTCCATCCAACTTGCTCAAAAGATGAAATTACTGAGGACCTGCAAAACAAAGGCCTGAAAATAATCGATGCAGTCAACATCATCAGAAAAGAGAGAAGAGAAAACAGAGACGGAAATGTTGAAATCATGAGAAGAGGTCTCCCACTTTTTATGCTAACCTTCAACAACCAAGAAAAAATCGAAAATATTTATAATATTAAGGCTATCCTCAACCTTACAGTTAAAATAGTTACAGAAAGGTCACTCGACTAATACCACAATGTAAAAAGTGCCAAGATTATAATCATACACAAAGGTACTGCCACCGTGAAGCAAGATGTGTTAAATGACTGCACAGTCCCCCGAGATACAACACCGAAGTGCATCAACTGTAATGGCCAGCATCCAGCCAACTACAGAGGATGTGAAGTTGCAGTAGAACTAGAAAAAATGAGAGATAAATCACGCAAACCAGGTACATCAATAAATGTACAAACTATAAAAAGAACCACGGAGCCTAAATCGTCAACTGCTAATCATAACATACAAAGCCAGAGAGTAAACGAAAACGTTACTTTTGCACAAGTAGTTCAGCAAACAGAGGAGAAACAGTTAAAAGTGGATCTCGTTCTACAGGACATACTGAGAAATCTAGAGAACCTTAACAAAAGACTTATTTCGCAGGAAATGAGTCTGCAGAAAACACAAGAAGAATTGAAATCACAAACTAGTTTCAATAAAAGAGTAGAAGAAAACCTTGGTCAAGTGTATCAAAATATAAATTATATAAAATCGAATTATAAACAAAAGAAATGAATAAAACATTACGAATTGTAACCTGGAATGCAAATGGGCTATTGCAACACTTTCAAGAACTAGAAATATTTTTAAACATGCATAATATAGATATATGTCTTATATCAGAAACCCATTTCACCAAAACTTCATTCTGTAAAATAAAATGATATAATTGCTACTATGCACTACATCCTGAGAACAAAGCCAGAGGTGGATCAGCTATCCTCATAAAAGAGTATATAAAACATAACGAAGAACCAAAAGTTGAGAACCTTTCCATGCAAGTCACAACAATCAAAATACAATTAAGCAATATTAAAATATGCAGTATCTCAGCAATATATTGCCCTCCAAGATACAATCTCAAACAAGTAGATTATACTATCTTATCTTCTGAAAACGCAAGGAAGTGTCTTTTTAGTTGGAGGTGACTATAATGCAAAAAATACATATTGGGGATCTCGGTTAACGACCGCTAAAGGAAAATAACTGTTCGCAGCAGGCAAACAACTAAAATGCGAGTTTCACTCAGGCGGTACACCAACCTATTGGTCTACGGATACCAGTAAGATTCCAGACCTTATAGACTTCTTTATTACAAAAGGGATTTTAGATAATTATATCCATATAGAGAACAGTGAAAGTCTATCATCAGATCATTCACCAGTTATAATGATACTTAGCCAAACAATTATTATGAAAGAGAGCAACCCGAAATTAACGAGCTTTAAAACAAATTGGGATCTCTTCCAAACACAGTTAACAGAAAGAATTAGTATGCAGAACCCAATTCAGGGACCAGTCCAAATAGAAGACGAATTAGATAATCTCATCCATAATAACCAATATGCTGCGTGGGAAAGCACTCCAAATAATAGGCAGGAAATGAAGCGCAATGCTAGCGATCCAGAGGAAGTGAGAGAACTTCTTAAAAATAAAAGAAAAGCACGGAAGAATTGGCAAAAACATCGAAATCGTGAAAATAAAAGAGTATTTAATCATTTGTGTAACAAATTAAAATACCTTATAAAAGACATTAAAAATCAATCAGTTAATAAATACCTCAGCACTCTAACTGGGCAAAAAGATACTGATTATTCATTATGGAAAGCAACTAAGAATATTAAAAGACCTTAACTACTTCAGCTTCCTCCACGTAAAAATAATGAAAATTGGGCTCGAAATGCTAAACAAAAAGCAGATTTGTTTGCAAATCACCTTGAAGAAACATTCCAACCTTATCCAAAACAAACGGAAGAGGAAAATATTACACCAATAAATAAACAGGATGAAGTAAATATTACACCTGTAACATTGAAAGAACTAAAATGGGAAATCTAGAATAATCTGAATGCGTATAAGGCTCCAGGTTATGATCTTATAACGGGTCAGATAATAAAACTGTTACCGGAGAAAGCGTTGAGGAAACTAGTGAATATAATTAATGCAGCATTTCGACTAAGATATGTACCAAGACAATGGAAAGTTGCAGAAGTAATTATGATACTTAAACCGAACAAACCTCCGCATGATAAAGCTTCATATAGGCCAATCTCTCTGCTACCAACATTATCGAAACTATTTGAAAGGGTTCTTCTTAAAAGACTAAAACCAATTATCGAAGAAAGGAATCTTATCCCTTCACATCAGTTTGGATTTAGGGAAAAACGTTCTACGATAGAACAAGTATATCGATTTACTGATATAATCGAGAAATCACAAGAAAGCAAACAAATAAGCTCAACTATATTCCTTGATGTAGCGCAAGCATTTGACAAAGTATGGCACCAGGGGCTAGAATTCAAACTTCATCGAGATCTTCCGGAGCAATTTTTCAAATTTTAAAATATACATATCAGAGAGGTACTTCCGAGTAAAGTATGAGAATGAGTACTCCCAACTAAAAAGAATAACAGCCGGAGTATCACAAGGGAGTGTTCTTGGGCCAATCCTATATCTCCTATATACTAGAGATATACCAACTACAGAAGAAACAATGGCGACTTTTGCCAATGACACGGCAATACTTGCAACAGCAAAGAACATCAATGACTCCACTAGTAAATTACAGAGGGCTACTAACCTGATATGTAATTGGACAAAGAAATGGCGAATTAAATTAAATGAAGCAAAATCAATCCAAGTGAACTTGGATTGATAGTACCCAAGTAGTACCCCATGCAAACACTGCCAAATATCTTGGTATGACTTTAGATGCTAAGCTTAGATGGAAGGAACACATAAAAAAGAAGAGAGAAGAACTAAACAAAAAATTTAGAAAAATGCATTGGCCCCTAGGGAGACATCATGCAACAAAACACCTACAACGTCTGCACCAGCATCAAAATCTGGACATACGCTGTATGCTGACTACATCTCCAACAAGAAGACTGCAAAGAACCAAACCACTAGACTACTTATCGCGACCAGGAGGTCAGTAGACTTACTGTGGCGAAAAATCTGAGGGAGGAGTTACACTAAACTGGGGATAATCACTTGATTACGCCGACTATTCAAAATACTGTATTATGCAATGTAAATTACTAAATGGGTACAAAAGTCGTAATATAAATAAAAAAAAAAAAGAAAAAAAAAAAAAGTAAATTTGAATATGAATTACCCAAATTTTTTGAATACTTTGAAAACTATGTTATTTAAATCTATGCATATAGAAGAATCATATTTTTAATTAATTTAAATTATTAAAGTTGAACGAGTTGTTTTATTATTTTCTATTTTGTCATTTTTCTCTCATTTTAATTTCTGAGTTGTTCAATAACTATTTATAATATATGTTTTGTTAAAATTTTAATTTAAGAAATTAGTATATGTATATAAATGATCTATGTGCACCTCACGCACTATTTTATTTTGTATTAATATAAGGGCGGGACTTCCAAAATAAATATATAATTATATTTCAGGAAGTTCCTATTATTTTTTAGGGTATTAAAGTATTAGGGTAAAGCTCTAAGCGTCCACTATTTGGAAATATTATAGCGACTATAAGAAGAAAATTATTGGAAGAGATTTACACAACAGAAATATAATTAATAAAAATGCAATGAAAAAATTTCGTAATTTGACATCATAAAAAACACCACCAACGATTTTTATCTACGCGTTGATCTCAATAACTCCTACACTCGTACAACATTATTATGTATTGTATTTATATGTTTATGTCAAAAAGAAAAGCGAACATTTCAAAAAAAAAAAAAAATTAAATTATATTTTAAGTTTAAAAAATTTTTAATTTATTATAATTGATTTGACATTAATTATTTGCATTCAATTTATTTATTATATAACTTTTTTAATGTTCACTTAAATTATGTATATATCGTAATTTAATTACTGCGCGAAGTTCGTTAAATCCATTATATATTCGTGATGTGTGTGTATGTGTGTTAAATTCAAATATAAAGAGTGAACGCCGGTAATTGAATTTTAAAAGATTTTTATCGTTCGAAACTATGAATGATTTTGGACTTTTGGATATACCAATTTTGACACCCTTGTATATATATATATATATTTTATGTTAAAGTGCGACACCCTTAGGCGGTGTAATGACCCAGCACAACTGTCATGATATATGTATGTACTCGTATATGTGTTGCTTAAGAAATGTACAAATGTGTGCAATAATAAAAAATTCTAAATATGTCAATTCAATTATGAACAGAAAAATCCATTTTAATTATTTTATATGTACATAAGTATATTGTATTCATCGAACCAAGCATATTTTAATTAAAAATAAACACGTTTTCCAATGTAGACTTCTTCTTTTTCTTATTTATCTACATATATGTGTATATATTCGAATATACCCATGTTTGTCTTCTGTGATGGTAAAGTTCTCTCACCCCAATAAGCGATATAACAATTACATTATACATGCATATATGTACATATGCAGTAGGTACGTACCATGGTTATACTCATTGTTGTTGGTTTAATATAATGACGCCATTCTAAAATAGGATGGACTTTATTTGGTTACTATATATAATGTAGAGAAGTATTTGATTGTGTTGCCAAAGTAACAACACGAATCATATATAAAATTAATTTTCTTCGGTTTTATTTGGGGTGTGCATTTTAATGGTATACATTGGTTTGACATACAAGGGAGGGATGAGCCATTTTTTTTTTTTGGTGTTCTCAACCAACCTGCGCATTACTATCGTGGGCTGTAATCTCATATACTGTGCCAATTAATTAACATCAATGCCCGTGTACGAACAGCTATCGCGATGTTAATAAATAATCGAATTTCTGGTTCTGTTGGAAATTATAATTATACTGCAATAATTCCACAAAAAAGTACATCACCTTATATCCCAACATATCTTAATCGCTGTCAGCCACAGTTTCATGCAAAAATGATTAAACCTAAAAATAATGTAATGTTGCAACATAGTACAGTCACGGCTAGAAGGTTAATCCATAACAGTGTCGAGTTGTAAAAGTAAATCCGTATACTATTCTCAAATTTCTTAATTTGGTTACAAAATTTTATAATTTCCAATTTTGATTAAATTTTTCAAACTAATTCACTTGAGATAAGTCAATATCTTCCTTATAGTTTCGACGATAGGCTTGTCATACTGCATTTCTACGGAGGATTTGCACTTTACGATGTGCACTAAATAAAGTGCTTTAAGCAAAGAGCACTACACGTAGAGTAATATACAGGATTATGATGAAACTCGATAAGTTGGATGGAAATAGAATTTTAAAACTATTTTTAAATATACGAGTAGTTCTGGAATTTGGTCAACTGGAACGTAACTTTGAAACGCTGATGACCGTATTATTGTCTTCTTATTAATAAACGGGGTATTTTTTCGCGGTATAATATTTACTGAGCTGATGATACATTCAAAAATTTACCAAATTTGTTTCCACAATTATATACCCTATATATGGAATCAAACCAAAATCAATACTTTTTTTGGGTGATGCCTTACTTTTATCGAAAACACAGGCATCCAACGACAAGTTTAAATCCTATATCAATTTTAACGGAAATCGCTGTAAATAGTTCGTTTTGGCATTACTTTCGAAATGTAATTCAGCGTGGTTGGCCTTTTACATTTCACTCAGTGTGTTTGGAGAAATATAGAACAACATGCTCCAATTTTGAATCGATATCTAACGCTGAACCTGGGTTTGTATTACAACTGCGACAATTTTGTGCTCTATAGCTTTCGATCGTATACCAGCTGTCCTCGAGTCTTTTGATCTTCTTGGACGTACTGATTTCTGCCAGCAACCGAAACTTGATCCATTTATCGAATATTTTGATTAGAATTTATTAAAGTAATTGATGCGCTTTTTAGCCATACCATGGTATAGACGTTGGTACGCTTATTGGAGATGCTCATCTGTATGGTAATTTATCGAAAACCGGAAGGTTGAACAAGGCTACCAGCAATTTTAAATTAGAAGTCAGTTGCTTCATAACCTCACTAATAAAGTGATTTAAATGTACGGTCAATTAATCTGATTAGTCCGTATATTTAATTATAATTTATTATTTGTCGCAAAGTGAAAGGACTTTGGTTTACCAAAATTAAATAATGCCTCATAAAGTATACATTTAGAAAATTTTTAAAAAAATCAAAATTTCTAACCACGAGTTTTCTTTGCAAAACGTCTAAAAGGTACATTTTGGTATCGTTCCAATTATATCTTGGATACCGCAATAATCTAAAATTCTGTTAAAATTAAGATTTTGAATTCACAATTAAAATTATCTTCAAACCGAATATGTCAAAACGAAATACATATTAAAAAACGTTATGAGATATACAAAATAGCATATGATATGAAACGACACATTTTATAACTAAATATTGTAGAACTTCGTGAGCTACGAAACAGTTATTACGAAACGGGCTATTCCAGAACTTCACCCAACAATTTTCTTAGAATCAAGGAATGTCCGAGTTCCGTTCCAGTTGGCCATATTTCAGAACTTCATCCAAAAATCATTTTATGATTCATTCCATTCAACATATCGAGTTTGTTCATAATCCGTCATATTACATACACTACTGCACTTGGTTTAGTGCTCTTCGTTTAATAAAAATTCCAAAGTTTCAAAATCGAGCAAAAAATCGCAGAAAACAGTCAGAAAAATTACTTCGCATATTCCATTCTTCCATAGTTTAGTCATATGTTGAAATGATGTTAATTATATCTTTTCTTTTCTGAATTTTTTTCCGATAAGGTGGCTGTGAAGATTTCACATCATTGTACATTGATAAAAATCGAATTAGAATTCAAAGTGTAGATTTGTTTTTCTGGCAATGTGGGATTATTCGATTTCGAAATCATCAAAAATTTATTTATTATACAGCCATAACATTACTTCAGGGCTCGTTTTTTATTTTGGCAGACATCAAGAAAATCGCATAGTACAAAACAGACATACAAATGAATGGATAGGGTAGAAATATAAAACAGGTCATGCATTAACATGTAGCTAAGTTTAAATTGAGAAAATGACGTTTAAATCTCTTTATTCGATTGTTGGAAACATAAAATTTTGTAAGTTAACTTAAACATATTGTTCAACCAACAACGGGCACCTACTGTAGCTTCGAACCAACCAACAACTGACCGATAGTTGAATTTCGTGCTGACAGTTAATTGGCTATACGACGCCGTCGAAATAGTAGTTGGGTGGGGCTTCTTAAATACATAATACATCTACGAAAGTCCAAGCCATACAATAGCTAGCAAATATAACATTCCACGCCCGAGAATAAGGCATAGCATAACTAAAAAGCTGTACTGAAAAATACTAGTTCGCATTCCAACATCAGTATGTACCAACTAGCACAGATAATCAGGAGGAATTCATTAACGTGTCAAACATCGAACTTGGCAACAGCTAATTACTCAAAATCTCAAATATGAGTGAAACTAAGTTTAAACAACAAAACATCCTAATGCTATAGGCGTATATTCAGCTGACGATATACTGGCAGATAAACAAAAGAACTAGACCGCACCACTAAGACTCAAATTAAAAAGCTTTGGAAAAGACTGGGAATTAAAAAATCGTTATCACAAATTGTTGGTTGAGTGCATCCAAATCAATTTGGCCGGAATATTCAAACGACACGAAACAAAAAAAAGTCTATAAAAATGTTCACAACGACAGTAAAACTCATTAGCACCTCTATTCACGAATAGTAGGATAGACTGCGAGAATAGCCTTTAGACTACATTATCATATTCATATGTCTAGCAACAGCGACCATTCATCTGGACTTGTACGCGATCTAACAACAAATATCACACCGAGAAGAAGGTTTTCATATCGAGAAGATATCATATCGAATATTCAGTGATTATGCAAATAAAAAGGCCTCCGGAAACTTCTCATATTTTACAAATCGAATAGGCGGATTTCCAGTTCAGATAGATGCATGCTCAATATCTTCGACACTGTATATAGCAATTAATACGAAGGGCTATAATATCAACACCACATCCGCAGATATAAAGATCCAGACCGATATAAAGATCCAAGGTATAACTTAACTTATTCATGGCTTACGAACTATCGGTCATGATTGCGGCTTAGACCAAAATAGTTTCTCAAATAACCTAAAACCAACAAAAGCTAGGATTAGTGACCCTTAAAGACAACAATTAAGTCTTGCTATAGACAGATATGTTACAGCTTACATCAAAAGATGGTGCAAAAAGAGAACTGTGGATGACACAACACAGTTCATAAATAGCAAACTGCTTCAACAAAGAAAAATTCAGCCCCACAGACAAACAAAATATGGAGGCACGACGAATCATTTACACAAATGTATCTAATTTGAACTGCTCTTGCTGACAAACACTAAAGAAAGACACCGGCAATAAGGAAGCTTATATTTTTTCAACGGATGGGTTCATCTGATATCGTACCATTACTACAAACCACCTAAGTATGCAATGCATTCGACTCCAAAAGTCAGATTAATGTTGTTTTCATTGATTTTGCTAATGCATTTGATTCACCCTAATTTGACCCCACTACTCCTTGCCAAACTAGATAAATTTGGAGTGAGTAAATTATTTTTGAATTGGATTGAATCGTATATAGCTGCGTGATCGGATGCAAGTCGTTCAAATAAACGGGTTCATATCTAATCAATGAAGTCGCTTCTTTGTTCCAGTTCTGTGACTGAATTATATGCAGCTGACTTGAAAATATCAAAAAATGTACGAATGCAGAGTGATCTTAATTTGCTGTATAAAAGGTCAGTTGCGGATAGATTACACTTAAATTTGAACAAGTGCAAGGTTATGAGCTTCTTCAGGTAAAGAGCAGTTATTCTATGTCAATGTTACCTAAATTGGCAATCACCAGCTGGGACGAATTATGATATTTAAAGCTTTCTCATAAATTGAGTATTGAGTTGTCATAAATTTCCGAGATTAATATTAAATTTACTAGTGGGTAAATCTAATTGTCTAGTTGGCTTCATTCGCCATTTCACCCAAAATTTTCGTAATTCACAATCAAATAACACTTTGTATTGTTCTATTATGCAGTCTAATTTGGGATATGCATCGATTATTTAGGATCCTGCTTACAATATTTTTATCGATAGAATTGAATGGATTCAGAAGCAATTCAATATTTACTATCTTAGTAAAATGAATTGGCTATTGGATTCAAACCTTTAAATTGCAAATTTTCATTGCTTCAAAGACATATGTAGATGTGCTGCTGGAACTACTTGCAAAGATAGATATTCATGTGTCCTGTAAACATGCTCGGATCGGGAATTTTATTTATTCGTCGACGTTTAAATCCAATTATGCATATAATGGTCCAGCCCCGGCTATTTGTCCACAATTTAACCGTTATTTTGATCTGTTTGGTTTTAATTTAATTAATTTTTTTTTAAAGAAAATCAAATATTGTACTTCTTAATAAGAGGTGAAAAATTTACAGCGGTTGATAAGCATTTTAACTTAAAAGAATCAACTATACGGCCTATAAAATAGAATGAAGATGCGAGTGCTAAAGTTCATCATACTCGTATTCGAGCAGTTTAATAGAGGATACTGGAAACACGCTCGTAATTTGGATAGAAAAATTAACACAAATAAAATTCCCGCGTGATGGTAAATCAGAATATTCTGAAAGAACAGGATGGATGACCGGTTTTTTGAAAAGCATTCTAATTTCACAATTTAAACATTAAAGGCGAAGTCGCCTTTGCTGATTGAAAATCTGTCCAAGCATAAGTATAACGTCAAATTGTAAAAGATGAAGGATATTACCGTGATCAAGGTTTTAATGCGTCCACGGAAACGGCAAGTGGCTTTAAGGCAGCCAACGACACAGTAACATTCTTAATTTGCAGTTACGTATCGTGAGATCGACCACGAGCATTAAAAGGCAATCATTTTAGGTCATCCGTATTTAACACTTCCAAATGATGAACTAACTTTTTTATTACCCAAATAATATTACGTTAAGCTAGCTTTTCAGTTTGGGTGTGGGATCTGCCATATCTACAGCCAACTGAATTCGGTGAGCTTTCAAGTTTGGTTGATTTCAACGTGACTTATCACGTTAAAAATTTTTTATTTAATTTCTGTTAGTTTTTTGTTATAATAAAATATTTTGCATTTTTTTAATGCGGACTTTTTAGGAACGGAATCTAACGCATAAAACAAAATTCGAAATCGTCTTACATCAGGGCTAAACAATTTTCCGTGTGTTTTACTATGTGAGTGCCTGGCAAGGTCGACTAAAATTTACAAACACACTAAAACACAGGAAAAATGGTCTTACATCGGTGCTAGACAATTTCTCGTGTGTTTTACTATTTGTGGCGGGGGTAATTTTTTATTTTCTTGAATGTTCAAATGAACGGTGTGACTTAGAAAAGGAATTCTCTATCATCGCACCACCAACAAATGCATTAATTTAACACTGTGCTACACCACCTTCTTGCTATTCAATTTATTACTCAAGTCATCTCGAACATTTTATAGTTGATGATAGTGTTATGCACTTAATTATATAGTAGGGTTAGAAACTAAAACAAAAAAATGTCATTAGTTAAGGTGACATAGCTAATTTGTTGGATTGTAGTTTTATTTTTACCCATACGGCGGCTATTATTAATTGCCAAGGTTTTTAGAGTGTGTACTGTGTAGAGTAGTATATCAGCAAGTGTGTAATAATAATTTATCTTAAAAAATAAATAAATAAATAAAAAAGTTGATTGTTGATATAAATTTGTATTTCACTTTGGTCAATTATTCATTAATGAATAGTGTTTTTGTTGTCGTATTTTTTTTTATAACGTTGTTGGTTGTATTACATAGTTACCACTTTATTATTATATAATTGACTTTATACTATATACAGTAGGTATATATGTACACACAATTAAAAACTATAATGTTGCACTATATAGTGGACCTACATGTATATAAATGTATTTGTAGAGTAATGGTAAATGAATGGTATAAATTAATTTCTATATACGAGTGCACTTACTACAGGTAGATAAAATATAATTTGTTTTACTATGTATACATACAATCAAACTATTGTACTTAGAATTATTTGTATATTATTATAGTATGGATGTCTTCAAATTGAGTTATGTATGACATTGTATAATTAGCTAAAAATCGTTAACGATAATTTATTGTTATAAAAAAAATAATATTATTGAAGTGCATTTTCAATTATAAAGCAATTACTCGTGTAGCATTTAAGTATAATTATTTTGTAATTACAGTAAATTACTATAAGCGCATATATAGTTTAGACTTTTAAAAGGTAATTCCTGATATTAAATTAGATTCAGCTAATTTAGTTTACAGAAATCTAAAAGAAAAAAAAAAGTTTTAAATAAATTAAATTACAAAGTCATGACTTTTGATTGTGTTACGTTAAATTATAATAAAAGAAGTCAGAATGAACGCGAACTCTTTAGTTTTTTTTTTTTCTAACTAAAATATATACGAGTATTCATGCATTCACTTATAAATTGCCCTTTTAACCCTTTTATTGCTTAAGATGAATGATTATTATTTTTAATTCTTTCATGTTTTTGCCATTCTGTTGATGTTTTTTTTTTGTATATCGTTTTAAAAATTATGTATATATATAGTTCTTCAATGACAACAATAATTGTATGAAAGTGTAACATTTCGAATATCGTGTTGAAAATGTCACAAATTAAAAATTTATTATTTACTAAATTATTTTATCTATAAGACAGTTTTAAAGGTATTGTAACGTATTCAACAATATACTACTCTAATCTAGATGATGTATTGTGTTGGCACTTGCGAGTTGCGATCTAAAATGTGTCACTTGCGAGATATTTTGAACAAAGTTGCAATTATATTTCACAACAAACGATTTTTTTTTGTAACTTTGTGGATTTTTTGAGAAACTATTTAACAAATTATATTGTTATACTATAACACAAAACTTATCTGTTTCATTAAAAATAAATAAGTTTTGTAATCAACTTGTCATAAAATAAAAGTAACTCCCAAATGATTATAGTGTAACGTTGATGATTACAAAAATTTTCGTTTTGTTAAAACCAGGTAGCTTAAACAAAAAACAAAATATTTCTTCTTGTTTGTCAATAAAACCGACCTTCTGCATATATGAACTTTATGTGAAGTAAATTTTAACTCAAAACAGGATATCTGAATAATCTTACATTGATTTAATCACGCGCACGCTGTGTGGTTACTCGTTTTCAAAGCGAAGAAGACGAAATTTTAAAATCTCCATTGAACCTTATGAGGCCGTAGCAAAAAAAAGATTGTGGTAGAAGTAAATAACACCGAAAAAAATTGTGCCAAGACAATATGGATAATTTCATATTATATAATGAGAGGATGTATTTTAATTGCACCAAACAACTTACGTGTATATGTACACAAAATCTCAAGAATATTAAAACTCCAAGATATCTCCGTTACGTTGAAGGATAATAAATTTGTGTTGAATGAAGATTATTTTGAAAAACTCCTTGGTGAATCAAGTTGTCATATTATAAAAGGAACTTTCGATGTAGTCCCAATGTTTTCGATACATGAACGTATTGCGGGTGAAATCGTTCCATTGGTTTTTTGTTGGATGAGCAAAAAATCAATCGTCCGCCTCAATGTTTTCTCACAAATTTTTTGTTAAAAATATGCTTATTTCACTTTGGCCAAAATCCTATTATAAAGAGTAAATACACGTTACCGTGGAAAGTTTTTCACTTCAGATCAGAATGATTAAAAGAATAGCCTTTGCTCCACCAAATGAAGCCTACAGTGAATACCAAAGTATCACACAGAAAAAACATCACGTAACGTAGAGATGAAATTCACGCGAATTACCTATGGTTTTTAGTCAATAGGATTGCCATGTAAAAATAACGTGATTTATCGCGTAACTTTCGTTAAAAATTTTCAATGTAAGTTCACGTAAATTTTATGTGAAATAATGTTAAAATTTAAAATGTGATTTGTGTTGATTTTATAGGAAATCCGATCATATTTTCCCTATGATCCCCGATCGTTTTAATGTGTAATTCGTCGTATTGAATTAATAGGATTCAACGTAAAAGTTAAGAGGATTTGAATTGGTTATAGGCACGCGTGTGGTATTTAAAATGTTCAGTTAAAATTAAATTACAATTAATGTTTATGTTGCAATTTAAATTACTGAAAAATAAAAATAAATCAACACTTTTATGACAAGTAATTTTTTTGTTTATTCAATGTATATACATATATACGTATATTTAATTTTAAATTATAATATAAAGTAAAAGTTAATAACTTAAAATAATAAATAATTAATTTCAATAAGTTTATATACATTCTTGTTAAATATGTTATTCTTAATTTTATTTTATTCATTATTTAAAAAAATTCCGCTTTAGCCGAATTATTTTAGTCTCATTATTTAAATAATAAAAATGAATCGGTTACATTATATAAATAATACGATTGCTCAATACAGTAGTCAATAATATATGTTAGGAAATGATGAGAAAATCATTTAACTTTCCACTCTTTGCATACCCAATACTAAATAACATTGGTCTTGTTGGCGCCGCCAACGATCGACCGCTACATCTCGCGACGATGACGCGAGGCAATAAGCTTCGTCGTCGGTAACACTAAAATATAATCAGTAACGATGACAAGAGTTTTCTCTCCCCTTTTTATCATCGATCGTCGTCGGAATAACAAAGCATTTATAAACAAACAAAAAATAATAATAAATAACTCAAATCAAATAACAATAAAACGCGTGTTTTTTATTCAAGAAATTAATTCGCTTAAAACTTCTCATTTTCGCGACTTCTACCTCGTGTTGAACAATTTGGTCCTTCGAACCGGATTGGTAACCTGTTATCGAATCAAACAGAACCATCCGTTATTCGCTGATTAGTCGCGAAGAGAAAGTTTCGTCCTCCACGTGAGATAAAGTTTATCGCGCATATAGTGAACAGTGAAAGTGCAAAATGACTATACGTATAAAACAAGCGTAGCTTCAGAAAGCCCTCGGAAGAGCCTTAAAACGTAGTAAGGAGCTCTGCCAACATACCGAGCTGACATTCGAGATCGTCAATGCTCAGCTCACTCATCTAGAAGCACGTTATGCGGAATATAGTGATATACAGGACAAAGTTGAAGCTGTCTGTGGCGATGGAGAATTAGAAGAACAATTCGGCTACCGCGCGCAATGCGAAGAATATTACTTCACAGCGAGTTCGAACCTACAAACATTATTGAGGCAATGTGCCGCGCCAAATTCAACAGGCGATGACAAGCCTATTCCAATCGACGCTAACTCGATGTCACAATCAAACGATATCCAACTACCTAGAATCAAGATTCCTGTTTTCAACGGCAAGTACGACGATTGGACCGACTTCGAGAATCTGTTCACCGACCTGATCCGCAACAACCAAAGGCTCACAAATTCCCAAAAGCTCCACTACCTGAAATCAAGCGTATCCGGTGAACCTGCAACCTTACTGAGAACAGTGGCAATCAGTGACGCGAATTACGAGGAAGCGTGGCGCATTCTGACAAGTAGATATAACCATCGGCGTTTCATCATCGATAGCCACCTGAGAAAATTCCGGAACATGCCAACAGTACTTCATGAATCCGCCAGTGGGCTAAGAGGAATTATAGATACGTCCATAGACACAGTTCGAAGCTTGAAAGTGTTAGCAGTTCCGGTAGCCTCTTGGGATATCATCTTGATCAACATCATCGTCGATAAACTAGATACAGAGACTCACCGTCAATGGGAATTAACTCTTACTAGAGCTCAATATCCCACGTATCAACAATTTATCGACTTCCTGGAGACTCGATGGCAATCTTTGGAAACGATCTGCATGGTGAAACCAAGGTGTTATATTTAGAGCATTCCAAATGTTATATTAGAGGGAATGTTCTAATATATAAATATTGTATAAATGGTTTTATTATTTATACTTGAGGAGTATGGAAGTGTGGAGTCTAAATGTGTTAATGTTTATATTTGTGGGTTATTGGTAATGTCGTGTTATACTGTTATTAAGCAGGAATATTTGGGACTAATCCAATTTGGTGTTTTGAATGTGGGAGTTTTGGATTGGGTGTTTTAGAGTGGATGTTTCAGGGTAGGTTTTTTTTTTTTTGGAATAGTTAGGATGTATGTTTTCTTTTTTTTTTGAGGAGGTTAATCTTTTTTAAGACGGTTGTTGTGGACATTTTTGTTTTTGCCTTTGATGCAAATAAGGGTATTGGTGGGTGAGAGTACTTGTACGACTGGAAACGGTCCTAACCAAAGTGGGTCTTGTTTGTTACGCCTCATGTCATTCTGAAGCCAGACAAGATCTCCAATGGTTGTTTGAAAATTGGTGGTTGATTTGTCGTAGTTCGTTTTGGCTCTTTCTTTCTGTTTCATTGTATTGAGTCGGGCAATATGGTGGGCTAAACGTAGGCGTGCTTTAAGTTCGCTTACGTAGTCATCATAATTGTATGTGGGTTGAGGTTCTTTCTTAACGGAGGTGGGGACTAAGGCTGGTCGGCCGAAAACTAGTTCGTATGGTGTGAAATTTGTGGAACAATGGGGTGTGGTGTTGTATACGAACATTGCGTAGTGTACCATTTCATCCCAATTGCTATGGTCGATGTTTGAAAAATTGCGTAAATATTCTTTGAGGGTATTGTGAGATCTCTCAAGAGCACCATTAGTCTGTGGGTGGAAACTTGTAGTAGTTATATGTTTAATTTTGAGAAGTTTGCAGATATTTTCGAAAAGGTTGCTCATGAAATTCGATCCCATGTCTGTAAGGATCTTTTCAGGGGCTCCAAGCTTAGTTATATACTGCTCGCATAATGCTTTGGCTACTGTACTGGCTCTTTCGTCTGGTAATGGTATTGCACCGGAGAATTTTGTTAGATCATCCTGGAATGTCAGGAGGTATTTATTTTGATTATTGGTAATTGGTAGGGGACCTACAATGTCGAGTGCAACACGTTGAAAAGGGTACTCCGATGTCTCGGTTAGTACAAGAGGGACTTTTGTCTTTTTACTAGATTTATTTTTTTTACATTTCTGGCATTTTTGAATATATTTCTTTACTTCGCGGAGCATGTTTGGCCAATAGTAGTTCATTCTGATTCGTCTGTACGTTCGAAATACACCTGCATGTCCTCCTAATGGTAGGTCATGTTTCTCGTGTAGAATTTTAAGTTTGGTACTAGGATCAGTAATGATTTGGACCATGGGTTTATTTAGGATTGTCGCCTGAGGTGGCTCAAGTTTTATATTAGTTGGTTCGGGATCTATGGTTTCTGTTTGTACTTCTTTAGCTTTGGCTCGAGTAATCACGTTGATTTCTACGGGTTTGGTTCGGCTTAATGCATCTGCTCCAGTATTAGTTTTTCCTGGTAAATGCACTATATTGTAATCGTATTCGGCTAACTGTATTCGCCATTTTAAGATTCGTTTCGAAACGTTTTTAAGGTCGCCAATTAGTGGTTTGTGGTCTGTTCTAATCGTGAATTTTCTGCCATATAGGTAGGGTCTAAATATGTCTACTGCCCATTTCGTGGCTAGCATCTCTTTTTCAATCGTAGAGTAGTTTTTCTCTGCTTGTTTTAGACAGCGGCTTGCATATGCAACTGGTAAATCATTGTCATTGTGGATCTGGCTTAGGATTGCACCTACGCCGTAATCACTAGCGTCAGTGGTGAGGATAAATATTTTATCAAAATCGGGGTATTGTAGTATTGGAGTTGTAACTAATTTGGATTTTAGAAGTTCAAATGCGTTTTTGCATTTTTCTGACCACTCGAATTTAACTTTCTTTCTGGTAAGTTGGTGCAGGGGTTCTGCAATGGTGGAAAAACCTGGGACAAATTTTCTGTAGTAACTTGTGAGACCTAGAAAACTTTTCGTTTCTCGTGCATTACGAGGGACTGGGAAATTGACAATTGCTTCTACTGTTTTGGGGTTTGGTTTAATTCCTTCAGTTGTAATGGTATGACCTAGATATTGTATTTCTTTGCCTAAAAATCGACATTTTTCTGTCTGAATTTTGAGGTTATTCAATCTAAATGCTTCAAAAACGTCTCTTAGCTTGTTATTATGATCATTCAAGTTTCTTCCGTATATTATAACATCGTCAAGGTATACAAAGCATTTCAAACCTTGTTGGCCTAGCAAGACATTATTAATCATTCTTTGGAATGTACTCTGTGAGTTCTTCATTCCGAAAGGCATTCGGAGGAATTCAAAATGACCAAAATCAGTGCTGAAAGCGGTTTTGTGCTGATCTCTGGGATCCATTTGAATCTGGTGGTAACCACTTGCCATATCTAAAGTGGTGAAATACTGTGATCGACCTAACTGATCGAATATATCATTTATGAGTGGAAGAGGGTAAGAGTCACCAATTGTAGCCTCATTTACTCTTCTAAAGTCTACGACTACTCTCCATTTTGGCTTACCATTCTGATCTGGTTTCTTAGGTACTACTAATAAAGGACTATTGAATGGACTTGTACTGTGTGTGATTATGTTATCCTCAAGCATCTTCTGTACTTGTTCATTAATCACGGATTTTAGAATTTGCGGTACTCTATATTGTCTGGTGTTGATGGGAGATGTGTCTGAATGAAGGTGCACCTGATGGCTCACACCTGGGACACTTGATAATTTATCACCTTCTATGTAGAATATATCGGAATATTCGCTAATCAGTTCTAGTAATGTGGTTGATTCTTCAATGTTTAGATTCTTATCTAAGGTGGGGATAATTTGTCCTAAAACTATATCTTTTCTATTTTCGATTCCTGTTACTGGGACTTGACTTGGATTGATTTGAAGTATCTCGAAATTATCTAATGGTGAGAGTATTGGTTTGAAATTCTTGATTATGGCTTCCGCTGGGTTACAATTAACTATGCTAATCTGGGCTTTATATTGATTGGGTTTTATGAGACAGTTACTTGAGAATACGCCAGGGGATATTTCTTGCGAATGACATAAATATTCATTATTTGTGGGAGTTGTAATTTGTACAGTTATTTCTTTCCGTGCAGGAAGATGTATTTCTGATGGATCACTAGAGAAGTTAATTATATTTCCTTGGATTACTAGTTGATTTGAACTATAAAGTATATCAATTTTGTTGTTACTTAAGAAATCTCTTCCAAGAATACCATCTTGGTTGATTGGGAAATCATTTCCTACTACATGGAAATTCTGAAATATTTTGAGCTTAGGAGTGATGTCGAGGTGTGTGTACACGCTACCAAAAGTTACAGTGGCCTTTCCGCCTATTCCTGTTAACTTGGCTCTATTTACTTTGTCGACCAGATTCATATCGTCGATGAATCTTTCCTTTACTAACGACACTGCAGCACCGGAGTCAATTAGGAATTGTATAGTACTTTCCTTTGATGCTCCTAGTTTTAAACTTACGACATCATGAGAGAACTTGTGATTAGAAACTAGATTTATTTTGAAATTGTGGGGAGGAGGATTTTCTTGGATTACTACCTTATGAACCTGTGCTACCGTGACGAATGGTCCTTTTGGTGGCCAATCATCATTATTCGATGCAAGTGAGTTTTGTACGGGTCGTCTGTCTTGAGCTACAGAACTACTTTTCGGAATAGGACTTGATTTATTTAGAGGGTTATATGGGTTGTTCTGTTCGTTGTTTGACGGACTACTTGTTCTGTTAATCGAGATGCAACTTGATGGGACACTTAAACTACTATTCGAGGAGGTTCTCGATTGATTAAAATTATCCGAGGAGGTTCTCGGTTGATTATTATTGACGTTCGAGGAGGTTCTCGATTTATTAAAATTATCCGAGGAGGTTCTCGGTTGATTAAGACTATCCGAGGAGGTTCTCGGTTGATTATTCGAGGAGGTTCTCGATTGAAGACTTAAATTACTATTCGAGGAGGTTCTCGATTGATTATTATTGATATTCGAGGAGGTTCTCGATTGAAGACTTAAATTGCTATTCGAGGAGGTTCTCGATTGATTATTATTGATGCTCGAGGAGGTTCTCGATTGACGACTTAAATTGCTATTCGAGGAGGTTCTCGATTGAAGACTTAAATTACTATTCGAGGAGGGTCTCGATTGATTATTATTGATATTCGAGGAGGTTCTCGATTTATTAAAATTATCCGAGGAGGTTCTCGGTTGATTAAGACTATTATTCGATTCGTATGTATTAAGATTTATCGGATTCGTAAAATGGTTGGGCTGGATAGTATTGTTGATATTAGGGATGTCATGTTGAAAATGCGGTTGGTCAGGGTAATTGATGAGGGCTGGACTCGTCTGGACTACAGCTAATTTTCCTGTTGTTCGACGAGTCCCTGCTCGTTTCCCTGTGGATATTGTAATTCATCAGTCATCTCTTGTATGTAATTTATGGATACATTCCCTAAGTCATTGGTCAGTTCATTTATGTTTGGATTTAATTTTCTATGGAAGTTTTGTTGATTTTTATAAAGATAGTTTGGATGGTTTCGTGGAGGTGAGGTTTCGATTTGTCTTCGAGTTGGGGATACTTGTTGGTTTCTGATTGGTTGGATATGGTTTGTGTGCTGAAAGTTGGGTCTGTTATAGTTTTGTTTGATTGGGTAAGAGTTGAATCTTTGAGTGTCAGGAACGTTTGTTCGTTGATTAAGGTGCATATTGTTCGGTTGGTTCGGGTATTTATTTTGATATCCATTGTAGTTTCTGTTGTTGCCTGGGATGATATTCTGTGCAGGTTGAGTGGTGAAGTTATTTGGGCGTGTTGAGAATTCCCTTTTCCTTGCATCATTTGTTCTTTTGGTGTTGCAGTTTTCCAGTGTATGACCGGTTCTCTTGCAATACCTGCAAAAACTTGGAGGTTGGTAAGGTTCTCTGAGTGTTGGACTTCTCATATTGGAGCGGCATTCTCTAGCCTTGTGTCCTATTCTTTCACATAATTGACATCTAGTTTGCTCCATTTCCTGATCGGCTACTTGTGGTGTTTGGTATACTTTGCTGTAACCAAGTTGTCTTTCAATTCGGCCAGCCATTTCTATTAGTTCCTTAAGAGGTTTGTCTGCTAACATGGTTAGGTGTGTTTTTATAGCAACATTTTGTAAACCACGAACAAAAGCTTCTTGTTCCAATGTAGCTAATAAGGGTTTTGGGAGTGAATTATTTTCTCCATATTTGATTTGAACGCCTGCTTCATAATCCAATGCGTAGCTTTGGACGCGGCTTCCAAAATTTCCGCAACTTTCAAATTTGTTTTGTTTGGCATTGCTGAGTCTATTTGATAATATTTCGACTGTGTAGGTAGGCAGAAATTTTCGTGTAAAGGTGCTGTAAAAATCTTTAAAGGTCTTAACCTCAATGTCACGGAATATTTCATATGCTCTTCCTCGTAGCCTGAATATTGTTTCTTCTAATGCGGTAGCCAAACTGTCCGGTTTGTCAGCGTATAAATTTTCGATACGTTTGCACGCATCCATGAAAAAATTTACTTCGCTGGCATCAACGTCTGGTTGACCGTAAAAGAGAGGAACTCGTCTTTCAACTGACTCTTGAATTTGTGTCATGTTTTTCTTAATTTGTATGTCGCGATAGGTTGGAATTGTTAAATGGTGAAGAATTTTGATATCCAGAGTGAAACGTTTTCGTAATACTGACTATTCGGTTACCCGAAGTGGAAAGTTTGCGTATATAATACTGATAATAGTGTGACCCGGAGTGGAAAGTTTGCGGCAGCGCCAATGTTATATTTAGAGCATTCCAAATGTTATATTAGAGGGAATGTTCTAATATATAAATATTGTATAAATGGTTTTATTATTTATACTTGAGGAGTATGGAAGTGTGGAGTCTAAATGTGTTAATGTTTATGTTTGTGGGTTATTGGTAATGTCGTGTTATACTGTTATTAAGCAGGAATATTTGGGACTAATCCAAATATTCAGGAGAAATGTAATTGAATGTTAGTTATCAGTCAGTTCTTTATCGACACTTGTAACTAGGGAAGCTTGAGCGCTGAAACACTCTTCCGTCTTCCCCCCTCGCTTTGCCGTACGAGGTTCGTCCGCCAATGTCGTAAAGAATGGTACCGTTTTGTATTAGTAGGATGATTTAATTATTGATACTCGCTTACCACGGATGGGGGCTATGACAGTATCAATAATAATTTGTGTTATAGTTATACTTACTTGATTGATGAATGATGAATATTCTCGATTTTAATTTATAACACTGAGTATTTAAATTTTAGGTTTTTCTTTATTTATTTATTACTTAATGACTTGACTTAGACTTTGACTGTATTATGTTTAACTACAACTGACTTAAAATATATTGACTTCAACTACAACTGACTTTAATAATAATAATAATAATTATTATTCTTCAACTATATATACTAAATATTCTATGTCAAATTGTTGTTATTGATTTCTTTTGTTTTTCACAATTTGACACATATTAATTTTTCACACTTTGACACACATTAATGTTTTAATACTAATTAATAATTGCCAAATTGCGTTTTGCAATTTTATATTCAATTATTATTATTTAGGTTATTACAATAAAATGTGTGCTCGTTTTTGAAATTTTGTGCTCTATAAACAATTTGTTTTCGCCTTAGATTTTAAATTATAGTTTTATTCTAACATTCAGGCGTTTTCTTTATTTTATGGTATTCTTTGGAGTGGTCAGTAGTGGTTTCACAACAAAGGGCTCGTTCGCATCCACCCACACAATCATCGCCACGACCGCATTCACATCGGGAAGCAAACTTGCAATCAACTCATTCGTACGCCGTCATTCACAATTCTACAACTTCAACGAGTTGTCCAATTTGCAGCGAAAATCACAACGTGTTCAAATGCACCAAATTCACGTCATCCACGTTCGATCAAAAATCAAACCTTGTGCGTGGGAAGGGGTTATGCTTCAACTGCCTGCGTAAGGGACATCTCAGTGCTGACTGCAAGGGAAGTCTCTGTCGAGTCTGCAACCGCAGGCATCACATGCTTCTGCACACGCCAAATTAAAGTGATCGAACAGCAATACTAACAACACCAAGTACATTGACTAGTACGACTGGTAACACTAACAACGACCAGAGCAACCGTTCATCGACCGTGGAGCCATCTCATCTAATTCACTCGGGCCATGCCACATCATCAATAGCAGAAGTCTTACTCGCCACAGCAGTCGCCATCATCGAACACGACAACCAGGAATTCACCATACGAGCGTTACTAGACTCCGGATCCCAAACTACTTTCATTTCCGAAAGTGCCAGAAACCGAATCGGCCTACAGCGGAGACCAGTTTCGGTCTCAATAAACGGAATTGGTGCTACAAAATCAACCAAATCGCATTCAATCGTCGAATTCATTCTCAAGTCGCGGGTTGATGGGTGCGTTTCAATTCCAGTTACAGCTTTGGTAATCGAGAATATAACCAACAACATTCCTTTTAAGTGCATCGACCCACAACAGTGGCCACATCTAGAGAAGTTAAAGCTCGCCGATCCTCATTACCATCGTCCCGGCAAAATCGACTTGTTGCTTGGTGCAGACGTCCTTGGAACGCTCAACATTGGCGCATGCATGAAACCATCCAACGGTTCCCCATTCGCATGCGAAACCAAACTGGGATACATCCTCTTTAGAAGAATCGACCGGACGATTAAGACCCAATCATTTAGTTCGACAACAATCATCGAAAACTACAGCAATATCGACAATACACTAAAATCATTTTGGGAGATTGAAGATATTCCTTCATTACGCGAACCTACCGCAGATGAAACAACCTGTGAAAAGCATTTCATGTTGACTCATGCTCGAGATGATGATGGCAGATACATCGTACAACTCCCATTCATCGACCAACCATCAACACTAGGATCATCACGAGAAGGCGCAATCGTCCGCTTGAAACATATGGAACATCGATTCTCCAAAAATGCAACCTAACGGGAGGAGTACATAGACTTCATGCGGTCGTATCTAGAGTTGAACCATATGGAAGAGGTGCCACTCGGGGACAACAAACCCAAGAATCAAGTAAACTACCTTCCTCACCATGGCGTAATGCAAGGGTCAAATTCCGCGCCAAAGTTACGTGTCGTGTTTGATGCCTCGCACAAGACGACTTCCGGGATTTCGCTCAATCAAAATCTTCACATCGGTCCGAACCTCCAGCAAGATCTTTTCTCAATCCTCATTCGATTTCGCCAACACAAATTCGTTCTCATTGCAGATATCCAAAAGATGTATCGACAGATCTTGGTGGCAGATGAACATCGCGATTACCAACGAATCGTGTGGAGAAACTCACCAGACGATCCAATCCAAGACTATGGGCTACGCACAGTGACCTACGGCACAGCCTGCGGAGCATTTCTGGCGATCCGCGCACTCCATCAACTAGCACACGACGAGAGGGGAACATTCCCAATTGCTGCACGGGTCGTACTCACCGACTTTTATATGGATGATTTGATGACAGGAGCAGATGAAATTGATGAAATACTCACGATCCAATACCAAATGGTGGCATTACTCAAACGCGGTGGCTTCGACCTCAGAAAATGGTCGTCGAATTGTCAACGCTTACTCGACCAAGTGTCCATGGAATTCCATGAACATCGCTCACTACTGGAGCTAAACTGGGACGATTCAGTCAAGGCACTTGGGTTACTCTGGGCACCATCAGCAGACTATTTCGAGTTCAAGATTGACATCCCTTCAGACACAAGGATACCGACTAAAAGGATTATCCTTTCGGAAGCATCAAGGATCTTCGATCCTCTCGGGTGGCTAGCTCCTACCATTGTCATAGCAAAAATAATCTTCCAAGAGTTGTGGGTCCTTGGACTATCGTGGGACGAGGCTGTTCCGAAGCCAATAATGCAACGATGGCTAGCTTATCGGCAGAACCTGAAATCATTAAATCATTAAAAGCTATAAAAATTCCTAGATGGATAGGCCATCCAACCAGTCATGATGGTCTCCAAATACATGGGTTCAGCGATGCTTCTATGAAGGCATACGCCGCGGTGATATACGCTCGCACCAAGTCAACTGACGGGTCACTCAAAGTTACCATTCTAGCATCGAAGACTAAGGTTGCCACACTAAAAACAGTCAGCCTTCCGCGCCTCGAGCTTTGCGCCAGTGTGATGCTTGCAAAACTGATGTACAAGGTCGTTCAGTCACTCAGAATCGAAGAAGTTCAAATATTTGCATGGACCGATTCGCAGGTCGTCCTCGGATGGCTTCGTAGCCCTCCGAACCGATGGAAAACATTCGTGGCGAATCGCGTTTCCCAGATTCTTGAGTATTCGAAACCTAACGATTGGCGCTATGTGGACACTCATCACAATCCTGCCGACTGTGCAACACGTGGGGTAGAACCATCACTGTTGATAGACCACCACCTCTGGTGGAATGGTCCCGAATGATTGTGGGAGGACTTCAAAGGCTGGCCGGCACACAGCATCAACGATTGCCCAACCCCACCAGAGGAACGCAAAATAGGATCAGTGGTCTCCGCGCAATCTAACATCGCATCGTGCCACGACGAAATCTATCAATTGCTCACGCGTAGTTCGAGCCTCGAAAAATTGTTGCGTGTGACAGCCCTCTGCAGGCGTTTTCGCCGGCTTCGCCTCGCTCAACCCAGACAACGCACCAACTTTAACACTGTACCAGAGCTAAATTGGTCACTCAATTATTGGATTCGATCCGTGCAGAAGATCCATTTCTCAGACGAAATCACGCGATGCCAAACACGAGAAAACCTTCCGAATCACAGTGTGCTTCGCTCGCTTAACCCTTTCGCCGATGGTAATGGAATCTTACGAGTCGGAGGACGCCTAAAGAATTCAATACTGCCGTACCAGAAGAAGCACCCGGCCATCCTACCAAACACCGATCAATTCACCCATTTAATCGTGTCACAAGCACATCGAACCACGCTCCATGGAGGACCTCAATTGATGCTGGCACACCTTCGCAGTCGCTATTGGATCATTAATGCCAAGAGGCTAGTAAAGGCGCATGTCCATAAATGCGTGATATTTCGTCATCGCTCAACTACCAGTCAGCAATTAATGACCGATCTCCCAGCCGCACGCATTACGCCATCCCGAGTATTCCTCCACAGCGGAGTAGACTACGCCGGCCCAATACAAATCAAACTTAGCAAGGGGCGCGGTGGAAGAACAACAAAGGGCTATATCTGCTTGTTCGTGTGCCTCTCTACAAAGGCCATACAAAGGAGTTGGTGTCGGATCTCACCACAAACGCATTTATCGCCGCTTTCAAACGGTTCACCGCCCGGAGAGGAAAGATTCAAAATCTGTACAGCGATCGCGGCACAAACTTCGTTGGGTCCAACCTCCAGCTAGCATCGCTTCACCGACGAAGCACGAATAATACTAATTCGGAGATCGCAGCTATGTTAACCCAAGACGGTACCAACTGGATTTTCAATCCTCCCGCATCTCTCCATTTTGGAGGCCTTTGGGAGGCGGGAGTAAAATCAGTCAAACATCACCTTCGAAGAATCATCAACACAACTGTACTTTCATTCGAGGAATTATCTACACTGCTGTGTCAAATAGAGGCATGTCTCAATTCAAGGCCGCTGTGTCCCATGTCAAACGACCCTGATGACTACAACATACTAACTCCCGGGCATTTCTTGGTCAGACAACCATTGATTACCATCCCGGAACCTTCACTGCTCGACATCAAGACGGGTCGCTTAAATCGTTATCAACACCTGCAGCAGATGTTCCAACATTTTTGGAGAATTTGGTCAACGGAATACCTCTCTCGACTGCAACAGCGCCCCAAATGGCTAAGGAAAACCACCAATTTTTCCATCGGCCAACTGGTTCTACTCAAGAACGAAAATTGCTCCCCATCGAAATGGGCAATGCGCCGAATCATCGCCGTCCACCCGAGTTCCGATGGTCTGGTACGAACAGTAACTCTTAAATGCCAGAACGCAACGCTTACGAGACCGGTGGTAAAATTGTGCCTACTACCGATCGACGACAATATCGTTAACTAAAAGATTAAATCCTTTAGGTCGGCCGGCAATGTTGGCGCCGCCAACGATCGAGCGCTACATCTCGCGACGATGACGCGAGGCAATAAGCTTCGTCTTCGGTAACACTAAAATATAATCATTAACGATGACAAGAGTTTTCTCTCCCCTTTTTATCATCGATCGTCGTCGGAATAACAACGCATCTATAAACAAACAAAAAATAATAATAAATAACTCAAATCAAATAACAATAAAACGCGTGTTTTTTATTCAAGAAATTAATTCGCTTAAAACTTCTCATTTTCGCGACTTCTACCTCGTGTTGAACAGGTCTTGATAAATAAAAATATCCATTGTTTCAAACACTTGAGGGAGATTATTTTCAAAAGTTTTAGTAAGACTATGTTCAGTTTTATAAACGGGCTTGTTTACGTTTAAATTTGTAAATGGAAGGAATTCCATGAGAAGTTTTTATATGATCAATATAATTATTTATTAGTTTTGAAGCAAACTAATTTAGTATTGAACATTTTGAAATGTTAATTTAGGGTTTTTAGTATATTAATTAAATTGATAATTTCCGAGAAAGACTCCGACTCCAAACCAAAACAAATATTTCTAAAAATGACCAAACTTGCAGTTTGCTAATGTGTGAATATTCTAATTGGAATACATAACTAATTTTTATTATACTAAGACACTTCCTAAAAGACCCTAATTTATATTTCAACCCATCTAGATAGACATAAAAATGGTTAAATTTTGTCAAATCCGGACCTACCACTACAGTTTTTGGTTGAATTTTCGTTTTTTTAAATTTATAATTTTCATCTTGCATTTTTTGAAGTTTTTGTTGTAAGCCGCGTTCACGATACCAAAAAAAAATTTATGGTGCACAAAAATTCACCACAAAGCTAGCTATCTGAGTTGAAATATTCTCAACTCGAATAAAATTTCACCAGGACAGCCATATTAACAAAGCTGAATTTTATACTTGTTTTGCTATTTTTTCGTCAATGGAACATATTTTGCCTAAAAAAATGTTCCTTCATCAGAAATTCAAAAATAGCAACTTGTTTTGTTGCTTGTTTATTTGTAATAAACAAAGAATTGTCATTTTGAGTATAGTTAAACAAAAGTTTTCACTCAAAAGTCATAATATTTTCGTTATTTACAAAGGCTGTACTGGATCAACCCGAGCGAGTGTATTTACTCAACCAGTGTACACAGAGTACAGCGTCAAATTGGTGTACTCAGAGTAAAAATGTTTTTATAAAAATAAATTTGTTGTAATCTGTTTTTATAAAAATATTTAATACTTTACAACTAAGTCCTGGTTTCGACCGAAAAATCGGTTGTTTTTTTTACAACGGGCAATTTTTTTAGATTGTGTTAGTATGCGTGGGGTTTTGTTTGTGTGGAATTTTGACGTTGCATAAAAAATTTGTGTATTTTGTGTTGAAGTTGTGTAAAGAAAAATAAAGTGTTTTGTGTTGAAAATTTAATTTAAATGGAAAACAACTATGCCAGAAATGTTACTCAGGCTGCTTTAGCTATAGTGATTTGTAGTAAAGCAGCCGAATTATTAGAAAAAAAAAGGAAGGCCTCTAGGTGGTGGGTTCGTCCTATATTTACCGAAAGATCAAGAATCCTTCATGGTGATCAAAACTTATTAGAGGAAATGCGGTTGGATAATCACGAATCATTTTTTAATTATACCCGAATGTCATCCGCGTCATTTGACAAATTATTAAAAATAGTTGGTCCCTCAATTTCGAAGAAGGATACCAATTACAGGAACGCTATTAATCCATCCACCAGATTGGCACTTACTCTAAGGTTCATATACAAAATAATAATTTTACATATTAAAAGAAACAAATAATATATTCATATAATTGTTTAGATATTTAGCTAGTGGCAATAGTCAGAGGTCAATCTCATATGCATTTAGAGTGGGTAGGGCCACTACTTGCAATATTATAAATGAGATGCTATCTGCAATTTATGAATGCCTTCGGGACGACATGATACCTTTTCCTAATGAAAATAGATTGGCTATCTATCGCCGAAGGCTTTAAAAAGCGGTGGAACTTTCCAAATTGCATTGGTGCAATAGATGGCAAGCACATCGAAATAAAGGTATGTTTATTTTATTTATAAACCAATATAATAAATTGCATACTGATTATTGTACTTTATCTTTACAGGCGCCACCAGATTCCGGATCCGCGTTTCATAATTACAAACAGTATTTTAGTATCATACTCTTAGCTGTTTGTGATTACAGATATCGATTTACATTTATAGATGTAGGTTCGCAAGGGGGTCAGAGCGACGGAGGTGTGTTCAAAGACTCGCAGCTTGGGAAACTGCTATCAAGTAATGGCATAAATGTTCCAATGGATGGAGAAATATTTGAAAACGGCCCAGTTTTACCCTATTTTTTGTAGGGGGACGAAGCGTTTGGGTTGAAGCCGTACCTTGTAACACCTTATTCCGGCAAATCATCCGGGAAACTAGAATATGACAAATGAATTTTTAATTACCGTCAATCGAGGGCAAGACGTATAATTGAAAATGCGTTTGGAATTCTAAGTGCTCGCTGGAGAATATTGAGAACGTGCTTGGAAACGTCTATCGAGTCAGTAGATAGAATTACCCAAGCCACTGTCATCCTACATAATTTTTGTTTGGCAGAAGAAGAAACCTCGTTGCATCACCAAAAAAAATACTGTCCTCATTTTCTAGTAGACCAAGAAAATATGCAACAGAGACCAGACCCGGTGACTGGAGGAAATATGGACAGTTAAGTTCAATTACTAAACAAGGTAGTTATAATGCGGCTGCAACTACGATCCAAACAAGAGATGTACTCGCAGAGCGTTTCATGACGGATGGTTCGGTTCCGTGGCAGTGGGGCTTTGTCTAGTTTATTTAATATTAAATAAAACTTAATTAAATTAAATTCTGTGTTTTATTATTTTGTACATTTATTTATTATTATAAATTTGTTTTATTTACAACATCATTCATGTGCTTCATTATAAACAGTTGTGATGCATATTTTTGTGGTTCAGAAAGTTTCCTTAAAAAGCAAGCAACCTGATTTCCAAAATATTGTTCCATATCATTTGGAATGGGAGCTGGACAATTTGTTACACTTTCTACCAGTTTGTTAAGTGGCTGCAAGAAATCAACTGCACTTGTCGTCGGAGTTGAGGAACGAGAACTGATGGTCCGAGTTCTTTTTGTAGGTTGGAACTCTGTGCTTTCATTTGTCGGCGTAAAAGAAGAGCTTTCATTTGATTGTCCTGATGGGGATTGTATTATATCCAAGCTGCTTTTATGCCTAAAAATATGAACTTTATTTTATTATAAATTACTTACGTACGCTCGTTTTGCAAGTACCGTATCCAGGCGCCTTAATTTTTCGATGTGTTTTGGTTCTAAAATGTTTGGTGTATTGGAGCCACTTGGAATTTTTTCCACGGAATTTTTAAACCGTGTGTAATTGTTTCGTAGTTTTCGATAACAATCTTTCACTAACTCCACATTTACTTCTACATGGGCAAACTTTGCTTTCATCTCCATACATACCTCTTCCCACAGTTTGTTGATTATAGAAGGCGTACGCTCTTTAATTGAGATCGTATAATCAAACAAAGGGGCACGATCAAACACAGAATCCAGCAGAGTACTTTCAAATTCATATCGACTACTTTGTAACGTGGTCGCCACGAGCTTGCGTTTGGTTCTTATTTTCTTTGCCTCTGTGGTAGCATCATTCACTAAATTATAGATTTGATTGGAATTACTACTTTCCTGATATTCAATTGAATCATCTAGGTATTCAATTGAATTATCATTAAAATCATAATCTAACCTAAAATGAAAAAATTAATAATTAATAAACGAAAAATTGTCGACGAAAATAATATTTACATGATGTTTATTATAGGAGGGTCCTCCAGGTGAAAATGAAATATACGGTCGAATCCTACGAAGATTTTCAATGCGTAATGCCAAAAGATTTGGATGAGAATTATGTATTTTTTAACTATTTTATTTCAATTCACTATTTTTATTTAATTATTTACTAGTAGTTTTTAGATATTTTATTTTAAATTTAAATTACTTTATAATCACAAATATTATAATAACAAGTCTGTCCAGTATAAACAAATCAGCAATGTCAGAAATGAAGGGTTGTACATGTACACATATAAAATTTCCCTGGGGAAATTTTATATATTAGTACTGATGTAAAAAAAACAACCAAAAAACATCTAGGCATTAGTACAAATCGGTTGTTATTTGCAATGTTTCTTTTGTTTGTGTGGGTTACTTATTTTGTGTCGAGACACATTTTTTTTGTGTATGTATACAGTCCGTGTGAGGTGCGTTGCATAAAAAACAACCAACTTGGCAGCCGAAACGTACACTAAGGTAGGTTATGTTTTGTTTATTCTTGACACTTATATTCATTTCAGAGTAAAAGTCTAGGCTCAGTTCATATTAAAAAATACAGTGTGTGGAGTAAAATTACACAGGTTGAATTGAAAAACGCAGTGCACATTTTTGACAGCGCACTGCTCGCTCGGGTGGAATTAAAAATTAGACCCACTGATTAAATTGTATTTCGAGTAGTGAATAATTCAACTCATACAGCTAACTTCGTGGTGAATTTTTGTGCATCAGAATTTTTATTTTTTGTATCATGTATGCAGCTGTAAAGCGTTAAATGAAGATACGTGTAAAACGAAGGCTTCTTGCGCTTCTACAATTGTCGGGTTATGGCTCTTATTTAACCTTTAAGGGTGAAGAATTACATGCAATAACATAGATATAATGCCATCCTTTGAATCTGAAAAATTAAAATATGATAAAAATATTTAAGTTATAGTTTTGCTTCTTATTATGTTTTAAAACGATTGAAAATAATATTTTTACTTACTCATATCAATTCCTTCTTCCAAAATAATTTTATATAGATTGCTATAAGCTGTATCTTTTATTTCTGTGTCAAATATATGTCTTGCTTGAGAAATGAAATTATCAAAAGATGACAACAAGCTGTTGCATTTGCCCGGAAACATAAATTCGAAGTCATGTTCTATATCTATAAAAAGTATGCAAGTAAAACCAAAATTTTCAATTGAATTATTGTTAGAAAAATTTAAACTTACGAGTTGGCAATCATTTTCGTCATTGAATCTAGGCCATTCTATAATTAGTTTATCTAGTGATAATTTTTCAAGATTATGAAGTTGTGCTAGTCTCAAAGTTGCAGTCTTTTTCCAATTTTCAATGATTAATACCCATGGGGAAATATTGATGCACTGCCATAGTTTTAATACTTCCATTTCTTCTGTAAAATAAATCTAAAAACCCACTGTACATACACAGTTACACACAATGATGTTAATCAAATCAACAAAAGATACCTGTATTCAGTAAACTTGAAGATAGTCAATAATTTTGTTACTTGAAGCTCGTGGTTCATTCGTTATTGTTACATTGTTCATTTCGGCAATATTCTGGTTGAATTTTTTTTACCCGGTTTCCGCGGCATGAATTGTGTTGACTGCAACAAGTATATAAAGGTTATAACTTCTAAAAAGTTTTTCAATTGACTCATCGATTTTTCCTTAGGAAATCGATGTTCAATAGCATTTGCCCATTGTTACATCTCCATATAACTCATTTTACGATGTGTCGATTTGTAAAAATCTGCCAAGCATTTTGTCAAGTTTTTTTGCTGTATGGAGTTTAATTGATTATTAATTTCATAATACTGCAACTCGAGTTGACCATTTGTACTATGTTTTAATATAGATGTCACAGTATCGCTGTTGGGACATAACGTTATAGACATATCGGAGTTTGTAGTACTAGATGTAGGTGTGCCGGTTTTACTCGAACACATCTCGTTAGAAATTTGTTCAAGCCATTCTAAAAGTTTTGCTTTGGTTGCATTTGACATTAAAATAGTAGCTTCATATTCGGTGTTTACTCCCTACAGTAATAAATTGTAAATGTGTACGAATATAAAATAACGTATCTAATGCAATTATAATTTTAAAAATATAAACTTACTTTTGCCTCATTCCACTTAAATAACCTCTTTTAAAGAAGAGAGCGCTCCCCAAAATAACTAAAGTCTAACTTCAAGAATGTTTCATCAATGTCAGTCGGCACTAATGCTTCTAAATGACGAATGGTTTTATAACCATTGGCTTCTAAAAGTTCGCATGTTGCTGAACTTAACCCCAATGATTTTAATAAAGTTTGTGTCGCGTTAATTTCATCTTGGTGAAATTTTAAAGGAGGTTCGTCGTACTGTCACAAGAAGCATTTTCAATTTTGCCACTTTCGTCTAATATTAGTTGATTGTCATACACTCACCCTATTGTCCATTACCACATCATGGTAATGAACTACACTATTATCTAGTGCCACTTCACCATTATGAACTACACTATCAGCCACTGCGACCTAACAGTTATCATCCAAATTATTATTCATATTTTTAATTAACAATACATAGTTTCTTAAATTTGTTTAATATATTTATAATATTTACTGCTTTAAGATCACTTTGCCTTAAAACAAAATTTAACAACACTATAACATCGGATTGAACATCAAATATTCTTATTATTTGTAGAAGTATAATATTGAACATCCTATTACATCAACTGTATCCAAAATGTGGTGTTCCGTGTATTATCTCTAACTAATAAAATCAGTTGCATTTACGTGAAATTTCATAAAAATAATAAGAACTCACCTAAAACGCGTGTAACATACAGTTATGAAATTAATGTTACTTTTCACATTGATTATAGATGATATCACATAGAAAATGAACAAGCTATCATTTTATTTGTTTATTTTTTACGTGAAACCTCAAAATATAGAATAATGCGACGACCCTATTAAAAATACGGGACTTTTTTTTCTGTGCGTATGTTCAAAAAATTTGATGATGGTGAAGACACTAACAAAATTAGGCACTTGATTTAAAGAATGTACATATATAGATGAAGAAGGTCATCGGACGAGATATAACCGCGAATTTCGGGCTTTCCACGAAAGCAAAATAGTGTCGAAGCGTGGCACCACCGTCACAAAGTAATAGTCGGAAAACGTTACGAAAGGATTTACAAAATATTAGACGATTTAGCTAAAGATATACAAAACAACTTTTCCGAAAGTAGTAATTCGAAATTTTCACTTCGTTTGGTGATAATTTTCTGGTAATACTGTAAACATGTTTTAAACCGAATTGAGCAATATAGTCATTTTAATTGCTTGTGTATCATTGGCGTCATCTTTTGACAAAGTCGGCAGTGCCCACATTATTTATTTAATGACGAGACCTTTCATTTCACTATGCAAAAAATATATCCATTGACTGTGCATTGTCTAGCACTGATACAAGACAGTTATTCCTGAGTTTTACTATGTGAGTGCTTGGAAAGCACGATTAAAATTTGGAATCGAATATTTTTTTTTTTTTAAATCTAATTTATTAAATTTAATCAGAAAATAAAGTTTCGATACTAAATTTTCCCGACCTTCTAAGCACTCACATCGTAAAACACACGAAAAATGGTCTACGACAGGTACAAGACAATTTTTCGTGTATTTTTCTATGTAAGTGTTTGAGAAGTTAGACTAAAATATGATATTGAGAATTTTTTTTTGATTATTGTTCGAAATTAAAAAAAAATTAATTTCGGTTAAAATTTTACTTGACCTGCCCTAGCCAGAAAGTAAATTTACCATAGAAAGTAAATTTGTCCTGCAAATCATTTTTTTTTGTTAAGAGCTGCAACCATATTTGACTCATGAACAACTATTTTATATATCAGTTTTTTAAATTTACAGATTTCAATTCATAAAACTCGATATGTATTGAATTGTTGTAGCACTTTAGGAGAGGTCTAATACTAAATGTACTGCTGGGAAATTTCATCAAATAATTGTGAGATTTATTAAGAGCAAAATTAATGTCAGCCAATAATTGCAATATAAGCAAGGACTTTGCTAACATTTATTTATTATTAACTCAACTCGACCGAACGCACTTAAAAAATCTATCAGAAATCACTTCTTAAGCCCTACCTATGCTATTTACATCTCAACTAGCCAACCCGTCCATTAAAGGGCTTAACCAAATATTGGTTAAATTATTTTAATCGTAAATGTGAATCCGATATGTTTGGTGTGACTAATTAGTGGCCAGTGCTGTCCACAACGTTTTGATAGTGTATTTTTTTGGCTATTATTGTCTTTCTACTTAGGCGATACTACAGTCAAAGTATAAAGGTTTTTGTTTTTAATTCATACAAATATAAATCGCTCTAGCCGTCATCAATTGAAATTACATATTTTAATTGACAACCAAAATTTGTGGTTTATTGGAACGTGAGTTCAGTTCGTCTTCTGCAATATGGCAGAAAGGAAAATTATCAAGGAATTGTTTGACGACGAGGGTTAGTTTAAGGATGATTATTTCACCTTAAATTACTAACATTTTCATAGGACAAGATTTTTTCTAGTTTTAAAGATTTGTGCAACGGTTCACTCGACTAATTGGAATATAATAATGGCACACCAGAAATACAATATCAGAGAGACATTTAGCCGAATTTATCAAGCACAATCTCGTATTAGAAGCAAACTATTCTAAATCTTATACATGGTCAGTTCTATATTAACGATCCGATATACGTATTTAGTCTTATGATAATTTCGTTCCTACAGCTTTCGGCAATGTTAGAAGACTTTGCAAACTAATATGGCTGAGACATTAAATTAAATTTTTAACCCCGATGGGCTTAGAAATCAAAATTTTAGATTTGGTCGGATATAATATTTCCGATGAACTTTAATTTAAACTTGATTGAAAATTGAACGTTTTACGGGAAAACATTTTGCAGTGAAAGGATTGATTGTCTTTGACACATTGCAGAACTTTTTTTTTGAAGACGTGTTTGATCCTTTAAATTTTAGTTTTGTAAGAATTGACAGAACTTCGTCGAGATTTAATATATTTTTTTAAACAAAACTTATCAACCAAAATTGTTTTAAAGTTAGTTAAAATGTTATATTTTGTATTGAATTTTGTATTGGGCTTTCAACATATGTTTGTAGTCTACTTTGGCAATAAATAATTTGTGACCAACCTGCTAACATACAGATAACGTTTTAGCGTTCTAAAACGATAAAATCAATTCAGGAATGGAAAGAATATACGAGTATATAGAAGAATTACATGAAACCGAAATAATATTGAAAGCCGGACAAACACACAAAGTGCAGGCAGTCATCATCTCCCTCATACAGTCCTCACATATAACATCCTTAGAAAACCCCTCGATGAAGATGACTCTTAAATTGATTATATCCCGTAAAAATCGTAACCAAGATTATTCTACTGCTGGTACTTTTTCAAGGATCAAATATACTTATAAAAATAGCAACCCACTGTAGTACAGCTCTAGATCTTTCAAAGAGAAGTTTTTTATAACTTTCTTGGCATAGTTGAAAGATTAGGAAGCGGGTTCAAGTTTAATTCGAGTTAATTGGGAACCGGCTTTTACGATGTCACATTGTACATCCACATTACCATAACAGTATCGTCGGAGCAAAGAAATTATTTTAAGTGTTTACATTCCTTGATAGGTTTAGAAATGATAAATGGTTTAAGTAACGGATTGTATACAGATTTGTTATCAGTACACAGAAAAATGTTTTGGTTTTTAACAGCGAAATTCAAAACCACCATAACACATTGCGTCCGCTTGGGTTAAATCAGATAAGACGTTCAGGTGTTTGCCTGAAACTGTTAACACAAGATATCAGCATAACTCTGTACAATAAAGCCAGATACAGTGCCCCATACAATGCGAGACTTGAGCATGGATTTAATCAATTTGATAAATGTTTGATTAATACCAAAATTAGTAAACGAAGCAAACGAGGTACTATCGAAAGCTCCCGGTATATCCGCAAATGTACTTACAAGATTATTATTATTGAGAGATGAATTCAGAGCAGTTCATGCAGAGCAGTTTCGCAGAACTTACCAACTTTGTAAGCATGTTTCATGTTACTGATTGGATAGCTTTAAGAACAGCCGAGGACAGAGTAATAGGCTGAAACGACCTGAGATCCGTATAATCGCATTTGCCAGCCTGCGGAATAAAATAATATCTACTCCTGCTCCAGGTTCTTGGAACAGTGCTAAAAGTAATGCACGCTAGCAAAAGGTAGGGTGGCCAGAATATCTCTTTTAAAGAGAACATGTTCTCTTTTTTCATTCCGATCTATTTTACACTTTTTTTTTAAAGAAATGTCCTCTACTGTTCTCTTTTCTGAAATAACTGCCTTTTTCCTAAACAAAAATAGTAAAAAATATAGAAGTATTTTTTAGTTTGACGAAAATACAGCACAGTACACATTTTATTTGGGTTTAGTTCTTATCTACTCAGTTTAGAAACTTTTTCGCTAGGTGTCTATAGGAATAACTTTTTATATTTGTATCATTTCATTTGCATCATTTTTTATAGTTATGTTGGCAATGTTCAATGTACAGTCGTTACGGTGAATCAAGTTGACAATATGAAAATTGAAACGAAAGAAAAATTGAAATAAAAAAGTTATTTCGATTTATCGTTTAAAAATCATAATTGTAATTTATTTGTTCAATTTAATTTGAATAGTTTAAACAATAAAAAATAAAAATTATTAGTGTTGTGCGAGTGCGGGTGTACAAAAAAAGTTTAAAGAATAATGAGCAAAAGAAAGTGCATTTTTAGCGTAGAGCTGAAAAAAAAAAAATACATGTTTTACAACTGTCGAAACTTCAAAATATGAAGCTCATTGTACGGTTTGTGAAAGAAATGTGTCACTTGCCAAAAAAGGCCGATACGATTTGGAGCAACATATTGACTCAAAAATACATAAAAATGCAATTAAAGAAGGTCAGTGTTCCAAATCGATAACCACATTTATGGTTCCCAAATTTTCGGCCTTAGCGGATAAAGTCGCAGCGGTAGAAGCTACCCTAGCATTTCATACAGTGTGTAACGAAACGCTCATTAGCAGCGCGTTGGACGCTGCTGTAATGAAACGCTTGTTAACAGAATCTCCATATGACTTTATGGTGGCTGCAGCACGTTTGCCAACTAGATATCAGCGGATTGGGGAGGTTCTTTGCCATCAGTCACAAGGAGCTTGAAAGTGCTGCTGATCGTTGAAATATCGCGGCCAAAGCAAGGATCAAAAATTAATTATACGAAGTACGGTATGATTTGAATAGTACGGAACATAATTAAACAGGACGGCACTGAATAAATTAATAAATAACAGATGTTTAATCACAGCTCACTAATGCATACGCATATACATACCTGGGTACGTGTGTGTGTGATTTTCGATGGTATAACCACGGCATCCCACCCTACCGTTGCATACCCCATGCGACATTCTGGGTATGCCCCTAACTTGGGCTCGTGCTGAGTATCACTGCATCACTAATTCACTTAGATCATCACTATACACATTTTTACTCAATTAATAAAATGAATTTATAAGAACACTGAATTTCATTGATTAATATTAAACAACTCGGAATCTAAACGAATCAACCAACTTCAAATCGACAACATTGAAATTAAACGGATACTAAAGATTTTTCTTGAAACATTCACGAAAATACGTTGAAAAGGACGAAGTATTTCAACATATTTTCCCATTGGTGGCTTGGTAGAAAAGTTTAGTGCCTTACTAGATTTGCATACATTACAAGAGTTAATATAATTATGCACTTGAGTATTCATCCCGTTCCAGTAAAAATATCTTTTTATTAGCTCCAGTGTTTTAGCGATCCCTTGATGAGACGCTGAAGGAGGGATATGAGCCATTTCAATTAGAGAATTTGTTAGGCTAGTCGGTACAACGAGCTTCCAACTTGGAATATCTGATAGATCGCCATTATCAGATAATTGAATAAATATTTTGAGTGAAAGAAATACTTGATCCGCTTGTAGAGTTTTCAGCTTCTGTTGGACTCCAGATCAATGAGTCCAAAACGAAATACCTGATCTCTGGTTTTAGAGACAATGGCACACCAGATTTTAGTAGTGGCCACCACACGTTTGAGGGAGTGAGGAGGTTCAAATATTTGGGCTCTCTTATCACTCACGATAACAGTGTGGGTGAGGTATTAAAGTGCGGCTGGCAGCTGGCAGTCGTTCTTTATATCCTCTAAGGCCACTGCTAAAATCTAAACACTTATCAAGTGCCGTGAAGCTGAAGCTTTACAAAGCGTTGATCAGGCCCGTTGTTATGTTTGGATGTGAAAGTTGGGCGCTGACGGATGAGTACGAGAGATGGCTCCTTACATTTGAGAGAAGAATCATGCGTGTGATTTACGGCCCTAAACGCGAAATAGATGGTACATACCGAGCTCTGTACAATTTCGAGATCAGAGATCTGATGAAGATCCCCGATATTGTACATGAAGTTAGATCTCAGCGAGTACGCTGGTTCGGTCACGTTCTGCGTGCTGATCCGGAACGAATTGTGCAGCGATCTCTGAAAGGAGAGCCACCATATGGTAGGCGCAGAGGTCGTTGCAGGCGACGATGGCTCCACGATGTAGAGAACGACTTGGCCTCTTCAGATTGTCTAAGACAGTATGAAGACCAAGCTCAGGATCGAAACCGTTGGAGCCAGATTGTTGATTCAGTAAGGGGCCAGTAATGGCCTTTAACACTGTTATTATTATTATTATAAATATTTTGCCGTCATCTATTTTGAAATTGGTTTTGACTAGAGAATTATTTTGGAGAGCTTTAATTTTTGCGACATATTCTGATTCCATAAATGCAGGAGATTTTAAATCGATATGGAGAGGACTTTCTGATAAATTCCTAGCATCTACGTGAATCCTAGAAAGACAATCTGGTACAACATTAAGTGACCCCTTCCGATATTCTATAGTGAATTTAAACGATTGCAACTTAAGAGACCATCTTGCCAATCGACCAGTCAGATCTTTTTGATCCATTAACCACTTTAAACTGGAATGGTCAGTAATTATGGAAAACCCTCTATGTAGGGTCTGAATTTTTTTACGCTCATCACGGCTGCAAGACATTCTAGCTCCGTTATGCTATAATTACGCTGCGCTTGATTCAGCTTATATGACATGAACGCGATTGGGTGTTCTTCATCATTGCGTTTTTGAAATAATACACTTCCTATTCCTGTACTACTTGCGTCACACTGAATGTAGAATGGTTCGGAGTAATCTGCGTTAATTAAAACCGGTGCTGAAATTAGGGCTTGTTTCAGGGATTCGAACGCTGATTGAGCTTGTTCGTTCCACATAAACTTGCTCTTCTTTTTGAGGAGGTCACTAATTGGTGCGGAAATAGTGGACTAATTAAGTATAAACCGCCTGTACCAACCAGTCATCCCCAGGAATCTTCGAACTTGCTTGGTGGTGCGAGGAATAGGATAATCGGCTATGGCTTGTACTTTCGAGGGGTCCGTTCTTAATGATCCATTGCCGACTACATAACCAAGATATTTGGTTTCTTTCAGCAAAAATTTGCTTTTCTCCACATTGATGGTTAAATTAGCTGCGGACAGTAATCTAGCCACCTCAGATAATAACGACAGATGTTCCTCAAATGTAGCAGAAACTACAAGGATATCGTCTAGATACACAAACACTCGATCATGTAGATGGAATGGTATCACTTTATGCATTAACCTGCACATAGTTTGGGGCGCATTGCATAGCCCAAACGGCATAACGGTGAACTGATATAGTGGACGACCTGGCACTGTAAAGGCTGTTTTATCCCTAGACCCTTGATCTAGGGGCACTTGCCAAAAGGCATCTTTCAAATCAATAGTGCTGATGAATCGTGTTTGATCTAGACGGCTAAGCATTCCATCAATCAAAGGCAAGGGATAAGCATCCGGCACAGTAACCAGGTTCACCTTGCGAGCGTCAAGACATAGACGACTTTTCCCATTTGCTCTTTTAACCACAGTCACTGGGGATGACCAGGAGCTTGCGCTCTCCTCAATGACGCCTAGGGCAATCATCCTATCCAATTCTTGATAGATATCTTTTTGGACAGCTGGTGAGACAGGATAGTGTCGTTGTTTTAATGGTGGAGAATTACCAACGTCGATTTTATGCGATAAGACAGATGTTCTACCCAATCCAAGTTTTTCACAAGATGGAAAACGATTTATTATTTCATTTAACTGGGTTTGTTGTTGTGTAGAAAGTTCATGCCTTTCGGGATCATTACAAGTGGCCGATATTTCATTAACAGATTTACTTGACTGAATAATCATAGGAACGAGACCAAATGCGGACCAAAAATCAATCCCAAGATAAAGAGTTTGGGAGAGTCCGGGTGCAATATGTAAACGAAGGCGTTTCGTTCTACCGAGATAGGAAACAACTGCAGTCGTATAGCCAAGAACTTGCTGCGACTCGCCACTAGCGGTAGATAATGACATGTTAAGGTAATGAATTTTGAAATTTTTATTTCGAAGTAGTTCTTCGGAACCGGAACCTAATACAGATATATTTGCTCCACTGTCGAGCAATCCCCTGTAAGGTATACCATTGATTAATACATTTGCGTATGGCCTTGAGTCCTCTGTAGTTTGAATGGTTGTTTCGGATACCTGCTTTTTAAGCGCTTTGCGAAATTGAAAATATGTTAAGTTTCGGTTTAGTCTCGAAGTGTATTTAGAAGTAGTCTGTGTGCACTGAGACACGAAGGTAGGTGGTGAGTAGGTTTTAGACTTATTCATTCTTTCGAAGTGGTTTGAGGATCCAGCTCGGGATTCATTGACACTTCTTGGATATTCGGTCTGGGTGTTGTGGTTATTTGAGAATGGGATCTCAGAACCCCAGAGTATCTGACATCCCTCTTCAAGTTTTCCTTCTGTAGTTTACAATTTTGACATTGCGGTTTAAAAACGTTACGAGCTCCACAACCAAAGCAGAATCTATTGCGGATAAGAGATGTACAATCTTTATAAAAATGTTCGGGAGATGCACAATTCCAACAAGCTTTCGACGGTGTTGTATGACGCAAGTTATTTAATTGATTCTGAGCAGAAATAGGTGGCACATTTTTGGCGCAGGAAATACTACATACGTTGGTAGGATGCCTAGACAGCTCAGAAAAATAAGAATAATAATAATTGCAATTCAATAAATTTAAAATGAATGCTTTGCATTTAGATTGCGACGAAATAGGTGTTGAATGCCAAATTCGTAATATCACTGGAAGTGTCTCTCTTAAAATACAAAAATTACAGGAACATTTTAATCGTGAATTAGAAAATCCTAGTGAGACACCCACGCAAGCCCATAATTTAGCCCTCAAGTTCCCAAAAAGAGAAACTACTTTTTGTGCAAATAAGTTAAAATTTATTCAATTTGAGTTGGAAAAATTTCTGGAACTGCCAGATAAGGTAGAGCTAGTTAAATTAAATGAGCTAAAAACCACTTTACTTCATGTTACCGGTCGGTTAAGTAGAATACGCCCATCCAAATCCGCTTCAGCTACCGCTATAAAATTACTGAACACCTGCGACAAACTATTAAAATGTTTTGAGGAAATAAGGTCTGAGGCGAATCCAAATAACACTCTGGAAACATCATTCCGAGGAGCATTCGCGGATCTAGAAAATCACTTCTCTGATCAGTCAGTAGACAGATTATCCTTTTGATGTGTCGTCAAAAAAAAACAAGTTAATAATTTTTATAATTGTTATTGCTTGCAGAGAAAGAGCGTAGGAGAAAAACCGGAATTAGCATATACAATCAATAAATCAGCATTGTGTACCAACAAACATTATACTTTACAGGTTGTGTAGAGTTCAAAGAAAATTCAAATTAGGTAAAGTTACCGTCACACTGCACAAAAATATTTATAAATGTTTAAAACTGTTTCAATGAAATTCATATAGAGCGATATTTTCTTATGATTTAAGTCTAATGGATAATCAGTAACAAGCCAATTGTTACAAGTGAAGCACCATTTCAGCTTTCGGTCAACGGATTGCACAACCAAGTTACTGCAAAAACTATTTCTAGATTCAGAAATAGCTCAAAAAATTTCATCCGGTAAAACTAAAACTAGAGTAATAGTTAAAAACGTCATTGCCCCATTTTGTATTGAAAGTATTATAGCTTCTGTTCAAAACAATCCTTTTTTATCGGTTTCAACCGATGCGAGTAACCATGGTTCGTTGAAAATGTTTCCGCTGTTAATACAGTTTTTTGACGTTAAAAATGGAATAAATTCAAAATTATTGTATTTAGATTCGTTACCAAACGAAACAGCAGATACTATATCAAGCTTTATTTTGAAACATCTAAACCAATCTCACTTAAACAAAAATGTGTTGCGTTTTCTGGAGGCAACTGCAATACAAACTTCGGGGGACTCAATCGGGCAGGTAACACTAACGTGTTTAACCTATTAAAAAATAAAATGATAAAACATTTAATAGGAATTGGCTGCCCAGTTAACATCATCCATAATGGAGCAAAACATGGTCTAGAAAAATTGCCATTTAATGTGGAATCGTTGGCGTTAAAAATATACAATTTTTTCTCATCGTACGCCGTTAGGACGGAAAAATTAAAAGAATTTTGTGTATTCCTTGAAGTGGAATACAAACAGTTATTAAACCATTCTGGTACGCGATGGTTATCACTGTATCCAGTGGTAAATCGAATTTTACAAATATATTCAGCTCTGAAATTGTATTTTTTGTCAATAAATAACTGTCCAGCTGTTCTGAAGAAATTTTTTGAGTCTGAGTTTACGGAAGCGTATTTATTTTTTGTTCATTCCTTGATGTTCCTTTTTTATGAGAAGACAAAAGAGTTAGAAACCGAAGAAAATTCTATTCTAGAAATTACTAGTGCGTTAAATAAGCTAACAAATATTTTAAGACAAAGGCACGATCAACGTTTCTTACCACTTAATGTTAAATTTATTTTAGCGGGATTGACAAGAGACGGAATGAAGGCCGAAGTGGAAAATTTTCAAACAATTGTCATCGAAATTTCAACGAATTTAGCTGTTTCGAATGGATGCATCTGAACAAAGTTCCGGAATGGAAAGAAGCAGAAGGGTCGCTAACCTACCTGGTGTCAAAAGGTGTCGTAATAGATGACTCGAAATGTTCTGATCAATTTTGTAATTTAGTAGTGTTTGTTCAAAACAAAATTGATAAATCAGAACAAGACTACGTTGCTGCCAAATCTAGTGCTAAATGGGTTAGCTACTTTGGACAATGTGCCAATATCGAATTTTTCTTCGAGCTGCTAAACATATGCCAATTCTTTTATGCTATACCAGCTCAAAACGCAAATGTCGAACGTGTATTTTCATTAATAGAGGAGCCCAGTGGACAGATGAGCGCAACCGTTTGAATGTCTCGACGGTTCGGGCTATTTTAAGCATTACATATAATTCGAAACAACTTAGCTGTTTAAAATTTCGACAACATATAAAATCACAAAAAAAATTGCTGATGGATATACAAAGTTCTAACAAGTATGACTCAGATTCAGAAAACGATGGATAAATTTACTGAGAGCGGGGCAACTGGAATTATCTAGGCTGTTATTTCAAATTATCTTAATTAAGCAACTTTTATATTTTATCTTATAATATTAATTAATTTTAACTTATTTTATTTATATATGAAATATTTATTTTGTTTCTAGTTAAATTATTATTTTATTTTATTTTAATAATTATAAAACTTATATTTTTTTGGTAATTGAAGACGGTCAAGTTTTTATAATTATATTTTTTATTTTATTTTAAAGTGTAATATGTATGCAAATATGCAATTAACAAACATGTTAGCGATTATTTTTAATTATTTATACAATGTATTGAATGTATTGAATACCCTGAATAAAAATGCGTTATACTTGATAAAAATATTTATTTATTGTTTATTGAATTATCGTGATTCTGATTTTCTGATTTGAATAGTTTTCAAAAAAATTATTTTTTATTAAAATATTGGATTTTCTTGTTATAAAAAAATGTTCTCTTTTTTGATAAGCAATGTCCTCTTTTTAACGAGTTGGTATATGGCCACCCTAGCAAAAGATGCATCAACTAGTCTTGAATGAACGGAAAAAGGCCGTGTTGTAATACAGCAGGGTAACTAAACCATCAGGCCCACCACACTTATAAGGGGCAAAGGGGAACAGTGCAGAACATCGCAATTGATCAGCTTATATGAACCAAGGCCCAATCAGGAGCCGTAGAATAAATCTTAGTGAATTCGATAGTGTAACTTCATCTGAGTTAACACCAAATTTTCTGTGACAGATGGTAAGTTGACGGTCAGGTAAATGAAAGGGTTCGAGTCTTAAATCCATGGTAGGCATAGAGCATATATTGATGGAAATGACCTCACGCCGAACAGAATTGAATATATAGATAAACCACATTTATTAGTATAACATCATCTGAAGAATACCCCCGTACATGGAAGCCATTTAAAATTGTACCAGTTGGTCAAATGAAAATATTGTAAGAATTTAAAAAAAAAAGTTGTTGAAATTATAAAATTTTTGAATTTTGAATGCGGAACAGGTTGTCTGGTTTTCACACGTTTTAGAGACGGTTTGACTTATACGAATATTTTGAGAAATTAAGTTAAATCATTTCAAATATAAAACAATCGAAGGTCAGGTATATTATTAAAATTCAGTAAAATCTTTAATTATAAACTACAATAATAATTATATAAAATCGGATGGACGCGTAAAACCTGAAATTGAGATATGGCGCGATCGTTACCATATTATTATGAGAATCAACAATATCAAAAACTAATTTCCACATTTATACCAAATATGTCAAACACGATTAATAGTAAATACAATCTTATTTGTCATAATCGTGTAAACGATCAGTTTACAATCAATAACAACAGCTATCATCACATCACCAAAAATAATAATTTGCAATTATTAACATTACTAATGTTATTATTATTATTATTGTTATTATCATTATTATTTATATTATTCTCAAATAACGTATAAATGTATATATGTTGGTACAGAGACAGAAGAAACTATATAAGTAATAAGAACTATTAACTTTTTTTTTTTGTTTAGTTGTAATTTTGTAAAACAACAACTACTTTTTCATTTATTGTTATATTATTTATGATATTCATGTTGTTGTTACATTACAATCAATTCATTTAATGAATACAGATTATCTGTATATACCAATTTTGGTTAGATCAAGATTTCTTTCTCTCTGGTATAAATATAAAGATCATTTTATTTAAAAACTTATAATTTTTGTATTTTTATATTTCAAGTTAATAAAAAAAAAATAATTGTAGGAATATAGAAGTACATAATAAGAATAATAAATAGTTAAACGAGTATAGAGAAATATACTGAGATAATGAGATCAAACATTATCGGATGGATTTACCGGATAGGGTTAATGGTGAATATAGATTTTAAACAATATTAATTTAGTAGCTACTAAACACTAAGTTACAATCTTGTTACCCCTCTCGAACTCATCGGATTTTAACGAATCTAAAGCACAGCAGAGCCCTTCCTATATAATTATCCGAACCAGAACCATAACAATATGATCTTCTATTGCAAAACCAGAATAGTCAAAACCATTAAATTCTCGACAAGCTTATTTTTGATCAACAAAAATGTCAACAGAAATGATTTTGAAATGATTGCATATTTAATAAAGGGACAATTGAGCTGTCACCTGTTCGCAACGATTACAAACAGTTAAATTTAATTTCTTTTCAAATTTTTCTTTTCTGTTGGTTAAATTGAATGTTTTGAGTTTTTTTAATTTTTGCACAAATCACCTCTATAGATTTCGTTATTACGGATAAAATCACGCACATGTTGTTGATGCTCCCTGTTTCTGGCATAACTGCCGGTGTGACTTTTGCATTTTTTTTCACTATACCCCAACATTTTTCGATACATCGAAAACCTGTGTACTCTTTGAGATAACATTGATTTTATTAATCTCGTGCAAATTTATTGCTTCTGTTGGATATAGAGTCGTGTGAACGCCGAATCGTGTTGAAGAATAAGCGGTAAAATACGTCATTATGAAAATGTAACAAAAACCTGGCTCCACAACTGCAAATCATACATTTTTTTGCAGTGTATCTAACTTGAAGTGTTTCGAAACCAATTTCATATACGTTTCTAGTAAATTTTATGAAAATTTTGTCATCAGTCTGGCACGATTTGACTTTTTAATAAATCGGTAGCACTCATAGCCTTCCTGAACTCGAATTCGTTTTACCATGGAGTGGGGTGTGTTAAATTTTATGGCAAGGCATAGTTAAATTTCACCAGATTATTTTTATTGAAGATAACCTTGTTGTAAAAATTTATATCAGTTGGGTCATGTAAAGATTTCTATTGTTCAGCAACAATTTCAAATACGTCGATGGTCGAGTAAGCGGAGTCAATGCTTTTGAAATCGTGGACTAGAGTTCAAGACTCGTCAGCGCCAATACTTTTTTAATTTAATTTCTGCTGTAAAATTGAGCCAAAAAAGAGCCATCTTTTGTGTATGACCGTAATGAATTATCCATTCCTGTTGCTAAAATTTTCAATTTTCTTTATTCAATTGGCAAACATAAAATATTTATATAGCACCAAATTTATATACGCCGGTGGTACAGTAAACAGAGTTGTTTCAATTGGAGTTGTGAACTTGAGTTGAAGCCTCGGTTTGGCATTACATAATTTATAATTTAATTTTTTTAATTTCTCCCTTCAATTGGCAAATATAAAGGATGAGTATAGCGGCAAATCTATATATATAAATGGTGAGGTGGTAAAGTAACCGGTGTCATAGGATTTGGAATCGTGGATGTTGTGCAGTGTTCGAACGTCGATTAAGGGTAAAGAAATTTAGCGGGCATCCGCACATTTCTCATTCACAATTTGCAATTAAATTAAACATATATATTGAGGCTTGAACTAGTCATGATTTATATCCAATCACACAGCATTTTTTACCACCGAGCCACCGCCATACATATGTATAAATAGTGATATTCCTATCGTTTATAGCTGCCATTTAAACAAAAAAAGTGAAAATTTTAACAACGACCATGCGGACTCTGCTTATTTGACCATCGCCGTACAATTTCACTACCGCTCCATATACCCAATACCCATCTTTTCTACTTGCTATTTTTACATGGAGAATATTAAAGTTTTGAACAGAAGCTGAGTTGAATTTGAGTACATAATTTTATTTCACCACCACCAATTTGACAGGAGAAATTAAATCAAAAAATGTTTGGCTCGATCGAGAATCGAACTTAGATCCATAAATCCAAAGTCACTGACTCTGGTTACTGGACCACCACCTCATATATATTTCGTGTTATACAACTCATCAATATCTGTCATTTGAATAGAAAATATTGAGATTTTTAGCAACAATGTGCCAATATCGAATTTTTCTTCGAGCTGCTAAACATATGCCAATTCTTTTATGCTATACCAGCTCAAAACGCAAATGTCGAACGTGTATTTTCATTAATAGAGGAGCCCAGTGGACAGATGAGCGCAACCGTTTGAATGTCTCGACGGTTCGGGCTATTTTAAGCATTACATATAATTCGAAACAACTTAGCTGTTTAAAATTTCGACAACATATAAAATCACAAAAAAAATTGCTGATGGATATACAAAGTTCTAACAAGTATGACTCAGATTCAGAAAACGATGGATAAATTTACTGAGAGCGGGGCAACTGGAATTATCTAGGCTGTTATTTCAAATTATCTTAATTAAGCAACTTTTATATTTTATCTTATAATATTAATTAATTTTAACTTATTTTATTTATATATGAAATATTTATTTTGTTTCTAGTTAAATTATTATTTTATTTTATTTTAATAATTATAAAACTTATATTTTTTTGGTAATTGAAGACGGTCAAGTTTTTATAATTATATTTTTTATTTTATTTTAAAGTGTAATATGTATGCAAATATGCAATTAACAAACATGTTAGCGATTATTTTTAATTATTTATACAATGTATTGAATGTATTGAATACCCTGAATAAAAATGCGTTATACTTGATAAAAATATTTATTTATTGTTTATTGAATTATCGTGATTCTGATTTTCTGATTTGAATAGTTTTCAAAAAAATTATTTTTTATTAAAATATTGGATTTTCTTGTTATAAAAAAATGTTCTCTTTTTTGATAAGCAATGTCCTCTTTTTAACGAGTTGGTATATGGCCACCCTAGCAAAAGATGCATCAACTAGTCTTGAATGAACGGAAAAAGGCCGTGTTGTAATACAGCAGGGTAACTAAACCATCAGGCCCACCACACTTATAAGGGGCAAAGGGGAACAGTGCAGAACATCGCAATTGATCAGCTTATATGAACCAAGGCCCAATCAGGAGCCGTAGAATAAATCTTAGTGAATTCGATAGTGTAACTTCATCTGAGTTAACACCAAATTTTCTGTGACAGATGGTAAGTTGACGGTCAGGTAAATGAAAGGGTTCGAGTCTTAAATCCATGGTAGGCATAGAGCATATATTGATGGAAATGACCTCACGCCGAACAGAATTGAATATATAGATAAACCACATTTATTAGTATAACATCATCTGAAGAATACCCCCGTACATGGAAGCCATTTAAAATTGTACCAGTTGGTCAAATGAAAATATTGTAAGAATTTAAAAAAAAAAGTTGTTGAAATTATAAAATTTTTGAATTTTGAATGCGGAACAGGTTGTCTGGTTTTCACACGTTTTAGAGACGGTTTGACTTATACGAATATTTTGAGAAATTAAGTTAAATCATTTCAAATATAAAACAATCGAAGGTCAGGTATATTATTAAAATTCAGTAAAATCTTTAATTATAAACTACAATAATAATTATATAAAATCGGATGGACGCGTAAAACCTGAAATTGAGATATGGCGCGATCGTTACCATATTATTATGAGAATCAACAATATCAAAAACTAATTTCCACATTTATACCAAATATGTCAAACACGATTAATAGTAAATACAATCTTATTTGTCATAATCGTGTAAACGATCAGTTTACAATCAATAACAACAGCTATCATCACATCACCAAAAATAATAATTTGCAATTATTAACATTACTAATGTTATTATTATTATTATTGTTATTATCATTATTATTTATATTATTCTCAAATAACGTATAAATGTATATATGTTGGTACAGAGACAGAAGAAACTATATAAGTAATAAGAACTATTAACTTTTTTTTTTTGTTTAGTTGTAATTTTGTAAAACAACAACTACTTTTTCATTTATTGTTATATTATTTATGATATTCATGTTGTTGTTACATTACAATCAATTCATTTAATGAATACAGATTATCTGTATATACCAATTTTGGTTAGATCAAGATTTCTTTCTCTCTGGTATAAATATAAAGATCATTTTATTTAAAAACTTATAATTTTTGTATTTTTATATTTCAAGTTAATAAAAAAAAAATAATTGTAGGAATATAGAAGTACATAATAAGAATAATAAATAGTTAAACGAGTATAGAGAAATATACTGAGATAATGAGATCAAACATTATCGGATGGATTTACCGGATAGGGTTAATGGTGAATATAGATTTTAAACAATATTAATTTAGTAGCTACTAAACACTAAGTTACAATCTTGTTACCCCTCTCGAACTCATCGGATTTTAACGAATCTAAAGCACAGCAGAGCCCTTCCTATATAATTATCCGAACCAGAACCATAACAATATGATCTTCTATTGCAAAACCAGAATAGTCAAAACCATTAAATTCTCGACAAGCTTATTTTTGATCAACAAAAATGTCAACAGAAATGATTTTGAAATGATTGCATATTTAATAAAGGGACAATTGAGCTGTCACCTGTTCGCAACGATTACAAACAGTTAAATTTAATTTCTTTTCAAATTTTTCTTTTCTGTTGGTTAAATTGAATGTTTTGAGTTTTTTTAATTTTTGCACAAATCACCTCTATAGATTTCGTTATTACGGATAAAATCACGCACATGTTGTTGATGCTCCCTGTTTCTGGCATAACTGCCGGTGTGACTTTTGCATTTTTTTTCACTATACCCCAACATTTTTCGATACATCGAAAACCTGTGTACTCTTTGAGATAACATTGATTTTATTAATCTCGTGCAAATTTATTGCTTCTGTTGGATATAGAGTCGTGTGAACGCCGAATCGTGTTGAAGAATAAGCGGTAAAATACGTCATTATGAAAATGTAACAAAAACCTGGCTCCACAACTGCAAATCATACATTTTTTTGCAGTGTATCTAACTTGAAGTGTTTCGAAACCAATTTCATATACGTTTCTAGTAAATTTTATGAAAATTTTGTCATCAGTCTGGCACGATTTGACTTTTTAATAAATCGGTAGCACTCATAGCCTTCCTGAACTCGAATTCGTTTTACCATGGAGTGGGGTGTGTTAAATTTTATGGCAAGGCATAGTTAAATTTCACCAGATTATTTTTATTGAAGATAACCTTGTTGTAAAAATTTATATCAGTTGGGTCATGTAAAGATTTCTATTGTTCAGCAACAATTTCAAATACGTCGATGGTCGAGTAAGCGGAGTCAATGCTTTTGAAATCGTGGACTAGAGTTCAAGACTCGTCAGCGCCAATACTTTTTTAATTTAATTTCTGCTGTAAAATTGAGCCAAAAAAGAGCCATCTTTTGTGTATGACCGTAATGAATTATCCATTCCTGTTGCTAAAATTTTCAATTTTCTTTATTCAATTGGCAAACATAAAATATTTATATAGCACCAAATTTATATACGCCGGTGGTACAGTAAACAGAGTTGTTTCAATTGGAGTTGTGAACTTGAGTTGAAGCCTCGGTTTGGCATTACATAATTTATAATTTAATTTTTTTAATTTCTCCCTTCAATTGGCAAATATAAAGGATGAGTATAGCGGCAAATCTATATATATAAATGGTGAGGTGGTAAAGTAACCGGTGTCATAGGATTTGGAATCGTGGATGTTGTGCAGTGTTCGAACGTCGATTAAGGGTAAAGAAATTTAGCGGGCATCCGCACATTTCTCATTCACAATTTGCAATTAAATTAAACATATATATTGAGGCTTGAACTAGTCATGATTTATATCCAATCACACAGCATTTTTTACCACCGAGCCACCGCCATACATATGTATAAATAGTGATATTCCTATCGTTTATAGCTGCCATTTAAACAAAAAAAGTGAAAATTTTAACAACGACCATGCGGACTCTGCTTATTTGACCATCGCCGTACAATTTCACTACCGCTCCATATACCCAATACCCATCTTTTCTACTTGCTATTTTTACATGGAGAATATTAAAGTTTTGAACAGAAGCTGAGTTGAATTTGAGTACATAATTTTATTTCACCACCACCAATTTGACAGGAGAAATTAAATCAAAAAATGTTTGGCTCGATCGAGAATCGAACTTAGATCCATAAATCCAAAGTCACTGACTCTGGTTACTGGACCACCACCTCATATATATTTCGTGTTATACAACTCATCAATATCTGTCATTTGAATAGAAAATATTGAGATTTTTAGCAAAGGCAATGGACTCTTTCAACAACTTTCTATATACCCATCTTGTATACATGCCACTACTTGAAAAATTTGAAAATGTTCAAAAGAAGCTGTGTGTTGAACCTATTTGAAGACAGAAGAAATTAAATTAAAATAACACCGTCGTTAATGGGACTCAAACCTAGGTCCACGAATCCAAAGTCAATTACTCTACTACGTCGCCAACCACCGTATATAATATATATATTTGATGTTATGCAAATTCGTATACCTTCCAATTGAATTGAGAAACTTGGGAAAGTTTTAACCGAAGCTGAGTTGAACCCAAATGTCCCAACATTAATAACGTTTGAAACTTAACTGAATTGCATAGTGCCAGGTGCAACATTTAATGCGACGACATTCCAAGCAGTGCTTTTCGAAGAAGTTAAAAATCTGACAAACTATTCCTCCTTATATTCTTAAAAATTAGAAAACCTTTTTTCCAGTATTGACCACTGACCATACAAGTTTTAAGTTTAAGTCAGTACATGAATAACGTCCAATATGAAATAAGTATAGCTTAAAACTAAAAACAAATTTAATTTAATTTTTTACAAATTAATTCAATTCAGATTCTGTAAGCTGAATTGCTTACCTTAAAGTGATTACTATTTTTTTCTAACGCCGGTCTCGAGGGTTTAATTTCTTTTGAAATTTCCGAATAAATCTAAATGCTTTTTTGACATTCGAAAATACATCAAATAATTTCCTGGATGCTGCTTTATTGATTTTACAATAATCAAATACCCCCCGCATTGTTTCAATAGGATGGATCCAATATTTACGGCCACGCTTTCCGTTAAATACATCGATACACAATATTAATTTTAATACATTTATTGTTTTATCTATTTACAAGTGCATGTGGCAATGCCTTTACTGTCATTCAGATTATATCAACTCTGCTTGAAGGATCTAATTTGGGTCCAATTACTCAAGATATTTTTAAATAATAAAATTCTATATTATTTTTAGATGATCTAAAGCTTCTCATGAGAGCTCAGTCTGGTAGTGATGCTGATTATTTGAATCTGAGATAAATAATTTGTCTAAATGTGGCTCTACTAACAGATTGTTCATTAATATACAAATAAGTGTATCATCGTATCTTTCTATAAAATATATCTAATTCTATCCGTTAGGATTATATATTGATATAATCATCTCCTCAGAGTAACATCAATTATTGACTTCGAAGTAACGTTTGCTCATCAATTATATTTTACATTACAAATCGATAAAACAATATTAAAAGACTTTTCTCTGTGATGACAAAAGATTCAAAAATGATTTGCTGTTTATGTTGTGACTGTTCTGTGATAAAATGGAAGAAGTCTCCGAGACCGCTCGTCTTAGGAAGAAACTGTCTACTAATCCAACCAGTCCCAGTTATTTAATTAAACCGGTTTGATCTTGGACTGCTTCTAGTGAGAAATCTTTAAAACTTCTCATCGAAACCGACTTTCCAAGAATCTTCGACGACGCGATAGAGACTAGTACTCATCGAGAAACACATTCACTGCGCATAGAAGATATCGTAACTAAAAAGCGGATCCTATGGGCACTCAAACCTTATAAATCGGCTGGTCCTGACCGAATTATACCAGCGGAATTTCAAAACAACTCGTTGATTATTCTCCCCTGGCTGGAAGTAATCTTCAAAGGGTGTTTAAAATTGGTATGTGTTCCACGGAGGTGGGCAGAGGTTAGAGTGATCATTATTCCGAAAGCGGTTAAAAGCCCACATGGCTATCCAAAGGACTTAAGCCTAGTGACTGGGCTCAGTCTCAAGGTGCTTATTGTAAAGGGAATTCTGTGGTCACAGCACGCCGTGGTAAGTACAATTGAGGAATCAATATTCTCGCAAGAGTTTTGTATGGTAGCGTTCCTTGATATTGAGGACGCCTTTAACAAAGTAAAGACGGAGGAAATCCTAGAGGGACTACCCTGTAAGTGGGTTTATCAATCATATGCTGGGAAGCAGGATGGTTAACTCGGAGATGGGTGAATCCACCATTAGGAGGCCGGTGACTAAGGGAACCCTGCAGGGAGGTGCCTGACCCCTCTTCTCTGGAACATAGTAACCAATGGGTTGCTGTTATAGCTGGAGAGAGAAGGGATCGTAGTGATTGCTTATGCAGATGACTTAGCGATAACTGTCTCTGTTAAATGTTTAAACACAGTGATACCCTCTTAATCATTACGGTGGGCAGGTGGGCCATTATATTTGGTGTAGCAATCAGCTCGTCCAAAACTGAACTGGACTCTTTACTAGGAAATATAAAATCCCGGTAGTTGAACCACCTATCTTAAATTTCTTAGGACTAGCTTTTACTGATAAGGCAAGATTTCTAGGCGTAATCTTGGACAGTAAGCTTAGTTGGAAGCTTAACATCTTGGGGAGAGTGAATAAGGCTAATACAGCCATGCACTCGGGCAGAAACGCCATCGGAAAGAGATGGGGCCTGAAACCGGAGCTGGTACACTGCCTATTCACTGCTGTAGTAAGACCTATATACTTATGTATGGGATGGTCAGCTCTTGATAAAGTAACCTAAAGGAAGGGGACCGAGAAGGTGCAAAGAAAGGCCTGCATGCTAATAACCGGGTCGCTGAGGACAACACCAATACGCACTTTGGAAGTTATGTTTCACCTTTTCCTCGTCGATATTTATGGTAAGCAGATGGCGGTGATGACGGCCACCCGACTATCAGCCATATCTCAGTGGAAATGTCTTCAAGCAGGACACTCGACGATAATAAGATCGCTAAGGAATGAACTGGCGAATCTACACTACGTTACACCAACATTATGCTTCGGGAAAAGGTTCCGAACTACCTGCCCTTCAAGAGAATCTTGAAGGAGAGGGTCGTTATCGGAAACAGAAGTATCGTAGTTCTTTACGGGTACAAACTACGTAAGGAGCTGGAGTCTTCTGTGATAAATTGAAAGTATATATGTATATCAATTCGTCTCTCTGGTCACTGCAGCGTGTACCAAGCAGACGTGATAGCGACTGAGGAGGTTTTGACTTGATTGAGACATAATGTGGTATCCTCGATTGATATCGCAATTATGTGGACAGTCAAGCGGCAAGCAGGTCGCTGGATTTTCTCTGCATTGGGTTGCCACTTGTCTCTGAATGAGATGAGTGAGCAATTCAATATTCAGATAGTCTGAGTCCCCGGCCACTCGGCCGTCATGAGGAACTGCAGGGCGGACAAACTAGCAATGGATGGTAGAACTTTCCAACTGCTACCGAAAAGGGCAAATTCGGGGAGGCCTTATAAGGCTCTCAAGACAGCGCTTAAAAAGGAGGTAATAGCGAATGAAACGTAAAGACAAGTCGGGCCAAAGCTGGACTTGAAACTCTCAAAGACACTGATCTCCCTACAAAGATGTAAATTAAAAACGATCGTGGGGAGACTCACAGGACACTGCCTACATGTAGAACATGCGAGGAGGCTAGGTCTAGAAGCAAATTATTTTTGCAGAAGATGTATGGACGATGAGGAGGAAGAAACGGTAGTCCACTTCCTATGCTCATGTCCGGCTCTGGCTCACAGAAGACATAAATATAAGGGTAGATTCTTAATGGACATCCTCTCTGAGCTCGAAAACTGTAAGGTGCGAGATATATCACGCTACATAAGTAGCTCAATCTGGTTCACATAAGGGTAACAGGGAAGTACGATCCTGTGGTATCACTATGGGCCGTCACCAGTCTAAGTGTGCCGTAGCAACCACTCAACCTAACCTAACCTACTGTTTATGTTTATAGGGAGTTTGGATGTTTATCCGAACGTCGAGTTATCCGATTCAGCAACAATCTCGAAATCTAAATCACTTTATGAAAATCTGTGACAAAATCGCCATATCGATACTTTAACAAACGTCGGAAAATTACCCCTGGCTATGTTTATTGGAGATGAGTCCCTTTTCATAAAACTATTTATGGTCTGATATTGTTGGGACTTTAGCACCACCGCGAAATCGATTTACGGCATTGATTATATAAAGTAAATTAGAAATCGTTATCCTTAATTATTTACCCAAGCTGCATCCTGGAGTTGATTTCATATTTTAACCCTGGTAATGTTACAGGTTGTGATATATTATGTTTGTCCATATGATTTGTATGGGTTGTTATATTTTCATTCGCTGCTTGTCGATGTAGGGGTTAAAAAGTATCTTTAAAGTGCGACAACCAAGAATAAAATATTGTTTAGCAATTTATTTTGTAAATTTGAGCAAATTTCTTAAGGTGTTACCATATGAACCATTTCTAAAATATTATAAACAACCATGACACAAATCTGCATTGTTTATTGAATCGTACTCACACAACAATATGTATATATAACAAACAAATTATTTATGTAGTGCAAAAAATTAAAACTTATCACCATTAATTAAATTTAAAGTATGAATATTGTGTTTTCGATGTATAACTTTTACTTCACGCAACTAAAAATAAATAAAATGTTTCTAAATATATGTACATAGATATATATATGTATGTATATAAGAAATAGGAATTTATGTTACATAGTGTGATTTACATGCTGAGCACTAAGTGAAGTTGATTAATTCCAAGGTTCCGCCACCTGGTGCGATTTTGTTAAACAAAAATGAATAACTCACTTTATTTACTCGTATGTACATGCATAATATGTAACAAAGTAACGACATACAGTGTACATGTTTTCTTCCCGACAACTCTAAAAAAAAAAAAAAAAAAATTGATATAATTAAATTTGTCGTTGGAAATAGATCAAACGAAATTATATCAATGTTATATAGCAGCATAAAAAGTTAATTTTTAAAAGAATTTGTAATGTACTTACGAAGTGTTTAGTTATAACTTTTTGATGTTACAATAAATTAAGATTATATATGTAGGTATATATACAGATTTGATTTTAGTTTTAAATCAAGTAGATCTAAAGCGAAAACTAATAAAATATTCTAATCACAAATAAATAAAATTAATTTTAATTATTATTATTTATATAAAATACATTTTTTATATATTTTTTTTTTTTTTAGAAAGTTGTTGTTGTATCGCGAGTACTCGTACTGGATTATATTATTATTATTTTGTATTCAAGGTACATTTTTAACGTGAAACATATTTAGAATAAATAAATACATATCTAGATATATAAAATTGTTAAGTTACAAGAAGTAAATGGAATACGAAAAAAAAAATGTTATTTTCCGTTAAACATTACAACAAAATGTGTGCAGAGTTAACAGAATTCCGATATATTGTATATTATGTTCACTTCTTAAAAATATCGTGTACAAATATATATGTACCGTGTGTTTGACTTTTCAATATAGTTTTGATCTATGATCGTAAAGATATGTATATTTGTATGTTCATATACATTTTAATAGGCTGGTTTGTATATTTTTATTTAAATTTTTAGATCTGTGTACCAAGATAAAATGTATGTATACGTATAATATAGATCGGACAGTTGGGATATGAAAGCTAACAATTATTACAGTAAACAATTTGTAAAATTCCAATTGAAAAACGAATTTTGATTTTTGAGATCATACGAGTATACAAAGTTAAATTTCAAATCAAATTTTGCAAAATTTTTGAATTTTAAAACATTGTAGTCTAAATTATAATTTTAACCGTCGCGATGTGGAAAATTTATAGATTTTTTCAAATTATTAAATTTCGACATATTTCAAAAGTTTGTAATTCGAATCCACATCTACACCATACAGTTAATCTATTTAAAAAAAATATTTAATTTTAACATTTTTCTTCTAAGACTTAATAATTCAAATTTTTACAAATGGAATTTTTTCAATTCTGAAGTTAAAATTTCAATCAAATTTTGGGCGCATACACACTAGTTACATAAGAAAATGAAGCAGAAAATAATTTTGTTATTTTACGTTTTATTAAATTTTATTTTAAATTTCGTAATAAAATTTTTCAATTTTGTAGTCTAAATTTTAATTTTAACCGTCGCGATGTGGAATATTTATAGATTTTTTCAAATCATTAAATTTCGACATATTTTAAAAGTTTGTAATTCGAATCCACATTTACACCATACAGTTAATCTATTTAAAAAAAATATTTAATTTTAACATTTTTCTTCTAAGACTTAATAATTGAAATTGTTTCAAAGAGAATTTAACAATTCTGAAGTTAAAATTTCAATCAAATTTTGGGCGAATACACACTAGTTACATAAGGAAATGAAGCAGAAAATAATTTTGTTATTTTACGTTTTATTAAATTTTATTTTAAATTTCGTAATAAAATTTTTCAATTTTGTAGTCTAAATTTTAATTTTAACCGTCGCGATGTGGAATATTTATAGATTTTTTCAAATCATTAAATTTCGACATATTTAAAAAGTTTGTAATTCGAATCCACATTTACACCATACAGTTAATCTATTTAAAAAAAATATTTAGTTTTAACATTTTTCTTCTAAGACTTAATAATTGAAATTTTTTCAAAGGGAATTTAACAATTCTGAATTTAAAATTTCAATCAAATTTTGGGCGAATACACACTAGTTACATAAGGAAATGAAACAGAAAATAATTTTGTTATTTTACGTTTTATTAAATTAATGGACAATTTTAAATTTCGTAATAAAATTTTTCAATTTTGTAGTCTAAATTTTAATTTTAAACGTTGCGATGTGGAAAATTTATAGATTTTTTCAAATATTAAATTTCGACATATTTAAAAAGTTTGTAATTCGAATCCACATTTACACCATACAGTTAATCTATTTTAAAAAAATATTTAATTTTAACATTTTTCTTCTAAGACTTAATAATTGAAATTTTTTTCAAATGGAATTTAACAATTCTGAAGTTAAAATTTCAATCAAATTTTGGGCGAATACACACTAGTTACATAAGGAAATGAAACAGAAAATAATTTTGTTATTTTACGTTTTATTAAATTAATGGACAATTTTAAATTTCGTTATAAATTTGTTCGTAACCGAATTTTTCAACAGGTAGCCTAAATTTTATCTAACTGAAAAATTTCGGAATTTAGAAAATTTTGGATTTTGTCCAATTTACACCATGCAGATGTTAATGAATTTAAAAAATTATTTAATTTTAACATTTTTTATTAAGTTAGTACATATTAGTATTTTTATTCTTGTATGTACTCGTATATCTGCCTCATATCCACCAGCATGGCGAATCGCGTTCTGTTTGGCCATTTAGAAGCCAATAAGTGCTTGGAATTTAGTGTCGCCATTAAATCTTGATTCAAGTCCATAAAACACATAGAATTATCAGATTGGCTGCCATTGTCTAGAAAAAATTAATCCAAACTGTAATTAAATGGAGAATGAAGCAGCATTCGGTGGTTGTTTTGCATTTCGGGATATATATTGTAACAATACCATTGGTGATGCCGTATCGGAATTTCAATGAGACACGCATTCGGTATAATATTAATGAACATTGCATTCATAAATCCGAAATTTAATTTAGAGGAAGAATACTTTTTGTTGCCTCTTAGAAGACAGAGTGCCGACATCAACCAGTAAAAGTGACAAACACCGTTGTGTGCCGCACTATACTACATTTCCTTTCGGAAGGAAGCCGACAGCTGAAATTTATTGTGTACGTTGTCTTATGTTGTGGTAAATCTACCTTAAAAACTATTTTCTTTTCAAGCTCAAGTCCACGAGTACCTCGAGTGAAATTTCTCCTAAATATGTCCTAAAAGCAGCAACAACAAATTATTATGCATGTGTGTGTGTGAGTGTGAAGGTAAAATAAAAGTTTGGTTATAACGAATTTTTATATTTTTATTGTGAATTATTAAATTAATAGAAATTAGTAAATTTACTGACTTACCGGATTCACTTTGAAATTAAATTTAATGTAAATTAGAGATCTACTGATATCTAAGCCAAATTAGTAGAATACCTCGAAACATGGCAAACATATAAGGAATTCTATGATTGTCGGTAGTATTTGAGTAGTTAAAAATATTCGATTAAAGAGAAATTGTTCGCGCCCACTCCAAATGATCACATATTAGAAAAACTCGAGAAAATATGGACACTTCGACATACTTATGTATTTCAGTTTTGTTACTATGAGGTAAAGTTTTCTAATCATAAGTACCTGAAAACCTATATTTTGAAAAACCTGAGTGGTTTTCCGTTAGATCTGACCCACACCTATTCAGCCATTTTTCGGCTTTGATGGCCCCTTATAAGAAACACTCGAAAAAATTCGGACACTTCGAGATATGTATTTCAGTTTTGTTACTATGAACCAAAATTGTTCAATCCTTTGTTCCTAAAAGCCTATATTTTAGAAAATCTGAGTGGTTTTTCATTAGATCAGACTCACACCTATTCAAACATTTTTCGGCTATGATGGCCCCTTATTAGATTACAAACACTTGAAAAAATAAGGACACTTCGAGATATGTATTTTAGTTTTGTTACTATGAACCAAAATTGTCTAATTCTAAGTACCTGAAAGCCTATATTTTGGAACACCTTCAAAATTATTGAGTAGGTGTGAGTCTGGTCTATTGGAAAACCTTTCAGGTACTTAGGATAAGACAATTTTGGTTCATAGTAACAAAACTGAAATACATATACCGAAGTGTCCGAATTTTTTCAAGTGTTTTTAATAAGGGGCCATTATAGCCGAAAAATGTTTTAATAAGTGTGGGTCCTATCTAATGGAAAACCATTTAGGTTTTCCAAAGTACTTAGGATTAGACAATTTTGGTTCATAGTAACGAAAAGAAGTGTCCGAATTTTTTAGGCCTAAGGGCCCATCATATCCGACAAATGTTTGAATAGGTCTGATTTTTATATCACAGAAAATTAATGAGATTTCCAAAATATAGGTTTTCAGTTACTTAGACTGGGTCATTTTTGTTTCTAAGTAATCGAAGTGAAATATATCGATTTCTCTTAATATTCTCATATGTTTCTAATAAGCGGCTAATTGGATTGGGGACAAGAAGCATTTGAATCTTAGTAAAAACTACTACTGTTTTATTCATACTTATTTCAAATAGAAAAGTCAAATACAAAAACAAACGTATGTATACGTAGATATAGAATTCGTTACTTGTTTACCTTACATCTTTAAGTTTTGAGGGAGGCTGCTGATTATGCTTAGACATTAGTAGCAGGTCTCTAATTAAATGTGAATCCGTACAGATATTTTAAAAAAAATTCCCTTTTAAATAATTCACAATAAAAATTTAAATATTCGTTATATCGAAATTTTTATTATACATTTGTTGTTGTTGCTTTTGGGACAGGTTTAGGATAAAATTCACGTGAATCTTTTTACTTTCATTTTTATGTTTTGTGTTGTGATTTGAGACATTTAGAATATTTTCAAAAATAGGTTTGAGATTTGAGATTAAAAATGGTTTTAAGCTTGAAATTACCTATAACAGTGATACTTTACCTTTTAACTTCTTAGTTTGGCTCAAGGTTAAAATTAAAGCCACAAGCACATATCTTTTTATGAGCTTTGCAATTTTTGTATTTCACATTATTTTCTATATCTTATCGCAGATTATCGTACTGCTCTCCACGAAACTCGTTCTCGTTCTCTCTGTTGTATAATATTGGATTAATGAAGAAAATAATTTTTATTGAAATCTTACGCTTTTATAAAGTTTTCACGTTATCCACACGAACCAATTTATCGGTTCCAATGTAAATTTGAACCACTCGGCCGAGTCACCACATAAGTGGAAGTTGATTCGAATCCATATGAGAACTACTCGTACCAAATCACCAACGGTGAAGTGAGATTATGCTTTGTTGGTCTATTTATAGCTAAGAATTATAGAAATTTGTTCGACTAACGATTCCAAAAGTGAAAAGATATATCTTGCATATACAGTGGCCATTAATATACTGTCGAATGGCCGATAACAAAACTCGTGAGCGGGCATGTAATTGTTTCCTGTTGTAGAATTCTGTCAATGTTCGTGTAAACTGGTGTAGTTTGAATAAAAAAATATGGGAGGTGACCGATATTTGACTTGAAAATTTAATTTATTTTGTAATTCTGCCATATGTCCTGTGTCAGATGCGTTGTGCACAATTCCAAACAAAGTAAGGTATTTCTGTAGAGCAGCATGCCACGAGACTTTGTACTAAATTGTTTAACGGAGACACGATCATCGACTGATAAATAGCGAAATATATAGGCCTCCATTCAGGTTAGTTTTAATTGCCATATACGAGTATATAATTTTGCTGACATGTGGTTCCAACAGGACGGAGATTGCGTAATGGCCCACCAAGATCGTGTGATTTAACCCCATTGGATTATTTTCTTTGGGATTATGTAAAGTCCCTTGTCTACGTCGATAAACCAGAGACAATTGAACACCTGGAAGTCAACAATCGAAGAGTTATTGGCGAAATACGGCCGCAAATGCTGCGAAAAGCTTGTTAAAATTGGTGTTCCAGATTGCACCTTGTACGCGCCAGCCGTGGCGGCCACATGGTCGAAATCATATTTAAACATTAATTCAGTCATACAATTTTCTATCCAATAAAGCCCGTTTCATTGACATTAAAAATATATTTCTTTGTTTTATTATGATTTAAACTTGTGTAACTCTATAAAAAAACACCCTTTGTGTATAGAGATTAAATAAGCAGGTTCCATATAATTTAACGTTTTGTCGATCAGTTCTGGTATACTGTGAAGGCGTATCTCTAAATTTCGAGTCATCCGATTTAGTACGAGAAAAATCGATGTGTTTCAACGTTCGTTGGATTATTCCCGAACTCCTATACGGTCATATCTAAACTAACCGGCAACAATAGAAATGGGGCATTAATTACATTGTTATAGACTTAAACTATTAACTATAGAAATGTAGGTTTATTTGCAATTAGAATAGTAGAGCAGCTGTCATGCTTCGAGAATCATCCTCCTGTCGAAGATTCGTTTTTTTTATGTATGGAACAATGAGAACAATTCTCGATGGTGCAAAACTTCCCGATTTGATCGCTCATAAACTACGCGCGGGCTAATGTTTATCGGTAGAGTTTGATTTGACCGACAGACAGTAATTCCTGACAAATTTCAGCGCTTCAAAAGAAGTCTATGTGTCGGAACAAGAAAAATAGAAGATGAGCTATACTTGAACGTTTGATGGGAGTGTGATGCCCAACTAACTAAAGACCTAACGCGGAAATGCTACATAGTTGGACATAGAATTAAGCTGTGAGCCGAAATTTAAAAGAGCTTTTCCAATGGCTGGATGTTTTAAATCGTTACGGACGGTGAATTATGGAAACGTCCAAGCGACTATAGTGGGCGGCCCAAAATTTGTTTAAAAATATTTAATCACATGTAATGTGAAGATGGCGATTCAGAAAATGATGCGCTAACTCCGACATCAACAACGAAATGTCGTTAAGCATGCAGAAAGTGGTAAATTCAAAATCAACGGTTCATTATCCATAATTTCATATAGAAGAGCAGCATTCGTTTTTACACAGGGGAAGCATCGCCAAAATTTATGTAAGTCGCTCACATACATTTCATATTGCAGGTAGAAATACATTTCATATTGCTGGTAAAATTTCAATTTGCGGTTACGTTGAGTTCAAAAGCAATGTGTAAGCTAACTATACAATAAGTATATATTTATTGCAATATGGTATACAAGTTGCAGCGTATATACATGCGATTTATAAATCGATAAATTCATTTCTTGTATAAATATAGACAGCGTTAATTATATTATTTCCAACTGTATGCCATTAACTTCAAATTATCGACATGTTGGAGTCAAAATGCCCAAAAGTGATGTTTAAATTATTATTTACATATTATTATATATATGTTTGTTCAGCTATAAAAAAACGGATTACCATAAAAATTATCACATCTATTCAATTGTATGTATGTACATATATACATATATACTTCCAACTTTTAAGAGAGCTAGTTCGTTTATAACAAATTAAAATTAATTTTCATGCCAACAGATATAGATATTTTTTTAATATAATTATATTCATGATACAATTGATATACATTATGAGTATACATTCTGGTTTTATTTATTTATTTATATATATTATGAATAGAAATTGTTATAAGAATAATAATAATAATATGTGTAAGTCTATAATATATAATCATAATAAACAGGCCTATATTATGTCTACCTACCTATCTATATAAAATAAAATACAATTTTTTACATATATTCTGATCACACAAATTGTATTATTTTCGTTATTTAAAACTAAAAAAAAAAAATTAAATTACTTATATAAGCCAAGTCTCGCGGCTTAAGATCTCAAATTTCACATTTTTGTTGTTGTTTTGTTTTGTATTAAATTTCTTACTTATAATTCAAAAATAATTTATGGAAAATTATATTTGACTTGATTGTAGGACGCGTGGTGGTCGTATATTCTTGTAACAATAAATTACAAATTTGTTTATGGTTATTATAAAAACCTACTTTGCAACATTTTTTTGTTTTTTTAAATAGCAAAATTCTAATATTTTAAGACTTCAATTAGATTTATGGTACTTGAACCAATGGTTTCCACGATGTAATGGTTAACTAGAATGTGGTATACTGGTTTCGATTGTGAATATTGGACATAACAAATTTAATAAACTTCATCTAGAACAAGGTGGATACATAAAAAACTTGAAGCACCGGTACAAGCAAATAAACAAACCAATAGGTACTAACAGAGAAATTTATTCTGGATATTAGGAGAGAAGAGATTCAATGTGTCTTTGTTTTGTTTTTTAAATTAAACCGGTTGGAACCTACAGAGGTTTCGCCCGCAATGCCACAAGTGGCCCATGGTGCAAACCTTGAGGATCTACCCTAACACGCATAAGCGCACAGCTGCCTTAGCAAACTGAAACTGCAGTCGTCCACTTCCTCCAGACAATCGTCACAAAGATCATCTTGAGCTAGTCCCATGCGTTGGAGATGAACCTTGAAACGTCAATGGCCCGTAATAAGAGCAACCAGAATTCTGAGTTGGCTCTTTTTTAAGGATAACATATATTTAGTGACCCCCACGTTGCGTTCGGTGATGAACCGTTTAGCCTTACTACAGCTAGGCGTAGAACGCCACTTCTGCGCCAGTTCAAGTAAAGCGAACTTCTTAATAGCATCCTTACCACCGTTGAAGGAAAGAGGAACTGCTGTCGGCCACCTCATTTCCCACAATGCCACAATGAGCAGACATCCACATGACCCTTACTCTCGAATTGGAGCAAAGGAGATTGATGAAGTGTTTGCACTCTTTGACCAGTTTGGATGTAGTCAAAGGGTTTTTAAGGGTATTGAGCACGGCTTTACTATCCGTGCAGATAATAATATCCTTGCCTAAATTACTAAACTTATACGCATCAATAGCACTATGGGTAAGTGCAATTAATTCAGCTTGAAAAACCGTGCAGTGTTTGCCCAGACTACCCGCTAATCTGAGCCCTTACTTTGGACAAAAGAAACAAAACCCTGCACTAACTTTTGACGGAGATCCATCCGCAAAAAAAAACTATCGACTCAGACAACTGTCTATAGAAATCCTGAGAGAACCACAGTTCTCTCGAGGGGAAAACGACGGAGAATGAATTGGTGAAGTTAAATTCGGGCGATTGCCTGTCATTCACCATTTTAACCTCCGTATAATATGTGACCTAAACTTATTAAGAATCTGTCTATGCCTTGTACAAGTCCCGAAGGCATTCCATGCCCCAATGCAACTCAGTCGAAACCCAGTTGAGCACGCCATACCAAGAGTGTAGGACTGCAATTCGGGCAAGCATATACAATAGACTCCATAGCAAGAAGGGGAGTAGACGACATAGCCCCGGTTATAGCCCTACAGGCTGTCACCTGCAGTCCATTCAGCCTTGCTTCAGAAAACATCAGTTTCACAACTGGCCACCATACAACTGCTGCATACGACAGTAAGGGTAAAACCAGTGATTTGTAGATGAATAACATCATTTTGGGGGTCAGACCCCGCAGGAATTTCCAAAACATAGCAATGGCCTTTTGTAGCTTATAATCAAGGTGAAATTTCCAGGAGAGTTTACTACCTATAGTATAACACCTATAGGTGTTTCACGATGCTCTGTCCTTGTAATTGCTCTACCAAATAGAGTGGGAACAGATAAATTAGCACTCACTAAACACAACCAGATCAGTTTTCGAGGTATTGACGTGCAACCCCTTTTCAACACACTAAACTACCACTATATTAAGGGCGTTCTGCATCAGATCAGATAAGACGTTCAGGTATTTCCCAGAAACTGTCAAAACAAGATCATCCACGTAGCTCTGCACGATGAACTCAGATCGCCGCAATTTAAAAAGTAATTTATCGATAACCACAGCAAGGGTGAGAGTACTCCTCCTTGCGGGCAGCCTTTGACTACTTTGACAGACACTGATGAGCCATCTAACTCTAACTGTCTCAATTATACGGGACTTGAGCATTGAGTCGATGCATCTAACAATGGTTTGATTAATATTAAAGTACGTGTCTTACAAAATGAAGTGACAGTAAATTTCGACAAGTGCATTGAACTTTTACATTAAATATGGAAATACCTAAATATGAGGTTGCAAAACCTATCGGAGTATAGAGTAAATAAATGTTATCGAAAATTGGGTAATAGAACGAGGTGTAATAGTCATAATAGCCGCAATTCGAATCAAAATAGTCAGTCAAGATGGTAGTTTATCATTTTATACCAGTTGCAGAGTATCGCGATCTGGTAGTAGAAAAGTAGGATAGATATATCCATAAGTGTTTTAGGTGTGGAATGTATGTATATCCAGTAATGAAATGGAACTGTTTGGTTAAGAGGTATGTTAGAGGTATTAAGAGGATGTTAAGAGGTACTGACAATTAATACGCTTAACGGGTTGTTTAGATTTATGCGATGAACTTTGGCGGTAGTTAAAAATTTTTTACAATCCGTAAACACCAAATCTAAAAATACAAATAAAGCGATACGAGAAGCTTGGTGCAGTTTTAATTAGGACCTCTTAATTATTATAGTATAGAATTATATGATCTGGCCAAAGATTAGATAGTGTAGATAGTTGTGCTTTCCCATGCAATTGATAATGTTGAGAAACGTGTTTTATTCGCCTCCAGTAAACTCAATCAAAATATTTTCAATTACATAGAGAATATCTAAGCAGTTATGTTTACTATAAAACGTTATCTTAATACAATTTGTAGTTTCATCTCTCCTCTGCTTTTAATTGTCGCGGTTGTATTTACCACAAGCTTGTATTTGTTGTTTGCCATTTGAATCTCTGATTTAGGGCGTATTTAAATAATCTTTTGGCCGTGATTTCCAGAATGCTTGAAGTCTGTTCTGTATACTAAGCCATTTTGATAGTCGACTTGATATAGTTTAGATCTGGTTAACCTCGCCATGCCGAATAATGTACACTAATACATGAATTTGCAGTTAATATCAATTCATTAGCTGTAGGTATGCAATCTTTGATCGTGGCGTGATTTTCATCATTCACACGAACATTCATTCAACCCATTCATCCCATTCACACAAGAACTGTATACCACCTGCCCATTGCATAGTTACATGTCACCCTGTACAGTGATAGATGATGGGTCGGCCCATGAGTTAGCCAAGCTAGCATAGCTAAGCCAAGACAATTTGAAAGTCTGTCGATGTGTATATCGAGTTTATTGATAATTTAACAGGTTTCTCCACATATTTTAATAAACGGCATAATGGAACGGCGGGACATTGAGGCGGAATGGAAATTTGTTAAATATTATTGTTCGGTTCCTAGTATGAGTTCAATTCAATTTACTTTGATATATTTGGCCATTCATCATTCCATCTCAGATTATGCAGCCAGAATTGTTGAAATAAATTGCTTATAAGAATGATATGCTGGGTGACAAGCATACAAGAGTATCGATTCAGGTAATAGCGTACTTTTTGATATAGTTTTCCAATATCACTTTGAAATTAAAACTATCAATTTGTGAATACCATAATAATCACACACTTTCCTTCAAACCAATCCCGATTCTCGCTCTGATGCCCGAATACACGTGCTGTAAAATTTTGGTTATTTCATTAGTTATCCATTTTCAAAGGATGAAATGATACGCTGAAAGTATCGTTCTATGCAGAGTGAATTATTACCTGGCAATACATTTTGTCAATATCCGCTGATATTGTAATTTTGTATGTGAGGAATGGTAGAAGTATGAGGTCAACTGGGATTGTTGGTTCGATTAAAGCTTTGTATAGTACTACTTGTTTCTCTAAGAATGCAATGATGTACAGTAAATGGTAGTTCTGATGCACTTGATTCGATCTAGAGTCTTCGCAATCATTTTTTTCAAATGACCTATTTCCTCATATTCCTTCATATAAATTCGAGTTAATCACGTTTTATTTCTGAACGACTAATGAATTTTTTTCTGTAGTGCTTAAAATCTATTCTTTGCTTAAGGTTATGCAGTTTGCAAATCTTCGGACGGTATCTTGGATGGAAGCTTAACAATATACCTAAAATAATCAGCTATTGTGGTGTTTCAAATGTTGTGATCGTAGCACTCATCTTCGGACGTCTTATATTTTATCGAATGTGAAATTTGTCCTGAATCTGATCTAAAAAACAACAAATACAGCTTTGGGTTATATATTGGCTTTGGTTTGTTTCTTTGGCTTATATATAGTATGTTAGTGTGCAAAGCAGAATGACTCAATATAACGAATTTTATCACTATAGGAAAACAAAATTTGGTACTACGAATACATGACTCTCCGAATTTTCTTAGGAAAATTCTAGGAAGCTAACACCATAACAACGTAAACACCAAGATGTCTTTGGCTCTGAGCTGTCCGAAAAATATTTCAACTTTCAAAAAGTAGGGGAATAAAAGGTTTAGACAGGAATTTTTGGTATGACCTCATGTACGTCGATTATATGACTTTTCCGAATTTTATTGAGAAAATCCTAGAAAGCTAACACAGTAATGACGAATATATCAAGATGTGATTGGGTCTGAGCTGTCTAAGAAATAGTCCAATTTTGGAAAATATAAACGATTAATGGGTTTAGGACAAACAAGATTAGTATGATTTTATTGATTTTCAAAATTGAAATGTTTGTCGGATAGCTTAAGCCCGCAATAACATTTATTTTTGGAATATAAGTCATTATGGCGTTTGCTTCCTAGGATTTTTCCAAGAAAATTTGAAAATTTAGTTATTTGGCATAAATGAGTTATAAAAAACTCATAAATTTTTTATTTTTGATTTAGGGCAAAATTCACGTGAAAATATATTTGAATTACTTTTGATTTTTTCATTTCTTCGTTTTCCCTAAAACGTCTAATTGACTGCATTTGCGTCTCATTGCTTGAGATTGTGTAACAATTTACTTGATTAGTGTAAGAGTTAACTATTTGACCGCCATGCACCCAACCCAAAATATACGATTGAGTGAAAAACTGATCTGCAATTTCTAATTTTCGGTGGCAATAAAATTTCGTAGAAGAGGTTGGTTTAGCCCAATAAAAGGTTTTACAATAAGAGGTTTAATTTTGAATAGCCTGCTATTTGGGCAGCCGTCAACATACACGCTTCAACAATGCATTGAAATTGTTAAAATTCACTACAAAAATGGTGAAAATTTTGCAGTCCCAGTTCGAAAAACTAAAGCTCTTTTTGTTCGTAACTAGTGGAAAAATTTGAGATATTGGGACAAGTTAGTGATGTGAAGAATGGCAACCGTATGTGCGTCGCTTAAGAACAACTGAGAATATTGCTGCTGTAGCCTAAGTGTGTTGAAGAAAACCAAGGTGTGTCGATTCCTCGTCGATCTTTGGAATTAGACATTCCACAAACGACATGACACCGTATTTTGCATAAAGACTTAGGTCTTATGACTTTCAAAGTTCAGTTAACACAATAACTTAAGCCGGTCGATCACCATAATCGTCGTATCTTCGCTGATTGGGTCCATTTTCACCTCTGGGGCTACGTTAAGAAGCAGAATTGTCGCATTTGGGGCTCAGAAAATCCAAGAATGATTGTAGAAAAGAATCTCCATCCTCAACGTGTCACTGTTTGGTGCGGTTTTTGGGCTGGCAGTGTTATTGAAATTTACTTTTTCGAAAATGAGGCTGGTGTAACTGTTACGGTCACTGGATTGCACTACCGAACTATGATTAATGATTTTTTATGGCCGGAATATGTGTGGACGACGTTTATTTTCAGCAAGACGGCGCTACGTGCCACACAAACATTCATTGATTTCTCTTAAAAAATACTCGTATTTTTTAAATATCAAAATGACCTACCCCTTGTTGGTGGGTAACTTTGAGATTAAATTGCTGAGTATTAATGCTCTTATATGCTATCGGAGTTTTCGGGTTTGCCTGGTTTCTATATACCCAATTTTACTTCTCTCACAATGTCACATATATGATATGTTTCTGTGAAAACCGATTCGTCTCACATAATTCTCACTCATAAGTGCCTTATGTGTGATTCTGAAATCATCACGTGGTCAATTAAAACTTGGTCAATTTGGCTGCTGGAAATTTTGCGAAGATGAATCCATGTTTCCAAATGTATCTGTTATTGTGAGGGGAAAATGTGCTTGTTACTCTAAGATCGTGAGCAATTGCAAAGTACATCATTCTCTCACCATGGATCCCATCGGATCAGTATTGATCCCATCAGATCGTCCAAGTCAATGCAAAATAAGTCTTTATCTTGAATTCTGTGGGCGCATGTACACAAATTATCAACAGGTTGGCTAACTTCATGCGCAAGCAAAACTTACACAATCGGTTATTGACTGCTTGAAAATCAAAAACAGTCTTTTTTACCTATCATCTCCACTATATAACAACGTAGAGCCCTGGGACACATGGCCTACACTTTTAGGCCAACGAGTTTCTTGAAGGCCAACGAGTTCCAGCCAATACTCCTTCATGCATGTGGTTAGGCCCTCTAACGCTCCTTGCGTCTTAAGTGAGTGCACGTTTCACTGTCCGGGTACTTGAGCGGGTTTACTTTTCGATTGGTTGACTTTATAAACAGTTTGTTTTTACGGATGCAGATCGTCAGCCCAGCGATCCAACCGTTTAATCGCCTCCTACGACAAGCAAAGGATAGTGTGGTGATATTCTAGGAAAACATGTTCGTGCAATTTAGGTTTACGAGACCTGTGCGCACCCCGACCACAGGAGTTAAAAATAATATGCTTGAATAAATTGATACATATAGGTATAATACTATACACAGAACAAAAATTCTATCGTGATGTGTAAAAAAAATATTTTTGCATGAGATTGGCGTGCAAAGAACAAATAAAATGTAAGTTGTAATTTTGCTCAAAACCATAATTCAATCGAAAAAATCAAAAATCATATAACCTTTCATCACCGAAAATTACACAGTAAACAAATGTAAAATTATCGCTTAGTATTTACCTCTATCAAACTTTTTACAATGTATTACAATGTAACGTTTAAAATAAATAATTATATATTTAAACAGTAATTTAATTTTTTTTTTGTTAATAAAATTGCTAATAATTAATTTTTATGTTGATTTGAATCTGCAACAAATAAATAAATTTTAATTTTCCATCTTAAGTCCAAGATATTTGCCAAATGCGTTTTTCAAAATGGTTTTTGTTTATATTTTTATTATGACGTCTAATGAAAATAAAAATAAAAATCGCAAGTAAAATAAATCCATAATTTATGATAATTTAAATTTTTGTGTGAAAATTAAAAATGTCATTTAAAATGAAATATTAGGTATTATGATTATTTATGCGTATAGTATGTATATATAGTTATAGCTGAGACGTCTATAAATTTTAATTTCTTTTGTATTTTATATATTTTATAATTAAAATTTATTATATAAATAATAATTAATTATAATTAACCCATATTATACACAAATGCGTGCAGCAATGTCTATAAATTTACGAATTTAATTAAAATTATATTAAATGTGCTGATTCACAAAAAAAAATAAAAAAAATTAAAAAATAAAAATTCAACCAGTCAAAATAATTAATTTAATTTATAACATTATAACAAAATATTATTTTATTTTTAATTCTTTCGAAATAATGTATAAATTATATTATAATTTTAATTTAAAAAATAATAAATTATCAATTTTCATTTTTATTATTTATTATGATTATTTACATGTGGTTCGCTTTTATTACTATTATTGTTTTTGTTTTTTTGTTTTGTTTAATTTTTATGCTGTTATGTATTTTACTTTTCATTTTTCATGTACTGCACACACAGTGGAAATTAACACTTTTCAGTTGTAAATTAATAAAATTAAAGTGAATATATTATGTGCGCTTGGTTTTGTTGTAAATTTTTTTGTTTTTAATAATAAAAGAATTAAATAAATAAACTTCTACAACAATATTTTTTTATTTTACATTCGTATACATTTTCTATTGTATCGTGAAAATTATAAGTAGATTTGTGAAATAATTTAAATTTTATGACTTTTGGATCATAATCTAATGCTGGTACATTGTGTTATTCGTCGACTTTACCGTTATTCATTGTTCAGATAATAGTTTTTTCAATGCCGGATGTACAAGCATATTGTTAAAATATATTTTGCATTGCATTCAACCCTGTGTATATATATATATATGTATGTAGAAATGTTGCTAATTATTATGGTCACCTTATAACAGTCACGTTATAGAATACCGAAAAAGATATGGTATCGGACCACGATAGAGAAATTTAAAGATATGCTCAATTGCGATATTTTGAGATTCGATCATTTTTCGATTTAAAATTCTAATCCTAAAATACATCTTGCAACGAAAGTATAGATTTACGTCAAAGCTGCAATTAACATTTTGTGAACTCTCAACTAGAGTTTTAATGTATTTTGATCCACAATTTAAAACAGTTCCGTTGAAATCAAAAAAAAAAATCTCCAATTTATAAATTTTCTTTAGAAAGTCATCGATTATATGTATAGTCCACATTCTGACAAACTGACTGGTTGGAATACCGAGGCCTTCCCTAGCATATAGTTTGGATACAATACATCCGGCAATATTTTCAATACCGTCGTATTCTAGTTCTAAAATCGTACTTTAAAATTGAGTAGGGCTAATTTTGAGATTTCTAGCCTCAGTAATGTGTTCCAACAAGTGACTTGTAATTGTTGCAGGCTCTTCTTCAATACCAAAATTACTCGATCGCTCAAAATTATTTGGTAAATTTTTGAAAACATTGGTATTATTTTTGCTATCGTCCGGCATGACATTCATTGGGTGGGACATTCATGGTTAAAGGAAGCTTTGATTTTAAATTTCCTACTTTAAGATTAGAAATCAAATTTTTCATCTCGTCTATGATTTGATCCTGACTGTCTTTAGCCAAGCCATATGCTTTGATTTTTTCTCGGGAATGTTTTTCTGGTAATCTAGTATTGAAGATATCAAACCAGTCGTTAACCTAAGAAATAAAATTGTGGTATTATTGAAAAATAATTGTTTCCTTACTTACGATTTTTAATAAATTTGCATATTCCTGCCAGTCGCCACTCCGCTAAAGCCCTAATGAGCTTTTGAATAAGTATGTGGGAACAGTTGTGTCCCAAATTTTACTTTCTGTCGTGACTGTTTTGCCGTGTATTATAAATTCGGATACTGAGAAAAGATTGGGAAAAGTTTTACCAAATGTGGCACGTCAGCAAATGCATATATCCTTTTGTTATTGTTATCGGGATACAAAAAGAATGGAGCTTCTTCAGTAATTCCAAGTGAGTTCTAGCGGCTAGTTCTAGTGAGTCTCTACCCCCGAAATCATTGGTAAGTGCAATTACCTTAAATCCTATATTGTTCAGCTTTCTTACGATTTGAAACAAAAGTAACTTGTTTAAAGTTCAGTCGAAGTCATACAACAGCGGTTGTTTCCAGTTACAAAACACTCCTCGAGCCATTATAACTTATGAATATGATTCCATTAGCATGAATCCAAAACCCAAAATTACAGGAGAAATATCCATTTTATTCGGCCATCTGCGTAGCGTGGACTAACCCGGAAGCGGATGGTAATTTTTTGCATCCACCTGTAGGCTCGGGGTCCGCCTGCGTGTAAAGCTATTGCATGTGCAATGCCTTTTACATTTCAATGGAGTTTTCTGGCATAGGAATTTCTAATTTGGCCGGGAGTGAAAATTTTCTAAACGCTTTATATCCTGCTTTTTCTTAGAAATATCTCTGTAGATAGTGAAAGTGATGTTAAAAGTTAATTTAAATGTATTTGTATATAAACTGCATCACAAAAACGAAATGTTTGCTAGTTTGTGTAGTGTGTTACTGTACAATGGTGACAGTTATAGCAGAGTTATAAGTATAAAATCATGAAAAAGGATTATATAAAATTTATGGAATCGTGCCGTGACGGACTCATGAGAAGAGAATGCAAAGTACAGTGCTACAAATGCAACGAGTATCGACATCTACCTCCTAAATATCCAGTACATTCACGCTCAGGTCAATTCAGGCAGTGACCTCAATTTGTTCAGCAAAATGAAATATGAGGCTCAAAAACTGCAGGAATTGAAGCGAGTACCATCAAAGTTCTACGGTATCGATTCAAAGGTTATGAAGAGTTTAGCTTACGTTGAGTGCGATTATTAATCTGTGAATTGATAATAGGGATTGAGCTGTTAAGCGTTAAGAATAAACAGTGTGCGAATGACGTCCGGACAGCCATAGCAAATTATGTTCCAACGAAAGGTTCGTCTCATGCAATTATCATACGAGTTATCCTAATGGACGAAACGCCTATCTAACAAAAGCCACGTAGTCTTACGGAATTGGAGAAACAAAATGTACGGAAACAAATAGACGAATGGATGCGTGATAGAATCGTGCGGCCAAGCATTTCACAATATATACGAGTCCAGTTACCCTGGCGGATAAAAACGAGGATTTAAAAGGTTGTGCGCCTGATTGAAGACCATATTGACCAGTTGTACTCGTTTGGTTCTAACTATTTCTGCACGCTTGACCTAAAGAATGAATTTTCCCACGTAGATATACAGAAGGAATCAATCGATGGAACAATAGGAGTTCTTAAATGTATCGTTTGGTCTTTGTAAATCGCCCGCAGTGTTTGAACGTTTTATCAATCACATTTTTAGACAGTTGAACATCGATGGGGTCGTCTTAAATTAAATGAACTAAATATCAATTTTTGGTCAGACGAGTAGAGTACTTCGGATACGAGGTGAAAGATAGCCGTCGAGTTAAACCATCGAACATAACGCTGACTTCAAAGTTCCCAGACGCTACAACACATTTTTGGGGCTTACTGGCTATTTTCGCAGATTTTGTAAGGAACAATAGCCAACCCACTCAGCCATGTACTTCGGTAGTATACAACATTTTAATTCGTGACTTTAAAAAAGGACGTTGACAACAGCTCCAGTCTGTCAAATTTATTTGGAAAGGTGTGGATGGAGTTGCATACGGATGCCGGTACGGTGGGTTTAGAGGCAGTACTTTTGAAAGTTAAGTTTGAGGACAGTCAACTACACCTGGTTTTCTTCAGTAGAAGCTCTAGCCATCGAGCATTGAAAAAATTTCACAATAACCTGTTGAGGCTATAATTAAAAATTGTAACGGTTAGCGCGACTTTCGAGATATACTATGGACCGAAAAGACTTCACCTCGAGGATTGCAGCAACTAAGCAATCGTCATTCTGAAAGTTGCATTTACTTTCTGTACAATAATTGTCTGAAATTGCTTTCATCTGTGGTTAGTTTGTGTTTTCGGTTTATTCAGAATTATTCCTTACATCCTCCTCATCGGAATCTCCAGAGTAGTATCGTTTCAGTAGGTCTGCCGATGCTGGCGTCCAAAGTAGACCCTTTCTATCTCCCATTTTGACTAAATCATACCGATCGTTATTTCTGGCTGGCTTTAATGACTTCGTACTTGAGCGAAATTTTAATACCAGTATCAACCGATTACTTCAACGTCGGTTAATGCCTAAACTATTCTAGTATTTCATTATAAAAAATTTCTTTACAACAATATAGAATAAAGAACCAAAATCTTATATTTTAGAAACTTACAATAAGATAAAAATAGGAGTTAACTGGTTAAAGGTAGCAATTAGCATAATTTTTTTTAAGAAAAACTTGCAGTATGACCCCTAACAGTAAATGGAGGCTATATCATTCAAATAGTTTGTGAGAACAGCAAAATAAAATTCTTTGGTAGCTTCTGTACTTTGAAACATTTTACATGAGTTTGGGATACTTTCAAAAAACCACTCTAGTATAGCTAGCTCCAAATATTAATTTATCTCTGAGAAAACTAGTGCCAGGGTTTTGGAGTCATTTCCATCATTTCAACGAAAAATATTTTTTTTAAATAATTCAATGTTTGTCGTCCTTTGGTGTACTAATGCTTATCAAATTTCAGTCAGCAACAAGCTCTGGTATTTTACCCATCACCACTAAAAATAATTTTTTGGTTTTATATACAAATTTGAATATAATCGATATTTGGCGGCAAAACACATTACCATTTATCGTCAATACAAAATAAAAGTTTTCAAAATCACAGAAATTAACTTTCAAAAATTAGTAAATTATTAATAATGTCAATAAGTTTGAGAACTGATAATCATCAATCAGTATCTACTCTACTCTAACAGTAGTATCGCATGAATAGAAGGAAGAGAGTAGCTAACACGAATTACAAAAGTAATAAAAATTCTCGTTACCAAATTATAGTCGACTATTCCACGCACTCACATAGTAAAAGACACCGAAAGTTGTCTCACATCACTGTCTACCAGTAATATTTACAATATTTCTTTGATACCGATAGATTCAAGTTTTTCAAAATAAATGTTTTCTTGGCTGATGAAAATAATGGTGTGGGTGGTACTGCTCACCTTGCCCAATAATTAAATTTCTCACAAATGTTATCACAGACGACGCAGTTTCAAATTGTCGTACATATTCAGACTCTAAACAAGAATAAAAAAGCTGTAGGATTATTACGCCGTGTAATTTATTATGCGGTTCTCAAGTAAAATATTACGTAGATTACTTCGCACGGTTTTTGGTCAACGTCGACAACTAGACAATATCAACAACTTACGCTATTTTAGCGATTTGAAAAGAAATGCGCCAGTCGCAGCTATATTTTACGAAAGAGGGATTCATTTAAGTCATATAGGAAGAAATTAAAGAATTATTCAAATTAAATCGGGAATCACAAGAACAAGGTAGAGTAGGTATTAGCAATTGGTAACACAAAACACAAAACTTTATAGTGCCTTGAAGCTGCACCAACCAAATCAACTCGCCACAACGAAACTTAGCCCATAATTTATTACAATTTTAATACAATTTATTATACCATGTCCCAATTTTATAAGAAAACCGTGGGTAACTTCAAATTGAACCTACACCGCCACTCTGTAACTTTTGATGTGATTGTGATATAAAGATGGAACTTGGGCCAGAATTTATTACAAATTTGTTACAATTTATTACCCCAAGTCCCAGTTTTCAATTCGATTAATTTATAACACCAGACCACTAGCATATTTATGATAGCACTGACTATTGGTCATATGGTGGCGATTTTAATCGACATATTGCTATTTTTCATTGAATTTCAGTGTGTGTCTATTAAACTAAGTTGATTTTCAGGTAAAATAGTTCCATATTTTTTAGGCGTCATATACCAGTTAACTCTAATTATTTTGTAATAAATTCAGGCTTAAGTTTAATCTAAATATCCGAATATTACATCAAAAGTTACTATAAGTGGCGGTGTAGGTTCAATTTGAAGTTAAACTGCCCACGCCTTTCTCGCGAACGGCAAGTGTCATAAAAATTGGAACCCTGGTGTAATAAATTGTAATAGGTTTCGTTCTGTCGGGCTGATTTGGCTGGCGCAGCTTCTTAAACCTAACTAAACATTTTGTTTTATCTATATACGATTGATTACTTTACAAAATAGTTTGCGGAAAGTTCAACCTCATATTGACAAGACATTTATCTAAATTGTATTAAATGTTGAACAAAACACCGAACATTTTTAAATAAGTTATAGCTTGAAATGTTTCAACATAACTTGAGTGGATCCAAAAATAAATTATAACAATTGAATCCAACCGTATAGCAATAATTTCATTAACCGCCTCCCTATGATACAGAAACATGACAAAACATAATTTATTCAAAACCACATTAATATACGAGTATACATACGATATATACACGCATAAACAAAAAAATACCTGTCATCGTAGTTTAATCTATAGTTGAGTCGCGCTGTTAATTGCCATAAAGATATTTTTCTTTAACTTGACGGCCGCATTGAAAAACATTGAAAAATCATAACAAATTGTTTTTATAACACGTCTATGACGATCTAATGGAAATTTAAAAAATATATATATATATTTTTCGAAATTGGGCAGAGCACATATGCGATTTTCACTCAACCGTGCGCAATGTTGCTCGCCTTGATTTGACATGTTTAGAATTGTTTGAGTCAAATGTACATAAGAATAAAATAACATTATGTGAGATGAAAAAAAATTGTTTTTTAATTTTCCTTTTTTTTTTTATAAATAAGAATAAGAATACATTGTGATAAACTAGACGTGTTGTGTATGGGTGTGTGTGTGTCTATGAAGTGCATTGGCCAAAATAAACAAAAATATGTCCAAACAAATAATAAATTTAACAACAACAACAACAAGCACGGTTCGGTATTTTTAGTTTTTTGATTTATCTGGTCTATAAGAAATAGTATGTGCGCGCTGTTTTTTATTATCATCTATGTATACATTTTTCGAGTAAGATGGAAACGAACCCATAAATCATTTAAATTGTTTTCTCTTCAAGTTGTTCGGTTTGTAATTTAGTTTTGTAATTTATTAAGAATTTTTATTAGCGTAATTTTTTTGTTTTGGTTTGTGCTGCGTTTTGTTCTTAATTATCGAACGTGTAAAATGACGAGATGAAATTATAATTTTAAATATAATTAATTATATTTTATAAACTAACATCAACGTCTACTAAATGTTAAATAATTTGTTAGATTTTCTAGCCCGCGTCTCCTCCTTTATTCTATATAGTGTCATTGTGCCTATATATATACTGAGAGATTTATTATCAAAAATCTTCGCCTATATAGAGCGCACAGTTATATAAAATATAAGAACGCCAACCACCAGTTAATCCGCGTTAGAATTTACATATGATTATTTTCCGAATCAACACTATAAACCAACCAATAAAATGTTTTTAATTTATAAACTCAACAATATTCCAGATCTTAAACCATTAATCACCTCCATCTGTCATCTCCAATAAAACATCAAACCTGTTACTGCTACCCCGTTTGATTACTATCTCTAATAATAATATAATTTCTAATGCAGCTATATAATATATAAAAACGCTTGAATCCAAAAAAAAAAAATCATTAAATCGTTAAAACCAGTAAAATTTATTTTTAACGATCAAGTTCATTGATCATTTTATTTAAAATCCGTCTAAATTTATATATTACTTTATTTTTTATGATTTTAATTTTTATTAGCGAGAATTAAAAAGCCATAACACCATATTATAATAATTTAAACATTTTTTATGTAACCCTTTAACTTAAAATTGTATTTAATTTTTTTCCTGTTATATATATATATATATATATATATATATATATATATATATATATATATATATTTATTACATATCATATAATGTCTAATCTTTAATTGGTATTTTTAAGAATATCCACTTTAACGACTGAATGTATAGAATTTAAAAATATACTTAAATAAATAAATAAAATATATAAATAAAAATTATTTATTAGTGTTTGTCCTAAAAAATAAAACGTAAAATAGCATTAAAATTAAATTGCGCAGGTTGAACTATTTTAAATTATCTCTATAGCTGCGAATCGATTTAGGAATTTATATTTCTATGAACTGATGGATATACTTTGCTTAGGCTGACCAGATATACTCTTTTCAAGAGTATTAGTACTCTTTTTGGTTCGTTTTGCTCTATTGTTAGGCAAAAGGTAGCGTATTACAACCATGGCTGGAACAACGCTAAAGTATGCAGCAAGATCAAGCTCTCCTGGAGTCCAGAAAGAACCATCCCTCAACCACTGTTTCTAGCCGGCAGAGAAATGCTGCCTGGAACCACATGCAGGAGAGTCTGTGATTGGGTTTTTCTATATTAAATTAATGTGTGGACAAAGTTCTGTTACAGTGGCGCCCAAACTAAACGGCCATGGTTGGGGGTGTGCTGCGTTTGTCTCTAGTGAAACTAATTTTTATGAACAAAAATTTTAAAATTGAATTGAACAAGGAAATAGTATTATTTTTTGTGTGTTCATATTGTTACGTTTTTGCCTTGTCAAACAAAGTTCGATCACTGGATTGTGAATAAAACAAATGATGTAAATTCTAGATCACACTAAATTTATTTATTCCGATAATTACACTAAACACTAATTTAATTATTTAACTTAATTATTTAATTTCACAATAATTATTTTATTACACTTTAAGAACACTGTATTTCACTTTATAAATACTTAACTTCACTTTTTCCTTTTTATTAAAACTATCACGGTTAAGACACAACTAACTAACTCCTAAAATTTTATCGCGTATTTATACCAAATATTCTAACCTTCTAGAAATCTCCATAATATTCGATTAGTCTAGATTAGCCTAGACACATCTATTTGTCTACTTTATAACAGTTTTATGTTAACGATAGTGTCGCTACTCAAACAGAGATGTCGCCACGATCGAAACAATATTGTTACGATCGTGGCGACATCTATTTTTGAATAGCGACACTATCGTTAATGTAAAATTGTTATAAAGTAGAACAGTAGAGGTGTCTAGACTTATCTAGACTGATCGAATATTCTGGAGATTTCTAGAATGGTTAGAATATTTGGTATAAATACGCGACACACATTTGGGAGTAGGTCAGTTGTGTTTTAACCGTGAGAGTGCTAATAGTAATTAAAAGAAAAGTGTTTATAATGTAAAATAAAGTGTTATTAAAGTGTCATATAGTGTTGTTAAAGTGTAGTAAAATAATTATTGTGAAGTTAAATAATTAAGTTAAATAAGTGAAATAATTAAATTAGTGTTTAATCGGAAATAAATAAATTTAGTGTGTTCTAGAATTTACATCGTTTGTTTTATTCACAATCCAGTGATCGAACCTAGAATTTGACAAGGCAAAAACGTAACAATTGGTGACAGCGGTGGGATTGTGAAATAAAAGATGATTCTAGACGAGTTGAAGATTTCCGATTTAAAGGAAGAGTTGGAGCGACGTGGTTTGTCAACGGTCGGCCAGAAAAATGTATTGAGGCAACGATTACTTCAAGCATTAGAGCTGGAGGGTAATGATCCGGCTAGTTATAATTTTGACGAATCGACGTTTTCCGACCACGCAGAAGGGGACGAAGAGAACGGAGAAAGTAAAGAGGCGGTAGTGGAGGTTGCATCGGTACCTTCTGGAAATTTCGATATGGCGCAGTTAATGTCCGTTATGACGGAAATGAAGCAGTCCAGTTTGAGAATGGAACAATCTAGTAATCAATTAAATCAGAAAATTGATCAATCAAATCAGGAAATGAAAGAAATTAAGCAGTCGATGGGCGAGATCAATAACAAAATGGACGAGAAATTCAATGAAATGTATATCAATTTACATGAAGAAGTAGAGCAAATTGAACAAAAATTACAAAAGTACATCCAAGGGTTGGAGCAGAAAGTTATTGACGGCAACGGAAAAATACAAACAGATATGGAAGAATTACAAGAGAAAGTTCTAGGCTTCGAGAAGAAACTTCTATGTATAGAGGTTAACGGAACAGCATCGCCAGTATCTCAGCCAATTCAAGCAATGAAATTTAAGCCACCGATATTTGATGGCATAACATCTTTTGCGGTTTTCAAATTTCAATTTGAGACAACGGTTAACCAAAATGGGTGGAATGACGCAAATCGGGGAACAGCATTAATAGTGGCTCTAAAAGGAGACGCGGCTGAAACACTGCAGACTATTCCGCAGTATGACCGTAGTAATTACAACGAAATAATGAAGGCGCTGGATCGAAAGTATGGAAGTGACCATAAGCGAGAGATGTATCGTATGGAGCTGAAGAGCCGATGTCAAAAGATCGGAGAAACTCTTCAAGAATATTCCGCAGCAGTCGAGCGGCTAGCGCAGTTGGCACATGTGAATACATCTCCCGATTACATGGAGAGGATTAAGATGGACGCATTCATCGATGGAATACGTGATCTGGAAACACGTAAAGCAGTGATGTTATCACCTAAGGCTACTTTTGCCGAGACCATCGCGTGTGCCTTAATAAATGAAACTGCGCAGGCTATCATAAAACCGTCGCTTAAGGTACGACGAGTCGAAATGGATAGCAGCACCAACGTCGAGCGGTCGGTTCCAAGATACAGAGAGGGTGGTAGCAAAATAAAATGTTGGACATGTGACAAAATGGGTCATATGTCGAGAGACTGTAAAGAAGGAAAATGGAGACGTACAAGATCGCGATCTCCTATGCAACGACGAGTATTAAGTAGAGAGCGAACGTTGGTCAAAGAAGAAGGCCAAGAACGAAAGAAGTCGTTAAACTACAACGAGTCAGCCTAAAGGGGTAGAAGCTGACTCCCACAACCAATTGCCCCATAACCTCCATCCCTATTTCGAGATTGGGACGAGTCGGTGACAGCTTAACAATTAAAGGAAGTATTGACGGGAAGAGCTGTGTTATTACCCTGGATACAGGAGCGGTGCGCACGTTTGACCGTGAGGATCTAGTAAAGGGAAGAGTACTACCAGCCAATGAGTTGAAATTACGTACAGCCACAGGAAAGAGCGCAGACATAAAGGGCAGAAAGCTTGTGAGAATTAAGATAGGCAATGCTCAATTCCAACACGAAGTGCTGGTCGCAAAGATAGTGGATGAAGTCATCTTGGGGATGGACTTCATGAGGGCGAATGGCTTCGTGGTGGATGTTGGAAGAGGGGTATTGAACTGTGATAATTTCGAGTTACCACTGCGAGTGGATGATGTGGAAACAACTACTAGGCGGGTAATAATAGAACATCGGGAAAAGCTGCCACCGAATTCGGAAACAATTGTGTGGGGGAGATTGGAGGGAGGTGCTGGACCACCCAGGTTGTGGGTTGTAGAAGCCAGTAAAGAAGAAAGTGAAACCAAAGGAATTGTGATAGGGAGGACGTTAGAAAAATCAGATAACGAATGTAGGGTACCGATTAGGACCTTAAATCTCTCGGAAAAGACAAAAACAATTAAGAAAGGAACTGTTATTGGTAAATGTGAAGAGGTGTCAACGATAATGAAATGCGAGCAGAAAAATCCGATTAGAAGCACCGATACGCAAGGACAAAAGCAAATAGTAGAACACCTTGTGCAGAAATGGACTGGGGATCTTACCATGAACTAGAAAAATTCAGCACGACAACTGTTCGAACAGTATAAGTCGATATTTTGCAGTACACCGGATAATAATGGAAGGTCCAACATGGTGAAACATCGAATTGATACCGGAACGGAGACACCTATACGCCAAGCGCCAAGAAGGTTACCTTTAGCAAAACGAGAAGAGGTGGATCGAATGGTAACGGACATGCAGGCAGCTGTAGTGATTGAATCATCAAACAGTCCATGGAGTTCACCTGTAGTATTAGTCCAAAGGAAGGATGGGAAAATGCGCTTTTGTGTCGATTACCGAAAGCTAAATTCAGTAACGAAAAAGGATAGCTACCCATTACCAAGGATCGATGACACGTTAGACACATTGTCAGGTGCTAGAATGTTTTCAACATTGGACTTGCAAAGCGGGTATTGGCAGGTGGAAGTCCAAGAGCAAGATCGTGAAAAAACGGCGTTCAGTGTGGGTAATGGGCTATGGCAGTTTAACGTGATGCCATTTGGATTATGTATAATGGCGCGGCAACTTTTGAACGACTTATGGAGCGCGTGTTAAAGGGACTGCACTGGAAGACTTGCCTCGTGTATTTGGACGACATCATAGTTATGGGAAAGGATTTCGAAGAACACTTAACAAATTTGTCAGAGGTATGGAAGCGATTACAATCAGCCGGTTTAAAGTTGAATCCGAAGAAGTGTAATTCATTATTCAGAACGGAGGTAAAATTTTTGGGGCACAAGGTAACGACCAATGGAATCCACACCGATGAGGACAAGATATCAGCGGTAAAGTACTGGCCAAGACCTAAAAATTTACGGGAATTACGGAGCTTCCTCGGATTGTGCACTTATTATAGGCGATTTGTGCCAGGATTTGCCAATGTAGCAAAGAGCTTACATGATTTGACCTGGAAGAACAGAGCATTTGAATGGAATGACGAGCAAGAGGAGTCATTCAATGAGTTGAGAAGGCGATTATGTACGGCACCATTGTTGGCATACCCTATACCTGGTGTTAAGTTTATTCTTGATACCGATGCAAGTAATGATGGCATCGGAGGGGTGTTGTCGCAAGAAATGGAAGGGCAAGAAAGAGTAATAGCTTATTACTCGAAGGTGTTATCTAAACCAGAACGTAACTATTGTGTAACTCGTAAGGAATTGTTGGCTATAGTAGAATGTGTGAAACATTTTCATAAGTACCTCTATGGCCAAGAATTTCATATACGAACGGACCATGGAGCATTACATTGGCTACTGCAGTTCAAGAATCCAGAAGGACAGGTAGCGCGTTGGATTGAACGACTACAGAGCTATCATTACCAGATCGAACATCGGAAAGGGAGTGCACATGGAAATGCTGATTCATTGTCAAGACGACCATGTCAAGTTGAATGTAAGCACTGCGGGCGTATAGAAGCAAAGGAAGACGTTATCGACATCAGGCTTATGCAAATACTATCCGATAAGGAATGGACGGATGAAACGGTTAGGGACGAACAGTTAGCAGATCCAGATTTGGCAATAATCATGCAATTTAAAGAGACAGGAAATCGTCCAACTTTGTGTGAAATTGCGGATAAGAATCCCACGGTAAAGGATTACTGGGCACAATGGGATAGCCTCCAAATCGAGAACGGATGCTTAAAACGAATATGGGAAAGCTCGGACGGTAATGTGAAACAATCGGTAAAAGTGGTGCCTAAGTCTAGGATTGCCGAGATATTGAAGGAGTATCACGGAGGGGCAAGTGGGGGTCATCTGGGAATTAATAAAACACTTGCCAAAATACGTCAACGTTTTTACTGGTCAGGATGTAGACAATCTGTAGTGGAGTGGTGCCAAAGATGTGATCAATATGCGGCGGTAAAAGGTCCTGCACGGAAAAGTCGGGGAGCAATGCAGCAATATAACGTTGGAGCGCCGTTTGAAAGGATGTGGCAGGTCCATTCCGGACTACGGATGTTGGTAACAAATATGTGCTAGTAATAATGGACTATTTTAGCAAATGGCCAGAGGTGTATCCCATACCTAATCAGGAGGCAACCACGATAGCTGATGCCGTGGTGAATAATTGGATAAGTCGTTTTGGAGTACCAATGGAGATTCACACAGACCAAGGAAGAAATTTTGAGTCAGTTGTATTTCAGGAAGTCTGTCAGTTGCTCGGTATAAATAAAACAAGAACAACGCCGCTGCATCCACAGTCGGATGTTATGGTGGAAAGATTCAACGTGACGTTGGAAAAATATTTAGCAAAGGTCGTGGATAATGATCAACGCAACTGGGATCGAAAATTCCGATGTTCCTGATGGCGTATCGATCAGCAGTACATGACTCAACGGAAATGACACCAGCGAGAATCCTTTTTGGAAATAATCTGCGATTACCCGGAGATCTAAAGTTTGGAGCTGTTCGTCATCAGCTTTAGATAAACAGAATTATGTTGACCAGATGAGAGGAGAACTCGACCAGGTACACCAGTTTGTACGAGAGAAGATACGAGTATCAAGTGACCGGATGAAGGCTCGGTATGACATACGAGCAAATAGTAAAGGTTTCGAAGAAGGAGATTTAGTATGGCTTTACAACCCACAACGGAAGAAGGGTTTATCACCAAAGCTGCAACCTTCATGGGAAGGGCCGTACACCATTATCATCAAAATAAATGACGTGGTCTACCGGATCAAGGAAGGGCAGCGAGGGAAGTTGAAGGTGGTGCATATAGAGCGATTAGCGATCTACAGGGGTAGTGAGTTGGATCCTGCTCGGGTCGAATCAGGATTAGGTAGGGGTAATGTTACGATCGTGGCGACATCTATGTTTGAATAGCGACACTATCGTTAATGTAAAATTGTTATAAAGTAGAACAGTAGAGGTGTCTAGACTTATCTAGACTAATCGAATATTCTGGACATTTCTAGAATGGTTAGAATATTTGATATAAATACGCGACAAACATTTGGGAGAAAATGAGTTGTGTTTTAACCGTGAGAGTGCTAATAGTAATTAAAAGGAAAGTGTTTTTAAAGTAAAATAAAGTGTTATTAAAGTGTAATATAGTGTTGTTAAAGTGTAGTAAAATAATTATTGTGAAGTTAAATAATTAAGTTAAATAAGTGAATTAATTAAATTAGTGTTTAATCGGAAATAAATAAATTTAGTGTGTTCTAGAATTTACATCGTTTGTTTTATTCACAATCCAGTGATCGAACCTTGAATTTGACAAGGCAAAAACGTAACAATATTTTATAGTTGACATTAATTTTTTTCTTAATTAAGTAGTTTGTAATGATAAAGTAATTGATTTTCCAACTTTCTTTTGCTCATCCAAAATTTAGTCATAATTTTTACTTAGCTTTATTTTGTTGTTGTCTTTTTCTTAGATAACACTGCTAAGCTTTTGTAGCTATTGTTTTTAATTTTGGTACCCACTTTATGTGTTAAAATAAAAGGAATCCAAAATATTTAATTGCTGACGAGATCAAAATAGAATGTTCCGTCCGTGATATCAAAGGAACTGTCATAGAACAACTTACGAATCTAACAGAACTATTAAAGCGAGAAAATGAGTGCAAAATTGCCTTCAGCACAGTCGCGTATGTCTGATCGTAAATCTCCTCAAAAAGAACTTGAAGTTTGTAGCATTAAACTTAGGAATTTGAAACCTCAAGTTCATGAGATTGCAGAGGTTTGCTATAGATCAACGATAAGAGAAACTCAAGATCCTCAGTACTAATATACCGCTCCTCAGTAGTCGTTTTCAACGGTTAGCTTATACATCTCGGAGTTATCGTGAGCAAGCGTGATAAGTTGTTGAAAGTAATTCATTGTATGATTCAGTGTGAATTGGACATTGATTGCAGCGGTTCCGCCCGGAATATCAGAGCGTTGTGAGTCAGGAGGTGTCAGTACGGATGGTCACGACGAGTCAGTCAAGGATACCATTTACAAAGATTCGAGACTTCGGGTATTGTCAGTCATATTCCTGATTTGAAAACCGCCTCGACAAGCAGTATCTCTATATGTAAATTAGTTTCTGCAGTAGAATATGCTAAATTTATTGAATTGGCAAGAAAAATATCATTGTCTGAAGAGCTCCCACTTGTCAACCAATGGAGCGTTTTCTATTCCGAGTAGATCGATTGGCTTGGGCGAATAGTGTAACTCCCTCAAGATTAGTGGATATAGAATAGCAGAATATCAAATGCCTCTATGTATTATAAAATTAACCGCAGGCAAGTGGCTAAGAGTAAATAGGCTTATTGAGTTTTTTCAAAAGTGACCAAAAATTACGGTGGGGTGTTTTTAATGTGTAAGCATGTGTGTTTGTCCGGGTATTGCACTGTGAGCCCGTTTGTGGCATTGAATGCTAGACTGATCCGCCCAACTTTAATTTTTTTTAAATGCAAAGCTTGGGTTACAAGATATTTGTATGTAGCTTAAAATATTAGAGTCCTACAAAGCTCTCATCATTTTCAGTAAAGACTTATCGAAATTGATCTGATATGATGACATCTGCACTTTCATAACTATAAAACTTAACGGCTCTTCTATTTTGCTCTTTGTCCAATTCAAACTTGGATCCGCTACTCCACAGAAGTGTCCGCACCCCAAATCCTCAAATTCAAAACAATTGCATTACAAAGAAGCTATTTTTGCTATACATCGCTGAACAAATGCATTTAATTCAAATTGAGCAGCGTTGCTCTGTACATGGTGAACCGAACAATCGGATGACCAAACAGCTGAACGTAATAAGTAATGCCATTGAATTTTCTGGACTAAGAAATAGCCAGTCTTGGTACCAGTATGCTTTAACTTCGTGAAAATTACATTAATAACATAATTAGATAGTAGAGCCGGGACTACGTTCAAAGAACTGTTGCGACCCATTCCAAATCGTACTAATAAACTAGATTGCCCCTTTTGTTTTTATATACATGTATCATTAATTAGAGTACCACTCGATCTAAACGTCGCAGATTTAACCATTGCTCTATTTGCTCGTAAACGTTTCACTAAAGTACAAAAAACTCACAGTTTTTGCCATATAAACATTAGGCATTTGAACAGTGGACACCTGTACCTTTCCAAATATGTACAATTCCTTACTTTATGTGAGGTTAGGTTCTGCTGATAAAGCTCGAAAAAAACGATAGTATCTATGATTATGCAAATCGTATGTTATCGTTTAATTCGAGCAGAAAAATTTGATAGTTTTTGCCATATACAGGGCGTCCGCCGGGAAGGTATACTACTCGCAGTAATACCATTGTAATCCTGGCTGTATGCGATGTGGCACCGTCTTGTTGATACCACATGTTAATGCAGTTGTGGCGTTAAAAAGTTTTCAATCATATCACGATATTGCTCCCCATTCACAGTTACCGTTACGCCGTTTTCATTTTGAAAGAAGTAAGGTTCAATAATTCCTCCTGACCAAATTGCACACCAGACTGTCACTTTTAATGGATGTAAAGGTGACTGATGAATAATTTGAGGGTTTTCCATTGCCCAGAACCGACTATTCTGTTTATTCACATATCCATTCAAATGAAAATGTGCCTCGTCACTCATTATGATTTTTTCATGAAAATCGGAGTTGTCATGGGCGAGCTGTAACATCCTATTGGCATATGTACGGCGGCGTAAATGGTCTTGTGGAAGAAGCTCTTGTGTCAACTGAATCTTAAATGGAAACAAATGCAAATCCTTGTGCAAAATTGTGGCCAAACTTGTTCTTTGAAGACCAAGCTAATGAGCACGGCGTCGAATTGAGGTTGATGGATTGTTTTGAACACTTTCTTGAGCAGCAGTAATGTTTTCAGTCTTCAGTTTCTTGCAGTACGTTGTGGCCCATGCTTGGGCCTATTACCTACAGACCCTCTTTCTTCGAAATCATTCACTACACGATAAATAGTGCGTTTTGTTGGCACGTTGTTTCTCCCAAAAATTTCACGTAACTTTCTCATCGTCACAGTAACGATTAAAACACGTTGGTTTATCGAATATTTTTCCAAAATAAATTTGCCACGTGTCTACTTAACGACTGCCAAATATGAACTGTCAAGACTAACGTTTACCAAAATGGCGGCAAAATAAAGTAGTATACCTTCCCGGTGGACACCCTGTACTAATACTTCTGATACTTCTAAATAGTGGACACTTGAACTCTTCCAAATTGCAACATTGCAAGAAATATTTTTTTTTTTTTTTTGTACACACAGACCACTTTCATAATTCATGGATTATCGTCAATTTTTGGACTATTTTCAGCGGAACCCAACCCATTTTATAATAATGTATTGTACAAATTTGGAAAGGTACAAAATTCTACTATCAAAGAAATATTAATGTCCATATGGGAAAATCTCTAAGAATTTTTGTGTTTAAGTGAGCCATTTACTCCCGACTTGCATGACTTTTGTTTATTTTTCGAGCTTTATCAGCGAAGTCCCCAATCAATTTTATATTAATATCCTACACGAATTTTGAAAGGTCTATTCGCAAAAAATTTGAGTGTTAACTAAAATGACACAACAGTTAGGACAACGCAAAAATTGATTGATGTGGTTGATTAAGAAATTATGAAACTACATGGTATGATCAAAGTGCAGTGGATGGTTGGTTTTATTCTAGATGCGATCAGATACTCTCTTTTAGTTTGATCCGGGGAGAAGATCACATCTCAAATAGAGATTTAATAAAACGGAAATTGTTTCCAGGACAAAAATTACACAGGAAGTTGGAAGGTGGGGCAGACCGAGAAAGCGGCAATCAACCAATACTAACGTGAACAACGAAGCAATTCCAACAAGCGGTAGACGATATTGGGGTTCAGCCCAGGTTGATTGGCTGGAATCTACACTTAGCATGTAATGGGGAAATTTAGTAAATTACAGTGACTCATGTTTTAAAACGGAAGGGTTAAAGGAGTGTCCGGATAAAGCTAATCATTTTGCAACAGAATTTGTGTTAAAATGTATATGAATGTTTAGGTTAGGTAAGGTTAGGTAAGGGTGGCCGTCCTTAAGTACTAGCATAGACACAAAATTGGTCCGTAGCTGTACCACATTCGAGTTTCCTCCTATTCACTTGCTAAACCATCCTGAGCTTACCAAAAAGCGTTTAAAGTCCCGGATCTCGATCTTACTAAGATCCGCGAGGTCGATTCAAAGGGGAAGTTTCCATAAATTTTGTTCTGCTGTACGTTAGACTAGGACAGGTGCAGAGCAGATGGATCACATTATCCTCCTCCTCCTCATCACCACAGCTGCGGCAGAAATCGTGGGCTGGGACACCCAGTCTGCTCGCATGTATCCCAATGAGACAATGTCCCGTTATAGCTCCAACGACCATACGAATATTGTGCCGTCGAAGCGATATCAGTTGACCGGTCAAGTCCAGGTCAGATCTGCCTGGTTTTACACACGAACTGGCGTTAACCATCTGACGTTCGTTTCTTTTATAGCTTCGTCCTGAAGCAGCAGTTTACATGAAGCAAGCGGTATCTTTATATCCCGCCTGCTTTGGGTTATTAGGCCTGCTTTGGGTTATTCGCCCTTACGGGCCTACCCATCTGCCTTTACATTCTCTGCGTCTTATCGACCACCAGGGTGGCCGAGATTAACCCAAGGGCCTACTGATAGGACATGCACCTAACATGGCCTTGTTAAAAGCATCAGATAGCTTGGTTACTAGAGCATCAATGGTCCTGTGTAGAGGCAGGAGGGTTTGGAACCGATACCGGTAATAAGTTACCCAGAATGGTTCTGAAACAATCCCTATCAGTTTTTTTCCTATTTCTGAAGGGTGGTTTGCTAGTGAGTTTTTTTTCCACTTCCGCCTTTACCTCTTCTAACCTGGCACAGTCAGTTTAACATGACCCCCCTGCCACCCTCTGTCTCGGCAGGACGGAGCAGGTCCTGGGTTCTCCCTCATGATTTTTAGGAAGATGGCGGCTAAGGCCTTCTCCACCTTCCTCCAGTTAAGGGCCGTAATGCTCCCATCTTCTTGAGCCCTGTCAACGACTGCCATGATCGTGTGATCCTTTAGCAGCTCGTTGAAGGGCCTGGTAGCATTGTTCCGAACCCGCTTATTCTTAGCCTCCGTAGACAATTCATCATCAGATCTCTGTCTTTTCGGCTGTGAGTTCACAACGGAACCCTCCTGGTTTGGCTCAGTGATATGTCTTGCCCACGCAAGCGTATCCTTGTCTCTATCCGTTCTCTGCTCCAACGGAATGTTGCAGATCTTAGAGATCATGCGCCAGGCTCTCTTCCTGGTCTGATAGTTTGACACTGATGGAGGGCCAGCATTCGTGCCTTTGCCCTTTGGTTTCAAGGGGCCAGCCTCCTTTGGTCTTATGCCCCTAATTGCACTTTAGAGACCGGGCCTAAAGGCCGATGTCTCCGCAATACTAGATTCCGGTTTTTTAAGAGCACCTGTCCCTTTTTGTTTACTATTTTGATTTACCATAATAGTTCCCACGAGTAGCGGAGAAAGGAGGTCCTCCTGTGCAAATTTAAAAAAAATCCGATTCTAACATTTCCATAAAATACACGAGTTGATTAGTCAAATAAATATAGTTAAGGATGGAAATAAAATAAAATTATGAAATTCAGAATCAAAAACGTAAAATTCGTATATTGTTGATTGCAAAATCAAAATTCGGAGAAATTTGGAATTGTGTAACTTAATACCTGAACGGCTCGCGAAACCCTAAAAAAACACTGTAAGATCGAAATTAAATTTGAGTATAACATTCCAAAAATTAATTGTAACAAGTTTGATTGGGAATGATTTATTAGCTTAAATACTCCTGCGCATTTCTGGATAGCAAGAGACGTGCACGTCATATATTTTCCCAGGATTTCATTTTATGTATATCAATTAAGTATACGAACTAAACTAATACTTTTATTTATTAGATAGGTTCTCACAATTGTTAACTACATATAATATTAATGATAAGGCAAAACATATTTTTTTTAATTGTAATTATAAAGAACTGTGTAATATTACTGACGTATTTTTACGATCTAAAAATTGCAAGCAAATTAAATTTTTTTAATGTTTTTTGTAAAAAAAATTTTTAATTACAACTAATGTGAATCTTTGCTATAAAATTAATTTTCGAAATCAATCAATTTCCTATGTGCACCTAATAATAATGTACATATATATACATACGTGATATAACAATTCGATGGGTATATACATACACATATATTTAATGTCAAGATAATACAGTTATATACATAAAACATTTGTTTTTACGATCCCAGTATTAATTTTTAATTGGCTCATTAAATTTAATGATTATTGCACATTTTGCGTAATTTTCTTATTTATTTTTCATTAATAAAAATAAAAATTCTAAAAACATCCTATTATTTGTGATATTTTATTATATTTTCATTTTGAAATGAAAATTTTCCCAAAGTGTGGGTGGATAACAAATTTAACTTTCGTTCGTCGTCATGTAAAAAAATAATGAACACATACGTTAAGATTTTATCTATTGTTTGCCTACTTGTTGTGAATACTCAAGACATGTATATATTTTACTGAAGATGAATTGGGGATGAATGCTAAAATTTTGACAGTTTTATATATAAATATATTTTGTTCTTATTTTTTTTTTTAATAATTATACAATGTCAAATGTACGCCGAATTCAACGATGGTGCGCCAACTGCAATTAATTAAAGTGAAGAATATCATCTATCGAAAATAAATTTCTATTTTAAATAATCCTTGTCATTTGGCACACGTTATATCGTCAAAATATATGTGGGAGATTAAACCCCGGTGCAGTGTAAATTTGTAGGTAATTAAAACTGACGTATTATATAATTCAACGCCTAATGTCAAGGTTTTCTGTTTCGTAAACAAATTTTGAAAAAATTTAATTTCAAAACTTTTAACCTGAGTTGGAAAATATTAGTTCCCAAATTTTTCAAAATGTCCGATACCAAATTTTAGTCAATTTTTCCAAGTACTAACATAATAAAATACACGGAAAACCATCTTACATCAATGCTAGACAAATTTTCATGTATTTTACTATGCAAGTACCTGCCAAGGTTGACTAATATTTGATGTGGATTTTTATTTTTTTTTCATAAATTATAAATAATTCCACACCAAATCATAGGTTGATCTTGCCAAGCAGTCGTACAGAAAAACACACGAAAAATTATTTTGCGTCAGAGCACGATAATTTTTCACTTGGTGCGTGCTATTCAGTAATAACCTCGGCTAATATTCGCGTGAAGTTTATTCAAAATTTGTCCTAAATTACAAAAACAACAATTAGGACAAGACGTTATTTGTATTAGTGACAATAATAAACAAAATTCGGATAAACCGATCAATTTTTATAGGCTATTTGTCTTATTAGCAAACGTAGAAGAGCAATCCTCAAAGACAAGAAATCTAAATAAAATAATATTCAACTACAAAATTCATGCCATTCAAATAAAAACTAATGCAAAATTTTACTCAAGGGATAAACACGAGCATGAATAAATACCCCTGTTTAGGATACTTATCTTATTGAATTAAGAAAGCTTTAATATTTTTTAGTTAGGTATGGCCCTCAGCTACCCAAAAATGTATATCGCTATCTGGGTACGATTCTTGAGATCGGAGATAATTTTTAATATTTCAATTTTGTACCAACTTACAACGTGGTAAAACACCCCTATCCTAAGATACTTATCTTCTAGATTTAAAAAATCTTTAATATTTTTCAGTTAGAAAAAGTCCTCAGCTACTGAGATATTTTTGATTCGTTCAGGCATTCTCAATATTTGAATGTATTGTATTTCAGGTACACATCAGGTATTCTATAATAAGATTCAAGTTGTTCTAATTGGCCTTTGATAGCAGGAGAAGGGTATATTATTTCTACTGGTAGGTAACATTTTTATTGCAACAATGATTCAAAAACTTTTATTTTTGTAACAAGTATCGCTGGTCAGAGATTGTTTCATGTAAGCATTAAGATCGTCGCGTTGCGGAATTAATGTAATATTTGATGCATGTGAAAAACGTCACAAAAATATAACAAATATTTTCGTATTCGTAAGGCGGCTTCTATCATTCTCAAACTAAAAAATATAAACGATTGTCGAAACGTATTTATTATGTAGATTTATTTCCTGAGATCAGCCAAGCTAAGTTTTATTGAAAAACTCTTTTTCACAAAATTCAAACTCATGCATGGGGCTAATTTTTATGGATGCCCACAGCAGAGACTTTGAACAAAATACCGTAAACTTTGCAAATGATGTTTTACTGTAAGACTCAATACCACTTCGTACTGGTAAGAGTCGTAGGTGTTACTTTATCAGAAACAGCTAGTAAACATGCATGCAATGAGTCTTTTGCACGAAGTTTGAAAGTTCCAAGATCACCAACACCTTCAACTAGAATACATGTTTCCCGGCTTGAAAAAAAAAATATTAAAATAAACACAAAGCTAAGCGAAATTGAAAAGTTTTCCGCTCGAAAGATAAAAAAGCTTTAATAAACCGACCGCTTAATTAATGGTATACCATACCTTAAAGTATGCAAATGGAACGCGCGACAAACATCAGCAAACAAACACTAGAATATGAACAAGAGGTCACAATAAATAAAAGGGACCTGCCAAGAAAGCAGAAGAATTTTAACATGAGAGTTTTTTTAAATTTTATAATTTATTAAAACGGTTGGAACCTATACTGAAGTCAATTAACATGATGATGCAAAATATGAACACACTAATCCAAATTATCGTCAAAAGCCAAAAATTACGCTCCTAAAGATAGCTATGGAGTATGAAAGGTCTTTCACAGCACAAAGTTGAGGTGCAAACCTTTCTCGTCGATCAAATACACATCATGCTAATATCAGGAACACACTTTGCAACAAAAAACATTTTTAAAATTAACGGGTATTCTGTTTATGACACCAAACATCCGGAGAGAAAAGAACACAGTGGCTCTGCGCTCTTGATCAAACGAAAAATAAAGCATTATGGGCATTAATGCCCAGACGAATGGTTATGGAATGGATTATTTTAATCAGCTGGGCATTAAATTTCTTGTAGGGGCGATTACAATGCTAAACATCTGCAATGAGGTTTGAGGTTGACTACATCTAAAGGTAAACAGCTATATGAAAAAAATCTAAATTATTTGTCTTCTGAAAACCCATCTTACTGGCCTAACATCAGATAGAACGAAAATACCTGATTAAATAAATTTTTATTGCTATTGCTTTCAGCTCTCCCATGTTTTACCGAGTTCTTTCGCTTCGGCTAGCATCGTTCTTGTCCAGGTTATAGCTGCGGTCTTCCCACTTTACGTTTTCCTTGTGGATTCCACTCTAATGACATCCGTGTTTTGTCATTTGGTTTTTTTCTCAATATGTGGCCGATCCATCTCCACTTGCACTTTCTTACTTCGGTTTCAAAGTTTGTTTGCTTTGTTTGCCGCAGAAGTTCTATGTTGCTGATTGTGTTTGGCCAGAAGGATTGTATCAGTCTCGTCATTTGTGATCTTCTGTGCGTGTTTCCATGTTTCACACCCATACAGCAGTACTGATTTTACACATGCATTGAACAGTTTTTAGCTTCGTGTTCCTTGACAGCATTCCAGATCTTATAGAGCATGTTGAAAGTACACCTTGCTCTGTTTATGAGTTGACTGATGTCTTCAGTACAATCATGGTAGTCGAATTTTTCAATCTGTTCAATTGGCGTGATGTGGATGGTGCTTGGTGTACTAATGTTCGTGTTCAGTCTCATGGCTTTTGTTTTACTGATGTTGATTTTGAGACCTACTTCATATGCTAGGTCTGATAGCTTTTGTATTTCCTGCTGTATGTTTCGGTGAACTTGTGTGCTAGCAGGCATATATCATCTGCGTAGTCTAAATCAGGGGTGTTGTATTGTCAAGTTTGCGCATTACCTGTCCAGTACTATCAGGAACAGTAGTGGAGATAGTATACATCCTTGTCTTACTCCTCGTGCGTTGAAGTATTTGTCACTTTGCTTTCTTTGTGTTAAACCTTGTTTCCGGCATCCCGATACATTTCTTAAATTAGTTCAATTATTTTCTTTGGTATGCCTTTTTCACAAAAAGCTTCCCAGATTGCCCTTTTTGTTGATTGAGTTCAAACTTCACGAAGAGTCGATATAGTGGTGAGGCGCGTGTTGATATGATCTGTACAGCTGCTACCTGGCCTAAAGTCGGCTTGTTCATTTCTCAGGTCTAGGTTGATTGATGGAGATATTCGTTCGAGAATGATCATCGCTAATACTTTTATTGTGCTGTTGAGGAGAGATATGGCTTGCCAGATTGTTCTGATCAAACCTTCTTTCAATTTCTGCGGAATTTCCCCTGTATTCCATATGTCAGTTAATAGTGGTGTTAGAGTTTCTGCTGCTATAGATGTGTCCCTCTTGAATATTTCAGATGGTATCTTGTCGGTGCCAGCGGCCTTATTGTTCTTTAGCTTATAGATAGCCAATCTAAATGCCCGCTCCGTTGGTGGATTGGTGTTGATAGTTTTGTTATAATTGCCACTGGGAACTCGTAATTATCTTCGCTATCTACGCAGTTGTCTTTAAAAGCAGAACCACTTCAACGTCTAACAAACAAATAAACTAAATGGGTCCGATATAGAAATTTAGTCGAACAAAAGTGCCTATTGGATTGATGCGGCAACTAATGATATTATGGCAGCTCTGAAAAAATTAATAAGGCTTCACCTAATATGCAGGTTATCCAAGAAAAACAGACAATAATCGGCTATGGCAGCTGCAAAAATCTTCAATACTAATATGAAAATTAAATATGATGTAGAAGATCAAGGAATCCAGAGTAACCATAATAAACTCTCGGCGACCAAGAAAACAGATTATCCACTATAGAAAGCAACGAAAAAACTAAAGAAGCCAACATTACCGCTCCCACCAATTAGGCAAGCAGATGGACATTGATCCATAAGTGATCTATAGAAAAGGCTACTGCTCTCTCTAACCATTTGAAAAAAGTATTCACACTAAATGGAAAAAGTAACAACAGTGAACTACCAGAGTTTCCGGAGAACGTAAGAATAAGTATACTTCCGATAATTTCGAATTTTTTTGAAGAGATGGTATTACAAAAACTAACACCAATATTATCTGGAAGTCACATTAAACCAGATCACAAATATTGTAGAGCAGGTGCACAGAGTTGTAAACACAAGTCATGTTTTTTTATTCAAAAATTTTCGAGTTCGAATGTTCTATTATTTTCGAATTATTCCCGATGTTCTATATAGAACTTGAATTCCCCTTAGAAGAAAAGGAATATTGTTCGGCAGGTTTCCTAGCGCAAGCTTTCGGCAAAGTATGACATGAGGCCCTTAAATATAAAATTAAAACTTGTCTGCCAAATTAATTTCATCAGAGGCGGGATGCAAAAGGTATTTTTCATCTCCCGATTACGATCGGTGATTAAATTGAAAACATCTACTTATAACCCTCTGTTGGAATGTAGAACTCATGGGCCGACCCATCTTCCATGTCACTGTACAGGGTGACATGGAGCTATGCAATGCGCAGGTGGTACTACTGTACTTGTGTGAATGGGATGAATGAATGATGAATGAACGGATTGAATGAATGTTGGGTGAATGTAAGGTAAGGCTATGGACCAAAAGAGTGTCTACGCCAATACCTTTAAAAAAAAAAAAAAAAAAAAATGCAGCCATTACTGAACCAGTTTTAGAAGGCAGTGTACTAGAAACCAATATTGTATTTGATGTATACTGATGTATACCTACCAACAACTGATAAGGTGGTCATATCAACATTTACAAATGACACAGATGTCTTTGTTTTCACACAAAAATCACTCAAACAAAATAGAGAATTGACAAAGAACGTGGCGGATAAAAGCTAATGAAAACAAATCAACACATCACATTGATTTGGGTCTGCATCATGATAAAAGGTTGACATGGATAAAGCATATTGTATCAAAGCCCAATTAAATAAAAATAAAGTTTTCAAAAATGTACCGGCTACTTGGATGAAAATCAAAACTTTTCCAAGAATGCGAGATTCTATTATACAAAGCGATCCTAATCCCTATATGTACAGTTCATGGAATGGAATCGAAAATACTTCGCTTTATTACAAATTCTTTATTAATCGCAAGGACCTTGTGATTAAAACGGTCAAAAATATGATAAAAGCACACAGTTTAATGTACCTTTCGCAACTGGAAACACATTCCAATGCATTAGCAAGGGAACTATTAAGGCAACCGAAATATAGACTTCGTTGTAGAGTAGATCAACTAGGTTTAATGTATTGATAAATTTAATCTAACATATTTGAGCTTAATAATTAATTAATTATTATTCATGCATACTAACAATAAGTATACATATATATATATATATATATATATATATTTTAGATTGTAAGCTTTGCACACTTCTTGTTATTTCGCATAAATAAAGATTCAAGAATAAAGCCATTGTAGTTTAAAAAAAAATGAATAATAAGTTATTTGCTTTTGCCAACTTAAATGGTATATTTCAGATTTTAAAATTTCTATTACTCTTTAAATTTTGATTTCAAAAAGCAAATTCGGAGTCATCCATGAAGAAACATGTTCTGACTTTTGTCTGACGCTAGCGGGAGTTCCGCAGGGAAGCGTATTAGGACCCCTCCTATACCTTCTCGACACTGCAGACATACTGACAACGAACAAAACATGCATCGGTACGGTTGCTGACGACACTGTTGTTATGGCAATAGACGAATCTCAACAAAGAGCAGTGAAAAATCTTCAACGACCAATGAACAACCTTACTAACGGACGATTGATTGAAAAATCACGGTTAATGAGCGTAAATCAACCCATGTGACATTTACGCTCCGACTCAAAGCTAAACTGGAAACATCACGTGAGACAAAAAGCTGAACAGACACGCTTAAAACAACGTCAAATGTACTGGTTAATTGGGCATCATTCCAAAATGAACCTGTATTGCAAAAGACTAATTTATCAGACCATCTTCAAACCAATAAAATAAATAGCCAAAATAAATTTCTTCGAATGGTCACCAACGCTTACCGATTTGTGACTAACAGGGAAATACACAATGATGATGACGTCATCCGCGAATGTGCCATCAACCATGAAAAGAGACTTCTATCCACACCAACGTTGAGGTGGCTCAAACGAACCAAACCACATGAGCTAACCGAATGAATCCCATCATACCTTAGGGGAACTGGGCCCTGGTAATGCAAACCCACCAGGGATGGGCCAGGTAGATTACGCAATGTAATCCACGTGGTTGTTGACACGTAAAATATTACTTAGCAGTGTTTTGTGTCAACGCCGACAATTAAGATAACGTCGACAACCTACGATATTCTAGCGTTTGAACTCGAATGAACCAGTTCACAGTTGTATTTGTTAAAAATCTTATACGAAGAAACTATATCATAAAAACTAGTTTACTAGTTTGTGTTAACAAATACAGCATATTTTTTAAATTTATCACATCCATGCAAAATAATGATAATTAATTCAAATTTGAGAGGATAAGATACTAGTAGATTCAAATGCATTAAATGATATTTTTAAACTGTCACCGTCCGTATCGGAATGTTATACGGTAGTTTAGAACTAGTTTACAAAATCACACTATATGAATTATTTATACATTATCGAAGTCGATATCGTCTATGTAGTCTGTAAGAGTTGTCGACGCTTCAATACAATAGGGCAAACCAATTTCACCTGTAATACTACACCAAAAATTAACGCGGTCAAAGGTCGTTGTTTTTCAACGTGTCGTAACCACCAAAAATTTACTTCATTTCAATGATGCATGCGTTATGCCGATTTATCGTTTATCAATAATGTGGAACGAGAAACAAATTCTGTGGAATCGTAAATTCTCACGACCCCATTGGCAACATACCTTTCGATTTTCGTTCCTGTAATATATAGAGACAAACCAATCTCACTGGCCAACCCCACGGTCTTGACCAATAGCTCTGGCTCGGATAATATTAAAAATTAATCGAAATTCATCGAAATTCGATTTCAGTAAATCTTTTAAACTTGCATAATCTTGCAGGTAATACTGAAAATTGTGGTCAATTACCTCAACATAAAATGTGTTCAAGATTTTTCTCCCGAATGATGAAAGCATTGTTATACTTTCATTGGTTGCCATGATGGTTCTAAGCCACTTTGATTGCGTAACAAATCTACGTTGACATACTATTGAAATTATAATTAAAATTTGATTCAAGCTACTAGAATTTTCGCTGGAATTTTACGTAAGAAAATTCACTCAACATAGTTCAAAAGCTATTTAAATACAAATACGATTAAAAGTAATTAAAAAATTTTAAAACTCAACTTTTTTTCATATTCCGCTGAAATATTAATTTAGATCACTCGTTTAATTTAACTAAAGATTTTGTTTTAAATTTACTTAAATTTCGCTCTAATAAGTGAAATTTAAACTTGACATAAACTCTTATACCTGAAATTATAATTCGAAATCTATATACGCAAACTTTAATAACACAAAATATTATTTTCAACTTAATTTTTAATGTTTAACACAATTTAAAATTTAAAATACACTCAAATTTGGTTAAAAAATTACTTTATTTTCTTATTTATCAGACAATTCATCTAAAAAACCATTAAAGATTTTCTAGATTCTATTCTGAAATTTTACTTAAGCAAATCCACTCAAACAATATATACCTCAAAGTCTTGCGAACAAATATGAGTAAATATTTATAATTTAAATTAAACTCAAATAATTTATAAATCGCGTTAAAATTTTACTCAACTTCATAGTACAAATTGTACCCTAATTTTACCTTAAAAAGTTCCACTCAAAATATATAATTTAAATTCTACTCAATTCTAATCAATGTTTGAGTTTTAATTAATATTTAAATTGCGCTCAAATTTGGTGAAATCTATCCCGTAATAAGTCTGCAAACCTCGTTTAAAATTTAACTCAACTTCATAGTACAAAACTTCTTTGAATTTCACTCAAAAAAATCCACTCAGAATTATAATTTAATATCTAATTCAAATAAATATAGTAAGTAAATTAAATGTTGAAAAGCGAGTATTTAATTGTTCAGCCGTGTTCAAATGTAAAAGTTCAGCAGTGTTGCTAGCATCAAACTTTATTCTAGATCTGCCGAATAATGTTACAAAATTAGTTGTTTTAGATGCTTTCGATTTTATTTAAATTTAATGAATCTTGTTTTTAATTTCTTTTTAATATTATCTAGTCTAGATAAAGTAGGAGCGGAGCTATTTTACAAAATATCATAATTTTAAATTTTTTAAAGATAGATTATGAAAATATTTTAATTTAGAACTCTTCTAACCTAACCTTATTGAAAAGATATTAAAATGAATTGAAATAAATTCTAATACTGTCCCTCACGAATCGTATTAAAAGTTTTATGCTAAAACAAATCTGGCGAGCATAATTTATAACTAGTTCACTAAATTACTCTATCAATCTTCTACATTATCGACGTAGAAATTAATAGATGACGCGTAAATGCCCATCCCTGAAACCCACACAAGTTTATGCTTATTGCTTATCTCATAAGTACTAATGTCAACCGTACTAATGAATTAAGCGAATTAATAATATTTAAGATTGTAGTTGCCATACCAATAAAGGTGTTTTAAAAAATAAAAATTTGATTTCGAGAATTTTGCACTTGACTGTTTAAAAAAATTTTAAATCGAGTTTTAAATATCGATAATTCCACTTTTAAGTGACGACACTTCACGATTTTATTTCGATAAACACATAAATAATAATAATAAGACGTATATACAGGTGATAAATAAGCTTTCACAAAGGTCGAGGCCAACAAATGTAATAATCCGTCATTAAATCACATTTTGCTATTTTATTATTTATTTTAATTTATCTATACATATGCGACTATTTTTTTCTTATTATATTTTTAAAATTTAAAATTCATAAATAAAGATATCATATAAAAAAATCTTAAGTGTCGAAGAAGAAATAAAGTTTAATTTTTAATTTAATTTAAAAATAAAAAAATGTTGTTATTTATTTTGTGTCTGAACAACTGAATTATCAAAAGATAATGTCGTTCGATTAAAAGAACTCAATTAATAATAAATTTTATAATATTATTATAAATGTCTTTTATGTACAAATAAAATTAAATTCGTCTTTAACTGTAATAATAGTATATGTACATGAAATAATGTGTGCACAGCAAGTCTCTGGTGTTGGTTGCAAGAATAAAATTACCGTCGTCTGATTTTTGTATAAAAATAAAATCAGAATATTTATTTCGAGTAATCTTGTCGCGTACATCCATGTGTGTGCATTGTCTTAGAGACAGATTTATGAAAATTTCTGAGAATTTCGATTTTGTTTTTTATTTTAAGTTTGGTCTTCTCGAGTTAATTAAAAAGTAGTTAAACATTTATTTTTGTTTGTTTGTATATTATCTTTTGATTTTAATGAGGCTGACATTCAAGATGAACTATAAATGAATGAATTTAGTCAGTTTTTTTTTTATGATTGATCATAATTAATTTTCGATATAAAGTTTATGCATTTCATGCAACATTTTTAAATTTTATTGTGCAATGATTAACATCTCTCCTTGGTTTATTATCTTTACATGTAAGATGATTAATGTACGAGACATTTGATTCATATATATATACATATATATATTATGTATATGTTTATACTAGTCTGATGTGAACTTAGATAATTATCGTTAAAATGGCGTGAGGCACTTACATTAACGGTAGGGTTTAATGACCTTTGTCTAAAAAAAAAACAACATTAAAAAAAAAAATGAAGGGTAATTGAAATTATTGTTTGTATTATGATACGTTAAACGTATAATATATCAAGATAGACATACTGACGTTCGAAAGGCGCTTAATACCCATAATTATCTTATAATGATGATACTCAGTGTTTGCTGCTGAAACACTTATAAAAAATTTATTTATGGTACATTTTTATTTATTTTTTGTTAAACAAACACGATCATGGTAAACTCTTGTAATAAAAAGAAATTTAATATATTTGCGTTATTATTAAGTATAGTTTCAGTCGCACCTAAAATATATTTATACTTTCCTCAATTAGCAGATTTCTTTTAACGACGAAAGTAATATTCCTTTTTATTTATGGTTATCTTTGATGTTTGGTATTATATTATGGTCGAAATTGTTTTTAATGAGTGGTTACAGATGTGTTTATCATAATGTAGTCGATATAGAACAATTTGTATATTAAAATTATGTTAATCGATTGTTTTTGTTTTCAATCTAAACTGTTAACGTAACTAGTAATGAAGTATTATATAGATTAAATACATAATTGGAGGAGGATAAAGGAACGAAATGAAATCAGGAACCTAAATAGATAGGTTAGGTAAGGATAGGTTGAGTGGTAATTACGGCACACTAAGGCCGGTGATAGGCCATTCTGATACCACAGGATCTTACTTCCCCTGTTACCCTTATGTGAACCAGTTTGAGCTACTTATGTAGCGTGATATATCTCACACCTTACAGTTTTCGAGATCAGAGAGGCTGTCCATTAAGAATCTACCCATATAAAATGTACGTCTTCTGTGTGGAAAAACCGGACATGAGCATAGGAAGTGGACTACCGTCTCTTCCTCCTCCTCGTCCATACAGCTTTTGCAAAAATGGCAATGTTCTGTGAGTATCTCCACGATCGTTTTTAATTCACATCTTCGTAGGGAGATCAGTGTCTTTGATCATTTCAAGTCCAGCTTTGGCCGGACTTGTCTTGCTACACTACATGTAAGAGTGTTAGTCCACCTTTCATTCGCTGAGGCTAGTGCCTCCTTTTTAAGCGGTGTCTTGAGTGCCATAATAGGCCTCCCCAAATATTCCTAGTTAGTTCGTCCGCCCTGTAGTTCCCAATGACGTCTGAGTGGCCGGGGATCCAGACTATCGAATGTTGAAATGCTCACTTATCTCATTCAGAAACTAGTCGCAACCCAACGCCACCCTAGATGTCAGGGAAACTGAATCCAGCGACTTGATTGCCACCTGACGGTCCACATAAATTGCGATATCAATCGAGGATACCACATTACGTCTCAACCAATTCAAGACCTCCTCAATTGATCAGGAAGACGAACTGGTGTATCTACTTCCAATTAATCACAGAAGACTCCAGCTTCTACTTTACCGTGTAACTTGGAGCCATCCGTAAAGAACTGCACTGCTTCTGTTGTTTGCTTTAGATTACGCCCAGAAATCTTACCTTATCAGTAAAAGCTACTCCTATGTAATGAAACATAGGTGGATCTACTACCAGGATTTTATATTTCCTAGTAAAGAGTACCGCTTCAGTTTTGCACGAACTGATTGCCAGTCCACAACTGATGGCCCATCTCGTAATTATTAGTAGGGCATTTTGGATTACTTCCTTCACCGTGTTTAAATATTTACCAGAAACAGCTATGTACACTACGTCATCTGCTTAAGCCATCACTCCGATCCTTTCTCTCTCCAGCTTTAACAGCAATCCATTGGTTGCTATGCTCCTGAGAAGAGGGGACAGGACACCTCCCTGCGGAATCCCTTAGCCACCCGCCTCCTAATGGTGTATTCCCAATTAACCATCTTGCTCCCCAGCATACGATTGATTAACCCACATACAGGGTAGTCCACCACAAGGAGCGACAATCCCTCCCACCATATAAAACTCTTGCGAGAATATTGATTTCTCAATTGTACTTACCAGGGCATGCAGAGCTGTGTCCACAGTTTTCCCGTTACAGTAAGCATGTTGAGACTGTGTCTAGTCACTAGGCTTTGTTTTTGATCGTATATACATCTATCAGCCTTTCCAAGGTTTTCAACAGAAAGAATGATAGAGTTATGGGTCTTAAGTCCTTTGGGTAGCCATGTGAGCATATACCCGCTTTCGGAATAAAGATCATCCTGACCTCTGCTCACCTCCGCGGAATACAGGCCAATTTTAAACACCCTTTGAAGATTACTTCCTGCCAGGGAAGAATATACGACGAGTTGTTTTGAATTTCCGCTGGTATAATTCGGTCATTACCAGCTGATTTATAAGGTTTGAAACCTTCAAGTGCCTATAGGATCCGTTTTTTAGTTATTATATCTTCTATGCGCAGTGAATGTGTTTCTCAATGAGTACTAGTCTCTGTTGAGTCGACCAAGCTTCCTGGAAAGTGGGTTTCGATGAGAGGTTTCAAAAATTCCTCACTAGAAGCAGTCCAAGCTCCGTCCGGTTTATTTAAATAACTGGGACTGGTTGGATTTGTAGACAATATCTTCCTAAGACGAGAGGTCTCAGGCTTCTTCCATAGGAGTCGTAATCTTGAGCCTCTCTCGTACTTTTGGCTCTATTAAAGGCTTTCCTATATGCCGTTCGGTAGGTCCCCAGTTCCTTGGACAACCATGATGGTTTATACTTACCCCTGGGCTTTACTATTGGGGAAGCAGCATTGAATGACCTTGTAGCCACCTCGGAGAGCTCTATTTGTAGGATTGTCTCCCCTCCTGGTGCATCTGCTGTAGTTGTTACGGATCTATACGACGACTTGCACGTGTATTTTATTATAATATTTCAGGTAGCAAACAGTTGGTTTGGGAGGGTTATTAGCCGCCGTTAATCAAAAGAAAAGATCCAACAAACTTTTTTTTACACGTGATCTTTAAACGTAAAACGAGCATCAGCACTCCCATACCCCAATATCATCATCCCATAAAAAGAAATCAATTAATTTGACATGTTTATTTCTTTAACTAATAACATAATTTAAATAATATAGATAACAACAAAAAAACATATTTTTTTTTTGTAATTTTCACTCTCTATATATATTTATAAGAATAAAACTTATGATTTAAATAATAAAGCTTTTTAAATTTACTTCGGCAGTGTTATTGATAAAAAAGAACAAAACAACAAAAACAATGTTGGGAGCACTATGTATATAAAAAAAATAACTCACCAATCCCAAATGTCCTTAGAGTACTCCGAGGTGTTACTGGGGTGACTGAAAATTTAACATTATTAAATTTATACTCCCTACATTGATTCACTTCAAATAACACTTGCTACTAGATACTACGATATTTATATATTATAATTTTTTTTTTATTTTTTTTTCTATTTCTTTATTTCTTAATTTTTGAATTTTTTTTTTTATAATTGAAAACAAAAACTTTCCTGACAACTTTTTATAAATTTTTTTGTTGTAGCTAGTGCTCACTATTATCACGTAAAAAACACACGCACTATCATGCAGGTAAATTCGGTATGGTTTTTATCCGACCACAAAGATGAGATGATAGAAGGTAGTCCTCCCTATTATAATTCACAGACAGTCTTAGCTGAGGCTCCGTTTATCGATTATACCGGGTTGGATGGGAACGATAACAGTATAATTATTTTTATGAACCTTCTCCTTTTTTTTATGTGGTACTACAATTTACCTACAGCGCAAAATAATTTAAAGGGAAAGTGGTTGAAGCAATTGTATGTTGTAAGAGAAATAATTCGTATAACTTACCGATTGAAAAACAAAAGAAAATATATAAAACTACGTTGGTTTTATTTATGATGGAGGACTTTAATTTTAATCCCAACATGCGCTATTTTACACCACTGCGACTATATATCAGTCTATAAAAATATTTAATTTGTATAATCGTGATGCGCGCTTGCGGAAACCTCAGAGGAAAAGAATGTTTTTCTATACCAATAGTCTTGACTGCATAATCAAGTACATCGAACCTATATATCAACATACTATATACATAATTATTATCGATATACATATAATGATCACCTATACTACGAGTTATTATTTATTGTTTGTTTCCCTCGTCCAGTAATTCCAGAATTGTATATAAAAAAATTAAAATATGTATTGGTATATATAAGTTACATATACATGATATAAACACTTCAGTCACTGTACCCAAAAAAAAATATTATGTATTATTATTGTGCTTATGATGACTCATTTATGTACTAAGAGATGTACTATATACAAATTTTTTGTAGTTGATTGACCCATATTTTAAACAAAACAAATAGACGTACTCAGGTATTCCCTAAATAGAATCAGCTGATGCAATTAACAAAAATAAAATATCTATGCAGCCGTAACAGCACAGGTTCTATACGAGGTTAGCAAGAACGAATGATAGAAGCTGATAATATACAACGGATGCAAATATTAAATTTTAAAAAACCTTGAACCTTGTAAAATGTTTTTTTTTTTTTTTTACGATTGGATAATAAAATGTCATGTATGGATATCTTTACCGTGGAATACGCCCACTTTCTTTCCTGTACTATCCTTTATTTCATAATTCACATTACCTATCCTACGCACTATTGTTCCCTGAAAATAATTAGGGGCGAACTTCGCGCAAAACTTTTTTGTTGCATCGCTTTGAGGATGTGTACGAATGAAAACTGTCTGGCCAACCTTATATTCTACCGGACGAGACCTTAGGTTGTATCGCTTCGCACTTTTTTCATAAGCCTTTTTGATATTTTGCTTTGCGGTTTCATGAATTAATGACAATCTAACTGGCAGTGGCAATAATATTTCCCCTTCTGAAACTTCTCCTAATTGTTTTAACATATTGTAGTCGTTCCCATGGTTAATCTTGTGATAGCCAAAAAGTAGAAAATGTGGCGTATTTTGGACAGATTCATGTATTCCATTTCGTAGTGCTGATGCAATTGCATGAATATGTTTGTCCCAAGTGTTGTGTTTATCCGCTACATAAGCTCTTATTGCTGATATCACAGAGCGATTTACCCTTTCAGAGGCGTTGGATTGTGGTGAGTAGACAGCTGTCTTAGAACCGATTATACCGAATTGTTGAAGCATATTCTTATACTCAGCACTCTGAAATTGCGAACCGTTGTCTGAATGTATAGTTTGGGGTACTCCATATACATAGAATACCTCATCCTGTAAAAATTCTACAATTTTCTGAGATGTTGCTTTACTTAGCGGTTTCAGCAAAACAAATTTTGTCAAATGATCTACTACAATTAATATTACCGTTTTGCCCTGTGTTGATCGAGGGTACGGACCTAGTAGATCGATGTAGATCCGTTGCCACGGTCGTTCAATTTGATACGCATTTCCCAAAGGCGGTCTTGATTGTCTGTTTGTTGGTTTAGTGGTTTTACAGATTAAACATTTCCTCACATACTCCGAAACTTCTCTGGTCATTCCAGGCCAAAAAAAATACCTCCGCAGCTTTTCCAGGGTCTTTTTTATTCCACCGTGTGATGAAAGAGGATCATCATGATTCTCGACGATCAGCTTATTTCTTATGCCAATCGGAATCCATAGTTTCCAGATGGATAAATCGGACAACTCACTGTGCACTTTGGGTTCTAATCGAATGCAAATATAATTCTGATGTATTTTGAATGCAGGATATTTTTCCGGATCGGCTACAATTTTATCCCGTAGATTTACATATTCCTTGTCTTCAAAATCCTTCTGGTCGAATTTATTCTGATCGAACAACTTGGGTATACATTCATCAAACTCCTTGATTTCATCGCAGTAGATGCGCGATAGCATATCTGCCACGATATTGTCTTTACCTTTTAGGTATTCTATTTTGAAACGGTACCCTTGAAGCTTAAGGCTCCAACGAGCTAATCTCCCGGTCAAATCTCGTTGGTTCATAAGCCACTTTAAGCTCGCGTGGTCGGTTATTAGGGTAAAGTCATGCCCTTCTACATATGCCCGGAATTTTTTTATTGCCAGAATGGCGGCAAGGCATTCCAATTCACTAACAGAATAGTTTTTTTGTGCTTTTGATAATTTTTGTGACATAAAGCTGATGGGTTTTTCATTTCCTTCGTCATCTTTTTGGTAGAGAACAGCTCCGACTCCTTCGGTGCTAGCATCACACTTAATAAAGAAAGGTTTGTCGTAAGAAGGACTTATCAGAACTGGGGCTGAAGTTAGTACGACTTTCAAATCTTCAAAGGCTAATTGTGCTTCTGGTGTCCAAATAAACTTTCCCTTTTTTAAACACTCAGTGATTGGTGCAGTCACGCTTGCAAAATTCCCGATAAAACGACGATACCATCCAGCCATACCCAACAGTCTTCTAGTTTGTTTGATAGTATTGGGCGGACTCAAGTTCAATATCGCTTCAATTTTGGATGGATCTGGTCTCAATCCTTGATCACCAACTAAATAGCCCAGATAACGGATTTCTTTCATGATAAAACTACTTTTATCTAAATTTAACGTCAGTCCCGCCGTCTTCAGTAAGTCAGCTACCAACTCTAACAATTCAAGATGATCCTTCAATGTGCCGCTCACAACCAAGAGATCATCCAAATACACGAAAACCCTATCGTGAAGTTCGTGTGGTATGACCTTGTGCATGAGACGACACATTGATTGAGCCGCGTTGCACAGCCCAAACGGCATCACCTTGAACTGGTAGAGTGGTCTACCCGGTACTGTAAATGCCGTCTTCTCCTTGGCGGATTCCGCAAGCGGTACCTGCCAAAACGCGTCTTTAAGGTCAAGTGCTGAGATAAATTTAGTTTCTGAAAGTCGGGATAATAGTCCGTCAATTAGTGGGAGAGGGTATGCGTCCTTTTCCGTCACTGTGTTGAGCTTGCGGGCATCCAAGCATAGTCTAGTCTTTCCGTTAGATCTCTTTACGATGGTGATCGGAGAGCTCCAAGAACTTTTGCTCACTTCAATAACGTCCATACTCAGCATACGATCTATTTCTTCATATAGATCTTTTTGAACTGCTGGGGAGACTGGATAGTACCGCTGCTTGATGGGTTTGGCACCTTTAATAATGTCGATCTCATGTTCATGAAGAGTAGTCCTGCCTAGACCATCTCTAGTAAACGACGGAAACATTTCAATTATTTTGTCCAACTCTTTTCTTTCTTTATCCGATAGAACGTGGGAATTATTATTTTTGTGATATAGATCCTCAGAAATTTCACTGATTGAAATAGTCGGGGTAATATCGAACTTGGACCAAAAGTCTATTCCCAAATACAAAAATGATTTCAGTGTAGGCACAATACAAAATTTCATCTTTTCTGTTCTCCCATTAAACGTGACAGGCAACCAAACGTATCCTTCTATCTTGTTATTGGTGCCATCGGCTGTCGTAACATGAGATACAAGCTTATGAAACGTAATATTATTGTGATTTAAAAAGTCAAGTGAACCTTTGCCTAACACACTAATTGTAGCTCCGCTGTCAAGAAGCGCAATGAACTGTTTTAACGCAATGGTTACTTCAACATGCGGGCGTGGATCATTGATTGATTTGGCTTTTATTAGTGAAGCAATACAATTTTTTCGAAGAGTGCGCCTCTCTCTAAAGTAACGCAGAACACGGTAAATTTTTTTGCATCTAGGTTTATAAAAATTTGTTGTTTGACTGAATAATTCATTGTTATTAAGCTTAAAACTATTCTTAGTTAAATTTATGAAGGATTCTGGGTGTTGGGTTCGCTGAATTCCAACTGGTGACCGTTTCCTCCGAGGCGTTGCCCCTTCATTTGGCCCGCACTCGGAAACCTGTTTTCCGACTGGAATCTTACACAATTCGAGCAGTTAGGTTTGCGAACGTTAGGTGCTCCACAACCAAAACAAAAAATATCTAGAAATGGTTTTAAACAATCTTCGTATCTATGCCCTAAATCCTTGCAGTTCCAACATACTGCGTAGTTCTTTGCTGGTACATTCTCTGGATAACGTCTTTCGTTTTTTAACTTAAACGCTTCAACTGTAGTTTCAGAATTATCTTTTACGAAAGTGTTAAGGGGTTCTTGGGTATATCGAGGACTTTGTGTCTGAGCAAAACTCAAATTTTGCATTCCTAAATTAATTTCATTCACGTTTGGCTTGCGTCGGTATGTATCTCCAAATCTCCTAGGGTCATATCCAGTTTGTTCCCATAATTTTTCGTATTCCTGGCAGAGAACGCGAAGTTCTTCGATTGATCTGATGGAGTTATGATAAGGCAATGTGACATTCTTGAGAGCAGGATACATATTTTGGCACAATCTGTAAATTATTTGACTTTCTGATAGGCGGTTATGAAGTCGCGCGTTCATTTTTTGGATGCTCAGGGAAAAATCAGAAAACGATTCTTTACCGCTTTGAACCCTTTTCAAGATATTCTCTTTTATCTCCTCTTCATAATTAGAACTGCTAAAGTACGAAATAATTGCTAACTTCATTTCTGTCCAAGATGTAATAGGATGGTTAGATTTATAAACCCAGTACCAATCTTCGGCTTTTTTGCTGAGAAAATGATGAAGAACTTTTGTAAGAAACTCTAAAGGTAAGTTATCGTCACATGCCATTTGTTCCAGTCTATATATGAAGTCGTGAACATTTAGACCTCCTATACCATCAAACGATAAATTCCACTTCTGTCGAATTTTGTAGAAATTCTCTAGGTGAAATCTTGGAGATTGGACTGATGTAGGTTGTCGTGAATAATTTTCATTATATAGAAGATTTTGTTGATTAGAGAATAATTGTGGCTGTAGATCGCTCCTATCACTCCTATTGAATGCATCGTTTATTGGATTTGGGTTTGGTGCCGTTTGTAAATGTTTGGAATAACGGGCATCCATTTTTGAGAAAAAATCTGAGACTGAATTTTTTAATTGGTTAAGCTCATTGTTTGGAATCTGTTGACGTGCTTGATTAGCATTGCCTGTTTGCTGCGTTGGCTTAGTATTACCTGTGTTTTGCTGATTTGTCTGATCTGACGCAACGTTGTTTATTAGTTGATCAATTTTTTCTACAAATGAGCTAGTTGCCATACCGTGTGTTTCAGCCGGTGGATGTAAAATAACTTGTGGTTCAGCTCCTTGATATTCGGTCCAAAACTTGTGGTATAAGTTGAAGGCTCGTCGCCAGTTACTAAAGAGGCTTGCAAGGAACGGGGTTTCTCCAAACGTGTTAATTAATCGGTTAGTTCGATCCTTATAATGAATTATTTTAGCATAAGCAATAGTAACGAAGTCTTTTGGAGGTGGCATCGGTTGCTCTTGGGAAGCCCTTGAAAGTTCGTCATACTTGTTTCGACATATCTCTATCTCTGTTTCTGGGTTTTCTTTAACGTGCGTACCCTTAGGTTTAATGGTTTTGTCTAACTGTTCTGCTGAATAAGTATTCACTAAAAACACTCGCGCATCAGTTGCCTTACTAGATAAACCCCTAACAATATATTCAACCTCTAGTTCGGGAGTTGATAATTGTTTAAGATATATATCTACATCCATTTTTTATTGTGAAATTTGCAACGAATATATTTAAGAATTTATAAACAATTAAATTGTGAATGAGTTAGACTCTTTTATCGGAATATATATATACAGAAATAAATGAACCCTTAACCTATCCAAAATAAATTTAAAGAATATTCAATATATATTAACTTTAATCATAGAAAGTTATTTATAGAAATAAGGAACTGTATGATAATGTGTGTATATATGATCTAAAGAATAAATTAATATCAAAAAATAACAAACGGAACGAATTATTACACTAATAACAAAAATATTTATAAAGAAGTACAATAGAAACCATGTATTAAATTGTAGATGATGATATTAAGGAATGTAAATCGAATGCTGATACTTTATATTAGATGCATTAGTCTATGGAATTGAAATGATATTGATTGCAATTGGTAACTCAATGAGATGTAACATACACAATGCAAAGAGATTTAAACCGACAGTATCACTGGGCACTCAATCTTTGAATTTATGTAGATAAATCAATCATTACATCCAATTACAAACATTATCTAATGAAACATGATAAATTTAAAATTAAGTCAAAATACCTGTGCAGAAAATCGATATAGAGTAGCTTAATTGGAAACCACGAAATCATCGTGTATCGACAATTGGCACCTCCACCGTATTCAATACACACTCTAAGATAATTTCAGATTTATTAGGATAAGTATTAAATGTAAATTGAAAGCTAATACAAAAGATATGCATATGTAAAAAAAGGAGTGGACCGCAAAAAAAATTACGTAAAAAAAAAAATACACTAGATATAAATAAGCGGTTCTTTTGGGTCACTCGTGCTAAGCAGAGAAGCTGCATGGATATCTTTTTAGGATTACCACTGAATTAAAATAAAAACAACAAAGTAATCAACGCATCTTATATTTTTACGGCACCACACATTCCGCTTCAACACAGCTGCTAAATTTCATTTTAAGAAATTCAATCCACATGTGTTAAAACATCATGTGATGTAACAAATTAAAATTAATATCGGGACTATTCTGATTACACTTCCTCATTTCAGGTCCCTGTTTCGGCGCCATTTTGTTACGGATCTATACGACGACTTGCACGTGTATTTTATTATAATATTTCAGGTAGCAAACAGTTGGTTTGGGAGGGTTATTAGCCGCCGTTAATCAAAAGAAAAGATCCAACAAACTTTTTTTTACACGTGATCTTTAAACGTAAAACGAGCATCAGCACTCCCATACCCCAATATCATCATCCCATAAAAAGAAATCAATTAATTTGACATGTTTATTTCTTTAACTAATAACATAATTTAAATAATATAGATAACAACAAAAAAACATATTTTTTTTTTGTAATTTTCACTCTCTATATATATTTATAAGAATAAAACTTATGATTTAAATAATAAAGCTTTTTAAATTTACTTCGGCAGTGTTATTGATAAAAAAGAACAAAACAACAAAAACAATGTTGGGAGCACTATGTATATAAAAAAAATAACTCACCAATCCCAAATGTCCTTAGAGTACTCCGAGGTGTTACTGGGGTGACTGAAAATTTAACATTATTAAATTTATACTCCCTACATTGATTCACTTCAAATAACACTTGCTACTAGATACTACGATATTTATATATTATAATTTTTTTTTTATTTTTTTTTCTATTTCTTTATTTCTTAATTTTTGAATTTTTTTTTTTATAATTGAAAACAAAAACTTTCCTGACAACTTTTTATAAATTTTTTTGTTGTAGCTAGTGCTCACTATTATCACGTAAAAAACACACGCACTATCATGCAGGTAAATTCGGTATGGTTTTTATCCGACCACAAAGATGAGATGATAGAAGGTAGTCCTCCCTATTATAATTCACAGACAGTCTTAGCTGAGGCTCCGTTTATCGATTATACCGGGTTGGATGGGAACGATAACAGTATAATTATTTTTATGAACCTTCTCCTTTTTTTTATGTGGTACTACAATTTACCTACAGCGCAAAATAATTTAAAGGGAAAGTGGTTGAAGCAATTGTATGTTGTAAGAGAAATAATTCGTATAACTTACCGATTGAAAAACAAAAGAAAATATATAAAACTACGTTGGTTTTATTTATGATGGAGGACTTTAATTTTAATCCCAACATGCGCTATTTTACACCACTGCGACTATATATCAGTCTATAAAAATATTTAATTTGTATAATCGTGATGCGCGCTTGCGGAAACCTCAGAGGAAAAGAATGTTTTTCTATACCAATAGTCTTGACTGCATAATCAAGTACATCGAACCTATATATCAACATACTATATACATAATTATTATCGATATACATATAATGATCACCTATACTACGAGTTATTATTTATTGTTTGTTTCCCTCGTCCAGTAATTCCAGAATTGTATATAAAAAAATTAAAATATGTATTGGTATATATAAGTTACATATACATGATATAAACACTTCAGTCACTGTACCCAAAAAAAAATATTATGTATTATTATTGTGCTTATGATGACTCATTTATGTACTAAGAGATGTACTATATACAAATTTTTTGTAGTTGATTGACCCATATTTTAAACAAAACAAATAGACGTACTCAGGTATTCCCTAAATAGAATCAGCTGATGCAATTAACAAAAATAAAATATCTATGCAGCCGTAACATAGTGTGGATGGACCGTCATGAGTGCGTTTTAGCCTCGTCTTTTTTGTAGACTCTGAAAGTAATTAACCCCAAAACCGAAGTCAATTACTCCCTTAGTCACGGAAAGAAGAGCCTTGGACTAGGATCTTGTCTGGATATAGGGAAGCTAGAAATGTGGTTCATTACCTATAAAGTGTTCAACAAATTGAAGAGGGTCGACACAGTTCTTTTAATATTTTCCAATTGAATTTTGTTTTCTAAGAAACTTAAATAAACATGTGTTGAGCTTTCCATTTATGTGTTCGTAATGTTTAAATATTCACACAGCTTTCCATTTTTTTCTGCCGCCAATTCTAGAGATGTACTAGATACTCGTCCATTTTTTCAAATATAGATTAGATATATAGAATAAAATTTAGAAATTTATTATTTTGTACTGTCGATCTTATGTTCACGGGTTTATACTTTTGGAGAGTTTAGACCAACTATAATATCTTGTTTAGAACTTTTAAAAGTATATTTTTAAGGGATGAAAATCCTAAATTTTGCAGAATTGATATAATAATACATTGTTTAATGGCCATTACTTTACCACATTCGAGCTTCCTCCTCTTCACTCGCTAAACCATCCTTACCAAGAAGCGTTTAAAGCCCCGGATCTCGATCTTACTAAGATCCGTGAGGTCGTTCAAAGGAGAAGTTTCCAGAAATTTTGTTCTATACTGTACGCTAGACTAGGACAGGTGCAGAGCAGATAGAGCACATTTTCCTCCTCCCCCTCATCACCACAGATGCGGCAGAAATCGTCGGCTGGGACACCCAGTCTGCTCGCATGTATCCCAATGAGATAATGTCCCGTTATAGCCCCCACGACCATACCAATATGTTGCCGTCAAAGCGATATCAGTTGGCCGGATCTGGACCGGTCAAGTCCAGGCCAGATCTGCCTGGTTATTACACCCGAACGAGCGTTAGACCATCTGGCGTTCGTTTCTTTTATGGCTTCTATTATCGCGATCAGTCCCCTCTATCCCTTTTTGAGCCATCCGTGAAGAAGCTTAGCGCCTCAATGTCCATAACCGTTTCGTTCACCCAGTCCTCTCTGGTGGGAAACTCAGTTTGGAATATCATATCAACATGGCAAAGGAATAGCGTAGTCGGTAGCTTCCGGAATACCCCTGTCGCATAGGATAAATGAGCTCAAATCTATATCTATGTGGACCTGTTACAATGCAGGGGCATTGTTATACAGGTCCACATAGATATAGATTTCACCCGAATGGCTGTGCAAGATGCAAGCTGCTCGGCCGCAATATCCAAGGAAGCAAGATGAAAGAGAATCTCCAGAGCTTGAGTAGGTGTGCTCATGAGAGCCCCACTTATACACAAGCAGGTTGTTCTTTGGACTTTCATCAATAGTTCACGGTTGGCCATAATTTTTAATACTGGCCACCAGACGACAACCCCATACAGCAGTATATAGGTTTAACCACTGAGACGTAGAGCCAGTGTACTATGTGAGGCTCCATACCCCATCTCTTTCCAATGGCATTTTTGCAGGAGTAGAGCGCTATAATAGCTTTCTTACTCTCTCTACGATATTTGGTTTCCAGCTTAGCTTACTGTCCAAATTAGTCCGAGGTAAAACTCCACCTTAGGTGTCCCTCTGCTCACGTATCTGCCGGCAGATGTCCCACCCAAATAAGCTGTCACGATCCTGCCTTATTTGATCCATCCAACCTCTGAGTGACCTGTCTACCCCCAGACATAAGGGCCCGAGTGATGTTGACCGAGTGTCTGACGTTGCATCCTTCACCCTTGTAAAATTAATTTTTCTAGCTTATTATTTATAAACGGGGGCGTTCGAACTCATACGTCGGTCTTCATAGATAATCAGTGGATTTGTGGTTAATTGCATTCGATCGAATCGAGTTTATTTTAAGGAAGGGAGAGTTGAAGAGGGAAATAATTTTCGCTAAGACTCGAATATAACAAATTCGACCCGCCGGTACTTTTGATAAATTGAGATATCCAAAAATTATTGCACATAATGAATTTTATTATTTAACTTCATCGGCAATACCGATTTTTGAAATTCTATTTTACGCGTACATTTTATTTTAAGAAAAGTACGAGATAAGCAAAATATACCTGTTCACTTGCATTAAAACCCGTTATATACGAAAGTATCTCGCATTAAATATCATGATAAAAACGTGGATAATCAGATGTCTGGTATATCGACAGTATATCATTAAATTGATCATACTAGAGAACGACGTCTCAGGTAAATTGAACAGTAAATGTTACATTTTACTATTATTATTATTCAACCATCCTCTAGTGCGTAATCCATCATACCCAGAGGAGTCTATAAATTTATTAGAAATTGGCTGAAACCCAAAACCTATCCAATTTTTCTTTCAAGTTCGTCTAGCTGAAAGAGATAAACACACCAAATTTTTTTTTCACCAGCATTGTGATTAACGATGAAAGCATAGATGATATTTTAAATGAGTTAACCAAACAATTTTCCAGTTGTCAAGATGCCCATGATTCTAGCCTCTATTCTACGGGTCATACAAAATATCAAAATTGGTCACAAGAAACGAGAAAGAAAATGTCGAGTGCTACAGCTGGAGAAAGCAACCAAGAATGTATATATAAGGCATTTTCGGATCATACATTTTTCCAACGAATATTACTGCCTTCGTAAATAATAAGTCGGTTCCAACCAAAAGCAGAATAAAGCAACTAGATTTGTTGATGAAATACGAATTCAGATTGTGAATTCATATCTGTACGAAGTGTTAAAACAAACTCCGCGACTGATGAACCAAATGAGTCAAGTACACGGTACCTACATCGACTTCTGAGGGCCATTCAAAATTCATCTTGTGTGACGTAGAGGGTGTATTCATGTTAAATGACATATCGAGATCTACATGAATTTTATTACCGAATCCTTCCTTGGTGCGCTCAAAAGTGTTGAATCTGAACGACGATATTGAATGGCAATTGATCTCACCAAGAAGGCGGACTATGGGAATGTGAAGAGCAATCAAAACCCGGGTCATTAGGACTATTGGTGTTGTAATACTTATATATTGGTGTAATTCTCCCCAATAGTATTTCAAATTAAAGGCATCCTGAACACCAGGCCGATTTGTTCCAGTAATAATAATGAACCAAATTTACTAACACCTGGTCATTTTCTGATTGGACGACCTATTCATCAATTACCAGATCATATGGGTGATTCTAACTTATATTCACATGCAAGATGGGATATCGTGCAACACATATATCATCAATTCTGGAAGCAATTGGAATGATATAATGAACCATAGTTCATCATATAGTTTTAAACACTCAGGCCAATTCTTCGTCCTCCAGTACTTAAATCAGATTCGAGTTTTAACTGATTTGAAATGATGTTGAATTTCCGAATCCTCTGAATGGGATTTTTATCCATTTTTTAAATTTTACTGGCACTTCTATTTTCGGATTTAAAAGGTTTTTAATTTTGGTAGCAGCCCTAATTTTAGTTCGAATTAAAATAAAAAATCGTTCGTCACACGAAACTTAACATTATACAAAACATGAACAAAGTCGATAAGCAACAACATAAATAATGAATAATTATAAATTTAAAACCGTATAACAATCAAACACCGCATTAACCATATGGTAGGTAAATTAAATCCAAATATGTAAATTTAATTTAAAAATAAAAATAAAAATTAAATAACAATAAATAGGTTTAATTTTTCTAAGAATTTCAAGTTATTTTGATTTTCTAAAGACTTAAGTCAAACATTTCTCACAATAATACTCATAAAACATTCCAAGACCAACTTATAAAAATAAAAATCTAGATAAAGACAAAAAGGGTCTTATCTGCGAATTAAGAAGTTTGGCGACTTTTTTTTTTTTATGTACATATACGAATTAACTAACACATAGTTTAGCATTAAACTTGATTGGAATGTTGCAGATTATATTTTTAATTCAAAAATGAAATTGTACAATATATGTATATTTACTTACAGACCATTTTAACATTTTAAATCTATTTTAAGAAATCTTGTATATACATATATACTCTTATATACGTTTATAGTGTTGAATTGTGTGAATGTAGTATTGACACTCGTACATTTTTTTAAATTAAAATATTTTTAAATTGTTTTCGAATAAATATATGTACATAGCCTGTTATTTTCGTGGCCTAAAGGTAATGCAACAAAGTATTATTTACGCACCGTGCTGCTGCAAAAATTTGGTGTGGGTTTTTGAGTGATAGTTTTAATTTACATCATATACAAATTGTATTTTATTTTTTTTTTGGTTTCTTTGTATTTCTGATTCAAATTGGTTGGTTTCGCCTTGAACTGTTAAACAATAAAAAAAATTCTTTTTATTTAAAGTCGTTTGTATTGCATTTTTTCTGGTATATTATGCTTGCAGCAGATGTCACGTGACTCGTTTCAATTTCCGTAAGAGAATTTACTGGACAAGAACCAATTGTATATACGTTGCCACAGTTGCAAAACAATTAATTTTGTGGCATTCTAGTTTACATTTAAAATCGATTAGAATTACAATCGTTATTGGAATAATAACGCTATTAGTACGAGTATGACGTTTTCAGTGAATTCGAAACTCATATTCATTTACAGTAAATGATAAATTATAAATATTTGGAAAATTGGCGAACATTAAGTTTCATCATTTCAAATATAAGAATTAAAATTTTTAATATTTTGGAATTATTTGATTTAAAAAAATGTATTTTAAAATTGTTGGAAATTTCTATTTATTTATTAATTTATTTTACAGGTATGGTGTGTTGTACAACCTATACCCAGATACTGCAAATTATATTTTATGTTTCAAATATTAAAGAATTTAAAATCGTGCAATTTAATTTATTTACTTTTTTTAGCAATTTGCGATGCTGTAATTTGCACACTTCCACTTTCCTACTCTTGTTAATTCTATTGCGTTTATTATCTGTGGCTGTTGCTTTGAAGAAAAGTATTTATTTGGCTTTAAAGAAAAGTAAAAACAGTTCTACGAGTTAGAATTTGTTCGTAACGAATTTAAGTACGTACATACCTATGTATACCCTACAATTAGCAAATATAATTATAATATTTATGCCAATATGGAAGGGACATTGAAAAATTTCATTCCAGAGAAATTAAAAATGCTATTCTCATTCTATCCCAGGTTGATTTTGACAATCATCACTAAATTTGATTACCTCATTTTAAAAATTTTTAAACAACGTTTTTGCTTAAATATTCTTAAAGCAAGTTGAACGAAAATCTAAATGAACTGTTCCATATACTATCGGAACTTGAGTCCAAATCTCTCGCAAAAGGTGTTAATGGCCATTTATCATTATCGGTCAAACTCGAACTTTCCAGAAAAAAATTCGTGGCCATTTTATATCTCTAGTTATTTGATCCGTTTTGAACTAGTTAGACGAGGAATTTATTTAGCTATTTCATGTACTAACGGAACTTTTTATTTTATTTTTTTTTTTATTTTTTTTTTTTTTTTTAATTTTAGTTGTGTTATTTATTCATTTATTAATATTTACAATGAACAACAACAGATTATCCAGTGGATTGATTGTCCCTTGAAGGATAATCTGTGTTGTATGGTGTATATAAATATATAAATATAAATATATATATATATATATATATATATATATATATATATATATATATATATATGTATATATGTATATATGTGTGTGTAAAATAATTATCATTTTAAAATAAAATATTTAAATAGATATGAACATAAAATTAATAATCACAGAAATACAACTTATAAATAAATTTCAATATTGGACTTATAGTAATTCTTAACATTTCTCTTAAACTTAATAAATGTTTCAGATTTTTTTACATATTCAGGTATTTGATTGTATATATATGGGCCTAGAAACGTAATCGATTTTCTTCCAAATTCTGTTTTAATGTGATGGTAATTTATTCTGTTACAATTTCTAGTTGCATAGTTATGATGAATACAATTAAATTTGATGTTAGATAAAACTGAAGATACATTTAATGTTTTATACATATAGAGGGTTAATTGGAATTTGTGTAATATGTTAATAGGGAACACTAAATTATTTTCTTTGCAATATAATTCTTTGGTAGAAAATAACACTGGTAATCTATATACAGCTTTTAAACTTTTATTTTGCATTACTTGGAGTTTTCTTAGCCTAGTTGCAGTGGCTGTTCCGTATATAAGAACACCATAGGTAGCTCGTGAATGAATAAATGAGAAATAAATCATTAGTAAAACCCGAGTAGGAACAAAAAATGATAATTTCCTGAGTAACCCAACAAGCGGAGCAACTTTATTACAAATGATATTAATATGATCCTGCCATAACATATTAACATCAAAAGTTACACCTAAATACTTAAATGAATTAACTCTTTCAATATTAATGTTATTCATTTTGAATGGAGATAACGTAATCATTGATTTATATGGAGAGTGGAATATCATATATTTAGTTTTGGAAATATTTAGCGAAATTAGATTAGATTTAAGATACTCCAATAATATACCAAGGTCATATTCCATATTGGTCAATATGGTATCCGGATTTACAGTTTCATAAAACAAAGCCGTATCATCTGCAAATATTCTAATATGACCATTTAATGGTAAGTTAGATATATCATTAAAAAAAATTAAAAATAAAAGTGGCCCCAAAACACTGCCTTGTGGAACACCACATTTTATGTCCAAAGTTTCACTTATAATTCCATTGACCATGACATACTGTTTTCTATTTGATAAATAGCTTTCCATCAAATTAAAAGCAACTCCACGTATACCATAACAATATAATTTGCTAAGGAGCAACTCATGATCAATACTATCAAAAGCTTTCTGTAAATCTAAGAAAAGTGCTCCAACATACTTCTTGTTGTCAAAAGCTGTGTAAATCATATTTGAAATTTCAACAAGGGCTAGTTCCGTACCTGCGCCTTTCCTAAAACCATACTGGTATGTATGAGTAAAAAAAGTTATTACGATTAAGAAAATCTACCAAACGGGATGAGATTAACTTTTCAAAAATCTTATCGAATACAGATAAGGTAGAAATTGGTCTGTAATTGTTAATTGATGAACTGTCACCATTCTTGAAAATTGGAATAACTTTAGCAACCTTTAAGGAATCCGGATAAATACCACTTATTAAACATTCATTAAAAATATCAGATAAAATATTTGAGAAAAAATCAGCTCTACATTTCAACACAGCATTATTAATATTATCAGGACCTCCACCCTTACAGTCACCAAGTGAACTTATAACATTATAAACTTCAGCTGGTGTGACTGACGAAAAATACATGGAATCAGAGCTACTGTGAATGGTTCCAAACTTATGAATATCTCTGTCCGAATTGATTGATTGCCCTATCAGACTACCTACATTAACAAAATATTCATTGAAAATATTGACTATATCACCAATATTGCTTAAATGCCTGCCATTAAAGAAAATCGAATCAATTTGAACTGATTTGTGATTTTTATTAAGGAATAAATTAACATTTTTCCATAAATCTCTTTGATTTAAATCAACAAACATTTTGTTAAAGTACTGTTTCTTAGTTTAATATTTTTTTGAAATTAATAGTTTTGATGAGCGTTCTAATTCAGTTTTAAGGGCAATATTACTTGAATTCTGTTTATATTTTTTTAAGATATTATTTTTCTTACGAATTATTTGCCATATATCATAAGTGATCCAAGGACACATTGTATTTTTAATCTTAGCTTCAACACTTATTGATGTAGAAAACTTATCAATTAATTCATTATAGTATTTTACGAAAGTTACAATAGTGCTGTTTGGATCGTGGATATTAAATTGAGTTGAAAGTAGAAACTTATTAAACTTTTCATTTACCTTATCAAAATTACCAATTTTTTTTATCAGCTTTTTCTTAATATATTTGGACGCATAGCAAAAATTGGAATAAATAAAATTGTGATCACTAATGTTCGAAAATATAGTAGAATTAAAAACTTTCTTGATATTTAAAAAACTACATGCGACATGATCTAAAATATTTCCACTAGCAGACCGAATAACATTTGTGTTGGTAGTAATCAAACCATGACTCATTAACTGATTAATATAGTCAGTTACAACAATGTCATCTGTTTTGTTAACAGGAATATTCAAGTCGCCAAGTAATATATTGTCAGATAAACAACTTTCAGATAGCAAGGAATCCAGCCAATTAAAAAAGCATTCAATATCAGAGCTCGGAGGCCGATAAATAGCACAAATGTTGGTCCCAAGAAATCGAGAAAGTTTTATTTGAATAAATTTAAAAGGGTGTAAACCGTCATCTTTAGTTAGTAAACTAAATTCAATATCATTTCTGATATATAATGCAACACCACCACCAGATCTATCATCTCTACACGAAAATATACTACTGTAATTATTAATAGTATACTCCATTGTATTGTGGCTCTGAATAAAAGTTTTAGAAATAACTAAAATATGTACATCAGATTGTAGACTATCAATGAACTCTAACAAATTATCAAATTTATTAATATCATTCATTCCACGAATATTAATTTGTAGAGTTTTCAATTGTTGATGATTTGTTCCAAGATAACTGTTTGAATTAATTTTAAAATTATCCACATTATCGAAATAATCATTATGACAATATTTTTTTAACGTCATGCTAAACTTATTCATCATCTAAACAACTGAATAAATACAAAGACCAATTACCCTTGATAATCATATTTGAACGTACAAAATTAAGTAGATTGAAGAAATCAACTAACAAGAATTTAATGATATTCCATATTGAACAAGCAAAAGAAATTGAACATAAAATTACTAATGGTATAATAATTACCCGAAAACATAATGTTGTTAAATACTTGAAATAAATAGACTCATAACTTGAGTCCAAACCTCTGGCAAAGGGTGTTAATGGCCATTTATCATTTTCGGCCAAACTCGAACTTTTCAGAATAAAATTCGGGGCCATTGTATTTCTCGGGATACTGGATTCCTTTAAGTCTTGTTGAACGAGGAATTTAATGAGCTATTCCATGTACTATCGGAACCTGAGTCCAAATCTCTGGCAAAGGGTGTTAATGGCAAATTTTTAATAAATTAAATAAAGCCTTACTTCAGATTAAAAATTTGTGGCCAATTTGTTTCTCGGCATAATGGATTCCGTTTGAACTTGTTGGACGAGAAATCTTCCAATCAATTATATGTATTATCAGGATCTGAGTCCAAATCTCTGGTAAGAAGTGTTAATGGATATTTTTCATTTTTGAACAAACTCCTTTTTCTAAGAATTAAATTCAATTCGTTGGATCCGTTTTGAACTAGTCAGACGAGAAATTTATTGAGCTATTTCATGTACTAGCGGAACTTGAGTCCAAATCTCTGGCAAAGGGTGTTAATGACCATTTATAATTTCGGCCAAACTCGAACATTTCAGAAAAAAATTCGTGGCCAATTTATTTCTCGGGATAATGGATTCCTTTAAGTCTTGTTGAACGAGGAATTTATTTAGCTATTTCATGTACAATCGGAACTTGAGTCCAAATCTCTGGCAAAGGGAGTTAATGGCAATTTATCATTTTCGGCCAAACTCGAACTTTTTAGAAAAAAATTCGTGGCCAATTTATTTCTCGGGATAATGAATTCGTTTTAGACTTGTTGAACGAGGAATTTAATAAGCTATTCCATGTATTATCGGAACCTGAGACCAAATCTCTGGCAAAGGGTGTTAATGGCAAATTTTTAATAAATTATTAAATAAAGCCTTACTTCAGATTAAAAATTTGTGGCCAATTTGTTTCTCGGCATAATGGATTCCGTTTGAACTTGTTGGACGAGAAATCTTCCAATCAATTATATGTATTATCAGGATCTGAGTCCAAATCTCTGGTAAGAAGTGTTAATGTATATTTTTCATTTTTGGTCAAACTCCTTTTTCTAAGAATAAAATTCAAGGCCAATTTATTTCTCTTGTTATTGGATCCCTTTTGAATTAGTTAGACGATGAATTTATTGAGCTATTTCATGTACTATCGGAACTTGAGTCCAAATCTCTGGCAAAGCGAGTTACTGGCTATTTATCATTTGCGGCCACACTCGAACTTTTCAGAAAAAAATTCGTGGCCAGTTTATTTCTCGGGATAATGGATTCCTTAAAGTCTTGTTGAACGAGGAATTTAATGAGCTTTTTCATGTACTATCGGAACTTGAGTCCAAATCTTTGGTAAAGGGTGTTAGCACAAACCTTATAAGTATCAAATACACAATTCTTATTGGAATTCAACTAAACAGTGTGATACTAACACATATATAAAATCTGTGAATTTGTGAAAAACTTCACAAGCATTACCAAATACGTTGCCAGAAAATTCAAATTTATTGGTCAAGTGAAATATAAAGTGAACCCTTGATTAGGTTGTCGACCATTTCACATTCTTCAGTTCAAATTTATTGTGGTAAATCATAAAACCGAATTAGTTCACGTTTATATTCTAAAGAAGTACAACTATACATAGATCATGAAGAAAGTCTATAATAAGCATCATGAATTATGATGTCCTACAATCAAACTTATTATTGAAAGATATGCGTTTGAACATCGATTAAGGCTGTGTTAAAAATTTTGGAATAACAACTATTCTTTCGAACACAATGAGAGTGAAATTTTTTAAAAAAATAAAAATTAGATTTAACGCAAAGTTCGCTTGCGATCTGAAAAAATCTTCATGCAAACATAGGTATTAAAGGACATGATTGAAACAAAAAAGACCTTTCCGTCTTTATTCTTTATAGATCTTAAGTTTAAGAAGTCTGGACAACATACAATTGATTGGTAGCAAAATGTATACCCAAAATGTCAAATCATTTTAATCTAGGTTTTGAGGAGGAGAGTTTTGCGAATATTCATCTCGAACTGAATTGCGTTAAAAAATCCTATTATTTGTGATTTAAAGATAGATGCGGTATGTGACGATTCCGGGCATCTGGCAAATTCCAGCTCATATCTAAACAATTAAACAAAATTGACCAAGGTAAAGGTATACTTTATTATAAAATTATCAATTTGTGTATGTCTAATCCTCCTCTGTCTAGTCGCTAAAATATTTGTGTTAAATTCTAACTGTCTGGTGTTATTAAGTTTAGGTCTAGTTACCGATTATAACGGTCAAACATATATTAAATAATATATAGGCTTGGTTCATTCCAATTAAAATAACTATGTCAGTTCTTACTTTGGTAAATAACAAACAAACAACAAAATCGTATCATTATACGTTTTGCATTAAATTACGACAAGAAACCCATTATCACTTTCAATATATATTTATTATGTACACAAACTTATTCGTATTTGTTCAAGAAGTACATTAAATTGTTATATTGATGTGAAGTATTAAAAAATAAGAATTTATTTGTACTTTTCTTCAATAAATTTTTGTTATTTTTCTTAATTGGCACAACAACAACAACAAAAATCAAGCTATAGATAAATTACAGTAATAAGGAAATTTTAAGTTTAATAATTATTATTTTTCACATACATATATACATTTCGTCACAAGAGGTTGTATTGAAATATGTAGATATTAAGTTTCATATATGACCAATTAAACATATTGTATTTTGTTACGTTAAAATATTTCTCAAAAAATTTTGTCTGTGTCATTTTAACATTCTCTAACTTTCATTGCGATATACTTTCGAGCAAATTAATGTTGAAAAATAAAAATTAATCGAATAAACCTGATAAATTGTTTTATTTAACAGGAATTATCACAGAACAATTATACATTTGAAATAATAAATGACCTCATCGACTTTCTCTCTGTTTCCGTAAGTTTCTATATATTTTTAAACTGCCATTTCCTTGGGAAATAATATTATAAGTCGCTTGCTCAAGAGGCTCCAGCGCCTTCAACTCCAGTGCAATGAATTCGCAAAAAACACATCCGGATGTTTTTAAACCTTCCACCAGTTGCGGTATTTTTTTATTTAACAATATTTCGAGTATTTGATATTTGATGAGAAGACCTCCCTAAGTGCTATATCTGTTGATTCTAGTTTAATCATACTTTTTTGTGAGGCTATCTGCGTTCCTATTGGCTAACGAAGATGTTCTGGAACTAGAGTGACCAGATATCCTTTTTTCAAAAGTATTAGTACTCTTTTTGTTTCGTTTTACTCTTTACTCTTTTGTTAGTGAAAAATCATCAAGATATAATCTTTTTCAGTTAATGTCTTCTATTTTTTTAAATCAACTATGAATTTGGAATTTATAGTAGATTTAATTTTACAAAACAATAAAAAATTTAAATTTTAAATTTTATAATTTTCAGAATTTTTAGAATTTTACTTTTTTTTTATTGAAGTCGTCGCTTTTTACGGCACACTTAGACCGGCGATTGGTCCGTTGTGATACCACATGTATATTCACACACACACATTCATTAAACTCATTCACCCTCATTCACACAAGTACAGTATACCACCTGCGTAATGCATATCTCCATGTCACTCTGTATAGTGACATGGAAGGTGGGTCGGCCCATGAGTTCTAAATTCCAACGGTTAGATGTAAGAGTCTAATTAATCACCTCCCCGTAATCGGAATGAGATGTTAACCACTGCACTATTTGCTCAATGAATTTTACTTTAGAAGTTTTAAAATTGTTTTTTCAGTTTGCTCGAAATTATGAAAATGGACAAATTAATGAAACACTTCTGAATATTTTGAAAATTTTAAGAATTTGATAAAAATTTACCGAATTTGAATAATGGCTTGAAAATTACTGAAATATTTCAAACTTGTAAAATTTAGAATATTGTCAGCTTTTATAACTTGAAATTAATCCAAACTGTATTAATTAAAATTTAAATTCAAATTTCTTACAAATACGTTAAAATTTAAAATTTACTTAAAGACAGTTGAAAATTTAAAAATTTCGTCCGTTATTAAATTCTAAATTAAAAATTCGAATTGAATTAACAAATTCTGAATTGCGTACAAAATAAATCATTGAATTTTAAAAGTTTTGATTTTCCTGGAATATTAATTTTCAATGTGTGTAGAATTGAGACTGAATTTTACTAGTCTGAACATAAACTTTAAACTGAATCATAACATTTTTACAATGTTTAATTAAAAAGTACAAAATATTAAAAAATTTCAATAATTCCAAAATAACAATAATTAATTTTAATTGGAATTTGCGGTAAAAATTTTAATTATCAAATCAAATCGTACGAATCTCAATACAAAATTTCAATTTTAATTATTAAACTTTGAAATACTGGTTGATCAAAATGACAAATTTCGATTTAGTTAAATGAAATTCCAATTTAAGTTTGCTAATTACAAATGTTAATTTTAATGACGTCTTCAAAATTTAAAAGTTTAACTATTTCCAAGTGTCTTTTTGAATGTTTTAAAAATCAACACTATCGCTAATTTTTGAAAGGCTAAAAATATGAGGAAACACCTAAACTTTTCAATTATGGTTACTGTATTGAATATAATGACCCTACTTGAAATTTTGTATTCAGAACTAAAAATTTAGGAAATTCGACTTTCCAAAGGTTCAAAATGCAATTTGATACTCCGAATTCTAAATTTTGAAAATTTATACATTTTTAAAATTTAGCAAATCTGAACTTATACTTCAATTTAAATTTCTGCATTTTAAAAATTTTAAGTGTATTGCACGGAAATAACAAAATTCGAATTTTCCAGAGTCGTATTTTTTTTTTTAAATTCAAAAATTCTGTAAAAAAAGTCCGTAATTCAGAAATATTTTAACTTGAATTTTAAATTTTTTCTCGAGATTCTGGAAATTCTTCGTTTTTAAATCGTACAAATCTGAACTCGAAATTTCATTCCTAATTATCGAACAATGGAATTCTTTTATTAAATTTTAAATTTCGAAGTAGTTTAGCAAAATTTAAATTCCAATTGCTAGATGTTAATACCAATACATATATAATATGGAATCATAAATATTTGGAAAAGTTTAAACATTTCTAAAAAATGTAATTACGAATTTTTAAAAATTTCGATTGATCGCCTATAAATTTTGAATTCGGAATTATAAAATTTAAATTTAAATCAAATTAAAATAAAATTAAAATTTAGATTTTAATTTCCTTATTTAAACTTGTAAAATTGTACTTCATTATTTTTTGGCCGAAATTTGACATTCCAGTAGTTTGAAAATTCGAATTAAAAGGACAAATTCTGAATTTAATTAAATTTATGAATTTTATAAATTTTAATTAGTCCAGCTACTTCGGTCTAATTAATAATAAAAGCAACTTTTTAGTTGTACAATTCCCAATCTGATTCATTCCAGTTTGAATTATTAATTTTTAAAATTTTCCTTTTTTCCAAATATTAATTTCCAATCTACCGAAATTATTTTACAATTCTGAGCTTTATTTTAACTACAGCATTTCAAAAATTTTGAATTTGATCTATAATACAATTTTTTATATTCGCCGATATTTTAAAATTTAAAATTTGCAAATTTTTAAAATCAAATTTCGATGTTCCATTCGTTAAATTTTAAACATTTCGTTTAATTTAAAAAAATTTTACGTGATAAAATTTAACAAATAAGAAATTTTTGAAATATTTTTGATTTTGGATTTATTTTTTTTATCTTTTACGTTTGTGGAAATAGACCGAATAAATAAATTAAATTTTAATTCGATATTTAGAAATTTTGTTTAATTCGGTTTTTCGTATAATTCTGTATGAAAAATTCTAAAATTTGAATTGAATTCGGAAAATTGTGGATGCACGATTGAATTTTGATAATTTTCATAGCTTGAAATACCGAATTTCAATGTTTAAGAAATTTGTGGACATTAGTGGTAGACATACATACATACAAATATGTATATACAATGTTAATATTTATGCATAGTCTTACTCTTAACAAAGTGATCATTCTATCGGTTCGATTTATTTAAAAAATAAAAAATTAAAAAAATTAAAAAACATCGTGTTAAAGTTCAAATAAAATAATAATATTTTGATCAGCTTAAACTACCGAGGAGATCAGTTGAGGGATTGATTTGGCTCAAAATCAAGGTATGATTTTATAAAGAATGAAATAATTACCAGGACTGCATGAACTGCAAAAATTGTTTGTGGTTGGTTGGAACGTTTTCAAATAGTTTAATTTTGTAAAACATACTCTTTTGCGTTCGAAAATATCTGGCCAGCCTAGTCAAGTGCGAATTATTTTATATCTGTAGACTGTATTTGGTCATCCCATATACTTACACACTACAGGCCAAACGTTTTTGGTCGAAAAGTTGTTTTCAATTAAAATTAAGGTAATGCAATTGTTTTATTTATGAATAGTTTTTTAAATGCTGGATCGTATTGTACTCGTACGTCATTACACGTATATTTTCAATTTTTGTTCTGGGTACATCTTGTTATTTTAAATATTTATGAATTATTTCTATTTGAATATTTAAATATCTCAACATTTTAAAAATTAACAAAAAACTGATAACTGGCTGTCAAGTTATGTGCAGCCATTGCTATGCTATGTGACGAAGGGTAGTACACGCAAAGAAACTCAAAAAGTCTACCACCGCGAAAGGGGATGACTACAATGGAATTTTATTCAAGCGCAACAGAAAGTTGAAGGCTCCTGAGGAATCTCGCTTGGAAAAATAAATTATCATTGATAACGGTATTAGTCAGCTTAGGTTTTAGACATTATGCAATTCAGTCATTGGGTTGGCCGCATACCTTGATTCGAACGTTACGTTAGAGCAAGCAATGATTCGTATGACAGAGACAGTGCAAGAAGTGCTTCAATTGATGCACATATTATGCCGTTATGATTTCTGTTATTCAGTTGCAAGTATATTCATGATGAGTGCTATATAAACTAAAGACTTTTTTGTAATCCTGAATTCACCAATTTATTAATAACAAGGGAGCCGTAAAGCTTTAGATAAATTAAAAAGCGATATGTAAACTCTACGCTAAAACAGCCTACGTTCATTAAACTAAATAGAAGGTAGGAAACAAGGATGGGCGAGGTAGATTAAGCCATGTATTCCACGAGATTGTCGACACGTAAATTATTACGTACATTACTTGACAGTGTTTTGTGTCAACGTCCACAGTTAAGACAACGTTAACAACATGCGTTTTGAACTCGAAATCATATTTTTTAAATTCACTCAACATAGTTCAAAAGCTATTCAAATACAAATACGATTAAACATAATTGCACTCAAGTTTTGTTCATATTCAGCTGAATAATTAATTTTGAATATTCACTCGTATAATTTAACTAAAGATTTTGTTTCAAATTTACTTAAATTTCGCTATAAAGTGAAATTTTAACTTGACTTAAATTTTTATACCTTAAATTATAATTCAAAATCTATACTCAAACTCAAATAACACAAAATAAATTGTTCAACTCAATGTTTGATTTTTAACTTAATTTAAAATTTAAAATTACTCAAATTTTGTTGAAAAATTACTTTACTTTCACTCATACAATTCATCTAAAAACCATTAAAGATTTTGGCTCAATTTGGGTTCTATTGTGCAATTTCACTTAAGAAAATCCGCACAACAAATATATACTTCGAAGTCTTATATGTAAACTCAAATATGAGTAAATATTTAAACATTAAATTGTACTATATAAATCGTGTTTAAAATTTTACTCAACTTCGTAGTACAAATTGTACCCTAAGTTTAACTTAAAAAGTTCCACTCAAAATATATAATTCAAATTTTACTCAAATTTTTAATTAATATTTAAATTGCTTCAAATTTTATTAAAATCTCAACTCCATAGTACAAATCTACTTTGAATTTCACTTAAAAAAATCCACTCAAGATTATAATAATTCAAATAAGTATAAACAAATTAAATGTTGAAAAGCGAGCATTTTAAGCAGTGTTTTTGGTTTGCTAATTTTCGTCTGTATCTCTTTTCATGTGCTCGGTATTCTGGGCAACCATTATAGAGCAAATGGATACCCTCATATGCGGCTAGGGGTGACACGATACCTAACTTGTTTTTCCAATATATTTTAATATTTAAGATTTTTGATAGTTTGCAAGGTTCATTTTAGTTGGTAAAACTTAACAATGAATCTTGTTTTTAGTTAGAACAGATGTTATTTACCTTTAAAATTATTTGGTCTAGTGAAAGTAGGAGAAATAATAATTGGACCGTCTCAACATATTAAAAGGTAAAAGTAATTTTTGCGAAATTCAGATTACAATGTACAAAATTATAAATTTTTTAAAGATAGATTATGAAAATATTTTAATTTAGAGCTTTTTTAGCCTAAGAGATTAAGAAGCATGCAACATTCTAAATCTCTACCACCCGCATCGCTTTAAACCTAACAAAAATCTGGCGACCGAAGTTTAGAACTAGTTCACTGAATCACTCTATCAATCGTCTAATATTATCGAAGTTTTCGAAGTTGGGTGAAGGGGCATATCATTAATGGGCAGTTATAACTAATATTTAATAAAAATATAAACAAATAAATAAAATGCGTTGTGTGTTAATCTATGTAAGGGGTCAAATAACAAAACAAATGAAATTACAATTTAATCGGGTTTCCTTAAAAGTTATATTTCGATCATTAATTAATTTGTTATACGACCAACCTTTTATCGAGCATTAATTAGCTGATTTTGGGCATATTTTTTCATTTTGATCACACAAACAGTAAAAATTCGCGAATGATGATGTTTTTATGATTTAGGTATGGGATAACAATCGGTATAGGGACGAATGGATCGCTTCGTCTATTTCTTGATATTTAAGAAACATGCTAGCTAAGATTAATAGGTCGAGGATTTATTTACCAGCACGATAATGTGATGTGTTAATATCTGTGACTATCGAAATTATACCAATAATTTCGCCACCAATGGTTTAATCGCCACAGCCGTGTGATTTTAAACTCAATCGAGCGGGATAATAATCGAAAAGCGTTCAATTTAGTCCTTTTTTTTGTTTTTTTTGGTTAAAGTATTTAATATGAGTCAGAATTAAATTAAATTGTATTTAATTAAAATAAATTTGTGATGAAGCGTACAAACATAGCATCGCTCAAAAACTTTTATTGTTTAGTGTATGCACAAAGATGTTGCCTGAAGTCGTTTAAGTTCAGCTGATATGTGGAATTGATCATGTATATCTATAATAAATAACGATTTTATGAAAGTTAGCGACATCTATTGTTGAGAAACATTATATATAATTATGGATTTTATTGGTTTTTATTTTGTTTAACGTGTTTAGCCGAATTTGATTCCTTTATTTTATTTACACCACTATGAGTACATATGTCGTTACTAAGCAGTTAATCCGAAAGCTATTAGTTGTGTGAAAATTAATAAGCTGTGGTAGGGCTAGTTATATGCATCATATAATACAACATAATATTAATGGATTACACACATAAAATAAAAATTGAAAGCAAAAAAAACGAAAAGTGAATTTACTTTTAAAATGTTCCAGTTTAGTTCTTCTTCTGAAAGTTAAAGTCGTCGTAAAAATTGATTATAATTGTAGTGGGTTTGCAGATATATACTAGTTTATTTCGCCGCAGCGAAATAATTTCTGCCTTAAGACATACAATTAAAACATTAAGTGTCATTTTATGATTTATGACTTTGTCAATAAAAAAAAGTTTGTTATAAAAATAATAACGATGCGCCATTTGATTGTCAATTATTTTAAAAAGTGTCTTGAAACCTGAACGTATAATCATGTATGTATACATATACTCGTCTAACAAGATCATTACTAATTTTGCAAATTAAAAATGCGGCGAATCTATAATAAAATGGTGACAATGAGTCGTGTATATATGTCTGTATATAGCCAAGCGCAGGCAGTTAAATTTATATAGTTAGCGCTCAAAGCCATAATTTACGTTTACTTTACAAGCGTTAATTGATTAAAATTCATATCATTATTGATCTCGACTCTGGTTTTTCTGAAAATTTATTGATCAATAAAAAAAATATATATTTATATGTACATATATATTTTTTGTTATTATTTATGTATTTTTAAACTGTACGTATCTATTAAATTTATCTACATACATATACATACATACGTATATTCATTTATCCTGGAAATTTTTTTTTACAAAAGTTTGTAAAAAAAAATATCGTGATGTGGAAATTAAAAAAATCATTTTTTTATAAGCACAAGTAAAATTGACAAGACATTTTTTTTTAAAATAATATATTTATTGTACTTATGTACATACACGTTCAATACGTAAAAATATTATTCAATACTTTTTTTTGTATTAATCCTATATACTCGTAATACATGAATGAATTTTTAAGATAAAAAATAAATAAAAAAGATAATAAATTTTATGGAAATGCATGATTATTTCACAAATAAAAAAATAAAAACTAAACATTTTAGGTTTATGCCAATTAGAAAATATGCGACCGTCAACAATAAAAATGTTGTCTCGATTTAATTGGCCTCTAAATCGGTTGTCTGTAAGTATACTGAATTAATTATTTTAGTCAACTAAGTTAGATTCCTCCGGGATGGGTATTTTCTACGTCGACGTGCCGACAACGTGTAGACAATTTCGACAACGTAGACAACGTCAATAATGTAGACAATTCATGGAATAATTTAATTTTTAGAATAGTTCTAAATTTTTATCATTAGATGATACTCGTAATTTACTAGGATTTTCTTCAATAAGGAAACCACTTTTTAACCGTTATAAAACGGTAAAAAAGAAGTTTCAGCGTGGTAAAGCAGCTGTCAAAATATGGCACAACCATGATAAATATCTTTACAATAAGATTACAACTTCCGTTTAAAAATAATCGAAGAATATCTGACTATGGCCGTGCCATATGTGAGTGAATATGTGCTCAGGGAGGTACCGAGTTATTAAAAAGCCAAATCATTCAGAAAAACACAGAACTTGTCCGCTAAACATGCCAGACTGCTCTGTGACTAAGTTTTGACAAAATTTAGAGAATGTGTTTTGATGGATGATGAAACGTACGTGAAATTGGATTTGAAACAGGTTAACAGATCAAGAATTGTAAATCTTGCCAAAATTAGTGACAATGTGAACTCAAGAACCATACATTGACAATTTTAGGATAGGCGAGATATTACGTGCTCCTCAGCTGCATTCTTAGTTACTACATATGTGAAATTTGTCCTAAATCTGTCCTAAAAATCAACAAAAACAATTTCCTCTTATATGTGTTAGTGTACTACACAGAATGTCTCGATATAACGAATTTTATCAAATGGTCAATCAAATTTGGTACGACGAATACATGTTTTTTTGAATTTTTTTGGAAAATTCAAAGGAGCAGACACCATAATGACGCATATACCAAGATATCTTAAGGTCTAAGCTATCCGAAAAATATTTCAATTTTGGAAAAAGGAGGGGATTAGGGGGTTTAGGTCAACCAAGTTGATGTATTATATGCTTTTTCCTAATTTTCATGGGGAAACCCTAGGAAGCGGACACCATAATGACGGTTATACCAAGATATCTTAAGGTTTAAGCTATCCGAAAAATATTTCAATTTTGGAAAAAGGAGGGGATTAGGGGGTTTAGGTCAACCAAGTTGATGTATTATATGCTTTTTCCTAATTTTCTTGGGGAAACCCTAGGAAGCGGACACCATAATGACGCTTATACCAAGATATCTTAAGGTCTTACCTATACGAGAAATATTTCAATTTTGGAAAAGGTAGGGGATTAGGGGGTTTAGGACAACCAAGTTTGGTATGACCTCATGTATCTCGATAATATGATTTTTCCTAATTTTCTTGGGAAAATCCTAGGAAGCAGACACCATAATGACTCTAATGACTAATGAGATATTTTAAAGTCTAAGCTATCCGAAAAGTAACTCAAAAGTATAATTTTAGTAATGTATTTTTCGCATAGCTAAGACCTTAGGGCATATTGATATATGCGTCGTCATTATGGTGTCCGCTTCCTAGGATTTTCCCAGGAAAATTAGAAAAACTCATATATATATATATATATATATATATATATATATATATATATATATATATATATATATATATATATATATATATATATATATATATATATATATATATATATATATATATATATATATATATATATAATCGATATACCAGAGAAACCTGTCTGAAACAGGGAAACCTAACAATGATTTAACCTGATAGGTTTTAACTTAGGTTAACTTATTTTAACACGATTTTAATGGGTTATTTTGATTTTAATTATTTGATACTCGTTACATTACGTTACCAGTTCAAAACCGTGTCATTGTCCAAGAGCTGGATAGTCGTTGTGAAAGCACCACGGTGCATCTATTATGCCACGGAGTACATTGGTTTAATCGTTGAAATATTTGTATGTTTTATATTCGTTTGTTTTTTTTAAGCATCTTATAAGGAGGAGTTTCTTCACATTAAAAATTTATTTTATAAAAATAAATTCATTAAAAAAAATCAAAAATCTAATTTTAGTCGATCTCGCCAAGCACTCACATAGTAAAACACAGGAAAACTTGTCCAGCACTGCAGCAAGACAAGATTTCGTGTGTTCTATTACGTGAGGGCTTAATAAAGTCGACTAAAATTTTGTATTGACATTTTTTTATAAAATTTCGTTTACTAACAGGGATGGGCATTTACGCGTCATCTATTAATTTCTACGTCGACGTATCGACAACTTGCAGACAACGTAGACAATTCGTAGAAAACGTCGATAATGTAGAAGATTGATAGAGTAATTTAGTGAACTAGTTATAAATTATGCTCGTCAGATTTGTTTTAGCCTAAAACTTTTAGGTTTAATGCGATTCGTGTGGGACAGTATTAGAATTTTTTTCAATTCATTTTAATCTCTTTTCAATAAGGTTAGGTTAGAAGAGTTCTAAGTTAAAATATTTTCATAATCTATTTTTAAGAAATTTAAAATTATGCTATTTTTTTAAATAGCTCCGCTCCTACTTTATCTAGACTAGATAATATTAAAAGGTAAGTAATATCGGTTCTAACTAAAAACAAGATTCATTAAACTTAAGTAAAATCGAAAGCATCTAAAACAACTAATTGTGTAAGATTATTCGGCATATCTATAGAATAAAGTTTGATGCTAGCAACACTGCTGAACTTTTAAATTTGCTTCAAAATATTAAAATATGTTGGGAAATCAATGAGCATCCCCTAAGCAACGGCGTTAGGTATCGTGTCAAGGGTTAGATAAACATGACCCTATACAATGTCTCTATAATGGTTGCCCAGGATACCTAGCACATGGAAAGAGATACCGAGCAAAAATAGCAAACGAAAAACATTGGTTGAAATCTAAAGTGGGGGTAAAATACTCGCATTTCAAAATTTAATTTACTTACTATATTTATTTGAATTAGATATTAAATTATAATTTTGAGTGGATTTTTTTGAGTGAAATTCAAAGGAGATTTGTACTATGGAGTTTAGTTAAATTTTAAACGAGGTTTGCAAACTTTTTAACGGATAGATTTCACCAAATTTGAGCACAATTTAAATATTAATTAAAACTCAAACATTCATTTGAATTGAGTAGAATTTGAATTATATATTTTGAGTGGAACTTTTCAAGTTAAAATTAGGGTACAATTTGTGCTACGAAGTTGAGTAAAATTTTAACGCGATTTATAAATTATTTGAGTTCAATTTAAATTATAAATATTTACTCATATTTGAGTTCGCGAGACTTTGAGGTATATATTTTTTGAGTGGATTTGCTTAAGTGAAATTTCAGAATAGAATCTAGGAAATCTTTATTGGTTTTTTAGATGAATTGTCTGATAAATAAGAAAATAAAGTAATTTTTTTACAAAACTTGGGTGTATTTTAAATTTTAAATTGAGTTAAACATTAAAAATTAAGTTGAAAATAATATTTTGTGTTATTTAAGTTTGCGTATACAGATTTCAAATTATAATTTCAGGTATAAGAGTTTATGTCAAGTTTAAATTTTATTTTAGAGCGAAATTTAAGTAAATTTAAAACAAAATCTTTAGTTAAATTAAACGAGTGATCTAAATTAATATTTCAGCGGAATATGTACATAAGTTGAGTTTTAAAATTTTTTAATTATTTTAATCGTATTTGTATTTAAATAGCTTTTGAACTATGTTGAGTGAATTTTCTTACGTAAAATTCCAGCGAAAATTCTAGTAGGGGCTTGAATCAAATTTTAATTATAATTTCAATAGTATGTCAACGTAGATTTGTTACGCAATCAAAGTGGCTTAGAACCATCATGGCAACCAATGAAAGTATAATAATGCTTTCATCATTCGGGAGAAAAATCTTGAACACATTTTATTTTGAGGTAATTGGCCACAATTTTCAATATTACCGTAAGATTATGCAAGTTTAAAAGATTTACTGAAATCGATTTTCGATTAGTTTTTAATATTATCCGAGCCAGAGCTATTGGTCAAGACCGTGGCGTTGGCCAGTGAGATTTGTTTGTCTCTATATATTACTGGAACGAAAATCGAAAGGTATGTTGCCAATGGGGTCGTGAGAAATTACGATTCCACAGAATTTGTTTCTCGTTCTACATTATTGATAAATGATAAATCGGCATAACGCATGCATTTTTGAATAGAAGTATATTTTTGGTGGTTACGACACGTTGAAAAACAACGAGTTCTAAATTACCGTATAACATTCCGATACGGACGGTGACAGTTTAAAAATATCATTCAATGCATTTGAATCTACTCGTATCTTATCCTCTCAAATTTGAATTAAGTTAGAAAAGCTTGTAATCTACTATTACATACACATACAAATAAAATAAAAACTAAAACTATCAAATTATTATTTGTCAATTTGTGATGTGATAAATTTAAGAAATATGCTGTATTTGTTAACACAAACTAGTAAACTAGTTTTTATGATATAGTTTCTTCGTATAAGATTTTTAACAAATACTACTGTGAACTGGTTCATTCGAGTTCAAACGCTAGAATATCGTAGGTTGTTGACGTTATCTTAATTGTCGGCGTTGACACAAGACACTGCCAAGTAATCTACGTAATATTTTATGTGTCAACAACCGCGTAGATTACATTGCGTAATCTACCTCGTCCATCCCTGTTTACTATTAATAAATAATATATAATAAAAAAATTCAACGATACCAAATTACTCACATAGTAATACACGAGAATTTGTCTAGCACTGTTACATCCTGTGTTAGTGCCTGGATAACAACTAAAATTTGGTATTCAAACATTTTAACATTGCTTTTGTTATTCTTGTATTTATTGAATATCGTTTTAGCTATACTCTACTAGCATGTATTAATGTGGTGGCGAGCAAATCGGCGATTTCAAAAAACAATACAATAAACAATGGATAAAGTCACAAGAGATTTGCTCTATTTTAGCCAAGACTATGAAATAAAATACAATGTTAAGTTTAATCTGATACATATATGCGGTATAACATGGCATTTGGAAAGAGGAACAATATAATGTCGATATCATGTCATCTACACTAAATGTATTTATTCTGAAACTTGTATATCTTTATCTTGTCATCACAACAAAAGTGACATGTTTTGACAAAAACAAAATAAATTTCGATCAAAATAATTTTCAATTTTCCTTCAAATTATCGCGTGATCACATACATACATATATACATAATATACATATACCAATATATTTTTATATTTATCAAAGTAAAATTATCAAACACATAAATATAAAATAAATTTCCGTACTGCGGGACAAAATCTTTGTATATACATAGATGTGTCTGTAAAAAAACACAAATAGTTTTTATCGATGACACCGCGATAGCACAAAGTCACAAACCAACCGAATGGAAAATGTAAATAAAAAAAAAAAAATGCAAACGCACAAAAGTTACATGTAATTCACAAATGAAAATAATCCTCAGGTGAATTCTTGAACGAAAGATTTATCTTATGTGATTTTTCTTTTCCACCATAACAGTAAAATATATAATTTATATGTATGTATAGCAAAATCTACACACAATGTCATAAAAAAAATCATCAAAATTATCAAATTTTAAAATCTTTTTTTTTTGTGTATTAAAATAATCGTACGATATGTAATCTAAAATAATAATAAAAATGAATTAAATTTATTTTCTTAAAGAAAACGACGATGCTGAGCAACTATTATGGATATGCTATGTAAATGCATCGTATATCGAAGCAGCATTAATAAAGACACGGGGAATATATAAATAAATATGGATTGTTTATACATATATGCATTATTAATTTTTTTGTGTACATAAATATTATATATTTTTATGTAATGTAATGTATCTCAATCAAAATAGTAGCTTATATTTTTTACCTATACACCTAACTGATCAAATTTTAAGATATATATTTTTTTTCGTACGAAGCTTTTATTTTTTATACGAAATACTTTTTTATCGTACGACTTTTTTTTATTTTGTATTCCAATTTAACATTTCGCAGAAGAAATCAATTTTAATTCAGTGGTAGGAAATGATTATTTTTGTATAATGATGCAATATTAATCGATGCCGATCAATTATTTTAGTCATTTTATAGCAATTTGTTGTGTGCTTTAGATCTCTGCAAAAATATATCAACCTCGTATCTTTTATTAGTAAAATAATGCACGCAATATTTATTAATTTCTTACCTATCAAACGATGTCTCGTTGGATCATTTAAGTAGGAGAAAATGTGAAAACGAGGCGTTCAGGTGACCCCCTATATATACCGAAGTGATGATTTTAATTTTGTATTTCGTTCGCCATGCTGTTAGCGTTCTAAGTTTGAGTATATTACACAAGATATTAAATATTTTAGATGATGTGAGTGTGAAATCGTAGGTGTTGTCAATAAGCATTTAGATTGGATAGTTGGTTGGAGTTTATAATCGATAATTTATATCGATCGTTTACGTGAAATGATGGTAATATGCGACTTAAGTTGAAGTAAAATTTGCCAACATTAAAAACGGCTATAATATGAATATTGTAGTAAATGGTAACTTAAAAATTGGTGGTAATTATTTGTTTGAGCAATTGCCAAAGAATTTTTGAAAGTTCTTGACGCTAAGATTCTTCAGATCGTCCACATGGAGAGTTCTCATAAACTTCATTCTGCTGTACGCTAAACAAGGACAGGTGCAGAGCACGCGAAGCACTGTTTCTTCCTCCTCTGGGGACGCCCAGTCTGCACGCATGTACCATACCAATATGGTACCGGCGAAGAGATATAAGGTGGCCGCTCGGTTTGGGCCAGATTTTCCTTGCTATTACAAATGAACTAGCGTTAGGTCATTCGTCGTTCATTGTTTTCATGGGTTCCTCCTGAAACAGCAGTTTACAGGAAGGTGTGCTGTGCCCTGAAAAATTCATGTGCCCTATTTATATTTTTATTTCGACTCCCCTGATATTATATACTTAAGTTTCTCTTATTTGTACTGTGTGTTATGTACTTATGTACAATTGTACAATTGGTGACAATTGCATTTTATAGATTTTATGTGTATGCACCATTCTCTCACTAATTGTACAAATACATATTACATATTTTTCTTATACATAATAAATTGAAATAAAAATATATAAAATAATTTCGGGAGAGAGCTTCATACGTTTTGTAACGATTGAAGGATACAGTCCACTGTGCTTATTTTACTTATTTTATGTAAATAAAATACTTATTGAAATATCGTTGTTTTGTAAAACACTAATCTACTATCTCATTTAAAGGTGCCAAATATTTAATTCTGAGCTACCTTTGACGTCTGGAAGTATTATTCTAGCGTTTTAATAGCAGGCTGCCCATAAAAATGCCAATAACCCTCGTAGATAAGTTCAGCCTAAACGACACAGCAAAAGGCGAGAAAACAAAAAGAGAGATTCACTTTCAGTGCTTCACGGAATACCTCACACCATCCCATTTCATTTTAAACCATCCGTCAAGAAGCGTAGCTACTCATTGTTCAAAAGTGCCTTTCTCTGGTGGGCTCAGTTAGGAAACTCACCACGAAAGATGGCGATCGGATAGCGTAGTAAGTAGTATCAGGAGTACCCTTGTTGTACAAAATAAATAAGTGCCCTATGGTTACAGGTCCACATAGATATGGATTTGGCCAGTGTACTATGGGGGTTCCATACCCCATCTCTCTCCATTGGCATTTTTACAGAAATTAGCTTTTTTTATCCTCTCTAAGATGTTTGGTTTCCGGCTTAAATGCTCAAAGTTATGAGGGAGAATCCGGGACCTGCTCCGTCCTACTGATATAGAGCGTGGAAATTTGGGCATGTCCAGCTGACTGCCGATCACCCTATACGAGAAGGCGATAAGAAGCATCGGTAAAGTTTGGCCCCGCCCCAACTACAAATGATTACTAGGGCAGAAATTCCCTGCAGACCCAGGGTACTTGGCTGGATCTCGGTGGAACCCAGTAACGCCGCTCAATTCTAGAAATGCTACAGATAATCAATCCAGAGTTGCCTACAGCCCACTGGAAAATTTCAACGTTGGATGAAACGAGGGCGTATCGTGCGTGATAATTATAAATAGAGACTGCCTGGACGCTCTGGTAAAGACTGGATGCCTGAACTTTGGGTTAAGAACGATTATCCTCAACATTTATAAGCGAGATGAGGCTGACAAGTCCGGGGCATCTGCGGCAGGTGCGGACACCTCTTCTGGTTTTCTACCTGGAGCTTAAGCTTAGGTTAGGTTACGTTATAAAAGCAACCATTTGGTTTTATGAATATAAGATTCAAATGGGAAAGCTGAAAAAGCGTCCAATTAACCAAACTCTCTTATATCTTCTGATAAATGAGATAACTTGTGCATATATATTGCATGTTAAATTATGTGCACCATATATAGCTTTTCCAGATTAAGTTGAAATTTTTCCAAGTTAAACGCAACTTATTCCAAAGTAAACGAAACTATTTCCAAATTGAACGCAACTTTTCCCAAATTAAATTAAACTATTTCCAAACAGATTACACTTTTTTCCAAATTAAATTAAACTTTTTCCAAACTGAATGTAACTTTTTTTCATACTAAATTAGAAGACAAAAGTTGTATTCAATTTGGAAAAAGTTTAATTTAATTTGGAAAAAAGTGTAATCTGCTTGGAAATAGTTAAATTTAATTTGGAAAAGGTTGCGTTCAATTTGGAAATAGTTTCGTTTACTTTGGAATAAGTTGCGTTTAACTTGGGAAAAGTTCAATTTAACCTAGAAAAGCTATATACATTTACGACGGAGTCACGCTAAAACGGCCTAAGTTAAACGATGTGATTTTATTATTACAAAGCATTATATAACATATATTGAGTTGGGCCTAAAATTTTATTTTGAAACATATAAGAGAAAATTATGTTGTTGGCTTGATTTTTGAGTTTTTAATGAAATAAAAATGTTAATATTTGTAAAAATGGAAACCTTTTTAAAACGAAAAATGGAAGAGTAATTTTTGCATATAGATGGAAATAATGACTAGATATTCCGTTCCAAATCGCTATTAAGAGGCATCACGTCATCTATTACCGGTTGCGGGTTGGATATGTTATCCCCATGTTTTTGTAATGTATGTTTGGTATTTGACAATTGCATAATTAATGTTTGTTGATTGAAAATAGGCTCTTAAAAGGCACTTATGGTCGATACTACCCATCCGAGCGCATAGATCTGATATAAGTTACCAAGTGGCCTATACGTTTGAAAAAGCTCTTTCCGCATCCACACTTGTCGGTCGTACGGTCCTCAAAAACATATAAACTAAACTCAGATATTTTCATTCAACGCCCTCGACCGCGTAATATTTCAGTTCACCACGGATAACACTAAAAAATTCTATTTACATTTTTTTTCTGACTGCCCGTGTTAGCTTCTTGGTTTGGGTTTCGTTCCATCCTCTCCTTTAGTTTACTTTCCAAAGAAAGTATCAAAGTATTTAAACTTTCATCACCTTTCATAGCAGGGTTCCAAATTTTATATTTCAAATGTAATACCGTCAAGGCCCCATGCTCTTTTCTGGAACCTCACGTAATCTTTCCGGTAGTTCCAGTAATTTGTATCTTTTCAGTAATTTGTGTATTTCAACAATTTGTGGTATTAAATTTTCTGTTAAATAAAAATGCCATAATTTTCCTACCTCCTCTTGAAATTTTTTGGTTCGTGCACCAAGCTATATATAAATATCTACATATTCGAAGCGTCGCTTGGAAATTGCAATTCGATTTTATAAGATAGCTTTAAGTTCGTTACTGATTAATTTCTTTCTAAGTTCCTCCAATACAATGTCAATTTTATATAAATCGGCATCTTGGCGGAACCAACATTCTATAGTTAATTTTAATTGAAGTTACAGTTAATACCACGGCGAATAGTACGTCAATTATAGTTTTTTCAATGCATTTTATCGTTTTACAGAATTTTAAAGCATCCAAAGCTGACTGTTCTACCTGGTCTTGCAGTCTAAAATACACTTTAGTTCCTTTTTTAAATTCATCTTTGTCGTGTTTTTCTAAATATAAGTCATTTTTAGTTAGACGTTGAAGTATTGAGAAGTATTCCCTCTTCTGTGTCATTGCCAAATTCATCATCTGCGTCGTCATCAATAATGTTTCCATACAGTAATAATCGCAATAATATCAAATTTCAATACAAGACCAAAATTGTTCAATTTGGCTTCAATAATTTTAACGCACTTTTTGGAAGGCATGGATAAAAACGCGTGGCACAAGGCAAGATTCCAAAGCATATTGTCGGATGAAGTAACATTTATGTTCAAGTATATTCTATTTTGGAAGTCCATTCATCAAAGCTTAAGCTAAAATTCTGATTCGGCCGTTTGAAATTAATGAAGTCTTGTGTGATGGCCTTTATAACTTTATCACCATAGCTTTCAATAGAATTGGATATCGCAGTGGCAGATCTGGGAATATCCAAAAATCCCTGTACTTATCTTATATCTTCAGACTAGCATAATGTACTTTCAGGTGAGTGCGTTTAATGCATATTTAGACTTTCTTTTCCCTTTATTGGCTTTTTGTGAAGAATTAATTGGTTATTTTTCAAAGACCTCTGCTTCCTGTTGCATTTTCGATACGATTAAACACAAATATATTGTAATAGAAAAATATATTGTGGTTAAGGTGGTAAAAAGCGTGCAGACAAAGGTTGAATTATTGTTACTGTTGCCACCTATTAATGAGTGCTGTCCACTAACCATCAATTTAGTTGTGTTACTAATTTAGTCGAAAAAATTCGGTGTTAGGCACACAGCATTAGTCTACAAAAGTGTTCAATATTGCAAGAAAACTATAGGAAATCCTAAATAGCGAAAATACCGGTATTATGTGTACGGTATTTTCAATTTTTGATTTGATATTTGAAACTCTACTGTAATGGGATTAAAACAGTTTAGTAGGCTCAATTCCAATCCTGAATGGCAATATTGACCACTTCCATTTTCAATCTTACTAGTATTGACATATTTTGGTATTTTCATTAAAATATACGGAACGTCTATTGGTAGTTTTACGTCAACGGTTTTATAGATATTTGCATAAACAAACTAGTTTGTTAATGCCATAAACTCTTTATATTTTTTTACCTCCACTTTGTTCTGGATTTGCTAAAAAGGAGCACTAACAATTTAGCAACCAGTGCCTTACCCTACTAAACCATTCATTACTCACAATTTTTATAAAATTTCCTTAAATTGTTACTAAGATGAAACCCATTTTACATCCAAATTGAGGTGAAGTACTTTGACTTAGTGATATTGCGCTATTCGCCATATAAAAACATTTCAGTTCTAATATCTTTATAGTTCTTTTGTTGCCTTCCAACTATAAGGTAAATTTCTAATCAATAAACTAAAGTTCAAGATGCCTTTTGATCACAATTGCACTTGTACTGAAACGTATACACATAGATCTTAGAACGCCAATTTTTAACTTTAACACTTGTTCGCTACCCGTAAGCGTTTATTGCTGCATTACAAATTGTACAGTTTTGATATTCCCAAATTACTTGCATTTGAGAGTATAATAATTATCTGGTGTTAGTGAAATTTGGTTAATTTTGTTAATTTCTAAATTTTCAATTCTAGATTCCTTATAACACCTAAATTATTAAAATCAAAACTTTTAATTCCAAAATTTCCAAGAAATTAAATTTCAATTTTTGTATGAAAATGGTTTGAATAAGATTCTAAAAAATTATCAAAATCTAGTTCCACTACGACGCTCTACTTCATATTCATACTTTTCTAACATCTTGATTTTGCCGAAATCTGCAAGTACATATACTTCCTACTAACATAATAAATTGGATGAAAACTAAATTCGTATTGCAGAACTCGATTTTTGCATATTTCTTCTTTCATAATAATTTAAACGAGTCTATCTGACCTTGTCCGAACTGACACTTGACACCTTCCTTGTAAGTATAAAATACTCAACTATTTGATTGAGCTATTTTTGGCCAATTTATTTGAAACCTCCGCAGCATTCCGCGGCTACTCACATTAATTAATTTTTGTTCGACTTCTCCAAAGGTATATCGTTGACGTATTGTATATAAAATCCCTTGTTATCCCTTATTATCCAGTTTAGCGATTCCAATTAATACTTGTTTACTGTAAATAAATTACCGAAAATCTTTCTTCCATATCACTTCTTCTATCTGAAGAATTAACTTTTAAGCTCCAGATGGATCGATTCTATTTTGCCCATTTGTTATAACAAATGGGCAAACTCGTTATATATAACGAGTTTTTTTTGTGGCACATTGTTTTTTGGAGGAGATTTTATGAGTCAACTATTGGTCATAAAACTAATTTTTTGGAATGGTTTTCGGATTTGAGTCACCAGAAACGATTCATTATATGATTCTGTCACAACAAATGTTTATGTCGAGACAGCATGGTCGGAATTTGAGTGGGAAAAAAGAAATAATTTTGTTTGGGCGAAACTAATTTTAAAACTAATACTAGAAAATTATTTAGTAGTGAAAACGAAATGATTAGTAAGATGTAAACCAATTATAATGGTGTACATGGTACTAGCGTTTTTTGGCCTTACATGAATCATGCAAGTGAGTGCTATCAGTTTAATTTATCATCTTTTGTTTTTTTTTACATAACTCTATGTTCCCAGAATCCAAATAGATCCATACAAAAATTAAATTTATATTGGATTCTGATTTCACAGCTATTCGTGTAATTTATAGAAATGGATTAACGAGCTTTCTGAAAAATCACCTGGACTACAGATGCTGGTGACGGATCAAAAGTTTTAATTTGGGTTATGTCTTGTGGTAGACATTTTTGATCAATTACGAGAGTTAATAAATAAATATTAATTTTCATAATTCAAAACAGAGTGCTTCATAGTTATGATTGGATATTAAAATTCTGACTTAAAATATTTTCTCAAAAATCATAACACAAATTCTGTCCTAACTGGGATGCCACAAATTCTGGACACGACGGATACAAAAATGCCTTTAGCACTTAAAAGATTGAAAATTAAGGTTGAATAGAATTGGATTGAAACCTGTACACATATTTATTATGAAATTATAGTATATGATTTTTTGCAAGTATACTGTTGACATTGATCAGTAACGTTTTACCGTTTAACCATCAGCAATTATAGCACCATATAGAAAATAATCTATCAGCTCTTGCCATAGTATTATAAAAAAATACCTATTACGGAACTAAACGAAGAACGACAACAACGACAAAAAATCATAATGGCATAAAAAAAATGTCCAATGAAATGGAATACTATCATCACAACAACAGTTTGATGATTTCACTTACATACATGTATCCCCTATATATGTACGCGATATATGTATATACCTTATGGTCACCACATATAATATCAAAAACGTGCCGACAAATATTTTTTATATAACAATAATTTTGTTGTTGTTGTTGTTCTTATTCGCGTAATTCTGTTTATTTATTTATTTTTTTTAAAGAAACCGCAGATTATTTTTTATTATTCTTTAGCGATTTTTTCTGTTAATTCTGACAAAAAATAATAAAATAAAATAAAAAAATATAAGAAAGATCTCTTTAGCTAAAAAGATGTTCCAATGTCAATGGATCTTACATACGAGTATTTATGTATATATGTACATAGATTTTTTTGTATTCCTTACAACACCACTATGAACTGTTTTCTTATTTTTTAAGATTTGCTTGCTAATTTTTTATGACAAAATAACCAAAAATTCTAATAAAAAAATAAAAAAAAATTATAAAAATATACGAAACGAATTGAGATGAAATTCTTTTAATTCTTTTGCAACAAAAATACAACACATAAAATTAAAGATGAAAGGTTATTTGTCAGAAGATTATATATCGTATATGACAAGTTGATCTATAGATTAAGATTTATTGTTTAAAGGTGGTCTTATGTATATATTTTGGCGTGAATTTTATTGGGGTCTTCATGATCGCAGATTGCTGCACAATTTAAAACAAAATATGGTCGTTATAATAATACAGGCGCTAAGTTGTTATATTGCATGCAATAAATGTCGAAGATATATATGCGGGATTCAATATTGGGGCCAGCAAGACGCTCTATAGTAGGTATAAATGTCAAAATAACTGGCTTCACATATGCGCACTATTTTGTGAAAACAACGTACAGTTTATATATGAAAATAAACAACAAGCTCAAATGTGGATACACGACACAATATTTTATTAATAATTTATGAATAGGTCATTTCATGTCCTAAAATATCATTTCTTGCTGCAATATAACAGAGAAATATATAACCGCAGATAAATATATAAATATACCAGCTATATATGAATTTACCATTTTTAGAAGTGCAAGAGACAATAATACTGTTGTGTATCCAAAACGAGAATATAAAAAAACTATCTAGAATTCGTGACTTTGGTTTATAGATTTGTCGAATATATAGGAAAGTCTTATACAAAATATAATATGTACATGTAAGAAATTGACTGCTAAACAAGCATATAAGTAACTTGAAGTCAAAAACTATTATATACGAAAAAACAGATTTACCTTTGACCTGTATTATTAGAACCAAATGTTAGGTTGTTAAAATAAATAGAAATAAATGTAACTCTATTGTTCTTATTTGTTTACTGGAAGTTACAAACTTCATGTTTACGTTTCTAGTTTTAACTTTTTTTTTTTTTGTATATGATTTATGTCGATAAAATATTATGTTTGAACTTTATGACACTCATAAAATGTCAGATTCATATTTATACTTTTACCATGGTTTGTTGTACATATATATACATATATATTTATAACATACATAAATATATATTGCATTTCTAATTATTAATACACCGTGCAGTATAAAATTCTTGTTAAAAATAACTTGCTTAGAAAATTCCAAGACGGAACAGTTATTTTATATCCACTCGCCATCATCAATATTCTAGGAATGAGTGAAAATATAATTTTGGTTTCTTTATATCTAAATTTCTATAAATTTCTAAAACTAATATTTTAAACTAAAATATACAATAATCACTTCTCAAATCACTTGACGTGTGGGGAAATACCAAATACTCCGTCTGGAGTGAAAAATTTGAAATTTTTTAAAATTCTTAAATCTTTACACCGCCACAAGTAGGGCATCTCGCGTATAATTCGAAGTCAACATGAAAGTCTCCTTTATAGATTCAGATTTCGATGTAAAGCTGGACTCTGACCAGTATACTCTTGCTACTTTTCGGTAACATTTTTACTTTAGACGCCAAAGCTGAAGCAGCGAAACAGTAGTGTAAAACACATCTAAAGTTAAAGAATAAATCACGCTCGGGCCTGCTGTATCGAAAAAGTCACAATAGAATTGTATTTATTTATTTTAGTTAGTTGACATTTTAAGCAACTGCAACGGTGGTAAATAAAATCAATTCGGATAAGATCGCAAACGAAAATAGTCGCCTATATATAGAAAGTGCGTAAGTAAATGAAGTACATGGCTCATTCCATAGAGAAATGAGAGAATCAGGTTGAATGGTTTAATCTTCTATTCAACTTTGGAACATCGACTAACAATTTTAGAGGATTTACACAATTTTTCAGGATTCGCTCAACTTTCAACATTCGACCAATCTATTAAAATTGAGTGGATCTTTTAAAATTGCGAGTTGCTCTTTAATTCAGATAATCTTCCAATATATTAAGAGAATCTAATATAACTTACTTCTTCTACTACAGTTGAGTAATCTTTTATTCCAAGGAAAAAAAAATTCTAAGATTGAGAAAAATTTGTTTGAGTTTAGAAAAACTTGTGAATTTTTTTCTAAAATTCAGAGATTTTCAGAAAATTTTCTAAAATTGATTAAATCTTTTGAAATGGAGTTAATTTTTTAAAATCCAGTGACTATTCTAAAATAGAGTGTTTTTTCTGAAATTGAGTGTTTGATATACATATTTATGTGGAGTGAATCTTCTCAAATTGAGTAAATCTTTTAAAATTCCTGTATACTATCAAGTGAATCCGAGATCCGAGATCCAAAATTGAATTTTTTAAGTTTGGAAATCTTCTAAAATTGGAGAAATTTTTTAAAATTAAAAGATCTTTCAAAATGGAGTTTACCTTCATTGAGTAAATAATTTTAACTGAATCAAACTTCCAAAATTGAATTGATATTCTGAAAATGAGTAAGTTTCCACAAATATAGTAAACCTCTTAAAATATAATGAATATTTTAAAATTGAGTATAGATGAATATTCTTTAATTGAGTGAATCTTCCAATATTGTGTGAATTTTCCATAAATGGGTTGATAAAATATTTTGAGAAATTTTCTCGAGAAATAATTTTTCAAATTGAGATTTTTCTTTTTTTCATTTATAAATTTGAGTAAATTTTCTAATGTGATTCGTTTATATTCTAAAATTTAGTGACTATTTAATAATCGAATCCAATAAAATTGAATAAATTTTCTATAATAGAAGGGATTTGACAATATTAAGTGTGTCTTCTATAGTTGTGATGTTTTTCTAAAGTTGAGTAATCTTTTAAAATTTATCTTCTAAAATTGAATGGATTACCTTTGATTTTCTAAATTTTAGTGGATTTTCCAAAATTGCATAAATCGGTTGATCACATCTTCTAAAGGTGAGTGAATTGACTAAATCTTCTCGATTTGTGTGAGTGAATTGAGTAAATCTTCTCGATTTGCCTGATGCTTACACTTCACGAAATATTGTTTCTACTATTGGATCAACTATTTCATTAATTGACAAAGTATAGTAGTTAAAAGTCTAGTCGTGTAACTAGTACCAAAATCTTCCCCCAGCAGAACACAGCTGAATCAGAATTACCTTTATTAACTAATTAGTCTAATGTGGCAGATCAGTGCAATGAATTTAAGCTCCATATATAAAGTATTTCTTTCATTAGAATTCCGCTAGTGGCAACTTGATCAAATTTAGGACTACAAGATAGCGCTTCTCCTGTTATAGAACAACTTACATTTTTCATAACAACTTACATCTTTACATTACAATGGCTAATCATATATAACCAATATGAAATTTTAAATGACTGAGAGCAAGTGGTCATTTAAACCACGTAATAGTAAATTAGCAGTTACTTCTAATGAAAAAATTAGTTAATCCATAACACTATAGTTTGTCAAGCTAATTTTATCAATTCAATAATATTTTTTTATTCCCCAAATAGCACCAATTATAGTTGATTATTATTGTTTATTATTTTTTCTATTACTCTAATCATTTTTAATAACCTAAATTATTTTTCATTTTTATCAACAACTCCTAAATCTTCTCAAACAGAAACAAAAATTAGTACTTCATTAAACTGAAAATGACAACAAACTTATTTTCTGTTTTTGACCCCTCTACTAATAATTTTAATCTATCATTAAATTGAATAAGAACCTTTTTAGGACTATTAATAATTCCTTCAATATATACTGATTTATACCCTCTCAATATCACATTATTTGAAATAATACTCTTCATAAAGAATTTAGGACCTTATTAAGAACAAGAGGCCATAATGGAAGATCCTTTATTTTTATTTCATTATTTTCTATAATTCTATTTAATAATTTTATTGGACTATTTCCATATGTATTTACAAGCTCAAGTCATTTAGTATTCACTCTTAGTTTAGCCCTTCCTTTATGATTATCTTTTAAACTTTATGGATGAATTAACCACACTCAACACATGTTCGCTGATTTAGTCCTTCAAGGAACTGCTGCAGTATAATAATGCCATTCATAGTTTGTATTGAAACAATCAGAAATATTATCCGCCCTAGAACTTAAGCTGTACGTCTAGCAGCTAACATAATTGCTGGACACATACTTTACCTTATTCGGAAACACTGGAAACTCACTCCCAAGCTATTTAGTAATTATCCTAATTGGAGCTCAAATTTCTCTATTAGTTCTTAAATCAGCAGTATCAATTATTCAATCCTATGTATTTGCTTGTATTAAGAACCCTTTATTCTAGAGAAGTAAATTAATAATGTCTACACATTCAAACCATACCTTCTATTTAGTCGACTATAGCTCATGACCTTTAACAGGAGCAATCGGAGCCTTTACAACAGTATCCGGCCTAGTTAAATGATTCCACCAATATGATATAATACTACTAATACTGGGACTATTAATTACTACATTAACAATATATCAATGATGACGAGATATCTCTCGAAAAGGAACATTTCAAGGACTCCATACTTACTCAGTAACAATTGGGTTACGATGAGGAATAATTTTATTTATTATTTCAGAAGTATTTTTGTTTATTTCATTTTTTTGAGCCTTTTTACATAGAAAATCCAGCTTATCCCCAGCTATTGAACTAGGAATTGTCCCATTTAACCCCTTTCAAATTCCTCTTTTAAATACAGTTATTTTATTGGCTTCAGGAGTAACTGTAACATGGGGTCATCATAGCAAAAATCACTCACAATCAACACAAGGCCTATTTACTGTCATTTTAGGAATTTATTTTACTATTTTACAAGCATACGAATATATTGAAGCTCCTTTTACTGTTGCAGACGCTGTTTATGGATCAACATTTTTTGTAGCAACAGGATGTCATGGCCTTCATGTATTAATTGGAACTACCTTCTTGCTTGCTTGTTTAATTCGCCATTTAAATTATTATTTTTCTAGTAACCATTAAAGTTGAGCAATCTTTTAAAATTGAGAACATTCTCTAAAACTGTGAAGTTAATTGAGGCGGCTTAAATTGAATGAAACTTTTAAATCTTTTAAATTTAAGTTGCATTCCAAAATTGAACAGATCTTTTCAAATTGAGTAGATTTGTTACAAATTCTTAAGTTGGGTGGATCTTCTAAAATTGAGTGAATTTTGCGCCGATCATCTAATTAAATTTAATTTATATTTTAGTGTAATACAAATGTTAAGGGAATGTTTGATCTAAATTTTGTGATCTGACTTTACGATACTAGTTTATCGCTTAAGTGCAAAATTTAATAAAAAAACTAAGAAATGCTTTTAAGTTATTGTTAGTGTAGTAAAAAATACAAACATATTTCCTGTCTGATTTTAACATTTAGATTTAAATCAGCGCATAAACCAAGATATATTAAGAATTGGTAAAGCAATTTGCAACGATCATTTAATACGAAATTGTTTTATGTGTATGTATATTGCAATAAGACTGTAACCCTCATAAATTTTACCTTAAGTATAGTATCGTCAAAAGTAACATAAATGTCAGAATTGTATAAATTTATTGCAGGCAGAGCGTGTTTTAACTAAAAGAAAAACTAGCACAACCCTTAAACATTTATTATGAGTACATACGAGTATATGCAATATATGAATACAACACAAATTTAAAAATTATGATCTTTCATATTATGTGTTTGTATGCGTGTACTATGGTTTTATTGCGGTAAAAATATGTATTTTTTAACTGTCTTGTAAAAGAATTATATATGTATGTGTATGTACAAATGGTTTTATGTTTCTTGTGACTAATTAAGACTCGTAAAAATTAAATTTTTTTAAAACGCTAAAATTTAAAAATATATATAAATAACTAAAATATTGGAATGTATATTGTTTACTTGACTGGTTTAAAACTCATGTATGCCAAAACGAAGTTGGGTTTAAAACATATACGTATACGCATATATTAATACAAACATTTATATTTAACTAAAAACCGAAATGTGACACGACAATATATAACTTAGAACATTAATCAATCAAATCAAATTTTAATTATAGTAATTCAAATTTAATTTTAAAAATAATAACGATAAATCTAAATTAAACTAGAGAGATAGATATAAAAAGTTTGATAAAATAACAAATCACAAATAACAAAAACAACAAGAATCAGAAATCAATCAAATATGAAGATAAAGGAAAAATTTGTTTTTGGAATTTCTTGCTGTAAACAGACGCTAAAACAGGAATATAGAAAAAGTTAGCGAAGGTGTTGAAATTAACACAAAATAAACCTTGGGCTATTATCTATCTTGACATTCGAATCAGATTTTAAAATTTTTTTTGTAATTTTTGTTTCTTATTTTGTGTTACGCTTTTATTTTTTGATTGCACGAAAGGTGGATTGAGATAAGTTAAAGGCAATAGCCACGTAGAAGACATTTACATTTATATTAAGAAACAACAGCATTATACCGATACAATAGCGAACATGATTTGATGTTTTGGTAACTACTTATATACCATAGCTACAATTTACAGGCATTCCACGACTTACGTTAAATAGGTGCTCCCGAAATCTGCGCCGATCTTTTAAGTTTTTTTATTCACCCAAAATATCAGTTAGCCAGTTGTACAATTTTAATTGATATTAGAAGTTATGTATTTTTTCTAAATATCAACGATTTTATAGAGATTTGATTATTTAGAAAAAAATTCAATCTAACTAAGTTATTCACATTTTCATCATTAAATTCAATCTCTGATAAATAAATATACAGACTGGGAGGGATTTAAAGAAGAGCTGAATAGTAGAATAAAGATACTATTCCATGGACTGATTGACTGACTCAGTCAATTTAAAGCAAGAAAACAAATAATATTTTACTTATATCTACAGTCATTAACATATGAAAAGGATACTGACTACCTTCACAATTCTGCCAAATATTAAAATCCTACAGAGCGAGACTTTCGTGTTAAACAGGAACAATCATACTCAGAAATTAGAAAGATCAAAGCTGGAGTGCTACAAGGAAGTGTCTTAGGACCTATTTTATATTTATTATTCACAAGCGATATTCCATTATCTCAGAATACCACAATTGGCACATTTGCAGACGACACTGCTATTTTGGTAGTAGATGATACCATAGAAGAAGTTACCAATAAGCTTCAAAGTGCGATGAACAAAATTTATCGATGGACGAAGCAATGGCGTGTCAGGTTAAATGAAACAAAATCCATACGTGTTGACTACACCAACAGAAAAATAAATCATTTGCCTGTGGTATTAAATAATGTCCCATTACCACATGCTAACTCAGCAAAATATCTAGGGATGAATCTAGATACCAAACTTAGATGAAAGGTCCATGTCAAGAAAAAAAATGAAGAACTCAGACTCAAATATAGAAAGATGTATTGGCTGATGGGAAGGAACTCCAATCTATCAATAAATAATAAATTGATGCTATATAAGCAGATATTAAAGCCCATTTGGATGTATGGAATTCAGCTGTAAGGTTGTACTAAACCAAGCAACATGGATATCGTTCAAAGATTCCAAAACAGAGTGCTAAGAGATATTGTAAATGCCCCCTGGTACATAAGTAATAGCGACCTCCACAGGGACCTTAGAGTGGAAACTGTCACCAGAGAAGCAAACAATGCTGCACGGAGGCATGAAGTGAGGCTCCAGAATCACCCGAACGTTGAGGCCAACCAACTACTCGACCACAGGGAAGCAGTGAGAAGACTGAAAAGAGTAAAACCTTTTGAGTTAGCACTATAGTCAGCGTAAGGCAGTAACACCAGTAAATAGAACATAAGGAAAACCAATGGGGATACCTTAATTAAACACATTTAGCAATTTAGGTCAAAAAAGAAATGTTGTTAGTCTACAGACTAGGTACATTGTAAAATTTTATGTGAATAAGATTGTCAAAAAAAAAAAAAATTAAATTGAATCAAATAGAAATTCTAAATAAGAAATTTGCAATTCTCTATATGGAGAGCAAAAGTCGATATGCAAATATGCAATATGCAGATTGTTAATGAAAAACTGATGTGACCAGTTTGAAACTACTACAAATAAAATACTCATCACACCATTATTGTGAATCGAGCATTCCCTCGATACATGCAGTAAAATATCAATACTTCTACATATGACATTCTTTTGTTAGTCACCAACATATTCTGGCTATGATAATAAATTTATTTGAAATTCATTTTTAGGTTGCACTTAATTTTCTATTTTGGATTATATATTGTTAATTAAATTTTAATTTTGTATCATGAAAAATCATTTGTTTTCTGTGTAAATGAATTATTAACACTTTCACGTTGCCTTTACCGTTGTCGATTTAATTAAATTCATCGCTAAAGACTGGTAGTTTCTGAGTTCTCTACCAATTTTAACAACTTCTTTTAACAAAACGCCACAGCACTTCAACATCCATCCATGGGTGTAACTGTAACCCTTATATGATGTTTAGCAATATCAGACAAAAATTTTAAAAATTTACTAAACTGCTTGTATGCTGTTGAAATTGATATATTAAATAAATTGGTAACTTCTCTGTAGCTCTCCTTGTTGCCTACAAACCTTAAAATAAACACCAGATGATTAGATGAAACATTTTATTCTTAATAATGAATTACCATGAGAAAGCCAAACATTGAGCTTCTGCATTTACATTCGGTCTACCACCACCACCCAATTTGACATGAAAATGTTCAGAATTTTTAAACATTTCAACTAATCTAACTAATCTGTCTGCTCCGTGCTAGGCGAAAATGTCCACGAAACTACAATACATATTAATAATTACAAATATAATTTAACCATTTTTGTACATTTATAAAACTTACTTCTTCTTCTGAGTAATTTTTGACTACCTCGTCAACAAAAATATGGACGCGATGCTGTGGTTCGCGATATAACAGAACTGGAAACATCATTACCAATTCTTCGTCCTCTGATGATATATCTAACATAGAAATATCTTCTGATGAGGATGACGATGATGAAGATGAAGAAACTACTTCTAACAACTACTATCATTTCTAATAATTATAATCAATTATTTTTAACCAAAGAAAATCGACATAAGAATTACCTTAGAATTGTCAGTTTGACAGTTAGAATTCCGTAAAATTCCGAATGTTTCAAGAATATGGCTTTTGGTTGCATGTGGCATATGCATAGGGAAATACTTAGCGAATTGGATGGGGAATTTTGACAGATGTCCACACGGGGAAATTGATGTGGTATTCAAGAATAAGGGTCCTGATTGAATAAATTACCTGATAATAATGTAATCCTTTCACAAGGTTCAGTAAGCTAAAACCCATTTTATTTTATAGCTAATTTGGCACTTCTACATCAATATTGCTATATATTTACTTTTAGACGATAATAGAGGCGCAGCAAATTGTTATTTTAGAAAAACATTATCTAAATTTGATGTCAAATATTCCAATAAAATTTGAAATTTTACATATAATTTAATTACAGATTATCAGTAAAATTGTTTGTATATCAAAAACAATTTCACACAAAACTTACATTAAATACCGCACAAACTACAATTCGCTTAAACGTATTATGCGCCATCTATATACCTACAATGGTTTAATTTATGTTGCTGCAACTGCATTGTAAAACTGGCCTCCCATTTCAAATTGAACTCACTTCGTTTGTTTATTTAGTGTTTGCCAATGCCATTAAATATTGTTGACGTCGCCATCATGTAAGTTGATTAATTTATTTTAATAATTATAATTCAAATAAACGATTAATTATTAACCATTTATAAATTTAGATAATATAGGAATGTGCTATGGAATACATAACCACCTTTTATATTTGCACCACTAAAATTTCTAAACTGACTAAGGTCGATTTAAGAGTTACATGTATGTATGTATGTATTGTGATAATTCTATAATGATCCCGCGTCTAAATTCAAACCGTATAGTTCGCAGACCGTTTTAATTATTTGATTAGCGTAATATATTTAGAAATTTTGTTTGGCTGTCGTAATTTAGTCTTGTATTGTAGTTATGTGATGATGCTATACAAATTTTGTTTATGACTCTCGTAAATTAGAGCAAAGCTACAACATAGAATATGTAACAATTGAAACAGTACGCATTCCACTCTATTTTCATTTATTTCAAATCATATATATATATATATATATATATATATATATATATATATATATATATATATATATATATATATATATGTATATATATATATATATATATTTTAGCACATCTTTGCACATATATACAACTTCAAAATTGGTCTCGTTTGAGCACCAGAATAACCAATAACAAGGATAGTACACTATACATAATATGGAATATCATACTTATCAGCTCAAAAGTCAAAGATGGTATCGAGTCATAATACGTGATCTACCGTCTTCTATACCGATCGCGAAGAAATCGGAGCAGCAATCGAGCCCCATGTTCATAAAGTACATACATAACAAGTCAACAATTAATAATGAGAAAATTGTTAGACACTTCCCATTGTTTTACGTAGACCTGTTACAGGGAGAAAACAATTAAGACATATACTCTATATGGTCTATTGAACCACCAAAAAATGTAACAGGTATACCTCAGTGTATAAATTGCCAACAGTTAGGAAACAAAGAACTTCTGCAATAGGCAAGCCAAATGTATTAAATGTATAGATAATCATCAAACAAAACAAAGTCAAAAGCCGCGAAATAGTATATCAACTTGTGCATTGTGCGGATGCCAGGTGTATCAGAATAAGCTAAATGCTCAGCTACCGAGAAAAACAACATTAGTTCAGCGCCTACAGCAAAAGCCAAACAAATAATATGATACTATTAGAGAAGCGGTCTGCTATACGCCCAGGCGACCAAAACCTTAAATAACAATCAAACTCAAGAATCAAGCTGAAACCTGTGCCCAACGAGCCAACAATTAGTAATATAATGAAGATGCTCAAAAATTGATTGTGTTCATTTGATGTTATTGGGCCAAAGGCGCAGTAGACTTGAAACTATAAAACAGCAGTTTTCATGATTCTCAGCTGTGGATTCTCAGAAATACTACCTGTTATAGAGACATATCAATCGGAATGCATATTGCCATTCCGGCTTACATGATTTGTGATAGGCTTATTTGGCTTAAGGTACTAACATGAGAGTGTAAATATATTAATTTGTACAAATGATATATGCTCACGTGCGTGTACCTGAGGCCAGATAATTTAGTTTAAATTTGAATTGACGGACCTAAATCGAAAATTATTTGAATATAGATATACTCGTATTATAGTTATCTCATTCGCCGTTATCTGTATTTTCCAGAGCAGCGAATTATTAAATTAGACATACTTCTGTAACTGGTACAAGTGCTCAAATACGTCCAAATGTTCTTAACTGCAGATTTTTGCAGATTTGTCCACAACAGACCGTGAGACTATCTGCAATATATTTAAGATACAACTGGAATACGTTCATCAACCCAATTTAAATTAATTAAAATAGCATCAAACATATGTAGATCATATTTGAATTTTTTAACCAACTTCATTTTATTTTACAGATTTTAAAAGCATCCTACATCGCATATCTTCGATGTGGAATTAAAAATTAAATTTAATATATGATTGTTTCGAACATCCGCTCCACCATGCCGATAAATTAGAATGCATTTTCTTTGGTAAATTAGGGTGCTCATCTAAATACTTCAAATATTTAACTAACTCAGGTACACTTTTAAAATCATTTACATTTATATATATGATTTGGGTGGTGCAAATTTTGAATAATTCGCTCCTCCAAATACAACTGGTATAACTTGTAGATATAAAATATTGAATAGTTTTTCCGTCACATAATCGGGACACAGAGAATTTTCAAATGATAAATAAAATTTGTAATCGGTGTCCAACATAGAATAGCATGTAAATGGGTCGGTACAATTCAAATCACCGCAGTCGCCATATATATCAACCGGCATGTATTTTCTCATTTCTTCCACCAAATATTCTCGCCGAGATGCGGTACTGCAATGTGATACAAACCATGCGATTAATTTGGGTTTTTCTTCGGACTTTTTTAAAAGCTCGGAATCTGCAAAATAAATAATAAATTAGGAAAATTGATTTTAAAGTAATTCCAAACTCCGGTTTTACCAAAAAAATTGTTTTCATATGGTTTCCAGTTTGGTTCGGTTGGTCAGATTCGGATGGTGCCACAAATTGACGCGTCTTCCTATTAAGAATAATTCTATACGGATGGAAAATATCGGAGTCTAATCTGTAAATAATAAAAATAGTAATATGGTTTATCAAAAATTTAGATTTATTTACTTGTGAGTCATGGTCCAATTAAAGAAATTTATATGATTCTTAAAAGAATGTGGCGACTCTTGCAGTGCCATAATATTGTTTTGATGGGGGCTACGAACTTTTGGTACAGGATTATTGATCGGCCAAAAATAATGCGAATGAAAGGCAATTGCATCATATTTAATTGGATCGTTTAGGTATTCATGATTACTTGTGATAACACAATTTGTCACCTCGCACGCGATTGATTTAAAATACTTAAAAAAACAAGAAAACAGATTCGTTCAATTTTATCATATTATGTTTAGTGCAAAAAATGCTTACTTGTTCGTCAAATTTGTCAACTTTGTCAGAACCGATGTACCAATTTCGCCTTATGAACACTGTGCTGGGATGTTCTATCATCACTTCGATTCGCTTCGATAGACATTTCGTCACGTGAGTTCTATTTTGTCCTACCGACCATTTGCAAAATTTTACAGTATTCGAATTTCAAAGTTTAAATAAAAAAAAGGTTACCTTCCATATGAAATATCTAATGTTAGATAATTTCTAAATAAAGACTCAGCATTTCTTTAAGATTTCCAGGGATAAAAATGGAGCTAGCCTTACTACTAGACAAAGGAAAATTTTTTGGAGCAAAAATGACAAAAATGGATGTAGGACAATTCCCATAGTTACGTAAAATGGATTTTTTTTTTTTTATCAATTATATTGAAATGTATGGGATATAGGACAGAAGAAGTAAAAGAAGAAGAAACACGTTATAGAAAATGCGCAAATTTATTTAATGTATTCAAAAATTCAATTTATTTTAAATTTATTGCGATTAATAAAAATATAATAAATAAAAGCGTGTATTTTATATACATAAAAAATTCAAATTGTATAAATAAAATTAAAAAATATAACAGTTCAGTCAAAGCTTTAAATCACGTTTTACTAGGCGAAACTAGTCTAATTTCGTTTTTGGTGTGGCAGTTTCAAAATCACCCTATAAAATTCCCGATCCTCGTGTGGCATGTAATCGAACATAGAAACAATATCCTTAATCTTTTCTTTTGAAAGTACTCCGGGCGAGCTTAGCTGAGTTGGATTAGGTAATTTTGTTATAGTGGAAGCTGTTTTAGATTTCGCCCGCCTGTTTGATTTAACAATCAGTGGTACCGTATTCTCGGGTTCCATTTCACCGTACTTCTCTCTATATTTAACTGTTAAAGTATCAGTTTTTGAATATAATATTTCGGTTGCTGAAGTGAATTTTAAATTACTAAAATTTAACCCCAAGGAAGCTTGATTATAATTATAAAAATCACCAGGCTGCATTTGCATTATTGTTAAGTGCACTTTTGCGTACTGCATTGACTTTAAATGCCGTATTAGTGAAATAGGACTATGATAACTAACATGTTTTAAATGTCTATCTATGACGCTGTGCACAGCATCGAGTTCTTGAATCCTGGAATGACCAGGGGTTGAAAACCTTTGTGCTATACTTACAACGTTAGTAGTCTCGCAGAATTTGAGTAATGCTAAACTAGTGATGCGATTACGGTTTTGGGGAACACAAGCGTCTGACCATAGTATAAGCTTCGTAATGTGCGGATTATTGTTTAAAATGGCTTTTAATATTTTAATTAGAGCACTGGCAATGTCGTTTCCGGTTCTTCCGCTTTGGCTTTCATACCAAAGAGAACAGTAGGTAGTTTTGTTTGTGTGGCAATATCCGGTTAAATTGTAAACATTAAATTTTCTTTTATAAAAAAAATTTGATGTATTTCCTTTAGGTAAAGAAAATACATTTTCTAGATCATAGGCTATTAGTGCTATCGATTTATCTTGTAGCGCAAGCGTTTTGTCAGCTTCTTTACGCCTTTTTGCATCTTCGTTTAAGTTTCGATGTTTCTCAAATTCATTAATTTGGTTTTCAGTAGGATCGTTTATATTTTTAAATTTGCTGCAAGTATCGCAAACATCTTTCTTTGGCACAAAAAACGATAAGTTATATTCTGTGTTGAATATCTTCCTGTACATGTTATATTTTAGTTCTCTCGATCCTGTAGCCTCTATATATAAATCATACATTTTTTTGATAGATAACCCAGCTTCAAGGTACTGGCGTTGTGTACCAGCACGTAAATAATGGGAGTCCATACACGGAAAACTCTCAATATGCCTTCGAACTTGTTGCAAAAGTGTCTCATTTGTTGATTTTTTAATATGTTTTCCTCTAATTGAAGGTTTTGGAACGCCGGAATCTGCATGAAAATTATTTTTAAAAAAATAGTATATCGTCCTCTGCGATATACACAACGTCGCCAAAAAAAAAGATCGACAAACTCTCATTTGCTCTTTTCCCAGTTGAAAGAAATACTGAAATGTATTTTGTTTTCTCGAAGTTTCTGCGATGGTACGTTTCCTTTTCACTGAAGAAACCGTTACATATTTTGCGTAAAATATTTTTTTTTCTTCGTCATTCAAATTCCAGAAATTTCCATGAATATCTTTGCGTTTCGTTTCTGAAAATAAAACGACACAATCGTATGGGCACGATTTGTCACACGCAGCTGGTTTAACAGATTTAGCTGGAATAATTTTTCCGCTGCTATTAGTATATTGCTCCCCAAATTGCCGTTTGCGCTTTAATATTTCTTTCTTCCAGTGTATTTTCTTTCTTATTCTTTTTCGTGACGGTTCTCCTGTGCCAGTTACCGATCTTGGTTGAAGAAGCGTATTTTCATAATACACTGGGTGTATAATATTTGATTCATCAACTGGTTCATATGTTGGATCATCTAATGAATCATCATTACAAAAGCTTAAATTAGAACTGGAAGTTCCACTACTAAAAGAATTATTAGCACCTTCTAAATCTTCATCTATCGCTGCTTCTAAAATTCTAAAAAAAACAGTTACACAAAATAATATTAACCAATTCATGTTAAAAATTTAATTACCGTTCAATGGCAGGGTCGATAGGTCGGACTGGTGAGGACTCTGTAGTGTTATCTGACATTTTTTTTTGTGATAGTTAACTTAAAATATTTAAAATGATTCACATAACACGACGTAATGTCACTTTTACAGAGTAGATTAAGTAATTTAATAAAAAATATTGCATGTGTTCACGCTACGAATGACTAAAGAGGACTAAACATAAAAAATATTTAATCGAAACACGGCGTATTTATACTTTTTTTTTAAACACAGGTTGTTCAATTGGATGTAGGACAAAGCTAAAAACATTAAATTTTTTAGGAAATATAGTTTTGTCCATGTATTTTGTGTTCTATATCCATTTAGTTTGGATATAGGACACAAAAGAACTGAAATGCAACTTTAAATAAATTTAGTTTGTGTCCTACTTGGTTAATTTTACAAATAGGTCACATAAGAATAAAATCGTGCGTAAAAATAAATTTTTTTAGGTTTATGGGACATAAAAAAAAAAAAATATCTTCAAAACTATAAGAGATAGGTCAGTTTGTACCAAAAATTCAGAAAGAGCGTAGTCGAAAATATAAGAATCCATTCATAACTCATTTTCGAAAAAAATGGTCTATAGAACAAAATAGAACTCACATGACGATTTGTGTCTCTTTTTTTTTACGAACAAAATTGTAGTCTATTTCGCAATTTATATTGTGATCATAGCCTACTCGATTCTATTTCTATAAATTCATGCGATAAAATATCACCAATATTTTTATTTTCGATGGCAAATGAAAATAGGAAAAAGAGATAGTTTGCAAATTTAGTCTAACAGGCTGAGATCGCAATAGACAAAACGTAATTCAAAAAACGCAATGGAGCACAATTTTGTTCGAAAAAAAAGAGACACAAATGTCTATCGAAGCGAATCGAAGTGATGATAGAACATCCCAGCACTGGATTCCATAGTAAAATATATTTTACGGTTTTATCTCGTTGCTCATCCCAATAAATTATTTGAAAGTCATTTATTGTCAAGTTGTAATAAACTATTGCTGTTATTAACGTTATTGTACCAACTATTAAAAAATATCTAAATTGAATTTATAAATAAATATTTTAAAAGAGGATTCCTATTATTTTGTGTTATTCAAAGATTATTTATCAATCAGATTTAAATTCATAGATATACAGCCGTAGCTCCTCATTTTTCGGTTTTAAACATTCAGTACATTACGTTTTTATATCGCGATAAGATTTTAAATAAACAAATATGTACATATGTATGTATATTTAAAACATTTTCGGGAATCACAATTAATTTAAGTAGCATTTAAAGGGCCATAGGGGAAATACTAGCTAGTTACCAAGAGGGCAAACAAAATTCTTATCTCCAAATATTAATGGTTTTCCATAGAAACTCTTGTGGAATACATTCCATCAACTAATTGGCAGAGATTAAATAATCTGCTGTGAGGGTTAAATACATAATATCGGTCAACAATAAATTTGAAACTATAATTCACATTCGTAATTTTTGTAACACATTATTCTTTTATTTACATATTTTCGACTTTCATAGTTATACACACGATAAATAAATATATGCATCTTAAAGCAAAAGCCTAAGATAAATCAAAACATCTTTCTTTACCTATACCTATTATGGTATGGGCGAAGCAATATTTAAATTTTAGTATTATAGATAAAATTTCTTTAAATAACACAAATAATTATAAGTAAACACTAAATAAATGTTTCCTACTTAAACAATTTATTATTTATTATGGATTCCAGGATCATTTTTTGGTATAAATTGTTTGTTCTAGTTGTTTGCTAATTTAAAATATTTTACAAATAAAAACAAAATTCTCGTTCGTCTTTGTAAATTGACAGAATTGGATTTTCCAGTGACGATAAGATTAACATGCGATATTGTATTTTTTAAGTGAGTGGTGTCTTTACTCAAATAGAGATGTCGCCATGATCGTAACAAAATTATACGAAATTATTTAATTCGGCGTTTAAAACGACGAACCCGAAAAAATAGATCAGTTTTCAAGTTCGAAAGTGTTCACAGATCCAGAAGTGTCGTTGAAAATCTGTAATTATATTACTGCTACTGTATACATTGAGGAATAGTCTAGACAATCTCGAATATTGTGGAAGTTAGTTAGTCGGATTTTAACCGCGATGGAATTAGTAGAAAATAAAAGGTGAACAAGTTAGTTGAGTTTTAAACGTGGTACAATAGCAATAAAAAGACAATAATAAAGTAATTATTGTGAAATTAAATAATTAAGCTAGATAAGTGAATTTAGCAAATCCCAGTGATCGAACCCTGTTTGACCAGGCAAAAACGTAACATTACTATAGTGGAACTGTACGATGCAGATATTTTCAAATTTCATTTCAGAATGACCAGAACTTGGTGTCGATGTACTGCTTTCACGTATTTCACTTGTTTTATATACCTATACATTGTTACGTTTTACCGTTGTCAAGCAAGGTTCGATCTCTGTATGTGAGTAAACCAATTTAATTCTACATGATTGATTCACTAAACACTAATCTACTTAATTCACTAATTTACTTGATTTCAGAATAATTATTTTATTACACTTTAATGAATCTATTTTATACTTAAATAACACTATTAATCTTAAATTTCACTTTTTACGTTCTCCTAACCCTATCACTGTTAAAATCCAATTAACTAACTCTTAAAATGTTATCTCGTATTTATATCAAATATTCTAACCTTCTAGAATATTCCACAATATTCAAGAGTGTCTAGACACATCTAATTTATTACAGTTTACATTTACAGTAGTGTCTTTACTCAAATGTCGTTACTTCTCGTCCCCATCTCCGAGATGATCTCGGAACGACCCCGGCGTTCAATCAATGAACGCATCCATCTTAATTATCTCCATGTAATCGGGAGAAGTATTTGTATGTGCCAAATGCACTAGCCGCACAACTGCTAGGGAATACTATTGTAGAGTTTTTGATATCGACTCTTACGATAGCTACATACGATACATTTCTCGTTTATAATCATTTCCGTACTTTTGATCCAGTGCGTTCATAACTTCGTTTAAATGGTATCGATCATATTAAGGCATGGTCTGTAATGTCTCAGCCGCTTCACCTTTAAGAGCTACTAATAAAGCTGTTCCACGATTTGCGTCATTCCAACAATTTTGAATGACCGCAATCACAAACTGAAATTTGAAAACAGCAAAAGATGTTGTGTTGTGCCATCAAATATCGATGGCTTAAATTTCTTGCATTGGCTGAGCTACTGGCGACGGTGTTCCGTTAACTTCGATTCCTAGAAGCTTCTTCTCGAAGCCCAGAACTTTATCTTGTAACTCTTCAATCTCTGATTGCAATTTCTGTTCAACCTGCTGAACTGTTGATTGAATTGGTTCTACTTCTTCATGTAGGGTGGTATACATCTCTTGAAATATCATATATACATCTCTTGTAATTAATCTCGCCCATTAACTGTTTAAATTCTTCCATTTCCTGATTGGACCCATCCATTTTATGATTTACTTGTTCACTTGATTTTTTAACCGACTTTTCAATTGATTGTTCATAACTTGTTTCATTTCCATCATAGCTAACTTATACATAATCAATTATATGGTTCCAACGGTTTCGATCCTCAGCATGGTTTTCATACTGCCTAAGACAATCTGAAGAGGCCAAGTCGTTCTCTACATCGTGGAGCCATCATCGCCTGGAACGACATCTGCGCCTACCATATGGTGGCTCTCCTTTCAGAGATCGCTGCACAATTTTTTCTAGATCAGCACGCAACACGTGACCGAGCCAGCATACTCGCTGAGATCTTATTTCATGTACAATATCGGGGAGCTTCATCAGATCTCTGATCTCGATATTGTACAGAGCTTGGTATGTACCATTTACTTCGCGTTTTAGGCATGATAGTGGCCACTACTAAAATATGGTGTGCCATTGTCCCTATAACCAGATATCATGTATTTGGTTTTGGACTCATTAATCTGGAGTCCAACAGAAGCTGAGAACTCCACAAGAGAATCAAGTATTTCCTTCCATCCGTTGCTATTCAGTCTAATCATGCATTTGTCATCCTGATTGGACTGACGATATAAGATGTTGCGCTGAGGTGTTTTAGTTTTCAAATGATGTACTCCAACATGAGATCGAAGAGTATCGGAGACAGAGCATCTCCCTGCCGAATTACCGGAGTTAACTATTAAAATTGTCGATAGTTTTTTTTTTAACTGCCAATTGCTTTCTTGAATCTTTCTTTATAGGAAACTAACAAGTGTGCAAAGCTTACAATCTATAAAAAATGTATTATCTAAGTCTTTAACCTATGTTAAATATTTATTATTAGTATGCATGAATAATAATTAATTTAAATGTTTGTTAGCTTAAATATGTAGTTAAATTAAATTTATTAATGTATTAGATGTAGTGGATCTACTCTGCGAAGCCGCCTATATTTCGGTTGCCTTAATAGTTGCCTTGCTAATTCATTGGGGTGAGTTTCCAGTTTCGAAAGGTACTTCAAACTGTGTGCTTGGATCATACCTTTGACCGATTTAATTCCAAGGTCTCTATGGATGTTGCAATTTCGGTTAAACCACGGAGCATTTGTAATACAGCGAAGTATTTTTGATTGCGTTCGTTGTAAAAGATTTATATTTGATGCGGTTGTACAGCCCTATAGTTGAATTCCAAATGTCCATATAAGAATTTGGATCATTTTGTATAGTAGAACGTTGCATTCTAGGGAAAGTTTGGAATTTCTTCCAATGTTTGCGCTTTGATTCGATGTGTTTTCTCCATGTCAATCTTCTATCACGATGAAGACCCAAGTATTTGACATTTGTTTGTTGAGGCATGTTGACATTGTTTAATTTCACCGCTGGACATGTACGCTTATTCAACGTAAATGTTATGTGTGTTGATTTGTTTTCATTCGCTTTTATCCGCCATGTTCTTTTGTCGATAGTCTATTCTCAACTTTGACATAGCATTGAGACTGCGTCACTGTCATCCTACACAGTCGTACCAATTTTGTTGACATTCCTAGGTATTTCTGTGCAGACCATAAACTCTCTCGGTTGATCGAGTCAGAAATGGATGTTTCATACCAAGGCCTCCGCTAGAGGGGTGATCCTATCCAATATAAGGTAGGACAGTAACTTGGAGTCCAAATGACTGCAAGTAAACTGTATTACTATAGAAACTGGATCTATTATGACAAGACTTGTTTCCATTTGGTGGCAAAGATTGAACTTTCAATATTAGCTCAATTCTCGCTAAATAGTCGGCACTTTTATGAAACACGAGTCGTTCAATAATAATATCGTTATCAGATCGAGATCAAATGTTTGTAATTTCAGAGCAAAAGTATAGTTTGGGCTCGGGCAAGATCATCGGTCCGAATAAGAATAGAGCTAATTAGGTATCACGTATATACTTTCCGAAATCGTAGCGGTGCCAAACACAATAAAGTAATAGAATACTATTTTGATATAGAATAATTGAATATTTATTTAGAATCGTGTCCAATACCAGTATATTTCAAGCATACCATTTTGAATTATTAAACTTTTCTTGATCAAGGCGGTGATTTATAAACAACGTAAATCCAACTTGACGTAAGCCAAGAATCACCAGTATACATAACAATATTATAATAAAGATATAATATAAAGGTGTACGGTGTAGTCCACGTGATTAATATTTATTTTTTTATTTTCTTGCCGAAACAACATTCTAAGTTATTCATATACGATATAAAAAAAAAATAAATTAAGCGACCGCCCTTATATTATTGCTTCAACTTCTCACATAAAAAATTATTTATTTTTTTATAAATAAATTATTCAAAAATATTATATTCAAAGAATTAATATTTATTTTTCAATTAAAATAACAAAACAATATAATTATTTCAATTACGCCTACATCCACCTTGTATTTCTTGCATTTATGTATATAAAAATAATTATTCCAACTATAAAAAAAAAGAGTTCCTCATAGGTTCTCTGTTTAAGACTGTTAAGTACGAATGTATATTGTCTGTTTTATTATTATGTTTTGTAAGATTTTTAATAATTGGAATACAACAAATATATAAAACGGCTTAAAACCAATTATTGCTTATTATAAAGAAAAATTAAATTTAGTATTCTGTTAAGTCATAACTTTAACTTTAAATAAAGCAGAATTATGTATATATGTATGTTATATATGTATATACAAACGTACAAAAAATAAGACAATAACTAAATAATTACACAGCATTTTAGAATATTAGAATAAGCTTAATGTCATCCACGTCACGTGTCATAATGTCCATCCCTTTACTACATATAAAAATACACACAAGTAATTATTTGTGATATTATCATCATAATGCAAAGTGTGACTCGTTTCTAACCTTAAACTTTATTATATTTACATTTTAGAAGTGGCAACGTACTTGAAATGCAACCCACTATAGAATTATGATAAAATATTTATAGCGAAAATAGAAAGAGAATATTTTTATTTAATTTATTGATCACAATAAATTATTATTCAACCAAATAATACAAATTTAAATGGCATTTTGGAAGAAATATGATATGGCCTTAGTTAGTGTGCTAGATGTTAGGTTAAAAATAAAGAATCAATAAGTAGTATGTGAAAGCATAATTTTGCCGATCATATATAGTTGCAATAACTTGCAAGATTTTGGTTTAAATAATATTGCTGTATTGTTAGTTCATTTCTTTCGGGTTTACAATCTATCCAAAACTCTAGAATCGAGTTTTACTTAACTAACAATTTTACCTAATTAACTAGAAATTTATTCTTGTTTCGCTTTTTTAAAAGAACAATATTAAAAGTGATCCAATAGCTGAGAGCCCGGTCACGCGAATAAAAACGGATGTTTCGAGAATTTTTCGTCTCCAGAAAAGGACAGAAAATGTACAAAGGCTGAATTATAAAAAAATACTAAACCGTTTAAGCGACATACAGAGGGTGTGGTCTGGGTGTGAAAAAACAAAAGAAAATTACTTTAAATAACAAATTTCTCTGATTTTCTGGGCTCTCTAAACGTGCGAATGTTTTAATTAAAAGCTTTAATGAAACCAGAAAAATTTTTTTTGTTCTCAATTCGTGAGTTGCCAACAACTTTTCAGGACTGAAAAATAGAAAATGATTTAGGTAACAAAACTTTCCTTAAAGCCTTAAAGCTTTTCAAATGTGTGAAAGTTTCATTTAAATATTTAACTTAATCCAAAAAAGTCAATATACTGGGTTTCCAATATAATTATTGTTTCAAACAGTTTCACTTGAACTTTACAATTCCATTTATTAGGTTTCCAACACGGTCATTGGATCAAAGAATAGATTTTTCGTGTTTTTTTATGCTTCCATATTATAATAAAACTAAATCTTTCTATCGATCTTTGTTTTAAGAGTCTCCAATTTTCCAGTTATAAATCTAGAATATTTCCATGGCCATTGAAAAGTTATTTGATATGCCGAAATTTAGTTAGTTTTCAAATTATTTAAAAACAGGACCAGCAAGGATTTAATTTTTGGCAAGGATGGTCCTTTCCAAAACCAGACATTTGGTAGCCTCATCTATATTAAACTCCTTTTATTCAAAAGAATCTGCTTATTTAAGTAACTCATGAGTCATCATGACATTCTTTTTTGTGTGACATCAGATACCTCCATGATGACTGACTGATAGGGTCGATATCAATCAACAATAAATAATTTCTGAAGATATTGATTATTATCGTAAGCGTCGAGCTGAAGCTTTTAAATATCTTCGCTTTTCATTAGGTGCTTTATTTAACTTCAATGTTTAACCTGCTTTACTTAGCATTGGAAAATTTGGAATTATTTATTATTTTTTAATCCAAGTCCGTTATGATCCGTTTGCTAATCTAATTAATGCTCTTGTATCGTCAATCGATGTATGTAAAATGTGATTCCACCAATTTCTCTGTGGCTGATGCATCTATTTGGTCTCACTCTATCGAAATTCGTTTCGTTAGATCAGTCTTATTGAAGATATTTTATTTTGTGATATTGCTATGTTTACTGTGGTTCAATAGGGTTAACATCGGGTGATTGCGGATGGTTGATGAAACAGTTCTGACAGTTATAGAACATCTATATATTCCTTAACTACGACTGATGTGTTCTTCGCACCTTAAATTTATCTTTAGTATATCAAGAAATTTAAATTTACCCATTTTGTCAATAACTCATTATCGTATTTCCGTACAAAAAAATAAGAAATAATTTTTAAAGGCCGCCTCAAGATGAAATCATGCGGTTGTGTAAAATTTCTTTCAAATAATAGATTCAATATTCTATACTTAGGTATATAGACCTCTACTCGTGAAGCCCGAAATCGCACTGTTAATTACAGATTTATTTCTGTGGCTCATATTTCAATGCACCTGCCTTGCTTAAAACTGTCTTATATATTTGCATTTTTATTCGATTCAGTGTTCTCGTTATGACAATCAGGATATGTGCATTTTGTTACTATAGTTTGTGAGCTTCCCTTTCTTTATCGGGGGCAACTTTGGAATATTGAAGATTTTACTATAATTCTTCTGTAATGTTGCCCTCACGTATCTAAAATTAGAAAACGATATCGTAAAAATCCGGTAGAGAGATTAAACCTAAACCTAAAAAATTTTGCACTCTCGAAATTTTGCACCCTCGGCCTTTTGTATTCTCGGGATTTTATATTGTCCGGATTTTCTACTCTGCGGTTTTCGTACATTGGGATTGTGTGTCCTTTGGGATTGCCATCAACTCAAAAATCCCTCCAATTTTACAAAAAAAAAAAAAATCCGAAACAATTGAAATTGGAATTTAATCGTCCGTTTTTTTGACGTTTCATATACATTTTCACTTCATAACAATTCTACTGCAGATGTTGTTATGTCTGTGGTAAACCTAGGTAACAAAGAATGGAATCCATTAGGCACGAAAACTTGATTGAATGTTTTCCACGATAGCTTGTGGGTCCGCGCATGTATAATAGCGCAACTGAATCTAACAACCGCATTGTAGCTGGCCAAAGACATTACCAACTAAAGCAGGGAAAGGTGTGTAACTCGTTGTGACAGGAACTTTAAATACACACAAAATTTTATTAATGACAGAATATGACGTGATTTGTGTTTTATCTCAAAAAGATTTCAAACCAATTGTAAAAACCAAACTTTAAAATTTTATATGTTTGTTGAAAAATTATTTTTATTGACAGCTCTGAATATGTTCCAATTAGCCAATACATGTTTCTATATTTAATGTGTAGTTCCTAATTTTTCTTTTTAATGTGCTCTTTCCATTTTAACTTAGTTTCGAGAGTCATCCGTTATGTATGTCCCGCTTCTGTTTGGTAATCATCAATAAAATGAATACTTCAACAATTTTAGAGTAGTATATGTGAACCCAAACCGTTGGCACACAGTATATATGTACATATATATATATATATATATATATATATATATATATATATATATATATATATATATATATATATATATATATATATATATATATATATATATATATATATATATATATATATATATATATATATATATATATATATATATATATATATATATATATATATATATTCAGGGTTTCACAAGCTTAACGAAGCTAAAAAAACTGACTCATAGATAAATTATGAATTTTTTGTTCGATCTCAACTAAAGAATAGAAAGACAACTATAAGGTTAGAGTACTATACGAGTATTCTAATTTCATTCAAATGCCAAATAATTTGGACTCAGAATTTTGACTTTGGAATTTTCAGAGATTTTAGTTTTAAATTCCCAATTTCGATTACAATAATTCGTTATTCGTGTCATTTAGTTGGAAATGGAATATATACAGAACCGCCGCATTCATCGAAGTTAAGCTCATTTTAAAATTGTGAAACGTTAAATGCTTAATTTTAATTGATAATTATAATTTTAATAATCTTAATCTTTTCGATTATATAAAAATATAGAATTGAGAATTTTGGTGTATGTATAGATTTAAAAAAATTGTAAGTCAGAATTTTGTTTCTGGAAATTGAATTATTATTATTATCTCTACTCCAAAATTCTTTTTATTTTTATAATTTGGAATTTTTAATTAGACGTTTTGGATTCGTGGAACATAGGTTTTTAAATACCGATAAATTTTTTTAGAATCGGGAATTAAAATTAACAGAATCAATATTAGAATTCAGCTCTCAACTGTGTATTTTCAGCACTCATTCCAGAATACCCCAAAATTTTTCGATACTTCGAAACCTGTCGACCCTTTGAAATAACATTGATTTGATTAATCTCGTGCAAATTTATTCGTTCTGTTGGAATTAAAGTCGTGTGAACGAGCTATATGGCCGATACTTCACTGCTGAATTGTGTTGAAGGATAAGCGGTAAAATACGTCGTTATGAAAATGTGACAAAAACCTGGCTCCACAACTGCAAATTGCTGGCCAAATCATACATTTGTTTGCAGTGTATCTAACTTGAAGTGTTTCGAAACCATAATTTCATATACGTTTCTAATAAATTTTATGAAAATTTTGTCATCCGTCTGGCACATATTTTATCGAACAAGTGTTGGTTATCTCAACGATTTGGCTTTTTAATAAATCGGTAGCACTCATAGCCTTCCTGAAGTCGAATTCGTTTTACCATGGAGTGGGGTGTATTAAATTTTATGGCACGGTCATAGTTAAACTTCCCCACCTATAACCTTTTTGTAAAGATTTCTATAAGTTGTGCCATATAAAGATATCTTTCGTTGTTCAGCACCAATTTTTAATACGCCGATGGTCGAGTAAGCAGAGTTAATGCTCTTGAAATCGTGGACTCGAGTTCAATACTCATCAGCGCTAAATATTTTTTAATTCAATTTCTGCTGTAAAATTGGTTCAACGCAGCTTCTGTTGAAACCTACATTCAATTTCTGCAAGTATAAGAGCCATTTCTTGGGTATGACCGTAATGAATTGTCCATTCCTGTTGTTAAAATTTTCAATTTTCTCTATTGATTTGGCAAACATAAAAGATTTGTATAGCACCAAATTTATATACGCCGGTGGTCCAGTAAGTAGAGTCGTTGCATTTGGAATTGTAAACTGGAGTTCAAGCCTCGGTTTGCCATTAAATAATTTTTAATTTAATTTATTTAATTTCTAACTTCAATTGGCAAATATAAAGGATGAGTATATCGGAAAATCTATATATGGAAATGGTGAGATGGTAAAGTAAGCGGGGTCATAGGATTTGGGATTGTGGATGTTATGTAGTGTTCGAACTTCTCGAACCAGATCAATATGCAATTAAATTAAAAATAATATATATTGAGGCTTGAACTAGTCATGATGACAATCCAATCACACAGCTTCTTTTACCACCGAGCCACCACCATATACATATTAGTAGTGATATTCCTATCGTTTATATAGCTGCCATTTGAATAAATAAAATTGACAATTTCAGCAACGATAATGGACACTGCTTATTTAATCATCGCCGTACAATTCATTACCGCTCTATATACCCATTACCCATCATTTATACTTGCTACTTTTACATGGAGAGAGAATATTGATGTTTTGAACAGAAGCTGAGTTGGATTATTTTTATTTCACCATCATTAATTTGACAGGAGAAATTATATCAAAAAATGTTTGGTTCGATCGAGAATCGAACTTAGATCCATAAATCTAAAGTCACTGACTTTATTTACTGGACCACCGCCGCATATATATTTCATTCAAATCTTTTATATCTGTAATTTGAATAGAAAATATTGAAAATTTTAGCAGAGGAGCAATGGACTCTGAGTTTATTTGACCATCGCTATATACCCATCTTGTATACATGCCAATACTTGAAAAATATCAAAATGTTTAACAGAAGCTGTCTGTTGAATAATACCTTCGCTAATGGGACTCGAACCTAGTTCAACGAATCCAAAGTCATTCACCCTACTACCTCGCTCACCACCGTATATATATATATATATATATATATATATATATATATATATATATATATATATATATATATATATATATATATATACATATATATTCAGGGTTTCACAAGCTTAACGTAGCGAAAAAACCTGACTCATAGATAAATTATGAATTTTTTGTTCGATCTCAACTAAAGAATAGAAAGACAACTATAAGGTTAGAGTACTATACGAGTATTCTAAATTCATTCAAATGCCAAATACTTTGGACTCAGAATTTTGACTTTGAAATTTTCAGAGATTTTAGTTTTAAATTCCCAATTTCGATTACAATAATTCGTTATTCGTGTCATTTAGTTGGAATTGGAATGTATATAGAACTTCATCGAAGTTAAGCTTATTTTAAAATTGTGAACAGGTTAAACGCTTAATTTTAATTGATAATTATAATTTTAATAATCTTAATCTTTTCGATTATATAAAAATATAGAATTGAGAATTTTGGTGCATGTATAGATTTAAAAAAATTGTAAGTCAGAATTTTGTTTCTGGAAATTGAATTATTATTTAAAAACTAGAATTTTGAATCTCTACTCCAAAATTCTTTTTATTTTTATAATTTGGAATTTTTAATTAGACGTTTTGGATTCGTGGAACATAGGTTTTTAAATACCGATAAATTTTTATAGAATCGGGAATTAAAATTCTAAAATAACAGAATCAATATAAGAATTCAGATCTCAACTGTGTATTTTCAGCACTCATTCCACTATACCCCAAAATTTTTCGATACTTCGAAAACCTGTCGACCCTTTGAAATAACATTGATTTGATTAATCTCGTGCAAATTTATTGCTTCTGTTGGAATTAGAGTCGTCTGAACGAGCTATATGGCCGATACTTCACTGCTGAATCGTGTTGAAGGATAAGCGGTAAAATACGTCGTTATGAAAATGTGACAAAAACCTGGCTCCACAACTGCAAATTGCTGGCCAAATCATACATTTGTTTGCAGTGTATCTAACTTGAAGTGTTTCGAAACCATAATTTCATATACTTTTCTAATAAATTTTATGACAATTTTGTCATCAGTCTGGGACGATTTGGCTTTTTAATAAATCGGTACAACTCATAACCTTCCTGAACTCGAATTCGTTTTACCATGGAGTGGGGTGTGTTAAATTTTATGGCACGGTCATAGTTAAACTTCCCCACCTATAACCTTTTTGTAAAGATTTCTATAAGTTGTGCCATATAAAGATATCTTTCGTTGTTCAGCACCAATTTTTAATACGCCGATGGTCGAGTAAGCAGAGTTAATGCTCTTGAAATCGTGGACTCGAGTTCAATACTCATCAGCGCTAAATATTTTTTAATTCAATTTCTGCTGTAAAATTGGTTCAACGCAGCTTCTGTTGAAACCTACATTCAATTTCTGCAAGTATAAGAGCCATTTCTTGGGTATGACCGTAATGAATTGTCCATTCCTGTTGTTAAAATTTTCAATTTTCTCTATTGATTTGGCAAACATAAAAGATTTGTATAGCACCAAATTTATATACGCCGGTGGTCCAGTAAGTAGAGTCGTTGCATTTGGAATTGTAAACTGGAGTTCAAGCCTCGGTTTGCCATTAAATAATTTTTAATTTAATTTATTTAATTTCTAACTTCAATTGGCAAATATAAAGGATGAGTATTTCGGAAAATCTATATATGGAAATGGTGAGATGGTAAAGTAAGCGGGGTCATAGGATTTGGGATTGTGGATGTTATGTAGTGTTCGAACTTCTCGAACCAGATCAATATGCAATTAAATTAAAAATAATATATATTGAGGCTTGAACTAGTCATGATGACAATCCAATCACACAGCTTCTTTTACCACCGAGCCACCACCATATACATATTAGTAGTGATATTCCTATCGTTTATATAGCTGCCATTTGAATAAATAAAATTGACAATTTCAGCAACGATAATGGACACTGCTTATTTAATCATCGCCGTACAATTCATTACCGCTCTATATACCCATTACCCATCATTTATACTTGCTACTTTTACATGGAGAGAGAATATTGATGTTTTGAACAGAAGCTGAGTTGGATTATTTTTATTTCACCATCATTAATTTGACAGGAGAAATTATATCAAAAAATGTTTGGTTCGATCGAGAATCGAACTTAGATCCATAAATCTAAAGTCACTGACTTTATTTACTGGACCACCGCCGCATATATATTTCATTCAAATCTTTTATATCTGTAATTTGAATAGAAAATATTGAAAATTTTAGCAGAGGAGCAATGGACTCTGAGTTTATTTGACCATCGCTATATACCCATCTTGTATACATGCCAATACTTGAAAAATATCAAAATGTTTAACAGAAGCTGTCTGTTGAATAATACCTTCGCTAATGGGACTCGAACCTAGTTCCACGAATCCAAAGTCATTCACCCTACTACCTCGCTCACCACCGTATATATATATATATATATATATATATATATATATATATATATATATATATATATATATATATATATATATATATATATATATATATATATATATTTGTTGTCATGCAAATCTTCTATACTTTCCAATTGTAAAACTTGGGAAATTTCTTAACATAAGCTGAGTTGAACCAAAAGTGTCATAGAGCCTGTTAAGACCATTATTTGGAATACAATCGAGAAATTTGAATCCCAAATTATATTATTAGATGATACGCAACCAAATAAACGGTTTAGTGTGGTTTATGGACCTGTGAAATCATCGGCCGGAATATTGAATATTAAATATCTTCAAAAATGAAGATGGCCGGGCCGGTATGTAACTATGAATGGCGCTCATTATCGCGCCATGATAACAGACTATTTGCTGCCAGTGCTTCTGCTTAGCGGGAGCTTTGAGGCAATGGTTTTTTGTAAGATGCAGTTTTTCACCTAATTAATTTTTTCAAAACCAATTTCGTTATCCATCAAAACACTTCCACTAAATTTTGTGAAAATTTCGCTATCAGCCTGGAACATTTTTTATTGAACAAGTGTTGGTTATCTGAACGATTTAGCTTTTTAATAACTCGGTAGCTCTTATAATCTTTTTCAACTTGAATTCGTTTTACCATGGAGCGGGATGTGTTAAATGTTTATGCCACGGTCATATTAAAATTTGCCCGGACAATTTTGTGCCATATTTTTGATTTTTGTGAGCCGTTTTTTACGATTTTTGTGTGAGCTGTTCTACCGTTCCACCGCTATAAAGAGGGTCGTATTCCATATAATGCTATATATCGTTGTTTTGGGTCAATTTAATGATTTTCTAATTGATAAACATGACGCTGAAGTAGATTCATGGTATTTGAGCACAATTAGTTTTCAATCGTTCTCTTTTTGAAACGAGAATAAAATGAATTGACGGAAATTCAATAAAACTGTCACCAGTATCGCACTGTTCCTAAATTAATTTGGTCAGCCTAGTTTAGAACTAATTGACAAAAAAACTGTCTAGGAATTGTCTACATTATCGACGCTGTCTACTTTTTTGACGTTGTTTGTCGACACGTCAATGTAATAAATAATATATGACGCGTAAACGCCCATCCCTGTCGCTGATTTCCAAAACAAAACTTAAACGAGTCAATTTATTTATTATATTGATCTCATCGAAGTTTCTTTAATTTACGAAGAATTGGCGTGTCTTAGCTTGAACATTTTACTTTTATCGCCTGTTAGTTGGACAAACCAAACAAATAAAAACTCTTCATAATCCATGGGAAAGTGAAAGTCCATCTCAAATCAAATAAATACATACTTTAATGCATCATTACCATTTTTTATTTTATCTCCATACATTTTTGACATTACCATCACCATTTCAATTAGATAAATTAAAATCTTGAGTTTCTATATATACATATATATATATACATAATATGTAAGCACAGTGCAGTAAAAATAAATCTAAATGAAGATAATGATCATCGTGTGTTCATCTATAACATCATCACTCATGACATTAAAAATTCAAATTCTGCTGTTATTTTCCATATATATACGAGTCCATATACATAGAAATACATTCCACTTATATGTATGTATTTGTCTTTCAAATTCAATCAAAATCATAAATTTTGATTTCTTTTATATGATTTTATGAACGATACATGCAAGAAACTTTGAAATGGTTACGACAGGTAAAATATTCTTACAATTACAGGTGATTTTTATTTTCATAAATTTAACAATGAATATACATATAACATATCTATATATACATATGTATGTTCACTTCATTCGTTATCTTGATACATTGGATACAATATATATAGAGTTGAGTGTAGCTATGTATATAGCATGTATATGTAATAAACATAAATATTTTCTTATAACATAAATTAAATATAAAATATTTACGTATACATATATTGAGTTTTTTTTATTCGTATCTTCGTTATAATCGATTTCAATGATGTCATGACATTTCACCTCATAAAATATGTATGGAAAACCGCAGAATACACATTTATATATATATTGTATAAAAAAAATCTGTGTACAAACGAATGTACTTGTTCGTGTACCATACCGATAACATACAATACATACAATCGTTTATTATTTTAGAAAACAAATTTATATTGTATTATGGTTATGGTGGAAGTAATGAAAAAAAAACGCTATTATTGGTATTATTATTGCAATTATTTTTACACTTATGTACATATTTATGTGCACAAAATGTGAAGAAATAATTTTTGCGTACATATATCAGTATGCAAATACAATATACCCATCAGTTACCTAATGTAGCAACTTTTTATTGATGTTGTTGATCTTTATGAAGATTTATTTATCAGGTGTGTACGTACATACTTGTATATAAATGCCCCCGCACACACAACTTACCCAGCCAAGCCAGTAACAGAAAAACTGAAATTAACTTTGAGGTCAATTTTCGATATTTTTATTATTTTTTTATTATTACTGCGCTGGTAATTTTATGGTCGCGCACTCTATTTAAATTTATTACCGTGATATTTTTTTTTTTTAATGGACTAAAGTGTTTCGAATCGTGAACAGTATATAAATCACTTGGTTGAGGAGTGCAATAAAAAATAAATATATATTGATAGAAAATCACAGCCGCGCATCTTCTTTAAGAAATAAAAAAACTCTTGGGAAATTTTTTTATGTTTTATGAAATTTGTAAACTTGCACATACCGTGTTATAGGAAACATAACCTATTGTTGAGTGTCAATTTATAAATTAATTTACAGCTTGACGGAAATGGTGTTTGATAAATGGCCAGAATAATACAATATTTATAACTGAGAACAATTCGTATTTTAAAAACAGTAACTGAACTTGTTTAGGGACTTCGTTCAGGCCTGAAATATATCATCAACCGACTAAATGTAGCCTTAGTCATTGTTTTGAAATATTATTTTAATTATTAATTTTTATTTAACTTGCAATTATGGTCAATCGAATGCCGTAAGAAATTGAGTGACCTCGTGACTTTTTACCGCGCAACATTTTCTCAATACATATTAAGTCGATGATTATGAAATTTTTAGTGGTTTTAGAAACATAACCAAAACTATTCGAGATGTGTTGGGTTAGACGTCCTTGAAAAAATACAAAAGATATAACAAGAGAGAGAAAAACACACTCACACATGGATAATATCAAAATTTTACTTTAAAAATCGTGTTAAATGATATTTTAAAGTCTTCTTAGAAAACCCGAAGTCGAAAGCATCGTTATTTCGTTCAACTGTTTGGCCATTCGGTTGAAAGGTTCATTCCCACCATACACTGTGCGATGTTGGTCCAATTGAATTAAATAAATTTGGAGGCAGATGTTTTCTAGGATATACGGTAGTTCTCTCTACAAAGGTCCTAACTGAGATGGATTAGGATTGTAATTTGACCCTGGTCTCGTATATAAAGTATGAAATGATATGCGTATTTAAAAGAGTTGACTTTTGGATTGGGAAATACCGGCTACTGAATTTCAATAGAAGCAGGATGCAAAAGGAATTTGATAAAATTTTGGTTGCCGTTGTAAAATTTAGTATTAGCAAGCTGCGCACAACTGACCAAATTTATGATTTAACAATTTCTCGAGCAAAAACTGATACTATATCGGTTATTGAGTTTCTATCTTAACTCTCAATGCTGCCAACGTTCAAATCCAGTTGAAATTGGAACCTCATTAACTAGTTGTAGTTTTAAGCAAAACCAAACAAAAAGAGATTAGTAATAACCATGGAAAGAGTATATCTGTTCAACCTATCTAACATGATTATTGGGATAAGTGTTGGAATAAGATTAAATTTGTTCACCTTAAATGAATTTTCCTTCGCTTAATGTATTAAAATATATGTCCTGCTTGTGAAAATTTGTCCTAATAGTGAATTAGTATATTATTGGGAGAGATTTGCCTTCAACTGAATTCCGAATATATGCGGAATAGCCAGATTCCAGAACTGTATCAAAAATCAATTTTTAATATTATTTCCATCGATAATGCCTGATTTCATCTTAAGAACTAGCCTAGTTTGGTTACAGATGGCCATATAATCGGTGAAAGAATAGTCTTGTTAAAGTAGGTATTCCAGAACTTTATCGTTACTATTACAAAACCATGGGCCTTTGTGGCATTGAGTGCGGAATCCTCGTGGGTTCCGGCCAATTTTAATAATAATTACAAAACGAGGTTTTTTAATTATCAAACCGTGAAGTTCAAGTTTAGTCGATTTCTATATTTCTAGATGGGCCTATCTCTTTCGGAGCGGCTCGGCTTGGGCATATATCTTAATTGTTATTAGCAAAGGTCGCAAATATGGTTCGATATAAGGTTAAGCAGCAAAATTATTTAAATTATACAAGGTAGTAAAACAACTTCGTCCTAAGTCGCTTATTTTCTAAATTTAGCAAAACTTGTATTCTTATTGGTTAGATATAGTTTTTCGCTACAAAAAAACAGTTCTCGCTATTTAAGTACGTTTCGTGGATCAACGGGACAAATCTTTCAACATGCAAATGTTGTACTAGGATACAACATGATCACTTGTCGTCTAAACTTAAGAAAATTTTTATATTTTTTCGTTATATATAGTCCTCAGACTGTAAAATACATTTTGGTATTGGGATACGATCATTGGTTCAGCAGTAGAATTTCAGCGGTAAAACACTCCAATTCTAAATCATTTTTTTTCTAGATTTAAGAAAGGTTTTATATTTTGTTTTAGATATAGTACTCAGATACCCAAACACATATTGTGGTATTTGAGTACTATCCTTGGTTCAGCAGAATTGTGTTTTTTTTTAAATTTCATTTTTGTCCAAAACTTTGGCCAAACTTCACGCGAATACGAAATGGGGATATCAATTGGTTACCTATATCCATACCGTGTGATTTCACGAAGCCTTTCAAATCCTTTTTTTCTAGTCTATAGTCTATACTAATGATGAAAAGTCAAAAGGATTTCGATATATTGAAAAGCATAATTAGAACTATTGTTCATAATTTTGTTCCAGTTCTGAAAAATGTGCAAGCAAATCATGACCAGCTTCAGAAAACTCATACACTTCTTTCAGTGTATTCAATTTTAAAGAATCTCTTGATAATTATAAAGAAGTTTGGTTGAAGTAAGTTGCACGAAGCACTAGGTGTTGTGGATGATGTAAAACTTATCATTAGAGCTTAAAAAGCTTTCATTGGTTTAGGTTGAATTGTGTACAAAAGTGAATTTTAATATATCCATTATCGTAAGATCGCTTCTAAATTATTTTGTCATTTATAATTCTGTTCAACTATCAAATACAAAGTACAAGTTTAGAGATTGTCTGCTTAAAATGGTCGCGGGTACGGATGTGCAGTTGGCCCGAAAATCTAGCCCGAAAAAAAAAAATTCAAAATGTGTCTTGGCTAAAAATTGAAAGTCTAGCAAAAATAATAAAGAGTATAGTAAACCAAAATTTCATCTCGAATTTTTTTCAAAAAAGAACGTTAAACTTAATTTTTAATTTTAATTGACAAAAGTGTATTTTATAACTAATTCAGAAAAATTAAAAATAATTAATTTACAGTTCATCAATAAACCAAATTTATCTTAGAAAGTAAAAAAAAGTTTGAACTTGAAGACTACCTATTTTGAAATTAAAAATTGATTGAATATATGGGTTATGTAAATTAGACCAGCATAGTGATAAAAACCAATTTGCTCAGGATGATAACGATGTTTTATAGAGCTTCATATGACTTAAGATATAAAAATCGTGAAAAGTCAACTACTAAATCTCGGCTCACAAGGATTGATAGATATAGTGGTGTATGGGATGTGTTAGTTAATACCCTCACTATAGTAACATAATTTTAATTTTTAAGACTAAGACTGTGTCTTACCGAACAAATAGCGCAGTGGTTAAAGCTGCGACGATTGGATCGAGAGGTACCGCGTTCGAATCCCAACAGAGGCGGGATGCGAAAGGGATTAAATTGAAAACATATATGACCCTCTGTTGGAATGTAGAACCCATGGGCCGACCCAGATGGTATACTGTACTTGTGTGAATGGGATGAATGGGTTGAATGAATGATAGTGTGAATGTGGCTATTGCACCGTGGGCCCAGGCATTGAGTGCTGGAGTAAATCCGCCCAATTTTAATTTTTTTTTTGTAAAAGACTGTGTCCGAATCCTGTGATAAAAAATCGTGAATTAATTTTTTGACATTTGCTTGATATTTATTCCCCTACATTCACGATTTTTTATTATGCTGTCCGAAATGTGTAATAAATCTCCCCACCTCATAAGTTTTTTCCCCACGTCATATATGTCAATTTTAGTTATTATAACCTCAAATTTTTTGTGACAACTAATAAATTTCATAGAAAATTTACAAAAATTAATATTAAAATAATGGATCCAATAATACTTTTAATGGTTCTGTATTATTATTATGTGCACATACAACAACGCTTAAATACCAGGATGTCGTTGAGACGAAACAAGATGCCATATATACACCACAAAGCCAAAACCCAATAATAAAACGAATTTTGGCATACGATGGTCAACAATAAATGACATAGTCGATAAAATGCTGGATTTTACATTCGACCGTATAATTCCGAGGGTGATTAGATTACAGTCTACCAGTGATTTACCAGACAGAAGTTTTTATGAAAAATTGAATCTACCAAACCAAACCGACCAAATCGAGTTGGATTTGTTGAAAAAATAAAAAAACTACTAATTAGATGGTTTGTACACAATGTTTATTTATAATTGCATGCCGACCTGCACTGTTCGAAGGGTCTAACGCCGAAGACTCCGCTACAGATGCTCCAGTTGTTATTAACTCAAACGCACCTTGTAAATTTAAACATTCCATCGTCAGCTCTTCTTCGATCATCAATCGGTTCACCAGATCGAGAATTTGTTTAGCCAGTTCGGTGGAAAATTCTCCCAACGATTCGACATACACGTTTAGAAAAACCTCGATTGCATCCAGTAGAATTTTTGTGAAACGTGACTCACTTATATATCGTTTGATAAATCGTACAAATGCTGCAATAAACTTATGGTCACGGACGAAAATTGCTCGCTCCAAACCATTGGGATTGACCACTTCAAATTTTTTATAGAAAGCCTGTACAATGGAATATCCGAAGCACCTACCTGCATTTCAATCTTCTCATTTTTGCTTACAGATTTATTCATACAATCTTGTTGCAACATTCCCGATATACCGGGTGTTTCTTTTAAACTGAGACGATCAAATATCTCGAAAAATAGCCACTCTACGGAAAAAATGTCCATAATCAAAATTTAATCATACCGTGGGGGAAATACATTAGTGCAAAAAAATAGTTCCCCACCCCCGCTTTGTAGGTGGGGTGGGGGTAGCTTTTAAACTAAGGAAGCCATATTTTTTATTGCAGATACGGATTCTACGACTAAAAGTACGTATGATTGGAATGAAATATTTTGTTCGGTTCCTGATAGATGATAGAATTCAATTTTTTCAATTTTTCCTTCTTAGAACACACGCATTCGATTCTGCAATACGTTTGAAATAAAAAACATCACGTTTTCATTGGAAATACTCGAAATTCGTCATCGAAACAATTTATTCAGTTTTGTAAATCACATTTAACGTTTGTGTTATTTCTTATCTTCATGTTTTTCGTAATTGCAAAATAAACGACAAAACACTTTAGAATGGAGCGTTTAACTGTGCCAGAGAAAATTGAAATGGTTCTGGTTTATGGAGAAGCTGGCAGAAATCTTGAAAATGCTGTTGCTATTTACGCTCAACGTTTTCCGAATAGGATTCGTTCACGTGCTTCATTTGGCCGTACTATCAAACAATTTATTACTGATGGAAATGTTCAACCGAAAAAGAGGACCCGTAGAGCAACAGTCACTGGAGAAAATAATGAAATTGCTGTATTGGCAGCAGTGGCTCATATAATCATCATATTAGTACACGAAAAATAGTTCGCGATTCCGGATTGCCCCTCACCAGTGTTTGGAGAATTTTAAAATGGCACAAGTATCATCCATATCATGTGTCTTTACACCAAGATCTTCATGGCGTTGATTTCCAAAATCGCGTAACTTTTTGTCAATGGGCACGTGAACAGATACAACAAAACCCCAATTTTTTTCGTTGCGTAATGTTCTCCGACGAATCGTCTTTTACAAACCATGGAACGGTTAATCGACACAACATGCATTGTTGGAGTATTACAAATCCGCACTGGCTTCGTCAAGTTGAACATCAGCGTCCTTGGACTGTCAACGTGTGGTGTGAAATAATTGGCAACAAACTCAAATGGTCAGAATTGTCAAATGTACCGAAACATTTTGGAAAATCAACTGCCAATATTACTTGAAAATTTGAGCTTAGAAGTGAGACGTAACATGTGGTTTCAACATAATGGTTGTCCTGCACACTATTCGTTGATGGCACGTGAAATACTTGATCGTGATTTAAATGGTCGCTAGATCGGCAGAGCTGGTCCGATAAATTGGCCCTGGTCCGATAAATTGGCCCGCCAGATCACCAGATCTTATTGCACCAGATTTTTTTTTGTCCCCAAAATAAAGTTTACACACAAAAACCAACAACACGTGAGAACATGATTGAGTGAATCAGAAATGCGTGTGCTGAAATTCAACCAGACACACTTCTCAGTTGTGTACAATCATTTGAAATGCGGATTAATAAGTGCATTGAAGTCGCAGGCCATCATTTTGAACACTTATTTTAGATTTAAAAAACTGAATAAATTGTTTTGATGACGAATTTCGAGTATTTCCAATGAAAACGTGATGTTTTTTTATTTCAAACGTATTGCAGAATCGAATGCGTGTGTTCTAAGAAGGAAAAATTGAAAAAATTGAATTTCGTCGATTACAACGCCATCTATCATGAACCGAACAAAATATTTCATTCAAATCATACGTACTTTTAGTCGTAGAATCCATATCTGCAATAAAAAATATGGCTTCCCATCTTAGTTTAAAAGTTACCCCCACCCTTCCTACAAAGCGGGGGTGGGGGAGTATTCTTTTTGCACTAATGTATTTCCCCCGCGGTATGATTAAATTTTGATTATGGACATTTTTTCCGTAGAGTGGCTATTTTTCGAGATATTTGATTGTCTCAGTTTAAAAGAAACACCCGGTATATACGTATATATAATTAATATATATATATATATATATATATATATATATATATATATATATATATATATATATATATATATATATATATATATATATATATATATATGTATATATATATATATATATAACATATATATATAATTAATATTTCAATTTAATTTTGATTTTTAACAAAATTTTGAAACAATTGAATTTTTGCGTGTCAAACAAATCAAAAGTTGGACATGCGCAGACAAATTATTCGATAGCTGCCAAAAATTATCATAGTATTTGACTAGAATAATTTGGGTGTGTTCGGTATTTCCAAATTAATTCACGATTTTTTATCACAGAATTGGGGCACAGTCTATAAGCGCAACATTTGCATGTGTTACAATCTATGTAAATTATCACCTTGTTTCAATTGCTTAAAGTTAGACACACGGTGAATCTATTAAACCGTATTATAAATCTTTTGTGTTGCTTATTTCATCGTATATTAGAATATTAAATATTCTCCAAAAAATTCCAATTATTACTTCAAAGAATTCACAAAAAATACAAAGTTGTTTGGGAATAATTTTCAAAAGTCAAAAGTCAAAATTATTTTATATGGCAGCCCCTCGACGTCATCGGGAATAAGGCTATTCTGAAAATTTCAAAGCTGTAGCTAGTCGAAAATTCGCTTGTGCGAAAACGCGGCCCTACAGACAAACACGAAACAACCATTTAAAAAAACAACAGAAAAAATTACATTTTTATTAGTATAAATTCTCTATATGCTTCATCCCCTTTACGTATCAAGCTAAGGACCATAGTTTTATTTAGTCTTTTTGTAATTCACAGTTTTCTCAATTTGACTTGTCGTTCAAATGCCAAAACTTCAAAACAATCTCGATTACCAAAACTTCTAAATTTTACGTCGATTATTTACAAAATTTCTACAAATATTAAAACTGCAGATACATTTAAGATTTGAAATGACTTTAACACAATACCGATCCGATCGACTACCATTAAGAATAATCTCATTGAATTTATACGTGTTGATAAATTCAATTGACGATACATTACCGATCCGATCGACTACACCAATACCAATAAACTTTTTGAATTTATACGTGTTGATAAATTCAATTGATAATGTATTATCATCGATCTGATCAACTCCCATTTCCAATAATTCAGGGATGGACATTTCAACGATTTTACTATCTTAATGTATGGATGAAGGCTCAATAAAACACCCTTATCCCCATCTCGTCGACATAAGGGTTGTTATTTTATTAAGTTGAGGGCATTATCTAACCAATCTCATTCACCTGCACTATATCTATCAATCCCTGTGAACTGAGATTCAGTGGTGGACATTTCAACGATTTTGATATCGCTAGAAACATCCTAAATTACATATATTTGTAATAGTTATATGTAAATGGTAGAAAGGATCAATTATTTATTTCTATTATTCATCTCCGTGTTATCGTTAGACGACTTATATTTTTAATAACCATATGATTTATGAGCCTGAGACCACTAACCATTTGACGTAGACGATATATTGAGACCACTGAGACCACTAACCATTTGACGTAGACCGTATATTTTATTTTTTCGAATTGAGAATTGAATTTATCAAGGAAACACACCATAATAAAAAAAAAAATTGTCGGTATGGTTTTTCGGGCTAACTTCACAGACATGTCGCGGGTGCAATCTTGCATTGTGGGAGAAGTTGTAATTTTATAAAGGTTCACATAATGGTGAAATCCATATTCATAAAGCCGTCTATAATGAAATATCGGCTTTTTACAAAAATATGTTGTATTAAATTAGAAACAAACCTATTAACTATAATATGTTAGCTTCTATGTAGCACACAGACCCATAATTATACAACAAAAAATTATATATAGCGTACTAAAAATCTAATATTACTCACAAATCCGTTAGCTGTATGATGGAATAATATAATAATTCGCAAAAAAGCCACAACTAATTTCCTACAATAAGTCTATTTTTGTTATTATAAAAAAAATAATGTATATTTGTGAAATGCTATATATGTGCAGCATAATATTATTATGTATAAAGAAACAGTGGGTTAAAGAAAGCAATAAAAATTAAAATTTTATTTTATCGTTTTTCATTTCCATGAGAATCGTGATTTTTTCTACTGGTTTTTCCATTTTATGTATCTCCGCGCTAATCGAAACAACATTAAAAATTTTATCGTAAAAAATTATCTTGATTTGGTTTGGTGGTGGTGCAACGTCATGTGCGCGAGCCAAAGCGCAATTCATTCATGAATCATGCACGATGACGTTTTGTATACATATACTATACTGTTTTTAAACTGTGCGCGCAGAAACATAATAATTCATAAAATTTAATTATATGTATTATGAACATATGCATAAACATTAACAACTACAATATTGTTCATATAAAAATGAAAAAGCAATAAAATATTTAAATAAATAAATTATGATAAGACAATTAAAGTATTCTCATTGACATGTTGACGCCCTTTCACATATCATTCAACATAATCCATAATGATTTAATTTTTTTAGTTGAAATACATACATATATGTATAATGTAATTGTTGCTGTCGGTTTTTATTCCGTGACCACACAAAAATTGACGAATTTTAAAATGACAAAACAAAAAAATTACAGAACTTCAAGAATTACAATAAATAGTAACACGCAAAGCTTCCTCTCACTTTGATGGAAATGAAAATTTATTTCTCTACGTGTCTATGGATATGGAATAACAACAACACTTATAACGCAAGCCGGTCGAAGTCTTGTTGTTGGATTCAGTTGAACACAACAACAACTATACAACAATAATAAAATTATAAAATTCCATTCTTTTGTGTTTATAGTTTTCTCTGCTGTGTTGTTGTTGAATGCAAAATGTATATTGCACGTGAATAATGTCGCGCATGATTTTTCGCAATAAATCATTTTTTTTTTAAAATTTTTTTTTTTTTTTTTTTTATCTTAAGGCAGCTATTTTACGTATTGTTTTAACAATATATAAGTATTATTTATTGTACATAAATAATAAAACTAAAAATTTTGTAATTAAAATTAGAATAAAATAAAAAAAAGTTGTACCTCCCAACTATAATTGAAAATTTTAGGATATAAATTCATCATACAGTACACAATCGTATTTTATATGCGTACATACATACACTTATAGCTTGCGGTGTTTTAAATTGACAACCAGACACAACACTCTCTAATCACTCACTATATGGATTGATTGCGTAATGTCTGTTGATTTATTGTGATTTGAAAGTTTGAAAGGCGCTGCTGCTATCACACGTACATTTAATATAGTATGAGTAATAACGTTTTCGTTTGTTACTATAGTATATATATATATATATATATATATATATATATATATATATATATATATATATATATATATATATATATATATATATATATACGAGTAGAAACTATAATAAAACAATGAAATGAAATTTATTATCTTTATTAAAGATTGGGCATAGTTTATTACACCGTCGTTATTTTATAAAAATAAAAAAACAATTTCATGTCCAATTATCTATCTCGTTATTTCTGATTTTCAGAGCTTTTACATAAATATACTCGTACATACATAATATTATTCAACAATATGTACGTTAGCCAGATTTCAACAATTTCGAAATGAAAACAATTTATTAATTTTTTGTGTTAGGATACCAATTTTTTTTGTATATGATTTAGTTAAGTCATGACCAATGATTTGTATTGCATGTTCTATTTAATATAAATGTACATATACGTATATATATATATATAAAACAAATCACTTAAAAATAAATTTTAATTGACTGTAATAAAACTACAAATTGATTGTACGTAAGGTTTGAGTCTGGAACCAATAAAACACAAGAATCACGATTTGTTTTAATGAACAGCGATTGTGTTCTTACTCTATTAACTAACAATAATATTAAAATCCTGTTAATTTTGCTTCTATGCTGCGTAATCGATTTCAGTTAAAAATCTATTAGTTGGTGAGCACCCGTTCTAAATCATTTGCCGTTCTGATAAAGTGTATAGATGCGCGCGCCGTGTTCACGAATTTACGTCTGTTTTATAACATGATGCAGTTGGTATCTCTGGTATATGTAGAAAGTTTTGAACATTATATACTTGAGCCGGTTGTTTTGTTCCGCAATAGGACGTTTGCCGTGTTGGAATTTGTTTCTGTTCAATAAAATCAAATCATATTCGGACTTCGTATTAAAATTAAAGGAATTATTTTTAATTTAAAAGGCATCTACTTTTGATTTTTTTTAATTAACATTTTTTATCATTATTTCGGTTATTAATGTTAAAATGTAGTTATTAGAATTAAAAACAATTAAAAATTAGAAAATAAATTTAAATTATTTGTGTCTAAAATTAAAACTTTTTATATTCTAAATTAATACCTTTTGAAGTTTCAAGCATTTATTTAAATAATTTTTATTATCTTAAAATTGTCTATTCAAGAAGTGTGTGTCAGTGTTGCTAATTTAGCACTATCTAATTTATTTTAGCACCATAACAATCAGTTTTGCAATTTTTGCAAAAATTTTTATAAAATGTGGGTATTATCGAGATTAATTGTTAATTTCCATAGTTTATTTTTTTTTGCCACGAGTCATAAATTCGAGAGAATAAACCGACCTTATTCGAATATTTATGCTATAAAACCTACTAGATTTTTCTACATTTCCAACAAATTAACAGTTAACCTTAACGTTGGTGACCACGAATAGGTAATCTTGAATATCAACATATTGAGCGCCTTTCGTTTTCTCCTACCCTGTTTTTCAATGTTTTGAACTTCGGATCAATATCGGTCATAACTTTCCGATGTACATATGAAGATCCAAAATAATTGAATAGAGTTGAATAAAGCATTTTAATTGATTCTGATCCGACATAAAAGCCTATTTGATATTTGTAAATTATCTGATCTTTTTACAGAACAAGAAGTTGAGCTTTCTGGTAACAAACTTTCAATTGTCCATCCAATTGGAAATTAAGTTTTTAATAATTTTATTCATATGGCTTCCGCTATTAAAGAACCAGTGTAAATATTTTATTTATTTCCGATCCACGAGATAAACGTTATACTTATGATAAGATGAGCTTTTAAGAAAAGTTTTACAACTGTCCTAAAAGTTCAGGCATTTGTAAGCATGCGCTTCTATAATTAAAAAACAAATATTTCATTTCACTCTGATCTGACATAAAAGCTATGCCTTAACAAAGTTGAGCTTTTTAAACTAAGTTTCATAATATTGTCCTTTGAATTGGAAATCAAATTTTAGATTATTGAATTTTCTGTTTATTTAAAAAGAACATAAAAACATAAAAGCTATTTAATAGAAAATTGAGCTTTTTGAAAAAAGTTTCTTATCTACCGTTCCAATTTTAAATTAAATTTTTAATATTCATAATCGTTTGCTCGTAAATTAAAGAACAAACGTATATATTCTAATTGATTCCGATCCAACGAAAACTTCGTTTATAAAAAATGAGCTTTTTATAAAAAAATTTCACAATTGCCCTTCTAATTGGAAATTATGGTTTTTTATATTTGTTTGCCATTTGCTTTTGTTATTAAATAACACGTGTAAATTTTGTATTCAATTACGATCCAACATAAAAGCTTCTTTATGAGCAAATGAACTTTTCGAAGAAAGGTTTTACACTTGTTATGTTTTGTAACTGTTTGTTTCTCTAAATTAAATGATAAGCTTATTTATTTTTATTGATTCCCGACATAAAGGTATTTTATGAAAATCTGAGCTTTTTGAGAATATTCAGGTTTCAACGTCTCTTCCAATAGCAAATTTTTATTTATGAAATTTTATTTAAAGAATAAGGGGAAATATTTCAATTGATTCCAATCCGACAAGAACGTTCTATTATGAAAAGATGAGCTTTTTGTAAAAAAGTGTATTTTAATTTTGATAATTTTAAGTACAAGCTTCTTTTATTAAAGAACAAATAAAAATAGTTTGTTAGATAGATTCCAATCTCCGACAGAAAGTTAAGCGTTTTCATATTTATAATCACTTATCTATCGATTTATCGATTTATTGCGTCAAACGTTTGATGTCGTTTAATTAAAAATGGTGATGTCAATCGGCCGGCAAGAAGCTGCGATTTAACACCGTTGGACTATTTTCTGTGGGGCGCCGTTAAAGACAAGTGTTATGCCGACAAACCAGAGACAATTGAGCATTTGAAGGCCAACATTCGTGATGCCATCGCCGAGATACGACCCCATACACTCGAAAAAGTGCTCAAAAATTTGTCCGATCGAATGGGGTACTGTGAGGCCAGCCGCGGCAGCCATATGAATGAAATGAAGCGAAGAAACCCTTTCTACATTCGCATTGTGTCTAAAAATGCAAAATACGTATTAACATATTTTTAAAAACTAGGAATACAATTTTTCAACTCTCTGAAATAATCTGACCATCCTTGATGTGCTAGTAAACCATTTCATGATATATAGTCGAATTGTAAATTTTTTGAAATGAAATCCTTTAAATTGCCGAATTAGTCGAATAAAAAAATCATTAAGCACTCTATATTGTCAATCTAGCACTATTTTGACATCATTCTGGCACCCACGAAAAATAATAGTTGCCAACTTGCCATCTTTTGAAAAAGTCAGAGGAGGACAGTATACAGTATAATAAATATTTTTCTTTTGGGATTTAGAAAATCTTAATGAAAGAATTAATTTAATCTTGGAGCTTTTCAACACTAAAATGCATTTAAATGCATTATTTAATCTTAGAGGTTTTTTAAGATTTTTTATTAATGGTTCGAATGATTTTTCTTATAGCAGGTGCTCCAAATGGTCTCCTCTAATTTAGGAAAATATATATGAAGGTATTACATATCAAACTACTTTTCTTTAACGACTGTATCTCAGTAAATATTGAATATGATTTGAACGTCCTCCTCAAGAAGGATCTTTTGCTCAAAATTAATCACCCCATAAAATACTTACACTTTATAATGATAATAACCTCAGAAATGTACATACTTATGTGTACATAAAACAAACAAATGATTTCACAGTGTAAATGCGGAATACACTGTTGATATTCTATTTCGGTACCGTCGGAAAAATTCAAATAAATAAATCGAGGAAACTGTTATGCCTATGAGGCCACTTATTTCATCTTATAAACTTGAGCGCTTCGTATTTCCCGATATAGATATTTATTGTGAAACTGGAAAAGGGACAAATCGCCGTACAGACTTTGACCGCGCAACTAGAAAGATAATAACTGATCGTTACTTTTGGTCCAACATGAATAAAGACGTTAACCTCTGGACACAGTCCTGTCTGTCATGTCAAAAATCTTAAATACAAAGAACACGAAATCGGAATTTGAACATTTTAAACCTCCATCCGGTTGTTTTGAGCACATTCCCTTGGACATCGTTGGACCTCTCCCACCATCAAATGGATATACCTACATCCTTAAGGCTGTCGATCTACTTACATAGCCTTTCCTAGTTTTGGGTTCTTTCACCTGACAGCTCAAATACAGCGCAATCTGTTTTGAATAAATTTATAATGTTTAAATGACTTGGATGTTTCGGTTTCAAAGGTCAAGTTTAACTCTTCGCCATTGACGTTTGCTTCTGAACTACACAACTTTAATTTATATTTTCATTTATATGAGATGTACATTCAATTAAAATTAGATGTACATTCAATGAAATTAATTTAATATTTTATGAGAAATAGTCCTTTTTCTGAGAACATCTGATAGCTGCATTCCAATGTATGTACTCAAATTTTCAATTTTGATCTGCATAAAAGTAGTAACAATTGTTGCTGTAAATAGTGTGGTGGTTTCCTATCCTATAATGCATCAACTGTTAATTTAATTGGGGACAGTGCATTGCATATATTATTTAACAACTGTTCCTTGATTCAACAACAGAAGATTTAAATCTTTTAAAGTAAGTTTTATGAATTCGCATAGTAAAACTAACTGAAGCACCGTTTTTGTACTTTTCGTGAATATTTTTAAACCCGGGTTGCAAGTGGGAAACCTTGATTTTTGGGTTCAACAAATTTGAAGAAAAACTCGAGTTTTTGGGACCGGGTATACCCACACCCAGCCTGCAAATTCTACCTATATAGAAATTTTGTGCAAGTTAAAGCGCGAATTACATGGAAAACTGAGTTTACTATAAGTTTACTGAGAGGGTGCTACAAACAAAATTCCCTTAGAGTGACAAAGACAAAAAGTTCATGTATTTTAGTTTTTTGTAACAAAGTATTACTGTTAAAACTTTAACAACGTAGCAACATAACCTACAAAAAATTATTTAATGAACTTTCTATTTTGATGCTTGTTGTTCTATGTATACTACATATATAGATCAAATGTTTCAATTTGACTCGAACAGATGCCGGGATTTTCGTTAAATTCGCATGGAACAAAAAATTGCAGTAAAATAATTAATTTTAGCAGTCGAGTCTACCTACTAATAGTTTACAAATGTCATTTTGCTATACAAATCTAACAACCGAAAGATGAATTGATGTTCGGCAAATATTATATTAGCACACAAGTTTTTGTAAATCTGCTTAACTTACTGTAATGACAGTAACACTGTTAAAAACAGTCAGTATTATTTACTGAGATGATTTTTTGTCTCATCTCACAGCCGTTATATATATTTGTTTCTTACTCGTATTTAACTGAGCATAAACATTTTTCCATGAAATTCAAGCGTTAGTAAAAAATCGACCAAACTGTATTATAATACATACACAAGTGAATGCGAAAGGAGCTTCATATAAAATCATTGCCAATTATTGTCGTGTGTGAAGTATAACTATCAACGTTAATTTGGCGCTTGTTTATGTTGTTTTGCGATATCGTTGGCTCATGCGATGTCTGTTTGGGTTTCTTCTATGGTATCTTCTCGCATTGTCCATTGTCGTTAATCGACAAATGATCTCCCATTAAATGGTTCAGACTCCGTGCTTGTTGATTGTAGCAATTGGCACTTCTTAAAATGAATTATAATTAGATGTTGAATGTCGAAATTAGCTCTGGCACTAGACAGCCTCCCGCCCAATCGTAGTAATCCGTCATTGTCTATTATCAGTTTGTTTGATTTTAAATTGAAAAATATTATCTGTATGGCATATTACATACAATTCCTAGGGTTTTGATAGTTCCTTTCGATTGTGTGGTCGTCTTTATTCTGATGTTCATTATGTATTCTTTTTGGTATTTCATAGTGGGATTATCTGACTTAGATGGTAAGCCACTTGGAATGCACCATTTTCTAATCGTTCTCGACTTCTTCAATTTCTCAAAATCTTGGTAAGTGCTTCTCAAATTCGATATGTGATACCATTGATTTTATTTGATGATGTGAGCATTTAAGTTTTTCGTTACACAATTCATCCCAACTACTTTTGCGGTATTGTTTTTTCTGGACCACCATTTGTAACATTGTACTGGTAGTAGTTTCATTAGTTTTTGAAATACTAAAGCATTAAACTGCATCTCATATTCGATTGGTCCGGCGGGTTAAATTTTGAGGTTCACTATTTTCCATATCCCCCAATGTTGTAGTCACCGCAACTCCAGCTTTTTTGCGTGTATTTCTGCCCTTCAAACTTCATTCATTCAGTAAAGATTAACAATTTACAATTATATGAGGACTTGAGGTGTGATTGAAATGGCTTTGTACCAAAAATTTAATTCTTTAAACGTTTATATATACTTATGTAAGTATGTTATGGGAAAAATTATTAATTGTTGATCGCTGGTATTTTTTTTTAAACATAACTCTAACTTTAATGTTTTGAAAAGGTATCTACTTTGGCTGTAGTAACTGATCAAAACATTATAGTACCAAATAATTTTAGACAGTAGAACTGAGTTAAACTCCAGACGGAACACAAGTTTCATAATTTTTAAAGGGATTCAGCTAATAAATCATTTTTACTTACCAATGCTAGACAGTGAAAAGCATGATTAAAGACCTTAGGGCCAGAACTCAAATCTTGCGACCCATGGATTTTGCATCTTCTATTCAAACAAAATGAACTATGAAGCTATACAACAATATCGCAATGAACCCATCAAAATGTGTTCAAAAGTATCGCACGTGATAACTCCAAAGGTCGAGTGTATGTTTTGTAATAAGCTACTTTCTTTAAACAAGTTCTTTAAATTTCAAAGATGTACCATTAAATCGTAAACATCTCACCTCAAAACACAAACTGTGTACCAATTGCTCTAGAGTAGGACATTCCGCAGGTAACTGCTCTGCAACAACTACATGCTTTATTTGCAGAGAGATCCATCATACAATTTTACATGACGACAACAGTGGTTAGCATCGGCCAGCAATAAACACCGCTATGGCATTCTCTGTGCCCTGATTCATCAAAACGTCTCGACTTACAAATTTACACAAATACAAGGTTTACCAGTTATTATGTCAAAAACGATTACGCTAGGCAACATTCATAACGTTCAGACATTGTTAGATTTAGGATCAAAAACAACATTGAAGCGCAGCCATGCATTCTTTACCTTAAACGGCTTAGCTTCAATTTTAGCAGGCGGAAGAGTCAATCTTAAATTAATCTCCCGATATGACACAACCCAATGCATAGTAGTAGACGCTTTAGTATATTGAGTAAGCTTACTAACTTATTATTTACCTCCTCAGGCAGCCATAGTACAGTAATAGAATAAGGCTCAACTTGACGGTATTTGCCTTGCTGATCAAAAGTGAATGTTAAGAACACTTCACAAGAACGCATTAGTTCGTAAATGTACGTTATTTGATGATTATTAATGATGCGTAAATTCAAAACAACGTGCAGCTCAAATAGGAATATATCAAATTCAAGCGAGAATAAGAGACAGTTAGTTACGTATGGCACACATTACTGAGCGTGCAGTATTACATGAGTAGAACAAAGTATATTATTTACCACATCGTTCTGAGTAGGACTAAAATTATTTGACTTGCTCGGTTGGTTGTCTCCAGCAATAATCGCATTCAAAATATTGGTTTAGTTGCTATGGTGGATAAAAATTAGATTATGGACATGACCAGATCATATTAATCGAATATGGTGCTCTACAAGAAACAAATTAACATGTCTTTCTGGTATACGCATTCCACGATATCTTCTATAGTCAGTCCACTTACTAGTGTACAACTACATGGTCTCTGCGATATTTCAGCAGTGTTCATTTATTTGCAGCTAAAACAGGTCTCACCATTAAATCAGCTGTCAATTGGAATTGAGCTATCTAGAGCTGTGCTGTTAACCAAACTAGTGCAGAAAGCTGCAATAATTTTCATAGCCAACATTATATTGGCATGTTCCCAAAAGTTCCAAGAATAATATTGTTTCACTTCTAATTGTGCGAGTACAGGTTTATCACCCAGGGAACTGGTTAATCATAAAATCTAGAGGAATGGTGAAACATACGTGCAACAATCAGCATTCGAACTTCGAAAACCTCAAATTGAACCCACCACCATCGAAAAACAGAAAACCGCATTAGTTGCAACGATGTCCTGCTTTTTTACAATCGAAATTTCGCCGATAAAAGGTCTTATCAATATGTTTGCATCGTATAAATTAATGCTATGGTATTCAGTACCTGCGCTCGCTTTGCCGAATTATATGGTTGAATGAAAAAGTACCATGCATAACCATCCAGCATCTGCAGAGAAGCAACTTTTAATATTTGCCTCCCAATCCATCAACGCTTTAATTGACTGTCCAGAACAGAATATTGAATGATCGTGTCAGAAGTTGTCTTTAATAAGTTGAGTAGATTATAGGATAATTACCCGCACCGTATTGGGTAACACATATACGTCCATTCGTGATTGTTGCAGTAGACTACGCATATCCCTATCACGATAAGTCCAAGGCAGGGTCAAACTTCCAAGAGGACGTAGGCGTACATATGCATGTTTACTTGTATAAGGGAATTAGGGCTTTATACCTCTAAATAGTTGGTGATCTTTCTACAGATGCAAACCCATAGTGAAAAGATAGCTGAGGTAGCTAATTTATTCACACAAAAAATAGAGTAGCATATCATATTTCCATTAGCTACACATTGACAAACTAATTTTCGTCCACTAACACAAAGACAAGACTTGGACATTTTAACCCAACATTTATGTAAGAAGATTTGTGACTCGCGAACTTGACAAGCAAAACTTAACTGACATGGTTTTTATTATGAATTTTAAGAAGGCTTAAACGAACGTAATTTGTAGTTTATCTTAAAACAAAAAATGTGTAAATCAAATTTAAATTTTAAGGCCATGCTCGAAGTAAGCACGTCTTTCGTATACCGTCAATCACTAATAATTCCTACTGGAGAACTACAGGCAAGCAATTTTCTACTTTGTCTAGTACCAACGATATTCAACTGTTGCATTTAACACCATAATAATAGTAAATTAAAACAAAAATATTACGATACAACTTTAGATATAGATAATAAGAAACAATATAGGTAATTAATGTACACACATTACATTATATATAGAAATTAAATTTTAATGATTGAATATATAGGCGAAGAGCTGGTTTTTGTGTTGGCTTTTATGTGCGGTTTATGTATATATAAGTAAATAAGTACGTATTGCAAAAATATAATTGGTATAAATATAATGAAAATACATGTACAGTAGATTGGCGGATTTATTGTTTAAGATATAAAAATTATATTTGGATTTGCTTTATGCGCTATTTCTAATATTAAAAAAAAAAATTAATGTATTTTTGAAGTACATATTACATTAATAAAGTTTTACTGATATATTAATTGATTAATGGTTACAATTACAATTTATTTATGCGGTACAAATAATCATGTAGCTTTCAATTTGTAATAACTAGATGAGTAGTGCGGTGATATAGTAATAAAAACACGGGCATGCTATAAATATAACTGAAATCAGATTCCCAATTTTCTATATTCTGCAAGATTGGTGAAAGATGACAATTCTTCTACGACTGCTAATTTTGTGAAGAAGTAGAAAATCTTCCAAAAATCATTGATCTTCACTGCATTATTTTTAGTTTTATCTGCTTCACGTTCAAAGGTGCTTCTGCCAATAATATTTTCTAAGGCTCACAATATTACTGTTAAAAATTCAAACCTATATGAATATGTTCAATGAAAAGCCAAATTTCCGAACACGGCCCTTTGAAAAATTGTGAAGCATTTCTCTTGGGTCATAAATTACTTGTTTAATGTTTTGAAGTATATGGCAATTAATGCTTCGTATTTCCCAAAATTATTATATGGACTCCGTTGATTTAAAATTTCTAGGTAATATACTCGTATATGGCACATAATTTATTGTTTCCATAATTCGAACAGTCGGAATGGATGATTAAAAAGTTAATGGCAGACCAATCAGCTTTAATTTGAGCCAACCGGTTAGATGTCACATTGATATGAAAAAAGCGAGGAAAGATGCAAAATCGAAGCTTTTATAGAAGGAGGAGCTACCATTTTGATAAATCGGTATGCGATATAATAATTTTATCAAATTTCCGGTTATTTACATAAGTAGTACAAATACAACCAGAGGCCTTAAAAAGGCATTACGAGAGGTATGTAGACTATAGTAAAGGGCTCCAGTATTATTTCTACAAAAGGCTTACTGGAGCGGTCTAAAAGTGAGTTTCACTTAAATGTATCGCAAACACGATGTTTTAGACTCTAAAATTACATAACATTTAAGTCAGTTCTTAAAGTAACTATAGTTACCTACTACTGGTATACGACTCGTCATAAAAGCAACGTGAAATGGTAAAGGAAAACTTGAGCCGCGACCGTTCCAAGGAATTTGGATAATAAATAATAAATTATTAATTTGGACTTTGGTATTAATTTGTGGTATAATAAAACATTGTTCATTAACGGGTGATTTTGATGGTCCAGATGAAATTCAACATTATCATTCGGTTAGATCCAATCTAGTCTACTTGTCAAAATAAATTTTTAGTAATTTAAGTCTAATATAGTAGAGGAGTTCCCCGTCGGGAACCTCTTTATTAGTCTTTCATCGAGAAGAGCGCTGGGCTTTCCAACAGGATCGTTAATTCTGAGCCTGATCAATTTTTTTTTTTTTTTTTTAATTGGGCGGAGTATTTCAGCACTCAATGCCACTTACGGACACACGGTGCAATACCCGGACAAACACATATATTTACACATTAAAAACACCCAACTACTGTGATTTTCGGTAACCACCGGGAATCGAACCCGAGACCCTCGAATAACAAAATAAGCGCGCTACTTACCGTGCTAACGAGGGCGGCAAAAATAAAATTTTAGCGTTCGCACAACTATTTTGATTTATTTATTGAAGAGCTTGTATACGTATAGTTTACCACAAAGTTTACTCTTAGTCTTTAGCATAAAATTCATATTGAAATTGACTTGTAATTTAATTTGCAATGTAATCAATAATTTAAATTTGATTTAAATTCGAATTAAATATAGATTTGCAGTTTGTTTAATATTTTTGAATGAAACATAGGTTTTGACTTTTAATTTGGTATGAAATAATTGAGAATTAAAAAAAAATCTTTATGTTTGACACACTATTTAATTTTAAAAATCACTGTGAATTTAACAAATTTTCACTCGCATTTTTATTTTATTTTTTTTTAACACCTTTATTGGTATGGCTACTACAATCTGAAACATTATATCGATTAATATTCGATTAATGTTTTGTTCATTGTAGGTATTGTCTGCAGTGTAGAGAAGGTAGAGGAGGGGTCCTAATACGCTTCCCTGAGGAACTTCCGCTAGCGTCTGATAAAAGGACACGTTTCTTCATGGATGACTCTGAATTTGCGATCAGAAAGGTATCATTCACGCAGCTGGCAATAATTTTGTGGTAACATTTTGCTCATCTTGAATGTTAATCCCTCGTGCCAAACCCTATCAAAGGCCTGGGATACATCCAAAAATAAAGCGGGCCAATATTTCTTTTCTTCTAACGCTTGCTCTATCAGCGTAGTGATTCGATGAACTTGATCTATTGTGGAGTGGTTACTCCTAAATCCAAATTGAAAATCAGGAACGTTTACCATTGGCGTTTCAGAAGTAGCTTTTCAAACAGCTTTGATAAGGTCGGGAACAGTGAGATTGGTCTGTTCGATGTTACTTCTTCATCCGGTTTGCCTGGTTTCTTCAGCATAATTATTAGGGCCGTTTTAAAGCATGTGGGTACATATTTCAACCTCATACAGGCATTAAATAAGTATGTGATCATGATGATTGCTTTGCGTGGTAGTTCCTTGAATAGACCCGGTGATGTTTCATCAATTCCTGGTGCTTTTTTTTTGGTTAAGATTTTTGTCGATTTCTTCGGCCATTTCCATTAGCTTGACCCTTTTAAAATCCTGACTTAGTTGATAAACAAGTGTTATATCGATATTGGATTGAATGTCATGGGGTTGAAATACTGTTGCTAGGTGTTGAGCAAAGAGTTCCGCTTTTTCTTTGTCTTGTCGAACACAACTCCCTTGAGCATTGTGGGTGGTATCCCAGCCACAGGTCGTTTAAATTTCATGGTGGCTTTCCATAACGAGTAGTCTTTACCCATTTCTGGACCTAGCCCGCTTAAGTAGTTGTCGAAGTAATCTTATGACTTTGTTACTTATCCGATTGAAGGCTGTTTTGTCGATTGGATATCTGGTGAGATGCCATATTCTCCTTGCCTTTCTTCTTTCCTTGATTTGTTCCCTGTTCTCAGCAGGGTATGTGACTTCCATGTTCGCTTTTTCCTTTAATTCTGGAGTTGCGAGGCTGGCGGCCTTTCGAGTGTATTCAATGAAATTCCTTGTTTTATATTCCAATTCTTCATTACTTTTGATACTCACTTTTAATCCAACTAGCTCTTCTAACTTTTCTCTGAACAGTTTCTAATCCGTAAATTTATTAGTAAGGTTTCGCTTTTTTTGTTTTTTGATTACTATAGCACTTAATGACAACATTACAGGAATGTGATCAGATGTTAAGTCGTTAATCCCCTCGGCTCTAGTGTAACTGGATGAAATAACCTTTATGATAAAGAAATCAAGTAGATCTGGTATTTTACCTGCATCCTTTGGCCAATACGTTTACCCTCCTGGAGGCAAACATTCACATTTGTTTTCATGAATGGCATTGAACAGAGCATTTCCTTTTCCAGGAGAAATTATCCTAGAACTCCAAGCAGTATGTTTTATATTGTAGTCCCCTCCAATAATAAATCTTGAACCTAGTTCATTGAAGTCGTTATTAAATTGAAACTTCGTTGTTGTATGCCGTGGAGGACAGTATGCTGCCGCAATATTAAGATCTGCGCCATTATATTGGATTGAGATAACTGTTGCTTGCATATAGCTTTCCCGAATATCCTCTTGTTGATTATGTTTGATATTATTTTTAATTAATACAGCTGAACCACCTCTAGCTCTTTCACTAGGATGGGTTGTCCAGTTGGAATTGAATCATTTTATTCTAATAAAACTTTTGCTAGAGAATTGCGTTTCAGCGCAATATCTATATTGTTTCTATGGAGAAATATTTCCAGTTCCTGGGCTCGTTGGTTGAGCCCATTGGCGTTCCAAGTTACAACGCATAGGAACGAGTTAATCATTTTTGTGTATGCTGACTTTTTTACTTGGCGGATAGAAATTAATTTCCAGTTTTGCCACCCTTTCTGCTAAGTGACCAAGTGTCTGTTGAATTTGACTGAGCATTTTAATGATTTCAATGTTATTATACTCGTTATTAACTTCTGGGAGTTTGTTGTTTTGGTTTAAGTCATTAGCTGATTTGGTGATTTGCGCATAAGAAAATCCAACTGTGGATGGTGTAATTGTTGTTTGAGGTTTAGCTGCTTTGGTTTGTAATCGATGTACTACGCTTGTTCTATTACTCTGTTGACTTTTAATTTTGTTCCGATATACAGGGCATCGTTTATAATTTGCAGAATATCCTTCTTGATAACAAAGAGCACATGAAGGTCCGCTATCTGTTTGTTTTTTGCATTTTGTTCTGTGGTGATCTTTAGCACATTTCACGCATTTGTTTTGACGATAGCAAAAACTCTTGGTATGTTCGAGCTGTTGACAATTTGTACATTGTAGAATTCCCCTTGTCTTGTTAGGTGGCTCAATTTTTAGTGTACAGTATGCAAGTTTCTTGATGTTGAATACTTCTTTATTGTTGTATTTTTGTTTTAAATCGATGTAAAACAATGGAAAGTGTTTTCTGATTTTTACACAATCAATTGTAACCATTTTGAATATGTTGGTAAGACCTGCGACTTCATGTCTCATTTTTCCTATGTTTGCTTTAATTTCATAATGACTAACGGATGATGTTAGGCCTCTGATAACCACTCTATAAGCGTTTTCACTCTTCAGCTTATAGGTGTGATTTTTTAGTTGGTTGCTGGGTTCATTTTTTAATTCTTCCAACAGTTTTTTGACATTTCTGTAGTCATTTTCATTTTGAACGGTAATTTTAATGTCGCTGTTTGAAAGTGCCTTAAAACTAACTGGTTCAGTAGTGGTTTTTATAATTTTTTGTCGAAAATGTCCGAAATTGTTGATGTTGCTCACGTTAATGGGTGGAGGCAGTGGTATTTTTTTGTTTTTCTGTACAGTGTTATTGTTCACACTTTGTGTAGTATGTTTTGGAGGCGTTTTTGTTTTTGTGCATTTCTGTTTCAAGTTTTTTGGTATTTCTGTTATCAGTACTTCCAACTTCGTTTTAAAGTTCTTCCTCACCCGTGCAATATCCGTCTTGACTCAGAGCATTGAATCTATTATTCTGTTGAAAAACTGGAAATTGCCGCAGCAACCAGTTGGAATTATTTGAATGATCATGTTGAACGGTTGATGGCTGATTTTGGTTAGAAGGCAAATTTTTAACTCGTGCTGAATCCTCAGCTTTATTTTTAACATTTTCTTTTAGTGTAGAGTTTTCTTTCTTAAGCTCAGCAACTTCGTTGCTCAGCTGCACGATTAGTTTCTCCATTTTTTGAAATTTATTCAACATGTCTCGCTATTTATAATATTTGTTGATGTACTCGGAATTTGTTCTGACACGGTTGTTTTTTTTTCAGTGGAGACTGCGTCTTTTGCAAATATGAATTTGTTATTTTTCATTGGAGATCTGAGCGTCATAGAGCTCCTTTGGAATGAAAATTGTTCCTCGTTATTCATTTGACCGACAGGATTTGATATTCCCTGGTTATGCACCAGATTGTTCTCCTCAGAATCCATAGAGGCCAATCTCCATAGAGCGTGGATTTACCAATGTTGATATTGGGGTACCACCTTAATTTAAAATGACAAAAAACTCATCGACCCAATAATTTTAGCCGGGATTGTATATAAAATAATTTAAAAGCTAACACTGCACTAATAATTTTTCCACAATATGTACTTAAATAAAATAATTAAAAAAAAACTACTATCACTGCACTTTTTGACTATTTTTAATTTTATCGCTTACTTCATCGATTTCACGCCCAAACCCCACAACGATTTGAAAGTCGCATTTGAGTAAGAATTTTATTTTATTCCGACTTAAATCTAGAAATTTAAGACTTAATTTAAGACTTAAATCTAGAAAAGTTCCTACCATGGAATTTGAATTTTCAAGAGTTTACAAAACCGGCTTGATGTTATAAATAAGTGGTACCATTATTAATAAAAGGAATGTGACGAATGGATCCTTCAAAGGCTCACATCGATATAAAAATGACGAAATCTGAATTAATCTACTGTTTCATGTCCTCCGATGCGCCAGTCCCATACAAATTGAGCAAAAGTTGTAGTCGATAAAGTTAGTGTATTTGCTCAACACATTAGTATTAAAACACCGTAAAAAATTGATAAATATCTAAACATCATTTAAAAATAACACTAACTTGGACCTGATAACAGGAAAATACTTATTCAATTAAAAGCATACATTTCCAATGTAATAATGAGAACAGTGGCATATTTTGTAATGAAAAAACCATTGTATAAGCTCATATCGGCCAACACAGCTTAAATATTATATCAAAACAAGAGAAAGGAGTAATGGTGGATCAAGCCGTATGTCTGAAATCGTGAGCGCACCAATATCAAGAATTGCAAATGCACCGTGGTAAATTGTATACATTGATATAGTTTCGCACAGTGTGATTTTGAAATTTTGAAATTTGTGTACAATCTGAAAGATACTTAAAAGTTTGACTCTAAATATTAATATATTTCAACTGGATTACAATCCGGAATGAATTTAAAATTTCACCAGTGTTGTCAAAATTTGGATATACAATTTAGTATTTTACATTTGTGTTTTTCATACATTATTTTCTAAAACAATTAATAGATAGATAAATATATTTTAAACCTAAAATTAAATTTTTTTTTGTATAAAATGAAGAAGTAGCTCCCATTAACAGAAATAAAAATAGCAAAGTTTTACGGAATATCTGCAAAGGCATATTTCAGTAGTCAAATGCACAGTGAGTAAAATTATTTGTCAATATTTATGAAGAAAATATTGAAATTGTAATGCAATGTACATTTATTTTAGATTTATCGAAAATTTCCGTTGGAATAAAGCAGTATTTAAGTATGTAGTAAAGGAACTTAAAACCAAATTACACGGATTGTTTTGTTGGTATGGTTCAGCCAGCGGTCTCTGTTTATTTTATGCTCAAAATGAATAATTTAATTTAAAATGAGCGAGGCTGAGGTCAATGTGGCAAGAATGTCGTTTTATTCTAAAACTAAAATTCCTGGTGTGATAGATGAGACACATATAAAAATTGCAAAGCCAGAAGAAAGTCTTCATCTATTTTACAACCGTAAAGGTACCTATAGTCTCAATATCATGTTAATAGCGATCATAAATTAAAACTTCAGATGCTTCGCATGATTTTTTTATGTGGAGAAATGATGATGCATTTTTAAAATATTAGCAACAACGGTGATAGGAACCAAAAAGTACCCGGTACATGATGATACATACTTCCAAATTGAATAAATTTCTTCTAATTGGACTTTAAATATTTGGTTGGCTTTTTTTTGGCGGTCGCCTAGTTTTTCAACTAATTGTGACTTTACTTTAAATTTTTATTCTAAAATTCAAGTCATATCTATTCTCAACATTTCTCCAAACTGATATATAGTTAAGTTCTAGTTTATTGAACTTAGCAGAAAAAAAGATTTGATTTTCTTCAGTAAAATGTTCGTTTGATCACGACATTTGGAGAAGCATCCTCGCATTAAACATAAACTAGGCTAGAGAAAGCATACTATACGCCCATTTCTTTCCTCTCGTGATGATCAATCCCGAAAACAACTAAAGAGTACTAAAATATCTAAAATTAATCAACTATCACAAATTTTAACACCAAATTTATTAAAATAATATCTAACGATCAGAATTGTGGATTACCATACTAAATACAAATTTCTGTAATAAAAATTCAAAAAAATTGATGAAGATTTCAAGATTTCAAGTCAAGTTTTATAGTCTAGACAAGATCGTGTATTATAAATTTATTGCTTCAGTTCTAGAAAATCTCCAAATAATTTTATTCGATTTTGATGTGTTATCTTAAATTTAGCTCAATTTGTAGTTACAATATTATATCGTCAAATTTTGATAATTATTAATCGATTCTATTTTTTTTGTAGGGCAGTGAACCCAATTCTTATAATATATAATTTGACCCGCCTTATCGACACACGTTTTGTTGTACTTCGGTACCAGTTCAATTCAAAATTATAAAAGAAGAAACGAATTCTATATGCGAAAACACAATTAAACATCACATCAAATGATCCCTATCACTGACAAAGTTAGCTAAAAATTTAAAATCTTACGTATAATCGCAAATTATTTAATTGTTAATTAGAAAATTTATAAGCTACAGATTAATACAATTTAATTTTTTAAATTATTTGTAGTATTTTGTTATTATTAGTATTATTTGTTTACTAGAAACAGACCGGCAGAATGATAATCTGCTGTACCAACCAGTGGTAGAACTTCACATTTTTGTTTCGTTGCAAAATTTTAGTATCAGCCCGGAATGTTCCCAAACAAATTGATATTTTTTTATGTGGTTTCATTAAATTTGATAAATTTTCATAATTCCCAAAATGTCATAAGACAATTTTATTATTTATAATTTTCAATTCGTAATATTCCTTTAACACCTAAATTGTGAAGGTCAACATTTCGAATTAATAAATTCCCCAAATATTGAATCCCAGATTTTTACAATTGCTAATTGTTTGCATCGTCGATTGTCCGCTTTCGGGGAACTCCCAAGTTATTTCATAGTGCTAATATATTACTCCTTCATTCAGTGGCGAAAATGCAACTTGCGTATTTGCACCGGCCCCAGTGCTGTGAAACTCTCGCTTATTGTGAGCCAGTTTTTGTTCTTAAAACGGATTTATAATCGCTCTATTTGGTCATGCAACCAGACCCAAGATGAGAATTCCAAAACAACCTCTGGACACCCTGTCTAAAACCTAATCACCTTACCATATGAAATTCTTTAAATAAATTAAAATTATTTTTGTAAGACGTATAATTATTAATTTTTAAATTATTGGTTAGGATTAATTTATTAATTATATTTCAACAAATTGTATAAAGCAATCTTAAGATTAATGAAAAATTATCCATCTTATACAATTACGAAATGGCTCATATTCTAAATTTCATGTAGCTTGCACTTTCGGTTTGCCGTTTTACCGGGCTATTAATTTGTGTTACCATCCTAATAGAGAAGTTCAATGCTTCGTATCGGTATTACCATTCTATTTTTGTTGTCTCTCTCGATTTGCGTTTCCAAAAGTTGGAAATGATATTTTAAATTTTGGCAGTTTACTTTTCAACCAATTTTGATTTGTCGTGTAAGCGGAATATTAATTTCGGTTACCAATCTATAATAAAGGACTTCTATGCTTTGTATCATTTGGTCATATTTTATGTGGGATCAGGTTGTAAATAATTTAAATCCTCACCCATGTTTTATTCGTATGAAATGGCCCATATTCAAAAATTTCGGGAATTTTAATTTTCAGCCTTATTCCATATAAAATATGACCTGATACGAATCATAGAATTTCTAATATAATTTTTCTGCTGAACCGCAGTACATTCGGCGAATTATATAATCGACTTGATTGTTTCACATCGATTGTTCCATATACCATTTTCAATCTTGGAATTCGAAATTTTTTGTGTGTAGAATGCTGTGTTCAGGGATCCTATTAAGGCTCTACTTTACTCAATTTGCAAAAACATGTGTATCTTATAAATCGTTTTATGGCCACATAAACTTAGGCATTGACTTAATTTGTTTTTTATAGCAAAGTTAAATATATTTGCAAGCGAGTAACACACGTTGTTTTTTAAATTCGCAATAGTTTTCTCCAAATTGCGTTTCAAAGTTGATGAATTTTTGACAAAAACCATTCACTCACAAACCAAATTTATCAATATTTTTCCACTAATCTGTAAAAGTTTTATATTTGGGTACGTCCAGGAAGATATTATCTAGCGATTAACACACGTTTTTATAAAAACTCGTTCTAATAAGCGAGAAAATTGAAAATTTAATTGAAAACAATTTTATATCGATAAGCTGACAAATCAATTTATTGACAAAAATGTATCTTCGATGTAAAAATGGTTTAGGAATCAACTAAATATCGTGTATTTTTTAGTTCATCCCTTTTTAATTAGATGTCATAAGTAGCAAAAAAACAAATTTTTCCATGGAATATTTTTTAATTTTCGATAGCGGAGATTTACACTATTTCAAATATTATTTTAGACGCATGTTTTGGCATTTAAATATCGACATCAATTTTGATTATTGTTCTAGGTAAAGTAGAGCCTTAAATAAGTAAAACAAATAATAAAATGATTCTTGTAGCCTATTTATTGTTTTCATTAGACGAAAAAACAAAAAACTAAATCGGTTTTATTAGACCGCAATACGTTTGGAGGATTTTTTCGAAAATGCAGTGCAAATTGATACAGCAAAATACAGCAAAATTTAGGAACTCTGCTGTCGATCAAATTGATCGAACGTCCCTTCAATTCTAATGGTTTAATCCATCCTTGTGTATCCAGGTTTTTTTATATTTTTTCGGTAATTTAAATCTATATATAATGGTCATTTTTAACTCAAACGCAAGTATATGATTTCGAGAAACGCCCTAACATTTGCACTAAACGGGGGTTCTACGTTTATATGAACTATTATTTCATTATTCAACAACACAATAGCAAAAAACAAAAAAATCCAACAAATCAAAAGATTAACCAAATTCTTAAATTATTATAATATTTAATTTATTATTTTTTCCACATATTTTATATTAGACATGTATTAATAAAAAAAAAATGTATAGATTAATCGAATAATATTTTATTTGCGCCAAAAAACCAAATCATAATCTCATAAAGTTTTTGGAATATTTATGTATTTAAATTTTGTGTGCGCGGCTTAGTATAGTTGTCTAAACTATATATATATATACCCGGTAAATCAAATACAAATATTCAGATTGCAATTTGCTATTAAAATCATAAAATATATCAAGAATAATATATGGTATTAAAATGCTATAAATTCTTAACCAGAATTCATAAGTAGATTTATAAAAATTTGGTTTGTGAGAAAAATTATAAAATATTTACAGTTTACTGTCACAATGTAAATGCGCATGCTAATTTTAAGACATTTTACTAATAAATGTTTTACCTATCTAAACAATAATAATGTATTCTGTGAAGTTGTCCAATTAGTTTGGTATGTAGAGTAAACTGTTGTTATCGTTATTTATGATATTCAACGTTTTAAAATTAATGAAATGTTAAAATTTTAATTTTTAATTATTTATTTTAAAATAAAATTGATTTCTAAAATATCACTTTCCTTCACCCGTCAAATATATATATACATATATACATAATGAAAATCAACTAATTAAGAAGATTATTATGTTACCGTTATCTTATGTTCCGCATCTTCGCGTACACAAGTAGTAGCTATGTACATATATATTACATAAATTTTATTTTAACATTTTTCCACTAATTCCCTGTATACATTTATATGATTATAGAGTAATATAATTAAGCCATTTACCTTAATTAAGAACATATAAATATAAGATTATCTATGAATAAATAAGGAAATATAAAATTCATGAGATTATCGCGCAGTTACATTTGTGATATGTTTATTAAGTTACGTCATTTAATTTAATTAATATTAGTCGATGTTATGCTATATACATAGGTAAGGTGAATAAATTAATGATGATAACATAAAAAAGAACTTCACTCAATTAATAATATGATGGTAATTAAATATTTTATTTAATTGTTATAATTTTATATTTGCTTAATTGGGATGCTTTCTTTTGCATCCAGATATATTTATTAATTTACGTCATAAATAACGTATAGTAACGTAAAATCCGATAAAAGATACAAAAATTATTATTTTTACTACAAATTTTGTGTTAAAGTCAACTGGTATGAAAGCAACATGAATCGCCCCGAGATGATACATCCCGAGATTAACAGAATATATCTGGGGCGTTTTTTTATTAACAGAACTTCAAGTTCTATACGAACATCGGGAATAATACTGGGAAATTTTATTTAGTTTAACCAATATATTTAATTTAAGTTCTATTTATTTGAATAACTTTCAACTTCTAACTATATTTTTTGACGTCTATTGTGAAATAGTACAGGTATCAAACATAAAACAATGAAAAATATTTGTTTAAAATATTTCCTTTTAAAATTTCCCTTTTTTTTCAAGTTCGTGTACTATGAATTTATCGCGAACTTGAAAAAAGCAATGTTTTATCCAGAACATTGAAAAATAAAGTTAAATTTTATTTTATTTCGGTAATAGTGAATTAAAATGTGTAGTTTAACATTAAATGTATCTTATTTATTGATAAAAAATTAAATTCATTTGGATTTTACTGAAAAAATGAGAAAATTCTTATCCAGAACTTCATTCCAATAAGAAAATTTTTGAATTAAAAAACACGACTATCATTAGTAATACACTGTTAAGAAAAAATATGATTCTTATTGGAAATTTGAGTGTTATTTTAATTATTTTAAGTTAATTGAAGAATACCACAAAACGTGATCGAAATAATTAAACACTTATGTATATTTGAAAAAGGATAGTTTTTTATCAACATGTGCAGTCCACTAGATATTAATTGAATCAAAGGTAAAAAAAAATCTCTCAAAAACTTGGGTGTAATTAAACACCCAATATTAAAAAATGGATATTAAAATTGAACATCAAGAATTTGATTTAATTTGATTGAAACGTTCGCATTAAGAAACGCACACGAACACCCATTTACACATAACATAAAGAGGATTTGGATAGGTTCAGTTAGAATGATAGAAATTGACTCGGTTACAGACACCTGGTATAGCCAATAGTTAGTAACACAGGACGATACAATTCTAATCTACTTATATAATTTTTCAGCATCACTGGGCTCTGAAATAAAATTTATTAGTTTGCTGGGTCAGCCTTATGAGATATTTCTAAAAATTCAACACAAATTAGTTACGATTTATTTTATTCTGCATTCCAACCTTTAATTAATTAATTTAAATTTAAGTTGAACTGGCAGAGATCCTGTAATTTAAATCAATTTTTTATTATTAATTCCATATATTTGAGCTGTGATAGAACCTGAAATGAATGATAATCAGATTAATACCTCTTTTCCCAACCCAATCTGCTTCTATAATTTTTAACAGTATCACTGGACTCTGAAATAAAATTTATTAGTTTGCTGGATCAGACTTATGATTTATTTTATTCTGTATTCCAATATTTAGTTCATATATTTGAGCTGTGATAGACCCTATAATGAATTATAATTAGTTTAGTGCCTCTTTTTCCAACCCTCGATTTAAACATATACCCATTTACACCTTGTTCATACTCCGTCAAATAACTTATAACATCATAAGGAAGATTCCCATAGTAATCTTCCCTATCCTACTCTAAGCCATTTGTACTCCATATACCTATTCAGCCAACCCGCTTTCTTCGTCCCTACCATGCAACTAACAATTAACTAACACTAGACCAAACTTTAATAGTAAAGCTACTGTTGACGTCGATAGTTTAAGATCATCCCCAATAGATATCTCTCATCTTTTCGTTATTTCTTCGTTGAAATTATTGCTCGTTAAATCCTAAATTTTGACATTAGTTTTGTTGATGCTTTTATGTGATTTAAAATCTAAAAAAAACCTACAGAGCGTTTGTTAGAAGAGTAGTATATAAGCCTAAGTTTAAATTAAATATAGATAAATTTATTTAATTATTGTGTTAGTAAAGCTATTAGGTAATTTTAATGGAAGTTCATCCGATACCCGGCGATGGTAATTGCCTTTTCAATGCCGTGATATATCAGCTGCAGCTGGAAGAGATTAGTTCATATGGATCATCTGAATTAAGATCTGAAATTGTGCACTTTATTAACGAGCATCTTGAGGTTTATTTATCAACATTGTTGGATTCCGCCCGTATAGTTTACGGAGCAAACCAGAATATGAATTCAACCGAGAATGGATTGATACAAAGGTATAGTTTTTAATTTTTCTTCGTTTTTCCATTTCGTTTGTTGGAATTTCTTATATACTAAGAGCCTTAACTAATAGTTTCACGTATTTAAATATAAGTTTAAATTAAAGTTGGCGATTTGTTCCGGATATTTTCCGGATCTTCGAACTGATGGCTTCTGGGGTGGTGCTGAGTGTAATTCCGCGTATAATCTATCCTACTTCCCATCACCTCCTAAATATATTTTTCCTTTTTTTTCTTTCATCGTAAATTATTTTAAAAAAAATATCATAAAAAATTAGTATCAAAATCATCCACAAACCTGACTTGAATCAATTTCGTTTGACGTATTCCAATTCGTCTTCTTTACCATTTTCCTTCATTTTACCTTTTACCTGTGTTGGTATTGCAGTCCATATATTTTTCAATAGAATATCAAATATGGTGGTGAATATGATGGTTTGCGTCTCTGCTGTATCCGCAATGAATCTGCAATTTCACCAGTACTGTCAAAATTTTGACGTTGAATTGTGTTTTTATGCTGATTTAAATTTTTTTTGTATTAAAAGAAAATAATTAAATTTAATTTAAAAATAAAATAAAATAGTGAGTATAATGGATACCATAGGTATCGATTTAGATTTTAATGAAGAAGCAGCGCTGCAAAGGAAAGAAACGAGGAAAGCTTTACGGAATGCCTGCAAAGACATATTCCAATTGTCTAATGCCCAGTGAGAAAAATTATTGCAGAATATATGATTATTGTATTAAAATGTTAATTTTTTTCAGATTTAAAAAAAAATTCAGATTAAATAAACCAGCCTTTAAATATGTTTTAAAAGAATTACAAACAAAATTACCCCAGGTGCACCTACCATGGTTAAATCATCATCACTTACGCCAGAGTTTAAATTTGCCGCTACTCTCAGGTTTTTGGCAGAAGGTGGGTACCAAAATGGTGTTGGGCAAGATTGCTTTGTTGGCATGGCACAGCCAACGGTTTCGGTCGTGATAGCTGAATTGTTAGACATTTTAGAAGACATTTTGTGCAATAAATGGATAACGCTAAAGATGAGTGAGGATGAAAAATCAGAGGCAAGGATGTATTTTTACGGAAAGAGCAAAATTCCTGGAATTGTAATGTGTGTAGATGGTACGGACATAAAAATCGCAAAGCCGGCTGGTCTAAATACTCATCTCTTTTACAACCGTAAAGGATTTTACAGTTTAAATGCGATGGTAGTAAGTAACAATAAATTACAACATGCTCTATTTACAGTAATTTGTTCCTATTTTAACATTTATTGCTTTTTAAGATTTGTGATCATAAACTACGGATCCGTTGTGTTGACGCCACTTACCCTGGGTCAAGTCATGATTCGTTCGTTTGGGGAAACGGGGATGCCGCAGAATATTTTAAAACCATATACAATAAAGGAGATAGAAATCAACGAGTGCTCGGTAAAGATGTATTTTCAAATTATAAAGTGATTTTTGTGTTAAAAGAAAAATTTTTTTAAGCTGACGCTGGGTACCCCTTATTACCGTGGCTTATTACGCCATATTGAAGTGCGGGAGTAAACACTTCTAAGAGCCGCTTTAATAAAGCGCACAGTTGTGCTCGTAACATTGTCGAGCTAACTATCGGCGTTTGGAAGAATTGGTGTCGATGCCTCCTTGGTGTAGCCCGGCATCTACATTATACTCCAAAGAAGGCGATAAAAATAATTAATGTAGCAGCTGCACTACACAACATAAGATTGCATTTTAATGTCGAAGATGGCGACCAACAGACAATGCCCGATGATTATGAGGACAATGACGATTATAGCAATGAAGTACACCAAGAAGACCAAAGATACTCCACAGAGGCAAATGAATTCCGCGACCAAGTGCTCTTAAATTTTTAAGAAATAAATTTAATTGAACAACATGTTCTTTAACATAAATGGATACATTTTTTATTAACCTTTGTAGTTTATGTATATATATATAAGTATCACAAAATACAAGTAAATTAGCCTTCGTGGCAATTATCACAATTCAAAACTTAATCCTAATTATAGAGGCACTTATAATTAAATTCAACTTATACCTACTATATGTAATAAAAAAAAATTTATATAAAAATTCAGTCTTCATGTTTCCCATTTCTAAAAAAATTCAGTGCTCACGGCTTTGGTGCTTCACAATTTGGTGTCCAACGCAAGTTTTTTTAATTCAATTTGCAATACTTTCTCTTTTATTCTATTCTTTTCGAGAGCCAACTGATCTATTTTTTTGTTATGACGCTTGCTCTCATCTAATTGGGCTTGCAATATAACGTTCGTGTTTTTTTGGCAATCGCCAAGTTTTTCGACCGCCCTAGCTATCCTTTTTTGGATTACATTGAGCTCTGCTGATATTTGGTTATGGGTTTCGTTAAACTTTTCAATATTTTTGTACAGGTTTTGCTGTATTTCGATCTGTTTTTCTAATAATTTAATTTGTTTCGGCCCTTTGGTTTGGGGTACTTCTGGTTGTGCTTCATTTCCTTCATTTAAAACTTCCATTTCAAGGTCATTCTCTATTAATGAGGATGGGGATAAAATAAATTCTTCGACGGTTGGCAAAATATAGAATATAAATAGAATATCAAATATGGTGATTTCAGCAGCCATAACAGTTTACCAACCGACCGTTGGTAAACTGTTATGGCTGCTGAAATCACGAAATGTCCGCTTACGGGGAACCCCGAATTTATTCGCGGTCATAACACCATCTACACCATCTCTAAGGCAAACTAGCTGTATCACTTCCTCGTCTAAAGGAGTGAATACAACTTGGGTGTTACTACCGCCACCTGTCCCTTTAAGTTCTCTCTTATTGTGGGCAAGTTTTTTCTTGAGGGATGATTTATAATCACTCCAAACCTGAAAATAAAAATATAAATACCTATTTTACAACTCCCGATTCCAAATACCCAAACCTTTTTCCACTCCGCGGTTTCTTTTATTGGTGGCCCCAGCGCATTTAGCTCATCCTGCAACTTTTGCCAAAACTCTAGCACCACCTCTGGACTTGTTTTAGTTAAATTTTTGGCTATATCTGGTTGCTCCTTCATCAGCCTTACCATTTTTTCAAATTGTGCACGGTTGGTCGTACGTTTTCTTTAATAAATAAATTTTTTGATTAAAAGATATAAAAAAATTTTTCTGTATTTACGAGTAAATAAATTCTCAACTTACATTTTATTGTTCTCCATGGTAAAAAAATAACAAACTGAAAACACAACCACCACAAATCAGACCTTAATTCGCATTAATTTTTTGCGTATTTAGAATGACAGATTTTATACTGAGTGCGTTTCACCCGCGGATTCCATAATATCGATTTTTCGAACTGCATTACCATCATTCGTTCACTTTTTATACGGCGTTTTCAATAATACGAAAAACATCAAAATCGAATGATACTCCCGCCGCAGTACATCCGGCGAGTTGTATAATCGACGTGAATATAATAATAATAATATAATAAAAATATAATAATTTCCTTAAATTTAAAAATATTTTCCGAGCTTTTAATTAAATTTGGTAATTTATTATAAACATTAGGTTCAATAAATAATATAGATTTTCTTCCAAATTCAGTCTGAATGGTCATCATGTTAAATCAGTTGATGATCTTGTCAGATATCTATGGCTAACATATTCAAACTGTATGTCTGGAAATTGTGGCCATATTATAGTTTAAATAAAATATTTATTGGTAGAACAAAACAAACAAAACATTTTTAATTTCTAGCGAAGCTTTTATTTAATCAATTAAAATTTTTAAAAATTAAAATATAACTTTCTTCAAATCAATTGTAACTTTAGTTTCGTCAATTCAAACCTTTTCAATTTCAACATAAACTTTTTAAAAATTAACTAAAATTGTTTTTTATTATGTCAGTGAAGGACCGCATCTTAAAATTTTTTAAACAACTGATTCTTGTGAAGGACACAACCACTTCATTTTATGTTCGCGTGAAGTTTATGATGATTAACATGTATACACAAAAGAAACCTAACGACAAACTTCACTATGTTAATGCATTTTTAAAACCTAAGCCTGACAAATATTAAATAAGAAAAATTGACCATCAACAGGAGTTTCAATGATACCATATTATCAAATTCTGATAAATTTATTAAGCAAAAAATTCTATTTTTCCTCAATTTTTTGGTATTATAGAACGACTTTAAAAGCTAATTAGTAAATTTGATGTCCAATAACCAGCAATTGCAAAGGTGTCTAGGTAAATCCGGGTACGGTTCCGTGTTGCATGTACCATACTTACATGATTTATTTTCAACAGAACATATTTGCGCGGCCCGTCAAAAATGGTCTGTTTCTAAATATTTTAGTCATTACCTGGAGCACAAGGCTCGTGCACAGTTTGCTTATTTGCGTTTTTACTTAATACCGGCCACATGTCATTGACCATATAAACCTTGTACAGCTCCATGTCGGCACTGGCATGAATGATGGTTCGGCCCATGGATTCTGCACTCTCAACAGAGTATCAAAAGCAAGGACTACCTTTTGCATCCCGCCACTATTGGGAAACCAGCTCAATACCTCCCGATCTAAACGTCGAAATTGCTCGTCTAAAAAATCGCTTTCTAGGTCATACAAAACTAACATACACAAAGCAGTGTAGGTATGCCACCATGTAGTATGGACTTTTTTGACCAACGTTTTGAAGTTTTTTTTAAACTATTTCAAGTTTTAATTAATTTTTTAAAAATTTAGTTTGATTTTAATAGTTTGAATTGGTCAAAAAAAAATTTTGTTTTTTTGAATTGAAAAACTTCGATTAAACTTTCAATGGTTTAATTTGAAATTGAAATCTTACAATATATTATGTTCGCTACTTCACGTTTATGTGTAAAATCTTTTTATAATACCAAAAGGCGGTCCTTCACTGGCAAGATCAAAAGGTTTTTTAAGTTTTTTTTAATTTTGAAATAATTTTAGATAAATTAAAAAAACTTTAACATGAAATTGAAAAGTTTTGAATTGACGAAATAAAAGTTTCAATTGATTTGGAGAAAGTTGTATTTTAATTTTCAAAAGTTTAGTTTGAAATTTTAAACATTTTAATTGGTCAAATAAAAGTTTCGTTTGAATTTGAAAATGTTTTCTTTATTTTTGAAAAATTGTGTAAGAATTGGAAAATGTTTTTTTCTTTTTCCAAAAGAAAGTTTCGTTTGGTTTTACAATGGTTCAATTTTAATTGAAATTAATTAATGTGTTCTTCTCAGGACATGTGCTTATCAAGTATTACTCCAAGGAATAACACGTTCAATAGTAACATCTGCAACTTGTAAAACCGGAACTGCACAATGTCCCAGGAATGGTGAATGGAAAAAAATAAATTTAGTTTAATGAAATTCTTTGGGATTTTATTTAAATGTAAATATTCCATCAAAATGTATATGCCTCAAAATCCATAACAATATAACTTTTTTAGGAGTAAATCATAATATGTGGTATCAAAACCTTTAGCATGACCATAACCATAACTAATCATGACCATAACCCTTAATAATAAACAGTTTTAACGGCCATTACTGGCCCCTTACTGAGTCAACTATTTGGCTCCAACGGTTTCGATCTTGAGCATGGTCTTCATACTGTCTAAGACAATCTGAAGAGGCCAAGTCGTTCTCTACATCGTGGAGCCATCGTCGCCTGCAACGACCTCTGCGCCTACCATCTGGTGGCTCTCCTTTCAGAGATCGCTGAGATCTTACTTCATGTACAATATCGGGGATCTTCATCAGATCTCCGATGTCGAAATTGTACAGAGCTCGGTATGTACCATCTATTTTGCGTTTTGGGCCATAAATCACATGCATGATTCTTCTCTCAAATGTAAGGAGTCATCTCTCGTACTTATCGGTCAGCGAATAACTTTCACATCCAAACATAACGACGGTCCTGATCCACGCTTTGTAAAACTTCAGCTTCACGGCATTTGATAAGTGTTAAGATTTTAGCAGTGGCCTTAGAGGATACAAAGAAAGACTGCCAGCTACCAGTCGCACTTTAATATCCTCACCCACGCTGTTATCGTGAGTGATAAGAGCACCCAAATATTTGAACCTCCTCACTCCCTCAAACGTGTGATGGCCACTACTAAAATCTGGTGTACCATTGTTCCTAAAACCAGAGAACAGGTATTTCGTTTTGGACTCATTGATCTGAAGTCCTACCGAAGCTGAGAACTCTACAAACGGATCAAGTATTTCTTTCACTCCGTTGCTATTCAGTCCAATCACGCATATGTCATCTGCATATGCAAGCACCTAATTGGACTGGCGATATAAGATGTTGCGCTGCGGTGTTTCAGTTTTACGAAAGGTGTACTCCAACATGAGATTAAAGAGTATCGGACAGAGCATCTCCCTACCGAACACCCGAGTTAACTGCAAAAATTGTCGACAGCCTGTTCTCAACTTTAACACAGCATTGAGACTGCGTCACTGTCATCCTACACAGTTGTATCAATTTTATTGGCATTCCTAGGTATTCCATAGCAACACCACAAACTCTCCTGATTGTTTGAGTCATAGGCCTGCCGGAAATCCACGACCACCTGGAAAAGACCTGATCGGTGACTGATCGATTCGGACGAAATCCTCCTTGATAGTCACCAACCAAGCCCTCCGCTAGAGGATTGATCCTATCCAATACAATGTATGGATTAGTAATATAGTAATTCTCCTCAGTACAAATTTCCGCAATCTGTCTTAGAGGTAGCTCAACAACAGTCTGTGACGCATTATGAACATCAACCAGCCATAACCATTATACTATTAGTTAAAAAAATGTAATATTATAAACTTCAGAAGCTGAGAAAATGAATTAGACGAAGACCTCACAGTCCTAAATTTAGTAATATTTACATCATTGATACCCGAAATAGTTGAAGTTTTACCACTATTTTTATAAAAAAACTATCAAATATGTATAACGGTCTTCTTATCATTGTTATCTTCATAAAATTGTTTATTGGTTTCCCAATTTCATTTTGATTTAAGTTATTGAATAAATACTCAAAATAACGTTTCTTCGCACTATGCAAAGACTTACAAGTCTTGATCGTTTTATTAAGAAAATCTAAATTAATATTACCAGATGCCTTTAAGATTCTGTTAGACAACCAAAGTATTATCGGAAAAAAAGTTGGACGATTTTGTCACGTGGATCAATTCCTTTATGCCGTCTCTACGCTACATATACCATTCTTTTTTATGTTCCAATTTAAAAACAATTAAGTCATTTAATTTTAGTGCAACTTTTTCAAGTCGGAAATGTCCATAACTAGAATATCAAATTCCGAAACAAGGGCAAATCCGCCTCGTATATGTATATATACATTTTTTCACATTCATATTCAATTAAAGTGTAAGTCAGAAATGGCCCACAAAACATTAACTTTAATCAACTACTAATGTATGGCCAATTTTAAACTACAAAGTGTTAATCGGGGTTTAAAAGACTATTTCGGCAACCGGTCGATTGCGAAAGTTAGTTTTAAATCGAATATATAACGATACAATAAAAGTTAAATTTTACCTATTTTAGATGCACAATTGATGTATACTGTTGACTTATTTCGTGTCCAATATATAGTCAATAGTCAAACCCAAAAATAGTTTCATGATTTCAATTTCCTCGTACTGGCATTCAATATTAACTTAAAAGTGTAAGTCGAATGTTAAAATGATAATTCGCCCACCTTTTGTTGGTTGATTACGATACTCAACAACTGTGGTCCAAAATTGTTTTATGCAGTTCGATAGAGATGTCGGACTAACAATACGCCATGGTATGCACGGCCTTGCTCACTGTTGACCTAAGATTGTTTTTTTAGATAAATAAAGCATTATTTGTTATTTACGATATTTTTTCATTATGGTCGAATAAATGCCACCTTTTGGCTATTTGAAAGTTGTGTTGCTCTTAAGACCAACTTTTATAATAATTTAATAATTCATCTTCTGATAATGAGCAGCATTAATAATTGCTCATCAAACAGTATTCAACATACATTTAGAATTCATATGTCATGTACAATTTTATGTTAATTTATTTTATTTTAATTATCCTAATTTCACCTCTGTTTATGTATAATTTAATTTCATTATATACAATATTTATAATTTGCATGCATTATATACTTGCCAAACATTTTTAATACTCTCATTATGTACAATTAATGTTATATTTTTTAAGAAGTTTTTGTTGTTGCTTTTAATCTCTCTGAGATTATATTTTGTATTGGAAAAGTACATTCAAATTTGTAATAAATAAATTAGTCTTCTTACAACATTCAACAGATTTAGTGGTGGCCATCACATTGTTTTTATTTACCTGAATTACTAAACATTTTGAAATCGCGTCAAGAGCGAATATTCATATTCATCATTATAAATCGCATCCGCATATAGCGCAACGAAATACATTCTACATTCTAAACTCATCTTATTCCACGAAACGGAAAACGCTCCGCTTCATTATCATTGGTGTCAGAAGTGGGATAGCGGATATTGATTCACCGTACGTACATTTTCCGCTATTCAATCTACAGGAATATTCGGCTAGTGAGGCGACTTGCAGTTTACATTCAGCTAAGTATCACTTTATTATTATTTTTAATAAGAATTCTAAAGTTCTAATTCGCGGTGTTATTATTGATTGTAATTTTAATTATCTAAATCGTGTTAAAACGTGTGTAACATAACAGTTTAAACAAACGTTATTTATAACTTCAAATATCTGTTATACCTCGTGGTTTGTTCTTTGTTGTTCTGAGTTTTCTTGTTTTCAATATGGCTAACGAAACACAAATAAAACGATGCAAACAGTGTAATAAAAATTTTGAGGATTTTTTAAAAGAATTGTCAGAGTTTGTTGATGCTAAATTAGATACAGCACCAAGGTCTCAAATTCAGCTTCGGCTTAATGATTTAATATTGAATTATGACAATTTTAAAAGAAATCAGACTCTGTTTGAATCGTTAGATGAAACACAATTCGAATCTAAAATCCAAACCACCATAGATCGTTTATATTATAACTTAAGACCGGCGTTAGAAGATAAGATTGCGGATCTTGCTAAAAAGAAGGTTATTCCCGTTCTCAACGTAAATGAAGAGCTTTCATTCATTCCGAAATTGCCAGAGATTTTGTTGGATACTTTCACTGGTGAAATTACTAGATGGAAAGGATTCATCGAATCTTTCGATAGTCATGTGCATAATAACCCCAAATTAAACGATTTAACTAAATTTCAATATCTTAAAAATTCAGTTAAAGGCTCCGCTGGTAAATGTTTCGAGAACTTAGACTTTATTTCCGCCAAATATGATGAAGCTAGACGTTTATTGATTCAGCGTTTTGATAAACCTAATCAGATAGCTGAAGAACATATAAAGGCGCTCTTCTCAATGAAGCCAATTGATAAGCCAACGCCGATTAAATTGCTGAATTTATTAGATGATTTTAATTCTCATGTTCGCTCACTTAAGACTTTAGATCGTCCAGTTCAATACTGGGATGATTTACTTGTATATCTTATAGTTTCCAAGTTCGATTCACACACAAAATCCAAGTGGAAAGAAGCAACACTACCAAACGTGCTTCCTTCATTCGAGGATGTTGTAAAGTTCATTCATGTTCGAAGTCATAAGATCAGTGAACATAAAACTGATTTATCATCTTCATCTGCATCAACCGTGTCACGGGAAATAAAAACTACAAAATCCAATCAATTGCAATCAAAGCCATATAAACGAATGGCGTTTTCTGCATTCAAAGGCTACAACTGTGTTGTTTGTAATCAAACAGGGCATTCTATAAATCGATGTCATAAATTTATCGCAATGTCTGTTGATGAACGCAAAGAGGCTGCAACCAACTTAAAACTGTGTACAAATTGTTTGAGATCATCACATCTTATTGATCAATGTAACATCACTGATGTATGTCACATTTGTAAAATAAAACATCATACTCTCTTGCATTCAAGCAGCACAGCATCAGCAAATACTAGTCAAATTTCTCAAAAGAGCACTACATTGGCTCAACCAAATTCTGGATCATCTACATTGACCAGTACAATATCACTTAACAAGCAGAATTTGACAACTTCAATAGGTTCATCTGCACCAAAATTCATATTTCTAGCTACGGCATTGGTTGAGATTCGTCATATAGATGGGCATTCAATTATAGCTCGAGCATTACTCGATTCAGGTTCACAATTGAATTTTATTACTCATTCATTAATTAATCGTTTAGGAGTTAAAACTCGATTTTCACATGTGAACATAAAGGGCATTGCTTGTGCTTCTACTTCATCATCAAGGGCTTCAACAATTACTATACACTCGCGTATAAATCAATTCTCTGCAAGACTTGACGTTCATATACTCAGCAGAATTTCAGATATGCAGCCATCAGTTCGAATTGATTCATCTAGATGGTTAATTCCTGCTTATGTCAGTCTAGCCGATCCATCATTCTGCGAGCCTCATGAAGTAGACTTACTTCTTGGAGCTGATATTTATTTCAAATTACAATCCATTGGTCAAATAAGACTAGGTGATGAATTACCTATTCTACAAAACACGGTATTGGATTGGGTTGTAGCTGGAGGAACTTCAATTTCATCATCTGATCACAGTAATTGCAATTTAATTGCATGTTCTGAACCACAATTAGATGAATTATTAGAGCGATTTTGGAACATAGAGGAATGCCAAAATAACGATGAATCATTACTTAAGTCGTCCGATTGTGACAAACATTTCCAAGAGAATTTCTCTAGAGACATCGATGGCAAATTTATCGTTAAGCTTACTTTCATTCACAGTCCAGAATTGCTAGGTGATTCATCATTTTTAGCAAGACGAAGATTTCTAATGCTCGAAAAACGACTCAATAACAATCCAGAAATTTGTATGCAATATAATTCTTTTATGAAGGAATATCAAACGCTTAATCATATGGAAGTGGTAAAACATGTTGAATCTATGAATTATTATTTACCACACCACTATGTTATGAAACCCGATTCATCGACAACTAAGCTGAGAGTCGTGTTTGACGGCTCAGCAAAATCGTCGAGCGGTTACTCTATTAATGATTTATTGATGAATGCGCCCGTAGTTCAAAATTAATTATTTGCTGTTCTTCTTCGATTTCGTTCACACATTCATGCATTTACTGCTGACATATGTAAGATGTATAGGCAGATTCTACTTCACTCCAATGACCAACAATACCATTACATTTTCTGGCGATACAATTCATCTGATGAGCTCCAAACATATAAACTGAAGACTGTCACATATGGTACTACTTCGGCACCATATCTTGCAACACGCTGTTTATTACAGCTTGCTCTCGATTCTCAATCTAGCGAACCGACAGCCAGTTTAGTAATTCGTGATGATTTTTATGTGGACGACTTGTTGACTGGTTCTGATACCGTAGAAGAAGCAGCAATGTTGAAAACTGTTGTCACTTCAATTTTGCATGGTGCCAATTTACCTTTGCGTAAATGGTGTTGCAATAATCAGGAGCTTCTTAGTGATATTCCAGAAGACGATCGTGAATCGCAATATCTAATTAATGACAAAACTGGTATAAAAACTTTAGGGATGTACTGGCATTCAATTTCCGACCATTTTCGTGTAAACATCAATTTAGGTTCTGCAATTACCTCAACTGCCACTAAACGAAAAATCATATCCCAAGTTGCAAAGATTTTTGATCCTCTTGGATTAGTGTCTCCAATAGTGGTAGTGGGTAAATTATTACTACAAAAGTTATGGTCATTGAAGGTTAGCTGGGATGAAGCTCTTCCAATGGCATACCATACTTATTGGGTTAATTTTCTAGGTGAGCTACCGAAATTAGCTCATTTAAACATTCCACGTCATTTATTTAATGGCAGCGCGAAGTATCCAGGAATTCAATTGCATGGATTCGCTGATGCCAGCGAAAAGGCTTATGGTGCCGCCATCTATGTACGTTTTTTAGGTCAGGAAGGTTACACTGCTAATTTAATGTGTTCAAAATCTCGGGTTGCTCCTTTGAAGCACGTTAGTTTGCCCCGACTAGAATTGTGTGCAGCACAACTCTTGGCCAAACTCATGCAAACGGTTTTTAGTATTTTAAACTTCAGGGTTGATTCATGCTATTACTGGACGGATTCTATGATAACTCTTCATTGGATTAAATCGTCATCTTCCAAATGGAAAACCTACGTGGCACACCGTGTGTCCGATATTCAAGCAAGATCCGATTCTAATAAATGGCTGCACGTAGAGTCAAAATTAAACCCAGCCGATTTGATTTCAAGAGGGACTTTGGTGGTTTGGACCTAATTTTCTTCATTCATCTATTGAGGCTTGGGATAATTCAGAACAACTTACAGAAATAACTGAGGTCATCGAAGAAAAACACGTTACTGTTGTGACTGTAAGCGCTGAACTCGGCCATGATATTTTGGATCGAATACATGGTAAAAATTCTTTGGTGACAATACAAAATGCAATTGGTTATGCACTTCGTTTCATCCACAATTGCCGTTTCAAAATCTCAAGAACAATTGGACCTCTGAATGCGGAAGAAATACAAAAAAGTTTGAATACAATTCTACGCCTGGTTCAATCCACCAGCTTTCCAATAGAATACAATGGATTACTAAAACCGGGTTTTCAAGTTCGACATCCATTACTAAAATCACTTTCATTATTTATGGATCAACAACACATAATTAGAGTTGGTGGTCGCTTAAAATTCGCTGCAATTTCTTATACATCGCGGCATCCAGCATTACTACCAAGCAATCATTATTTTACCACCACACTAATGAGTTTCATCCACAGAAAGCACTTACACGTTGGTCCACAAGCACTTTTAGCAGCCGTACGACAATCTTACTGGCCGATAAACGAAAAACAGCTTGCGAAAAAAGTTTACAGGTCATGTGTAATGTGTTGCCGTGTAAAACCAAAATTTCCTGAACAACATATGGCAGATTTACCACCAGAACGAGTCAATCCAGCACCACCGTTTTATAACGTTGGCATAGATTATGCAGGACCGTTGTTCATTCATTATCGTATACGCGGAAAGATTCCGACTAAGACTTATTTGGCAGTTTTTGTATGTCTTGCTACAAGAGCCGTGCATCTGGAATTGGCCTCAGACCTCACTTCTGCTTCATTCATCGGTGCATTTCGTCGTTTTATAGCTACAAGAGGACTATGCAAAACCTCAGATAATGGGACCAACTTTGTAGCCGCTAATTCTGATCTACACGATTTGTTTAAGATGCTTCAAGATGCAGATTTTCAACAGCAGCTCAAATCATGCACAGCAGAAGATCAAATTACCTGGAAGTTTTCACCACCTGGATCTCCACATTTCGGTGGTATTTATGAAGCTGTTGTAAAGTCAGCAAAATATCATATTCGTCGCACCATGGGAAACGCTAACTTAACCTATGAGGAGCTTAACACATTGATAAAGCAAGTTGAAGCTGTACTAAATTCCCGTCCCATCACTCCACTTACTACAGATGACAGTTTGGAAATATTAACTCCTGGTCTTTCCCTGGTAGGTCGACCATTAACTGCAATACCTGAGCCAAACATAATCAACCATCATGACATAAAGTATGGTAAACGCTGGGAATTAGTAAACCTCTTATATAAACAATTCTGGTCAAGATGGTCAACTGATTATTTGCAGCAACTACAACACCGATATTATTGGAAGAATAAGCATTAAAACATCGCAGAGGGAACAATTGTAATCATCAAGGATCCAAATTTGCCACCTCTCAAATGCAAATTTGGGAAAATAACTGATCTTCATACTGGCCGAGATGGATTAGTGCGAGTTGCCTCGATAAAAACTTCCACTGGAACAATCAAACGAGCCATCGTCAATCTCTGCCCACTTCCAGTAAATGTTGAACCACAGAGTGTTCAAGATGGGGGAGAATTATCATTCTCCCCCATCTTGAACACTCTGTGGTTCAACATTTACTGGAGCAGCATTAATAATTGCTCATCAAACAGTATTCAACATACATTTAGAATTCATATGTCATGTACAATTTTATGTTAGTTTATTTTATTTTAATTATCCTAATTTCACCTCTGTTTATGTATAATTTAATTTCATAATATACAATATTTATAATTTGCATGCATTATACACTTGCCAAACATTTTAAATACTCTCATTATGTACAATTAATGTTATATTTTTTAAGAAGTTTTTGTTGTTGCTTTTAATCTCTCTGAGATTATATTTTGTATTGGAAAAGTACATTCAAATTTTTTTTTTTTTTTTTTTTTTTTTCAATTTTATTTAAATATTTTAAATAAACAATTATTACAATCTAGTCACCTGGACTAATGAGCAATTTTATTCTAACTTAATTTACTATGTTGTATTAATCTATGGCTTCTTCCCACTGGTGTTCCATAGTGTCTGATAAATTGAATTAAACCACGTCGTTATTGTGGGTTTTAGATCAGCATTACGCTGTTTACACTAGCAATTACACCAGCTCAAAAGGTTTAGTTCGTTTGAGCCTGCGTACAATATCTGTGTTGTTTAACAGCTTAGTTGCCTCAGTGTTAACATGTTGTTCGAGCCTTTGCCTATGTCTCAGTGCATTTTTTTGGATTTCCTTTGAAACAGTGTCCACTTTAAGGTCCCTATGGAGGTCTCTGTTTCTAACATACCATGGTGCATCAACGATGTTCCTTAATACTTTGTTTTGAAATCTTTGGATGATTTCCACGTTGCTCTGTTTGGTACAACCCGAAAGTTGGATACCATAAGTCCAAACCGGTTTTAATATTTGTTTATATAATAGAAGTTTGTTGTATGTTGATAGAGCGGAGCTCCTTCCTATCAGCCAATACATCTTTCTATATTTAAGCCCTAGTTCTTCACTTTTCTTTTTGACGTGTGCTTTCCATCGTAGTTTTGCATCTAGTGTCATGCCAAGGTACTTAGCCGTGTTGGCATACGGTATTATTTCTTGATTAATTGTAACCGGAATATGTTCGAGTCGTTTGTTTGTAAAATTGATGTGAACTGATTTAGTTTCGTTAAGTTTAATTCGCCATCTTTTGGTCCAGTTATGTATTTGAGTAATAGCCAACTGTAAACTCTGTGTTGATTCTTCGTTGCTATCTCCAACAGCTAAGATTGCCGTGTCATCAGCAAAGGTCGCCACAGTGTTGTTTTCTAATACAGGGAGATCATTAGTGTACAAAAGGTATAGGACCGGACCTAATACACTGCCCTGCGGTACTCCTGCCTTGATTTCTTTCAATTCAGAATAGGAATCGTCTAATTTTACTCTAAAGAATCTATCTTTCAAGTATGATTCTAATATTGTAGTGAATTGCATTGGTAGTACAGTTCTTAACTTATAGTTAAGTCCTTCATGCCAAACTTTATCAAAGGCCTGTGCAACGTCTAAGAATATCGTTGAGCAGACTTTTTTCTCCTCTAATGCTCCTTCAATAATATTAGTTATTCTGTGTACTTGATCTAATGTTGAGTGTTGGTTGCGAAAACCGAACTGATGATTTGGAATCAGGTTTTTCCTCTCAATTATCGGATTTAGCCTTTTGACTAATAACTTCTCAAAGAGTTTAGACATAACTGGTAATAGTGATATTGGCCTGTATGATCCAGTTTTGTGTTGTGGTTTCCCAGGTTTCGGAATCATAATTACTTCTGCAATTTTCCAGAGGCTGGGTACATATTTCAATCGAAAGGCGCCATTTATAATATTGGTGAGCTTTAATAGTGCTTTCCTTGGTAGTTCTTTTAAAATTTCTGCTGTGATAAGGTCATAACCCGGCGCTTTTCTCGGATTCATATTTGTTTTTATCTCATACATGACTTCTTTTGGTGTTGCTCGTAGGATTTCGTCACTTTCCTGTACAACCTCTTCAGTTAATATTTCAGCTTCCAATGATTGGTCATCATGTGGTTCAAATATTTTTTCCAGGTATTCAGCAAAATTTCGTACTTTATCTTCGTTATTTCTGGCCCATTTGTTATCTTCTGTTCTGATTGGAGGAATCTGCATTATTGGCCTTTTAATTCTTCTGGTTGCTCTCCAGAGAGAATAATCAGTACTAGTATCATTAGATAATTTTCTGAGGTAGTTACTGATAGATTCGTCTTTCAAATCTTTGATTTCCCTTTTAAGTAGCTGAGTCAGATTGTTTAGCTTAGTTTTATCTTGAGGGGCTCTAGTTTGTTGCCATACTCTCCTTGCCCTTCTTTTTTCTGCCAAGAGCTCTCTAATTTCTCTAGGGTAGTTGTTTCCCTTAATTTTCTTTTTAACTTGAGGTGTGTTTTCCCAAGCTGACTGCTGTATGTCACATATGAACTTGTGAACTTCGTTTTCTAATTGCTCCTCACTCCTTAGCGGAACCATTAAGTTAATTTTTCTTTCTAACGATAGTCTAAAGTATTCCCAATTTGTGTGCTTATTTACTAAACTGGGAGAGCTTTCTTTTTGAATGATCCTTTCACTTAATGTCAAAAGTATTGGGGAGTGATCAGAGCTTAAGTCAATACTTTCATCTATATGTATATAATTTACAGATATATTTTTCACTATAAAGAAATCAATTAGATCTGGTATTTTATTTGGATCAGTTGGCCAGTAGGTCGGTTTACCATTTGATAAGGCTTCACAACCGTATTTTCTGATAGCATTGAGGAGTTCTTTCCCTTTGGTTGTTGTTAGTCTAGAACCCCAGTGGATATTTTTTGCATTAAAATCTCCTCCAATTACAAATCTTTTCCCTAGTTTACTGAAAAATTCAAGATAATCTTTTTCTTTTAGAGAGTATTTCGGTGGGCAGTAAATTCCAATAACACTAATAGAGTTATTTTTGGTCTTGATATTAACAGCTGTTGCTTGTATTTGTTCTGTTTCATATTTTAATTCCTCGAAGTGATTAATGCTATTTCTAATTATAACAGCACTACCTCCCTTGGCAGTATTTCCCGGGTGGATAGTGTGATATGTTTTATAATTTCTAAATTTGATAATTGATTGTCTAGTGAAGTGAGTTTCAGAGATGAGACAGACATCGATTTTCTCTGCGTCCAGAACCATTTGCAATTCCTGTTGGTGTTGCTGGAGTCCATTGGCATTCCAGCATAAAATTCTTAAGTCGTTAGACATGGCTTTGTTTAGGGATGGCTCCCTTAGTACTGTATTCTAGTTTCTGTAATCGCTGATCAAAAGTATTAAGTTTGCTTAATATCAGCTTAAGCGTTTGATTTATGTCGTCTGTTTGAGGAGTTTTTTGTTTGTTTTCGTTACTCATCATTACTTGAGCGTAAGTTTTTTTGCCCACTTCTCCTTGAGAGGCTATCAACGATTCACGCCTTAACTCTCCTTTAAATGATTCAGGCCTGTTTATTCTAACAGTTTGCTTCTTTATTACATTTGTATTTTTAGCATTTATGTTTTTATTTTTGATGTTTTGCAATTCAATAGCAACACTGCAACCTCTGTAGTTAGCTGGATGGTTTTCTCCACAATGTACGCATCTAGGCTGTACACCTGTGGGTTTGACACAATCTCTAGTATGGTGTTTACCTGGACATTTGACACACCTGGGGTCTTTGTTACAGTATTTTTGAGTATGTCCATATGCTTGACATTTTTTACATTGTGGTATAAGCCTAGATATTCTTAGGGGCTCAATATTGACTTTGCATCCCAAGATGTACTTGATTTGATGTATTTTTTCAATATCATCATCTGCGCTGAATGTCAGCATATACATGTTCAGAGGCTCCTTACTTCTCCGTTTTAGCTTAATTGATGCTTCAGTTGCATTAAAACCTTTTCCTTTCAGGTCCTCAATTATTTTTTCTGGTTTACATGTAGAGTGCAGATTTTTAGCCATTACCCTAATTGGTCTGATTTGTTTGTTTTCAAACGTATGCCAAGAATGTCCCCCTTCGCTTAACATTTTTGTCATTTCTCTGTAGGTTTCACCATCTGCTAAGTTTACTTTGATGTTGTTTCCACTCATCAATTTTGTATTAAACTTATCTGTTTTAGTTACTGTTTTAATTTTCTCATACAGTAGATCATAGTTTTCAACTCCATCTATAACTATTGGGGGTGGTGGAGGTAATTTTTTTGGATTGTTTTGGATTATTTTAGGAATTGTCTCCTTTAGTTGAGGAGGAGTAGGTGTATCATTCCTTCTCCTTTTTTTTCTCTGGCTCTTGACTCTAATCCACTCAGTTTCGTGAGCTAATTCTTCTTCATCCGTATGGTATTCTTGTTCCATTACTTTTTGGGTAGGAGGAGAATCAACGTTTTCCTTTGCTTTAAGGGCTTTAACTTCGTCTTCAAGAATTCTTATATGTTCCTGCATCCAAGCAATTGCATCATTTAATTGCTTATTTATATTATTAGATTCAACCAATGCAGCATTGGCCTTACGCAATTCCTGATAGAGCATTTCTTCTTTTTTAGAATTTTTGTCCTCTGGAAAAGCATTTCTCGGTAACTCCACAAGTTCTGTAGGTATTATTTTGTTAATCTTCGCGGTGAACGTGCTACAGGCTCTCGTAGGAGACCTCGGTAGAACCTGACTCTTTTGGAAAGGATCGATATTATCCATTTCTGAATCACTCATTCTCGTGGATTTACCAATATAGTTATTGGTGTACCACCTTAATTTAAACTAACAAACAACTCATCGACCCAATACTTTTGGCCGGGAGTGTATTTTGAATAAAATAAAAAAAAAATAAAAAAGCTAACACTGCACTTTTAATTTTTTTTTTTTTTTTCACTATGTTCAATATGCACTTATACAAAATAATTAAAAATAAACTAATATCACTGCACTTTTTTATTTCTATTTTTTCGATTACACTTCTCCGATTCCACGTCCAAACCTCACAACGATTTGAAAGAGAACATTCAAATTTGTAATAAATAAATTAGTCTTCTTACAACATTCAACAGATTTAGTGGTGGCCATCACATTGTTTTTATTTACCTGAATTACTAAACATTTTAAAATCGCGTCAAGAGCGAATATTCATATTCATCATTATAAATCGCATCCGCATATAGCGCAACGAAATACATTCTACATTCTAAACTCATCATCTAAACTCCACGAAACGGAAAACGCTCCGCTTCATTATCATCTCCTTTGAATTTATTTTTAATTTCACATCACCTTGTAAAGGTCCATTAATCGTTATTAACGGCTACCGAATATCGTTATTAACAGCTACCAAAGTGATTTAAGAGAGGTTTGGCATTTTTTTCAACCAAATTTTCATTTAAAAATTAAAATGGCAGTCTAAAATATAATTTAAAAAAACAGAGGATATTACGAAAATTTAAAATAACAAAAAGAATGAATAGTTAGGTATATTACTGATTAACCGATCAAAAACAATAAATAAATGTTAGCCAATGTGATTTGAATTCCATTGAGACATTTTTTAATTTTTTATTTGTATTAGCATAGACTAGAACAAAAATTATTAGTTGGGCGCCACTATATGACGCATGCTTTCATCCCGATTATCACTTGCCATGTAGATTCGGCGTAGGTTCCAATTATAATTGGTATAACCAGATATGGAAAAGGAAACAAGGGGTAGGTAATGCAAATTAAAAGAAATAGAAGGAAATTACCCCGAACTCTGGGTATCCATCCCTGGGTACTGGCATAACCTGCAGTTTTTTTTTAGGAAGTGAAATGGCAGAAAATTGATGGACCCTTTGATTTTCCAGTTAAACAAATTATAACAAGTCTTTATTTGTTAAACCACTTTTCATGAGAATTTCATATAGAACCGACTACTAGTCCAAATAATCGTTATCAGATCCATCGTAAAGGAAATATCACAAAAAAATATTTTAAAAATGTAAAAAATTTAATTATTATCGACACCAAACCGCAGAACGTTCACCATCGATGAGTTGGTACTGTTAATAAAAGATTTGAGTATGCCAAAATCCTAATTTTGTATAGCAGGAATTAACCATCTCTGTTATAATAATTATGTCAAAATGTTCTACCATAAACGTAAAAAAATTATTTACTTGCACTTTCTATCCACAAGACTCTATCATTGGGACGTATTATAGGCACTGCAAAAATCGTTCTTGAAAATAATTCGAAGTCAGTAGACCAATTAATAAAATTAATAATATTTTGCATTATCAGTGACTGTAGGAAAGTATTTTATGATGACTTAACTAACAAATAAAGAAGTCGATGTAAAATCCACGAAACATGTAGAAACCCCATTAACAATTCTTAATTATTTGTCTTCTCTAGATATATTCCAACATTACAATTCATAAATTTCACAAAATTTGTAGGAGACCTAAATAAAATTACTTTTTATAATCCGATCAAAACAATAATCACGTAGGAACACATAGTGTGCTGTCACGTGCAAATGAATTTTCTAATATATGTCCATACATACTTAGACAAAGAGTATCCATCTGAAAATACTTGTATGTTATTTTACCAACACGCTAAATTAAAAGTAACCTCATCAAGGTCTTAAATATTATTTTTCTTTTGTTTAAGTATAAAAATTAATTAAATTTAAAAATAATTTTCTGGAATTTAAAAGTCATTAAAATTCCAATTTTATTTTTATTTGTTACATTGTTACATAAATTTAATTTTTTTTTTTTTTTCGTTTTAAAATGTTATTTTAGTATTTGAAAATGTAAATAAACGTTCTGCGGAACATGTGAAGGATGCTTCACTCTTGTAAATATCTGTGTATGTACATACAAAATATTTTATGAAATTTTTAAGTATAGCAATGATTTAACAGTGTCGCGGTGTACGATTTCGTTTCATTTGTCAACGATTACACAACAACCCGATGATTTCACATGAACTTGTTCAACTCTTGTGCGCGCTCACAATATAATAACCGTTTGACATTTAATTAATTTTTTTAATTCGTTGCCAATATTTTATAAATGAAGCACATACATATTATACAAATCTTAGCGAAATAAAAATCTATATTTACTGTTAATCTAACCTATCATGATCACAGAACAAAAAAAAAACAACAACAATATATTTGAACTATATAACCTCTTCTATATATCTAATGTATGGTTTTTAACTTTGAAAACGATATTTCGATTAATATCAATAGATTTTTTTAATTTTTTTTATTATTATCGACTTTTTAATTTTTATTATTTTTTTCTTTAATTAAAATAACATTTCGAGTAAAAACACCCTGATCTTTCAAAGATGAAAAACTATATACACGTATGTACGTATATACATATATTTTAGCAACACAATAAACATTACAAAATACATTATCCATATAGCAGTTTTTATTATATGAAACATGAAAGGAATGATACATTGGCAAATGGAACAAAAAAAAAACTAAAATGTATCATAAGTAAAGGAAGTTGTATTTCTTATAGCGCAAAGGTGGTCTCTAAGATCATGTGTGTGACAGAAAAAATGATATATTATTGAAAATTTATTGAGTTACTATAACAATATGAAGGTTGGTTGTTCTGTTTTTTATTACACAAAATATCAAACAAAATATTTTTAATTTTTTTTATCTGCGATATGGGAGTAAAAATAAAAAAATGCAACATTGTGTATCTTAAAGTTGAATATTTCATTTCCTGTATATCTAAACATGTGTATAAAGTTACACAAGACAAAGAGATTTGTATGTACTTATATATAACGTCGAAATCTCAAAAATTGAATTTTTATCAAACTGAAAAAGTTTGAAGCAGACTGGATTAGAATTGGTCTGCATTTAAAGAACCAACCCAGGAAGAGTTGGGTACATTAAACCCGTTTCGACTTTCGACATCTAGAAGTAAAGAACGCTACTTCAGTCCCAAGTCAAGTTTAGCGCTTATAATAGCATCCTTACAATCAATTTATGGCTAGAGGATTTCCTGATTCGGGATCAACAAACTTAATCCATAACTTAATCCAAACTTAATGATTAAGCACAGCTTTGCTATCCGTACAGAAAATAATATTCTGCCTTAAATCACTAAAGTTAAACTCCTAAACCGCATTATATGTCTGAGTGCAATTAGTTCAGCTTGAAAAATCGTACTGTATTTGCCCGAGAATCTATTCCTATAATTATGACAGAATAGTATTAAAACCATTGACTTCTGAACGAAAGTCATCTAAAAACGACTATAGAGTCAGACTATTCATAGAAATTATGAGAGAGCCACAATTCCCGCGATGGGAAAACGAGAGAGAATTAATTAGTGAAGTTAAATTTAACCTCTGGATTATATGACATGTCATTCAGCTTTGCTACAGAAGACGTTAATGTCACAGCCTACCACACCATACATAGATATAGGAAAGTATAAGTAAAACATACAAACAGGTACGATTTGTAGATGAAGGATTTCATTTTGGGAATTAGATCATATAGTGTTGACGTTACTTTTGCATTGTCACAAAATAGCATTGGTCTTTGGCAGCCTATAATAAAGGTGAAATTTCCAGGAGTGTTTGTCAGTGATTGCTCTCCCAAAATGAGAAAAAGCTGATAAGTTGATGATCAGTCTTAGAGGGATAGACGTACCAATCAACAAAGTTCAGAAAAGTGGACAGACAACAGTAGAGCTCACCTTTTTATATGCCTTTTGAGCTGCCAAAAAATGATCCCAATCCGAAATGAAATTTGTATTTTTTATAAACTTTTTAAGTTCAGAACATCAAAATGGTTCATTACGCTTCTTCTGGTTGTTAATAAGGGGACATGACTTTTCAAAAGGGTGTTAAAGGATTGCTTGCGTTAGTACAGTTGCCTGCAATTCAAGATCTGTGATAGACCTAATCAGTATATAGTTTTCTATTTCGATATAGTTTAACCGGTGGGATTTTAAGGTGATTATTCATCACCCAATTTAAAGTTAAGTCAACGATGGACATAGCACACAAACTAATATCAATCACTTGCTTCCGAAACGAGTTAATAACTATTGGCTCACAACCAACATTGAAAATCTCTAACTGAGAAGAGCAAATATAATTGAAAAGTGAACATCCTCAATTATTAGTAGTCGAACTACCCTTTAGCATCACAATCAATCACGAGAGATAGTTTATTCACAATTTCAAGGAGAGAAGGAGGAGGAGTAATAAGATAAATTAACTGGTGCAATGATATGGAAAATTTTAAAACTATTCGGATTTTGAACTTACCTGGTACAATTGAGTCTCCTATAGAATTATTCGATATTGGTGGACTGCGTAAAGTGTAAAATCTCTGTTCTCTAAATGATTTAATCTATAGAGGAACCATTAACTGTGTCCATATTTCTAAAAAATACCCGTGGTGATCTACAATTGCAAGACAAATTTAATTAATGGATGCAGAACTAGTTATGTCCATTTCTAAAAAAATAAGTAAGAAAACTAATTCTAAACCATTTCATACAACCAAGGCCGATGGTCGTATAGTGAATTATTTACTTGATGTTAAATTTAATTATGTACTTTGTGAGAAATTTCGCCTTTAAATTTGTGAAAACTATAACATATTGAAAATTTAGATAAATATCTTTAACATAAACCTACTTAATATTGTCTTGTCTTGTTCGATTGAGATTCACTCAATAACAAGATCGATCAATTGCAATAGATGAAGAAGAAGGACTAATCATGGCCACGTAATTCAAAATGGGTATATTAGACCATCGCTGGAAAAAATTATAGCGGTAAACATAAATATTCCGATAAACCACTTACAGCATGCCTGTACCAGATTGACTAACTTAACAGATGCTTCACAATTTTTTCCGATTGACGATAGTATGCTAACGTGCTTTATAAAGCATAACGGGAGGACCAATGGTTGGAAGCAATAAGAGGAATTCTAAGAATCAAAATGTACAAAGATTTTATCATAAAAGCCGATATAATTTGTGAACAGTAAAATGGACGGGTATTGACTATTGGCGGTAGTCCCAAACAAGATTGAAACCAAATAATTCAAAGCAAACAGTAAAACACAGGAGTCCTTCAAGTCGAGCATGAAAAGCACTTTTTTTTGGATAATTCAGAAAATGTCGTTTGAGTTTGTTGAAATAAAAAAAGTGATTTAACTACGAAGTGGATCCGAAGACGATGAAACGCCGAAGACCGAAAGTATGCAAGCCAGGCCGATTGTAGGGATGGACATTTGTAACCTCTGTTTAACCTCTAAACTAATACCATTACAATCAATATAATAGTTTTTTTTGTTGCATCTTAAAGTTGGTATTTGTTACTTAACCATGTAATTAAGTCTCGTATCCCGATTTGTAATTAAATATATGTACATTTTAAATCAATTAGAGTTTTTCTAAAAATTATAAAATATTAAATCACATTAAAAGCCCTTTAGTCGAGTTTTATTTATTTGACTGTCCATAATTCTTTTTCCAGCTCTATACGTAAATATATATGAAGTTCAACTATTCAAAATTGAATTGAAATTTCAAATTCTGAATTTTATACATAAGTGCCCAAAATGTAAAAACATTTGTTGGCACTAGGAAATATCCAGGAACTTTAAAAAATTGTAATACGATTAAAATAGAATTTTCTAAATCTGGAAGAATTTTAAAAGTACAATTTAACATTTTCAAAATTCACTAATTAAAATTTTGAATTTTATTCGTAAAATTTACTCACAAAAATCAAAAATCGATATTGCAATTTTAAATTGAATTTTAAAGTTTAAAGTTTACGGTATTACGGAAATTTTTAAATACCTACGTACTTTTGAAAAAAAAAAAAAAAAAAATTAAGATTGGGCGGATTTTACTCCAGCACTCAATGCCACTAATGGGCCCACGGTGCAATACCCACATTCACACAACATTCATTCAATCCATTCATTCATCCCATTCACACAAGTACAGTATACCACCTGCGCATTGCATAGCTCCATGTCACCCTGTACAGTGACATGGAAGATGGGTCGGCCCATGAGTTCTACATTCCAACAGAGGGTCATAGATGTTTTCAATTTAATCACCGATCGTAATCGGGAGATGAAAAATCCCTTTTTAAAATTTTATTCAAGTTTATCTAAATTTGTGGTTATTTTTAAAATTCAAATTGAAATTTTTACGTATAAAATTTTATGTGTAAAATTACAATCTTTCGAAATGTTGGCAAGTAAAATTGCTAGATTTTCGAATATTTTGCCTTTCAGTTTATTAATTGTCGATGTAATGTACAAATACCTAAGTTTTAAATTTTAAGCTCAAATTTTGAAAATTTTTGAGAACTGTTGAGGTTTATTTGAAACGGAATTTTATAATTAAGAATTTTAATTTTAACTATCGGAATTTGGAAATTTTTGATTTTCTTAAATATTAAAATTTAGTAATTTATTTAAAAAAATTAAAATACAATTAACAATTATTAAATCAATTTTTAAAATTTAATCAATTTAAAAAATTTTAAAAATTTGAAAATTCTGAATTTAAATTTTTAATTCAATTAAATCAAATTGATCCATTGAATATGTTAGGATTTTGAAATTCGCACAAATTTAAAATTTGCAATTTAAAATTAGCTTTGAATTTGCCTATTTTAAACCTTTTTCTAATCAATATTTTTTGTTTGTTGAATTTCATTATTCGGTTCTCTTCTTCGATACGTTCAAATAAGGGATGTTTATCCAAATGTATATTCTGTCATCAGTACTGTGCTAATGATTATTCATTTATGTTTAGATTTTTGAAAATGTGGATAAAAGAAGAACAATATTCGTTAATTGGCCTTTGGTGAAAAAATTATGTCGAATTTTAAAATTAATGTTTCTTATCGTAGTTTGGAGTTAACTGAGCTATAATAACCGCATTTTGACTTATTAGCGAGTGAGACATTAATTTGACTAAGCCAGTAATTTAACAAAAACCTACTTAATATTGAATGTTTGTTTTTATTTATTTATAAAAATTTAATTACACAACTTACATAAAGAGTAAAAAAAAAAATTATTGCAATATGTGCGCCTTTGCCACGAGTATTCAATGGGTTTAATACAGAATCATCAAAATACATATGTATATTGAAGATTCGGTACAAATCAATCTTCTTAAATGGCCATGAATTAGAGATTCTCAAGATTCTTATTATGGCCATCCCATTCTTTACAAAAAAAAACGATTTGCGACTCAAATCTAATTCGATTTCAAATAGAAGTTAAGGAAACTAGAAAAAAATTTCTAATGAGCAATAAATGTCTCAAAAAGTTTGTCCTTAAATTAATTTAAATTTAAAAATTATAAATAATCCGAAATTCTGTCCAATATCATTTTAAATTGAAAATTATTAAATTATCAGAATTTTAATTGAAAAAACAAAATAAATTCTTATCAATTGAAATTTAAAAAATAATTGTTGGCGCTCGGAAATGTCTAGGAACTTGTGATAATAAAATTTCAGTTTCAAAATTGGGCATATTCAATTTTGGAAATAGTTCCCAGAATTTCAAAAAAATAGAGTTTCAAATTTTGAATTTTTTCGTAAAATTTGAGCACAAAAATCAACTATCGATAACGTAATTGTTAATTTAATTTTAAAATTGTGATTATATTCCGGAAAGACCAAGAAACTGGAGTATAATACAAATACCAAATACCTAGAGCTCATGAATTTTCAATTTTTTGAAATTCACAAAAATTTAAAATTTCGACGAGTAAATTTTTTAACCCTAAACAATTAAAAAGTTTTCTATCAAAAATTTTAAATCGAAATTTAAATATCATTTGTAATATTCTGTGATTGCAAGAGAATTATTACATGTTTAGATGTAATTAGAAGAGTTCATTTTTAGCTCTAAGCTCAGAAAGATTCAAAATATTAAAACATTTTGTTTCTTTATAACCAAATTTTCAAATAACGTTCTTTAAATTCGAAATTCCTAAAATTGGTGACTACCACAATTTTGGAATTTTAAATTTTTAAAGCGAAGTTCAGAACTATTGAATTTTTAAATTTTTTTTAAATCTATATTTTTTAATGAATTTTAAAAATTGTAAATATTTATATTGTATATGTATATAATTCTCAAATATTCAAATATTTAATTCAAATATGAATTTTACAATTCTGAATTTAAAGTTTTAAGTTTGAGAATACGAAAATGGAACTCTTGAATTTCAATATAGCTTATCGATTTTGACCATTCATCGATATATTTATCGAATTTAGAAACTAATGATTCCATATCGTAGTTTGGAGTTAACTGAGTTAATAATAGTTTCGATATAATAATGTTGTGGGATTCCAAAATTCTAGAAACTAGCTTACACTTTCATTTGTTTATATATAAAATGTTCCAAATTAGGATAACTAACTCAGCTAATTTTGAATTGAATTTTTTTTTGACGAAGAACAAAGCACAAAAGCACAAATTGTTTCGCTTCTTAAAGCGCTAGAAAATCAATTGAAAGTATGTTGTTCTATACAAGATGCAGATTGTTGATTGTTCAGTAGTGTGATGAAAATTGAAATGTTTCATGTTCGCGAGATATTTGGAAAAATAATTTCTCTTAATTTCTATTAAAAATATTTTAAAATCAATTATGACGTGGCCTTGACTACAGAACTATACAGAATTTTATACTTAGTTGTTCTTCCACAATCGAATAAATGTATCTCTCAAATTTTTTGCTGTAACCTAATAGTTTTTATAAACGTTAACCAGCAAAAAAAAATCACTTAACTACCTTGGTGTCATTAAGCTTTTAGAAATATCTTATGTGATGTTAAAACACATAATTTACATTTAAATTGATATTTAAAGTTTAACCGATTTTTTTTGTTTATGCGTATATTTATACATATCAAGTTAAACTTTAATAGTTAATTAATTAATTCGCAGGAGTATCCATGTCATATATACAAGTCCATATATGTAAGTATAACATGTTATTGTTTATTACAAAACAGTACAATATTATTAGAATTTTTATATGCAATGAATATCAAATTTTTATGATATGCTATATGAAAGCAAACACATAACCGAACAAAAACAAATTTGTGATTTACCACACATGTTGAATAACATCAACAAGGCAACACGACCGGAAAGCAGGTTCCACTTAATTTTTTTTGTTTGTAAATGTGGTGTGTTTTGATTTATTTCACCTGTTATAAAGTTTAAGGTAATTTGTTTTGTATTTCTAACAAGTAACAAGTTATACCAATTAATCTCCTTCTCATTATCTATATACGTATACGCTTATTTACTTGGCGAGCCACAGTTTTTGGTATATTACCATATAGCGATATATTAATCGAAATTGTACAATGAATTTTACAATACACCATCTATATATGTATGTATATGTATATGACACTCAGATTAATCACAACAACAGTATATCCATTATCGTGTTTTCTCAATTGTTCACACACAACAAGCGAAAACGAATATCTTTTTTTTTGTTTCGTTTTTTTTTTTTTTTTTTGATTAATGAACGTTCAATTAAGAAAAATTTCTAACAATTTTTAAGATATTATTGTTGTTTTTATTGTATTTAACAATACTACATTTAAACTTCCGTATATATATGTGTACATATAATATAATAGTTAATTTAAAATTCACTTTGGAAATAAAATAATGAAATTTTTTATTTATTTTTTGTAACATAGTTATGTGAAAAATCTTTAACAATTATAAATGAAACACCTACTCACTATCTATGGTTTATCTATATATAAAATAACCACAAAGAGTTAATAACAAATAAATGTACATATATGTATATACAAGTATGTACTCTATACATACGACCAGTTTATTTCTATTTACGTGTTTTATGTTAAATAAAAAATAAAAAATTCCTTTTAATGTTTTTCACACAAAACACACAAAATTTTTATTTTTTTTTATTTTTTAACAAGATGGAATTTTGTACAAAAATTCAATAAAATAACTTCTTGTCGTTTTTACAAACAAAACTAAAAAAAATCGGTGAGATAACATTAAAATAATATAAAAGAAAAATTTAATTATGGTTTTGAGCATGTCAAGATGGGTTTTCGTTATCGTACATGGTAATGGATATTTTAATGTAGTTTTTTGGATTAAAATATTCTAGCAACTTGACTACACCAATTTTAGAATTTTTGTGTTGAGAAGAATTACTTATACCGTACGCAAGCCAGCATTTATAAATAACAGTTAACAGAAAACCGTCTTGAAGGTAGCTCAGGATTTCATCACAGAATTTTTAAAAAGATACCTTTTACAACACAAGCGTAAATAATCCACCCTAGACTTTTTAAAAATATTTAATTAATACCGTATAGGCTATTTATTTATAATTAGCTCAGAGCTACTCTATAATTGCTATAGTTATAACAATTTATTAAAGGCCATTACTGGCCCCTTACTGAGCCAACCAGGAAGCTTCACCGGTTTTAATGTTGAGCTTGGTCTTCATATACTATCTTAGACAATCTGGCGCAGTCAAGTCGTTCTCTATATACTTCTGGTTTTGGGCCGGAGATCACACGCATGATTCTTCACTCAAATGTAACGAGCCATCTCCCGACTTGCATACATAAAAACAAGCCTGATCAACGCTTTCTAACACTTTGCTTCACTGCATTTGATATAGGTATTTAGATTTTAGCAGTACCCTTAAAGGATGTATCCTTTAAGTACCTCTCGACACCTCTTAGTCCTGTTTATACTATCTGCGCGCGTTTATTTAAAGCTTTGTAAAAATTAACGACCGTTACAATGAAATTAAATGGACTAATTAACTAATTAAATTTGACTAACGATCTACTTTAAAATTTATATAGTTACGCGATATCTTATAAAATTCTAAATTAAAAATCGCTTCATTTTAATTAGAACAATCTAATTGGCCACATAGTCCATTGAGCCGAATGGAACAATATAAGCGGTAAATAAGGCAGGTTTATAAATATTCGAGTCTTCACATCAAATCACCAAATGGATAAATTACTACAGAACAATGATGAAACAAAAATAAAAACTTTAGCCAGAAACTACCACAAAGCTGGAGATATACGAAAAACTAAATCGTATATCTCGAAAACAAGATAGAAGAGTTAAAGAAGCTCTACACCGAATTTCTGACAGAACAACGAGGAATACAATTGCCGAAATAAATCAGGATCTACTTGGTAAGATGCGTCATAGCCTGAACAACGATCCACCACTATCACCAATAGAGCCAGTGCTGGGGCCCTACTATCACTTTCGACAACGATTTTCGACGACGGTCGTTTTCCTATAGTAGACAAAGGAAGAAAAAGGAAAACAATATTATAAATTTACTATTGTTTACCTTTTTCTTCCTTTGCCTACTATAGGAAAACGACCGTCGTCGAAAATCGTTGTCGAAAGTGATAGTAGGGCCCCTGGTTTTCCAGTATTATAGACATTATCCAATATTAAACATTATTCAGTATACACAAACAAAACACTTTGACCTTCCTAGCAAGGACATGATGAACAAGGAGCAAGAAACAACACCGCCTCCATCATTTAGCTCATATAGATGTCAACACCATGACGATCTGAAGTGCGCAAGCAAGGAATTGTCAAACACCAACCAAAAATTGCACAAGAAGGAAGATGTGCTGATGAGGAATATGTACTGGAAAATGGACTCCATCGAGCAACATTGAAAAACAACAACGGTCCAATAGAATACTTAAAATTAAAAATAAATCAACTATTTAAAGAAATTGAGGTAATTGATCAACAACACAAAGAGATTGCAAGACTACTACCATGAAACTGTTAAGGCGAGAGTGGACACATTAATAGCAGCAGAAAGAAAAAAAGAGCCTTTCTGGAAAAACCAGGGTACACTTGCCCAAAATATAATTGCCAACGTTTTATGGCTATTATGAGAAATGGAGCGCGTTCAACGACATATTCATCGAGCTCATTCACAACAACAAGCAGCTATCGGACACTATAAAAATGACTTACCTGAAGTTAAATGTGCAAAAAGGAGCGGTACACTTAATTAGTCATCGCGCAACAACGAGTGATAATTACAGGGTATATAAGGTACAACAAATGAGTGATTTTTTCAACTTTCTAGAAAGAAAATTTCAATCACGAGAGGCTATGGAGGTCACACACCACCACAACCAATGGCATCACTAAAACGAGTACATGCAACAACAGCCAGTGTCTAGTGAAGAGATGCCAAGGAAGGCATTAATTGCAAGACTGCAATCAATTTAAACTAACGCCAACACTAGACAGAAACAAACTGGTCAGTGACATATCTACTTGCGTATACGTTGTTTAATGCCACATCCAAGGGGTATATCACACTTTTCTGCAAGGCAGTACCCATCTCACAGCAGCTAACATTATCTTAACAGACTTTTACGTCGATGACCTGCTCACTGACACGGACAGTGTGGAGAAGGCACTAGTAGCACTAAACGAATTACGCGAGCTCACAGCCCATGGTGGATTTCAGTTAAGAAAACGTACATCCAACAAAATCGAAAAAACAAAACATGTTCCTCACGAGCAATTGGCCGATGGAAACATTCAAATCAACCTGAACGACTGCATTAATACCATTAATTAGGGATTTTATAGAACCCTCAAATATACAGTTTCGAGTTTGATTTAGCCCACTTGCAGTTAACTACCAACTAGCCCACAAAACAATCATTACTATCCGATTCATCAAAGTTATTTGACCTTGTAGGATGGCTGTCACCATTAACAATTATGGCCAAAATTATGATGCAGGAAGTGTGGATGACCGGCGTTTTTTGGGTTCTGTATAACTTGTAGATCCAATTGCGATTTTTGTTGGACTACACGCAGCTTTTCCGCAATAGCTGCAGAATAATACCGATCAATCAATTTTAAATACGTTTTTATGTTCACTAACTATCAATTTTAATTCCCCGCTTAAGATTTGTTTATTTTTGGACATGCAGTTAATATGATTTATGCTGCAGCAATGATAATTTTGTAATTTTCAGCGTTCAAACGTGGCGTATTTTAAATCATAAATCAGTTTTAATCTGGAAATACTGTTTAAGAACGATAGAAACTTTAATTGAAAAAATAAAAGAGGTACAGAAATCATAAAATATGTATTAAATTACTAAATACTCAATAATATGTAATTATGGCAGAATATTTAAAACCATGTGCTGACAAATAGGCATTTAGAAATACTATAAAATTTGAATTTGCACTTCTCAAAAATTTTTTTTTAACTTAAGAATCCGGACTCTACATATTAATAAAGATAATGTTTTTAATAGACGCACGGTACTTTTTGATTTCTTTATGAGCTTTTGCGTTTGTTTTATTATTCGGGAGACAAAAAATGCATCAATGGAAATTATTTTTCTTACTGTTGGAGTTGTCGATATTTTGGTTATAATTAGATTGCGTTTATAGATAGATGTGATTAGCGGAAATCTACCAAAACTAAATCAAGGTTTACAACCAAAACGTAAACTTTTTCATTAATTTCGCAAACGCTTTTAGAAAGATCGAGAGACATCCGGCATCTTCACAAAAAAAGGTTATATATACCCAAACCAAGTGTGACATGGAACCCCTTTATTTGTTTGAGATTCAAATAAAAAGGTGATTCTTTTATTTTGGTAGTGAGCTTTCTTTTTGTGAAAAGCACACAGATCAGGACCAATCATGTGAGTTGAAGTTGGTTTATAAGTTATCCATGTTGCGTTCAGTAAATAAATTTTTGTCTTTCGTTTAGAGTGAAATTATGTAAAATAATTTTGTGTTTAGCTATTAATTTTATTAATTAGTTAAATTCGAAAAGATTAATGTAATTTTATTAACTCACAAATTCACGATGGTTTGGACTGTGAGTTGAAAGAATAACGAAATATCGATATTTTTGAGTAGCCGGATAAACGACTATATGCAGTTTGGCTTATTTCCACATTATTTAACAAAAATAAGTCGAATGTACTCGTATTATCTAACGATTATACCATGTGACCTCATCATGTTTGTATATGAGAAGTGGAAGCAGAAATATTGCTGTAGATCTCTTTCAACAAATACACTCGCTCAATCGATCGAATTTTCAAAAGCTTTATAAAACTTTCACACATTTTACTTTTAAAAAGCACCACAATCTATAAACTCAGAAATTTTTCCGCAACTGGACTTAGTGAAGGTAGTGTACGAACATAGAGAGCTTTGGTTAGATATTTAAAAAAAATTAAAGCTTTAGGTGCTTTTATATTTGTTAGATGCTTTGATAGCTATCATATTATAAACATACGCACAAAATGCTTTTAAATAATATATATAACTTAACAGTTCAATAAATATGAAAAGTATACATAAAAGCTCCATACAGAATATTATATAAAGTCTATACTTTTAAACGCAAACAAAAATTTTACAAACCCTTATCGATTTAAATATGAATTTGTAATATTAAAGTTTATATAAACGAAACTATTTTACGAATAGTTGTGCGTCTCAAAATGTTACATAAACCTGGAAAACGCTCAGAGCTTTTAAATAACATGTAATTTATGATATTATAAAAATAAAATGTAATTAAAGGATTGAACTCTTTTTGAAAGCTTGCGAATTTTTAAACGATTATTTCCAATTTGAATAGTTTGATACTTTGGAATTTTTAAATATAAGGCTTTTTAACATGTCAAAATAATAATCCTAAAAGCTATTAATTTATTTTTGTTGAAACTTTCTTATCAGCAAAATTCATTTGTTGTTCAATTCAAAGTTTCTTGATAGTTCAATTAGTAGAGGTTTCAAAAGCTCATAAATGAAAATTGGCAACTGAGTGAGGAAACTAAAAGAAAAACATAAGTATTGAAATATGGAGCTTTTAATTTTATTTATGCCTTAGATTTGAATATATTGTACATTTTCTATATATTAGAACGCTTAAGATTCATTCTTCTAAGTTACAGGAAATTTAACATATTTTAGACAAAGCTTTTTAGTTTTTAGAATTACCAAATTCAAATTGAATTTAATATTATTAATATATTTTATTTTATTATAATAATAATTAATTATTATTTGAAGAAAAGCCAAATGAAGTCATTTTGAAAAGGAGTCAAGTGTATGTCAAATTTTATACACTTTCTTAGAAAAGTATCCAAAGTTGCGCTAAATATTCTCTACTCAAATCAGAAATGAAATAAGTAGAGTAAGTAAAGAAAATGGCCAGAAGTGGTCGTAGGACAATACAAAAGATCCATTCTCGTGACTCCTGCAGCAGCAATAGCATATATGAATATGCACACATTATATTAATGTGTAAGAAAGGTCACTGGAAATTTTACAAATACACCACCTAAAGGATGAGTATGGACAAGCCCTAACCACAAACAGTCAACAACTAAATAAATGGACAGAGTTCTTAGAGGCACAGTTCGAAGCGAACCAAATGAAGAGTTGCCAGATGGCAACTATAACGAAACCATTAACACCCAACTACCAACGGTGCGGGAAGTTTCTGATATAATGAACCTGAAGAATAACAAAACCGCTGGAACTGACAACATACTAGCTGAACTACTCAAAGCATTTACAACTGCGGGAGCATTAATACCACTATTTCGCAAAAATCGAAAGAGGGCTTACCACATCAATTCCAAAAACGACGACCTAAGAGAACTCAAAACCTGGTGAGGCATCTCGCTCCTCAATAATACTATAAAATTATGGGCAATGATGATCCTGGAACGAATAATACCAACTGTTAACCAGCACATAAGAAAAGAACAGACCTGTTTCAAACCAAGCAGAGGCTGTATAGATCACAACTCACTCCGAAGAATGCATAAATGTCCGTTTCTAAGTATGAATAAGGGCGGGGTTTTCATACTAAATATGCATTCAGAACCATCTCGATATAACACGTACGGGCCGTCACGAGTTACAAAATTTCTACGTGAATCTCAAGTACATATCACAACAGTTTTCCCGAACAACGGAACTCCAGAGATGTCCTATTCTGTACATAAGTAAGGCGGTTTCTATGCTAAACACTATTTCAGCACCACCTCGTTCATCTCTATATGACTCGTACGGACCGAGTTACAGAATTTCAAATTTTAAATATCACTCAAACATATCATCGGATAATTACTGATTTTTTTTCCATAGTGTTTCTTTATTGGTTTCAATATCTTTCTATTAATCGAATTTAAATTTTTATTTATTTATCAAGTTTAAGACAAGTAAGGCCATGGGCCTTTTCGATGTTTACCTTAAGATAATAAAATACATTAATTATGTATTATTATATTAACAGTTAATAAAATAATAATAATTAATAACAATAAAAAATTTAAAAACAATAAATTTAAATTAAATCATACAACATTAATTAATTGCTTTGGGGAATTTAATCGTTTAATTCTTTCAGGCGGTGAATAAAATTCTGCAATACCATTAAATACCATTTTAACAAGAACGGACAAAGCAAATTGGTTGCTAGATAATCTTGATGATATTGGAAAACCCTGGGTGACGAACTGAAAGAGAACAATGAATACAAATACGATTTATATTTGATATAATAATAATAACAGTGTTAAAGGACATTACATTCCTTACTGAATCAACATATTTGATATAACCTAGCTTAAATATAAAACAATGTACTCTAATCAGAAGATATGTCAAAAAAGATACGCCACCATAATATAGAATTTTGATGTGGTCATACTGCCGTAGAGAGTGAATGTATCTAATACATGAATTAAAGGCTGTTTTTGAAGTTGACAATATGTTACTTAATCTTCTTTAAGTTCAGTTTTTTGCCAACTTTATTGACATATTCGAAGTGAGTATGCTATTAAATAAAACCCAAAGATTTCGAATAACCTCAGAAACCACCAAGTTCTCACGAGAAATTCGTAACGGAGGCAAATCAATATTAATTTTACGCTTACAAACCATGATTCAAATTATTTAAAATGTCATGGATTTTATTCATTCGACCAGATATATATACAGCTGAAAATGGTATCTTGAGTTTAATATTCTTAATGGTAAGCCGTTAATATAGAGTGAAAACAACAAGGCAGCCAAGACGGAGTCCTGTGGGACTGTGGTTGAACGTCTGCTTCGAAAACAATACTTTATATTTGATTAAAATAAAGTCTTAGCTTTTGTGCGAGTAACACGTGGTTAAGGCAATCAATTGCTTTAACAAAATCAAATAGTTTGTTGAGTGTTGAGACTTTAGGTCCACAAATCAGCTATAAGGTAAAATTTATTTTCATTTCTAACTTGAGTAAAAAATAATTAGTGAAAATTTGGATACTTACTTTATAATAAAGTGTGCAGTGTATAATTTGTTAATATGGCATAAACTTCACTCCGATCTGAAAAGTACTTAAATAAATTTTAAGTTTAGATAGTTTTAAAGCTGTACGACTTTTAAAAAGTTGTTTGTTCTCAATTGCATTCGAAATTACACTTTAATTCAATTCATACAATAACATTATATTTAATTAGAAGCGGCCACACTTTCTTTATGATTGTGTAAAATATATTTCAAAAATTGTTATCTTAAAAGAAGAACAAACTTACATTCAAGAATATATTTAGAATCAGCGAACTAACAATATTTTTTAATAATAATTTCAATAATTTTTACACAATTTGTATCTAGGAATTCGTTATCCGAAGCATAAATATTTACAACAAAGTGATTTATTTTATCCAATTAAATTAAACAATTTTTATTTTACTACAAGAATTCAACAAACAAACATCACGAGCCAATGATAAAAAATATGAATATATCATGAAAATTAATATTTCCGAGTTAATAATTTAGTTATTGTTTTTTTTCAGATTTGTCTTCATTAAATTTATAAAAAATAAACGTTAACTGATTGTAAATTTTTACTTTACGTTAAAATTATTTCATTCGTCAATTTTGTTTTATTATTATGTTTTTTTTAATCTATAGATTTTTAGGTGGCTGATAATTTTTATGGCCTAAACTCGCAGTTAACATAATTGTCTGAAACACTTATCCAAACCACTACCATAACAAGATAATTAACTTATTACATACTGTACTCCGGACTATAATAATAATAGGGTAAGTTGTATAACATAAGATTATGCCAGAAGATTGCATAAAATAAAATTAAAACAATAAAAATTATTGAAAATATACCATAGCCTCATAAATACACAAACATAAAATAAATTTTAATTTTAACTAAACTAAAAAAAAAAAAATACTTAATATAATTAAATAGAAATAACGTCCTGTTCAATTATTTACTTATTTTTATGCAAGTGCACTCAAGTAAATTATGTATTTGTTATGCATTTATGTTGATATTATCAATATTTTATAATATTTTTTTTTACATTTCGATGGAATTGTAATGTTAAAATTATATAAAAACTACCGGTAATAATTATATCCTGTTTGAGGTTTTGATATATATTCAACGTAAATCTATTATTTTTGATTTATTAATGATTATCTATTATGAAATATAATTAAATTGATTTTAATTATATAATTGGATTTGTACTATGCTTTTTTGCACAATATGCGTTATTTTCAGTTTACAAAACTAGTCGAATGTGAATATATGGTCTGAATATGTAACCGAATTTTTGTTATCTGCGCTATTAGCTATATTTTTTTTTGTTTCTTATAATTAAAAATTATAAAAATGTATACTACTCCAAATAAAAATTAAGGCTCTACTTTACCTAGAACAATAATCAAAATTGATGTCGATATTTAAATGCCAAAACATGCGTCTAAAATAATATTTGAAATAGTGTAAATCTCCGCTATCGAAAATTAAAAAATATTCCATGAAAAAATTGTTTTTTTGCTACTTATGACATCTAATTAAAAAGGGATGAACTAAAAAATACACAATATTTAGTTGATTCCTAAACCATTTTTACATCGAAGATACATTTTTGTCAATAAATTGATTTGTCAGCTTATCGATATAAAATTGTTTTCAATTTAATTTTCAATTTTCTCGCTTATTAGAACGAGTTTTTATAAAAACGTGTGTTAATCGCTAGATAATATCTTCCTGGACGTACCCAAATATAAAACTTTTACAGATTAGTGGAAAAATATTGATAAATTTGGTTTGTGAGTGAATGGTTTTTGTCAAAAATTCATCAACTTTGAAACGCAATTTGGAGAAAACTATTGCGAATTTAAAAAACAACGTGTGTTACTCGCTTGCAAATATATTTAACTTTGCTATAAAAAACAAATTAAGTCAATGCCTAAGTTTATGTGGCCATAAAACGATTTATAAGATACACATGTTTTTGCAAATTGAGTAAAGTAGAGCCTTAACGTAAAATAATAATTGTAAACATAAATGACAGAATTCCAAATGTGCAAAAACTTAATTATAATTCCATATACAATAAACTCGCAATTAAACTCATGCGTACAATTTTGTAACAAAACATCGAAATTGCTGACCTCGCAAAGTGCAATATTTAGCGAGATCAAAATTATTTCAAATAAGTTTAATAAAATGACGAAATAGATATTAAATTACTTTTAGTTCAATTAAACTGAAATTTAACAAAAAATACATATTAGTAAGTTTATTCGTTTTTAGAGTTCAGTCTTCCAACAATCAAATTTATTAAATAAAATTAAAAAGTAAAATCATAAATTAGTGGTTCCTTAATCATCAGATGTCCAAGTTACCCAAGTAAGTATAAAACTGCCCTCATCCGTGGTAAGCGGATATTAACGCAGAATCATTATATACTAACCACTTGGTACCACCAATACGAGGTCTGTTAGAAATATCAACAAACGGTGGTAAGGCAAGTGCCTTAAGGCGCTGTTTTCACTCCTATAGCAAAATAGTTTTAAGATCCGACGACACAAGTCACCAAATAACGTATGAAATCCATATTCAAAATAACTCACCATTTGCATCTAAGTACAACCTAACACCGTATTCTCCAACTAAACAAAATGACGATATATCAACAGACAACAGCACACACAGTAAAACCACACTCGCAAAGAGTAAAAGCCTCGAAAAATTGGCACTTAGAGAAAACCAACATACATACATCGTACCACAAAACTCAAAACCAATAATAATGAAAACCGAACCGTACAGAAACTGATGATAGGACTATAAACACTTATATTACAGTCAAACCACCAACAAATAAATTAGAAAATACGAGCGAGGAAACTAGACTAGAAAAAACAAAACAAACAACAATATACAAGACACACAACAACCAAACGAAATGGACGGATAAAAATACAACAAAGCGTAGCCTAGCGAGCCGAATGCATTTAGGACAAAATACGAACTAGATAAAATTGACGACTCATACACAAAACATCTCGACTTTACTTATTGCCTTAATTTTCAAACGTGGATTAAATAAAACAATTTTACGTGACAAAGTCGCAATACTACGAGCTATAATTTGTAACTACTGCCAAAAATCAAATCACACATATCAATCTTACCAATAACGGACAGTGAACCAATATACCCACAAACTCCACCAATTGCCTACCAAACACAACAAGAAACGACCAAAACTACTTCCAAAACCAATACACTCCGTCCAAACAACAACCATATCATTCTAACAAGACAACCTAGGTATACACGCCACCAAACATCACAAACTATCGAGAACTCACAAATCCAAGGGAAACATGGCACAATCATCCATCATCCATTGGAAAACACTACAATAAATAACTAATATAACAATCAAACGACCAGGGATCCACCAGCATTAGGAGAGCCGCCACAGTTGGATTCAACAAACAACCACGAACACAAAATACAAATCGAAAACGGACACGAATATTTTCTCCTAATGGGTACCATTCCAGAAATATACCTAAAGTTCACAAAAACAAGTTCAAGCGAAGAACCGGAGTCGCATTTGCTGAGTTTTCATACAAATTAAATTTTTCTACCAATAAAACCTAATTATATGCGAATTTTCTCATCGAACCGCAGCCTTCGGGTGCGGTAGTGGCTTGGGACATGTATTTATTTCACACGAACATATCAAATAAATTTTGAACTCTTGTTCTCGCAGAATTCGAAACGTTTCCAACATTTCAACAATTTAGCGGTCACAACCCATTCAGCTTGATGACAATTCTCCAACTTCTTGATTGGACAGATCTTCAAAAGATTTTTAAATTTGTGAAATTACCATGTATGGATTTTGATTCGTTAAGCCTGATCCGCCACATTTTGGTCCACTTGATAATTTTATCACGCATTTGTAGTTTAGTTGTGAATTCCTCAATCTTGTCCCCAAATGCCAGGATCGCTGTATCATCAGCAAATGTTGCAATGGTTGTATCGTTCGCATGGTATATCTCTGGTGTTAAGCAGGTAGAGTATCGGTCCCAATACACTACTTTGACGGAACGTTGCTGAGATTTTCATGAGCGCAGACTATTCTTCTCGAATTTCACTCGAAAGTGTCGGTCCTTCAAATATGATTTCAAAATCACATAAAATTGTTTCTTTCCGAAGTTTGAAGAGCAAATTCTTCTTCCATACTTTTTGCTTGCGCTACATCTAGAAAGAAGAGAGAATTATCACATCGATAATTCAATGTACTTGATCTATGGTTGAATGCTTCTTTCTAAAGTCAAAATCTTTGGTCTATAATTAATTTCAGTCTTTTAAGTAATAGTTTTTAAATAATTTCGAAAGATTTTCTATCATTTGGCGGCTTGTTCAGTTTCTGAATTATTAATACTTCCGATACTTTCCACTACCTGGGTAAATATTTTCATGAAAGCGGCATTGATTATATGTAGGAGTTTGCGAATAGGTTTATCGGGTAGCTCCATAACTTTCTTAGATTTTAGATTGTTGGTTTCACTACTTCTATATTGGAAACATTTTTATAAACTGTTTATCTGCATAATGGTTGGATCGTGTCTTCAGACATACAGGAAATATGTCAGGTTTTTCTTTTGTACTGCAAGGCCACCACGCATTTTCTGTTTTGATTAGGGGAATCTGTATTTTTGATCCCTTTACTGCTTTCCAGACCGAAATCCGTGTTGCAGTTAGAGTATTAAGGAACTTTCCAATTGTTTCATTTTCACTTCTTTTATGAATGCTTTAAGAGTACCAACTGTTTGGGGTACTTTACATTTTTTTCGTGCAATTATGTTTTTTCTGCACGTTTCAAGCTGTTAATGCAACTATATACTGTTGCCCGCAATGAATCTTAATAGTTTCGATAATTTAAATTTCATACAACAGAAGGTACAATTGTTTTTTAGCGTTTTTCAAGTCAAAGTTTTGTATGAAAATCTGTTCTGGCCATCTATTAAAATGTATTACCCAATGGAACCATGTGTGCAGAAACTTTTAATTTAAAAGAAGAATAACCATAATTAAATTTCTTTTTGTTTGTACCTAAAATATTCTTGTGCATAACTAACCAACCAGGTCAAACTAGTTTTCAATAATTCTTCTATACATTATCATGGTGCAGACGTGAAAAACTGAATATCAAATCATATGCAGGTTCAAGTCTAAATTCAAATTAAATTGAAATTTTGATTAACTTCCTATATTGTAACTCTTGAGATCACTGTTGATGAAATGTCATAGTACCAAATTTGGATGCTAATACAGAATCAAAAGCTTGCAATGCAACACTTCAAATAAATTATTTTTTTTAATACGAACATGCCAACATATTTGTTTACGACTGGAACAAAACCAGTATATAAACAATGCGCACTTTTAAATTGTTAGACTGCTCTATCTTAGATATTATTCCGTACTATACAAAATGAACAAATTTACTGCAAAATATTCCTTTACCATTAAAAAAAATTCTCATCAAATGCGATTTGTTCACATATTTTACACAAAATAGGAAATTCAGATTTTTTACCGTAATTGGAATCATGATTTGAGAAAATAACCACCAAGCAAATAGCACAATGGTGAAAACTGTGACGTTTGGATCGGGAGGTACCGGACTAGAACCCCGCTAAAGGCAGGATGCGAAAGAGATTCTTTATGCTTGATTTCAATTGAGATGATGATGAACACATGTACGACCATCTGTTGAGAGTGCAGAATTCACAGGTCGAGCCATCGTCCTGTGTGTGCCGGTTGGCTTGAAGCTATACAAGATGTAGATGGTCAAATTAATCGGACCTGTGCGCCAATCAAATTAGCTGGCATCGGCGTAAGCTAACTCCGAAAGAGTCGGGGGAACCTTCAACCCCAGAACAAACAGAGATACAATTTAAAAAAATAAAGAAAATTAGTCAATAACCGTGGTCACAGTTGGAATCATGAATTTATGTTTAGTCCATTGATACATTTCTTGGCTGGATAAAAATGGTTTATCTTGGAATACATGAAATTATCAAAACATTCCAATTTTATATTTGGTAGGTTCAGAAATTTCTTATCAACATTTTAAAGGATCAAATAGTTTTTTCGTTCATTATTGACAATTAGGAATAATTTCAAGTAAAAGGCTCTTTCAGAATAGGTCGGAATATTCAACCTAAGAAAGAGAGAAATTTCCATCAAGTGCACGACATTATAACATGTTGGCGGCTTATAGTTATGTTGAGGGGGTACTAGGAAACTAGAATTTATTGAATCAAATTAGGTTAGATTCATGTATCTAAATGTACTTAAGAAAAAATTGAAGACCAATGCTGAATAGCAAGAATGGCTTTTATATAATTGTCCAAATTTTACTAAAATTTCACCACAGCCACCTGACTTAATTGTTATTGAAGATTACTGGCGTACATTAGAATGAGAAATTCACCTGATTTATTGATCCAACGAAATTTCTTGAATGGATAAAAACCAATATAGGTAAATTAAGGTTCGGCAGAATAAATCACGCAAATGATATTTCTTGTTCATTAATATATAGAGTGTAAACCGTCAGTAACATAAAATTTATCTGTTAGTTAGTTAGTTTTTCCATTGGAATTAAATAAATCAAAGAAAGGTACATTTATTTAATTCATTCCAATGTTTAGTCAGTTTAGTACATATATTGGTAGTTCATTGAATGCTACAAAAACTGAATACAAATAATATTCAGCAGAGATGACGAACAGCATACAAGTGCCAAAAGATTAAAAAATATTTTCAAAAAACTGCCAACTGGCAGTTGGAAAGTGTAATTTATTAAGCAGCATTGTATTTTTTGGCAAACATTTAATCATTTAAGTTTAGTTTAACGAAAAGAAATATTTATATAATTAAACCAGCAAGTCTGCAAATTAATTAATTAATAAACATTTTGCTCCTTATAAATATAATATTTTAGGGCTGTGCTAGATGTGGTATATAAAAGTCCTACTTCCCCTACTTAGAATTGGAACTTCTCGGTTCAACTGATGAAAGTGAAAATGAAGATGTGGTTTCTCAGTCTGACTCAAGTGCAAATACCAGTAATATGGATCAGGATGGTATATTTGTAACGAAATGAAATGATACATATTGCTGGTCTTAGTGATGTTTTGGAAAATGTTCGTAAAACTGTGAAGACTTTTTAAAAAATTGCCAGCTAGAAACTCAATTTTGCAAAAATATGTTGTAATGCAGCATGGCAAAGAAATTGAATTATCACTGGATTGTAAAACGCGTTGGAATTGGATTACAATTGGTTCAATATTAGAAACAGTACTTAAGGTAAACAACAGCATAGTACTTTAAATGATTTGCAAGCTGCGCAGTTATACAAGCAAGAGAATAAGGCAAAAATACAAGAAATATTAAGCATATTTCAACCCATACAACTTGCGGTGGAGGCTCTGGGAAGAAGAGATGCAACCCTAATCTCGATGTATGGCATTTTAATTTTTTTTTTCAAACATTAGAAAATGATTGTGCAAACATGTTGCATGCTTTAAAAGTGCGAATAAAGGAACGACGAAACAAAAATCTGGTATCACTAATTAGGCATTTACAAAACCCACAAATTTTTAACGAAAATAACTGCGATGATGTTTTAGCTATATCATCAAAATAAACAATGGCCAATCTAGCTATGGCCAATAAAACTATAATGGATAGACTTTTTTCATATGAACACGAAGCTGGCGTCGATCAACCATCATCATCCGTATACGAAATTGATACAACCATGCTGTTAATGCCCGTCATAAATGATGGCAAATCAGTCAGTTATGAGTAAAAAACGACTTTTTGTAAAAAAAAAATCACGAATACCGGGATCGCGAGATTTTTTTCCATTATGAATACCGGATCCCGGGATTTAACAAATGGCCGGGAAAATGACTCCCTATTCATCATCAATTCCTAAATTATTTGAACTGGTTGTATGCAACAACTTTAAATCGTAATTAAGATGTGTCTCAGCAAATTGAATAAAGACTCCAATAATATAGCAAGAATAATTTCAAAAGATGCAACTTAACTCAATTTTTTAGAATGTTATTTCAATAATCAGGTCTTACTTTGTTTGTCAATTGTTTTGCAGTAATACATTGATTTATTTTTATATTCAAGTATATCCGCTTACTCTCTGGCTTTGTATGTTATGATTAGCAGTTGACGATTTTGGCTCCGTGGTTCTTTATATAGGTTGTACATTTATTGATGTACCTGGTTTGCGTGATTTATCTCTCATTTTTTGTAGTTCTACTGCAACTTCACATCCTCTGTAGTTGGCTGGATGCTGGCCATTACAGTTGTTACACTTCGGTGTTGTATCTCGGGGGACTGAGCAGTCATTTCCTGCGTGTTTTCCTGCACATTTAACACATCTTGCTTCACGGTGGCAGTACTTTTGTGTATGATTATAATCTTGGCACTTTTTAAACGTTACTTATGCACAAATAGTTCAGCAAACAGAGGAGAAATAGTTAAAAGTGGATCTCTTTCTACAGGACATACTGAGAAATCTAGAGAACCTTAACAAAAGACTCGCAGGAAATGAGTCTGCAGAAAACACTAGAAGAAATGAAATCACAAACTAGTTTCAATAAAAGAGTAGAAGAAAACCTTGGTCGAGTGTATCAAAATAAAAATTATATAAAATCGAATTATAAACAAAAGAAATGAATAAAACATTACGAATTGTAACCTGGAATGCAAATGGGCTATTGCAACACATTCAAGAACTAGATATATTTTTAAACACGCATAATATAACTATAACTATGTCTTATATTAGAAACCCATTTCACAAAAACTTCATTCTGTAAAATAAAAGGATATAATTGCTACTATGCACTACATCCTGAGAACAAAGCCAGAGGTGGATCAGCTATCCTCATAAAAGAGTATATAAAACATAACGAACAACCAAAAGTTAAGAAACTTTCCATGCAAGTCACAACAATTAAAATACAATTAGGCAATATTAAAACATGCAGTATCTCAGCAATATATTGCCCTCCAAGATACAATCTCAAACAAGTAGATTATACTTATCTTCTGAAAACGCTAAGAAGTGCCTTTTTAGTTGGACGTGACTATAATGCAAAAAATACATATTGGGGATCTCGGTTAACGACCGCTAAAGGAAAAGAACTGTTCGCAGCAGGCAAACAACTAAAATGCGAGTTTCACTCAGGCGGTACACCAACCTATTGGCCTACGGATAGAGAACAGTGAAAGTCTATCATCAGATCATTCACCAGTTATTATGATACTTAGCCAAACAAACACATTATTTTGAAAGAGAGCAACCCGAAATTAACGAGCTTCAAAACCAATTGGGATCTTTTCCAAACACAGTTAACAGAAAGAATTAGTCTGCAGAACCCAATTCAGAGACCAGTCCAAATAGAAGACGAATTTGATAAGCTCATCCATAATATCCAATTTGCTGCGTGGGGAAGCACTCCAAATAATAGGCAGGAAGTGAAGCGCAATGCTAGCTATCCAGAGTAAGTGAGAGAACTTCTTAAAATTAAAAGAAAAGCACGGAAGAATTGGCAAAAACATCAAAATCCTGAAAATAAAAGAGTATTTAACCATTTGTGTAACAAATTAAAATACCTTATAAAAGACATTAAAAATCAATCAGTTAATAAGTACCTCAGCTACTGATTATTCATTATGGAAAGCAACTAAGAATATTAAAAGACCTAAACTTCAGATTCCTCCAATTAAAAATAATGAAAATTGGGCTCGAAATGATAAACAAAAAGCAGATTTGTTTGCAAATCACCTTGAAGAAACATTTCAACCTTATCCAAAACAAATGGAAGAGGAAAATATTACACCAATAAACAAACAGGGTGAAGTAAATATTACACCTGTAACATTGAAAGAACTAAAATGGGAAATCAAGAATAATCTGAATGCGTATAAGGCTCCAGGATATGATCTTATAACGGGTCAGATAATATAACTGTTACCGGAGAAAGCGTTGAGGAAACTAGTGCATATAATTAATGCAGCATTTCGACTAAGATATGTACCAAGACAATGGAAAGTTGCAGAAGTAATTATGATACTTAAACCGAACAAACCTCCGCATGATAAAGCTTCATATAGGCCAATTTCTCTGCTACCAACATTATCGAAATTATTTGAAAACGTTCTTCTTAAAAGACTAAAACCAATTATCGAAGAAAGGAATCTTATCCCTTCACATCAGTTTGGATTTAGGGAAAAACATTCTACAATAGATAGAACAAGTACACCGAATTACTGATGTAATCGAGAAATCACTAGAAAGTAAACAAATATGCTCAACTATATTCCTTGATGTAGCGCATGCATTTGACAAACTATGGCACCAGGGGCTAGAATTCAAACTTCATCGAGATCTTCCGGAGCAATTTTTTCAAATTTTAAAATCATACATATCAGAGAGGCACTTCCGAGTAAAGTATGAGAAGGAATACTCCCAACTAAAAAGAATAACAGCCGGAGTACCACAAGGGAGTGTTCTTAGCCCAATCCTATATCTCCTATATACTAGAGATATACCAATTACAGAAGAAACAATGGCGACTTTTGCCGATGACACGGCAATACTTGCAACAGCAAAGAACATCAATGACTCCACTAGTAAATTACAGAGGGCTACTAACCTGATATGTAATTGGACAAAGAAATGGCGAATTAAATTAAATGAAGCAAAATCAATGAAGCAAAACACTGCCAAATATCTTGGTATGACTTTAGATGCTAAGCTTAGATGGAAGGAACACATAAAAAAGAAGAGAGAAGAACTAAACATAAAATTTTGAAAAATGCATTGGCTCCTAGGGAAACAATCTGAACTAGCGATCCATAACAAACTGCTGTTATTCAAACAAATTCTGAAGCCTGTATGGACATATGGTAGCCAACTCTGGGGCTGTGCCAAGAAGACAAATATCAAAATCATCCAAACAGTTCAAAATAAAACCGTACGATGTATTGTTAATGCACCGTGGTACATTCGAAACGACAACCTCCATCGAGATCTCAAGATTGAGCTTGTCGCGGATGAAATTAAGCATCATGCAACAAAACACCTACAACGTCTGCACCAGCATCAAAATCTGGACATACGCTGTATGCTGACTACATCTCCAACAAGAAGAATGCAAAGTGGAGAATTTTTTAATTTTTTATATTTAGCTAAGCGAACATTTTTAGATTGTTGAATTGCAATATACTTTACATACGAGTATATTGTGAAACACAAATCAAATTTAAATACGATATTAATTCTATAGTTTTGCAAACTGAACTTTTAACAATCCGGATACAGAAACACATGTTTCGTGCATATATGCACATAGATAAATAGAAACTAAACAGATCTGTATGCCAACCGCTACTAATTTGCATACTATTGATTGAATTCAATTTTATGCTAATTTGAGTATATACGTAATCGAAAACGATGGTTAATTATAGATGAACAAATAAATAATATAGATTTTTTGTTTTTTGACATTTGTTATATTATGTTGCTGCTGCTTCTGTGTTTTCGTATTTACATATATACATATTACGCGTAATGATGTCATCCGAAATCCTAAAATAAATAAAATATTATTTATTTATTAGTTTAAGTTTTATATATTTTTTTTATGTTTGATTATTGATAATATTTGTATAATAGAGTAATATAATAAATTTAATATTTGATATATTGCTTAAGTGGTTTAAGTAATTTGTTTTACTTTCTCACGTCTATATACTCGAAGCATAAAATTTTTGCTATGTAGGTACATGTATTTGATTTTTCTTATGCATAATATCGATTAATTGAATTTAGAATTGAAATGCGAACATTTATTAATTTTATACATATATCACCACCAGCAAAACAAAAAAAGCCACAACAAACAAATAAGTGACTGTAGTGTCACATGACACAAACAATATAATATATGTAGGCAATAAAAAATATTATTACATTATTTTTTAATCTCCCAGCACTTTATGCGAGTAATAAAAATATACATTAAATTAAGATATCATCCAGATTCGTATTATTATTAAATAAAACAAATTAATTTAAAACATTTTAATCTGTTAAGTAACATTTTTACAATCAGTTCAAACGAATAATATGAAATGCTTTAATTTTGTTATTACTAGAGTATTTAAGAACAAACAAAAGAGAAAATCATAAATCAATTGGATTTTTATTTAATAAAATTATTTTTATTAATAACATTTTTTTATGACTGTTATATACCACGATTTTATATTTATTTATTTTATTTTATTTTTTATTTATTTTGATGAACGTATACGAGGAAAGAAAGTTATATAGTTTTTAGTTCTTTGAAGCATAAACAATTAAATAATAAAATTAATTAAATTATTAAGGAAATGTTATAATTGAATTATATTAATATTTATAGCGGATTACAATGTGATTTTTATATACATAATCTTGTATGTTATTATGGTTTTTTAATTACAGTTTTTTTAAATACAGATAGTTACACATAATATGGTGAATAAGATGGGCGGTTTAACGGCGACTAATATTTCACAAGCAGATTAATTAATTACATTTTCAAAACAGATACTGTGCCATCAACACACAAAATTAATTTAAAAAATAGGTTTTACATGTACAATTACACAACATTGAGTCCATGATTTCTGCAGTTATGCGGACCTTCTTTTCACTTGACAAAATATTTGTTAAACACTTTGTAAACTTTTTTTGGTAGTGTCACGTCACATTAAAATAAAATGCATGAAAGCCACTTAACCATATTTTCTAAATTTGTATCCAGGATCCACACAGTTCAAATGTCAAATCTCTTGTTAAAATTAAGAAATCGTTATTTTTCGGATCACCAGTTTTGATCTAAAACTATAAATCACCCCGTTTTAGGATAGTACTATTTAAATAATTTTTCAAGATATGAGTGCCCAAGTACTTTATGTAAAAGACACTCAACACAACCGTATTGTACATTTTTGTGTAACTGGTATTTTATGGTACATTTATTATTAATCTGTATTTTAACTTTCTCTAAAACCCATACAAGCTTCGACCAAATCAACTACATATATAAAATTTCGCAAGCTTACAATAATTTAAAAAAAATTGGTTTAAATAAGAGCAATTCACAAGAACATTCCCGAAAGTTTTCACAATATAGTCCCTTTGTAAAGTTTTGAATCACCTGAATTTTCAATATTTTTTTAAAAACATGAAAACTCCAATATAGAGTTAATTTTTATTTTGAATCTAATTCAAATACCTAATTAATTATAAAACATGAAAAGGACGAATTTAAAAAGCAACGAATGATTGGGCAAAAAGCTTAAATTATAATTCGTTAGTAAACTTTAGAAAAATCGATCTTCATTTGTTTAACCCCTCTAAGCTCACCGGTAAAATTAATTGAAATTAACGTCGGAAAGCTTATGGATTTTAAATACTGCTTATTATTAAACGTTAGAATAATCCGTACTGTTAATTTTTGTTTTATCCTTAATTAATTAATTAATAAAATAATTTAAAATTTTTTATTCGGAATATTCATAGACATCATTTAAAGCGTTTATCCTTATACAATATAATTCTATAGAAATTTGTTTATGACCGTAAAAGCTACTATAGTACTAATGGTTTAAAATCGGCATGTCTATAAGTTAATAGAGCCGTCTCGAACATCATTGAAAGCTCTAACAATATAAATAAAATAACCTTGAGAGCTTCAATAGAATTATTACATTTTAATGAGCTCTTAGTAGAAAAAGCTCCGGATGACTGAAAACATGAAACCTGCCATAGAATCTCAGTAATTATAGAACCTCGCAAGTACATACAAAAATAAGAACTGTCCCTTGACATCGTTAAAAGCTTACATTATATAATCCATAAATGTTTTAATAATCTGGTATATAATTTTTTTAAACCCTGAAAGCTCATATAAAATTAATTATTTAAAATTAAAATAAGCTTTTACTAATTTATTGTAAGATCCGTTCCGAAACAATATGAGCTTTCACACAATATATATGAATGAACCGTGCAGCCATCCAAAATCTTAAAAAAAATATTAGCTTATAACAAACTAATCGGATATGTCTCTATGGATATCGCCAAAAGTTAACATTACATACTTTTAAATACCAAAATTTTTCATTAGAAAATATGTATATTTAAAAAAAATTGGTAATAATTAATTAATAATAGGAGTATACACTGATTTATTAAATAAAATCCGTTTTTGAATATCGTTGAAAGTTCACACAATATAAATAGAATAGAGAAAGTTCACACAATATAAATAGAATAGATTTAAAACCTGCAATAGAGTAAATTAATATTTTGTGAAATCAGCATATAATAATTAATGAATGAGCTCGAATGAGAGCCGCCTCTGAGCATAATTGAGAACTTTCACGCTTTGAAAAAGTATTAATAAGCTTAATTTTAATTTTTTTTAAATCTGAAAGCTCACATTAAATGTATTTTTAATCTGCTTTAAATGACTAATTAATTATAAGAGCTAAACAAACACATTTTTAAATAAGGTGCGTCCCATGGCATACCTTAACATTAATAGTGTTCTTATAACATCCCTAAACGGAGTAATCCATACTGTTTTTTTTGTTTAACCCTGAAAGTTCCAATAACAATAATTATTTATAAAAACAAAAAATTGACTTTTTTCTAACGGGTAATCCAATAAGAGCTTCCGGAAATTTTTTTCGAAATAAAACGCATTTAAATCAATTTATTAATCAAAAATTGTATTTGTGACGTAAGTTCAGTTTATGACATTTAATGTTTGAAAATAATTTCTTTTAAATATTGTCTCTTAGATGATCCATTCCATAGGTTCAATTTTCGAGCACTCTTTCGAGCATTTCGGCCGATATTCCGTTAATTACGCGTACATATTAAGTTCTCTTCTAATGCAAGAATCGATTGTGGTTTATCGATATAAACAAGTGATTTCAGATACCCACATAAAAAGTAATCTAACGTCGTCAGATCACAAGATCTTGGTGGCCAATTCATGGGTCTCTTGCTCTGTAGTTTACGCCATTGACGTTTACACGCTGTCGTTCCGCATTCTTAAAGAAGTACGGTCCGATTTGCTCATAACAAAATCGATAACGCAAAGGAAGGTCAACCAGCTTCAATTCTTGAACAAACTGTATTGTGGTATATGACAGATCCAGAGCGACAAAAACGGCGACGAATTGATTGATTGCGGTCTTCACGTACACTTTCAGCTACAGCAGCAATATTCACATTAGATCGAGTTGTACGCACTTTAGTCGGGTGATTATCCAATAATGAAAAAGTGGTTCGAAATTTACTGATTGTTTCGCGAATAGTGCGTTTAGTTGTACTATTATGAACACAATAAAATGGTCGAAGAGCACGAAAACAATTTTTCACTGAACACTGATTTTTGAAATAAATTTCCACAATTCTTACGCGATGACAGATGTCACGCATGAATTCCAATGAGAATCCCATTTAAAAATCTCCCTCCTATTGGATCATTCTTTATATAGAATTAATCAATTATTTTAAAAGAAAATCAGATTTTAATAACCAGTCAGTCTGAAGCTCGAAATTATTGCTTAAGAAATATTCCTCGTCATCGAAAGCATACGTAATATATTTTGTTAGTAATTTTTTTAATAATCCAATTTATTAAGATTCTGAAACCTCCTATAAAATTAATTGTTTAAAATCAAAATTTGCCTTTACTTAGTTGTATTAGATTCATTACGAAACAAAATGAGCTTTCTGTACATCATTGGAAACTCATACAATAGAAATAAATAGACAACCCAGAAAAGTACTATTGAATTAACTTCTTTTATTTTAAATAAACTTTCAATAACTAATTAATAAACAATGCTCGTGGTGACCTTTCTTGGGAAATATTCGAAAAATTTACCTAACTAGCTTTGAAAAAATTTCAATAATTTTTATTTTAGTTTTGATTAAGCCACGAAAGAAAGTTTCCCATGAATTAATATATTTCTGCTGTAAATAACTTAGTAATTATAAAAGCTCGCAAGCACAACTCTGAAAAGGGAGATTCATGAACTTCTCTAAAACCTTACACGCTATAATCCATCAGTAATCTTTAGAATAATCGGTAATTAAGTTTTTTTGTTTAACTGTGAAAGCTCTAATAAAAACTATTATGATTTTTAAAAAATTGCTTGGAATAACTTGTTAAAAGCTTGAAATAACTGCTTTAAATAATAAATATTCCTGAATAGCATCCACACCTTAGGAATTTTTTTAGTAATCCGTATTTTAATTTTTTTTGTGATTCCGAAAGCTCCCATACAATTATTCTATATATAATTAAGGTATAAAGTATAATCCCTTAGGAAACTTTTTAATACCAAAACGTATACCGAAAGCTCATACCAAATTAATCTTCTTTAAAATATTTTCTGCTTTATTATTTATAATTAATAAAAAAGCTCGAAAGCAGATTTAAATAAGAAACATTACTCAATATCATTGGAAGCTTACACAATAATTATAATTTGTTAGTAAATTTGATCTTTAAAGCTGGTATAAAATTAATTTCGGCCTTTACTAATTTATTATAAGAGCCGTTCCTAAACATCATTGAATTTTTTATAAATTATACAACCTTCCAATTTCTTAATCATATTAGCTTGCAGCCATTAAGTAGTGGGCTGTCACTGAGTATTCCTGAAAGTTTACACAACTTTATACTCCCTTTGTAAATTTAAGAATACTCTGTATTTTATATTTTTCAAAAGCCGAAAAGCCACTATAGAATAAATTATATTTTTAAAAACCCTGAAAATCCATTGAACATCAAAACGGGGAACCAAATTAAAAAACTAAATTAAAAATAGTATTGTTTTCTGACTTTAGATCTGTGTTTTATATTAAATTGATTTTTATCAACCAATTTTTTAAGGCAGATAAAAATGTGTTAAAGCTTCCAATGAACTATTGTAACCTACAAATTTTCTTATAAAATCTGCTTTAAAAACTAATTAATTAAAATTTCTTATTAACCACATTAGATATGAAATATTTGAAACCAAAACAGCTCCCATAGATTTGATTGTTGAAAAGAAATCATCACAGTTCATAATGACTATAACTTAAATAAGAGCCGTTCCTGAATAAAATTCAAAGCTCACATAACATAAATAGAATAAAACAGAAAGCTATCATAGAATTAATTATATATACTTTTTAAAATCAGCTTTTAGTATAACTAATTAATAAACATAGCTCGGCAATGACAGCTTACAACAAAAGCTATCTCTGACCATTTCGGAAAGCTTACACTGACAATCCCTTTGTATTTTTTTGAATTATCTGCTTTAAACCACTAGTAATGAAAAGTTCGAGAGCACAGCTTTGAATGAAGAGCGGTGTTTGAAAGTAAATATAAAATAATATGCATTCAAGCTTACACAACATAATCCTCTGAATTATCTCATAGAAACAATTATATTTAAAATAAATCCGATTTAATTACTTATTAATAATAGAAGATAGCAATGTTTTAATTGAATTGCCATCTTTGAACATCCCGAAAATATACATTTTTGAGGGATTTAAATAGCCTAAAAGTTAATTTAGAGGTAGAGCTATTTTGAATTTGTCACTGAAAGCTGGTTTTTTATAAGCAATATAATTTTGATGTAATATTATTGAAAAGCTTTAAGAGATATCCGGATGATCTGGTTTTATATGCAGTTGTCTACTGCCACTTGTTGTCCTTTGAAGCAATTAATCAATAATTCAATTTATTAATAATTAATTCCTTACCTGGAAATTTTGTCCTTGGAATTTCCATTGTTAGTCATTAAATTTTATTTGGTATTCTTTTGTATTGCGACCTGAAAACATACTCGTAAGTCAGATTTTTTTAAGTTTCTAGCGTACTAGAAATTCGTATAATTAATCCAAGTGTGCGGAAATATTAATATTAGCTTGCAAGTCGCAAAATGTAAAACTAAGTGAATTTGAATAATCAATGAGTTCCATGAAATATGAAAGTTTAAAAAGTTACTTTAAAAAAATTTCAAACTCATAAAACGTGAAATAAAAGCGACAATAAAATTAATTAAATATTATTTAGTGAAATCTATTTTTTTTTTGTAAATTCGATTGAGGTTATAAAAAACATAACAGTAAATCGATATTAGGAAAGGCAATATTCTGAAAAAGAAAATTGAACCTTAACTTACACCATTATCGAGAACAGTAAAATGTATATGCTATATATAAACATAAATTTAAAGTTTATGAAACATAACTCAACGATATAATAAACAATTAAAATTGTTTTTTTATTTAAATTTTCATAAACAAATAAAAATCGACATAAAATTGGAACATAATATATGCATATGTACATATATGTAACCACACAGTAATAAAAATCAATTTAATTACATTTAAGAAAATTTTAATTTTTGAATATAAATCATAAAGTATTATAGATTTTTGAGCAAAAAAAAAACTACTTATTGGTAAAACATAAACAAAAAATCGCTATTAAAAGTCTACATATAATATAAATATATATGTATTAGACATAACCATAATTTTTATTTACTTATGTATATATGCTGTTCTTTCAAAAATGTAATAAAATAAATTAAACAAAACAATTATAAATAATAAAAATAAGAAAATGTAACCCAAACAACAATACAAAAATCGAATTTAGTTGTTAACATAAAATAAATAATTTTTGATTTTGTTATGCGCCCTGTATACATATTTACATATGAGTACACAACTCGTAAGACACAAAGAGTTCAATTTTAAATGTTTTTTTTTTTTTTTAAATCAATTATTTTGATTTTATTATTTTTAATTGACATAACCGAAATAATTCTTGGAACAAATTGATTTGTGTTATTGATATATCGTTTATGGACTAACTCTATTATAATAAATATTATTATTATAAAAACAAAACACGACCGAGTTAGTATTTTAAAATATTTGTTTGGTTTATGATTATTTCGTTAGGTTTGGTTTTATTGATTTTAATGAAATTATGTTTTCAAATTGGATTGATTTTGATTGTTTAGGCGTTGGAATTAAATTCAATTAAGCTTCTTATATTTAAATATATCAATAGTTGAGACATGAACAATTTCAATTTTTTGTTTTGATTTGTATTGTTGTATTAATGAAATTTATCGTGATAAAATTTGATTGATGGTTATAGTGTCGCAGGCGGACAAATGCCTTTTTAAGAATACCTAAATTAGTTATTTTGAGTTAAGAAGTGTCATAAAATGCATTATTTTTAAATGGATATTAAATAGACTAAAATTTAACTATAATTTATAAATTATAATAAAATAAAATATAGATTCTCGATACGAAATTTTAGTCAACCAAGCACTGACATCGAAAATACACGGAAAATTATCTTGTATCAGTGCTAAACCATTTTTGGTGTGTGTTATTATGAGAGTTCTTGATAAGGTCGACTGGTATGGTATCGAAGATTAATTTTTTTGTAAACTACTATGAATAATAATTTAAAAAAAGAAAAATCATGATACCAAATTTTAATTGACTTTTACAAGGACTCACATAGCAAAACACACCAAAAACTGTTTTGCGTCAGTCCTATACAATACACAGTACTATATTTATATTTTTATTCATACATTTTTTCTTGGATGGTGAAATGAGCGGTTTGAGGTCTAAATAGCTGGACACTGCCAAAAATCAACTCAAATTGGAACTTTCTTTAGTAAACTGAACATCTTCTAATATATATAAAAATGGTGTCTGTAATTATTGTAATAGCTTTTCTCAGGAACTAAACACTGCAGGAGGCTGAAATTTTCACCATGGATTAGGATTTTAGCGGTTTGGGTTTTTGTGAAGTTTGGGCCCGGTAGATAGTAGGTGGTAATACCGATATTTTTGACATTTATTTAGTTTCATTACAGCACGCGCAAGAATACATCGTATAGGACGCAAAATTAAAAATAAAATTTATTTTTATAGATTTTCATTAATTTACACAAAATAACTGTTAAAAACAAATTAATTAAAGTAAAATTACGATTAAAAATAAAATTTTAAAAAATAAAAGAGTGCAAGAAAACATTGATCGCAGGACGCTTAAAAGTGCATACATTTTCAATTATTTATTGTGTTAGCAACAACACGAAGTGACAGTTAAAGATAATCCCATTGTATTGTAAAATTGAGTGTTTCTTTCATAAAAATGCGACGCTCAAATATTGGTTGCAATACGCGAAGAAACCAAGCGATTAGACGAGCTTGAACAGAAGAGCAATAGTAATTGCTTCATTTCCTCGTATTGCCTTTAATTATGAAGCAGACATCGATTATTACGTTCATCCTAAAATTTTTATCGGTGAATTGGATAAAGAATGCAATTATTGTCATCATTAATATTTAAAAATGAAACTCTTGGGATGTGTTGCTCTTCGGGTAAGTTTTTATGGACATTTACCACCCCTTCCTCTTTTTTATTATGTCAAAAATTCATAAAATATTATCGCAAAATATTTCAGGTAAACTTGTTTTAGCAATTTTAAAATCCTTGATCACAGGAGAATCAAGTGATTCAAAGCATTTTTATTAAAAATATGGTCAACAATCGCATGATCGACATGACATTATAGCACGAGTTTTTAAACAAAATCTAAAATCCTTAATGTATCTCATTAACAAAGTATCATGTGTATGGGCAAACGAATTGTTGGATGTATTCGATCGAATGGCAAAAATGTATATGGTTTAAATATGGTTCATGGTCCATGTGGAGTATTTAATATAAATTCACCATGTATGATTAATGGTAAATGATCCAAAGGTTTTCCTAAAGATTTTACAATACATACGGTTACTGGAATTGATGGCAATCCATTATATCGCAGAAGATCCACTGAGAATTGTGGAAAGTCATTCACGATACATATTCACACTAATGAATTTGAAGTTGACAATAGATGGATTGTGCCTTATTCGCCATTTTTATCAAAAACATTTAAAGCACACGGTAATGTTGAACTATGCTCATCCATAAAATCCATAAAATGTATTTGCAAATATATCAACAAAGGAACTGACATGGCAGTTTTCAATATTGAGCGACAAGACAATTTAAATGACGAAATTTCAAGATTTCAAACTGGAAGATATATAAGCACCAGCGAGGCTATATGGCCACCAGAGCCACTACATTCATTGGTTTTCGGTAATGGGCCAGATTCTAAACACTTTTTGATTCATATCAATACAATAATTGCTTTCAAATAATTTTATGCCTGTTTTCAAGGTAAATATAATGGGAAACAATAAAAGTTTACTAGTGCAAAATACGTTGGCGGTTTTCAAATGACATGATGTATAGTATGTTGATAGCTATATGAATTGCCAAAAGCTACCAGAAGTGAGTAAGTTTACAGAAGTTGATGGGGGAATGGCAGTACTGCCAACGTAGTTTGCTAGCCACATGGCGGTACAAACACTTCGCTATACAATTACTTATTACCTGGCAGATTCAGGGTCAAATATATCATCGAACAGGTTCCTTATTGCCAACGCCGGATAGTGACTACAAATATTTGCAAAGTTAGTTTACGGGCGATTCAGCAAGTCAAGTTAATTAGCGTTGTGCACACAACAATCCGGTGAAAAGAACAAACATTTTTCCATCAACATAACGAATTGGTTTCATTATTCAAGACCGCATTAGACCGCATGCCATCTGAAACCAACAAAATTGTCATCAGAGCCTATAAAACGCCTGTAGAACAACACGCAAGACGTTTTAATGCGCCAACAATTCATGAATTCGCTATTGTCATCGTGGGTGAAAATTTAGAAAACCGAGACATTGTTTTACATCGGAGGAACGATCAACGGTTACAATATCCTATCTTAATTTGGCTAGGTGACGATGGGTATCATTTTTCAATCAAGATGATAAATCCAGTTACAGGTAAATAACCAATCTACTTTTACTTTACCATAATCACAACGATACTTCATCTTATTAACACAAAACATTTTTTACAGGCGCCGAATTCACCAATATGTTGTGGATATATCCATCTAAGTTGAAACAGAGCGATTAACATTTATCAGGTTGAACTAGGCAAAACTTCGTTCCGAGGAAGACATTCATCTTCGGGATGCCATCAATGCTGAATGTCGGCAGAATGACAATTCTCCCCAACATACGTCAGAAGTCCGTAACATATGCATGAATACGCTCAAGATACCGTATGTACGTCATTATGCAATCCACAGTGGACAGATCCATTTCCATGGTTCCTGTGGAATATTAAATCTCAATTCTCAATGTATGGCTGACGGAAAAGTTAGGACCGGCAAAGGGGACCGGGCTCATCTATTTTTATATGAGCGCAAAATTACGATTTCAACACTTTATTAAATCTCCCTGGAGGTGTCGCGATGCGTAGTGGGCGTAGCCCGCTAGTAATTTTATATTTTCCTCATGTCCTACAGACATTGTGGATTTAAAATTAAGTGAACGACCAATTTGTTTTGCCTAAAACCTATGTTCAATTTGAATTTAGTTGTTTTGAATAAATAATTTCGTTTTATCAGATTTAAATTTACCATTAATAGGTTGTGGGATTTAAGTTTTTATGAGTAACTTCAATTAATATAGTTAATAATTATGAGGTAAGTGAAAAAATTCAATTTTGCCGGTTTTTAAATTATTTTTTCAAGTAATAGCGAACGATCCGATAGATCATCACTTGGTCATACAGCCCTTATCGTATAGTGCTGTTCAATGTATTCGAAGTATTTAAAGCAAAAGTAATTATTGTGAAAATGAGGAGTGTTCAAATTCATTCAAGTAATTAATCTTTCATGAGTAAGGATGACGCTAACACCACCATATTGTTTAATTATTTTATTTATGTTAAGGTTCTATAGAATGACAATCATTTTATGACTTATCTTCGTCAATCTTCGGTTAAAATTTCAACCTTAATCAATCATTTAAATTCCGTTGCTAATTAGTCAATTAGACATTAAAGTCTTATAAACAAATATAAAACGACGCGAACATAGTTAGTATGTTCTAAGTGTGTCTATTATATGCATACAATGTGTCAGTGTGAAAGTTTCAATCTAACGAATTTTTAGATACGTTATTCAATTTTGTAAATTATTATACATAATTGATATTTTTGTAAATTGAATTGTTGACGTTTACATAATTCTCGATTTTACCTCTGCTTTGCGAAATTAAAATTTTTTGGGATTTACCAATTCACAGTAGGTTTTTTTCTTAATTAAATTTTAAAAATCGACCAATGTCGTAATCAAATTTCACGCATAAAATCTCCAAATTATTGTGGACACTTTAGAATTTTAGAGCGTTCGTCCAAATTATCCATTACTCAAATTTTACAAATTTAGAGAATGTATTTTAGGGTATTTTATGAAATTTCGTCATATCACACGAATTTTTAAATAGAGCTTTGTGAGGCCCACAGAAAATAAAAAATAATTCGATATGTTAAATATCGACATGAGTAGATATTCTAAAATGATTTTTGGTAGAAATTAGTTTTCCTTCAACTAGAAAATGCGATGAGTCCAAATGGTCGAATAAGTCTTTAGTAGGACACAAAACTGGAACACAACTCTGTTTCTGTAATGTTTCTAATTCTCCGATTCTGTACTCTGCACATCCTCTCGATAGTGGAATTAGGTAGGACAGCCGAGTCTGAATGAAGGAATGAAGGTGTGATAGTGCTTGCTTGGGTCTGTTCTTCATCCTATTTACGGCGAAAGAAAAGTTTCAAATAATTTAAGTTGTGTATTGGTGAATTTCATATTGTTACATTTTATTAACAGTATGAGAGGATTGATCGTATCGAACTCTTTGCGGATATCTAAAAATAGACAAACACCAAATAGTTTCTGGTCTACGTCCATGCTGATAAAATTCATTAAGCTTAAATACGCTGTGGCCGTGCTCGAGTTAGGGATGGGTCGAAACTGATTTTTTTTTTTCCTTAATCTCCAATTCAGGAGCATAGGGCGTCTACCAGGCTTTTCCATCTTTTTCTGTTGGGGGCTACAGCTTTTATTTCCTCCCATGATTTACCGAGTTGTTTCGCTTCAGCTAGCATCGTTCTCCTCCATGTCATGGCTGGTCTTCCGATTTTTCTTTTCTCTTGCGAGTTCCAGTCCAATGACATCCTCGTTATATCACTTGGTGATTTCCGCAGTGTGTGGCCAATCCATCTCCACTTTCGTCTCTTAATTTCTGTCGCAATGTTTGACTGGTTTGTTTTTCTATGCAGGTCGATATTACTTATCACGTTAGGCCAGAAACATTTCAGTAGTCGTCGAAGGCATTTGTTTACGAATACTTGTAGCTTCTTTCTGATATTTTCTGTGTGTTTCCATGTTTCACACCCATACAGTAGTACCGATTTCACACACGAGTTGAACATTCGTATCTTGGTCTTGCGTGATAGGACGGAGGTATTCCAGCCTTTAAGTAGCATGTTGAATGTATGTCTGGCCTTATTTATGCGTTTGTTTATGTCTTCCTCTGTCCCACCTGTTTTTGCTACTGTGCATCCAAGGTATACGAATTCATTTACATCTTCGATTTGTATTTCATTGATGTGGATCGGTGTGGTTATATTCGTGTTGAATCTCATTATCTTGGTTTTCCTGATGTTAATTTTGAGACCAACTTTGTTAGCTAAATCTGATAGCTGTTGTACTTTCTGGCTGCATGTCTGAGTGTTTGTGTGTGAGCAGGCATATGTCGTCTGCATAGTCCAGATCATTGAGTCTACCTGTTAATCTCCATTTGATGCCGTTAGGGGATGTAGTGTCTAATTTCCGCATTACACCATCCAGTACGATCAGGAACAGCGTTGGTGAGAGTACGCATCCTTGCCTTACTCCTTGGTTGCTATAGTATGTTTCACTTTGCTTTCCTTTATATTGAACTCGGTTTCCAGCATCCCGATACATTTCTTGTATGAGTTCTATTAATTTCTTTGGGATGCCCATTTCATAAAGTGTCTGCCATATTGCGTTCCTATTTATCGTATCAAATGCGCGTTCGAAATCGACGAATAGCAGGTACAGTGGTGAATTCCATTCGTTAGATTGCTCAGTAATGATACGGATTGAGTTGATATGATCAGTGCAACTTCTTCCTGGTCTAAAACCAGCTTGTTCGTTTCTTAATTTAGCATTGATCGTAGGTGAGATTCTGTCAAGGATGATCATTGCGAGTATCTTTATTGTTATGTTGAGGAGAGAGATACCTCGCCAGTTTTTGCATTCCCTTAGATCACCTTTTTTGGGGATTGTAATGGTCAAACCTTCTTTCCATTTTTGTGGTATTTTGCCAGAATTCCACACTTCTTTAATTATAGGTGTTAGTGCACTTGCAGTTGTAGATGAATTTCCTTTGAATATTTCGGCGGGTATGTTGTCTGTTCCAGCAGCCTTGTTGTTCTTCAGTTTCTCAATGACACTTTTAACTTCCCGCTCCGTTGGTGAATGGGTGTTGCTAGTTTCGTTATTGGTGCCAATTGACGGGTCGAAACTGATGTTAACGTAATATTAGACTAAGATTGAAGTATAGAGGTGAAAACTGGAACGACTCGCGCTATTTTATTAATATTTGGGAAACTTACAATTTTAAAGCTTCATTTATATATGCTACAATTATTAGACATAAGATAGTTGGTTTTAATTCTTCATGATTTGCAAGCGATAGGGTAAATTTTTCATGAATATTATATTTTATATACTCGTCAAACTTTTATTTTTAACCAACATGGAAAATTTTGGCTCTGCCCACGGAATTCAGTTAGATATTTTCAATTTAATGACGGACTGTAATCGGGAGTTCAAAATCCTTTCTGTATCCTGCCTCTGTTGGAACTCGAACTCAAAACTTCGCAGCTTTAACCACTACGCTATTTAAACGGTTTGAATTCAGTAATTTTGAGCACAAGTTTTGTGAAATTCGATATCGGATTTTACTTTTGTCTTGATGTTCCTGATCAGCGGTTACTTTTAGTGTCATCAGTTTAACACAAAACATTTATATTATTGTATATTCTCATATACATCACTTACAAATTGAGTCACCAAAATAACCGTTGATCAATGAAAATCTAAGTGTTTTTGGTTTTATGTATGGTATATAAGGACTAGTTATTTGCAAATAATTCATACTTTTCCAGAATAACAAATTTAAATAATATTTTCTTCATTTAAATATAGAAATCTGAAAAATTTGTTAAAACGAAACTTTCATACTAACACATTTGACTTAGACACACTAAGGATAAACTCCACCTACGTTAGTAAAAAAGGTGGTAAACACGATATCCTTGACTATATATAGTTTTCATTGGCTCAGTATTTAGATTAGGAATGGCAGGTTTAAATTGATTTCATAATAAAAAGGGCTAATGCCCTTGGATTGGATTCGATGAAAAACTATTCTACGAGGAATATAGTCAAATAGTATATAAAGTGTCAACCGCAGAATTTAAATTTATCGCAGAAAATCAACGTGAATTACATACAATCAAGGGTGTCGCATTTCATCATCACAATGCCAATAGACCAATTTTGAGAAGTCCAAGCGGCAGTGGAACAATTTTCCAAAAGAGAGTTTTTGAGGGATTAGTAAAAATACCTAACGCTAGCAAACAGTTTTCAATAACAACGGAAATTATATTTTGGTTAAATTTTAAATATAAAATGAAAAAAATCATCTTTCCCTTACAACTAATATTTTAAATAGGTGCCTTTAAAAACCAAACCATTTGAAATCCTTAAATTCTTTGGGCTTTGGTTGTTTCTATACTTTAACCAAATATATATTATTGTATCGCAAGTTATTCTAGAAATATGTATCATTTGGAATAATAACATGGACCCTAAAAAACCGATCATTTGATATCTTTAAAATTATTATCGATTCCCGTATTCAATTCGAGTCTATAATGCTTACAGAAGCTACTGCTGAATTTGGACCAAATTTTTCAGTACTGCATTGTTGAAAGACAAATTCATTTTCTAAGTTCAGTTCAATTGCTAACCAAATTAAATAAAACTTTAATTCTTCAAATGTATGTTTGATATTAAATTTGAATAAACTTTGAGATAAGTTTAACTGACTTAATCTCGTAGAGTGGACTATAATGTTTTTGTTTAACCATTTTTTGAAATTTCTAATTCATCGCTCACTTAATATATCAAACAATTATTTTCTAGGTCTGAAAGCCAACAAATTGTATATCCAATTGGCAATTTTGTTCGACTTTATTCTATATGGAGCCGATTAATTAATTTATTTGGTAAAGGTTGAGGAGATTCCGCTTTTAAAGCTCGGGTACTAACTCAGTTATAAATGTTGATTACCTGAGCATTGTTGCGTGTAATTCCTTTTGTTGTACTAAAATCTATTAAATCAGGTATTTTCTTTCTATTTAAGTTGGATGCCCAAAAGATAAATATTCTAGATTATTATCGTTAGTTAATATTGTTGTTTCCTTTTAAAGGTGGGCAATCTCGAACCCCATTGCAGATATTTAGCATTGTAAACGCCCTCAGCAAGAAATTTAATTGATTTCCAGCTGATTAAAATAATAGATAAATTGCCACTTTTTGATTGCGTGTTTCGGTGGACTGTAAACAGCCCATCTTACTCAATTAATGTACAATTCATGAACACTTAAATTTAAACTAAATTCTCGTGTAGAAACCACATTTTTAGTATTGCCTGGTATTCTGTATACTATGAGCTTTCAAATAAAATTGTGCGTTTGGGCAAAAAAGTAAAACTTAATTACCATGAAAAATCTGTTGAGTTTGAGCTGATTAGCGGACACATGATTTATTTATTGGTCGCACGTTCTATGATGAATTTGTTAAATTTACAGTTGGTATAATTTAAATTATTTAATATATGTTTTAGAAGAAAACATTTTTGAAAAGATTCATGAGTTCATCGTTATTACACACGCATCTATATGCTTCATAGCGACAAGGATGATACTACTCATGTCAACGCATTTATAGTTAAATAATTATTGCCAGAAAAGTTAATGTGAGAACAATATAGTTGTACAATTACTTAAAAGGAAATCATTTCCGATGAAAGCTAATCGGACAATTTTTTCTCGAACAATTCCATCGATTGCAATTACTTGTAATTATAACTTACAATTCTATTGTAATTTATTGTACTGGTAAAGTGTTCGATTATAAAATACGTTTGAACTCTCAACTATTTAAACTATGCTAAAAGGAGAGCTTATTTTTAGTGAACTTTACGTGGTTTCAAATACATAGAACCGTATACGATAATCTGATAAACGCCTTAAAATTATAATTGTTTAAACATTATTAAGCCAACAGTATTGTATTAATCAATAATATATAAGATTATGATCGTAACAGTATGAATTAATGTTTAAACCATGTTCGGTGTTTTGCGTGGCCTTAAAAATAAAGAAACCTGTTCAATTACTACTATTTCATTGAACTTGATTCACCTATGCGTATACAATACATATAAATTACGACAAAACAGACGAATACTCGCATATAAAAATATAAATTTAAGATGCCCGCATATGAGCTGTGGCACATACATATATAAATGAACCGAATTATTATTAATAATTCTTTATCTTTTATTATTCTATAAGATCATAACCGTAAAATTAGACCCAAAAGTTGCGTCAGCAGATTTTTTTTTTTAATTTTTATTTTATCTGTGCAGTCTCCAAACTGTCTAAATAATGAACAACAAAAAAAAATACAAAACACGATCTTTAACCATTCAGGGTTAATGGCATCATTAATTTTATTTTCGAAAAAATTAAACAAATAAAACATTAATTTAATATTCTATTAAATTTGTTCTTTTTTTGTATTATTTATTTAAGAAAATAAGAAAATAGACACCAAGAAAAAGAAAACATACAGCATACATTAAATTGTTGTAGTTGTATAGTTCTTAAAATCTAATAAACAATACGCAGCAGGTGCTTAAAACTTTATATTATTTTGTTGTATGTTGTATCTTAAAAATTTGGGCAATTCTTTTTTATATTAAAGTTTAACATATACTTGACATACCTAGTTTTTTATTAAAATACAAAAATAAAAATTGCAGAATTTGGAATACAGTTCTATTGTTACGCTGATTAAAATCTATTGTGTTGAACATTTTGTAATAGTTTATAAAATGTAGACATCGATATTAATCTCTAGGATTACAAATTTCTATAACATACTTGTTGATTTCGGTGCAAAGTATTTATAAATTAATGATAGCTTAAATGATATGTCTTACCATGTATGTATATAGAATTATAGACAAAAATGACCTCTTGAACAAAAATTTTATAAATTGTTTTTTTTTTCATTGAATACATATGTACATATATATGAATAAATTATTTGTTAATAAAAATGAATTGAAATCAGAAGCTATATATCTTATAAATTATAAGCCTAATCTATTACTCGCGTATCTACATACATAACATCAAGATTCTCCCATTTTGTGAAATAATTTATTATCATCTGATATACAACAAAATCTAAATTTAACACATACTATATACAAACACATCGTTAATTAATCATTCACATCGCGAGGTGACTAATTAAAAACCCAATTCTCCAAATTTTGTATTTTAAAAGTGTTAAAATAAATTCTATATATACATATATGTATATATTTTTTATGCGGTGTATGTTTCATCGCCGCGCGCAGAAAGGTCAAAAATCCCATTTTGATACAGAAATTTGATAAAAAATTCTCACACACCTAAGAACTAAAAAAAAAAAAAAAAAAATTCGGTGTGAAACACGTCTGAATATAAAATCAAAATTCACTTGAACGTTTCTCGTTTGCTGAGAACTCTTTTTATTTATACATATTTCGTTTTACAAACAAAAATTTAATATTTAAAGTGAAACCAATTCAATCAATTGAACTGATTACAAAATAATTTATTCACAAGGAGTCGTTTACAATGTAATCCAAAATAAATTAAATTCAAAAAGGTATATATAGTAAGTAATTGATTTACATAATTTATTTCACTTGTATATAATGTACATACATACTTCAGATTTGCACTTACGAAACAAAAACAAATATACGTTTAACACTGTCATGTAGATATGAACAAATTTTCGAACATATCAAAAACCAGAATATGATTATTATAATATTTTAAATTATCTAATCTAATGAGATACTCCGATTTGAAAATAAATGTGCACCACAAAGATATCATTTCATTGGAATTAAAAAAAATAAAAAATTTTCATTTTTTTATAATAATAATAACATGACATATATATATGTATATACAAAATTCCATGAAAATATTAAATAAAAAATAATTTTAATTTAAAAATAATACAAAAATAAGAAAAACAAAAAAAATGTTCATGAGCAATGAAAACTGCAAAGATGAAATTAATATATTTCTGTTACGGCAAGGCAATAAAAGAACTAATTAATTTCCGAGATCGTAGATTAATGAGTTCTTAGAATATTGGAATTAAAAAATTACAGTTTCATGATACTATTGATTGCATGAAAGAATGTACACCAAATGATTAACTTAATTATATATGTATGTGTGTACATAATAGGATATTGCAACCTCAGCAAAGTTATTTAAATATAAAGTTGCAGAATTTTTCAAATACCACATGTCATTATATACATTTTCATTAGGGCCCCATTAAGACAGTATAATTATATAAAATGCTATATTTTCTGAAAACTTCATAAATATCGAAGCGTTCAATAGTGCTGTACTGTGTGTCGCTCGATGGAAATTTGTATGTTACACGTTATAGATTTTATAATCTTAAGTACCAACTACCGGTGCAATTATGGCAAATTCAAGAAATTTGTTGTTAAGTGTTATCTTCTTCCGTAGGGTTTAACATCAAGGATTTTCGTCTTTAACGAGAACTAGATAAAAGTACATCTTTATGAGATCCGCAAAATCCATCCCAGGAAACAGCCATCCCAGTTGAAAAAATTGGGTTATGTAATGTAAATTACATTACATACAGGTAAAAAGATATTAATGCAAAATAAATAAAAATTAAATAATAAAAATTTTGAACCAAAATGCTACTAAGATCAAAATAATAACCAAAAAACAAAAAATAATACAATTTTTGTGTTGATTTCATGAAACGCGGCTATACAAATGAAAGGGAAGCAGATATGATCTGATCCGGATCAGATCATACGTCAAGAAACACGGCTAATATTCGAGTTTCTATATGTAACTCTAATTGTCGCCAATGTATATAATTAATGACACCACAATGACAATTGTAGGATAGGCTCAATTACTGAGGGGATCCTATAGAGTCTATAGAAAAAGTAGGACTGGGGATTTTCTATTTTACCTTTTAGCTATATGAATAATAATATGTGCTTATTACCCTTATCATCATACCAATTATCCCAATTCCTCTAGAGGTATTCCGTCTACTTTTGATCTGCTACTATCTAATGTCGGATTACAGGGTCCTAGGATCCTCAAAATAACAAAGTTGTGGTAATTTGAAATTAAATTTCTTTAACTTTTCGATCGAATTATTTATTATTCTCAATCAAAAACGGAGACCACAAATATAGTTAACCCATGCCCAATATTCATTACTTACAAGCAGTTCTCATCGTATCAACCGCATAGTGTATTACAACTATTGTGTATTACCGAGATCTCGTGAGCAAAATTATTTTATTTTGTACCGAGGCCTCATTATATACATACACTATAAACCTGCCAGTTATTCGTGCGGATTAAAAAAGACACTTCTGGCATATTTTTAATTTAAAGAATAAAAATTTATAAAATGAGTACAAAGTACCAGGAATTTAGGTAAAACTTTAACTAATTTTTCAAGGCCCTCAAAGTTACGATGGATTTTCTTAAAAGTTCAACTGCATCCAAAAACAAATGTCTTGGCAACTCTCTTCTGTATCAGAAAATAGCAATTCTTTTTAATAAAATTTCTCTGAATTTATTCTTTTTTATTAAAATTGGCTGGAACTCAAGCAGGTCTCGCACTCAATGCCACTCTGGACCCACGGTGCAAACCGATGATTCTATCACAATTCGCAAATGCGCTCGGCTACTCTGGTAAACTGTAACAGCTTAAACCAGGGTAGAGATGACAATTGACCTACAGTCAAAGATCTATGATTAAGAAACTGGGACTTAACTACCTCGAAATCGGGACAACCAAAAACAAAATGAATGCTGTCCTCGTAATCTTCAAGAGAGGAATCTGCAACAAGTCCCATTCTTTGTAAATGGAGTTTACAACGGCCATGGCCGGTCAGAATAGCTATACCAGAACTCTTATTTGGTCTTTCTTCAAAGATTTTTTTTTTCTATTTTATTGAAATATTTTAAATAAACAATTATTACAATCTAGTCACCTGGACTAATGAGCAATTTTATTCTAACTTAATTTACTATGTTGTATTAATCTATGGCTTCTTCTTACTGGTGTTCCATAGTGTCTGATAAATTGAATTAAACCACATTGTTATTGTGGATTTTAGATCAGCGTTAAGCTATTTACACTAGCAATTACACCAGCTCAGAAGGTTTAATTCGTTTAAGCCTGCGTACAATATCTGTGTTGTTTAACTTAGTTGCCTCAGTGTTAACATGTTGTTCCAGCCTTTGCCAATGTCTCACTGCATTTTTTTGGATTTCCTTTGAAACAGTGTCCACTTTAAGTAATATTTGTTTATATAATAGAAGTTTGTTGTATGTTGATAGGGCCGAACTCCTTCCTATCAGCCAATACATCTTTCTATATTTAAGCCCTAGTTCTTCACTTTTGACGTGTACTTTCCATCGTGGTTTTGTATCTAGTGTCATGCCAAGATACTTAGCCGTGTTGGCATACGGTATTATTTCTTGATTAATTGTAACCGGAATATGTTCGAGTCGTTTGTTTGTAAAATTGATGTGAACTGATTTAGTTTCGTTAAGTTTAATTCGCCATCTTTTGGTCCAGTTATATATTTGAGTAATAGCTAACTGTAAACTCTGAGTTGATCTTTCGTTGCTATCTCCAACAGCTAAGATTGCCGTATCTCCTTCAAAGATAAAGGAACCTTTGTAAGCCTCAGATTAGGTTCACAAATGAAGTACTTAGCCACTCGGCATGTAGTGGAAGGCTATAGCCAATTACGCTTAGCCTGCAAAAACATGAAATTCTTAATTACTTTCTTAGTCGGAAGCACTGTCGGTTCAGGTCCTATGAATTTCATAATTGAACCTGTTTTATATAAAAGTAATTTTGTTGTTTTTAAATGATCGAGTGCCTGGCAATGTAATTCTGAGATATCATACTAAATGTGTAATGTGGCTACTGGTGTACTACCAAGGGTCGAACTTTGCATGAGGTTCGGCATTATATATTTTGATAAGAAGTGTAAAATTACGGAGCCCTCACCACGTATTGAATTGACATTAATAATTTAAAAAAAAATTATCTCATTCACTTTTGAAGAGATCTGCCAATATTTTGTCAAATTGATTAGTTAATTTATACGTCCTTCCAAAACAAACAAGAAACCGGATATTTCCGATTATTGGTATAGTAATTTTTAGATCGCATTAGACCTCCCAACAATACATATTAATTTTGATCTCAAGTCACCTAATTAGTGATTAATATCGTAACAAAGACATGAATTATTTACGTTTTTCAGCTATATTATGAAACATATAGTTATTATCGTTAAGGTATGTAATTTAATTACATATCCTATGCTGGTTACTCTAATTAGAACAAACAAAATAATCATCTACTTTAGAAATTAATATCTTAACACATACATATATAAATCAATCGCATTTTGAGTGAAATACCTACACCACGGTTTATATGTTTAAACGTAATCATTATTTAAAAAATCGCGATCGCACAATGCATGCAACAACGACGATCAAACACAACACCATGCACTTTTATTATAACATTTTTATTTATTTAGTTTACAACAAGTTTTAATTTATCTTTCAAGTATAATTAACTAATTATATTTAAGATCGTAAATAATTTTTTTATTTATTTTTTTTTTATCTAAAACAGATCTCAACGATTGGGAAAATTAATACATTCTATGCCAACCAACTACTACTGTTGGTTAAAAAAAAAATAAAAAAAAAAAAAAAAAAATTTAAAAAAATTACTTTTTAACTTCACGCAGCGTATTCCATGTGGAAAAGCAGCAAAAAAAAACAGAATTATTTGAAAATTTATAAATCATTTTGCTGTATATTTTAATACCTACATATATGTATGTACATAAGATAATAAACTAATTTACGGTACAAAACAAAAAAACCCAGAATAATAATCCCTTAAAAATGTATATAATCTACTCGTAACGATCGATCTTAATTTTTAAGTTATTTTGTTATTATTAATAATATTATTATTAATGCTTCATTTTTTTTTTTTGTATTGTACATAAATATATTACAGTTGATTCACGTTTTTTGATAGCGTACTTGAATATTAATCAACAAAGAGCCAACGAACAACGAAAAAAAAAAAATATACATAAGAAAATGACTATAGAAAAACTTTTATGACCTGGAGGCCATTGGCGCCACCTTTAATATGTTCAAAAAATTAAATTAATATTTTTTTTATTATATTTTTTGTAATAAAAATATTAATTTATTTTTTGTTTGTACTCGCATACGTTCATTGGCCACACACACACACACTCTTATTTATAATATAATACATATACGAACGTACATAAGAAATTAACGATAAAATAGTAATTAAATTGTGATCAACTTCCGAAAATAAAATCGAGTATATCGTTGATCTTTGGGATAAATTCATGCATCGTGTGCGCTTCCAACAAAAACATCTATGTACGTACATACAAATATAAAAATTAAATAATCATCGTTTTATTTAAGCGAAACATCGATGAATATAATAATGTATAGTTTTATTAAATGTAAAGTGGGTGTGACATGTCTAAAATGGAATTCAATTCAATTTCTGTGCATTGCGCGCACACACAGGGGACAATAATCTAATAATGGTCGAGGTTCTTTTCTTCGTTAAATACTTACTTATGTATGTACATATATATAAAATAAAAGATTCATTAAATTTTATTGATTTTATTGTTTTTTATATTTGGTTATTGTTGAATTGTTAAATCAATATAATTTTTTGTTATTGTTGTAAAATGCACCATAACAGTTTTATACAAATTTATTTATTAAAACGATTAATTCGATGTTAATGAATTTATTATTGATTGTTGTGTGTGTATTCGTACATTGTACATTTTGGATTGCAATTGAAGTACAAAATATAATATAAATTTGTTATTTCTAAAACTTCTTATTTTTGTTTTAATTTCATGAATTGAATTTCAATTGTATATGTTTGTATATCAGCGCATAATAATCACATTTAAATATAATTGTAAAAATTTATATAATTTATAGATTTAGTGCTGTACGTTGCTGTATATTGATATCCTTATTAGAAACCATTTCTTGATCACCGATGCCAATTATGTGTCATAGCACAGATTAAATGAGCGCTATGACAAGAAAAGAACGATCATGCACAAAATTATCAATCACTATTTAAATTAACCAGCATATACATGGTCGTTCATCTGATGAGTAGAGATGAGAAATTTCGTTACTTTGAGTAATCACGAATACTCGTTACTTTGTATCCGTTACAATATAATCATAATTCACAAGACGGTATATATTCTATGAAATCATTTTCAAAATAAAATTGATAGGAACATTTAAACTTTTCGATAACTTTAGAAATAATACATAAATTTAAAATACTTATAGAATAGACTAGAATAACAACTTAAGATGAAGAGGAAAAAATTTAAATTAAAAATATAACTTTCTCAAATATTGTAGAATTCAATCGACTTCGCCGCTCCATTAAAATTTGTCCACTTTTCGAAAATATACGCTCGGAGGGCACCGAGGTTGCAACTATCGACAGATGTTTTATTGCTAATTTTGCAATTCGTGGTAACACAAGCTCTCTTCACTGCCTGCACCATTTCAAAAGTTTAAACCACAATCACTATATGAACCCCGGTTTTAATTTTTAATAAAGCTCTAGTATCAATTATAGCAATAATTTAGGAAACTACTTAATACATTCTGGTCTGAACTCAGTTCAACCGTAACCAGTTCGAAAGGTTCAACTTGTAACGCAGCATTTAAATATTCTTTTTTCAATTTTAAAACTAATCCGTAATTCAACTGTTCTTGTAAATGTATCAGCTTAGCAGCTTCCACAATGGTTCGGTGGAAAAATTCGACAATCGCTTTAGCTTTTATATGGATTGGTTTTATCAATTTCATAGCATCTTGAACTACTAAATTGACTGTATGTGCCATACAGTCTACATTCTGCCACAATGTTCGCTCCATTATCTGTTACAATTAACACTTTCTTTTGTACATCCCAATGTAACATTATCGATTTTAATTTTAATATTTGCAGCAGTGTGTTTAAATGAAAATAAAAAACACCCTAAGAGTACCGATTTTTGAGTGCAAGACGAATCAATAAAATGTCCAGTAATTGACATGTAAGATATCTGTTGTCAGAGTAATAAATTCTGCATTATTTATCATATCTTTTCTATTTCCAATGGAACTATCATATAGAGAAGGCAGAAGCTGTTTGCTCAATGTGGTTCGATGTGGCAATAGAGAATCGGGATCTAAATCAGCTGAAAGTTCACGAAACACGTGGTTCTCAACTATTGAGAATGGTTGCATTTCTTTTACAATCATTTTAAGCCTAAGTTATCCAATTTCTTTTGCCGAATAATTTACGGAGGACGTGTAACATAGTGGTTTTGCCTACTTGCCTTGTGGATTTCTGTACATGAGTCATATTTATAATATTAGGATTGTCGATTCAGTAGCTGTTGATGTTGCAGGTGTGTTCAATGTGGCAACAGCAGAATCAGATGTCGGTGGTATAGATGATTGTGTTATAGATGATTGTATACAACTAGATTTATTGATCACCTGTCCAAGAAGCATACCTGAAAGTTTCGCCTTTAGATGTTTTCTGAAGTTAGAGGTAGAGCCCCCTTTATATGAAAGTTCATTTTTACAAAGATCACACATGGCATTAGTTTTTGTAAAATATAACTTTGCAGTAACTAAATTGTTACTGCGTTTCTGATTCATGACTGAATAAAGGAAGTAAACCTACGAGGGCGGATTGAAAATGAAGCTACCTAGCGCTAAATGGCAGCACAAACACAAAAAAGTTTTGTTTTTTAGAAATTGCGATCTGTCAAACGTCAGCTGTTAAAATTTCACCCAAATTCATCGATTGGTTTATTTGTTGTAGTCGTTTGAAGTAAGCAACGGCGAAAGAGACAAAAGAAAAGCTCGATAAACATTACGGTGAGTCTGCTCCGTCAGATTACATGGTAAAATATTGGATTGCTGAATTTAAACGCGGCCGAAGAAGCACCGCAACAATACCATCAACAGGAAGGCCAAAAGAGGTGGTTACTGAAGAAAATATCAAGAAAATCCTCGATATCGTTATGAATGATCGCCGAGTCAAGTTGCTTGAGATTGTTGAAATGGTAAACATATCATATGAACGTGGGTTCAACATTTTGCATGAATATTTGCATATATGAAAAAGCTATCGGAAAGATAGACGCCGCGTTTGCTCAGTGTCGAACTAAAACGAGTTCGACAGACCACTTCACAGCGGTGTTTGGATATGATATAGCGTAATCCTGTTGATTTTTGGCGTCGATTAATTACTGTTGATAAAACGTGGGTCCACCACTACACACCTGAAACCAAAAATCAATCGAAACAATGGGTGGAATCTGGTGGAAGTGCTCAGAAGAAGGCAAGGGCAGTGAAATCGGCTGGCAAGGTTATGGCCACTATATTTTGGGATGCACACGGAATATTGCTCATCGATTATCTTGAAAAAGGATCCACAATCACAGGAAAGTATTATCGTGCATTATTGGATCAATTGGTTGATGCAATCAAGGAAAAACGACCACATTTAAAGAAGAAAAAAGTGCTCTTTCTTCAAGACAACGCACCGGTTCACACAGCATTAGATACGATGCTAAAATTACGTGAAATACACTTCGAATTGGTTGATCATCCACCTTATAGTCCAGATTTAGCTCCTACTCCTAGTGACTTTTTCCTATTTCCAAACTTGAAAAAATGGCTCGCAGGACAAAGATTCATCTCAAACCAAGAAGTGATTACCGAAACTATCGCGTATTTTGAGGGGTTCCCGAAATCGTATTATTCAGATGGTATAAAAAAGTTGGAATATCGTCTTACTAAGTGTGTCGAAGTAAAAAGAGACTATGTTAAGAAATAAATAAAAAATTTTGTTTTCCTACTCAGGTAGCTTCATTTTCAATCCGCCCTCGTATATGTTTTAATTTAAACGAAATGTTACGTTGTTAAGTACATAAAACTTAGAACAAATGGCAAACTCAAAATAAAATAATCAACTGTTGCACTTAGAAACATTTTCAAATGAAATTTGTTGAAAATAACGCGTATTAAATACCGAATAGTTACTATACCCGCTCATCTCTACTGATGACTTGATGCGTAGATTGAAAGCCCTAGGATCAGAGTGTGAGAAGCGAGACCCTTGGATAATTCGTACCTAATATTTATTAAACAAGATTGATACAGACACAAAAAATCAATGAACGTTACAATCGATTTCAATATAAATGCCCACTCTTCAGTAATTCTTTGAGTTTTTCATTGAATCTGCGACTCACGGGAAATATACACATCCAATTCGAACTTTAAAGAATATAAAACGCTACCCAAGCAGTCCTATACAACAACAACAGCGCTAAACCATCGGTCACTAGCGCTATTTGAATGTACTTTGTTACTATAGCGCTGGGTAAAATCAACCCGTATTTAAACCTGTCCTAAATGAATGAAATATTTTGAAGTTTCAACTAAAACCATGTTTAACCTGAAAAGTAAAATTTCACGAAACAAAAATAATAATTTTTTTATAATAATTTAATTCATATAATTTCAAATAAAAATAAACATCACGAAGGGTTAATTATAAAAGCTCTACCGGGAAACTCCGCTGTCATAAAAACTTAAAATTAGTTTTGTTGAAAAGCTTAAATTACAAGCAAAAAAATGTTTCTGCGACAATTACCTTTGAATTAGGACTACATTTCGTTACAACTGCAATTCAGCATCATCGACGTCAAAACATCCACAAAGCGTGCACATCTTGACTTTCGCAAACAAATTTTTGGCATTTGTAGCACACTGTTTTGGTTTTCCGATCCTTTTGTGTTTCTTTTTTGGAGGTTCAACTATTTTTATTTTCGTGAACTTCATAATACTGAATTTTAGATCTTCCTTCAAATTAGTTAATTGGTTTCTTCTGTCTATTTGAGGCAAATCATTTAAAAACCATTTTCAGGATTTGTACAGAATTTACTCCTGCCAAGTTTAACAGACTGTAAAATATTATCATTGGCCACCTATTAGAAGTTCGTGTAACATTATTTGTGCCACATAATTGGTCTCTGGTATCTAGTCCTCGTTTTGTGCTGTTATAGTGCTGTTTGTCTTTTAACAAATTATGACATTGAATTGGCGGTTCTATCCCACAATATACTTCTAAATGTGAAGTATAAAATGATACCGAATCTACAACTGAAAAGATTTTAATGCCTTATTTGGCAGGCTTACTAGGAGTATATTTCCCAAAACTACATGTTCATTGGAAACCTTCTAACTTTTCATCTACAGTTATGAAACACCCCACATTATAGTTGTGTAGACAGTTCTGATTGAAGATTTGAAATATATCGGGAATAGGTGCAAGCAAATAGGTGCAAATTATATCTAACTCGCGACGTGTCAAACGAGCCTCGACGTTGTCAAACCGATTACAACGTATTAGAAATACGAACCGGTTATAGCTCATAGTTGCTTCAAAAATTTCCAACCCTATTCCATTGGTAGCCCACAAATCTCTCACGTGCACATGCGACGATTTGTGCAATCCCGCTAGATGTAATAGCACAAATAATGCATTTATTTCTATATTGTCTTTCGCAGTGGCATTTTTATCGTATTTGTATTTCGGTTGTTGTTGTTTTATGAAATGTTGGTACATTCCACTATATCATTACTGGAATTCTCATCGCACTCGATGCTGTCGGAATCTCCATCTTGGTCCGTTTCTGAATTATGCTCCTACCAGACACTTTTTTAAATAAATTATTGAGGTTAGATTACATAAAGTATAAAGTTAGTTACAATTCATTTTCTATGTTTTTTTTCTGTATTTTACGCTTGCGGTCTATTTCACCCAGGCACTAGTGACCGAGTGTTAATTGTATATTTATTTGCTACCAAAAATCGCACCCTCTTTCCAGTTGCTTTCGGTTTCAAACGCATTTGGTATATTTTCGGGATAACTTCGTTCAACAAAATGAACTATGTTTTAATATAAACTGCTTAAAGAAGGGGTATTTACTTATTATTATTTAAGCTACTTACCTTTGGTACCTGTGGTAGGGGGCACTTACATATCTCATAAACCTGAATTGCACGAACATGTTTTCCAAGAATACCACCATAGTATCCCTTAGTAATCACATGCATGAAGTAGTATCGGCTGGAACTCGTTGCTCTTCAAGAAACTCGATGCCCTAAAAGTGGAGATCATGTGTTGCAGGTCTATACGTTGCTCAACAGTGGAGATGACTTCGGGAATCTTGGAGCAGAATTTCTACTTGGGCTGTTTTGGATTTTCAAGGAGTCAATAACCGATTGTGTAAGCTGAAGGGGCCAATAAAACTGAATTCTGCAGGCGATGCTTCTCGAGGAATGACAAATAGTTTAATTTCCTGAAACACGAATTAAGGTGGTGTGGTCTAAAGGATTCTTGTAGCAACAAAATAATGAATTAGCATCTATTATAGACGAGCACGACATTTTAAGAATGTGTTAATAATTCTATCTGACCTTACTCAACCAAACACCCTATAATATTTACCCACGCTTCAAGGTTTTCAACTGAAAGTTTTATAAGGTGTCTCTATGAAAAATATTTACATCCAAATTCAACAGCCGAATTGATTATGGGGCTAAATTATTGGGCTATTGGTGCGTAGGATCTAGTTAAAAGGGCTTCTAATAATTATATTGCTTGCATTAAAGCACCACCCCAATTTAGCAAATAAATTATGGGAGATTTATTAACACCCGGGGGGAAATAGGAGTATTACGCGGAACTAGTTGCAATCAGCTATATAAGAATGGAGAAGGGGCGAAAATGCCTAAAGTTTCCATAAGTGTATTTATCTGCATGGCCAATAAAGAAATGTACCTGAAATTGGTTAGCGACGTTTGCAGGCAGAAAAGGCTTGCCAAAAGCCATCTACAGCAATATATTCCACCATTATTTCAAAGTCAAAAAATCAATTAATCTCCGACCATCTCAGCAGCACCTCCATACAATGGCATAATATACCTCCATCAGCCCATCATCGAAGTTACCAGAGTTGTTAGAACTTGGATAATTTAGCAAGAATTATGTCACGGAAGGCTTATTTTATATAATATATAGATGGATGATGCGGTGTATGTCTTTCCATTCGCCTCTTGAATCGGTCAGAGTTATATTCTCCAACAACCAAACTCCGAATATTATTATTTAATCTAATAATTTTTAGTTTAAAATTCAGAAAGCTACTTTTAAAATCTATACAATTTTGAAATCGTTAATTAAGCCAGTATTAAAAATTTGGTAAAGTAGCATAATTACGAGATTTGGTAAACTTTAAATTCTACAAAAAAAATTAAAATTTGTATAAAACAGTTTTAATACGACAATCCTAAAAATATCCTTAATTATTATAAAATCGATATTAAACCAATAAGCGTTCTGTTTAAGGAAAATTAAATCACTTGGAAAAATCAATTGAAGGCTATATGAAGTAGAATCCGAAATTCGGTCATTCGGAAGTATAATCCGAAACTCGGTTTTTTAAGTTCGACGGAATAATTTAAACATAGTTTTAAAACTTCAAACAACTCAATACTAAATTGAAAAGTTTACGATCCAAAATTTCTAATTGCAATTTCTAAAATTGAAAATATTTTGAATTTACTTAAAATTAAAAACTAGAATTTAAACTTAAACCTTTACTAGTTTGGAATTCTGAACACCGTGAAATTTTAAAATTAATAAATGCTGAGACAGAATATTTAAAATTTAATGAAAGATAAATTTATAAATGGCATAAGAAGGAACTTAGAATAAGGCTTTCGTTTTCAACTGAAAACAGGGTAAATGGAACGTTTCGTTTTCAACTGAAAACAGGGTACAATGAAATCGAAATTGAGTTGAGGAACAAATTAAAAAGTGAGGAAAAGTCAACTGTCTTTGTTCTGTGCTGAGTCTTTCCATCATAAATTTCAAAATTAATTAGGAAAATAAACAAGTGGGATATCAGCCCAGTGCCTTGGAACAAAAAACTCAACAAGACAGATTTTCTATAATGAAGCTAATCAGCCAGTCCAACACCACAAGGTTGAATTCTAATTATTTCTATCGTTGAAAGTCATAAATGCTTTGGTTAATGATTCAATTTGGGTTTTTATTTGACATTATACCAAAGTATAATAAAACGTAAGAATCTATTCAAGCAAACAAATTATTGGTTCTTGACAAACTTCAATTTTGGAGTTACATAATACCTAAACACTATTCCGTTGTTCAATTTAGCTATAAAAAGCCAGTTAGTTGCCACGACTGTTTGAAATACTATTAACTTAACTATAATAGCAACCATAAAATCACAGATTAAAGAAATCGTTAAGCATCCAAATATTCCCTGAAAAATTCAAATTCCCATAAATCTAGATTTTCGGTTAAGACTGGTGCTATATTAGGCAAAAAATAAGGTTTCTCAAACATCATTACTCTAAATGGTAATATCTTCATTGCTCTAGATGGTAACCTCTTCTGGAAATTTAACCTTGATGATAAACTGCAAAAATCCATTGATACTTTTTGGATATGATCTCCAAAATGATGTCGCTCATTTACAAATCGTTAGTATTACGTTTATTGTTCTATGCATCAGCTGTATGGTGGCCGGTTGTGAAGTTAACGTCTTCTGTAGCAAAACAGAGTGGACTGCAGAGGACACCTTGGAAGGCAATTTAACTATCTTCTATCCCTCATCTTCGTATTGAGTTCATTCTGTGCTTGCTCGAATTGTAGTCAATCATTAAATTTGGTACAGCGAATTTCGCAGCGTTTCGTCTGAGGTGCATTGTGGCATGGTATGTGTTCGGTAAATGTGCTGGGCATATAGACATAGCGTTAGTCTTTTTTGAGGTTTTTGATCAGAATTCATTGCAGGGTTTTGGTTATAATATCCGAATTATGAGCTTAGATTATTGGGTAGTCTACGTAAGCACTCTACGATTTTTCAAGCGAAGGATATCGCCAGTCTAATCCGGTCATAGATTACAAGATGTGGCTGTGTGTTCATTATGGGGTTGACGGAAATGGAGTTACTGTCTGTTTAGCGAAAGCTGGATCACATATTAAATTTATTGGTCGCAAACCAGCTCCTTTAACCTTCAATTGTGGTAAGGACGCTATTAACATGTTCGCTCTTCTTGAACTGGAACTGAAGTGGCGTTCTACTTCTAGGTATGTAAGTATGTGTTATTGTTAAAAAATAACCAGCTGCAGGAACTCTGGTCGTACTTATTACTGGCTTTGGACGTTTCAACGGTCATCTCCAACTAGCTGAAACTGATATATGTGAAAACAGTCTAGAGGAAGTGGACAATTGGTTACACTATCTTTACAACTGGCCGGCCTATATATGTCAGAGATAGATTCCAAGTGTTCTCTTCAGGATCTTTGAACACCAATTAGTTATCACCCAATCCTTGGTTCAAACTTTTACAGCGTGCTAAGGTTGCAGTGTGCTTTTGCAATTTAGGATAGATTTTCTCGGTTTACCTTAGTAGGTTTACCTTAGTAGGTTGTTAATAAAAATAAATTATAGAGGTGGACAAGTCTGGGCAAGCATTTCCATAGCACCCGCTTTCGATTAAATTTTAAAAAATTGCGAAAGGCATTCTGCTACTATGCCACATTAAATATGCTAAAGTGTCTTCACTCAATTAAATAAATAGATGCGATTAACCATAATCATTTCTAGAATTATAATTATATCAACGTGTTTCGTAATAATTTAGAATCATCTTCCATATATACAGATATGTCCAATGAATATTGATTTATATATTTTTAATAAATTTTTAACATTTCAACTAAAATCTATTATTAGTTTTATTGAATATTATATTCATTTTTTCCATAATTTAACAAAAAATATTGTATTTCCTACCTGAATTGGAATTTAAATGTTGATTATTTAAATCTATTACCTTGTCGTGTATATAAATTTAATAAATTGTATATTATTGTAATGTAATATGATATGGGATAGGTTTACCTCTATCTCTCGGTATAATATGGTGAATTTATGATAATTTTACTGCAGATATGATGATTATATTCAAGAAGAAATTATTCAACATTATTATTAATACTACGTGTGTGAATGAACTTAATTTACAATTGGTTGGTGCATATACACAAAGCTCATAAATATCACGGCACGAAAATCCCTATAAGCGACATAAACATACATCAATTGGCCGCATGTACGCGGTCTGCGATCGTCAACACCAAATATGTCTATATATACATATACATATAGTAATTTAGTGCTATCATGAATAATATACCATTTCTAATCTTCAATAAAGCTTTACATAATATATTTAAATTTAGTTTTTTTCTTCTTCGAGTAAAATACGTGATTTTTATCACGATTAAGAATTTTTTTTTTGTGCTGTCGTCTTTCTTTGGCACAAACAATGGTCATCATTTTTTTTTTTGTCATTTTAGAATTTTTTTACTTTACCATTAAATTATTCAATCATACACATAGTTATATAAATATATGCTATGTAAGCATAAAACGTGTCCATAATTTGATAGTTATGGTAAAATGAAAGAATTTTTGTTAAATTTAAGTGAAGAATCATTGCGCGCACGATAATTTAGTGATTACATATTCTTTTGGTGATTTGTTAATCAAAACAATTTTCTATATACTCGTAGATACCATCGTGGTTAAAATTCTTTAGAACTATTTAGAATTCCATTTAGAAATCGCTTTTTTTTACAATAAAACTAATTGTGTGTAATTGTATCAATCATTGAATTTATGATTACTTGTTTAGTATTCGTTACGAATGTTTCGATATATTCGTTATTTTGAGGTAAAACTATATGGTTGGCTATAGAGAGCACCAAGAGACGATGCCAGAAAGCGTACTCTGTTCCAAGATAATTAAATGTAAATAAATAAGATGAGTCATTATTTTGTATGGTGGGGATTGCTGCACGTATGTAATTCAACTAAATGTTTAATGTTGAAAGATTAAAAGCATTTTAACATATACGATTATCTTAAGAAAATGGTCATAAATATTGAAATTAAAAATAATTATGCGGTCAGATGTCTGCTGATTACAGAGTTTTTCATTCGTCATATATTATACAAATTTAGTTCTGTATATGTATACAATCTTATGATACAACCTACCTTTATTTATCTCAATTAAATTCGATTACATTGTAAAAATAAAAAATAAAATAAATCGTTAAATATATACACAGAAATGAAATTACAGATCTCAACAGGTGGAAATTATAAAGTCATATTCATGTTTTTTTTATAGTTGAATATACGTATACATATATGATGCGTACATATAGTTTGAACAATTACTATTTAGTTTTGAAATATTGTAGAATGTTGAGCTTCCAAATCAATTTATTTAGCATTTTGCAATAGTCATGGTGAAAAATTAACCAAGGTAAATTGACTTTCATGATTGTCGTTAATTGCAACTCTAAAACATGGTTTAATTTAATTTAAACTCTACGTGAAAGAATCCAGTCGATTATCTTTATTGCTGGAATTGGCCTGGAGTTTTATATTTTTAAGTCATATATATTGTTAAGACTTCAGCTAAGGTAAGTATCGGGACACCTTCTTGCCATTCCTGTTTATAGACGAATAATTTGAGTATTTTGCTTAAAAGAGTTTATGACAGCAGAAAATGGACTATTGAGGAATGCGGTTATATTACGCGGCCAATTTTATACGAATAGTAAATCACAGCAACAATATATGAAAAAATGCAAACTTTGGACATACCAAATTCATTCCGGTTCAAATTCAGCTATAAGTATTGTCCAACTCAAAAGTCGACGCAAACTGTATCACCGGACGGAAAAACAAAGCTCATTCAATACGTGTATGTGTCATTCGAAAAGCTGAAACTAAAAGCGAGAAAAAGTGCCACAAATCCTTGCAAATCAAGTGATATAGCGACCAATGGTACCCCAAACAACGATGACGTAGAATGAACAATTTAATTAGACAAAACCGGTGGAGATACGAATAGATCATATACCATATGAATATAATTGTTTTAAAATGTTCACTATACTGGTCTGGTTGTGTAAATGGTGAAATACAAACATGCATTTGTCAATTTTTTTTTTTTTTTTAAAAAGGACTTGGCATAGACACTTTTACGGTCCATAGCCTTATTTGTCAAGTTTGAGCATGAAAAAAATTATTCTCGCTATTTTGGCAGCCAGTTATACTTTATAAAATCATGGACCTGATTTTCCAGTTAAACTTTTTTATTTTTTTATTATGACCTACAATAACCCTTGCGTGGAACATGGTTTTTCTAAAATGACAGGTTCGGCACATTTAGACCGATGACGGTCCATTGTGGTACACCAGCAGCTTACCTCTCTTTCATCACCCGCACTTTACATTGTACAAAATCCGAGAGGTTGTCCACACTTTACCTACCCAAGAGCTTATGCCTTCTGTGGGCTGATTCGAAAATGTGCTTATGAAGTGCACTAAAGTTTATGAGGTTATCGTGATACTAACAGTCATTGTTGATACTAGTGCGAGAGTTACGTCATCACGGATGCACTACACCAACAACAACATCGGTCATCCACATTTTATAAGAATTTAAGAATTATATTTCACATTTATTAAAACTTTCAATTTCAATTTCTTATATTTCAATAATTTACATAAAAGCAAATTTTCATTTTATTTTAATCATATTTCAATTTATAAAATTGAAATAGTAAACCTTTTTTCACACAATTAAATTTTAACGTAAGCAAAAACTTATTCTAAAATAAAATAATTCATTTTAGAAAACATAATAAAGATTAGATTGTATTTGATTTGTGACGAATGAACATCGTCAAAGAATTCAATTTAATTTAAAGTGATAAATAAAGTAAATACTAAAATATATGTTTTAATTATAAAAACCTAAAATTGGAGTAAAATATATGATTTTTATTATAAAAACCTAAAATTGGCGCAGTTGGTAAAGGATTAGTTTCGGTCTAATCCATAAAAATCCTACGGAATATAATAAAATTCAAATAAAAATTTTTTTTGTGTAACTAAAATATTTAAGAAATCAAATGAAATAGCCCCCACCAGTGGTAAGCTGTTTGATATAATTAAATCAATAATAAAAAACCAAAAAAATAAATTTTATAATAAAAAGTGTTGTTAATCAATAATAATTAAATAAAACGTGAACTTTATATATTATCACTAACATTAATAAATATAAAAAGTGTAAAAAAGTATTGTGCATCGTATCATTTGTGCATCGACATCAATCAATAAATTGTTGGAGACATCCGAGAGAATATCGGACGGACAAGCCGAAGATCATGCAATTGCTGTACTTATTCTGGTAAGCGACAATATTTTTACAATTATATTTATTGAGTATCCCTTTTATGTCCTTTAAATTTCGAATTCTTAACAAGTGCAATTCTCAATCGACCGAAGCATACGGTCTTAGTGATTTAATAAATATTAAATTAAGTTACCCAAATGATTGTCAAAAAATGAGTGTAAAAGAAAAATTAGATCAATTAAGAATTCCAGACGCAATCACACGAATGCTGATGCTCTATCACGAGTTGAAATAAATTTAAATGAAATTAATGATAACATAAGTAATAATAGTAATAATATTAATAATAATAATGATGATAGTGAAACAATATTAGCAGTAGATTCAGCAGAGAGTAATTTAATCGGCTGTTTACCGATTTCAGATAGACCTCTAAATGAATTTACTCATCAATTAGTTCTAGAGAAAAATAATAGTTTAAATCGTAACGTAAAATTAAAAATACTATTTACTAATAAAAAGAGATATGTAATTAAACAAAATAGTTTAGATAAAGAAGAAACCATTATAGATATTCTTAAGAATTATACCTTACCAAATAAGGTTGTAGCTATTTTAACAGACGACGAAATATTTAAGGTCATTCAAATAGTATATGATAAATATTTTTATAATAAATACTTTAAAATAGTTAGATGTAAAACTTTAGTAGAGGATGTTAGTAATCAAGATAGTCAAGAATCTATTATTAGGGATTATCATAATAAATCCAACCATCGGGGCATAAACGAAACATTACAACAATTGAAAAGGCAATATTATTTCCCAAACATGAAAATAATAATAACAAAAATTATTAATAATTGTGATATTTGTGCAAAATACAAATACGAAAGAAATGCTAAACCATTAAAATTAGAGTTAACAGAAACTCCTAACAAACCTTTAGAAATCTTACACCTAGATATATATTCCGTACATAAAGAAAATTTTCTAACCATAATCGATAAATTCAGCAAGTTTGCCAGTGCCTATCTACTAAATGGTAGAAATAGTATAAACCTTATAAAATCATTAAGGCACTTTTTCTCACATCACGGAATCCCAAAAAAATTGTTGTAGACAATGGAGCAGAATTTGTCTCTACCTTGTTCCAAGACTTTACTAAATTATATAGCATACAACTACATACTACATCAGCAAAAAATTCTACAGGAAATTCTCCAGTAGAGAGACTTCACTCTACTCTGACTGAAATTATTAGAATAATTTTTAATCAAAACAAAACAAAACCAATAGCCGATATAATGGACGAAACCATTATAACCTACAATAATTCTATTCATTCCTCGACGAAACTAACACCCTTCGAATTAATATCGGGACACTATAATATATCAAATCCAACTTCAATTAAATTTAATCAATTAACAGAACAAGAGTATCTTCAGACCCACATAGAAAATTATGAAAACTTAGCTAAATTAATTCATGATAAAAATTTAGAAACAAAACATAAATTAATTACCAAATTAAACGAGAAACGTGTAGATCCTCCAGTGTTTGAATCCAATGAACAAATTTATGAACTCGAAAATAGAAGAAACAAGTTAGCCCCTAGGTTCATGGAACATAAAGTAGTAGAGAATAATAAAATCACATTAATTACAAATAGACGTAAAGTTCACAAACAAAAAGTTAAAAGAAGAAGAAAATTTCAAAATTTATTAAGTAGAAATAACAAATCAACCGAGCCTAACTCGAGTGAGTAGGTGAAAAGATTCCCAATACTCGTATTGAGGAAGTGTGATAAGTCTTATATGTATATTCTACTGTAACCCTCAATGTCATGAATAGTAATATATAAACGTAATTTCAGGTTTACCCTCTTCAAAATAATACAGGCACAGAAAATGGAGATACATGACTTAACTAATAACAGAGGACTGTTACCATTAAAATTAGGAGATGCCAGAGTCATCGAAACTTATTCAAAATTGATACATATAATAAACATAACGGACTACGAATTGAACACAAAATTAATACAACGAAATATTGAAAATATATGTAACCAGACAGGAAACAGAATACAATACAAACAAAAGATAGTTATACTAAAACAAAAATACAACATTTTACTAAACAATTTGAATTTAATTAAACCAAAATATAGACTCAGACGTGGACTAATTAACGGACTTGGATCTATAGTCAAAACAATAACTGGAAACATGGACCACGACGACTACGTTGAGATCAACAAAAACATAGATATTCTTAAATCAAATCAATATAATTTAGAACATCAAGTAAACAATCAAATAATAATCAATGAACGTATGATAGAAAGATTTAATAACATTTCCGAACATATTAATAATCAGCAAAATACTTTAGAAGATCATATTAATAAATTTCAAAACGACCTAGTAGATAAATTAAACAACGTAGAACATATATTAAAAGTAAATCAATACATCGATCTATTATTCTTTGACATCCAGTTGTTGAATAATCATTTGGAAGATATTTTGGAATCCATAACATTAGCTAAACTAAAAATAATTTCAAAACACATCTTACATCCACAAGAAATAGATTATATCCATGAAAAATTCAAACAACAAAACATTGATATTAAAGTCGATGAGAATATATACGAGTTTTTAGAATTAGATGCGTATTTTAACCAATCCAATATAATTTTTATCGTACAAATACCTATCTTTTATCCCGAACAATTCTCATTCTATAAATTAAAACAACTACCTATTAATAATACTTACACCTTAGATTTGAAATCCCAATTCCTTTTACTCAATAAATATTTTTATCAATATGTCGATAAGCCATGTACAAAAATCGAGCAAACAAGATACTGTTCAAAAACAAAACTATTAAAAAATACCGCGGAAAGATGTATAACAAATTTAATTAACAATAAAAAAGCATATTGCACTATGATAGAGGAGATAATCGAAGACACCGTTGAACCAATCGAACAAAACTACCTGTTCGTACATACCCATACCGAAATTGTGATGGAAACTACATGTAACAATGATACGCAAAATAAAACCCTAAGAGGTATAGCACTAATATACTTCGAAAATTGCACAATAAAAATAAACAACATCCAGTACTCAAGTAAATATCCGACTTTCTGGGACTCTGTACAAATAATCTCAACCTTATACAACGAGATAAATTCATCAATCACAACGAAAAATTTAACATTGAAAAAATTAAAACTATGGACAACGGAAAATACTGAAGCGATCAATTTATTAAAATTACAAAATAATAATAATGATATTTCCATTATAGGAGCAATATTTCTTACAATTTTAAGCATCATAGGAATAATCATCATATTACAGTCAATCAAAAGAAAAAGGATAATGGTTCCAGATCCAGTAGCTACCTTACCACATCCAATGCAGCTCAGTTGGCCATCGCTTCATTCTTAAGGGGGAGGAGTTACGTCATCACGGATGCACTACACCAACAACAACATCGGTCATCCACATTTTATAAGAATTTAAGAATTATATTTCACATTTATTAAAACTTTCAATTTCAATTTCTTATATTTCAATAATTTACATAAAAGCAAATTTTCATTTTATTTTAATCATATTTCAATTTATAAAATTGAAATAGTAAACCTTTTTTCACACAATTAAATTTTAACGTAAGCAAAAACTTATTCTAAAATAAAATAATTCATCTTAGAAAACATAATAAAGATTAGATTGTATTTGATTTGTGACGAATGAACATCGTCAAAGAATTCAAGTTAATTTAAAGTGATAAATAAAGTAAATACTAAAATATATGTTTTAATTATAAAAACCTAAAATTGGAGTAAAATATATGATTTTTATTATAAAAACCTAAAATTCGAGCAGAACAAAATGGTTATGCTCTCAACGTAGTAGAAATATGAATTTGTCAGCTTTATACAGATTCTTCTGGGTAATCTGTAATGAATTTAATGTAGTTAGTGTCTTAATCGTCTAAAGTATAGAATAGTACATTTTGAAAATGTCGAGTCGATTGCATAACATTTATCGTTAATTGAAACCGCTACTACCGATTGGATGATCATGGAGTATTTCGAAATTTCATGAGATGGATTTGACGTGCTAACGCATCTAGGATTTAAATATATGGAATGGATGCTTTTAAAAAACCTTGTGTACTATTTCCACATTCATGATCCACAATCAATAGAACCGTATAAGATATAGATTATCGTTCTCAGGAAGTAGTAACTTGTATCTTTATTGATGATTCATAGTCGAGGAAAACGTTTCTAATCGAAACCGAAACTTACATTTCAGTGTGGTCAGCAATCAAAATTCAGTATGAAACCCATCAAACTCATTGCAACTAATGGTATTCTAATCAGTACTTACTTATGCCACCTTGAACATTTTCCAACGACTTGGAGATTTCGAATTCCGGATCAATTTCAAGAACGAAATCAAATATGCGATTTAAGCCACTGATTTATCAAAAGGTTGAGTGATTTATAGATTTGAATAATAAATTTCATACTTAAGGTTGTGCTGAATCCATTGGAAGGAACAACCCTAACTTTACTGGTGTAATTCGTATTTTCACAAAAAATTAAATTCGATGAGGCTTTTCTCAAATTTTCTGAAAAGCAATTAATAGAATTAAGCTGTAAATATTTGTCTTAACTCTACAACAGTCCTAATTTATTAATGTATATGAATAAACTAGAAGCGACCTCTTCTTGACTATAGCCCAACAAACAAATCCGGCCTGCGATCGTATTCTTAGTAGCCCCCGAATCTAAAATCTAAAATTTAATTATTAATTTTCGAATATTTTGGATCCTTTCCCAGTTTATTGAATTTTTAGAACGAATATCCAAACTTGAACGAATTTTACATTTATTATTTAAATTTTAAATTCCGACCAAACAAAATTTATGAAAATTTTCAATCATTAATTGTAAGCTCTTTGGCTTACTATACATATATACACTTCGATTTAGAAGAAAGATGAATTAAAATATTTTTTGTAAGCCTATAACTCGATTTGTTTATTTCCAATAATCAAGGCTATAAGAACTTTAAGACCATTAAAGTTATTATAGTTGAAAAAAAACATTTTTTCAAAATGAGCGAGAGGATATGTAACAAGAAGAAAAATGCAAAAAAAAAATTTGTTGCTTAGGAATTACCGTTGTTCCAAGAAAATTTTCAATAACGTTCAATAAGTCGCAATGATAAACTGCCTCTAGCAATCATAAACTTCAAGTTGGTATTTTAATAATCAAATTCAGTATTTGTGATTATTCTTTTCAATGGAAGTGACAGTTACCGGACATCATTATACGGTTTACGATCAAAAGCTGATATTCTAAATGCTACGGGCTATATTACACGACTCACATAGGGCATGTAGGAAGAAATTGTTTATCGTGAACTGAAACTATATCTCAAAAAATTCTGATGTGTGCATCACACAAACGGGTTTACATGGAGGATATCTTTTCGTTGCTCAGCAAGTATCTCAAGAAGTTTAGGAGAGAATTACTCCCTGTTAAATGCGGATTTATCTGAGCTGTCAAAACTAGCAATTGAGAAAGAAGAAAAGAAATGAGAATAATTTTAATTTCTAAAAATCCATCTGGTAGTGATTTAATTTTTCTTAATCATAATTTGATTTTTAAATATAAAAACGCTATACAAATTAATATTTAATTAATAAATTAAAAAATATGTACCACTAAATTACTTATAAAATTACGTTTTATTTGATATATCACATGAGATAACCCAAATTAAAAGTTTTGATCCATCATCAAGCATCTGTGGTCCAGGTGATTTTTTACAAAACTTTCTATCTTCTAATCTTTTTCTATAAATGTCCACGAATACTTGTGAAAAAAATTCCACATTAATTTTTTTTTTGCGTGTGTAGATTTATTTTGATATGTGAACATCTCGAGTTTACTGGATAGATTTCTACCAAAAGTCTATCATACCTGCATTTTTTTCGAGGATGCTAATTAAATAAAAATTATTTTAAAAATTTATGATGTAAATTTTAAGTTTTCGTTGACAGAAAAATCAATCAAATGCAACAGACACACATACAGATATTTTTAAAAAAATGTTCAATTTGGATTCAGCGACGTAGGGGTATGTGAAAACGTTAGATGAACCAATTGAAGTATAATGAACTGTATGACACATCTCTCCAACTGAAATAAATACGTCTTCCTCATAAAATATATACTGTCTTGTAATCATGGCCAAAACAAAGGCCGATAAATTCGTATAGTCTGGTTTCTAAAAAATTAGCCAAATTCACAGAACATATATATCCTCATTATTGACAACACTACGCCGCCTACCATTTCGATGAAACTGCTCCATGAAAAGAAATGGCTGCTCCTAGCATCCACCCATCTCTAGATTTATAGGTTTTATTTGAAACGAGTTATCATTTTTTTTAAATTATGTTTACGACAAAGCGATGCTATTTTTACTATTGGCTGCAGTCCAAGGTCGTCGCAAATTTTAAGGCCTCACAAAATTTGTAATCGGTTTATTAATAAGTTTAGAGACATATGATCATATTACCATCAAACGGAAAGCTACGTTTTGTTAACTAATGACAAAACGCCAAGTTAGATCGAACGGTAAATTAAGCTTGAAAACATTAATTAATTCAAAAATTAAAAGAATACATTCCCAAGCATAGCCACGACATTGAAAATATTTATAAGTTTTGCCTGCACTATTTGTTCAAGTATAAACGACGTTCATTTTTAAGGCAGCGCAAAATGAATAATTTAATCTAGAGAAATATTGGAAGCAAAATAATCGCTTTCAAAGAAGCGCATGACTATTGGAGTAATTTTTATCAAAGCTTAAATTTTTCAATTCACGAAAAGTGTTACTATTGAACAATATTCGTAATTTAAATTGTTTATACATATTTCAAATTCTTTTAAAAATAACAATTTTGTCTCTTAGAACCTTTGAAATGAACCAAATGCTCTTAATATTAATATTTAAGAAGCTTAAGCTTCATTAGTATAGTTACAACTGTATAATTAAGTCTGAAGTGGCACAAAATTTTTTGGTCTTTCAACAAAAGCTTTCAGTTTATCTGTATTATTACTTTGTGATAGTTAAAAGCTTAACTGAAATAAGTGAAACTGACTAAAACTTTAATAATTTTATTTAAAGAAAACTTACGTATATAACGGTTATAATTATCAAGCTGTCTGATTATAATGCAAGTTTTCAACGCAGAATTGTTTGATTTTGAAACAAATTCCAATATTATCAAAACTCTTTCTAATCAATAATTATCGACTTCCTGGTTATACATAATTTCATAAATATTATGTATGTTTATTACCATACATTCTAAATTAACATATATATTATGTATTTTTATAAGAGCCTTAAATTATTAATTATATTTATGTACGAGAAAATTCAGGTAACATTTATTGGTAATAAAACAAAACAAAAAATATTTTAACAACCTTAAAATCATATAAAACCAATTAAAATTAAATCTACATATGAAATGCAAAATTTAGCAGTAAGTCATAAATCAATTTTTTAATACATATACTATAAAAGTTTAAATTAATTAAACTTTATAAAAAAATATATTTAAAAAAAAAACTCAATAAACCGATTTTCCGGTAACAAAAAATATAAAACAAAAATGGTTCAATCTATGAGTTCAAAAACTAACAAGTGATATTCGATTTATGTATATTGATTGCAAATTATAAATCAATTAAATAAATTTTTATTTTTTTTATCAATCTAATTCAAATATTACATTTTATATTTTTTAACAACATAAAATTAATTAAATTTCAATAAAAATACAATTTTTCAATATCAGCACAATAATAAAATATTTCACTGTATGTATGTATGTACGAGTATCTATGTACCGCCAGTACTATAATAAATTTTTCACGATTTTTTAATTAAATAAAAATAAAATTAATCAATTATTAAAATCTTTCTATAATAAATTACAAACGTTTTATAACTTTAAAAGTTTCGTTTGTTTATTATAAAATAAACAAAATACGCGAAAACAAAAAAATTTAATTAAATAAGATTTAATTTGTAATTTGTCATTAGAATTTAATTATTTTTATTTATTTTTTTTTTGTTGCTTTTGTTTCTGCGCTATTTTGTTTTACGAACTATTGTGAAAATATAAAATTAAATTTAAATTATTTTCCCACAACATAGGTACGTACATATTGTACATACTACTTTTATGTGTGTGCAAGCGCAAGGTAAAGTGTTTCGTTTCTTTTTATAAATGTACAACGAAATGATTTTATTTTATTTTTAAAAGGAATAAAAATAGGATTTTAATGTATAAATCGAAATGCACAGTGCTATAGAAGAAATTAATTTTTGTGTAATAAAATCTTGCATTGCGATAAAGTTGTTATCTCGATGAATTTATAAAAAAAAAACAAAAAAAAATAAATAAATAAGAATTTATATTGTTAGTTAGGTATTTTTCCTATAAATATAATTAATTGTTTAAATTAAATTATATTTTTAGATGTAATTGGAATTTTTGGTTTTTGCATATAATTTTTTTTTCTAGAATTACTTTTAACAATTTACAGGTGCTGCGCGAAACAAACCGTGAGCATAATCGTAAATTTTTAATTATGATAAGGCTGTTAAGTAAGTGCATATTTGTATATGATTATGTACATACAATGTGTGAGAATGTTTTAAAATTAAATACTGCTAGTATTATGGGGTTGGGTGCAAAAGAAATCTAGGAATCAAGGATTATAAGGAAATTAATTTCGAATTGTAATAAGCAGCATTTCATGGAAACTTGCAAATATCCAATGTTAGCCTAATTTTTTGCGTGCCGTACCCAAAATGTAGAAAAATTGAAGAATACACGAGAGATGAAATCATATTTCAAACAATTAACTAATGACAACGTAAGTAATTTTGAAATACGTTTAAGTATGTTTTTTTGCGGAGCATAATGTGGTTGATCATCTGCTACCCTTGTTAAAAAAAATTGCGCCAGAATCACAAATTACTAAGGATGCTAAATTGGGTCGATCCAAAGGTGTGGGGACTATAAGAAACGTGTTGGCCCATGAAGAAGTTTATGATTTAGTCGAAACTTTGAAAATAACCAAATTTTCCATATTAATTGATGAAAGTACAGATATTGCCACAAACAAGTCAATGTGTGTGTTGGCGCGTTGGATTAGCCCTAAAAATAATAAAATAACGTTCGGTTGTTAGATTTAATCCCCGTAGGGTCCGATTGCACTGCTGCTGCCACTATATACGACTTTTAAAAACATGATTTAAATTTATGTATTTTTCCAGTTTATATTATATTTCTGGTATTCTGGTAAATTCATTTGTTTCACACCTACGTGAAGACAATCCTCACGTAATTAGCATAAAATGTATATGGCATAGTGCGGCAATAATCACAAGCAAGTCTTGTTTTGCTCTACCTCGAGCTCTGGAAGACCTTTTAAGACAAATAGGAGTGTACTTTTCAGGTAGCTCGAAACGTTGCAGCAAACTGCAGGAAATTCAAGAACTTTTAGGCGAAGAAAAATCCTCAAAGCAGCCAATACACGTTGGCTATAACATCAACACTGTGTAGAACGAATTCTCGATAACTGGAAAAATTAAAAGCACCGAGGTTACAAGAACTGCACGTGTGCACAAAAGCTTATCTGCTTTTTCTGAAATACGTTTTGCAGTTTTTTAATTGCCTTAATGCCATGTTCCAATTAATTAAACCGCTAATTGGAGAACTCCATACAGAGTTTGTAAAAATTTTTAAAAATTTGGGACAAAATTTTATTAAACAAATGGAATTGAAAACCAACGTAAATTTTGATTGAATGATGATGAATTTTGACCATCCCATAAACTGAAGCAGACAGAATATGGCGGGATTGTTTACAATTTTACATTATCGTGCTTCAAGCAATACAAAAACGACTACCTATAGGTTCTCAATCAATATTTGAAGAGATGATGTTTTTAGATCCGATGATTTGGGTTTAGATGGATTGCGCAATGAAATGGAATGGTTTGACTTTAAGAAAATTTCTAAAAAACTAGTCACTATCGAAAACGCCATTAATATAGAATGGAGGTCATTTACCTATAGTCAATTTACGGATGCCCAAAAATTAGCGTATGTGAAAGAGCTTATTGATCAATTCTGGTGTAAGATATCAACATTAAAAAATTTTTATGAACAACTAGTTTTTCCTGAACTATCCAAAGCCGCATTACACATTTTATCCCTTCCACATGCTAATGCTGATGCGGAAAGAACTTTTTAAATAGTGTCAGATATAAAATGCTATATGCCCAATTCGTTCATCACTTGCCAATAGTTCGAAAACGTGTGTAACGTATTTAAAAGTTACAAGGGAAATCATTTTACGCGAATGAATGCGAATGATTTTTACAATTAATGTTTTTAATTTGAATTTGGATAAAAATTTGAATGCATTTAGATATTTCTGAGCTACAGAGAGTTGAAGAAATGTGTTAAATAATGATTTTAATAAAATTTGAGGTCCAAAAACGGTCATCAATGCGGTTACAAAAATTATATAATATTGCATCCTAGGAAACGTCCTTCAACTATACTGAAGCTAATCCTGGGTGGGGATGAATATAGCAAACGTAAATCTCGGTTAAAACATGCATGTTCAAATGGTAGCCATTGTGAATCAATATTTATCGAGATTTAGATATCAGGGGTACGTTTACTCACTTTGTACAGGCCATCTAGATGTTCAGTGGACACGAGTATTTATTTTATTAAATATGTTCTTTTCGGGTTTTGGAAAACTTCAATGTAAATTTCGTTTAACATACTAACTACCAAACCTTCACATATTTTCAAAATATTGGATTGATTTCTCAATTTCATGGGGATACACAACGCGTAACATGAGCAGTAGGTTTATAGATTATATGTTTTGCAATAACGGAAGTACGCACACTGGAAACGGTCTAGGGTTTTAAAAATAGGGTTTTCCAATAAGGACTTGACATTTTAAAACAAATAGGGTTTTCCAATAAGGACTTAACATTTTTTTTTTAAATAAAACGCAACCATTTGAGATATTTTGAAAATTTTATTATTGGCTTGAAGAATCAAAACATTTATGTATGGAATTCGGCATCGTTCATATATCCACCACGGGCACGTTTGCAGGAGTCGATTCGGTGAATCCAATTTTCGATGAATCGGCCACACATTTCGATGGAAACGACCGCTATATCTCGTTCAATATTGGTTCTGAGCTCTTTTTACGAGGCCGGCTTGTTGGAATAGACCAATGATTCAACGTAACCCCATAAAAAAAAGTTTAGCAGTGTTAAATCATACGATCTCGATGGCCAATCGACAGGACATTTCTGGATATAGCACGTTCATCGAATTTAGATTTCTTTAAGTCGATGGTTAGACCCGCTGTATATAATGTCGCACCGTTTTATTTAAACCACATATCATTAATGTCGAGCTCATGCAATTGACCAAAGAAATAACGTTGATCTGTAGCGATCTACATTGACTGCAACGTGACGGTCATTTGCATCAACGAATAAAAACGGTCCAATGACGCCACCAGCATGAAAACTACACCATACAGTTATTTTTTGTGAATGAAGTGGTGTTTCTTGAAGCACATGAAGGTTTTCACATGACCAATAACGCATATTCGCTTGATCAAAAATTGGAATTAACGTTCTTGAAGTTGCAGTCACCGACTCGAAATTTTTGTAGTAAACTTTAATTATTTGTAAACACTGTTGTTCAAAGTACTTACCCATGATGAAAATGTTGTCTTAACTGGATTTTTTTTTTACATATAAAGTTTGGGTTCACAGTGAAAGTTCAAAGTGGTCAAGTCCCAAATATAAAACCCGATGAAAAGTACACTGCTCACGAAACCCTCGGCGCATGAAATTCATGCTTAACCGGACATTTTTGGGAAATGTGTTCAAAAGACGCTTGTCTCGTTTTAGTGGACTTGTGTGAAATATCGCACTCCAATGCAAAACCCAAAAGATATTTGTTAAAGTTTTAATTTTAAATGGGATCATCTAATACTCACAATCTACAAAAGTTTCAAATCCTTTGCATCTTGCAAAGGTTACTGGTAAGTGGTTGCATATCATTGTCTCGAAATTATTCTGAATGTTAAAAAAATCGAGAAATTTAATTTCGTCCAAGATGTTCTAACAAATTCCAAATTTTCGATTAAGTATTGAGAGATCTTCGTGGGAAGCTTAGTGACAAACGTCTTCAAAGACTAACACAAAAAACTGATATGGGGTAAGAGCTTTTTAGTGAATCTTGCGGATTCATTTTCAACAGGACAACAACGCTCATGCCATACTGAGAAAGTTGTGAGCACTAACATTTATTATAACATTGAACGATTGATGATACAATTGACTTTCAGATTTATTTATCTTATCCCTTCATTTAAATATAAAAAGTACTTCGCATAAAAAATATATCGATGTGTTGGAATAACCCCCTTATATAGCCAAGATTTAAACTACATAGAAAATGTTTGGTCTATATATAATAAAGCTAGAGGTAGCATGAAAGCGCCCAGAATAGATACAAACTTTGAAAAAAAATTTGTTACAGATCTGTGAATCCACGCGTCTGCGGTGTTGAAAAATATATCAGGGTCAATGAATGAAGGGTTTTATTAATAAAAATAGAACTTCCATAAATGAATAAAAAACAAACACAAATTTCTGTTAGCTTTATTCTATTACTTCCATTGGGTTTAGGATTCATTTTGTGTTTCGCTCTAAATAAAAAATGAATAAAGAAGATAGGATCATAAAAGAAACAGTTTTGTAATTTTCGGTAACCGAAATCCCATTCCCATTCTTTTTCATTTCTTTATTTCTGCCTACATGGTTGATTACTTTTAAATCATTCCACAAATTCTTGTTGTTTTTTTCGAGTAGCGGGTTTCCCTAAAACAAGTTTCAGCATCCTCGCGCAATATGAATTTTAATATTTGGACGTAAATGTCCGCAGTCATACGTCTGGGTTGTCCCGTATCAATTGTTCTTTTGAAAACACTCAACCCCCACATCATAATTGGAACCTCAAAAATAATTAACCGTATTTTGATGTCCATCGCACATAATGTCGACAGCATCAGAATCAAATAGATTAAACTTCGTTTTATGCGTTCCGAATATTATTTTTCCGGTGACTTATTGACCGAATGTGATGTAACATCAGATCATTTTAAGTTAAGGTTCTATTTTATTTCATTGAAAGTCTTAAATGGATGTTTCGATTACCGTGGCGCGTATAAAGTATCAGCTCCTAGCTCTGTAAAACTTTGCATTACTCTAAATATTTTATTATTTTTTCAAATTTAGTATTTGTAAATAGTCCTTTCCTGTCCTTCTCTAAATAAGTAAAAATCCCGAAACGTTTATTTTTTTTTTTTTTTTTGTTTTGAAATAAAAGAATTATCGAGATATACTAGAGTTTGCCTTTTAAAAATTGCTAATCCTAGCGATATTATCTTATACGATTCTATATCCTATTTTGTGCTGGCCATATAGTGATTAATTTAAATGCTTCCATATCCAAAATTTGATGGTCCATAAAATATTGCTTGTAGAGTCATTACTAGAAATATAGGTACGCACGAATCCTCGTCTTGCTATGGAGCTCAATCCATTGTTACATCCTTGGTCTGATTTGACATCATTCAGTAGTCTGGGTTCCGCATTGCACAGTCTTATTAGATCAGAAATAATTGTATTACTGAGATATTGAATTTTTCGCTAGCTGATGCTAATTCTAATTGATTCTTAGCCGCAATGGTTCCATTAACTTTTACCTACGATATCAAAGAATATTGCTTTGAAAGATTTACCTCTATACAAAGGCTTGCTACTTCCAGCTATTGTAATGCGAACTTCACTAGCGAGAACAATTTGAGGTCAACTGTAAGTATGTGTACATTATCTTCGAAAACGGACCATGCAGAACCAGGGAATAACGCTTGACTTAGGCAGACATAGGTCTATATTTCTAGTTATCATACGTGCCTTTGTCTAAATTTGTCCAGCTTGCGCGGTTGAGAATTAACAGAGAATTTTGGGTTTGGGCCTGATGGCTCGGACTTGTCAAAGAACCCTCATGAACTACCATCTATATTAATCTTATAGTAGTATAAGACGAAGAGGACTGATAAAAATTGTACCTGCACCAGACGGAGATCAAACATTTAGCATGTCAGAACTTTGTTTTGTACTCCCACTTTCCAAACAAATAAAATTACAGTTTATTGCAGACTATGCTACGTCTTGTTATTATGTGTACACATAACCAATTATTATGAAATGAAACTATGTACGAGTATATAGGTATATGTAAAATCCAAATGTACGTTTATTGCCTTCCTCATTTTAAACAGCTCGCAACTCAGCACAAATTTTTTATAATGTCAAAACATTATTCTGCATTTCATAATAATTAACAATTAAAATTATTATAAAAACTTACGTTTCTAATAATAGAATATAATGATGTTTCGGCTGAATCGTAATGAGATGATTGGTAATCAGATAAGTTGGTAATAAAAATAAAAACAAATAAACAAAAATTGTCTGAGTTTTATATTTTATTTTATTTTATAGTTACCGCGATTAATTAAATTATAAAAAAAAAAAAAATGTCTCCTATATACACCTCGTTAAAATAAAATGCCATAGACATTTATAAATAGTAGATCGTAATTAAGATATACCTATCAAGATAAGATTTAAAAAAAAAAAAATTAATTTAAATTTTATATGAATAATTTAGACGCACCGAGAAATATATGGAAATCACGTTAAACCGAATGATTTGATAAATAATGATTTAATTAAATTAAAATATAACTTGTTGTTGGTTCTAGTGAATTATTTTAATTATGATAAAATTAGATGGTCAGCGAAGCATTTAAATCTATCCATATACTTATATGTGTATCTTATAGAATATATTATGTACATATATTGCGTTAACTGAATATATATAGTGACAGTGGTAAATTATCACACATAGATAATTTATTTTGGTGAAATTATATATTGCTGTGATTGGTGCACAGCTGGAGATTACCGCATTGAATACATTAGGTGATCAAATATTCAAATAGATTTAAATAAAATGGCGAATGAATCATCTATATTATATATATATATATATATATATATATATGTATATATATATATATATATATATATATATATATATATATATATATATATATATATATATATATATATATATATATATATATATATATTATGTACATTGGTGTTAAAGCGTTTGAATTATATTCGCTTAAGTCGACAGCGATTAGTATATATTATATAAAATAAAAAGAATAGATTATATATGTATATTATAGTCACATTTGAATGTCACATACATTTAAAAACTTAACAAAAATATTTGCATTCCGGTTACATTAATGTCACATTTGCAATCTAATTTTAAATTCCACAGCGCGCAAGCTTTCTTAAATTATTATTTTTAACCCCACATTTTAGCGTCACGAATATTAAAATTATAAATCGCCTGCGTGTTTGCACGCAAGTCAAACGAAACTATATTATATATTATCATAATTAAGGTGACCAGATTAATAAAATTGCATAGAGGCGTATTAAGATTCGTATCCTAAAAGTATTCTAAAAGTATCCTAAAAGTATTCAGAAACTCCAGCAAAAGTTATGAATTGAATTATTTAAATGTCAAAAGTATATTGGTATATATCCTATAATTTCCACGTTTCCATTTTAACTAAATTAGTAAACTAAAGACTAAAATACAATTAGGATTGACTTATAAAAATTATAACGTCACCCTTCCCGTTTCGTAACAATAGTTTTGTCTTAACTATCAGGATTTTAAACTTAATTAAAGTTTTTTTTTAAATGCCATCAGCAAGAACCATAAAGGAAGAGATTTATAATTTTCCTCACACGCATTTAATTAATGATGAAAATCTTAAATTTTTTTTAAATCGGTCATGAACATTAAATTAATAATTTAAGATTCACAAAGAAAATCGGAAATTCGAAAAACAAACTTTTTGACGTCCTGAATTCATTATTTAATAGTTGTACGGTGTATTAGAGACACGGGGGTCCGTATAGATGAATTAAATGATTGAAGTATAACAAATAAAATTAATCGTCGTAAATTTATCTGCTATTATTTTATAAGTGGTTCGAATACCCGATGGTCAAATTATTTAAATATATAAAGTTAAGACGTGTGTAATCTCTTATGATAACATTACTAACATTGTTGTGAAGCGTAATGCTAGTAGTTTTTCCCACCTATTAGCTGATATATTTAATGTAGTGTTCGTAACCGGGATTTATCCTAATTGCCTGAATATTACAAAAGTATCACTAATTTTGAAATCTGGAAGCTCTAATGCTATTAACAACTGTCGTCCAATCTCTGTATTATCCGTGTTTGACAAAATATTGGAAAAATTTATACCAAATCGCATTATAGATACCTTAATAATAGAAAATGTTTTTACTGTCATCAATATGGTTTTAGACAGGGGTCTGGCACTGACACTGCATTAGTTGAAATTACCGATTTAATCTATAGTGCATTTGACAATCAAGAATATATGTGTAGTATATTCTTCTACCTACATAAAACATTTGACTCTATTGATCATCGATTGCTGCTAGATAAGCTATATAGTTATGCTTTTAGGGGAATATCATATAAACTTCTAGCTAGTTATCTTCAAAACCGCACTCAGTTTGTGGTAATGAATGGTGTCGCAAGCAGCGTCTTAACCATCAACTGTGGTGTACCTCAAGGCAGTGTTCTTGGGCCTTTATTATTTTTGATTATCATAAATGATTTAGCCCAGTTACCGCTGGTTGGTCAAATCAGAATGTTTGCTGACGATACTGCAATTTTTTATAACTCCAGTGATTGCTCGCAGGCGTGAACTAATATGCAAAATGATTTTCAGACACTCTTGGAGTATTTTAATTACAACAACATAGCAGTTAATCTAAGTAAAACAAAATTTATTATATTTCACTCCCCATTTCTACCGCATTGTGATTTGCCCATTTTGCAGGTTTCTAATGTTGTCATTGAACGTGTCGACGAGTTTAAGTATCTTGGAATAATGTTTGATAAGCACATGTCTTGGGATAAACACATTTGTATATGTTGAGCATCAAAATATGTCCGTTTATCGTTCTGATTAGAAAACTCGCTCCCTTTGTTCCAACGCATGTCTTAAAAACGATTTATTCATTCACGTTTCTACTATGCCATCTCAACTTTTGGAAATGCCGTAAAATCCTAATTAAAAAAATTACAAAGCTATTTTTAAACTTCCACATTTATTTCCTTCCGTTGAGTTATATAGGAATGTTGCCGTTGGTATTCTTCCAATAAAAGCATTATTTGAACTTCACGTATCTTTACACCTGTACAAGTGTCTGAACGTAACATCTACACTATCTAATATTGAATTTCAGTATGTAAGTCATATAGATACACTACTCGTAGAACGAATTTTCTAATGAGCAACAAAATAAAAACGGAATTTGGTAAGAAATCAATAACTTTCATTGGACCCCATGTTTATAATAAACTACCAACCGCAATAAAAACTTCTGAAAATGTTTTCAAATTTAAAAAATTACTTAAAACTCATTTAGCAACATGTGTTGAAGATTATCTGTGATTTGTGCTGTTATTATACATAGTTTATTTATTATATTGATTTGAATAAGACAAGCCTATATGATGTTTATATTTTACTTAATTTTAAGTGTTCAAAGTGCGACTGACCACCTTTCAAAGGACATATAATCCACTAGCTATCAGTCACACTTTTTAATTATCACAATTTAATATGTAAATAAATAAAATGTCAAAAAAAAAAAAAAAATTACCATCCAAATATGGTTGGAGAGTCATGGTAATTAAGATTTCAAGGGACACACGCAAACGATTTTTGGAGAAACACTACTCTAATCTAAATGTGTACATAAATATTATCAAAAGGGGATAAAACATAGGTTATAACCTTTTGCTAACATAAAATGTACATGATGGTCCAACGGTTAATATTTTAAATTCCATATATCTCGCTAAAGCCGCACCTGCTTGATCAAAGATCAATTTAAATATTATAAAATTGGTTTTAGGTTATACACCGCATACAGTTCCAATGTTCAACTTGAATTTAGTCATGGCGGTTTCAGTCTTGAATAAAAAAAATTAAGTATGATTTTTTAACTCACTTTGAAAAACACAAATCAAATGCTGCTAAACAAAATCTTATTCCTGTTATTCAAAGTGCAAGAAATGAAATTTAGTTATGTTTTATTGGCTTTCCTATAATAATAATTTTGTTTGAAATGTTTCTTTTTATTGCGGTAGTTAACATAAATTATGTGAAGCTATCGCATAAATCCATCCCAGAAAGCTAAACATTGTTAAGAGGTAATATTATTTTAATGCCACGATTCATCTCTGAATATCTTTACTGTTCAAAAAATTATCTGTGAAGGCAAAGTAAGTTTATAAGCTATATGTTAAACCATTGGTTTTTTTTGTACTGTTCGATAACTTTCTACCGATTCATTGTGGAACTTGATTAGTAATACCACCTTTGAACTTTTTAATTGGTGCCAATCTAGAACAAATTTTCAAAAGACTTTCAAAATTAGCGGCAGGTGTTGATTTTAGTATATTGTATTTAGAATGAAGCAAAGTGAATTATGATAATTTGCTATAACATAACTACGAGTATGTTGAATAGAATCCAGTTGTTAAAAAAAAAAAGTGTTGTTAAAAAGTGTGATTGCAAGTTTAATTTTACTATGGCTAACTAAAGGCAAGGTGCCTTGTTTTTATATCAAACTTCCAAGCTATGGTTATCATTTGTAAAACCACTAATTCCAATAATGGAAAACTTGAAAATGGCCATGGAAGTTACAGAAGACTGTTATAAGTGTGGTTGGAAAATAGAACAAGAAAAAAAGGTAAATAAAACTGTTTAATAAATTTTAATATAGATGCTCGATGAAAAGTCTGGTTCAAATGCCAACGTAAAGGTGCGCTTTAATCTTAGAAATCTTTTCATGCTACCAAAAATTAAATTGAACAGACGTAATTTATCCTCATTACCTGCAAAATAAAGCCACCAATCAGAACAAATCGTATAAACAGGCCGGATCATATAAATCGCGGGGTTATTCTAATGAATTTTGCACCAATGTACCTTATTACGTTCAATGTACCAAAGTCTAGAATAATAGAGATATGCAAACGGTTTTACAAAAAACGTTCTCTCCGATCAGTCTGGGTTTCCACTATTGACAAGCAGCGATGAAATTATTTATATCTAAATTCCAAGCGACTCACATTCATTATTGCCGTTCTAACAATGTTGACCGTCAGCATCGGTCAGACGATCTTACGGTAAACAAATGTGTTGTCAACTTACTGATCTTCCATGTAAAGCAAAGCTATTTTAGACACAAGTTTAATACTTGCTTTAGCATGGCATTTAAGGCAACATCTTTCGATAAACCAGTTGTACAAGAATCCTCTTCAGCCATCCTTAATAAAAATAACGTTTATGATATGTTTGGCTGGAAGTGAACTTATAAGAGGCTCTAATGAAATTGCATTCATTTCAATTCGTTTGGTTGATTTGCGATGGTTGTGAACTGTGCAGCTCGATATAAAAATACGACCGCTATGATAAACATTTCGTTTTGGCTAAGAGAAGTTGCACCACTGCAGATTAAACAAGTTGAGTTTTTCCAATTCTCGACCACTCCTATATTGCGCCACAATAAAAACTTTAAAAAGCAATCCAATGACCTTTCCAGTGCCAAGAGCAAACCTCTGCGTAAAATTGAATGGATAATTAATTTAGAAAAACAAAGAAAAATCCTACAAGTAGTGGCATATAAAATCAGCTGCTGAAGCTTTAGTTGAAACACAAATATATTGTCATTGGAGGCCCGTTACCATAGTCGGGTACTTGAGTCTCATGGAAAAAGCCTTTTAAAAAATTTCTTTCAGAAAAATAAATCAAACGTCTCGCGAGTATCACGCCAGAAATCCCATTTTAAAAAACTCAATTATTTTATATTTTTTATACTTGAATTTGATTGTGCCAATTTGTGCCTTTCACTAAAAAATTTGTGCATAGTGTACTTTAAGAAATACGAAGGGTTTTCTGACGTGATTATCACACCAGAAACCCCATATTATTCCTTTTATGTATTAGTTACATTTCTTAATATATTCCGATTGTGCCACATTATGCGTCACTAAATTATTTTGCCAAACACTATACAATGACTAGAATAGGCCAAAATCGGCCAACTGTAAAAGCAATATATCTCAATATAAATGTTTTATGATCAACTCACAGAAACGATTTCAGAGAGCCCAACTTTTATCATGGAACTAATTAAACAAACGAATATACATATTTTGGTCCAGTACCGCGTTTGTGCATACTCTATCTACATTGGCTAGACTTGGCCCCAGTATCCAGAAAATTTAAAATTTACGGTTTTCTGGAGTAGTTGTATGGATGATTTCTGGATAACCCAACTTTTATCACGGAACTGATTGAAACATACTTTTATGGGTTTTCCAGAAATCATCCATACAACTACTCCAGAAAACCGTAAATTTGATATTTTCTGGATACTCTATGGCCGATTTTAGTCAATGTAGAGTATGTACAAACGCGGTACTGGACCAAAATATGTATATTACTTTGTTTCAATTAGTTCCATGATAAAAGTTGGGCTCTCCGAAATCGTTTCTGTGACTTGCTCATAAAACATTTATATTGAGATACATTGCGTTTACATTTGGCCGTTTTTGGCCTATTCTAGTCATTGTATAGTGTTTGGCAAAATAATTTAGTGACGCACAATGTGGCACAACCGAAATATATTAAGAAATGTAAACCCTTCGTAGTTCTTAAAGTATACTATGCACAAATTTTTTAGTGAAAGGCACAAATTGGCACAATCAAATCCAAGTATAAAAAAAAAATATTTGAGTTTTCTAAAATGGGATTTTTGGCGTGATACTCGCAAACGTCTCGGGTGCCGAAAGCCAATTTGACAATTTGGGAAACGAAGGAGGGTTCGAGCCTGCAGTAAACCGAATACAGAGTATGTACCGCCTAACTTAATTAATACATAGAAAGAGCTCTATTGGAAATCTAGCTTCTGTGGAAAACACAATAGTCAGCCATTTAGCACAACAGCGCACGCCATTTTGGGTTAGATATCGGTTCTGTTTTCTGGTAATTAAACCTGATTGTTCCAGAATAAACTTAATTTAATATCCTAATAAATTTGTTACTGTAAAATTTATATTCTGTGGAGGTAAAATGGTTTAAGAATTTTAGAATTCAACTGGCAACTTCAATTACCAAATCTTGTCATATAGTTCGGTCATATCTTCCTAAATCTAATCAATTGAAGCGTATAGGTGAATCCATCTAGAAATGGATGGATAACGGCTTACAACGGCTAGTTTGTGAAAATCGCCTTTATAGCTTCCATTTCTTTGCTTATAAAACTTCAGAGCCTTCCCTTTGTTACAACGTCTTTATGCGACCTCACCCCCAATTAACCGACTAATGGAAAAAAAAATTAACTAATTGTACCCGTGTGAACGAATTCAGTTGTGGGATTGGAAGTGACAAATCTATAAAACCGAACGAAACGTTTCAAAAAAATAATTTAATTGGTAATCTCAAAATGAAAATTAGACAAAAAATATGTTGCTTTGTTGTAAAATCATATTAAAGTTATGTTAAATAAATGTATGTAATTAAATTAACGTTTGAACATTTCAGATGGTTAAGATGGCGTCCAAGGCATTACAATAAAATCTATACAAAAAGAGGAAGACTTTACCGCCATATTATTTGGTGTGACTCGTGCATTTATTGTTGTGTAGAGTTGTAAGAATTTTCTGTTGATTTTTCATGCGTGGCGAGATCGATTAGTTGCATAGTGTTCCCCAATTTTGGAAAAATCTTGTTAGAAACGAGCTAATATGCAAGAAAAGAGCCATTTCACTACATAATTTCGGGAAAAACGAGGTAATATGCAAGAGAAGAACATTTTTTCCACATAATTTCGCGAAAATCTTGTTAAAAACAAGGTAATATGCAAGAAAACAGGGCATTGGCAATGATATCATGATTAACCGAGTGACTAAAGAAACAAACAAGAAAAAGTCGTTTAGTTTATTTGTTATACTTAGTTTGTTAAAGTAGATTTCAACTTGTTTATTTGTTCCTTCACTGACTCTTTTTTTTCAAAATGGTTATTGAATATTTGCTTAAGATTTTTTCAGGTCTCACTCTCTCGTTCACATTTAGCGATATGTTCCGCCTTATGCATTTGTCATTTGCCGAATTTGTTGTTTGGGGTCGTATTTTTTGGAAAATAATATTTTTTTTTTATTTAGTTTTAGTATGTGGATGCTTCGACGGTGAGATGCTGAGTGTGTTGTTGTTCGAGGTCGATATCTCCGTTGTGTTGATGTAAATTTATCTATTTTCTACGGTTATCCAAGCTCCAGGTAATTTGGACAATCCATGACCAACCATGAGCCTATAGTATATCGCAACAATTGAACTTCTGCGGCGGTACTTCCACAGTTTATTTTTAATGTACCGCCAGGCCGTCAAGTATTTCGTTACACTTTCTATGTTTGGGCCGTATACAACAACTAGCAATGTTAAAACCAGTACATCTGGTTGCTTATCATAATCGATGATACAATAAATCTTTATTATTATTTTATTTACCAAAAAAAACCAATAGAAACAACTTTTAAATATTTCAAGAAACTGTCAAATAAATAAAAATAACTGCTAATAACTCATAAAAAAATTTACCAAAACGAAATCTTCAATATATACTCGTATATGTATAATAAAAATCGTTTTGGTCATAAAAAATAAACGAAAATTACCATTTTAGCCAGTCGTGAAATAAATATCAATTAAAATAAAAATTCTCGACCATTATAAATTCATCTCGTAAGCATAAACCAGAAAAAAAAACGTTAAAATCAATTAATTTCAACACACAACAAAAAGCCACCATCAAAGAATTATATATAAGAGAAACCAAAGTATGTACGAGTACTATATGTATGTACATTATATATACATAATTACAAAACAAACACACAAAATTGTAAACAATAAACCAAGAATATAAATTTAAAAAACGTACACACAAACAAAAACAAAAATAAGAAACAGGTAGCACTTCTTAATCTTACATAAAAAATAAATAAATAAATAAGATAATGCATTATTATTATTTGCAATAAGAATAATTGAGTCATTAATTTTTATGTGTTTTTTTTTACTGTATGTAGGAGGAGGCTTTTGTTGTTGCTGTGAAGCAAGCTTTTTGCAGAGCGAACAGATATAATATTATTTTAGGAGTGGTTCGCGCGATATACATATTATGCGATATCGATAAATTATTACGGTTGCTGTTATTTTTTTTATCTGTATTATATAATTATATATAGGTTAAAATAGAAGCTGATTAAAATTTTATTTCGGCCGCGCGATTTACACCCAATGATTTGGCTGAAATACAGTATGTATATAATTATTGTAATCAATCTTCAAACCGCCTATACATACTCGTACAATACACGGATGAATTTTTGGTCGTTAATTTTAATTTGTATTCGGTTATACTTTATTTTAAAATTGTGTAAGCCTTAGGATATTAAAATAATTTATAAAATTACGAGTATGTGTATGTATATTGTTAAAGTTAAAAAAAAAATAATGAATATTTTTTTTGTTTTTTGAGAAGGCTCGTGTGCGCGCGAGTTTCAAATTGAATATGAACACATAAGTAATCTAAATTCGCTTGTCTTTCTGTTCAACAACATAATTTTATAGCGATTTAGATAATGATAAGCCTTAAGTATGAAATAGAATAGAATTTCCGGTCATGTTATGTTCAGATGTATAAGTTCAGATTCGAATAAGTCACAAGCACTAAATTTTCGACTACATTCTAAGATATTTTGGGAAACTGCGCATTTTATTGTAAAACTCTATAAATTATTAATAGAAACGATACGTTTTTAGTTTGTAATAAACCAGGCTGACAATTTTGTTTGCATTGCATTGTATGTATCTATCAACTTGGGTATACCGATATTTCCAGATTCATCGAGGAATTCAGCATGCTTTTGGCTGGCTTACCCGATACAAATTTATTTATCATGCATGACTTTAACATTGATTTTCTGAAACCCAGATACAACAGCTACATGTATTACGGCATAGACTTGATCTAAGATATTTTCCGTAAGTTTCTTATACAGAGTATTAGACTTAAAAATGTCGGACCATTGTTTATTGAAATTAAATTATCAGGAGTTTGTAATACTCTCATATCGATTATAATAAATTACAGGAATTACTATTGTTTGAGGAATGGTCTGTTGTTTAAAATTTGCGGTCCTAGGATAATTTTATTAACATTTTTCAAGGTCATCTCAATAAATTTACTACATTTAAGTCGGTAAAAAAAAAAAAATTTGTCTCCTTGCTAAAAAGTATGTAAACGACATAAGATTAAAAAGATATAGTCTGATGTTGTGTGACACAGTTAATCTACAAATTGACGCAACTAAAAAAAAGTTGTATTCCCAACAATTTGTTAATAACTGTAGTAATGCTCGTAAAAATTGGAGGACAGCCAACGAAATAATAATTGGACACTCAGATTCAAATAATTGTTTAATTTCGGGGTCTATGCAAATTGCCAATGAATTTAATGAATACTTTACAAGCGTTGGTGACTCTAATGGTACCTCCCGCTGTGAAAAAAATCGACTGCTTTCTAGTTGATGTTTTATCTTTTATCTTTAATCTAAGTTTGGAAACTGGAGTTTTCCCTATATCACTAAAAAGAACTCTAGTCATTCCAATATTTAAAAAGAGTGATAAAATCAGTCTCGGAAACTATTGTCCCATTTCACTAATTTCTGTTTTTTCTAAAATTTTTGAAAATGCCATAAAAAGTGGGATAAGTTCCTTCTTGAATAAAATGGATTTTTTCGCTCACGCTCAATATAATTTAAAAAAACAGAAATACTGTATAGTATAGTGATAAGGGATTAAACATATCGGCACTATTTATAGATCTAACAAAGGCCTTGGACCGGGTGAATGATGATACCCTTTTAAAAACTGTATTGTTGTAGCTTCAGAGGTACAACCCATAAATGGTTGCATTCGTACTGGTATGAACGAGCCCAATTAATGTAGGAGTTCCACAGGGTCTGTTTTAGGGCCTCTATTATTTTTTGTGTATGTAATAGATTTAGACAGCAAATTAGTGGGTATCCCACTGCTTTTGTTGGTGATTTCTCATTTACATACGCTAATTCCAGTTTACATGACTTACATATCTGGTCGGTATGGCTAAAATATCATAATTTTGTATTAAGCTTGAAAACTATAACATTTTAGAGAGACCCAATCAGCCTACCAGACAAAATATCATTTTTTTGAAAGCAACGGTTACAATGACATACAATGCCTCCCAAATGATTACTTTATAGTTAATCCAGTCAATGTATAGCAAATTATACGTTCTTCGGTCATATTGCCCTTAATATCTACTTAAAATGATTTATTATGCTTAAGCTGACTCTATTTTGCAGTATGGATTATCATGTTGGAGTGGAGCGTCTAAAGCTACGTTACAGCCTATATATTCGTCCGACAAAAACAGTTATACTGATTCTTATTTTTAAACCATCATATTCGCCTTCGTAGCTGATATTTCGAGATTTTAGTATACTCCCTATTCGACATTCTTACGCCTTCAAGGTGTTGAGAATGTTACACATGCAGGATATAATCTAAGAACTATCAATTTAAAAAACTCGTTCCAATTTTAAATGTTTTATAAAGGATCACTGTACGTGGTCTATTGACCCAATAGTACACTGATCTTACCCCTTATCTTTTTATAACCTGGTAATGAATTTAAAACAAAAAACAATGCAAACCCTTTGAGTTGCGGAAGTTGCTTCGTCATACATATTTTACAACATTTGCGAACCTTATCGAACCTTATTTTAAAGTGTCCCTATTAATGATTGTTTAAAAAATTGTTTAAATGTCAAAACTTTTCAAAATTATATTAATTTTGATCACAAAATTAACTTTTAATATAAAACAGAGCGTAATTTGAAACCAATCGAAAATGATGAAGTAATAAATTTACAACTGTACTTCATCATCATCTTAGGTAGGACCGGTGAATTGAAAATAATGATTCTTTGATAATGTAAGTTGTTTAATTGAAAATTCGTTGGCGCAACTTAAAACTTAATTGATATAATCGTTGCATAAATGGCTCACTATTCAGATTTACTTAGTTCTGAAGTTAAAAGCGCCATTGAGATGATTTTTCAAAATAACAAGGAGCACAATAATTTGAAGAACCAAATGTTGCTTACTGTTATTCAAAGATTCAATTTGAAAACATTTCATATTTTCAAATCAAGAATCAAAATCTCGCGTCATACCAGTAAAAATAAATTTAGAACTTAACAAACAAAAAATAATTTTTTTTATCTATTGCCGATGTAAAAATATTGGTAGCAAATGGTATTGAAATTTTAGAAATCCAGAGATGTGTTAAGAATCGATAGTAGCAATTTGTGGTGATAATCTAGGCTTACACCAAATAGGTGGTTTTGTAGAAAATTTTTTGTACCATTCAATATTTTTGTTGATGTGGTCTTTTAAATTTGACAGAATTTCGGGATAAATATAAAAATCCGGAAGAAAACAAATCGAAAGAATCGGATAATTCTGACATTTCTAATTTAAATATTCATGATTTTTGCTAATAATTGGTTTATATACGAATATTTCAATTTAACACTTGCGGGCTTACAGAAGCTGCTCAAATACAATATTACTTTTCCCATAATAAATAGAAATTGCAAGAAAATTCCAGGCTATGCGATGCAGAATTTTTATTTAATATTTTTGTTACCGTTATTACTTCAAGACAAAATTAAAAACCCAGACGACACTATATTAGAATTGGTTGTATTACTTTTACCAACCAATTTACATATATTACAATCCAATAGATAGATATCTTAAGCTCTGACGTATGCTGTTTCCAAATGTCAGACTGCGACCAAAACATTGTTTGCAACAATACCCACAGCTGATAACATGGACCATTAGTTAAATTTTCCACTATTTATGCGCTTTGAAAGTAAGTATCAGTATTTTAATCATTTAATTAAATTTATTAATATTACGAAAATATTAACCGAAAGGCACCAAAATTTTCAATCAAATGAATTTTACTTCATCATCATCTCTAATAGGTTACAGGAGAATGTAAATAGTAACAATCTTTTTAAATATCATTACTTCCTGCTTGTAATTTTTCTACACAAACTTTGATTTTAATTTTAATTTGTTAAACAATATGTAAATTTGTTTTAAAATAATATTTTGCTTTATTACGAGTATTGACATACACGAAACAAAAAATTGGCTTAAAATCATCAGTTTATGCTCAATCATTGAGTTGCATGCTCGAAATAGAGTTATGTGAGATACGCGGTTGTATTTATTTATTTTTTAAGCCACTAATCCATTACAGGTGAATGCATATAGTAACAATCTTTTTAAATATCATTACTTCCTGCTTGTAATTTTTCTAAACAAACTTTGATTTTAATTTTAATTTGTTAAAAAATATGTAAATTGTTTTAAAATAATAGTTTGCTCTATTACGAGTATTAACATACAAGAAATCAAAAATTGCTTTAAAATCATCAATTTTTGCTCAATCATTGAGTTGCATGCTCGAAATAGAGTTATGTGAGATACGCGGTTGTATTTATTTATTTTTCAAGCCTCTAATCCATTACAGGTGAATGCATATAGTAACAATCTTTTTAAATATCATTACTTCCTGCTTGTAATTTTTCTAAACAAACTTTGATTTTAATTTTAATTTGTTAAAAAATATGTAAATTGTTTTAAAATAATATTTTGCTTTATTACGAGTATTAACATACACGAAATCGAAAATTGCCTTAAAATCATTAGTTTTTGCTCAATCATTGAGTTGCATGGTCGAAATAGAGTTATGTAAAATACGCGGATTTATTTATTTTTTATGCCTTTAAGAGATTACAGGAGCATGCAAATAGGAACAAGCGTTTTAAATATCATTACTTCCTGCTTGCAATTTTTCTAAACAAACTTTGATTTGAATTTAAATTTGTTACAGGTCGAAAATTTTGTGATGAAGATTCGTATGCTTCCGATTCGTTGTTATGTGAAATTCCGTCTATTAGCGTAATTAAATTTGTACACATTTTTAAAAATTTAGTTTAATTATATTATTTAAATTGACTAATTAATTATTTCGAAAAATTAATAAAAATGCTATTTTTCAAAAATTAATTTTGTGTAGGTGTTTACTTGATTACTGTCACTGAACGAATCATGAAAAAGAAATGGTAAATCCCATTTCTTGCTTATACAGTTAGGTTTGAAATATATATTTTGTAAAATTAATGCTCTTTCGAAATTGAATCATTTGTGGAGAAATTTATCAAAATACTTTTAAATATGAATATATTGATTAAATTTAATATTAATTAAACTAAAGGATAATGTAGTTTCAACAATACTTCAAAAAGAAACAATTTTAAACCAATTTATTTGTAATCACGAATGTTAGTGAATTTGAGTATTGTTTTAAAATGATCTTCATATTAAATCAAACAGAATCTAAAAGTTCATTCGAAAACTCGATTGAATTGAATGAACTATGCGCTCAATTAGTTATATGGTGCAATTTTTTTCTGAGTGTACCTGACACATTTGATACAATTGTGTATCATGTGCCGAATTGTTTCACGTCCAGTTTTGACAAAAGCTTCTTGCAACGCTACATGTGAGGGTTTAAGCCCTATAATTGCTATATTTTATAACCAAACGCTACAAAAAAGACTACTCTGCAGGTTTGCTCTTTCCGGTTGAAGTTGGAGGGTTGTACAATGCGTAGCTAGTTCGCCCGCTCTGTAGTGCCTCGCTAGATCGCCCATCCTGCAATGATCAACTATAAAAGGCCGAGTGGCCGGGAATCCAGACTTTTCGGGTGTTGAATTGCTCACTCATCTCTTTAAGAGAAGATTGGCAGCCCAACAACACGCTTGACGCTTTAGAAACTGATTCCTGCGACTTAATTTCTGTTAATGACTGTTTTCATAAATTGCACTTTTAATCGGGTATACCACATTATGTCTCAAATAAATCAAACCACTTCAATCGCTGTCACTTTCACTTGATACGCATGCTGCAGTAATCAGGGAGAACAACACAAACGTTCACTTTCAGTTTATCACAGAAGAAAACGAAGCTTGTACAATAGGTTATTGACTGCTTGAAGAGTCCAGATTCAAGGTTTCCACGGTAGGGCAACGTATAGCCCTGTGATAATGGTTTCCACTTTTAAAGCAGCGAGTATCTATCTAGAGTATCATTTTCCATAGGACCTTGACAACTACCGATACCGATCCGAAAACTTAATGTATAGAAAACATTGCACATTTAAATCGGATCGATAAAATTCCCCACCTGTATTAAATTATTAGCCTGTGAAAAAAAAGATAAAATTAATAATAGTTGTCAGTGCTATAGTTATATATGCTATTACCTATTAGTATAATAGAATTATGTATATAGATAAATGCAAGACAACTCCAACTACTATTAACTATAACTACATCTGCAAGCTTTCATATCACAATCATGGTGGGTGGTTTTATTCACAATACAGTGTGTAAGCTAACGCATTCGGAATATGTTCATTAGCATATTGGATCTTTTAATTTGGAGAGTTGTATCGGATGCATTAGGGTCCCGCCTAGCGGACTCTATTTCTATTGGTTTGCTCAAAATCTGTCAATCGAAGCTTAAATAAAAAGTGGGAAGGTACCAACTCAAACCACGTATGATTTTCTGGTTGTATAAATGGTTTATAAATAGAATCTTACGTCTTGAATATAGCAACAACTTTACTAGCTCCCGTTTAAATTAAGCAACAGACCTACAATTTTATATTTGAATATAGATTGATTGAGTCAGATAAAATCGTGAGTGTATATTATACAATAAAAGCTTGGCTTTCTAATGTAATTTTATGTTAATGACATAGACAGGTAATTTTAAAATATATAAAGCTATATACTCTTAGTGGCAATAAAATGCAATATACATTAATATAATTATGATCGCTATAATGATACTGCAATAGCTTAAATCAGTTCATTTACAAACCGACATCTGTCATGCTTAGTTGTGAACATGTTTTATTACGAAAAGATTCGAACCGTACGGCAATATATTGCCCATCGTCCGGATACTTTGGAACACAAAATCAAAAAAATTTATATGTTTGTCGAAAATTTGAATAACGTGGTTTCGCTAAACGAGGACTTCTATGTGTATGCTGGCGAAGAATCGATTACTGGGAAAAACATTACAATCGCAGTAAGTTTTTTAATATAATATAGACTATCTACCAACCCAATAATGTAATTAAAATTTCGAATTTCAGTACGAAAATAATTTGTTCGCATATGAATTTCGAGTTTGGGAATACGCTAGTCTTGCTTATAACTTTAAATTGTCGTACATAAATTTACCCGACCATTGTGAAATGAATAAGTATATTCATTTTGAAAAGGTGCACGGAAAGATTAGACAAGGGACTGGACCACTTTATAATGTTTTTCCGCCCACAATGCATCAGTGGTTTGATATTTTTGTCAAGCGACCCGATCCAGCCGTATCATCAATTTATTTTATGAAAGTATTCTCACCACAAATGTGGTGGGCTATTTTGTTTACATTACTCGCTATTGTACTGTTTTTGTTGGCTTTTAAATTCATATTGAAAAAATTTAAAATTGATTTGTTCGAAATAATTCTGATGGCGTTGGGGGTTTCATCGCCCTCAAACCATAACAATGCTTTATTACATACATCCTTTAAAATATCTCAACTCTGCATATCAATATTTACATTATTAATATTAACGGCATTTGGAACTTTTCTACAGGCGGCTATAGCCACACGGGAAATACATTTGCCTTTCCAGAATTTGGATAATTTATTTAATGGCCGACATAATTACATACCATGTGCTACACCACGCACTGTTTTATTACATTTATCACACTCTTTTAACTACACTAACAATCCAACATGTTTTAAAAGTAAGGAGAATCTTAATGACTGGCTTTGCGCTAAAAATCACGCGTATATACTCTCCAACACAATTATAAATCCGAAGTTGTTAGAAAAACTTAAGTGCGAAATTGTGAAATTACCGCAAAAGTGTTTTATTTATTATCGGACGAATTTATTAACTTACGCATTTCGACACATCAACCAGCTGAGAGTGAGTGTGACTAAAATGCGGACCACCGGGGTTATGGGTTATACGTACAAAAGATATCGGAATTATGGCGAGACGGAGTTTATGTTGCGGAACCGAATTATCGAGCCAGATACTACCGTTTATTTCGAGCATGTTGTATTAATTTTGATCGCGTATGGTATGGCGGTCGCGGCGGCTTTTACTATATTTTTGATTGAGATGTGCGGTAAACGGCATAAAATGAGTAAGTACCGCTTAAATTGAATTCCGAAGATATATATCAAAGTAAATGGGCGAATGTTTATATATTAATTGCAGAACATTTTAATAGGTTGGATCAACTCAAACGATTCAGAAAACGCGGTAATATTTTACAATTTTAAATGCACGTTAAATAAAAATTATACAATTTATGTCATTAACATATTTTACAACAACATAATAATAAATAATAATACTACATACAAATAAATAATTTATCAAAACAACACTAAAAATCAAAGCACCGGTAATTTATTTCTATACCACACCACACTCTTCTTTAATTAAATAAAAAATGCGCCCGATTAGAAGCGGGTCGACGGAAAAAGAAATATTTTTTATTTGTCCTGATTATATATAGAAAATATGACACACATGCGAATGTAATCGCAAAATGTCTGTAAGATCTTGAAGTTTCAGGATTTCGTATCGAACCCTCTAAACCAGACCAGATCCCCTATATCATAAGGATCAGTAGTGCTGGTCTTCCAACCGACAATTGAAAAATCGTAAGGCAAGAGTAACTCAATGGGGCTCTAGATTATTCACATATTGGTGATCAAGCAGGAATCCCTTAGCTCGCTTGCTAAAACTAAGGAAATAATCGACTCTGGCTTCTGGTCGATTACGCACATCACAGGGTAACCTGTGAAAGACGGCAAACTGTCACCTCAAGTAAAAAGGGCCTCTACCGCTTTACTCCTCAGGGTGACTGGATCAGGAATGGACCTGGGGCTTGTTCAAGAATTATGGATTAAAAGCGACAGGATCTGTGGCCTCAGAATGAAGGGGAAGGACTCAAGCACATCTAAGAAAATCAAAGCTTGCATTCTTGGACAAAATAATTTAATTATTCCCCTACTTTCTCAATACAACAACCGTGACATAACTGACGTCAGACTGGAGTAGAGTGTTCGGATAGAGCCGACAAGTTTTGCTCAAATGAAACTTTTAAATAAAAAGCTCTTGCCAATTGAACATTAATCAAAATACTAATAATTTAAATAATTCTACTCAGATGTAACCAAATTTATTTCAAATGTGAATTCAAATTGCTCTATTATTATTGTTCTATTTCTAAGGTATTCTAATTGTCAAACCTATATCAAAATAAATATTTGCTTATATTCAAAAAAATGGCATTCTACATAAATTTAATTCAAATTCTGATTTAAATTTTTTGTACTCACGGTTAAAAGCTGATTATTTGATACAAATTGGAAATAAATGATAATTTTCAAATCGGATATCATATAAACTCTACTAAATTACCAAATTTTATTCAAATTATGAAAATTTGTTTGAAATTGTTCTGCCGCTGATATAATTATTGTTACTGATAATTTGATACGAGTGTGAAAAGTGACGCCCTCGTTAGCACAGTAAGTAGCGTCCTTGCTTTGTTATTCGAGGGTTTCGGGTTCGATTCCCGGTGGTGACAAAAATCACGGTTGGGTGTTTTTAACGTGTAAGTATATGTGTTTGTCCGGGTATTGCACCGTGGGGCCATGTGGCATTGAGTGCTGGAATAAACCGCCCAACTTTAAAAAAAAAAAAAAAAAAAAAGAAGGTACCTTAATTTTCAAACAAAATGCTTATATGTTAAACATTGTCTGCTCAAGTTTAATCAAGTTGGTGTTAAATATTGATTATAAATGTTCTATTGTATCAAAAGCTTTTAAAACAAACTTTTCAAAAAGTTGTCAACCAAAGTATTTTGGCTTATCTCTCGGAAGTAGTCGATAAGCAATTAATTCAAAAACAGCCAATTTGGTTTAGAATTCGAATCAAATTCACTTCAAATTTTATTCAAATTTAAATCAAATCTTACATATATGTATATTAGAATTATTTGCTGTAATTAAAATTTGATCACGATTTGATTAAAATATTTAAACAATTTGCATATAATTAAATAAATTGTATTAAACTGTGTAGATAAATCCGAAATCTTCGCCAAATTCAAAGTACAAAATTAGTAACTCAAATGAACGTTGACGGATCGAATTTTAGTTGAATTTTAAAATCGAACAACAAGATTTGGAAGAAATGCTCCCAATTAGAATCGAAAACTGCTTTAAACCAATGCAAGTTTGATCAACGCTACATAAAATATCTAAATTAATAACCAACTATGAAATGTCAGGGGAATACCAATAAATGTACATGAAGTATTGGATTGTATTTGTAGACGGAAAAAGCGAGAATGGTGGAAGGCCAAGGTTCTGAAAGTACAACAACTCAGCAATGAGCGCAATTCACGTAATTTCTTTAAAGGAATTACTGGATTCCACCCTACTTTCAAGCCTGCGTCAACTGCCATTCGGGACCGGGATGGAAACCTCTGTGTCAACATCGACGCAGTACTCGACGCATGGAATACTGTATTATTATTGGATTGTATGATATCAATACAACCAACGTTAACTTCAAGCGAACTTGCTTCCTTCTCTCGATAGCAGGAAATTTTGTGAGTCTTAGACAACGACAAAATTGCTCTGCAAAGAATATCAATATTCTGTTTCTTAAATAAAAATATCTTGTTTAAAAAAATTAATAAAATTATTTTTTAACAAGCTTAATTGTTATATAAACAGTTTTCCAATAGGGATGATACAATTAAAAAATATAAAAAAAACACATAAATTATTCAGTGAGACCAGATTTTTTTTTTATTTAAAAGGTTACATTGGTTAAAGGTTACATACTGCATTCTGTAAGCCCAATTTATCATCACTTGTTCAGATAAATTTGGCTGTATTTCATCAATAGCAAGTTCAATGTTGATTTTTAATTGCTCAAGTGTTGTTAGATTATCAGCATAAACTTTTGACTTAACACATCCCCAAACAAAGAAATCACAAGGTGTTAAGTAACAGGACCTGGGAGGATAAATAACTGGACCAAATCTTGAGATAATTTCATCACCAAATATTGTTTTCAAGAAATTTATTGCTATGGTGGTTGTGTGGCAGGTGGCACCGTCTTGTTGAAACCACATATCTTCCAGATTATTCTCAACAACAGCAGGAAAAGAAATCATCTAACATTGTTCTGTATCGTTCTCCATTGACTGTTACTCTCCGACCATTTTCTACAAAAAAATGTGGATCAATCACTCCACCAGCATGAATTGCACACCACACAGTGACTTTATCTGGATGTAATGATGTCTGAACAGTTTCTGTTTGTTTACATAACCATTTAACCAATTCTGTTTGTTTACACAACCATTTAACCAAAAATGAGCTTCATCACTGAATAAAATGTTCATCATTTTCAAGTTGTTCAAGAGCAAAACCAGAAAATCAACGACGTTTATGGTGGTCTAATGCCTTCAGTTCTTGAACCAGTTGAATTTTGTAAAGATGTAAACCCAAATCTTTTCTAAAAATTCTCCATGTTGTAGTTTGAAAAAAATTTCATTGTTGAGAACCACGTGGAACCGATAAATTTGGATTTTCTCTTACACTTGCTGCTACCAAATCAATAAATTCTTGTATTGTGTAAAGAAAATTCACTTTCAAATTTGTCTACAATACGACGAATAGTGAGTCGATAACTGAATAATGTCGTCCATGAATTCTTCTTAAATTTCTCACAGTATTCACAAATGAGCATTAATTTTAATAAAACAATTTAACAATTTGTAAACGTTGTTGCAGCGTGTATCTTTCCATGATTAAATGGCATAACCCACTAACCACAAATGACATAAGAAATGTCAAAAAATAATACGCAATGTTCCCATTATAACCATTTAAAAAATGGTATCAGCCTATTGGAAAACCCTTTATATTTATTTTAATTATTATCCATTTTTTTAAAGCAACATTATTATAAAAAAACTCGTAAGTTCGAGTTTACAATAATGATCGAGTTCCGCACACTCTAGCCTGGATGCTGGTACAAGCCAAATTTGTGATAGTGGAATATAACACGGGTATTAGCGAAAGCGATGATTTATTTTTGAACTGCTTATTAAATACCAACCTTTTAGTTTGTAATATTGAGCTAGAACCCAAATTTATTACTAGAAACAGACAGGAAATTTTAAACGTAATCTTTCCTTCAGATAATATTTATGGTCAAAGAATGGAGGCGAGGGAACATTCCATCTCTGACCATCGATATGTAACTCATAGCGTTAACATAATACCCTGCTACCTGGAAAGCTTTTAGGAATCCCAAAAGGACAGACTGAGACAAATAAGGGGAAATGCAAAAAAATATTATTGCCGCCGAGCCCCCTGAGCCGCCAACGAAAGTGGAAGATTTGAATTGCGTGGTAGACGCTATCGTAAGCAGCTGCAACCGCGCCTTTTATGCTGCTTGCTCATATAGGGTAAGCAAAAAACCAACATGGTGGCCCAATTAACTGTTAATTTACCAAAAGACGTGCAGGAAAGCAAAATAGAGAGGGTCTCGGGATTGGAACTCCTGTAAGGGGACCTAAATAAAAAAAGAAGTAATGATGGTTGTAACGGTTTACAGAATGTAACACGCCAACGCGTTCCGGACTGGAGGGTTCTTTGCCAACCAGTTGGCCACCGTATAATAAAACTAACTCTAACATTAATAATCCATCAACAAAAAAAACCTAAAGGGGCCATAGTCGCTAAATCACTCACCCACCAATTTTTATTCAATTAGCCATCACCGCACTCTGATGACGAGGAAATTCTTTTATTGACTTTTATTTATCCACATTCGATTTCATGTTTTTACAATTTTATTTTTGTTTTAATTATTTTATTAACAATCTAGTTTTTTTCTCGCCATTCAAAGCTCAAAGCTGACTAGAAAAAATGTTTTCTCCTCTCTCAACTAAAATTGCAATTTAGGCAAATTTATACAACAATAATTGACCACCGGAAATTTACTGCGTATACACCAGAGTGTTATCTACTTCGTTACATGGTACAAAGGAAATGTTGGAGACTCTTTTGTGATAAAACGGAGGAAGTACCCAAGACCCCTCGCCTTCGAAAGATTATTTCTACTTACCCAACCAGGTACAGTTATCTAGTTAAACCGAAGGGTTCCTGGGTTGCTTCAAGTGAGGAATCGTTGAAGCTTCACATCGAAACTGACTTTCCAGGAAGCTTTGACGACTCGACAGATATGTGTGCAATATGGTGTTGTGCAATGTTGGCAAAAGTACAATGTCGTAGGAAGATCATCCAAAACATGCCGTCTGATTACATAGAATCCAGTTTTCGCCGTTCACTCGATAACGGCAAAGAGTATTGGTCGTTTCAATAGCTATGCCTTGAACATCATAACGTCTTATTCGTGATTGCGTTTATATAAAGGGCGAAATTATAATAATACCGATTACTAAAATTAAACTTTTGAGTATAAACTATAGTCAGCTTTTCGAACAAATCGTAATTTTTTTTTTAAATAAATTGACAAACGTATAAACGTAATTATGATTTGATATTTTATCCTTTGCGTACCCTAACTTTGAATTTTGAAATAGTACTATCATTGGCTCTGGACTTAAATAGTCAATTACAACAAAAAAGTATGGAATGAACTCATATCAAACAAAACTTATCTAGATGCTTATATAAATTTGTGATAGCTGTGATGAAATGTGCTGGAGTTAAAAAAACGAATTTTGCGGTAACGGAATTTCAGTTTAATAGCTTAATTATTTGTGAGTTTCCGATGCCATTAATATATGGACTTCCCCAATGAGGAAGCCATGTCTGCAGTGCCTCCAAGCAACCTGCTTAAGAAATCTTCCACAATATCAACTCTGATAATTCAAAAGTGTTGAATATTTCAGGACATAACATAACGGATCGCCATCGAATTTAACGTTTTACATAATCATCACGATTCTCTTGTGTTGATGATTTGATTGCGCCACGAGCAATGTGCTCCGTATTAGTAGTAATGATCACTATATCGTTAACAAATTTCCACTTCCAAAAACAGTAATATGTGATTTACAATGAATTAAAGCATAAAATAATTGATCAAAGATCATTCAATAAAAATTCTACATTATACCTATATACCTACCTTTAATGCAAAATCAACAACAATAACAAAAATAACAAAAACAAAAAAATCGAATAACATCCAACAATTATTACTTCTTAATCGTTTTGTCCCTTTTAAGAAACTTTTAAGAAACACACAAACTTCAAAAGGCAAAGATGATGATGCTGTGTATACTTTTCAATTTGCAGCGCGCATACAGGTATACATACAAAACAAAAATTTGCATTTTGCAAGTAAAAACAAAACGCGAATAAATAACAAGAAAAAAAAAATAAGATAATTTATGTTTGAGATCAAAACGATTTGCATATTTTGTGTAGCAAAGTGAAACAATAATAATAAAAAATATAAAAAAAATTGGCGATCTTTAAATGTAAAACGATGTTTGGGTGCGCGCATACATTATACATTTTCTCTACCATATAGTCGTACATATAATATGTATGAATATATCCATTACACACAGTACGTTCTTGATCTTGGTTTGTTGTATTTCGAGGCGGCGGCGGCGGTCGGTATGGTATGATAGGATACATATACGTATATATACATATATGTATAGAGTTGGACGATATTATTAAAGAGACAAATACAAGAAACAATTAATGATAAATGATTGAATTAAAATTTGTCGGTAGATTTTCATAAGATGTTTTTGTCGCTGTGTCGCGTTCATAGTTTCAATATTTGATTTCAATGCGGTTATTTTTGTAGCGAACCGTTAAAAGTTAACTAAATTGATAATCGTTTGATGTATATTAAAATACTTTATTTTAGTTTGTGTTTTGGTAAAATGTACGGAATGGTTGTGTATTCAGTAGTCGTTTCGTTATTGATTGGTATGTTCGATTAGACTGTAGATAAATGTAATATAGACGCGCATATATATTATTTTAAATCGTTTAGCATACAAATTACATAATACCGCGCTGAAGAAGACTATTATCTGCATAATATTGACTGCTCAAAGCTATATAAAAAAACTTGAAATCTATTTTAAACAAAAACAAATTTTTCATTTTATTTCGTTTCAATTCTTTTTGCGGCTTATCCTGAACTTTATAGAATTTAAAATTATTGAACAACAATATTTACAAACAATAACCATCTAATATTTTTTTAGTTGGTGCAAATTTTATTTATAATAGTTTTGGCCATCTTTTTCATAATAATGTTATTCTGCACAGCTGCGGGCGCCACTGAGACCCTCTTGTATTTTGTTAATATTCTACGTATATAGTTTCTTGGTTTATTTGTCTGGTTTTTTTTTAATATGTTATGACTTGCAAAATGTTGAATATTGGTTTTCCGAACTAATACTACTGTTATATGCAGCTAAAATGTTGTTAAAAAATTATTATTAAATTTTGCTCGAAAATAAAATCACAAAACATGATCGTTTGCATAGAGAAACGACAAATTTTTGTAAATATTATTTTATTAGAAATCGCAATAGCAGCAGGATAAATCATATCGGCAAGTAACTTTCAACGCAAAAATACGACACCTGCACTTTTGAGTTTGATATTGATGATTTTTGGTTTAAGACATTACGAATACTAAATGTCGGAATCGGAGATCAAATTGCCACAAACACCTACCCCGAAATTTAATGTTTTTCTTGGGCAATACTAATACTTTCATGATATACATAAAACAATCAGGGATGGGCGAGGTAGATTACGCCGTGTAATTTACGCGGTTGTCGACATGTAAAATATTACGTAGATTACTTGGCAATATTTTTTATCAATGTCGACAATTAAGACAATGCCAAGAATCTACGACATTTAAGCGACATGAAATAAAATGCGGTATTTTGTAAAAGAGCGATTCAGTTAAGCCGTAAGAAAAAATTTAAGAAAATATTCAAATTAAATCAGGAATCACATACTATACTATAACTTTGGAAACATATGTTGAAATAAAATGACCAAAAGCATAGAAATTAATTAAAATAGAACAACATCGTTTAGTTAGATCTAAATTTCACATTTTGTTATAACGGATAAAGTCAAGCACATGTTGCTCAATGCTCCCAATGCGCAATACAAGATCTTAATTGTCTCCAAATCCAAAATGTCGCCTGTCCATCATTTAATAAAACCGAGCATAGAATTAGCTCTAGAGACGCATATCTCGAAGTGCTGTATAAAGCACATGTTGTCAACGAAAGTAACCCCTAGGTCTTCAGTTTCAAATACTTTATGAAGAAGTACATCATTTATCTTATATATTGTTGTGTAACACTTATCAATGTTGAGTCTAAGTGAATTAGACTCAAACCAAATTACAAGTTTGTCGATATTTTCTTGCAGTTTCATGATATCTTCGAGTGTTTCGATGGTTCTGTAGCTTTTCAGGCCATCAGCGAATATTAGGATTATAAATGTGTTCCAAAGTTTTACAGTAACTGATGGAATCGAAGGCCTTTGCAAAGTGGGTGTAGATCACATCAACTTGTTTGTGGTTCTCTATTTCTTTAATCGAATAGCTGGTAAATTCGAGGTTAGTCGATGTTGCTGTTTTCAGCACTCGTACCGTGGTACTAAATTTCTGAATAACCTGCATACTACCAGTTCCAATATAATTTTGATATTTAAGATATAGATGTAATACCTCTGTAGCATGAGATATCACTTGTTGTTCCACTTTTGCAAACCAGCATTACTCTGGTTCTTTTCCATTTCCGTGGAAATGTTGTCAATTGCAATGATTGGGTAATTATCATTCTTAGTGGCATTGCCAATATTGCGGAATTTGTCATAAATGAACCAGGAATACCATCCGGACCACACCCTTCTCCAAAACCATTCAATGCACGCGGAATGTCCTCGGGCTCGATGTGTGGAGTAAATATTGATGCACTATAATCAGTAATAGTGGGATCCCTGTAGTTATCTATATCTTCAGGTTTATAAACTGACTTGAAGAACTTAGCATACATATTGAATATGATCAGCGGGTCGCAGGGCGTCTGTTCTTTAAATGTCATCCAGGCTGTGTTTGCGACCTATTTTTATTTTATCCTTTAAGTCGCTAATATAGCATTTTAATTCAAAAGTTTATCATTAACAATTCATCGCAAGCAATTTACCATTACCAGTTCAAAACACGGTAAACAATAGCAAAGCAGTGCCGGTTATGACGATAATGTTCTGAGATTTGGACTACTAGATGAGGATTAGGCTATCTCTAGATCGATTATAATAAACCTCAACACATTGCGATTTTAAATCAATTATTGAATAAAGTTCTGGATGGCCAATTTTGATGAGACTAAGAAGGGCAATGGGATTATAAAATGATTTTAAAATGAAGTTCTGCCTTACCTATATACTGAAACTTAACTGAGCTAGTTCTTAACCGATTCTGATGAAATCCGACATGTTCGATTGAAATGGGATTATAAATTGATTTTTGGATAAAGTTCTGGAATATTATTAACTGTGGGGAATAAAAAATCATTTTTGTATCATATTGTAGAATATGACCAACTGGAATGAAACTAGGCTATTTCTGTAAAAGTTAAATTAAGTTAAATTTAATTTAATTTAAAAATATTCTTTTTTTTTCAATTGAAGGCAAATCTCTCCCACATAATATGTATTATATTATGCTAATTTTAAGGACAATTTTTCACTGAGGACATATTTTGTTACATTTAGCGAATTAAAATTCTTTTTTAAGTGAAGAAATTTAATCTTAATCAGTGAAGGCCATATCATAATCGGTTAACGAATAATCTCAAAATTGATTTTTAAATCCTGTTTATATCGAACAGATAAAGTTTCGTCATAATCGACCGAGAAATGGATTAGCTCTATTCTAGTTGGCCATATTCAAGAATTGTATTCAAAAAATATTTAATCCCACTTTTTTCAAATCAAAAATCCTATTTATATCCAACATGTCGAGTTCCATCATAATCAAGAAATAACCTTGTTCCGTGGCTCAGTTTCCATCCAACATGTCGAATTTCATAATAATTTCCGCGCTGAATTATTATCGCGAGGAATTGCTTATAATGAATTTCATAAAATAAATTGCTTGCGATAAATTGGCCGGTTACCCAAACTTTTCTGGTGAATCGTGTTAATGAATTTAAGTCAAAATTCGTTTATGTAGCCATTCTTTTATGAATACATTCGACGCTAATTCTGTAAATCTATTGCCATCTTAACTCTTTTTGCAAATTTATCCAAATTGAAGTGCTTATAAACATTATGTATACATGAATACATTATTGACGTTGTCAACGCTGTCTACGTTGTCGACGTTGTCTACGGGTTGTCGACACGTTGACGTAGAAAATAATAGATGACGTCCATCTCTGAAAACAATGCTTTAATCAAATCTACGAAATAACAATACACAAATCTACGAAATAACAATACAAGAAAACACCACACTATAACCTACATTAATAAAAAATCATTACTAAAATAAAACAAGTGTTTACTAAATTTTGAGATATCTACAAAAAATTGTATCTACAAGCGGATTCACAAGAATTACTAAAATACCGTTGAATTCGTTATAAAGTTTAGAGAATTTTTTGAGATAAAGAGACAACTTTACAAGCGATTCATTGTCATCCTAACAAATCCTAAATATTAATCGCAAAATTTATACCTATTGCAAACAGTATACGGTTTGATCTGCTGTTAGATATATATATAAATGGTTTAACAAATGATTGTCTGCCAAATATTACCATGGTATCCGATTTTATTTTTTGCAACAATATCCACCATCGACGAACATTTTCAAATGCATTAAATGTGGCAATAGGAAAAACGACCTTACCCATACGTTGATGTTGTTAAATTTGATCAGTTGGCACTTGCTAAAGTTGAAAATTGTTTAAATTTAATGTCGACAAGATGTTGCTGCAACCAACATAAACATGGATAATCGCATACTGTTAGCAATCTATTAACAATTTGTACCGAACAAATTAATCCTGAAAAATATGTTCCACTTAAATTTGTTCATTTTATTTGAGTTCGCTTGTAAACTACATAAAAGGCACCCAACGTTATATTAAGTATTCTACCAAAGGTTAGGAAATGAATAATGATGACATTGCTGGCTTGAGCTTAAAAATCAGAAGCATAAATGATTTTTTGTTAGAAATACTCGTGAATCGCATGTAAAGGAAACTTCAAACGACTGTTTTGTAATTCTAGTGAATCCGCTTGTAGATATATGTATATTTTTTTTAGATATTTCAAAATTTAGTGAAAACTATAGAAATCCTCCGCAATCATTTTATTTTATTTAAGTTATAGTCTGTTTTTTCTTGAATAGTTATTTCGTAGATTTGTGTTAGATGCGTGTATTTCGATAGTTCTGCAGGTTATAGTTTTTTCAAAGTTCTGATACTTTATTTTAAATTTCAAAACCAAAATTTTATTTAACATTTAAAACTGGTAATCTGCAACATTTAGATCAAGAATTACTGAGTTCGAATCCCTTTAGGGGCAGAATGCAAAAATCTTATTCGTAGAAATTATCGTGCAATATCAAACCACTATAATATGAGTTCATCGATCCAAATAGAAAATATAAATATACATTGAATTGCAATAACAACGCTCGAACCAAACATAAACTGCAAATCAAAGAAGGGCGATCACGTATGCAAATTCAATGATCTGCTCCTAAGAACAATGAATATAAACTGTCCAAACAAACAAAGCGGATAATCAATATACAATTTGAATGAAATCCGATTTTGCATATCCAAACCAACGCAACAATTGCGTTTAAGAATTATTTTCAAATTGTTTTGTTTTGTTTCACAACATACAAGAAAAGATGGTGGTGGCTCTCTCGTGACATTTTACAATGATTTGCAAGCTGTATAAGGTTAATGGGTTTACATAACTGCAACGGCATAGGTGGCGTATGGATAAAAGTTAATCTGGAAAATGGATTAACATTAATTAACAAATTCCTAATTTATTACCGTGGGTGATTTCAATCTCAATTTCATTAACTGAAACACTGGTATTTCAAGCAATATATTTGCATCAAAGTTTGAAGGGCGCACTGAGAGTGATGATGAAAATCCAGGAACGTCAATTCAGCGTCGTGGACAAGAATTGCGAATTTTAAGAAGCTCTCTATGCAGCGTATACTCACTAAAGATCTGTGTCTTCATGCTTACAAAATTCAATTAACACAACAACTGTGCCACATGCCATACAGCGCGTGAAACAATTCAATTACTGCATGAGACATTTCCTAGTCGTGTACTGTCTCGTTTCGGTGATCAGAATTGGCCCCCTAGATCTTCTGATTTAACACCATTAGATTTCTTTTTATGGGGTTATTTGAAGTCAAAGCTCTATATGTCAACAAGCTCATAACCACCCGTGCATTACAGGAGGAAATTGCAATATGCAAAAAGGTCAATGGAGAATTTCGATAAAAGAGTGCGTATGTGCCAGCAAAGCTGTGGAGGTCATTTGCCCGATGTGATATTCCATAAATAACCCTATCCTTGGACATGCTTAAATCGGAGTTAAAGTATTTTTTTGAGGTATGTCTTCGACTATAACTATTTTCATATACTGGAAAGCTTTAAAAGTGGCGTACCATTTCTTCAAATTTTTCATTTTGGCAGGATCTTCTCTTAAATCTTGAGAAGTAGTGCAACGTGAGTAAAAAACACGTTTCGGGTGTTTTTAAATTCTATATAGAAGGACAATTTACAAGGACCAAGTTTTGAAATTAAATACAAAATGTACAAATAAATAGAGCCTTTCAACATCCAACTCCCCTCAAAGTTTCAAGGTTACGAGGAGTTTACTAAAAATCCAACTGAATCTTAAATAATTTTTGACTTTTTAGAATCTTTGAATGGGGGGTTTAGCTAAATAGGGAAAAACTCTAGATTTCGAGGCCCATCAACTGTGAACGAATATAAAAAAGTTAACTTAACCCAGCAAGTATCTATTGACTAATCAAATATGTTGATTCAAAGTTAATTGAAATTTTGTGATTAGCGTGACGTATACGATACAAAAAGTCATTATAACAGCTATATAGATAGCAACACATTAAATTTAAATTGACAACACATTAAGAAGTCAAAATGAAAATGTTACGGCCAGTAACTATAGTAATCGAATGGATTACTCAGAAATATTTTCATTAACAAAATATTTTTGCAATTTATTGTATTTATTCAAACGAAAGTACTACGACTAAATCCGATAAATCCAATCTTAAAGAGAATAATGAGACTAATCATATACCTTTGAAAATAGTAAAGCTCACTACTCCCAAAGCTTTTTCTATCAAAAATTCTTTCAATTATATCAAAATATTGATATATACGAAAACGTAACATGAGCAAGGGGATTTAGCAGAATAAATTTTTGACAACTTTAATGTGAAGTTATGATTAAGCCAAGTTAAAAATATTTTCGTTGAAAGAAAATATTTTAGAATTGACGATTTGTGGCACTACTAAAACGTAAAACAGGACTTGATAAATTCGATCGCTGTTTCTGACGCTGTAAGCTCTAAAATTAAAGTCCCCAATTACATTCTAACATCCTGTTCGGGTTTTGATCCCATCAGTTCGTCCAAATCATTGTGAAATGCGTCTTTATCTTGAGCCTAATGATTGCTTGGAAATCCAACACAGCCTTCTTTACCTTTTTGCTACATGGGCCTTTGTGGCATTGAGTGCGGAATTCTCGTGGGTTACAGCCAATTTTTAATAATAATAATAATACCTGCGGCCCAAGAAGAAATCAATCTCCAAGATTCCCAAGGTCATCTCCACTGAAGAGCAACGTATAGCCCTGGGATACATGGTCTCCACTTTTAGGCCAGCGTCTTTCTTGAAGAGCAACGAGTTCCAGCCAATACACCTTCATGCATATGATTAGGCCCTCCAACGCTCCTGGTTTTCTAAGTACTGCACGTATCAAGGGCCGATCCTAAATCTCGTGTTTTTTTTGGCGGTATCCGATTTTCTTTTTATTGACTTTATAAACAGGTTATTGTTTTACGGATTACAAACAAAGGATACTGTAGTGGTATTCTTGGAGAACATGTTCGTGCAATTTAGATTTACGAGACATGTGAGTGCCCCCGACCACAGGGGCCAGATGAAAGCAATAATGAATTTAGTATTTCCTTCACATATGGTTTTGATTCGTTGTCCCAAATAATTTGTACTGTAGTAAGAGGTTCTGAGCATTTGAATACTAAAGCAAACGGACCTTTTTTTACTTTATTAAACATTTTTTCAGATACGATGCAAATCGTTCATCACATATTAAACGGACAGATTTAATTTTAAAATGTTTTAAATTTCAAACTTTTCGGCCAACATTCAATTTAGCTAAGACTAAATAGGGTATGGCAAATTCATGACGACTTAGCTGATTCAGTTATGGAATCCAACTGCGAAAACCGAAATAGCCCGGTAGCATTAATTTATATTGATCAGAAATCATTAAATTTCTATTTGAGCAGGCCATTACGATCAATTACGAGGAACATATCTCTTTGAATTTATTTTTAACCTTAATTACGACCACCTATAATGAAATGAAATACATTTCAAATATCATTAACTTCCATATTTGAGTAACAGGATTATTCAGCCATCTTTACCATTATCTGTTATTGGCCATCAAACGCAAAATTGCACCTTTTTAGTGTTAAGTATTTTTGAAAATGGCCCCTGTGGTCGGGGGGTGGGTACTCACATGTCTCATAAACGTAAATTGCACGAACATATTTTTCAAGAATATCACCATAATATCCTATGCTTGTCGTACAAGGCGGCAAAACGGTTGGATCGCTGGGCTAACAGAAAAATGGGTATCGCACGAGACTTAGGATCGGCCCTTGGAACGTGCAGTCCCTTAGGAAACCAGGAGCGTTGGAAGGTCTAATCACGTGCATGAAGGAGTATCGGCTGGAACTGGCTACTCTTGAAGAAACTCACTGGCCTAAAAGTGGAGACCATTCATCGCAGGGCTAAACGTTGCTCTACATTGACGATGACCTCGGTAATCTTGGAGCCAGATTTGTTCTTGTTACCGATTGTGCAAGATTCGCCTGCGCATGAAGTTAGTCAACTTGTCGATAATTTTTGTACACGCGCCTACAGAAGTAAGCCAGCCCCAAGATAAAGAGTCATTTTACAGTAACTTGGTGTGCTAGTTGACAGCATCCACGTGGCGCACCCTGGGTCATGTACTGTAGATCGAACGGTTGTGGTATCCAATCCCAGCGTAGTAGAGAAATAGTATAGCAGATAGTCAACAAAAAGATGAAATGTCGGGTATAAACAAAACTATACTCCAGGTGGGTCAGAACTTAGATTCTAAATCCCACCCCGATTTATCGGGCTGCTCCACGGATTCTGGAGGGAACAACACGACATTGCCAAGGAAATCGTCGATAGGCAACAAAACATAACGAAGAACCAAAAGTTGGAAACTTTTCCATGCAAGTCACAACAATCAAAATACAATTACAATTAAGCAATATTATTCGCAGCAGGCAAACAACTAAAATGCGAGTTTCACTCAGGCGGTACACCAACCTATTGGCCTACGGATACCAGTAAGATTCCAGACCTTATAAACTTCTTTATTAGAAAACGGATTTCAGATAATTATATCCATATAGAGAACAGTGAAAGTCTATCATCAGATCATTCATTATGATACTTAGCCAAACAATTATTTTGAAAGAGAGCAACCCGAAATTAACGAGCTTCAAAACCAATTGGGATCTCTTCCAAACACAGTTAACATAAAGAATTAGTCTGCAGAACCCAATTCAGAGACCAGTCCAAATAGAAGACGAATTAGATAAGCTCATCCATAATATCCAATATGCTGCGTGGGAAAGCACTCCAAATAATAGGCAGGAAATGAAGCGCAATGCTAGCTATCCAGAGGAAGTGAGAGAACTTCTTAAAAATAAAAGAAAAGCACGGAAGAATTGGCAAAAACATCGAAATCCTGAAAATAAAAGAGTATTTAATCATTTGTGTAACAAATTAAAATACCTTATAAAAGACATTAAAAATTAATCAGTTAATAAATACCTCAGCACTCTAACTGGGCAAAAAGATACTGATTATTCATTATGGAAAGCAACTAAGAATATTAAAAGACCTAAACTTCAGATTCCTCCAATTAAAAATAATGAAAATTGGGCTCGAAATGCTAAACAAAAAGCAGATTTGTTTGCAAATCACCTTGAAGAAACATTCCAACCTTATCCAAAACAAACGGAAGAGGAAAATATTACACCAATAAATAAACAGGATGAAGTAAATATTACACCTGTAACATTGAAAGAACTAAAATGGGAAATCAAGAATAATCTGAATGCGTATAAGGCTCCAGGTTATGATCTTATAACGGGTCAGATAATAAAACTGTTACCGGAGAAAGCGTTGAGGAAACTAGTGCATATAATTAATGCAGCATTTCGACTAAGATATGTACCAAGGCAATGGAAAGTTGCAGAAGTAATTATGATACTTAAACCGAACAAACTTACGCATGATAAAGCTTCATATAGGCCAATTTCTCTGCTACCAACATTATCGAAACTATTTGAAAAAGTTCTTCTTAAAAGACTAAAACCAATTATCGAAGAAAGGAATCCTATCCCTTCACATCAGTTTGGATTTAGGAAAAAACATTCTACGATAGAACAAGTACATCGAATTACTGATGTAATCGAGAAATCACTAGAAAGCAAACAAATATGCTCAACTATATTCCTTGATGTAGCGCAAGCATTTGACAAAGTATGGCACCAGGGGCTAAAATGTAAACTTCATCGAGATCTTCCGGAGCAATTTTTTCAAATTTTAAAATCATACATATCAGAGAGGCACTTCCGAGTAAAGTATGAGAATGAGTACTCCCAACTAAAAAGAATAACAGCCGGAGTATCACAAGGGAGTGTTCTTGGGCCAATCCTATATCTCCTATATACTAGAGATATACCAACTACAGAAGAAACAATGGCGACTTTTGCCGATGACACGGCAATACTTGCAACAGCAAAGAACATCAATGACTCCACTAGTAAATTACAGAGGGCTACTAACCTGATATGTAATTGGACAAAGAAATGGCGAATTAAATTAAATGAAGCAAAATCAATCCAAGTGAACTTTACAAATCAAAAAGTTAACCATATACCAATAATGATAAACTCAATAGTAGTACCCCATGCAAACACTGCCAAATATCTTGGTATGACTTTAGATGCTAAGCTTAGATGGAAGGAACACATAAAAAAGAAGAGAGAAAAACTAAACATAAAATTTAGAAAAATGCACTGGCTCCTAGGGAGACAATCTGAACTAGCGATCGACAACAAACTGCTAAACAAATTCTGAAGCCTGTATGGACATATGGTAGCCAACTGTGGGGATGTGCCAAGAAGACAAATATCGAAATCATACAAACAGTTCAATATAAAATCCTACGATGTATTGTTAATGCACCGTGGTACATTCGAAACGACAACCTCCATCGAGATCTCAAGATTGAGCTTGTCGCGGATGAAATTAAGCATCATGCAACAAAACACCTACAACGTCTGCACCAGCATCAAAATCTGGACATACGCTGTATGCTGACTACATCTCCAACAAGAAGACAGCAAAGAACCAAACCACTGAACTTATTGCGACCAGGAGGTCAGTAGATTTACTGTGGCGAAAAATTTGAGGGAGGAGTTACACTAAAATGGGGATAATCACTTGATTACGCCGACTATCCAAAATACTGTATTATGCAATGTAAATTACTAGATGGGTACAAGACTCAGTCGTAATATAAATAAAAAAAAAATAAAAAAATGTTTACAGTAACTTGAACGATCTGATGGGATCTATACCCGAACACGATGTTAGAATGATAATTGCGAACTTTAATGCTACCTAGAGCTGGCAAAAATCAGGCCAACTTATGTGAGAACATAGATCCGTACTCCCAACACGAAACTAAGACCAATAATGGTAAGAGAATGATGTACTTTGCAATTGGCCAGCAACCAAATACGTATAGACAGGGATCTTTATTTGGTTGCAGCAAAGCTACGTTGAAGTTTTCGTTCAAATTGATAATGATAATTCATTTTCGCTGGGAGTACAGCGAAACGCATGGGATGTTTCGACTGTGAAAGTCTGATAAATGAAGATTAAAAGAAACGATACCAGGATTTTGAGTAAGCTAGTAAGTCTGACTATGTAAATTCTGGGTTGTAGGTACTGTAAACGTTGGTTGTAAAATACAGACCCAAGAATGATTGGTTTGATGACGAGTGACGTCTTGCAGTCGCCCAATAATGTATAGCCCTTAGTAAAGTGCAACAACGACTCACAATTGCGAGGAAAAACAAGGCTGATTTTGCTAGGAGTTCTAGTAGTATTTCTAATTTAAAGGAATTACTGGATTGTACCATACTTTCAGAGATTGAAATAAAGCCGCTCACCTGGTGTGGACTGCAATAATTGTTGACACAGTAAGAGGCCGGTAATGTCCTTTAACAACTATGTTTATTATTTATGCGAAATGATACAAAATAACTTAAATTAATAATTAAACCCAAAAGTTTTGAACAATGCAGTAAATTTAATTACTTTTTAATTACTACCCAAAAATTTTAAACATATATGGGAAATACGTTGCTGGAAATGAAATCGATTGAGTGGCAATACCTTAACTCGCTATAGGCAAAACCAAACTATAGGCAAAACCTAATCTAAATGAATATATATCGCCGTTGCAATTTTATTAAGAAACGGCGAGACATTAACTAGCACAATTAAATTTTTCAAGCAATAAATATAATTAAATCAGCGTGTGTTTTTTGCTAAATTAATGACAACCGTCTATAGACATACATACATACATGCATATGAATATAAATCTATAAATTGATCGTTTTTGTCTCGCAACCAAATGACAATAAAATAAAAATTGTATTAAAAGATTATATAGAGTTAAGACTTTTTGTTGTTTTGTTCTTAATTTAATTTGATTGAATTGTGTCACTATCCAACGGAGAACTTTTATGTTTTATATTTCGTTTAATAAATTGACATTGACATATTGTAAAATAAAATGAAATTTAATATCCACTTCATAATATAGATACATAGATATATGTACTTTAAATTTATATATACTTACATATTCAACCTCCAGCATTCCAAGTCGAATGACATGTACATACAAACATATACATATAAAACGAAATTAAATAAAAACTTAACTCGATAGGTATATAGCCATATACTATCATTTTTGATAAAAATCATTTCGAATAAAATAATTGCAATCAATCAAAATATGTCAAAAGTTCAGGAATTTTAATTTTCTTACACATAATTTTGTACAGAGGTATTTTCCATATTTTAAGAGATCGGATCAAACCTACGAAATAGCACCGAGATATAGAAGAAAAAAAAATACATAAATGAGTTATCAATTTTAACCGATCTTCTGAATTCAGGGCCCAATCTCGAAATTACAATCAATTTTGTGTTTTTGATTTTATATAAATATTGTGGGGAATTATATTACAAAATTATAGAGATTCCCATCATACACAATAATAATTTAATGATTTTGTTAATTTAAAAGATCAGCGATGAACTTTCGACATATTGTATATCTGTATATACTGAAAACCTTAACAATTATTTTTTTTTCTAATTAATTTATTATTTTCTCTAATATATGGAGAAAAATTACACAAACTTTGATCGATGAGGTCATAATATTGTATATATGTATATGTACGGTTATAATCAAAAGTTAATTTAAGTCTATGAGAATCTGAAGTTCAAATCGGATTAATACCCATATGTGTATATACATAGCTAGTAATTGGAAAATGTGTCGATCGAATACAAAGCGATGCATAATATGTGGAACCCTATGGTGATTTAAAAAAAAATGTTACAAAATTTAATTTAATTTCATGAAACGATAAACGATTTTTTTTTAAATTAAATGAACCGAATCAATGATTCTATATAATCTGTGGTGCCAACTATTATTTCTGGTGGGTATCATATTAATGTCAAGATAGTGCTAGATTGACCGTATAGAGTGCTAATTAGTTTCCATTTCAAAACGTAGGCTCTGGTTCACAAAATGTTAAAATTCTATAGCTCTAATTTCACTGAAATTGTTTATGGGGGAAAAGTTACTATTTACTTACCTTTCCATGTTAACCGCACATTTTTCAAAAATAAATGAAGCTAAATAATATCTCCAAATTTCCCGCAACCTCTACAAAAATCTACAAACCAATCTACAAAAAGAGGAACCACTTAAAGTGTGAGAATTATCGCGGTCTAGATCTCCTTTGCACAGCATACAAGTTACTATCCTACATTTTATTGGATAGAATCACTCCTCTCTTATAGTTAACTCGGGTGCTTGGCAGGGAGATGCTCTGTACCCGATACTCTTTAATCTCATATGTTAAAGTACAACTTTCGTAAAACTAAAACACCTCAGTGCAACATCCTATATAGCCAGTTCAATCAAGTGCTTGCATATGCAGATGACATATGCGTGATTCGCCTATATAGCAGCGGAGTGAAAAAATAATGTATGCGCTTGTAGAGGTTTCAGCGTCTGTTGAACTCCAAATCAAAGAGTTCAAAATAAAATATATGATCTCAAGTTAAGGCTCTACTTTACCTAGAACAATAATCAAAATTGATGTCGATATTTAAATGCCAAAACATGCGTCTAAAATAATATTTGAAATAGTGTAAATCTCCGCTATCGAAAATTAAAAAATATTCCATGAAAAAATTGTTTTTTTGCTACTTATGACATCTAATTAAAAAGGGATGAACTAAAAAATACACGATATTTAGTTGATTGACCCATTTTTACATCGAAGATACATTTTTGTCAATAAATTGATTTGTCAGCTTATCGATATAAAATTGTTTTCAATTAAATTTTCAATTTTCTCGCTTATTAGAACGAGTTTTTATAAAAACGTGTGTTAATCGCTAGATAATATCTTCCTGGACGTACCCAAATATAAAACTTTTACAGATTAGTGGAAAAATATTGATAAATTTGGTTTGTGAGTGAATGGTTTTTGTCAAAAATTCATCAACTTTGAAACGCAATTTGGAGAAAACTATTGCGAATTTAAAAAACAACGTGTGTTACTCGCTTGCAAATATATTTAACTTTGCTATAAAAAACAAATTAAGTCAATGCCTAAGTTTATGTGGCCATAAAACGATTTATAAGATACACATGTTTTTGCAAATTGAGTAAAGTAGAGCCTTAAAGGGACAATAGCGCACCAGATTTTAATAGTGGCCACTACACGTTTGAGAGAGTGAGGAAGTTCAAATATTTGGGTTCTCTTATCACTCACGATAACAGTGTACATGGTACATACCGAGCTCTGTACAATGTTGCGATCAGAGATCTGATGAAGATCCGTGACATTGTAAATGAAGTAAGAACTCAACGAGTACGCTGGTTCAATCACGTTCTTCGAGCTGATCCGAAACGAATTTTGCAGCGATCTCTGAAAGGAAAACCACCATATGGTAGGCGCAGAGGTCCTTGCAAGCGAAAGTGACTCCACGGTGTAGAAAACGACTCCGCTTTTTCAGGTTGTCCAAGACAGTATGAGAACCAAACTCAGGATCGACACCGGTGGAGTCTGATTATTGAGTCATTAAGAGGCCAGTAATGGCCTTTAAATATATAAAATCTAAAAGCTACAAAGCTGTTCTGTGGCCAGAAAATGGACGTTTTTATATGTTTGGATATGATATATTCGAGTTTAGGTAAGTAATATTCAAGTTTGCTGTGCGTCATTTATTAAAAATCAAAATGGCCTAACAAAAAACTATCACTCCATGTGCGGTCACGGCCATTCTCATTAAAAATTATTCCATAAACTGCCCACTTCTTACGAAATTCGTACTTTTTCGAACTTTTATACAAATTTGGATATGAAACATCCAAGATAAAAGTTTGTTGTGGGGCCAAAAATGAAGAACACAAGGGCCTAACAAAAAAATATCAGCTCAGGTGCGGTCACGGCCTTTTTCATTAAAAATTATTCCATAAACTGCCCACTTCTTACGAAATTCGTACTTTTTCAGACTTTTATACATATTTGGATATGAATTATCCAAGATAAAAATTAGTTGTGCGACCAGGAAATGGAGAACACAATGGCCAAACAAAAAAATATCAGGTGCGATCACGGCCATTCTCATTCATAATTATTCCATAAACTGCCCACTTCTTACGAAATTCGTACTTTTTCAGACATTTAGACATATTTGGATATGAAATATCCAAGATAAAAATTTGTTGTGTGGCCAGGAAATGGAGAACACAATGGCCAAACAAAACAGATCAGCTCAGGTGCGGTCACGGCCATTCTCATTCAAAATTATTTCATAAACTGCCCACTTCTTACGAAATTCGTACTTTCTCGGACTTTTATACATATTTGGATATGAAATATCCGAGATAAAAATCTGTTACGAGGCCCGGAGATGGAGAACACAATGGCCTAACAAAAAAATATCAGCTCAGGTGCGGTCACGGCCATTTTCATTAAAAATAATTTCATAAACTGCTCACTTCTTACGAAATTCGTACTTATTTTGGGTTGCTTTAGTATGGTGTTTTATGCAATATTATGACGAGTTATATGTTTTCCAAATTTTAATTTTTTTTTGTCTTATTTAAGGGTGTGTTATATATACTATTTTCTTTGTTGTATTTATTAATTGTAATTTATTAATTGGACAGCATTACTTAATTAGAACTTAAAATAAAATATTTCCGCCCCAATATATGCAATTTATTTGATATTAACACCAATACATTTACCATATATTAAAAGTTGGGACACTTTTAGGACAAACTTCCACATCGTAATTAGAATGAGATTTTTTTCAGAATGAAATTATTATTTTTTGTATACCAAATGCAGTAGTTTGCATTTTTAAACACAATTCTAATGTAGAAATGGTTTTTTCGCTTATAAGTGGCCACTAGCGGCTAGCCAGTGGGACCAAAGAAAGGAATCATTTGAAAGTAGACACAATTAATGGAATTTTATTAGCTATGTAAGTCTGTATGTAAAATATGAACATACTCGGAGATTGTGCAAATTTATATAATTACCTTTTGCAAAAACCGGAATCTATCTATATTTCATGGAAGCAGAGAAAAATATTGTAAAAGGATGCACAGTAGTGTGTAGTATCACTATGTATTTAAAGTAAGATTGAATTATATAATTTTTATAACAGAATTTTCAATTTTTAATAATTATAATGATTGTAAGATTTTAATTTAAAATAAATAAACAATTGTATATAATATGTATATATTGTATACCTCCTCGTACCTTAAAACTATTTCTTGAGCTGATTTATAAACTTTTCGTTTTCACTATTTTAGACACCAAAAAGTTGAAAAAACATTTTAAATTGTTTGAAATGCTTGAAATGAATAAACTTTTCATAATAACTTTTAAGATTTGAAATGTTTAATGACACGCCACGGTAAAACTAATAATTTTTCATCGAAAAGCTTGTTTTATAAACACTCCAAGAGCAGTTCAAAAATTAACTTTTACGTTGTTCTTTAATTATAGAAGTCAATGTTACAAATATCAAAATTTTAATTTCCTATTGGAAGGACAAATACGAAAAGTTTTGCAGTGTTTTAATTAAAGAACCAGATAAGTGACTGCAAATATCAAAATATGTACACTTCTAATGCAATATTATTCTATTTCCAAAACCCTTTTTCAAAAAGCTTAACTTTATTGTCGGATTGGAATATGTCTAACAAATTATTTTTAATTCCTCTTTAATAAAAGACGCTTGTATATTTACCGTTATTCTTTAATAAAAATTAAATAAAAATTACCAATTGAAATCTATATTCTCAAAAAGCTCAGATTTTCATAAAAAATCTTTACTATCGAATTGGAATCAATTCAAATGAATATACAATTATTATTTAATTTAGAGAAACAGATAACTACAAAATTGTAGTTGAAATCAATTGGAATATTAACAATTTGTGTTTTAACTAAATAATTCGATGGTCGCAAATTTCAAAAATTAATTTTCAAAGCGGAAGGATCACTGTGAAAGTTATTTTTTCAATAAGCTTTGCTTTCAATAAATAACTTTTATGTTGAAGCGAAAATAAATATTTGTTCTCTTTAAATAAACAGATAATTGAAAAATTTATAAGTTTAGTTCCAATTCGAAGAACAATATTGTGAAATTTATTTTCAAAAGCTCATTGTTTCAATAGCTTTTATGTCAGATCAGAGTGAAATAAAATATTTACACTTGTATTTTAATTATAGAAGCACATGATTACAAATTGTATGGCAAACATAAAACCTTTCTTAAAAAGCTCATCTTATCATAAGTAAAACGAAACAAATAAAATATTTACACTAGTTCTTCAATAGTAGAAATCACTAATTGAGTTTAAATGAATGTTGTTCATTTTAATGTTTTTGTGTAATCTTTTGTCACTATATAACTTATTTCAAATAAAAAACTTTTATTTTTGATTTTATAGTTTAATACTTCCTTATTGTGACAATTTTTATTTTTGATTTTTTTCGGTAAATCGATTTCGACTTGCGTCTTCTTCAGTACCTTGTTAACTATTAAATATTCTTAAAAATTACTGTGCTTATATAGTGTTAGTATTTTATTTTTCTATGATCAGGTTGTATATTTTGTTGGTCTTTGTGTTTATTTTGTCATTCATAAGTTTGTCGTTGTCTTTGTTTTTATATATTTCAAGTTCTTCTAATCTATTTAGCATCTGTCCTTTCCTAGTTTTATGTAAAATTTTTAAGTTTGTTTTGTAATCTGTATAGTTGTGTTTTTCCTGTTTTATGTGTTGGGCGTAATTTGATTTTGGTTCGGTCTTTTGTATGTCAGTGATGTGCTCTTTGAATCGGGTTGTAAATGATCTACCTGTTTGTCCTATGTAAACACCATCATCCAATAGAATACAATGAAATAATAAACACAGTGAATACAAAAGTTAAAAAAGTAATAAATAAAAAAACATACACAATAAACAAAAAGTTAAAAAGTTTAAAACTAACACAATCAGCACAACAAAGTAACAACATTGACACTCCTACAACAACACATTTGTTCAACACCAGAGTTGAAAATTTCACTGAGATAGAATTCAATAACAAAGAAAAACAACTATTAGATAAAGGATTAAAACACAACATTCAACCAACAAACAACAAGAAAAACTTCAATAAACATCTATTAAACATCGAAAATGCAATAATAAAAACAAAACCACAAGATCAACAAGAAATAAGAACAACAATCATAGCAGATCTCAAAAAAACAAAACAAAAAATGCATACAAAAACCCAATCACCAGACTCAAAAACTATCAACAACATAGAGAAAAAACTACAACAAGGAAACGCCATAATCACAAAAGCAGATAAAGGCAACACAATAGTCATTATGAAAACAGAAGAATATCATGATAGAATCAATGAATACATAAAAAACAACGAAATAATGAAATTAAAATCGGATCCAACCTTGGAATACAACATCAAAATTAAACATGTAATCAACGCATCAATCAACATATTAAACGATAAAACTATAAGATACAGCAAAGCTATAAAACCAGATGCACCCAGTATAACAGGATTACCCAAAATACATAAACCAGATACACCAATAAGACCATTGATAAATTTCACCACGGCTCCAGCATACAAAATAGCAAAACACATCAACAAATTGCTGAAACAACACATTAAAGTAGAAAATAATTACTCATTAATAAATAACATAGAATTAATAGATAAGATAAAATTAGTCAATATTCCACACAACGCAAAAATGACATCATTCGACATAACCAACATGTATACGAACATACCAATAAACGAAACAATAGAAATAACAAGAAACTTACTAGAGAAAAACGGACTTAGAACAATAGACATAAAGGAAATAATAGATTTAATAACAGAAATTACAAAACAAAATTACTTCGAACATAATAACGAATTTTACAAACAAACAAAAGGATTACCAATGGGAAGCCCACTTTCAGGAACATTAGCAGAAATTTATTTAAACAATTTTGAAAACAGTCATATAATGAACGAAACAAACCCATACAAAAAAGACATAGTATATTGGTACAGATACGTAGACGACATAATTTTATTATTCAAAGGCACAAACAGACAGCTAGAAAAACTACACCAATACATAAACAGTAGACATCCCAACATAAGATTCACAATAGAAACAGAAACCGACAACAAAATTAACTTTCTAGACTTAACTATCACAAACAAAAATTCAAAACACAACTTTAAAATATACAGAAAACCAACACAAACTAACCATACAATACATAATGACTCACACCATCCACACGAACACAAATTATCAGCATACAACCACATGATCAACAGACTAAATAGAGTACCAATGACAAAAGAAGACTACGAAATAGAATTAAACACCATAAAATACATAGCAAACAGAAACGGATACAAGACAACATTAATAGATAAAATAAACAATAAACAAAGAACAAAAATACATCAACAAACAATGACGACATTAATACCTGAAGACAACAACCTAAATGAAAAATACATAAGCGTAGAATACAACAAAAGTACTAGCAGATTAATACGAAAAACACTTAATAGATTTGGATACAAAACAGCATACAAAAACAACAACAAACTGGGACAAAAACTGAAAAATAGAAACAAAAATCGACAAATAGACACAGGAGTATACAAATTAACATGTGACAATTGCACCAAATTTTACATAGGACAAACAGGTAGATCATTTACAACCCGATTCAAAGAGCACATCACTGACATACAAAAGACCGAACCAAAATCAAATTACGCCCAACACATAAAACAGGAAAAACACAACTATACAGATTACAAAACAAACTTAAAAATTTTACATAAAACTAGGAAAGGACAGATGCTAAATAGATTAGAAGAACTTGAAATATATAAAAACAAAGACAACGACAAACTTATGAATGACAAAATAAACACAAAGACCAACAAAGTATACAACCTGATCATAGAAAAATAAAATACTAACACTATATAAGCACAGTAATTTTTAAGAATATTTAATAGTTAACAAGGTACTGAAGAAGACGCAAGTCGAAATCGATTTACCGAAAAAAATCAAAAATAAAAATTGTCACAATAAGGAAGTATTAAACTATAAAATCAAAAATAAAAGTTTTTTATTTGAAATAAGTAGAAATCAGATGAATAAAATTATTAAAACCTTAATTTCTAATCGGAAGGACAATTGAAAGTTTTTCCACAAAAAAAAGCTCGTTTTTCATAAAATGAGATTTTTGTCACATTGGAATCAAATAAAATATTTACAATAAATATTCGCTAATTAAAGTCGCAGTTAGTTAAAAATCAAAAATTTAATTTCCAATTGGTAGGACCAGTGGTGAATTTTTTTTATCAAAGAGCTATTAATAAAATAACTGTATTGTTAGATCGGGATCAATTAAAATATTTACACTTGTCCTTTAAAAGGAGCAGATAGTTTACAATTATCAAAAAGGTAATTTCTAATTGTAAAAGTTATTTGCCAAATTCTCATCTTTTCATAATAGAACTTTTATGTCAGATCAGAATCAATTAAAATGCTTTATTCTACTCTATTCAATTATCTTTGATCTACACATTATGTCGGAAAGTTATGACCGATACAGATCCGAAGATTGAACCGCGCTCATTATGTTGATATTTAAGAACACCCGCCACCTCCGTTTGCATAAAAATCCCTATTGAATGATGAATTATACATAGTCAAGAACGTCGAGTTTAACTGTATAATTGTTGAAACTGTAGAAAAATGTAGTAGATTTTATAGCATAAATATTCGAATAAGGTGGGTTTATTACCTTGAATTTATGCCTCGTAGCAAAAAGAATAAACTATAGAAATGAAAAATTAATCTCCGTATATGCGCTAATTTTTTGAAAGTGCTAGAATTAGTGCTAAAAACATTTATATAGTGCCAAATTGCACTTGGGTTGCAAAACTGATTTTTTTGGTGCTAAAATCAATTGGATAGTGCTAAATCTGGCACTGTAAGTCCTAAATTGGCAACATTGTATTTAATAATCTGATTTATCTGCCAGGGTAACTCCAACACCAACTTAATACAATCAAAATTACTAAACTCGTAAAATTTTGAGTTGTTGAACAAGTTTAGATCAAGGCAGAGAGGACACAACTGATCTAAATTTATAAAGACCTAAAGTTGAATACCTGAATTCATATAGGATTGAAAGCAGGACAACTGCTCGCGAAGTGAAGGCAGTCATTATCTTCCTCAAGGCAGTCCTTGCAAATAACACCTTAAAACGGCCATGTCCCGTAAGGATCGCTACCAAGATTCTTAACTGGTTCTTTTTTAAAGATAAAGACTACGTTGACCTCAAATTGGACTCCTTATATAGTAAAGTTCTTCGCCTTACGACAACTAAAAATCTCAAGCCACAGAGACCTTAGGTCTTTCAAGGCGTAGTCCTTTATAACTTTTTTCCCGTAGTTGAAAGAAACAGGACCCGCTGGTTCAGGACCAACTATAGTCAATTGGGAGCCAGCTTTGGCTAAACAATCCGCGATCTCAATGCCTACGATGTCACAATGAGCTGGTACCCACCTGGTCGTAACTTTATTATTAGAACAAAGAAGGTTCATGAAATGTTTGCATTCCTTGACGAGTTTAGAAACAGTCAAGGGATTTCTTAAAGAGTTAAGTACAGCTTTACTATCTGTACACAATAGAATACTTTTGTTTTTAACAACAAAATTTTCTAACCTCAATAACACTATGTGTCAGCGCTACTAGTTCCGCCTGAAAAACAGTGCAATGCGTACCAAGAGTTCAACAAGATTTTGTAGACAATTAAGCTTGGCTACAGAAGCTTTCAGGTCAACCACTGGCCACCACACAATAGAAGCGTACGATAGTAGCGGTAGGACCAATGATTTATAAATGAAATTAAGCATCTTAGGGCTTAAACCCCAGGATTTGCCAAAAGCTCTTTTACATTGCATAAATATGGCCGTTGCTTTTTGAAGCTTGTAATCCAGATGATTCTTCCAGGAAAGTTTACTATCCAGGACAACACCTGCAAGGTGCTTGACGTGGTCATATTTAGTGATCGTGCTCCCAAAAAGGGAGGGAACAGATAGTTCAAGAGTATACCTCCTCCTTGTACAAACAATTAAATCAGTTTTAAAAGGGTTGACGTGAAGACCCTTTTCAACACACCATGCCTCCATAGTTAAGGCATGCTGAGTTAGGTCGGATAAGACATTGAGATGTTTGCCTGGGACTGCAATGTAGCCAGATTGCTGCAGCTTTACAAGTAACTCGTCGATGACCAAAAGCCACAGCAGAGGTGAGAGCACATCTCCCTGAGGACAGCCTTTGGTAACCCTAAAAGAATCTAACACCCCATCCATCTCTGCCTCCACAGTGCGAGACTTGAGCATGGATTCAATCCATAAGATGAAGGTGCGATTAATACCAAAATTGGTACAGCCAGTAGTGATCGTAGCAAACGAAGTGCTCTCGAAAGCTCCCGCAATATCCAGGAAAGTACCCACAAGAAACTCCTTATTATTAAGAGATTTTTCAATCCTGATTACAAGTTCATGTAGGGCGGTTTCACGGGGCTTACCGACTATGTTGCATGTAACTGAGTGGGGAGGTGATTAGAAAATGATCTCTAATAAATCTATCGACAATTCTTTCCAGAGCTTTAGGGGCTTTCAGGATAAAAGCAACTCTACTTCTTCTACAAGAATTTTGAACAGTGATAAAAGCAATACACACTTGAAAAATCAACACGTGATCTGCAGGAAGTGCAAGACTTCAGATAAATCAATTTGAGGGGGAAATCAAATCGAAATTGAATCAAATTAATTGAAACAATAACCTGTTAAAAGAAGAAATATTAAAGAAATCAATATACAAACGTTGATTGATTCACTTTGATAAAGTTGGTAAGCAATTTGATATTAAAATTTTTTAATTGCTTTGGTGGTTATAGTTAAAGGGATTGAGAGTTGCGAGGACACCAACGATATACATGCTCTTGCTGCTAAAGGCTTCCACGCCATATCAATATCTAATATAATAAATAGAGATAAAGTATACATACCTTAGTCTATGTTTCGCCTCCTTCCACAACGATAAAATAGCTAAAGGAAGGTATTTGAAGTATAATTAAATCATGTTTGCGTTATTTGTGGTGAACTCCATAACATAAAAATGTATAGCAACTGCGGTGGAAATCACACGTCATACTATAGAGAGTATCTCATCTATCTAGAATTGAAACAAAGGATCAGTCCTTGACAGCGAGGTGAGCCACGAACATTAAAATTAAATTACACTCATCAGCTAAAATAGTAGTGTAACAGAAGAAAGATTTGGTATTAATGTGCGTCCTGGAGTTTCATATCCAAGTATTCTTAAAGATGGCGAAATATCTCAACAGCATTCAACAAGCTTACTGATATGATGCACAGCTTTATGGTAATGATGGAGAGAACTAATGATGCAAGATATGACAACATTGATGCAGTTAGTCACTAAAAATAACAAATGGCTATCCTCAAAATAGCTATAATAGCTCACTTCACCAAGAAGAACAATTTTAAAATTAACAGATACTCAAATTATGATACTAAGCATCCAGCTGGCAAAGCATATAGTGGGTACTGCTGTATTGATTAAAAGAAGATTAAAACACTTACAACTTACGAAATATCACAAAAACCTTATTATTCAAGTAACGAATATTTGCCTGGAAAGTATGGTCCGGCCACTTTGTTATATCACCCTCCAAACCGCACAATAAAAAAGCAATGACAAAAGTTTCTAGCAGGAAAGAGGAAAAAATTTCTTATTGAGGAAAAGTCGTTCGATTATTTCTGTGTTACTAACGTATGGAAACTGGGTGTCCCAAATCTTGCAGTAAAAAAGGATACGCCCAGTTTCGGTATTTCAGAAAATGTTAATAAACTTCCAAATAATATCCAGAAACTAATCTAAGAAAAGCGAAAAATTCGGCGACCATGGCAACAACAAAAGTCACCATTTCTAAAATTAAACTGAATCGAACAATTATAAGCCTGCGATAGCCCAAAGGAAGATGAAAACCAATGTCTCCAGATTTATTAAACTGAGTTCTCGGCAACAGAGAGAGAGAGCAGATTACTCATTGTGGAAAATCATAAGAAATTTAAAAAGAGTATAGGAAACTCGAATCTTAAGAAAGTGTTTTCACCACAATCATGAGGAAATTAACAACTACATGCTACCAGAACAATTGGCGAATGACTCGACCATCAAACTTATACAATTTAAATAAGCCCAAATAGCCCTCGCTTGGAAATTGCACAAGCTTTTGATAAAGTTTGTTACGTTGAACTAATTTACAAGATTAAAAAGCTACACCGAATAATTTTCATGCGGTCCTCAAAAACTATATCTACATCAAAAGGAATATTGGTTTAACATAATGCAGCAATTACTGGATTAAATGATGTTAGCGCAGGAGTCCCACACAATTATCATTGGACTATAAGGTGCTAGTATACAAAGCAATATTAATGTTCATATGAACATACGAATACGATATCCAACCATGGGGCTCCACCAGCGCATCAAATACAGCACTTCTGCAACCAACCCAAGCAAAAATATTTCACAGTATTACAAACGCTCCGTGGTATATTCGAAATACTAACATACATGCAGAACCATTAAAGAGATTATTAGAGAGTTCAGTTTCAAGTATTATTTGAAATTAGAGACACATCCCAATGAGTTGGCAAGCGGCATTCAAAGTAATCGAAATACTGACGACTGCGACGATCAGATCCACTAGATCTAATGAACAAAATGAATGGGAAAATTTAAAAAAAATTTTAATCGAAAATGGTTTGTACATTACAAATAAGTACATTTGTACAAATAAGTACATTTTTTAAATTAAATTTAGTGTCGTCTCAATTATTTGTATTTCAAAAAAAAAACGTACATTTTAACCCGAATTTTATAATCCGATAATATGTGCTTCGAAATATTTGTATTTCTAACATTCTTATTAGCAAGTTGGACAGTTTTGGTTGTAATTTTATTCCTCTCGACTGGTTGTGTTCCTACCTCTCCGAACGACGTTGTAAAATGCTTTAAATTCACCAATTGGCTCCTTTTCGCTAAAGATAGGAAGATTTTCGCCCGGGTCTCTATAGCACGACAGACTGCGCGTAAAGTTATACTGAAGGACTTAAACCGATTTTGCATTGGTCAATTAACAACAGATTGGCTCTATTCATGAGCAAATGCAACATTTCATCTTTTTATCATATCCACTCCCGTAAGACTACAACTTTAACATTACAGTCTAAGTGTATACACTGCAATGTTAAAGTTGTAGATGAGTGATTTTTTGTGTGCAATGGTTTCATGTGCAGTAAAGTCATTAGCTACACATGTGCCTCATCAAATGTGGAAAAGCTACTATCAACATTTCCGGATTACGTTGGTTCTGTCCTAAATGATTAGATCGCATGTATGACTTCAAAAGAATGATAAAATGTACTTTACATAGATTAGAGCGGGCTGGTTATAGTTAAAGGGCTGAAGAAACCATCAAAAATACAATTTTTATATGGCGTAAATAGATCCTATGGTGCACAATGATCGCCCCGTAACTCGATCACGAACAAAAGCAGCGGGAATTTCTCATTCACTTAATAATAAGCAGGAAATATCATCTAAGCCGTAACTTCACCAGACTGCAACTTTTATAACAGCCTAACTAATATGAACTCGCAGCGATCGACAGAATCGTTATCAACGAAACGGTGTATCATCTTGATGTAAATCCACAGGAATAATTGAGGAAACTGTACTTACCATTTCAATGCAACCTGCGGCTGTTTCCACCCGCAGAGCGAAAAATCTGATGACCAACTTAAAATTAAAAATTCAAGAACATCAGCCAAAAATATTCCATCTAATTCAAGTCATTTAGTATTGGGAATTAATAAAACTAACCAATCAGAAGTTATTGAACCCGTATTACGAGTACTTCAACCTATCCGTTGGGTCTTTGTCAGCCGCATTTAAATAATCAGGATGGACTACAAACCTCGACGAGAACTTGTAACCAACATGAAACAAATGTATCTACCGAATCCCGTAATCATAAAAAAACTGACCAATAGTATAAATAATCAGGATGGACTACAAACCTCGACGAGAACTTGTAACCAACATGAAACAAATGTATCTACCGAATCCCGTAATCATAAAAAAACTGACCAATAGTATATTGGTGCAATGTGGAGTACTGACTGATATCCAGAATCAACAGGAACATTCCTCTTCTTCCAAAAACAAACCTAGAAAAATGTTTCCAATTCTTAGGTGACATTCCTAACACATCGTTTAAACAAGCCGAACCTCAACTAATTACATGGATAAAAGCTAAATCATTACCGTATATGTCACTGTTGATTTCCGTAGCCGCATACGACAAATTAGACAGCTGCATGCTGAAAGCGTTTCTAAAGAAACAGAAATCTAACTATAGCGATAATTAATAATAAATATCAAACAAAATGCAGTCATCTCATTCACTTAGTTCGCGCAATCACATCTTAAATCACATTACTCAGCTAGCTCATTATCATCGCTTAAAGTTGTTGTATACGAAAATGTGAACCAGGTATATTTATAAGATCCTGTAGCTGGTCATCGTTGGGGGTACGATGGGGACACTGTGATAGTGTTTGATTCATAGATAAAAACTATTTCAAAACAACCAAAAGATACATGTTTTGTTCTAATGCTACAGAAGTAATGCTGCACCAAACAATTTTTGAAAGAATTGATAAACTTACTATATCTCTGGATAAACGTAAACCGGATACCATGTCAATTCAAGGAGTTCCAGGATGTGGTAAATCAACGTGGATTCTAAATTCACACCGAATTGGGAAAGATCTGGCCCACAGTGCTACGAAACATGGCATTAAAGATATAAAAAGTAAAGTGGAGTCTAACTTCAAGGGTACAGTAAGGGTAAGGGTACAGTGTTAAATTTAAATGATATCAAAACGAATTATCGGACGATTTCATCAGACCTTTTAAATGGCTCTAAAAAATATGACACCGTTTACATATATGAGTACATGTGGGACTACTAGGGCTAGTAGCGCTGATAAGTGACTGTGTTGTAAGTTGTTTATCCTGGAAGACTAAAACCTAAAAATTATAATACAACCAATAGATGTCCGGCTGATGTTGTGCATGCGTTACAACATATATAACAAGATTTCTGTACTATCAATACCACCACAAACTCTGTTAGTTTTCATAAAAGTATGTATCAATTCGGACACGTTGTAAACTGAAGTTACCAGATTCAAGTGGATTATTGACTATCCATGAGGCACAAGGTCCAACTTCAACAAACGTAAACTGTGTGCGGTTACTTGATACAAAATTGTAACTTTTTGAGAGCATATACCTTAATGCATTAGTGGCATTAACACGACATACACGGAAATTTTGTTACTTTGCACCAGTGGAAGGCGACCAACTGTACACATTTGAATGAGTTGAGCCATTCATGCTAAGATACAGAATCTTCAGCGAACATCTACTATCGTAGAAATTAACAACTTGGCCAAATCAACTGACTCCATTTTAATAACGTGTGGTTTTAATTTACCATTAATTAGTTAGACATTTGATGTACAAGTATTGGAAATTCTTCCCCTTAATGTGAAATGGGATAGTGTCTTTTCATCGATACCATGTTCGATACAAATATGAGCCAAATGTGCGTTATTGTAAATGGTCGAGATAGAATTTTAGATCTGATTATCATCATTCAGTATCAACGATATCCACCATAAATCTATCGAAATAATTATGAAGAGCGAGATCTTGATAAAAAGTCACCAGAACCAAACAACTTACTACAACTATACAGACACAGCAAACTCGACTCTCTATTTTGAAGCTTCAACTGGAATCTGGATGTTAATGTAGACAAATTTTATACAATTAATTTGAAAGGTATACAATAATTTGTCCCTACTGGACTGTATCTAAACCTAACCGGTATCACCCTTGGTACGATGAGAAACTAATTAACTTAAAGAATCAAAAGGACAAGGCCTGAAATATTATTCTGAGTCTAGTAAACATAAATACACAATCTGTAACCAGTTTCGAAAGATACTACCTGACAAAGTACAAGGATTACATCTCTTGTATTCAAGAAAATATAAAGCATGATCCAAAATACTTTTGGAGCTACTTTAAATCGAAACGTGAAATTAACGGTTACCCCGAAAATATGACATTCGAAGAACAAAAGCTTTATGATCCGCAGGTTTAATATGTTTACTAAATTCTTTCAATCAGTATACAAGCCGGAAGACATCGATAATAACATTCAAATTAGCGAGAACAGCAACAATGATTCCATACAAATACCCCAAATATAGATGGTTGCGGCCCGGATGGTATACTAGCTTCATTATTTAAAGACTACAAAAATTTGGCAATTCCTCTGTTCCTACTTTTCAATCAATCATGGACATTTGGAGAATTCTCCAAGAAGCGGAAAACATCGAGAGTGACGCCGATATTCAAAACTGGAACGCGGGATGATATTTCATGTTATAGAGGTATAACGCATCAATCCCAAAGTTATTTGTACTGGTAGTTTGCAACTTATTCCGGACCGTGGTACCTCAATACATATCACTATTTCTCCCTGTGGTCGGGAGGCACTAACATGCGTCGTAAATCTAAATTGCACGAACATGTTTCCCAAGGATACCACCACAGTATCCTTTGCTTGTCGTAGGAGGCGACTAAACGGTTGGATCGCTGGGTTGACGACCCGCATCCGTAAAAAAATCAAGTGTTTATAAAGTCAACAAAAAGAAAAATGGATACCGCCAAAACAACACCGGACCCCCGCTCAAGTACCCGGACACGTGGAACGTGCAGTCACTTAGAAAATCAGGAGCGTTGGAGGACCTAATCACGTGCATGAAAGAGTATCGGTTGGAACTCGTTGCTCTTCAAGAAACTCGCTGGCCTAATAGTGGAGACCATGTGTCCGTTGCTATACGTTGCTCTACAGTGAAGATGACCTCGGAAATCTCGGAGCTGGATTTCTTCTTGGGCCACAGCTAAAGAACGCTGTTTTGGACTTCCAAGCAGTCAATAACCGATAGTGTAAGCTTCCCTTGCGCATGAAGTTAGCCAACGTGTCGATAATTTGTGTATATGCGCCCACACAAGTCAGCCAGCTCCAAAATAAAGACTCCTTTTACAATGACTTGGACGATCTGATGGGATCTATACCCGAACACGATGTTAGAATGGTAATTGGGGACTTTAATGCTAGAGCTGGTAGAAATCAGACCGACTTGTGTGAAAACATAGGTCCGTACTCCCGACACGAAACTGCGACCGATAATGGTGAGAGAATGATGTACTTTGCGGTTGCTCATGATCTTAGAGTAGCAAGCACATTTTTCCCTCACAAACACATACATCTAGAGACATGGACACATCCTCGCGGAACTTCCCGCAGTCAAATTGACTATGTGTTAGTTTCTAAACGACGGGCTCAGGTTGTGCAGGATGTGAGAACTTATCGGTCAGCAACTAAATACGTAGGCAACGATCATCATTTGGTCGCTGCAAAGCTACGATGGAAGTTTTCGTACAAGTCTGGGAACACAGCGAAATGCATGGTACGTTTCGACTGTGAAGGTCTGATAAATGAAGATGAAAAGAAACGATATTAGGATCTTGTCAGTAACAACTCTGCGTGAACTCTGTCTGGGAGGTACTGAAAACTTCGGTTGTCAGGGCTGCTCAACAGACTTTAGGTATAGTGAAAGTCACACCCAAGAATGATTGGATTGATGACGAGTGTCGAGCAACAAAATATAGCCCATAACGAAGTGCAACAGCGTCTCACATCGCGAGTAAAAACAAGGCTGCTCTTGCAAGAAGGGCAGCTAAGCAGATTTGTAGACGGAAGAAGCGAGAATGGTGGAAGGCCGAGGTTCTGAAAGTACAACAACCCAGCAATGAGCGCAGTTCGCGTAATTTCTTTAAATGAATTACTGGACTGCATCATACTTTCAGGCCTACGTCAACCGCCATTCGGGACCGGGATGGAAACCTCGCATGGAGTGGACACTTTACTGACCTGCTTGATGTCCATCATGAGTCACAGACTGTTGTTGAGCCACCTCTAATACAAACTGCGGAGATTTGCACTGAGGAGCCATCCCATGAGGAATTCACTAGAGCCATGCAGAGATTGAAACGAAACCGCTCACCTGGAGTGGACTGCATTAATTCGGAGCTCTTGATATTCGGAGGGGATACTTTGGGGAACTGTCTTTTCGACCTTATTCGATTAGTATGACAAACCGAAGTTATGCCTGACGAATGGAAAGTGGCAGCGATATGCCCCATCTTCAAGAAGGGAGACCGCCTGAAGTGTGAGAATTATCGCGGTATAGCTCTCCTTTGCATAGCATACAAGTTACTGTCATACATTATATTGGATAGATCACTCCTCTAGCGGAGGGCTTGGTTGGTGACTATCAAGGAGGATTTCGTCCGAATCGATCAGGTCTTTTCGCTGCGGATGATTCTATCTAAATATTATGAGACATCCATCCCCGTACATCAGGTGTTCCTGGATTTCCGGCACGCCTATGACTCGATCTATCGAGAGAGCTTGTGGTCTGCCCTGGAATACCTAGGAATGCCAACAAAATTGGTACGACTGTTTAGGATGATAGTGACGCAGTGTCAATGCTGTGTTAAAGTTAAGAACAGGCTATCGACAATTTTTGCTGTTAACTCGGGTGTTCGGCAGGGAGTTGCTCTGTCCCCGATTCTCTTTAATCTTATGTTGGAGTATATCTTTCGTAAAACTGAAACACCACAGCGCAACATCTTATATCGCCAGTCCAATTAGGTGCTTGCATATGCAGATGACATATGCGTGATTGGACTGAACAGCAACGGAGGGAAACAAATACTTGATCCGCTTGTAGAGTTTTCGGCTTCAGTTGGGCTTCAGATCAATGAGTCCAAAACGAAATACCTGATTTCTGGTTTTAGGGACAATGGCACACCAGATTTTATTAGTGGCCACCACACTTTTGAGGGAGTGAGGAGGTTTAAATATTTGGGTTCTCTTATCACTCACGATAACAGTGTGGATGAGGATATTAAAGTGCGGCTGGCAGCTGGCAGTCGTTCTTTGTATCCTCTAAGGCCACTGCTAAAATCTAAACACATATCAAGTGCCGTGAAGCTGTAGCTTTACAAAGCGTTGTGCAGGCCCGTTGTTATGTTTGGATGTGAAAATTGGGCGCTGACGGAGGAGTACGAGAGATGGCTCCTTACATTTAAAAGAAGAATCATGCGTGTGATTTACGACCCAAAACGCGAAAGCGATGGTACATACCGAGCTCTGTACAATTTCGAGATCAGAGATCTGATGAAGATCCCCGATATTATACATGAAGAAAGATCTCAGCGAGCACGCTGGCTCGGTCACGTTCTGCGTGTTGATCCTGAACGAATTGTGCAGCGATCTCTGAAACGAGAGCCACCATATTGTAGGCGCAGAGGTCGTTGCAGGCGACGATGGCTCCACGATGTAGAGAACGACTTGGCCTCTTCAGATTGTCTTAGACAGTATGAAGATCATGCTCAGGATCGAAACCGTTGGAGCCAGATTGTTGACTCAGTAAGGGGCCAGTAATGGCCTTTAAAACTGATTATTATTATTATCACTATTTCAACACGGTTTTATGCCAAAGAGGTTTACTACAACTAACCTTATGGAGTTCACCAGCAGCACGATTAAAGTAATTGAAAATCACAAGCAAGTAGATGTTATATACACAGACTTTGCCAATGCTTTTGACTCCATAAGCCATTGCAAAGCACAGAAAGCTTGTATAAATTTGGATTCTGTGGCCGTTTTATCGCCTGGTTTAAATCGTACCTAACCAACCGCGTTCAATATATTGAAATGGGAAACCAAAGATCTGTACCAATTTATGCCAACTCAGGTTCCCATATTGGACCATGGATTTTCATTATTTTCATCAACGAAATCATTGGAGTAATAATTCTTATTAAAAGGTCCTAATGTTTGCCGATGACCTAAAAATATACAAAACTGTGGAGAATATCAACGATACTTACAAACTCCAGGGAAATGTCGACAACCTAGCGATGTGGTGTAACTTCAACTAGCTCAACCTCAACATCAATAGTGCACGACCATGACTTTCCATCGAAAAAATAATCCTGTTATTCAACAGTACCAATTAAATGGTACCATTTTAAAAAAAAAAATCTGATATTAAAGACCTTTACTTTCGGGTTACTTTCGACAATGAGCCTATCAACAGGCGATGGCCAAAATTTTTTAATAAATCGACCATATATTCGATTTAACCTTAAGTAGAGATAGCTTTAAACGTAGGTTGAAGCAACATTTTGCTGCTTCATTTATAATTGGTTTCTATTCAGGTCATATTTGTAGACCTATACTACAATAAATAAATAAATAGATCTTTGCATCCGATGCTATACATATACCAGACATTTTAGTGACCCGTTAACTTTGACATCGCTATAGTTTCTCAACAACAAAAAAACAGAGATATATGTAAATCTAAAACTTTCAATATATAAGTTATGTAGTTTTAGAAATATTAAGTTCAGAATTATTTGAAAATCCGCCTCTGGATCCTTTTAATAACAGTATGATAAAATAATTCACATGATATGAATATCATGTGAAAGCTTTTAATTCAACAGTACAACTGCAATTATAACTCAACTTTAGTAATTGTTACTATATCGACACAATAATATTTTATACAACGCACGGAACGATCCATCACCAATTTATGTTATATTCTCATATACATATTATATGAATGAAGTATTTTTTGAAAAATCATATAAATTAATTGAATTGAACTTACTATACGCATACACGACTATATACCATACAAAAAAGCGCAACATTAAGGCACAACAAAGAAGTCACTGGCAAAAAAAAAAGACCGAGAATAACACAAAAATCTTGAAAAATGAGAATCAAAATTGAATTTCACATTTCGCAAAAAAATGTTATAGGCGGAATTCTTAAATAATATATTTCTTGCTTTTTATTGATTTTTACCTCTTTTTTATCAATTAATAATAATCTTTGAAAAACGAAAATAAACATTAAATAACCGAACATTAAAAACAATTAATTTCGAAATCGTTTTTTATACCAACGTAAAATGAAAATTCACAAATATGCGGATTGATAAATTTTTTGTAATTTTTCAATCGGCTCCCCACTTTGTATGGGCAAGCAGTTTTTAAGTTTAGGCCATATGAAGATTAAATTGTAAAGATAGAACTACATAGTTCAAAATACTAGTTATTGTAACGATAATCTATTTGTTGCTTTTATAATCGACCTTATGTATACAGAGAGATCACACGACCAACTCATGTAATCCGATCAAGTATACAAAGTCGTTTAAAACGCAACCAGCATTGTGATTTATTGCATTTATATGCAAACTTTAGTACTACAACAAGATAAACAACAACACAGCGCGACAACAAAAATCAAGAATTAATTTTATAGTTTAACTTGTTTTTGGTTTTTAATCAAGAAAACTAATTAAACGATTTGTACAAAAAAAATTTAAAATGCATGCATTTTAATTTTTTTCTTTTATATATTAAGTTGTAATAATTAATTCTTTAGTTTTTATTTTTAAGAAGACTAAACTCTCGACGTGTGTTTCTTGTGTATATAAAAAAAAAAAAATTATAAAATTATGTATATGGCTATAGCTTGTTTTGATTATAATTAAATTTTAAAAATTATACAGTAATTAATAATTTATACATATGTATACATGTATGTAAATAAACACATACATTTTCATTTTTATTTTTAATTAAAATTAAATGCTAGATAATATATTTTATTTGCAATTAATCGGTTTTATAAGAAATTCGATATTTCATTGCCCTATCATGTGCTGGTATGTATAGTATTGAAATTGTATTGCTCCAAGCAATATTGAACTGGTAATAAAGTAAAAAACTAAATTAAGGATTGGTATACTAATCTAATTAATTGAATTTATAACTGTTTTGATTTGTTGTTACTTTCCAATTAAGTATACGTACTATATAAGGGAAGTACTGTGCTGAAAATACAACGTTCAGTTTTTGATGGATCTGCGCACGTTTCTGGTTAAGTATATAGTGGACTACATCAAATATGTAGCTTAATTCTAATTCAACACTACGTTATGCATGTTTCATTTGGAACACACGTATTCAATTCAATCGTTTATTACAGAATAATATATAGTGGACTACATCAAATATGTAGCTTAATTCTAATTCAACACTACGTTATGCATGTTTCATTTGGAACACACGTATTCAATTCAATCGTTTATTACAGAATAATATTAACATTTCATGTTGACAATTAAGATGCACTCCGCTTTACTAATTGAAATCAAATAAATACTGGTGGTGTAGGGTTCAACAATCTACCTCTCGTGATTGGTTGTGATGATAATGCTGATCATACCATTTGTGGTAGTTCGAATACCAACAATAGAGGATCCTCACTGTTCAATTATATTTATTCCTCTGAGTTAGAGATTCTCAATGTTGGTTGTGAGCCAACTTTTATCAACTCGGACGGATGATATTCTTACCTCTGATCCTAGGTGCATCTCTTTTAATATGAAACATAAAAGGCTACCGGTTAAACCATATCGCAATAGGAAACTTACGAATTGGGCTTCATTCTCTTCTGAGCTGGTTTCACTACTAGATTTACCTAATCAGATTAGATCTATCACAGATCTCATTTTGCAGGCAACTGCACTAACATAAGCAATCTCGACTGCTTTTGAAAAGTCGTGATCTCTTATTTACAACCAGAAGATACGTAACAAACCCTTCTGGTGTTCCTAACTTAAAAAGTCAAGGAGTGGGCGTAAAATTAAAAATAAAGCCAAAAATACGAATCTCATTTCTGATTGGAATCGATTTTTGGTAGCTCAAATAGCCTATAAAAAAAGCCTAAGATCATCGCAGAGGGCTAATCGCAGCCCGTAGACTGATCACTACTGATGTTGTACGCTGGATTATTTTCCCATTTACACCGTTCATATAGAGTGGTCCTGACGGCGTTTTACCTTCTGAATTGCAACATGGTTTTCTACCCATCCGTACTCAACTGGTCTATCTGTTCCAGGAATGCATTGCTTTTAGTACTGTTCCACGATCCTGGAGCAGGATTTTTTTTTACCTTAAGCTGGCGAGTTGGATTATACTGACCCTAAAGCTTTTAGGCCCATTAGTCTGAACACTAATTTTCTTAAAGCTTTAGATAGGATCATCGACAGATCTATTAGGGATAACTATTTAACTACCTCCCCACTCAGTAACATGCAACATGGTTACGAGCAGCTAAGTCCTATGAAACTACTCTACATGAACTCGTAACTAGAATCGAAAGATCACTTAATTACAATGAGTTTCTTGTAGGTACCTTCCTGGACATTGCGGGAGCTTTTGATAGCCCCTCGTTTTCTTCGATCACGAGTGCTTGTACCAATTAATATTGATCAAACCATTGTTATGTAGATTAATCGACTCAATGCTGATGTCCCGTATAATTGAGACTGAGCTAGATGGCTCATCAATGTCTGTCAAAGTAGCCAAAGGCTGTCCGCAAGGAGGAGTACTCTCACCCTTGCTGTGGCTCATGGTTATCGATGAATTACTTGTTAAATTGCAGCGATCTGGATTCATCGTGCAAAACTATGCGGATGATCTCGTTTTGAAAGTTTCTGGGAAATACCTGAACGTCTTACCTCATCTACTGCATAACGCCCTAAATATAGTGGAAGTTTTGTGTCTTGAAAAGGGGTTGCACGTCAATCCCTCAAAAACTGATCTGGTTGTGTTTTCCAGACGTAGAGACAGTGCTAATATATATGTTCCCACTCTATTTGGTAGAGCAATTACAAGGACTGAGCACGTCAAACACCTAGCCGTTATTCTAGATAATAAACTCCCCTGGAAACTTCACCTTGAATATAAGCTACAAAAGGCCATTGCCATGTTTTGGTAATGCAGAGGAGTCTTTGGAAATTTCTGGGGTCTGAACCCCAAAATGATGTTATTCATCTACAAATCACTGGTTTTACCATTACTGTCGTATGCAGCAGTTGTATGGTGGCCAGTTGTTAATCTGACGGGTTCTGTAGCAAGGCTGGAAGGACTGGAGATAACAGCCTGTAGGGCTATTACCGGAGCTATGTCGTCTACTCCCCTTCTTGCTATGGAATCTATTCTTTGCTTGCCCGAAATGCAGTCTTACATTATTGGTATGGCGTGCTCTGCCTCGTTTCGACTGAGGTGCATTGGGGCATGGAATGCCTTCGGGACTTGTACGGGGCATAGACAGCTTCTTAATAAGTTTAAATCACATATTCCAGAGGTTGAAATGGTGAATGACAGGCTATTGCCCGAATGTAACTTCATCAAATCATTCTCCGTCGTTTTCCCCTCGAGAGAACTGTGGCTCTCTCAGGATTTCTATAGGCAGTTGTCCGAGTCGATAGTTTTTTTTTTGCGGATGACTCTCGCTCAGAAATCAGTGCAGGGTTTGGTTTCTTTTGTCCAAAGTATGGGCTCAGATTTTCGTGTCATTGTGTTCACGTAACAGTTTTAGTAAAAAAGATCGTATTCACAGAAAAGTTTTTAAAAAAATTAAGCTTTCATTATTAGATAAATGTTGATTATGTAAAGCTTTTTTAACTATAGTATGTATCTGATTTTTTTTTTTAAATTATTAAATAAAGTTCAATTTCACAAGTATATTGGAAATTATTTGTCTTTCATATCTGACCGTAACATATTTCATCTAATTAAACTCAAATAAACTCTTTCCATTATGATTATAATTTTTGTTTCATTTAACCATCATCTTGATTAAGTTTAAGTTCTAATCAAAACTTTGTAATACAATTGAAAACTGTTTAAAACGAAAAACACAGGTTTAGTCCTAAAATAATTGGACGTTTTTTTCTAAATCACTTTACTGGAACTTTTAAACGGGAAATTATTTTATACCTTTTATTGTAAGATTGAACAGAATTCAATATTCTTACTTTAACAACTTTTAAGCTTTTATACCAAAAAAAAAGCTTTCGTTGTTTGTGCCGATTATAAAAAAAGTTGTCACAGAAAGTTATATTTTAAATGAAATAAGTTCGAAATCTGAATCACAATCGAATTAAAAATATTACGTTTTACTTATTCAGCTGAAACTATATCGGAAACATTTTAAAATTCAAAAACAGTCGATATTTTCATCTTTATAAAGGACTATACTTACATTAATAACAAGCTTTCTAGTAACGATAAAAAACATTAAACCAAATCTTCCATAATTCCGAACTTTAAAACCAACGAAAGTTTTTTAATATTACCAGTAAACCACTTCCCGAAAAACCTTTTGTACACTTTTTAAACCAACGGCAGCTTTTTATAAGAGAGAAACTAAACTAATACACAACCACAAACTGATTGATTTAGGTAATCACTGACGTGCCGCATACTTATTTGAAGTCAAGTGACATGCGATTAAACAAACTTTGCAATCATTAAAAATCATTGATGTCATAACATGACATTTCTTTGTTCAGCTTATCACTCACACAAGAACTTGTAATTTTTTTACGCTTTGTAGAAAGCAATAAAAAAACAGGCATGTAACATGACATCTATTGAGTAATAGACATACTATTAAATTAGCAAAACAATGGCAGCACGGGCATAAACCTCTTTATAAGCTTTAAACAAGTTTTCTAATAACGATACAAAAATGTAACCCAAATATTTAATAATTGGAGTCGGAGTAGAACAAAGGAAAATTCAAAACAAAATCAAAAAGGAAAAAATCACAAAAAAAACGACAAGGGGTGAAGTACAAACAAACATAAACCTAAGATTATTAACGTTTCTGATAATGAGGAATCCTCATGACAATGATGTTTTCGTGGAATGACACCTTTTTCTGGGGTCCATAAATGATTCTAGTAAACGTGAGACCTGCTTCGTGTGTTCAATGAAGAAAGCTCAATCCGCATGTAGCGGTCTCACTCTGGCATAGGCAAACGCAAAACCAACTATCTTAGACAGTCTGGAGAAGGCAAGTAATCTTAAGTAAACATGATAGAGTATAGCAGCATTATTCAACAAATACGGCGGTGGTCCAGTAAGCAAAGTGATTGATTGATTGAAGGTCGATACTTGGACCATGGTTCAAGTCCAGGAAATGGAAACATTTTTTTAATTTAATAGCAAATGGGTTTTACCTTCTTTGAATTCTTCTCGCCTGTTACATCAAAACAAAAAAATGTTGAATTTTATGAAAACTATTCAATTTTTTTTTGTTTTGATGTAACAGGCGAGAAGAATTCAAAGAAGGTAAAACCCATTTGCAAATAAATTTAAAAAAAAAGTGACTCTAGCGAGGCTTGAACCATGATTCCAACAAACGAATGTCCATGACTCTGCTTACTTGACCATGGCCTTACACACTATTGTTGTCCCAATATTTTATACTTTTCAGTTGTATAGGAAAAATAGAAAAATTTTATTTTGACATTCTTCACGTCACGTACACTTAGTTGGAATAATCCCTTATCAATACAAAGTTTAGTAAAAACACAAACCTTAAACATTCATTGTTTCCAATACAGGGATAACAGTGAACACTTTACTGGCTCCCTCAAATGAACTGGCAAGTTGATCGTCCAACCATAACGTGGAAGACCAACAGTCGAAGAGAAACAAAGAACTCCTGATTTGCCAATTTCGCCACTTGTTCAACTAAAAAAATTTAAACAATCCAACATTTTTAATTAAAAGCATTCTCTAAACTTCCCAAGCCATCCATTCTCGAGCAAAGAATATCCCGATCAAATACATACAAGATGTAGATTAATTGCATTTTTTAACCGATCTCTGTAAATATTGAACTAATACTTGAATATTTGAACAATAATGGGAATTCAAATATTCAACCTGACATTGACTAATTATCCCAAATTGGCATCGTTGATGATATGTATTGATATTTTACAAACTAGGGCGGAACCAATAATTTTTGTTTTACTATACTTTTTGGGTTTGCACTATTTTCCCAAACCTGGTTTGAATTAAAACAATTTTTTAAATTAAATTATCAAACAACTTTAATTCAATTCAATCTTAAACCGCTCTCCTTATACTCGATGATTTCGACACATTTCAACGTACTGCTGAATCGCATTCACCTGATTATGATACTGTTGTGTCCAAAACACCATTCGATAATCCTCCCGATTTGGTAACTCATTTAATTTACGATAAAATATTCCACCACCCTCATCATCATCACCGTACTGATCCTCGTTATTATGCAGTAACTCTCCCTCGTCATCGGACGACGACATTGAATTTGACATGTTATCAATTTTCTCAGATATTGATCGACTAGATGATGAACCAAAATTACTTTTATCAGAATCACTGTCATCAGGTTCATCAAAATTATTCTCGGTACGATCATTTGTAACCATTGAATCGGATTTTTCTTCTTCATCATCATCATCTTCATTGTCAGTGTCTCGCATTTTTTTGTATTCACTCAAAAGATTTTCGTAATCGATTGGTATAGTGTTGAGAGTTGGTGGTAATGCCAGCGGTGACGATGCTGAATCATCACAATTTTTAATATTTTTGATTGAGTTTGATTGGTTATACTCATCAAATATTGATCGCATATCAGATACGACCGTCTTTTTGTGCGGATCATCGATCATACGTTTTGTAATTTCTAACAAATTTAAATTTTCCGTCAATTTTTTTGTTATCTCATCATGAGTGTCATCACCGCCTTTTACACGTTCGACCGAATCAGCATCGTCTACAATGCCAAATATTTCACCGAATTTCTCTTTCTCTCCATTCAGATCATTAAAATCCCATAAATCTGGAATATTATCAGAATTTGGAAATTTGAGTATCGACATTTTTAAGCCACCGATCGTACCGAGAAGCTTTTGAAATTTCACCATTTCGAATTCTTTTTTGATAAAAGTGATCGCAATACCGTACGAACCATAACGCCCCGCTCGCCCAATACGATGCAAATATGTTGGGCCTGAATGTGGAATATCCAAGTTGATCACTAAATTTATATTTTCCACATCGATTCCGCGTGACATTAAGTCGGTGGTGATCAAAATACGAAATTTAAATTCTTTCAGCTTTTGCAATATGTTTAGACGGGTCTTTTGATCGTGTGCACCACTTATCACTTCGGTCGGCCAATCATCATTGTTTAGTAGATTGCAGTAGCTTTCGGCCCGTGATTGTGAATTACTGAATATCAAGCACTGCTTAAATGTTATCGAACGAAATATTTTCTTCATCTCGCCGATTTTTGTTTGCATCTCCTTGAGCTGATTAGCTTCATCGGGTATTTCACAACCAAACTGCTTGATCCCTAGCAAAATTGGAATTTCTCGCTTTGGTGTAACATTCGTCGGATTTTTCATGTAACTCGATAATATGGACTTTAATTGGTCATCGATTGTGGCACTAGTTGCGATCATTTGGCGTCGATTATGAAGTGATTTAACGATCTTATTGATATCGGCAAGGTACGATGTTTCGATTAGTTTATCCGCTTCGTCGAACACCAATATTTTAATCGTTTCAGTTTTCAGTACTTGTGTTTGGATTAGCTGCAATATTCGGCCTGGTGTACCAACAATGCATCTACAATTTTGAACTTTTTTTCGATCATCGTTTATGTTTAAACCGCCAATGAAATTGTCGACTTTAAAATCTGTGTGGAATGGTTTAAGTATATGGTTAGAATGGATTTAAAATACGCACTACTTCCTAAAACGTACCAGAGATGGCAGACGCGATGTTTCGCAGTACACCAACAATTTGCACTGCAATTTCTCTTGTTGGCGTTAAAATTAACGATTGTGGCGAATTTATTTCACTTGCAAATGATTCTAAGAGGATTACAGAAAACACAAGCGTTTTTCCTGTGCCAGATTTAGCCTGAACAATTAAATCTGTCAAAAAATAAACCGGTTGAATAAAAGCATTATATCTACTATATTTAATTTATATTACCTAAACCACTTCGTCCTAGTGGAATAGCCCTTAGTTGTATCGGACTAGGCGTTTTAAATCCACTACTGTGTAATCCTTCAAGTATTTTTTCCGGGATTAGCATGTCGGCGAAATTCAAGTTCTCGTCGATTCTAATATCTTCCGTGCGCTTATTTTCTTCATCTTCAATGTTGTGCGCTATGGTATGTGACATGTTCAAACGATACTTAAGTACTTTTATTTTAAATTACGATTATTACAATTATTTTATCACAAAATATTTACGAGGAACGTTCAACTTAGTATGAATGTTATTGAGGTTATATGTTTGTTTATTACGATTTGTAAAGTCGCATTTTTGACAGATTGGAGTAGGATTACAGTACAAATTTTCTTTGAGGAAATCATTACAAATGTTAATAAATCAAATCAAAGACACAAACCAAAAATTACTCCGTAATTTAACTAATTAATCAGAATATTTGATTATTTAACTTTTGATTTAAAGAACATCGTTGATTAATAAATAAATGTTAAAATTGGTTTTTTATTATATATTTTAAGTTTATTTATTATTATAAAGAGCCTATATTTTAGAACAACAGAAAAAACAATAATATTGTGAACCTCATAAATGTTAAACGGTAGTTTTAGCCAAGAAATTAACCAAAATGTTTTATAAATTAGTACGTAAAACCGGGTGATAGGTGGTGCTACTCACAGTTAAGTTAAGATTTAAATCAGATTAACCGGTTTGCGGTTCAAATTTAAATTTAAAATATACATAATTAAATAAAGTTTAAATCAGTACATTCGGTCCGTTAGCCTACCCAATCGTCATAAGACGTATGATTTAATATTGTACATTAGTTACCCAAATCACAATAAATTGTACAGTTATAATGAAAGTAACAGACAATTTTTATTTGAATTTTGCCTATATGTGTAGTTGCTGTAGCAACGATGTATTGTAATAACGGTCTAACGGATCTGTTGGAAATGATTCATTTGTTGAACAAAAACAAAGGAATAATTTAGTATTAAACACGACGTGCACAAAAGAAGTTCACGTCAATATTTTAAAAGTTTTAGCAGGTGACGTTAATTTATAGAATTACCTATAAAATGATTAAGAAAAGTAACCTTAGGGATATCGCGTACTGCCTGTGTGGCTAAAATTTATGAATAAACATAGTGTTTGAATGTTCCATTTAACGGAAATCGCTTCTTTGTGGTAAGTATATTGAACCAAATAGAAATGAAATTTGAATAATAAACAGGAAAAATTCCTAAATGAGAAGAAGTTTGGAGTTTCCGGTTAGAACTAACTCTTCGAATCATCAACGTTGCTAAAATACTATAAATGTTGCTTTAGGAATTGCTTCCTGGTTGGTAACGTCTTCCTCTTTAAATGTAGTAATTAATGGACTCCATTATAAATGTAAGCTTGTGGTTGCGATGATCATCCGAAACTTGTTTTATTTCACACATGGATTTCTGAGTCATCGTATTTGTAAGATCGTGATAAATATGTGAGGCCAGTGTCTAATGGCTTTCTATCTGCAGTGGTTATTTTATTAATTACAACCTGAGTTCTATACGGAAAAGAAGTAAAAATTAAAATTTTCAATTTTCCCTATACAAATGGACAGTATAAAAAATGGGTATAGCGTATGCGACGGTGGGCATAAGTGAGCAAAGTGATTGGATTTCAGTTCGCGTAACTGGAGTTCAAGTCTCGGTTAGGGTTTAAAACTTTTTTAAATTAATTTTCTTTTTCAAATTGGTACAGCTCAGCTTCAGCTAAATTTTTTTTCTCTATTCATATAGCAAGTATAAAAGATGGGTATAGCAATTAACCAAAAATACGGCGGTGGTCAATCGAGTAGAGTCATTGGTGTTTGGTTTCGACGATCCTTAGTTCAAGTCTCGGCTAAAGTTTAAAACTATTTAAATTTACAACAACATGTGCGTCGGTGGTCAAGTAAGCAGAGTCATTGGAGTTTGTTTTGTGGATCTGAGTTCAAGCCTCGCTGGATTCGATTTTTTTTAAATTTAATGTCAAATCAAATTGGTTTACTTCATTGAATTCTTCTCGCCTGTTACATCAAAACAAAAAAATGTTGATATGTTTAAAAAAATGTTAATTTTCATAAAAATCAACTTTTTTTTGTTTTGATGTAACAAGCGAGAAGAATTGAATGAAGCTTCCAATACAAATTGTTATACTTTAACCTAATCACAAAGTGTTATACATATATAATAGGTTTGTTTCTGCGATATATTATTTTAAATAGCCTTATCATCAGGTTAAAGTATAACAATTTGTATTGGGTAATGGCTTCTTTGAATTCTTCTCGTCTGTTATTAAAGAAATTAAATTAAATAGTTTTCACCCTATAAATTCACAATTCTACTTACTTGACAACCGATGTATAAACTCATTACTATGTATATACTATACCATCTTGCCATTTTATAGAGTAAATAGAAAATTTAACCAGAAGCTGAGTTGTACCAATTTGAAAGAAGAAATTAAATTTAGAAAGTTTGGACTCTAGCCTTCGACAGGTTCGTCGAAACGACAGGCAATGACACGGCTCACTTGACCAACACCGTATAACCATCTTTTGTACTTTCCATTTGTATAGAAAAAACTTGAAAATTTTTATTTCGACTTCAGACAAAACATTATTATGGTAATTTCTGAAACACATTTTACGGATATGACCTGTCTTAGTTTTAAAGGATTTAGGATACGAAGCGCCACCAGCAGTGCGCTCTCTTATCTGTTTCAAAGATTTTTGTGTAATCAAAGGAATCGGGAGACATCATGTAATATAGAAGATATGTTAGGCTATTTCATCGGATCAATCATCAATACTACTAAGGCTAAGCACGCAAGTTCTCAAATCACCATTTTCTGTACACTTAACAAATAAACATACAAACTATGGGTCCAATCTAAACATATGTTAACAAGGGAATGTTCAATAGTCAGCCCATTGATAACGGGAGATGCAATTGAAGAAGCGGGTGCTACGCCCGATAACATTCACGTGAAGGAGCACAAGCCAGCTCAGAACAAACAACAGCTTTTAATGTTAAAGCGTTCTATTCGCAGACTATGGCAAATACAACGATCATCGACACTTAAATCGAATCGAAATAAACTATCTAAACTACTGTTCACCAGCATTTACAGATGTTGCTTAAGCTTTCGATAAAATATGGCTCGAAGGATTGGTACTCAAAATCAGACCACGATTATCGATGATTTTTTGTTCAATCATAAATTATTATCTGCTATAATGAAAATTTCTCGTAAAATAGAACAATTCATCATCCAAGTTACACGAAATTCACGCTGGCGTTCCACAAGGTAGTGTATTGGGACCAATATTATATTTGATATAATTGTCATATTTACCAACTTATAATTATGTAAAAGTATCAATATTTGCAGACAGTACAGCAATAATAGAATAATAGCTAACTATAAAAATCCAAGAATAACGTCAAGAAATCTGCAAAACCATTGCATGCAAATTGAAGAATTGTTATATAAATGGAGAATTAAGTTCAACGTGGGGAAATCGTAATATATTACATTCACATTTCGGAAACGAATCTGTCCACCAGTAAAGTTATAGATAATATCAATCTACCGCAACATCAAAATGTAAAATATCTGGGTCGACACTTACATAGATGAAGGTAGACGTGGAAGAAACACATTGAAACTATATGCCAACAAATTAAGCTAAGCTATTTAAAAATGAACTGGCTAATTGGAAAACATTCAAACTTAATCCTAAACAATAAGGTTTTGTTATTTAAAATGGTACATAAACGAAATGTAGTCAAAAATATTGCAGATTGGTGTGTACGGAATACGATCTACGAGCTACACACCGAAAGAGTAGCAGGTACGATAAAGCAATGTAAAAAAAAGTACCAGTCAAAATTACAACAACTTCCCAATGCTAAGAAGGCCCAGATATCGACGCCTACAAACTATTATCCGTTGGATTTAGCTATTTAATTAGACACTATTAACAATAATCCAATAGTGAATAATATTGTTACGAGCTAACATAGGTTAAGTCTTAACCAGTTGCTTAACCAGTCTTAATTAGTTGTAAGATTTCAAAACTTCTTGTGAGTTTCCTGAATAGGAAAGATTCAAGAATAAAGCCGATGGCATTGAAAAACTAAAAAATTCACGTACAAACCTCAGGTTATGATTAATTCAAAAAAAATCTGTATGCAGTTCCTGTCGACTAGAACGATCAATACTTATGTTTGGACAAGCTTTTCTCTAAAAATAAAAAGCTTTGTATCTTTAGGAATGTTTACAAATAAGTAAGAGTTAAATATTTTGTGTCAGCTCCGCTAAATAAAACATCCACATCCATGTGACGTCATTTAAGACATTTTTGAATTTTTTTTAAATTTAAAAACGGATGGATCCTACTGAGGTGGGCCCATGGTTCAAACCTAGAGGATCTATTCTAAATCGCAGGAACGCACTACAACCTTAGCAAATTAAAAAGGTTGAACCAAGAAATTGATAATATCTGATCTACTTTGAAAGGTTCCGGAAAGAACACTTGTGATCTAGCCCCGAAAAAGGCTGAATAACTGCAAAGCTAGTGTAAGCAGTCGTCTACTTTATCCATACAGACGTCACAAAGAGTATACCACTAGAATTCTGAGTTGGTTCTTTTAAAAGGATAACATATATTAAGTGAACCACAAGTTGGGTTTAATGATGAACTGTTTTGCCTTTCGACAGCTAAGAGTAAAACGCCACTTCAGCCCCAGGTCAAGAAGACTGGAGGAATGAGTACAATGAGCAGGTACACACATATGACCCTTACTCTAGTAAAAACAGGAGCAACACACAGCTTTAATATCCGTGTTGGTATTAATGTAATAATAATATTAATCAGTTTTTAAAGGCCATTACTGGCCTCTTACTGAGTCAACTAAATGGCTCCAACGGTTTCGATCCTGAGCCTGGTGTTCATACTATCTAAGACAAGTAGTTCTCTACATCGTGGATCCATCATCGCCTGCAACGATCTCTGCGCCTACCATATGGTGGCTCTCCTTTCAGAGATCGCTACACAATTCGTTCCGGATCAGCACGCAGAACGTGATTGAGAAATAGCCATCCGCCAAAATGACTATCGACTCAGAAAACTGTCTAAAGAAATTCTGAAACAGCCACAATTCTCTCAAGAGGAAAATAACAGAGAATAAATTGGTCAAGTAAATTCAGGCAACTGACTGTCATTCACCATATCAACCTCCGGAATGTACCTCAGTCGAAACGCAGCAGAACGCGCTGTGCCATGAAGGAATGATTTCAATTCGAGCAAGAATATAGAATAGGCTCCATAGCAAGAAGAGTAGAAGGTATAGCCTCAGTTCCCTAAGGGCTGTAATCTGCAGTCCATTTAGCCTTCCTACAGAAGACGTTAGTTTCACAACCGACCACCGTACAACTGATGAATAGGACATTAAAGGTAAAACCCGTGATTTGTAGATGAACGACATCATTTAGGAATTTTTTCGTTCAGGAGTCACCAAAATCTCTTATAATAAAGTTACATTTCTGGAACCGTTTGGTGAAAAATACGTGAAATTGCAAATTTTTGGAAGTCATGTTTTAATTTTGTGATTTTTATGTCTTGAATGTGTAGTACTAGATAAAAAAATTTTTTTATTGAACTGGATTTTTTGTTGTTGTTGTTGTTGTTGCTTAAGATACAGAGGGTGAAATATTTGTTAATTTGTTGAAAATGGTGATGCATTTATGCAAATATAAAAAAAAGTATTTATCCGAAAAATACGAAATATGGCTCGTTTTAAAGATAAAGAAATAAGGATTAATAAATTATTACAAAAATAGTACCGTTTTTAAGTTTCTCACTTTCAAAATGGCCGCCAAAATAGTTTTTCTCACTTTTCCGGAAAACTAATTTTTTTTTTAACTTTTTATTTTTGTATTTTATGCGCCATTCAATTCTATAAAACATATCAAAATTTTATTGTATGAATTATTTTTCATTTTCTTGCAAAACACGTTTTAATACCACGACCTACTGCATTTCTGCATATAAAAATCAAACTTTAAACTTTATTTAATTTTCAAACAATTTTTTTCTTGGTGTTTCTAATTTTTATTTTCACTCCAAAATCCCATTATCATGCAAAATACGACTAAATAATTCCATCCACTGTTCATATTCAGGCAAAATTAAATTTAAAACAAAAATTATTGGTAAAAAATATTTTATTATAAATTAAATTACTAATTTAAATAATTACATTAAGCTGGGAAACGAATCAGCGATGAACTAAAACAATCAGTGATATATTATTATAACGATGATGAAGTCAGTAGGATAATGTCTGGAAATAACGATTGCGTAACTATTGGAAAACTTAAAGTTCTGAAATGTCTAATGATGAGTACATTAGAGGAATCCTACGAGGGCTGCAAGAATCTCTATCAGGACGACGAGTCGAAAAAAAACAGATTTCCCAAATTTTGCTTGATTCGTCCTAAAAACGGTGTGCAACCAGGAAGCAGTGGAAAGCATGCAGTGTGTCTTTGTACAATACATCAAAATGTGAAATTAATCATTTATGGAACCAAAATAGAATCTGTTACAAGTGGAGAGATATCGTAATCGGAAGATTGCATTTCATCTAGATTATGTCCAGAGCCTGAGCCGACATGTTATCTTCTAAAATTCAAGAATTGTCCAGGATTAAATTTATTTCGAGAATATTTGAGAAACGCGTTTCTGGAAAAGAACTACCAGGATGCTGATTTATTGACCGAGCAAATAGCGCAGTGATTAAAGCTGCGACGTTTGGATCGGGAGGTACCGGTTTGAATCCCAACAGAGGCGGGATGCAAAAGGGATTTTTCATCTCCCGATTACGATCGGTGATTAAATTGAAAACATCTATGACCCTCTGTTGAAATGTAGAACTCATGGGCCGACCCATCTTCCATGTCACTGTACAGGGTGACATGAAGCTATGCAATGCGCAGGTGGTGGTATACTGTACTTGTGTGAATGGGTTGAATGAATGGATTGAATGAATGTTGTGTGAATGTAAGGTAAGGCTATGGACCGTAAAAGTGTCTATGCTAAGTCCTTTTCTAAAAAAAAAAAAAAATGCTGATTTATCATTCAGTCAATGGATTTCAACTGACGTCCGAAGAATTTTTGGATTACTTCATAAAGAAGCTGAAAAATCTGATTCCTCATTACTACATTTCACATCAACAAACTAGCCAAACGTAAAAAATATTCTGAAGCCTACAGAAGCACTTGTATCATGTAACTTTGCAGAAAATTATTCATTTATAAGGCAAAACGCAGCGCAGGGTTTTAATTGGAATAATAAGCAAGCAACTATTCATCCATTTTTAATTTACAAAAATGTGAAAGGGGAATGTGAATTGCAGTACTACAGCTTCATTCTTATATCGGATTGTCTTAGTCATGTCACAGTGGCAGTTCATCTATTCATCGAGAAAATGATTCAGTTCTTAAAAACTAAAATGCCAAGTATCACCAAAATTTATTATATAACTGATGGTGCAGTAACACATTATAAAAATAAAAATAATTTTATGAATATAATTAAACACAAAGAAGATTTCGGAGACAAATGTGAATGGCATTTTCATGCCACTCATGGAAAGGGAAGGAAGTACTATCAAGAGAATAGCGTCCACAATCTCGTTGATGAATATGATGGCACCATAACAAATGCAGCAGAATTGTTTAAATGGGCTAAAACTTTAAAAACTGTTATGGTTTTTGAGTTTTGTTCTGACATTGAATTTAACACTAGAAATACCCGACTTGCCAGTAGATAAACAGAAAACCATAAACGGAACTCGCGATTTCCATGCAGTTATTCCTTCAGGAAAAGGTTACTTAAATTTTAAGAAGTATTTTAATACATAGTGACGACTATGTTAGATTTAAAATGTAATTACATATTTAATTAGTAACTTAATTTTTAATAAAATGTTTTTTACCAATAATTTTTGTTTTAAATTTAATTTTGCCTAAATATAAACAGTGGATGGACCCATTTAGTCATATTTTGCAAGATAATGGTATTTTGGAGTGAATATAAAATTTAGAAACACCAAGAAAAAATTTGTTTTGATAAAAACAAAATTGAAAATGGAGTAGGTTGTGGTATTAAAACGAAATGGAGTAGGTTGTAGTATTAAAACGTGTTTTGCAAGAAAATGAAAAATAATTCATGCAATAAAATTTTGATATGTTTTATAGAATCGAATGGCGCATAAAATAAAAAAAAAAAAGTTTAAAAGAAAAGTTTAAAAAAAAAGTTTTCCGGAAAAGTGAGAAAAACTATTTTGGCGGCCATTTTGAAAGTGAGGAACTTAAAAACGATACAATTTTTGTAATAATTTCTTAATCCTTATTTCTTTATCTTTAAAACGAGCCATATTTCGTATTTTTCGGATAAATACTTTTTTTTATATTTACATATGTAAATGCATCACCATTTTCAACAAATTAACAAATATTTCACCTTCTGTATCTTAAGCAACAACAACAACAACAAAAAATCCAGTTCAATAAAAATTTGTTTTACTTAGTACTACACATTGAAAACATAAAAATCACAAAATTAAAACATGACTTCCGGTTCCATATGTTGAATTTGCGATTTCACGTATTTTTCACCGTTTACCATCTATATATGGTTGACGTAAGGCATTTTACCATTTGATGTTTTGCCAAAAGTTTATACCACCAATATAGTAACAGAAACAATTAATTTTTATCACATTTTATTTATTTTTTTTAAATTTAATTTATTGAAATGTTTCAATTCTTTTAATATTTATTTTTTTTTGTTTTTATTTTATTCAAATTTTAAACATACATAAAATATCATAACTTTGGTTTTTTGTTTTGTATTTTTTTTTATTTGGTTAATTATATAAATTTCATTATTTAATTTATTTAAGTTATATTATGATGGTGTTTGTGTTACAGTAATTTTTTTTTGTAATAAATATTATTTTTATAAATTTATTTTAATTTTTTTTCATACCAATTTTTTTTTTTTTTTTGTAAATAAATAAAAATATTTATTTGTAAGTTTTCAGATTGAAGAAAAATTATAAAAATAATATTATTTAAATTTTATTGTTTTAAATTTCTACCACCATATTTATCAAATATATATTTTTTATTTATTTAGTTTGTTATAGTTATAAAATAATAAATAATTTTTTATTTTTTAGCTCAGTTCAAACATAAAATTTTCACTTTTACATGATGGAAAAAATGTTTTCAATTTAATTATTTTTATTAATTTTTCAGTTAAGCTTTGTGTTAAATAGTAAGAAGTGTCGTCAAGTTATTTAGTAATAACTTTATTTAGAGTTATTTATATTTTTGTTTTAGAATAAATTTCAACTATTTCCCAATAAAAGATAAAATGTTTCTATTTAAATATGTAAATATTGTATATAATTCATGTAGATCTTTTGTTTTAATTAACAAAGAAATGCTCTATTTAAATAAATAAAATACTTAAAGTTATTTTTTTCAATACGTACATATATTGATCGCTAGTATTGTCGTACGATAAGCGCATTTACATAATTTAAATTAAACTAAATTTTGAAAATAAATTATATTTCTTTTCTTAATATATATGTATATATAGAATGAAGGTACTTGTATTTAATTAAATTTACTTAATACTAATTAATTAGATTTTTTTTTGTTTTAATAAGGAGCGCCTATCACATTGAGATTTTTTTTTAGTCGAAAAAGAGATTTAAGATTAAAGTTTTTATTTTAGAAGGATTTGATTGTGATACGGGGATATATTTGGCACCAATGCAAATGGTTTTGAAAAATTAGCTAGGAAAGGGTTTTATACATAAATTAAAAAATCGTTAAACTTTGTTTCTTCACAGAAGTGTGAAAAATCAAAAAAATAAAATTTAGTTTAGTATACAAGAGATAGTAACGAGCACAGCACAATATCAGCCTAACTGAGAGTTGTCTTGGTAGTAAGTTCACAATGAAGTTACTCCCTATTATTAACTAGGATTTAATAAAATAAATAAAATCAAGCTCATTTGGTTTTTGGCGCCTACCTGTTTTACTGTCACAATCAAAGAGTCCTGTAACTATATACTGCAAATTGAAAACATTTTTTGTTTTTACATTTTAATTTTTATATAAATTAATTTTATATATAATGGTTTTTTTTACTCTCATTATTTGTCATCAAACGTTAATTTTATAATTTAGTTTTTGTTTTGTTTTTAAAATAATTTTTATAGTAAGATTGTCTCAAATTATTCTATAAATTAATATATTATATTTACGAATATGTATGTATATTAATTTTTATCATGTTCTCAAATTTTTATTTTTGTCCAATTTTTAATAATACTTTTTTTTTTTGTTTTTAGGCAATTAAAAAATAAAAATGTATATTTTTATTTTTCTTATTGGAGTAATAATTAATATATAATTTATTATTTTAACATTCAAATATAATTTCTTAGATATATGTATTTTTTCCATTAATTTTCAACCTCCATTTCAAAATAAAAGAACAACTTGTTATAATTTTAAAGATTTTTTTTCTTAACATTAACATAATTTTATTTAGTACATATTTTTTGTTCTGTATGTTAGTGAATAAATATAGGGAGGAAAATAAAATTGTGTTACAAAAAAAAAACAAAAAAACGAAAATTAAATAATTTTCATTATTATTGTTTTTTTTTTTTTAAATTTAATAATGCAAGAAATAGGAAATACGAAAATTACCTTAATTGAATTTTGTGGTATTACATTACTATTATCATTATTATTATGTTTTCCTCTTAATGTAATTTATTTTAAATGGTTGGGAAAATGATTCTGGCTGGGTGTGAAAAATATTGTTGCGGAGAAATCAGATAAAATAAAAATAAATAAAAAATTAAAACAAATTGTTGGTTTAAAATTATGTTTTTAACTATAATATTTTATATAAATTTAATTAATTATTTTTTTTTTTTGGTTTCTTTTGAACTATAAAAAATATCACAAATTAATTTTTTGTTTTATTTATTAATTTTAATTTTAATAAATTATATATAGAAAATATATATTATGAATAGTAATAAAGTTTTTTTTTTGGAGTGAGATTTAGTTCGAATTTGTAACTTTATTTATGTAGTTTTATTGTTTAGTGATTAATTATGTTAAATCGCATTAATTTACAAAGTGTTTGGATTTTTAAAATATTCATTCTACAATATTTTATGGCGATATTTAACTATATAACTTACGATTCGGTATAGTTTAAAAAATGTGGAAGTTCCTTCACGGTCCTGGGTTAATTGTATCTTTGCGAGTGTCTTACATTTGTCGTATTCAATTAAATAATTGAATGATGAAGGATAAAAAGCTTATGATGTTTTGTCTATTTGGAAACGTCTATTTTATTTAAAAAAAAATTTTTTTGAAGCTGTGTAGGTATCACGAAAGCTGTGTAAAAAAATTATTCAATTTTATGATTTAAATAAACTTAATTTTCTCCTTTATCTCTTGCTACAGGTTCCTTAAATAGCTGGAAATATTTTAAAATCCAACTTTAACAGTATCGTATACAAGAGTTAACGGCATCCATACCATTAAGCTATTACGGCTGTAACCATAATTAGGGCAGTTGAGCTTTGTAAATACATGTATCATATTACCAAATTGAAAGCTTTTAACAATTTCTAAAAAAAATTGATATACAATAAATCAAACTTTGTGAGTTTTAAAATATTATAATATCTTAATATTTCAGTCCTGGACTGAAAGCTCTGATTATTTAAATTATTATTAAGTAACTGCGTACAACTTCAGCAAGTGCTCACACTGCATCTTCTTGGCGGCCGCTAGAAACTACTCTGTTACAGGAGTAGGCTAAAGTTTGAGGGCTGTGGTCCATGACATTATGACATTATTATGACATTAAAATTGTTTTGGGCGACTTTAATCCTCAAATTAGCAGTGCGGGCAGCACTTATCGTAGCACCATCGGCTTCAAACAACAACGAGACGCGCACCACCGAGCTAGCTTTGCTCTACAACATGGTGGTCGCCAGCACATACTTCCCACATAAACGCATCCATAAAGCCCAAAAACCAAACGTGGATCTAATATCGGCTCGGACTTCTTCCTGGTAGTTGCTGAATTAAAATTTCTCCTCTCCACCACAATCGTCGTTTTCAGCGTATCACTCGTTGGTACACCGCGACGACATTTAACAACGAAGTTACCCGGGCCGCTCTCGAAACTACTTTATCGGAATTCTTGGAGGATAAACCACTTCCTAACTCCGTTCAAGTACAGTGGGATAACATCAAAACGGCGGTAACCGATGCCTCAACGTTCACCATAGGCCGAACTCCATCCAGACCTAAAAATCTTTGGTTAGACGATGATTGTCTAGGTGCCATAGGTTGAGAGATAGATATCACTGTATAAGAACTATAGCTACCGACTTTCATCCGCGTAGCAGCCCTATTCGCAACGAATCCGGTGAATTAATGATGGACAGTAAAACCGCCCTCGAAGCGTGGCGGAGGTGATTTTCCTCACTTCTAAACAAAGAGGCATACCATCTTCCGAGCAACAACCTCCCTTACTTCAACGTCGAGATGACTCCACCGCCCCTCCAACATATGACGAAGTGCGGAACGTAATATCGCAGATGAAAAATTACAAGAGACCTGGTGAGGATGGTATCTGCAACGAAATGCTCAAATCTGGCGGCGATTACTTGTTTAGATCGTTGAATAGATCAACAACCGATCAAACTTTCACTCTGAGGATGGTGCTAGAAAAATGCTATGAAAAGGACATCCCTGTGCACAGTCTAGTCGTAGACCACCAGCAGGTGTACGACAGCATTAAGAGAAATACGTCTTTTCCTATCTGGGCATACCGTCAAAATTGTTTTTTTTGTGTTATTGTATCCAGTTTTAATGAATGGCTATAGGTGCAAATAGAAGGAACATTTTGGATGCCTTCGAGATAACATCTGGAATGCGACAAGGAGACCCGATAGCTCAGATTCTCTTCAACTTATCATTAGAATATGTCATTCGTCAGCTTAATAAAGTGCAGCGCAGCTGCCTATATTTTTTTAATTTTTTTAATTTTTTTAAAAGGACGTGGCATAGACACATTTTTGGTTCATAGCCTTGCCTTACATTCACACGAACATTCATTCAACCCATTCATCCCATTCACACAAGTACAGTATACCACCTGCGCATTGCATAGCTCCATGTCACCCTGTACAGTGACATGGAAGATGGGTCGGCCCATGTGTTCTATATTCCAACAGAGGGTCATAGATGTTTTCAATTTAATCATCGATCGTAATCGGGAGATGAAAAATCCCTTTTGCATCTCGCCTCTGTTATTTGCTCGGTATAGCTGCCTATATTACAAATCATCCCAGTTATTAGCGTACGCTGATGATATTTGCATTCTGGGTCGCAACATCATTCCCTGAAAGAAGTCCTTCTTCGGTTGGAAATGACAGCCCAACAAATTGGCCTTCAGATCAATTAAGTGAAGACCAAATAAATGGTGATTGCCAGAAGGCAGCCACATGGGGATTTTATTTCTGGAGACACACAGTATGAAAAAGTTGAAGAGTTCAAATATATAGGATCTCCGATCAGTGAGCAAAACTCCGTTTCTGTCGACATCGCATCGAGGATTGTAGCAGGCTACCGAGCATTTTCCGCCAACATTAAGGTCTTTAAGTCTCCCCACATATCACGCAAAGTGAAACTGGACATCTACAAAGCGCTAATAAGGCTGTTATTCAAAACATCAAGCGCAAAACATAAAAAAAATTATTGCAACTGAGCGTAAAATAATTCGTTTAATTCTCGGTCCCATTCAAGAGGGAGCCACCTACAGGATGCGTATGAATCACAAGATCAGAAATGATCTCGATAAAGTTGAAGCTTAATAAATGATCTCGATAAAGTTGAGGCTTCTTCGTTCGCAAAATCGGAAAACCAAACAGGCCTTTTATTGTTTTTTTTTATTTAAAATTGGGCGGATCACTCCAGCACTCAATGCCACAAGTGGGCCTACGGTGCAATACCCGGACAAACACATATACTTATACATTAAAAACACCCAACCGTGATTTTTGGTCATCATCGGGAATCGAACCCGAGACCCTCGAATACCACAGCAAGCATGCTACTAACTGTGCCAACGAGGGTAAACAGGCCTTAGAATCGGCACCAACGAAAGTAGGACCCTGCGTGAGACCACCTATAAGGTGGATGGACGACGTCGAGGGGACCTGATAATACTCGGTCATCGTAAATATGATGTGTTCACAATCATTTCCAACAGATTTTATGTCAATAAAAGCTTTCTAATTATAGTGCAAGTTTCTTCAAGATCTTTAAATTTTGGAAAATTTTAGAAATTTAAAATCTTAAAGCATTCAGATAAATCATATTAATATGTTGTGGTTGCCATTAAGAAGCAGTTAAATTGTATTATGGTTGGAAATTTACTAATTTCTTTTATAAGCCTTGCTTGATTGTAATTTACAAAATTAAGTTTCAAAGCTTCTAATCATTGAATACTGGGAAAGCTTCCTGGTTTAAGCGCAACAAATACAAAAGCTCAACTAATAAAATAATTTTTCTCAGCTACTGAAAATATTATTATATTACGAATTAACGATGATTTTGTTTAAAAAAAAAGCTTGCATGTACAGAAATTATGCTATTATTCTACTTTCCAAATCTTATTTTGTCATCATAATGGCAATAAAAGATTAACAATGAAATTGGGTTTAAAAGCTCTCAGCTAATAATGGTTCATAAGTTTAAATGGATTAAATTTTATTTATTATGGTTATAACCGACTTTGGAAAGTAAATCTTAACATTTGTAATCAGGAGAATTTTAAACATCCAATCATGTTAAAACAACTCTCCTGTTACAAAAAACCTTCCTCAGCTACATATAGTGCATGATTTTATCATTTAGTTTCTTTTTAAATTTTTGTTGATCCAAAATAAGCTTCATTGAAGTTTTGATTAAGTTAAATTATTTGGGTTTTAGCCTCATCCTCAAAGGCATACAATCAATATTTTGCAGTTCGCGAACAACGTATTGTTTAAAAGCCTAATTTAAATTCAAAAATGTTATGAAACCATTAATATTTTTTATTTTCGTTTCTGGAAATGAATTTCTATTTTTAAATGTTGTTTGAACTTCATCTCTTGTATATTATCGAGAATTTCATTGTGTCAAATATACTGGTTTTACAATAGGAGGTCATAATGATATGATTCTGAATACGAAAAATACTGTTTTTTACTACAAGAGCCCCTAATATTTTAAAAACTTGATACATTTCTATTGAGTTATTTGAAATTTAGAATTGAGCTGCCTTGAATTTTTCGTTTAATTGATCGACAAATTCAATGTATATATGACCTGAAACTTAGAAAAGCGTTTTGAAAAAAGATCTGACATAATTTTTATAATCGTTGAACTGACAATCCGAATATTTAATTTAAAGATGCACTATTTACTTAAATGGATTGGCATAGGTTCTTGAACTAGATTGGCATAGGTTCTAGAAATAATTCTTAGCTCGGATTTATCAAATCTTTAAAACGTTCTAGAATATTTCCTATGCTTTACGGTCCTAAGAACCGTTAGAAAGAATATTATTATTTCCTTCGTATGAATTACATACTGAATTAGTTAAAATATACATGTAGTAATTTGGAAAATAATTTCTCGATTTATCATACTTTTACATCCCATAAGCCCCTGTGACGACCTTTCATGTATAAAGAATTTTAATATTGCAATATTTACATCCAAAACCTAATAATAATTTTCGGAAACGTTTTATGTATTTTTAATCCAACTCCATGAAGCTTCTTCCATCTTTACACTTTTCATCAAGCTTATTAGTAAGCATATTAAGAAGTATTCATTGCTGCATTTTTTTAAACCGTATAGGTGGTATTAGAAATTTTATTAAACGTTTACTGAGAGCAAGATTGTATAAGCAAGATTGCTATCATTTTTCCAAAATCTTCAATTATTTACCTAAACCTAGACTTATTGTCAGATTATTTAACTCAAGACTACACCAAATGGTAAGTGTGGATAACTCGACCAATGTCAGAGATGTAACGAATACGAATGATTAAAGTTCAAATTAATAAAAAGAAGTATTATCTGCACATTCTTAAGCCCCAAGATATAGAGTGCTGTTGAACTTCTATTCGACTGCTATAGACGGGTTAGCTTATCGAATAAATTCAACAACACTTTGATTACAATCTTTAAAAGTTTAATTTCATAACAGAATTTAACTAAAAATGTGAAAGAAATTTTGAATTCGTTAAAGCGGTTTTCAACCATGCTCCATTAAAATTCTATTTCCAATAACAACCCAATATTCGGATCCGGAGCATAAATTACCTTTCGATAAATGCAAACCGTGTTTGGATTGATTTCCAAAAATTTAAGAATATTTTATCGGATTCTATTCAAATTTCAAAGAATTTGATCAAATTAATTATTTTAAATGTTTTTTAATTATTCTTAAATTAATTCTATTTTATGGTTGAATTCAAAGTATTCTTTAAGTTTTAATGAAATTTGAATAACAATTGAAAAAAATTGCAATTTTTAAAAATAAAGTTTGGCATTCATTTCAGACGATATGTAACTCTTGCTATAGAAGAAATTGGAGCAGATTTGAATTGAACGGGAGAACAGTTGAAAATTTACAAATCTATATGAGTTTAAATTATTTTGACAGTATTCGATTAAAATTTGAAAGATTAGACCAACTGTACAATTTAAGGTTGAATCAATAAATTCCGTCTTGCACCGCAATTTTAAATTCAAAATGGCATACACAAAAATTGTTTTCAAAAACTATATCCGGTAAACTGGATCGAACGAATTGGAATTTAAAATTCGCATTAAAATTTCAAATTCAGAATTTAGCAGTTTTTATTTAACAAGTCGCCTTAAATTGTGGTATTTCAGGCTTGTGCCTCCCAAATTTATAATTTTAATTATGCTATGAGCCGTTGGGCGGCTATCAATTGGTTAAGTAAGTTAGCCTTCTACAGTGAAAAAAAAATTAAATTGTGAGTTAATTACTAATTTTGCTGAGTAAGTGAATATTTTATATATCACAAAAATTACAGTTTAAGATTTGCAACAGATTTACGACTATGAAAAAATTTGATGAGTTATTTTTAAGCAACTTTCAATTGTAAAATTGTAAAAGTTGAATTTGCAAAGCTTATTTTCTATTGATTTATCCTTTTTGAGATTTGTACTGTGCTTAGTAAAAAGTTGTTTTTGTCAAAATAATTGAAATAAAATCGAAAATATGAATTTTAATCAATGCAGTATGGGGAGATCATCTATAACAAAATAAAAAGTGAGTATTGTCAAATTTAAATTCTATGTTTCATAAATACATAAATACTGTCATGCATTTAATTATTGTTATTTCTTACGCGAAATGGAACTTTCGACGAACATTTCGATGGCCATAAAGTGAATTAAACATATAATTATAGAATCTTATAAATTGTTTATTTTTAATTTCCAAAATATTAATCAAAGGGATTCTTAAATTTAGCAACGTTTTTGATCTCTGTGACCCAACCAGCTTTAAATTTTAATTTTAATTTTAATCAAATAAAATACAGCAAAATTAATGTCGCAGTTCAAACTTCGTCATAATTTATCTCTATCGATGCATCGAGCCTTATAAATATGAACAAAAAAAACATTATGAATCTAGGTGAGAATTGTTTTAATTAAAATTATCACAAATCAAAATAAAAATAATTTAAAGTTATTTTACAGACTCGTAACCAGATGATAATTAATTAAAGACACAGCTGGAAAGTGATGAAACTTTATCTACAGGCGTTTAATAAATAATTTTTAAATTTTGTAATCGAATGTTGTAAAATGTACAGATTTGAATTGCCTTATTCCCAGTATTTGAAAAGCGCTTAGTTGGCTTAAAAATTACTCAATTTTTGGTAACAACTACTAAACTTTTTGATGAAGAACTGGCTTTTCATTTTAACTAAAAATATTTGGGAATTTGCACATTTTTAAATTAAAAAATTAGAAATTAACGGAATAAAGTTTAAACCTTGGATATTTCGAAATAAAATATTCCGAAGTATGTATAGGAATTGAGAACATTTAGCAATTTAAAATTTATCGAATTTAACTAAAGAAATTTATGGAATTTGACTAAAGGATTTAAGAATCTCGCCGATTAACGTAATCATATCTCGAAAAGTGGCCGGACTTATTCTTGGATATTCTATTACATGCTGCAGACTTGAGAAAGACTAATAAATTTGGCTCATCTTGACAAATAACTATTTCCTATTCGTATTGATTATTGTGTTATGAACCATACATGTTTCGATCGGCTTCTAGCAATACTCCCAAGTTCCAATGTTGGGGAGACCCAGTTAGAATTAGAATCTTGTGAATCTTTCAATGCTTCTATTTTTTATTATAAATGTCTCAACTCTACTCAGTTGTAAAATTGGGAAGTTTAGCTGAAATCGACTAATTGGAAGTAGCACTATATTCTTCAGAAGATTTTTGTCTATGATTAAATTTAATTTTTAAAGTTTATTGGTACTGCAGGCGTTATAGCGTAATACTTACGTCAAAGGTGCGCCCGGTAACTCTTTTTGGTTGTATTATTTAAAAAAAACACGGAACGAATTTTTTTCAAAGACAACAATTATAGATCGCTGATTTGTTCAAATTTTTGATCTCACTCCAAATATTTCCCACCATAGTAGATAGGATGATTAATTTATTTTTACATTAAATATATTATATAAGTTAGTTATATATATATAATTTTTACCATTTAAAATGTGAAAGATTGTCTGTCTATATTATTAATTTATTTAATATAATATATTATTAATATTATATATATTTACATAATTTTTTAAAAAATATTTTTAAAATAACAATTAATTTTTGTGCTGCGTGTGGGGTTGTTTTATGAACATAATAAAATAATAAAATGGGTACTCGTATTTAATTTAATATTTCAATCAATATCAACAATATTTATATATAATATTGATATTTATTATATTTAATTAATTTATTGTTTTGTGGATGGACAGGAATTCACTTTCTAGATGAATACATATCTTTAAGGTTTGGTGTTTTTTTGGTTTATTTAGACATATATACTATTCAGGTATACAGATTTATTATTCCGTTGTATTTGACTTATAGCGTTTTTTTTTACTAATTTATACAGACTAAATACTATATTTTTGGAGCCTATTAGAATGCTTAATATATTATACACAGTCGTTGTGGTGTGATGAAAATTAAAAAACATTAACATTATTTTTTGTGTGGTGTGTAATAGAAATACTACATCTTGAAAGGTTTATTTTAATTATTAGGAAATTCAAAAATATTTTTTGTTATAATATAATAATATAAATATTGGTTTATTTATTTAATATTTTAAATTTAAGATTTTTTATATAAATTTTATTGAAACTCTAATTAGTTCACTGAGACATACGAGTAAAAATATTTAATTTTTTTGTTTTTTTAAATAAAAATTATTTTAGAAATAACAAAAATGTTATAGGTTTTACATTATTTTTATGTTAAAATATTTATATTTTTTATTTACAAATATTAAAAAGTTTTTGTTTATTTTTAATAATATATAATAATATCTACATACATTGATTAGATGATATGAGATTTGAGCTTTAGAAGAACATTCTTTAGAAACCATTAGACTTTTTTTTGTAAAGATTTTTATAATAATTATTTTTATATAAGTGATGATAATGATATGATATAATGTAAATTATATTGGATGAGCAAGTGTTTTTTATATTCCTTATTTAATATTCTTTAAGATTTCTAATATGTATGTACAACCAAAATGAAAATCAATCAATGATCAACTGAAGTATGGGACGAAGAAACCACTAGAGTTTATAGCACCCGTCAATAACAACAAAAAGTACCAATATTATATAACTGAAATACTAGTTATAGTTTTTAAATTAAAGAAACTATTAATAAATTAAAATTGGTATAGATTTGTTGGCAGCGTGAAAGTAGAGCAGCAGTTTTTTTTATTATTACACCATGTTACTATGGCAACCCAATCCTTACGACTAAATCTTTCCATAATAGTTTTCTTTTTCGAATCGATAAATTTTCTTTTTTTTCCAGTTGTATATCCTAAATTTTCACCTTCATTCCTTCCGAATACGCAGCTGTATCCAGACCTTGATTTCAGTTGTTCGAACCATAGAACACAACAACTAAATCCTTATTCTATGGTTAGAACCACGGATTTTTAATAGCTTTCACCCTCACTAATTTTTCATTTTTTTTGTTTCTTCTCGTCGTTAGGTTATCCAATGTAATCACCATCGCATTACCTTCATTCGTAAGAATGTTGATCTTAGTGTTTTTGGCTTGTGATTCCATTGATTATTTAAGACAATTATTTCTTACATATTTTCGCAACTGTTTCCACTTAAAGTGTTGATTTCCGTGTTCGATGAAATATGTAACAAATAAAATGTCTTGAGTCGCAAACGTATCCGAAATATTTTCGTAGACTCATTAGCCAGTTCACCCAAGATATTCTGGTATTAATTTTATTAGTAATCTGGCGCAGTCGCTTCCAATATCTGTATTATAGATAGATATTGTCGATTCATCTGTAAGCTTCCAGAATCCCCCTTTTCATTAATTCTTCATCCCTCAAGGCAAGATAGCAACTCAATATAGAAAAAAGTTGCTACATGAGCTGTGATCGGATTTTACTAACCTTGTCATCGTTTATATGATTCATTACATTTTTTTTATCACAATCCTAAACAATAAAGAGAACCAAGTAATTATCGGTGAATGTTTTATGCGCATTTCGTATTTATAATTAAATATTGGATATTTTAATTTAACAAAATTCGAATATTCATTTTTGTATTAATTTTTTTTAAACTTATATATTTTTGAATTTTACTAACCATGGCAACATTTATCTCCTGATGAATTAATAATTGAGTTCGAAATCTATCGGATTGATAGTTCTTTAGAAATTCAAACGCACAGTTAAATGAAGTGTTAGAAAAAGAAGAAACTTTACCAACGCTTAAACCAACTCAACCTTATATAAATGCTTTAATACACCCTCATAATGAAGTCACAACCTGCGCATTTAAACTGCAACATCTGCTAATTAAACTATTAAACTGTATTCAAAACCCCAATTTTAATACTCAGGAAATTCTGATAATAATAATAATAACAGTGTTAAAGGCCATTACTGGCCCCTTACTGAATCAACAATCTGGCTCCAACGGTTTCGATCCTGAGCTTGGTCTTCATACTGTCTTAGACAATCTGAAGAGGCCAAGTCGTTCTCTACATCGTGGAGCCATCGTCGCCTGCAACGACCTCTGCGCCTACCATATGGTGGCTCTCCTTTCAGAGATCGCTGCACAATTCGTTCCGGATCAGCACGCAGAACGTGACCGAGCCAGCGTACTCGCTGAGATCTAACTTCATGTACAATATCGGGGATCTTCATCAGATCTCTGATCTCGAAATTGTACAGAGCTCGGTATGTACCATCTATTTCGCGTTTAGGGCCGTAAATCACACGCATGATTCTTCTCTCAAATGTAAGGAGCCATCTCTCGTACTCATCCGTCAGCGCCCAACTTTCACATCCAAACATAACAACGGGCCTGATCAACGCTTTGTAAAGCTTCAGCTTCACGGCACTTGATAAGTGTTTAGATTTTAGCAGTGGCCTTAGAGGATACAAAGAACGACTGCCAGCTGCCAGCCGCACTTTAATATCCTCACCCACACTGTTATCGTGAGTGATAAGAGAGCCCAAATATTTGAACCTCCTCACTCCCTCAAACGTGTGGTGGCCACTACTAAAATCTGGTGTGCCATTCTCTCTAAAACCAGAGATCAGGTATTTCGTTTTGGACTCATTGATCTGGAGTCCAACAGAAGCTGAAAACTCTACAAGCGGATCAAGTATTTCTTTCACTCCGTTGTTATTCAGTCCAATCCAGGAAATTCTGATACTTGATGTAGTGAAAAAACCAGCTAGTAAATTAGTGGAAGTATGTGATTCCCTATTAGCGACATGCCGTCGACTTACATAGAAAGAACAGACATTACATAGGATGCTGTCTTTGACGTAAGTGCCACACAAATAGATCACGATGTTCTGTTAGATCATACGGTATTCTATTTCAGCCACCGGTTTATCATACAATCAGGCCGGACCGCTCCTTTACGAGTTTGTTTATTCCAAACCAACAGGCAAATATTGAGCCTCAATTGCCACAATAAGTCCAATCACATTAGTACTCCAACAACATTAGATCGATGTGTATCTCACGAACATGCCTCCGCGCAATCTAGTAGGCCCAAGAATATACTTCCCGTACAACACCTGTACATAAATGGAGCATTTCTCAAATCCTTTCGATCCGGATTAGCGGATGAATTTTTTTTAGTTAGTTCTGGAACGACATCCGGGATGTGATTCGAATCAATTTAAAAGCAACCAAGAGAATCGTTTACTGGTTTTATTATGATATTTTAAATTTAACTCTGCCTTTGAAGGACCATTCTCAGAACTATAGATTCTGGAGATTCTTAAGAAAACTATGCGAGCTGGATGAATGAACTTGCAGTTCATCTCGCAGGTAAATGGTTGTTCCAAAATATTATTCGAACCAAACCTGTTTTAAAAGTTAAGATAATTTGAAAATTAAAATATATCCAAATACATGGAAACTATAAAGTACCAAATAGCTGTAAAAGCTGGGCTATCAAGTTCAAGGCAACTTGAAAGGAAAATGTCACTAATTGCAGTTTGATTGCACCTAATGAAACGTGTATTATTATTATAATCTGAGATTTCTGCAAGTCGGTTCGCAAGACTTAGTTCAAAATTTATTACTTAAAATTCAATTCTATAATAAGATAATTCTAAATTTACCATACCTGAATTTCAAAATAAAACTCGAAATTTCTAATTTGAAAATGAGATCAACAATAATACCAGCTATTCTCGTTTATAGGTTTTCTGATGTGGAACAGGTTTTACTACTTCATTATTCACTATTGAAATTTCTAAGGATGAAATTGTCACAAGCTATAATAAGTCGTCGAATACCACTAATCTGTTCTTAATTTTGAGGACTAAATCTTAAATACATAAAAAAATTCTAACCTATAAAATTCAAAAACTATCGATTAGACCTTAATTTTAAACTCTTACAACCGCCCGCCGATCTAAAATTAGCGTTGGTAACAGAAATATTCGTTGCCTTAATTCATAGGGCTGTATATCAATGTTTCGTTTTTCCCTTTAGAACTAAATTGTAACAAGGGATTGCAACAAGGGATCTTTTCCCAATTCCTATATCTACCAACAGTATAATTTTGGTTTGTTTGTACAGCACAAAGCGAATTAAATCGAAACATTTTATAGTCGTGGCATAATTTAAATTTTTAACAATTTTTTTTTAAACTGTAGGCTGGAATAAGTACGGCCAGCTTTAAACAATGATTGAAAACAAATTTTGCTCCGATCTGACTTGTATGTCTTTGTTTAACTTTCTATTCAAATTTATTATTTATGTATGTTTATACTCAAGTCAAATTTGTAGTTTTTGAAGTACGTCTATAAAGAGTTTATGGCAACATCTGACAAATGGATGTCCAAGGTCCTGCTTTAGATTATATCTTGTTTAACATATGGATTTTATTACACTAGTACGCTGAATCATAAGTGCATAAATTTCGGGTAAACATTTTTTTTTAAATATTCCGACAATAACATAATATGATGCTATGTTCAAAACAAGATTGATTGTAACCTTATACCTCTACAACTTCACCAATTTTCAGGAATCTGCTTGGCCCCATCTAAACAAACCGAGAATAATGGTGATGTTGAGGAAATGGATTGCATAATACAACATTTGAGAGTGAGGTATACAAAGATTGTTTTTTGTTAAAAACCAGACTGTGATGACCATAACTTTTTGTTGGCTTCACAAATTAGCTATAAATTCACTTTACAGATTTTACATCATATGTTACAAAATTCGTCACTGTTCGAAGAAAAATTGAGGAGAAAGCTAATAAGGGCGAGAAAGCGTGAAATAAGGGGTCGACTCATAATAATTTTATTATTGACTACGAAGACTAGATATGTGCCTTTAGTTTATGGCGTTATGAACAGTTGAATTATGTGATTTATGCAGGACTGTTTCGGCTGCCATTGGCAAAATAAGGTTTTGTGCTTTCTCTCTACTTCAAAACAGTATCAACCAATTTTTGGAACCATACCTAAAATTTTTCATAAATAATTTCGATTCTTTATAAAATAAGTTAGAAGCTATTTCGGATCATGTCGGATATAGGATTCGAACAGTTTGAGAGTAATGTTTACTAGATAGAATACTATAATTGTTAGGATCAAGAAATTAATTCTTGCATACTGGTTATTTGCGTGTATGATGTAAAATATACTTATGTCTATTTAAAACAGAATGGGGCTCTCATTTCGTTCTAAATAAAGGTTTAAGTATAATTTCGTAAAAATTAGCGGTCCCCAAAATATCCATGATCAGTTTCGGCTATCCTTGCATTTTCGTATATTATCTGAGTTTTAATATTCGGAATTTGAAGAAATTTTTAGGTTCAGCAAGTAATTTATCAAAACTGATGCTTATTGATTTCAAATCCATAGGTCAAGCATCCAATAACATTGGATGCTTGACCTATTGATTTGAAGAGCGTACAAAATTGCATTGATCTAATAAATTAGTAGTTAAACTGCTGCATAATTGTATGCCCTATACGTTTTTTTTTGGATAAAAACCGAATAGTGGGTAAGGTGCTTCAAAAGTTTCCAAACAACTTAAGCCCATGGCGGGACGGCAAATTATTCTAAAATAGTGTGGTCTCGAGTTCACGCGTTTTTTATTTAGTTTACACTCTGAATCGGCAGAGTTGGTTTGTGTTTCAGTTGTTGCTTAGTGACTATTTTTAGATAAAATTATAATCAAGTTTGTACTTAGAACTGATATTCGCTTGCTACCTTGGAATGGTAAAACTATTGGTAATTCCAGCATTCGTAAAACTGTGAATTTTCAACCCTAGAATTTAAAATAAAAATTAATGCTTTCGGATTTTGCAAATTTTCTAATTAAGAAATTAGAACGATATTAGGAGTAAATAAACCTGAGGCGCGAGAGCTCTGAGATTTTAACTTTTTTATCCATCACACGCCGATTACGATAAATATTTTCAATGTTATTTGTAAAATAAAATATCGTTCCATTTTATGAACAGGCAGAGACAAGTAGTTGGTTTTCCGCCGTCCATGAATTAACAGAGATCCATCGCTATAATCACCCGTCTGAAATATGTAAATTGTTTTTAATCATTTCAAATTTAAGAAGTTCGACATTACTTGCTACCACTTGATGTCAATAAAGGTGCGATTTAATGATTTCGATTTAATGAGATTGAATAAAATTAAATGGGATTTTAGATTATCACGAATTTCATTTTCTCACTAAATTATATCATTCCATAAATTGGTATTTTCGCTCTTTTTTGAGACAACATTTTTAGTACTAGTTCTAAAAATTGAGTTCAGTGCCCTAAAATAGAAAACTTACGTCATTTAAATTATTTTGATGGCTTGGTTTTGTAGTTTAGCCCCAAAATATGGATTTGTTAATGAGCGTTCCTCTAATAACACAACGTAAAAAGCAAAATCAAAAAGTTTCTTTGCTCCTGCGTCCTTGGAAAATATTCTGTATTCATCTAATTTTCAAGGTGGGTAGAGAAACGAGATAGGAAGATTCCCATTTACCATTCTTTTCATCATACCCAAGCTCTTTGAATCCATGGTTCATAGAGTTATGATCTTTCATATACAAAAAAATTTATTTTTTACGGCCAGCATGGATTTTATCCTGGTAGGTCAACACTTACTAATCTGGTTTTGTTTTAATGTGGTAATTTTGACATCAACTTATCGTGTTTTATACAGATTTTCGTAAGGCTTTTGATCGGTTACCCAATCTTTATCACCAAGTTGAAACAATTTGCACTGTCAGTACATTCCCGTTAAGTAGGTAGGTTCTTCCGACCTTTTGACCGCATTTTTCATTCATTCAAATTAGCATTTTTGGTTTTCTTGTTGACTGCTTTATTGGTGAGTAAGCATACGAATCTTTTATTTTATTGTATCTGCTCACCTATTTCCATCAATATCGTTTGTACAATGAAGCTGTTGATAGAGTCGAAATCGTGTCCGATTTATAGGTATAAGGTTTTCATTCGACGCTACCTTTACCAGGCACAAAATCATTATCTAAAAGGCATATATTTTATACCTTTATATCATATTTTATTATATATTTGCCAAAAGGCAAAATAATTAATATTTGGTTGATACTCAAATTGCCAATAGGAATGAATAATTTTCTTAATAGGACTTAATTCGATAATAAACAGATAGAAATAATTTTTATTGATAGAACGTTTGACACTTGGTCCATGAAGTCTTACTCTATAAAATTTCAAAGAGTGGTTTTCGTAGCGCAGTTTTCTCATAGTTACCTATTAATACAGTATTTATTAAACCACATTTTGCTTTTTGCGCTAATTAATTAAATGCAGAATAGATTTATTAAAAATTAACTTATTATAATTTACCCTAACGTGCTTTTATATAGTATACATATTTTTAAAAATGTTCACAACCAATTTAAAAAAAAACACTCAACTCATCATCCAATATTTTTTTTGTTGTTTCTTTAAACCGATATTTTCAAATTAATATACATAATTAATAATTTATATAATCGAAAAACACAAATTCGTGCATACACATAAAATTTTGTTTGTTGTAAATTTTAATTATTATTAGTTTTGTTTTAATCGTTTAAGCCGAAATTGGCTTAATCCAATTAACTTAATTAATTTTAAAAAATAAAAATAAAATTATTAAAAATATACAATTTTTAATATAAAAAAATTACAATACAAAAACTACCAATAAATTGAGTTTTATTTAAAAAAAATGTATTACCTATTTTAGTACCATTATTTAAATAACAAATTATATTAATTAAATAATAACTCAATATAATTAAATTATATCTTTTGTTTATTTAGAATTTTTTTTTTTTATCATAAACGCATTTTTTCCCACTTTACTATATAGTTTATAAATATTCTGTATTTATTTATATTAAATACATTTTTAAACATGAAAATTTTAAATAATTATGTACATATACATTTTTATTTAAATTAAAGCTCATTTTTAATTTTTTTTATTTGTTTTATCGTGTGTAATTTTTTATTGTTTCGTCGAAAAATAAAAACGTAAATTGTTAAAAATTAATTAAATTAAATATTATCGTTGCATATAATTTTTTTTAAATTTAATTAAAAACCAAATTTTAGCAGTTCAGTCGGTTTTGTTTTTCCAAAATAGAAAATGTTTAAAATTAATAAAATATTTATAAAATTTCGTTATAGATGATTTAAGATATGTTTTAATATTTTTTTTTAAAAAAAGATTTCGTTTTAATGTGTGGTGTATATGTTTTGTGTTTATATTTTTGGGTGGGGACATTTTTTTAAAAATATTATTTTATATAATTATTATTATTGTTTTTTATAAATTTAGTATTGCATAAAAATAATCACCTGAATTGGTCAAGGGGAATCATTTGGATCGGAACCAAATGAATGCATTGGAAATAATGGATACCAACCGCCAATATGTTTACTTAAGCCTAATTTATCGAAATTCAATTCAGCACCGCCCAAACCTTGATTGTGCTCGAACCCAATGCATCGTTGCCACACCATTATTACTACGTTACGGCCGTGAACGTCACTAGCCTGGAAATAACAATATTAAAAAATATTATTACAATGTTTTAAATTTTATTTTAACTTTGTATATGTAATGTTGCCTGTACCCCATATTTTAAGATCTGTTTATAAACTGGTTCAGCCGAATGTCGGACAACTCTAGTCTTTTTCTTGTATTTCAAGCGATCGCCATCCTTTAAATAACACTTGACATACGTATCGGGTGGTGTTTCACAATCGACAGGTACAATATTCCTAGCACTAATTACATCCACCTCCAACATTCCTTTGGTTATAACAAAATCAAGTTTTAATTCACCGTACCGACCCGAAATTAAACGATATCCTTTCGGTTGGATTTGTGCCGGCCCCAAAATGACATTTTGCTGCTCTTTCGGCATAATGATGCTGGTCGAATTTAGATTGCTTGTACTGCTGCCCATATTATGTAAATTGGTTCGCGACGAACTAGTTTTACTACCACTACTGCCGATTCCACTCAGTGAGCCTTTCCATTTGCTGGCGTAGCTCAGCTCCTCGTCCGACGGTGGACTTATTTGATTGGTTACCACAAACAATTCGGGTAACTCCATTACGCTATCTTTGCGCGAAACACGACTTGCCCCTAGAAAATTTTTGGTTCAAAACAAAAAAATTTAATTAACAAACAATATTTTTTTTTTTGTGTGTGTGTGCAATGAATATATTTTTAAATTAACGAATTTTAAATTAACAAAATGAACTTTCAACGTTTATATATAATAAACTTTCTCTGCCACAACTAAATAAAAAGACGATTTTTTTTGTGATGTTATGGCAATAAGTATTGTTTCTTTGATGATTCTTTGAGCGAAAACAAAAAATAAAAATAATAATTATGAAATTAAGAACAAAAAGCAAATCCTTCCAAGATAATTAAAAGAGAACGAAAAAAAAAAGTTTATCAGAAGCTTCTTTTTTTTTCTTCGTTTTGAATTAATGTTAATTCATGCAAAAGCTTTGTTCGGAATTAGAAAATAAAAAAATAATGATAATAATAAAAATAATTCAAGAAGAATAAATTTTATCCTATATATTATTATTATGTACATTATATGATTCGATTGTTTTTGTTTTCCAAACCTGATAATATTTATCTGTTGGCAACGTGAATTCTGCCGTGTTTGTTATTATTATATTATCAGCAAAATTAAAGTCTTAAATACTTTACTCTTAAGTACCCTTTTCAAGTTCAGAAACAGATTTTTTGTAAATATATGAACAAATTAGATTGGTATCTCTGCATATTGTCTGTATGATGTTATTTAATTTTTGTTTTAAACAAATGGTTAACAGTCCATACAAATTTAAGATTTACTTATATAATTATGTAAGTTATCTATCTGTTTATGTTGGCAGGTAGATAAATTGTTAATTCATGTATGAACGAAGCAAAAGGGCTATACGGATTCTGATTAAGTAATAATAATTAAATAAAAACGATTTTGTGGGTGTTTTCAAACCGGTATACGAAAAAAAAACATTTCCATTAAAACAAACTGCAAATTTAAATGTCAAACATTTAAAATCTGTCCTATTTAAATGAAACTTCAACGTTGACAAATTTTTAATTACAAATGTTCAAGAAAGTCTCTAATTGTGTGAAATTTAATTCCATTTTCTATGAATAAAAATTAATTAAATTTACAATTAATTTTCAAAATTCCATTTAATTTGATTAAGTTTTTGGCAAGAATTTCAATTATAAATTTGATTTAAAAAAAAAACAATAAAATATTAGGGCGTTTTTTTAATTCCATTTTTCCATTAAAAATGATTTCAAATGAAACTGGAATTAAAGTTTTCAGAATCCATGAATTCTCAAATTAAATTATTAATTTGTTGTTTTTAAACAACACTAAATTATATCCAAAAAAAAAGTTAGGGCCTTGTTTTTATTTCATAATAACCAATGATTTTATTTTCTACATACTCTACATGTAGCAAACAAAATTATTTTAGTTTTTTAATAATTTATTTGTTCAATTAATTGATCGATACCGTAACATTAAACAAACATTCAATGGCGTTTAAAATTAAATTCTTGAATTTTGGTAAAATTATAATCTGAATTTGATTTCCATCAGGCTTTTAAAAAATACCGTATTAGGTTAAATTTGCATTTCAAATTTTCTTAAAAGCAAATTTGATTATTTTCCAAATTTGAGGTGATCTCGAGTACAAACATTTTGAAAATAATTTTAAACTTATTGATGTATGTATATATGAATGAAATTTTATTTCAGATAAAATTCTCAAATTTAATGAAATTCCATTTTTAAATTTGAAATTAAAGTTGAACAATTATTATTGTGGTAAATTTTTAATTTGTGTTACATTTATGCGTGTAAAGTGGCAAACCACGTCGAAATGTGTAACATTTGGGAATGTGTTGATGTGATTCAATAATTCCCTGGTTGTACATTGAATATCGAGTTCAACACTTTCCAATTGGGTGGTCATGGAGCCGAATTAGATAAGGCCGTTTTAGTGATTAAACTTACTTCTCGTTAGGTACTAGTTGTGCGAGAAATATTTGCTAGCCCAATTAATTGTGAAGGATTGAATTATCTAAATTGGATTTATTCAAACGCAGTTTAGCAATGGATATAACTATAAGAACGACATTTAATGTTCAAATTGAGCTTAACATACAGGGCCCTACTATATGACTCTCGCCTACTATTTTTGGCGGCTATCGTTTTCCTATAGTAGGCAAAGGAAGAAAAAGGTAAACAATAGTAAATTTATAATATTGTTTTCCTTTTTCTTCCTTTGCCTATACTTTAGGAAAACGACCGTCGTCGAAAATCATAGTCAAAAGTCATAGTAGGGCCCCAGAATAGGAAAGCATTATGAATGTTTCGCACCAACACATTCACAATGGGTGTTTCGAAATAGATTTAAATGCTTCTTCGTACTTAGAAAACATTGTCTATTGGCTGCTGATGTAAATAGCCGATGGATTTGATTCAAACTCGTCTACTAAAATCTACTGATTTGTAAATAATTTAATTTATGGTTTATTTCCTCGTTAGAGCTAAACTTGAGTGATGTTCTAATGTACCGCTATAACTTCTTATAAGTCGTTATGCCGTTACTAACCGTTGATACAATATCTAAATTATCATTTAAAGTTTAATTTATTGTATTAAGTGTCTTTTTGGTGATTGACATTAGTTTATACTCTATGTCCATTATCGATTTAGTTTTAGACTGGAGAGTGACGGATGGCATCCTCACCTCTGATCACAGGTGTATCTCGTTTAATATCAACCTTAAACGACCGCCTCTTAAACCATAACGCAATCGGAAATTAACCGATTGGTGTCTTTTCTCTCTCGAGCTAGGTTCTTTACTTGCGCCGCCGAAGGTTATTCGGTCGAGGAAGGACATTAAAAATCAAGCATCGTCACTTGCATTATAATTACGATAGCCTTTGAAAAATCATGTCCTCTTATCACTTATCAAAAGATTCGGAACAAACCTTTCTGGAACCTTAAAAAATTAAGGAAATCTACTAGGGAAGTGAAGAACAAAGCAAAATAGTCTAAGCAACAGATTGATTGGGATAACTTCTTGTTAACACAAAAGAAACATAAAAGAAGTTTAAGATCCGCTCAAAAAGCCTCGTGATTGAACTTCTGCGAGGAAATCAACATCCTATCTGCTGTCGCTGGACTCAATAAAGCTTTAGAAAAGAACAGTAGTTTGTAAACTTGATTCTCTTCGTCTACCGGACGGACAGCTTACCTCTTCCAACAAGTTGTGATATCGTCAACTCGGATGATGTTGCTGCCGAGCTCACTGGGACGTCTGTTGCAAGTCCCGATTGGAATTTGGCTCACCAGCTAATCAATCGTGATGTCTTGCGATGGAGCCTATTTTCCTTTGCAACTTACGAGAACTACAGCAGGGCTTTCCTTTAATTCAGGATCATTTGCTCCACCATTTTCAAGCGTGTATTGCTTTTAGCACTGTTCCAAATTCTTGGAGCAGAAGCAGAGTTGTTTTTATCCCGAAAGCTGGTAAGCCCGATAATACGGATCCTAAGTCATTTCGGTGTATAAGTCTATCCCCAACTTTTCGTAAAGCGCTGGAAAGAATTGTCGATAGATTCATTTGAGATCATTTTCTAATCACCTCCCCACTCAGTAACATGCAACATGCTTATAGAGTCGGTAAGTCCTGTGAAAGCGCCCTACATAAACTTGCAACCAGGATTGAAAAATCCCTTAATAATAAGGAGTTTCTTGTGGGTACTTTCCTGGATATTGCGGGAGCACTTTGTTTGTTACGATCACTACTGCCTGTACCAATTTTGGTATTGATCGCACCATTATCTTATGGATTTAATCCATGCTCTAAGCACTGTGCATGATATAGCACTGTGGAGGCAGAGCTGGGTGGGGTATTAGTTCCTGTTAAGGTTACCAAAGGCTGTCCTCATGTAGGTGTGTTCTCACCTCTGTTGTGGCTTGTGGTCATTGACGAGTTACTTGTAAAGCTGCAGCAATCTGGCTACATTGCACAGAGCTACTCTGATGATCTTGTTTTGACAGTCTCAGGCAAACATCTCAGTGTCGACCTAACTCAGCATGCTTTAACTTTTGTGGAGGCATCATTTATTTGTTCATTTTTTCACCTGGACTACAAGCTTCAAAAAGCTACTGCCATTTTTTGGGAATGTAGAAGAGCTTTTGAGAAATCCTGAGGCTTAAGCCTTGAGATGCTTTCTTTCATTTATAAATCACTAATCCAACCGCTACTACCATACGCCTCTATTGTGTGTTGGCCAGTGGTTGACCTGAATGCTTCTGTGGCCAAGCTTAATGGTCTAGAAAATCTTGCTCGCAGAGCCATAACTGGGGCTATGTCCTCGAGTCCACTTCTTGCTATGGAATCCATTCTTTTCTTGCCTCAGTTACGCACCTTTATTTTAGGAGCTGCCTGTTCTGCAGCTTATCGTCTGAGGTGCATTGGGGCATGGAATGTTTTCGTTTCTATCGTTGGACATCGACAAATTTAAAAAAATTTCTTCTTGTTTACCAGAAATTGATATGGTTAATGACAGACTACTACCCGAATTCCAATTCTCAAATATTTTTTCGGTGGGTTATCCTTCGAGAGGTTTTTCTTAACAAATTAGATGAGTCCATGGTCTTTTATTCTGATGGCTCTCGTTCTAACCTCAGTGCAGCCTTTGGAATCTACTGGCCTTGGACGGATCTGAGACCTTTCGGTAGTCTTGGTTCGCATTGAACTGGTTTTCAGGCGGACGACTAATAGCGCTGACACGTAGTGTTATTGAAGCTTTGAATTTTGCTGTTAAAAACAAAAATATTCTACTGTGTACAGATAGTAAAGCTGTACTTAACTCTTTAAGAAATCCCTTGACTATTTCTAAACTCGTTAAGGAATGCAAACAATTCATGAACCTTCTTTGTTCTAACAATAAAGTTACGGTCATGTGGATACTGGCTCATTGTGACATCGTAGGCAATGAGATCGCTGATTGTTTAGCCAAAGCTGACTCCCAGTTAACGTTAATTGGTCCTGAACCAGCGGCTTCTGTATCTTTCAACTACGGGATGAAAGTTATAAAGGATTACGCTTTGAAAGACCTAAAGTCTCAGTGGCTAGCGACTTTTAGCTGTTGTAGGGCGAAGTACTTCATTAAGGAGCCCAATTTGAGGTCAACGAAGTATGCTTTATCTTTAAAAAAGAACCAGTTAAGAATCTTGGTAGCGATTCTTACAGGACATGGTCGTTTTAAAGATCATCTACATCGTATGCGGTTAGCTCATGATGTTATTTGCGAGGACTGCCTTGAGGAAGGTAATGACTGCCTTCACTTCGTGAGCAGTTGTTCTGCGTTCAGTTCTATACGAGTATTCAGCTTTAGGTCTTTGAATTTAGATCAGTTGTCCTCTCTGACTTGGTCCAAACTTGTTCAGTTTGCGAAGGCAGCAGTGCGTGTTTTCGAATTGGGATAGAGTCCTGGGTTTGCACCATGGGCCTTTGTGGCATTGAGTGCGGAATCCTCGTGGGTTCCAGCCAATTTTAATAATAATAATAATAGTAAAAAGTGTCTTCTATTGAAAAATACCAGCGAACTTGTGTAGTTTTGTAGTTTTTGGCAACATTTGGTAAATTGTTAGCTAGACACCAAATTGCTGTGGATCTTGTACTATTCAGAAAATGTAGCGGTCATAATATAGAAATTGGTTTAAAATTCCAAAAGAAAACAATTTGTAAAATGGAAACAAATTCATTTTATAAATTATTCGAATTTTCACCGTAACTATGATCTGAGGGCTACTTATTTTGAATGACAACCGCTAAGGAGAATTAAAGATAAGTCAAAAAATATGTTGGAACACTTTTCCGGGAGAAAGGTGTTAAGTGGCGCCCATACTGTTTATGGGGGTTACTTTTAAGAACCAATAGATCAGATTTCTAAACATTTTGTTCGTAATAAAAAAATTATCGACAAGAATATAAGGATTTCTTGGAATACTCCTCTTGAACAATGATATGGGGTTACAAGGAAATCACATTTCTTTGAATAAATTTAAAAATAAACTTTTCAGAATCTGGTTAGCTCAGAGCAACGCAACATATTACATAACAAAACTAATATTATTTTTGTGGGCCCAGCGAAAATTTAGGTGTACCCCATTACACTATTGCTTTTGTTAGTTGACGGGCTTTTTCATTGTTAAAATGGAATAAATTAGCTCAAAAGTTCCAGGCTAATAAAACGATATCATTCAACGCTAACTAAACTCCGTCCTATGCCTAAATTATTGGAATGAATTGGGATTATATTTGCTTTATTTAATTCATTTTATTGAGTATTACAAAAAACATTGAAATATTATGAGTTTTTTAAAATCTAATTATATTTATCTTAAAATAAGATAAATAAAAAAGTTAAAAGTAGCTCAGGCGGAAAAAACAAAGTGGAATGAAATTTGGGTCTGAAAAGTGGTTACATGTTTCATATAAGCGAGCTAGATATTTCTTGATCATGATTCAATTTTGGGAATTAGTTTTGAGTATTAAAAGTATACGATAAGACTAGAGACCTTTGTGGAATATTTCAAAAGTATTTTAAATCGACAACCCAAAAGATAAAATTATCTATTTCTATAGAATTGGAAAATATTTTTTAAATTTGAAAAGCTTTAAGTTATGTATCGTACGGTGAAATTACATTAATTTCAATTTAAGCATCATTTCTGAAAACTTTATATGAAGGGCCATAGTATTATTACTGGGTTGTTACACTCTTAAATAATTGAAAGCTCTTCAATATTTGTGGTTGCTCTGTATGTTCTCAAAAGCGTTTAGCACTTAAAACTTACCATCCAGAACTGAACACTATATTCTTATATGTCTTAGGTTCAATCGAATAATTGAAAATTAGGAATTTTATGATATTGAAGAATAGGTTAAAAATTTAAATCATTTTCTAGAATTTAAATTTATCATTTTTTGAAATGGCGTACAGTCAGTAAGACATGTTTTTTTCGCTCCGATGAATAAATTTTAAAATAAATGTATCTAAATAATTTTTCTATGTAGCTAATCACTGCCGAAAATAAAAAACATTTTGCGTTTAGAAATGAGGCTGAGCAGTGAAAGCGAACCTGTAAACTTGTCTATGTTCTACAAAAATCGGAAATTGTCATCTTGATCCAACATTTGGAAACATTTGCAACTTAACTGACCCATTATGATGTTAAGTTTGAGGGACAGCACTAATCTTAAAATATGATCGTTATAGTCTTTGCTTTAATAGCCAATGAATGCTATACTAATTTGATAGCCACATTTAAGGTGTGAATAAAGTTGGATGATTTTATATTAATTCTTAAAGACCGTGCAGGTTGGTGGTGGGGTTGCTGTCTATGCCAAAAAATGTCTTAGCCCAAAATTATTCCAATGCAAATAATCCACCATTTGATTCCTTCATAGAAATCTCGAATCTCAATAATGATAAAATACTCATTGGAGTCATTAACAATACAATCCGACCACCTCAACCAGAGCCAATCCAAAAACTACACATTGCCTTTTGGCACCCAAACTCCGTACATTGGTCACATCTGTATTGTTTGTGCGATGTAAATGAACAACAATCAGTTTTAAATTCATTTGTGATTCCTGTTTTTTTACCACTGTAAAAGACCTTACTTAATTGCAATAAATGTATGATTTTATTTCGGGTAAGTATTAAATATAGAGTTCTCTAACAAATTTCTATCAAAAATCATGAACTATCGTTGTCATCCAACATGTCAAATTTTTGTTTTGTTTTACTTGGTCTGAGGTCCAAGTCTCTCGCACTTTACTTCAACTACAGGACCGATTAAATTCGAATCTCGTTCGTTCGTATTAGGATTCTTACCCAGTACCTCCTGATCCAAACGTCACAGCTTTGATCACTGTGATATTTGTTTGGTTTAATTCGAGTGATAATATGCCAAATTTCTATAAAACATTTTAATTTCGATTGGAAAATCATAACTTGAAAAATACCCGAAAATTTGTGAAGCTCTAAGATTCAAAAAATCTTCACCATAAATTAAGGATTTTCATGAGCGTTTAATATTCAAATTTTAAACGTTTAACAAGTAGAATTTTAATTTTAACCTTCAGAATCGTGAAATTTGATTTCGAAATTTTATTAATTTATTTAAAAACTGCTGGGAATTTGAAAATTTGTTAGTTTTTGTAAAACCGAGTTAAACTTCAGAATTGTAAACGTGAAAGTGGATTCTAAATTTCAAATTTCGAAATTTGAGGATTTGTTAATTAAATTTACAAAAATGTTATTTTTAACTTGTGTACTACAAATCGCCAAGGCCTCAAATGTTGACTGACAAGAACATAAACCAAATTTTATTTCGAAATTTGGAAAAAATTTCAAATTGAAATCCATCATATTGCCAGTAGACTATGACCACATCTTCATTGTGAACGACAATAAGATATCTAATTTCCACCATAAGATTCTGTTCACCTTTCCAAAAAACTGATCAAGGGATTGGGTTTGGCATAATATAGCATCATTGATAGAAATGGCTCTAAACATTGATAAAGTTTTGAAAATCCGAAGAAACTTGACTTTTGTGACTTTATTGATAAAATTTTGTTTAAATTTCTAATAATTCGAGTGATATTCCGAAGTTAGAAAAGTTAAATAATTCAAAATTTGACAAATGTCATAAAATTCTATCTAGTTAACTTTCTTTAAGTATGTGAATTTTGAATATTGCAAAAATTGGAGAAATATACATAAAATGTCCGCCACAAATTGAGGATTTATTCAAATTTTTATTTTTATTTTCAGAATCGTATATGTGATAAAATTTTAAATTTTAAAAAAATTTTCATTTATCTAAACCGAATTATACTTTGAGTTTAAATTAAGAATTGCAAACGTCAAATTTGATTTCAAACACAGGTAATCTCGATTATAGGTAATTCGAGATTTAGTATTTTCAATGCTGTAATTTATAAATGTAGGTTTTTGTATTAACTCGTCATTTATGATTACCTAAGTCGCAGATTGATAGTAATTTAGTTTGATATCCGACACTTACAGTAAAACGGACTCTGCGACTCAGTTTTCTTCGGGGCATACTATCGACGTAAACTTCAAATTATTCCAACTAAATTATTCCAATTGATAATTACAACATTGAATTCTATGATCAAGTTAAGAGTCTCGGTTTGGTCATTGATAATAAATTCAACTAGTTTGCTCATAGCTGACCAATTTTTTTAGTAATATATGTGCCAATAGATGAAAGTCCAAAGAACGGCCTGCTTGTGTATAAGTGGTGCTCTCAGGAGAACACCTACTCAAGCTCTGGAGATTCTCTTTCATCTTACTCCCTTGGATATTGCGGCCGAGCAGCTTGCATCTTGCACAGCCATTCGGCTCAAATCCATATCTATGTGGATCTGTAATAATGCAGGGCACTCATCTATCCTATGCAACAGGAGTATTCCGGAAGCTACCGACTACGCTATCCCTTTGCCATCTGTTGAGATTAAATTCCAAACTGAGTTTCCCACCAGAGAGGACTGGGCGAACGAAACGGTTATGGACAATGAGGCCCTAAGCTTCTTCACGGATGGATCAAAAAGGGATGGAGGGGTTGGCTGCGGGGTATTCAATGAGGCACTAGGGGTTAACCTCTCTTTTCGTCTTCCCGACTTTTGCAGCGTTTTTCAAGCTGAACTGACCGCGATAATGGAAGTCATGGACTGGTTGAAGAATAATGTAATATCTACGAGGGATATTCGCATTTTTACGGACAGCCTGGCTGCTATTAAAACGCTACAATCATACTCCCTGACGTCGAAGGTAGTCCAGAACTGTCTGGCATCTTTAAATGAGATGGCTGATCAGTTCAACATCCGCTTGACGTGGGTGCCAGGGCATTTCAATATCGCAGGGAATGAAATGGCAGATGAGTTGGACCGCAAGGGTACAGCACGCCTAATAACCCAAAGCAGGCGGGATATAAAGATACCGCTTGCTTCATGTAAACTACTGCTTCAAGAAGAAGCCATAAAAGAAACGAACGTCAGATGGTCTAAAGCCAGTTCGTGTGTAACAACCAGGCAGATCTGGCCTGGACTTGACCGGGACTTGACTTGATCAGGCCAACTGATATCGCTTCGACGGCAACATATTGGTATGGTCGTGGGAGCTATAACGGGACATTGTCTCATTGGGATACATGCGAGCAGACTGGGTGTCCCAGCCCACGATTTCTGCCGCAGCTGTGGTGATGAGGAGGAGGAGGAAAATGTGCTCCATCTGCTCTGCACCTGCCCTAGTCTAGCGTACAGCAGAACAAAATTTATGGGAACTTCCCCTTTGAACGACCTCTCGGATCTTAGTAAAATCGAGATCCGGGACTTTAAACGCTTCTTGGTAAGCTCAGGATGGTTTAGCGAGTGAAGAGGAGGAAACTCGAATGTGGTACAGCTACGGACCAATTTTGTGTCTATGCTAGTCCTTTAGGACAGCCACTGTAATATTTAGGATATTACAGACCAATTTATCTAATTTGTATGTTGACGAGAATATTAAGTTACCTGACGGAACACAATATACTACATAAAAACCAATTTGGATTCTGTCAGGCAAAAAGCTCGGTTTCAGCTATACCTTGAATTTAGTCGAAACTCTATATGGGCAAATAGTAAACCGAAAGGTATGTATGTTTCTAGAACTAATGAAGGCATTTGATTGTGTAGACTGTAGACCACCAAATTCTTCTATGGAAACTAACCTACTGTAATACTGTTTCATAGTAAAGTTGCCAAACTAATTGAGTGGTCTGGAAACTGAAGCTGATATGACAGCAGTGTACTGTCCTCCAAAACATGTCATAAAAAACTGTAGTTCATGGAGTATTTTAGGCAGCTAGGTAATAAATTTCGTGCGGGGTTGATTTTAACGCCAAACCCACTCAATAGGTTTCCAGACTAACATCGTCGAGAGGCAAACAACTTTATGAAGCTAAAGAAGAACAGTCCCTGAATTACTTATCTGCCAGTCACCCAACGTACTGGCCCACAAATAAAAAGAAAGTTCCTGATTTAATTGACTTTTGTGTAACTAAAGGCATTCCACGTAAGAGTACATATGCTAAGGCCACCGATTGATATGATCTGTCTTCTGATCACTCACCTGTAATTGTAAGAGTGAGCACCGGCGTCCTAAGAATAGAAACGCCAAAACGGCAAGCAAACTAATTGTGATCAATATAACATGCTAGTAGAACAAAATTGTGTACTGTATATCCATCTTATCACACCAGCAGTTATTGATGCGGCGGCAGAAAATCTAAAAGATGTCCTCCCATTATCAGCTGAAAAGGTTGCACCTCTCTTAAATAGTACTGAAAATTTAATAAACTCTCACACAATATACAGGAACTAATTCAGGAAAAGTGGAAAATTCGCCACCGGTGGCAAGAAATAAAATCACCGTTGTTGAAATGGTAATTAAATCGAGCTATTAAGACTCTAAGATTGGCATTGCGGGAAGAAGAAAACCAGACCGTCCAGAGTTATTTAAATGAACTCCCGCCTCCCGGTAACCGAGATGACAGATTATTCTTTGTGGAAGGCAACAACAAATTTAAAAAGGCCAACCAATTCGAATCACCCGGTTAGACTACCAACTAGAAATTGGGCGATGAGGAAAAACCCGATGCTTTTGCTGCTCATCTAACAACAGTATTCGCACCACACGAAGAAACTAATAACTTCGTGCTACCCGACCAAATGGATGATGGTTTGTCCTTCAAACCCATAAAATATAATTGGAAGAAAGTTACAAGAATACAATTGAAAATTGTATAAACCGAGAAAATGCACCAGGCATGATCTTATTACCGGACAAATGTATAAAACTAATGCGGACTGGTTAATGATACATAAAGCTGGAACAAATGAAACACAGATTTCATCATATCGTCCAATAAGCATGCTGCCTACCATCTCAAAGTTCTTTGAAAAAATGCTACTAACGAAATTGAAACCAGTATTAGAAGAACGGCATATTATTCCAGACCATCAATTTGGGTTCCGAAACCAACATGGTAACACAGAACAAATACACAGAATTGTAAATGTAATCAAAAACACCTTCGATGAACAGAAATATTGTTCTGCTGAATATAGTTCTGGGAAACTATCTCCTTCAAAGGCAGTACATATTTAAACAAAATAATGCAACTGTAGCCCCGTCTTGTTGGAACCAAATGTTGTCAAGATCAACTTCTTCCAATTTCGGCCATAAAAAGTTGGTTATCATCGATCTATACCAATCTCCATTGACAGTAACGGTGTTACCAGCTTCATTCCAAAAAAAATACGGACCGATGATTCCACCAGACCAAAAACCACACCAAACTGTCAATTCAGGTGAATGTAATGGTTTTTCCTGAATAATTTGTGGATTTTCTTCGCACCAGAATCGACAGTTTTGTTTATTTACCGCACCACTCAGATGAAAGTGAGTCTCATTTGAGAAGATGATTTATCGTTTTATTTGTTATTTGTAAACGTTGTTCTTGCGTATATCTCACCATGATGAAATTGTAAACATTACTGAATACAATCAAACAAAAAACGACAGATCCTGACATATTGCAAATGGCCGAAACGTCACTTAAAAATCATATGATTCCTATTGGAAAACCCTTTACTAAGGCATACACCTGAATAGAAGGCTAACGTGGAAGAATAATATCGAAGCAAAGCGCAAACAAATAAAAATAAAATTTTCCAAAATGTATCGATTGATGGTACGAAAATCTCAGCTGTCATTAAAGTTTTATTGTACAAAGTGATAATCAAACTCATACGGACATATGGTATTCAGTTATGGGGACCCACCAGCGCGTCAAACAGAGAACACCTGCAACGAACCCAAGCGAAAATACTTCATAGTATTAACTCATGGGCCGACCCATCTTCCATGTCCCTGTACAGGGTGAGCAATGCGCAGGTGGTATACTGTACTTGTGTGAATGGAATGAATGAATGGAATGAATGAATGGGAAGAATGAATGTTGTGTGAATGTAAGGTAAGGCTTTGGACCAAAAAAGTGCCAGGACGTGGCGTCCTTATGAAAAAAAAAAAAAAAATTACCAATGCTCCGTGGTACATTCGAAATAGTAATATGCACGATGACCTTGGAATTAAAACTATTAAAGAAACCACTAGAGAATTCAAAATATTACTCAAAACTAGAGACACATCCCAATGAATTGGCAAGGGATATACTAAAATAGCCGCGATTTAGGCGGCTGAGAAGAGCAGATCCACTTGGACTGATGAACCTGTAAATATATTAAACGTTTAGGTTTCACATATAAATGTAATCTAAATTTATTAAACAGTGAACACTAATAACAAGTATTAACATATTAAAAAAAATCGATCTTGCAGATAGATTTCAATATGCTAGGATAGGCAAACTATACATCTAACAACAATATGTTGAACTGTAATATAATGTAATCAGGGATGGGCGGGGTAGATTACGCCATGTAATTTACGCGATTGTCGATATGTAGAATATTACGTAGATTACTTGGCAAAATTTTTGATCAACGTAGACAGTTAATTGGACTTCGTTTACTTAAGGCGATGCATTAATCATATCACAGATATTGGCCGAAAACACTTGCCAAGCTCTTGTGTTGCTCTGGGTGAATTAATCGTATCTGATTGTTCGAATATAACGGATTTTATGGTTTGGGTAAATTATGTGCTACTTTAAAATATTTCTCAGTCGCTCTGGCTTAAAAATTATTGCTTGAAGATGTTGTATGTTACGCTATTTAAATTTAAGGGGATGTAAAGTTGTTAGTGACTACTACTAGCGATTCAGATAAGCCGTAGGACAAATAATATTTTGACACGTATGTGGAATTTGTCTTAAATCTGTCCACTAAAGCCACAAAAACAATTCCCAAATTAACACCATAATGCTTGCTCCAATTTTTAATAATAACACCATAATGACATACATACCAAAATGTCATTGGTTCTAATTATCCGAAAATTAATTTAGAAAAAAGTAGGGGATTAGAACGGCAACAATTTTGCAAAGTCATTCAATCAAAATACATGATCATATCTTATTCCACCTCCCAATCTCGTGTTTTTCAAAATTGAAATATTTTTCGGTTAGCTTAGACCCATAAAGACATATTTGGAATATTCGGCATTATGATGTTAGCTTTCTAGGATTTTCACAAGGAAATCCGGAAAAATTATTCGACATAATAACCAAACTTGGTTGTCCTTAAGCCCCTAATCATCAATTGTTTCCAAAATAAATTTTTTTTCGGAAACCTTAGACCAAATGGCATCTTGAAATATACGTCATTATGGTGTTAACTTTCGAAATTTTGAAAATTTATTTAATTGACATACGCGAGTTGCAGAAAATTCACATAATCGGTTAAATTATAAGATTTATGGGTTTATCCGTATAAACTTCTCACTCATCGCACATGTACACAGTTTTAGGATTTAGGACAAACTTTGTGATATTTGTTGTAAAAAATTCCTCATTTTTTTAGCCACATTTATGACAAAATTCAAGTGTATTAATTTGACTGGTTTAGTTTTAATTTTATCTTCCCTAGTTGACATTAATGTTGGAATTTTAAAAAATAAAATCTAATTTTGTGAACATTCAAATGTGAATCTAAATTTCTAGAAATAGGTTATGAAAATATTTTAATTAAAATGCATCGAAAGGGATTATAAAACTAACGCCATCCGTATCGCAGTAAACCTAAATAAATCGGGTATAACGTTACTTGAGCCCAGACATTTTACTGAATATGCAGTGGCGCCACCAAATATTAATGTTGAATTTTGGAACTATGCATGCTGAATATGACGAGTCTTCGATAATTCAGTTTGCGCGTCTTTGATAAATTCTAAACGCCATTGTTTTTTACACTAATATTTGGTGGCTCCACTGCATTGTCAGCAAAATATCTGGCTCAAGTAATGGCCATACCTACTATTATGAACAGTCTACGTTGTCTACGAGTTGTCGAGACGTCGACTTAGAAAATAATAGATGATACGTTAGATTTAGATTCCTTTTTTCGAATTTGTTGACGTTTCATCTTAGAACCTTAAAAATTATCAATAATAAGAGATTGTTCGGGAAAACAATTTTATGAATGTTAAATTTTACAATTTTAGGAAGTTCCCGGTTTTTGCTCACCACAACTTTATAAACCAAATCCATCTGCAATATTTGAGTTTATTTGTACTAACCATTTGTGTGGTATCAATTCCAGTACATCAGAAGATGATACGCTAACAAATTGTTTAAATAATCCACCCTCTTTAGTCTCTTTATATAAGATTATTTGAATTATGTCCTGGTTAATTTAAAATACCAATATCTTATATTTAAGATCGTTGTATTAAACCGAAAATTGTTTTCTGTACGGTGACATTAACTTATAGATTTTTGGTTTTAGGATTAGAAAATTTATGTCTTCTTGGTTATTTACTACAATTTATAATTTATATAAATAAAAAAAAAAACATTTAGAAATTCATTCAAGAAGAAACAAAACAAATAAATAACTTTAAACGAAACATAAATTATTTACAATATGTATATATACTAGTAAATGGTGCATGGGTGAGATTAAATTGTTAGCTAAATACAAGAATTACAAAAAAAAAAATAATAATAATAAATTTATTTACAGCTTATTGGATATAAGAAAATTTCTCGTATTGTATGTGTGTACATACATATACATAAATAGATTAATTTTCCAACAATCCAACAAAACAAGAAACAAACGATTTTTTTAAACTCAATTAACTTGTGTACGATCATGCAAACAATATCATCTTACCACACAGGTGAAAATTTTACGTATTGATTTTTTTTTGTTACAGTTTAGAATATTAAAATTTATATATTTTTGTTTTTTGTGTTTATTATAAATTTATCTATCTAGGTATAGGTTAGTGTGAAATTTAATTTTCTAGTAGAAATCATCCAGGACTGTAAAATATTTAAAAAGTATTTTTTTTTTTTTATAAAAATAAACAAAATAAAATAAATAAATATTGTACATTATAGTTATATAATTATATATCTATATATATTATTTACAAATACATATACCATACATTTTAGTTATAAGGAGCCAAAAATTTGTATATTATAAATATATATATTCTAAAGATATTGGAATGTGTCGATGGATTTCTAAAAATATTAAAATATCCTTGCCGCTCTAAATTCAGAAACATTGTTCATATATATTGTGATAAAGTGCATATTAGGTGAAAAAATATTAAAAAGTAAAAAATATATAATTTGACAGCCTTTCGGTTTAGGTATATGTATATAGATAATGCAATTGAAAAAGCTGACAAAGCGCAGTATAGCTTGGCACACAGTGCGCGTGAGATTTTAAATAGATAGAAAGCTTTGAATAAATAGTTTTAGATATAAGAAAAAAGAAAAATATAAATAGGATATAAAGTTCATACTGCGACTGTTTCCAATTCTTTTCTTTATAAAAATCAAAATGTTCATCTTACTTCTCGACGATGATCTGGATGACGATTTTTCCGTAGTACCGGTTAAACTCATTGTACGCCCCAATTCTCCTTTGACCGCCTTAAGTGAACGCAAAATTTCGTCCGGATCCCGTCGTACACACGATGATCGTCGTCGATCCCGATTATAACTGGGTGGCGGTGGGGTGGCCTCAATTTCTTTATTTTCCTCGCGATCTTGAAACGATGATCGCCTTGAACCGGGCAGTGACCGCGAAAAATCTTTACCAAGATTATAAACTTCAACTTCGAGCGTTTCGGATTGTGATGAGCCGCGCCTCGAACCGGCAATCCATGCGGTGTCCGGATGTAACAGCGATGTACCGTCACCAATTGAATCGACATCGTCGGATATCGATCGATTCAGTAGATAATCACAGCGACGTATTCGTGACACATCTAAACCACCAATCGAACCGCGTGGCGATGCATTTGGCGTTTTTGACGGTTGTGACGATGTTAAGTGGCGCAACTGTTTTGGATCTTCCAAACGATACCAAACGGCACGATCGTCTAGAAAAGCCTTTTGTAAATCAACGGTACATTCGCCGAGAAATACTGATTCGGTTTGTGGCACTAGGTCCCACAATTCGATTTCGAGCGAACGATCCATTAGATTTTCGGGTGGTATATTCGAAAAGCTTAGCGTCGCATTCCATATTGGGTTCAATGATGGCGGTGACACTTCTGTTTGCGCGACGTGACCATCACCCCTATATATAAAAATAATTAATCAGTAATAAAATATCATATACAATTTTTATATATTATACTTACGTTTTTGGCGCTATTTTAACTTTAGCGTACGCCTCCGGTAAATTCCCATGCCCGCCCGAATCATCTCGAAACGCTAAATCATCGCCAGCCATCAGCGATACGACCAATTCATTTCGTTCGCCGTGATACCACACCTGTATTTGTACTCGCCCCGATACCGTTTTTTCTCGTTGAATTTGTTCCTAAATACATCGTAACCAAAAATATAAAATTCAATTAATTTCACGTATTTTTATACGTACGTTTAGGTACTTTACAAAATTATATAACTAAATATAAAAGTAAAATATTATATAACGACCAAAACCAAAAAAATTAAATAAACTAACTAAAAAAAAATAATTAAACAAAAAAAAAAAAACAAAAAAAAAAAAATTAAAAAAAAAAAATGGTTTATCTCTATACAGAGCTCCTGGTTATTTTTTTGATTCAACATCAAACAAAAAAATGTTTTAAAATCGTTTTTAAAACACATTTTTTAAATTACATATAATATATGTATATATAAAAATATGTTGTATGTTATCTTTGTAAAAAAATAAATTATGTATTATGATGTACAGGAAAAATTATGGAAAAATGAGAATTTTCCGTTTTTAAAAAAACATAAAAAAAAAATATTGTTTACATTGCAGCGGCACAGTTGATTGTGAACGAGTATAATGTTTGCTATATATGTACATATACACATTCTACATATTATTACATACATATACATATAGAGCTGCATGCCGTCTTGTTGTTATGTTTGTGAATATAAAATGTAATGTTTATAAATTAAACGAAAACAAAAAATAATGTACACTACTTCTGCCATTGAACATCATGCATAAATGAAGGTAATTCAACTAAAAAATTATATTCCAATTCATAATATTCTAATGAGTTTTTACATCCATTTATTATAATTTAGTAAAATTTGCATTGCATTATCAGACGTGGTCTAAACTTTTATTTATTATTATATTTGGCAAGAAATAATACTATAGAGCGGTGTCTCTTGCTGCCAATCTACTTTTTTGCCAAAAATTAATTAAAATAGAAATCAACTAAAATCAATAAAATATTATATACCTAAATTTCGTATTTGCCATTTATATAGTTTATCTATTGGTCGATAGATGGCAGTAAAAATAAAATATAAATAAATAATATGTAGGCCACGACCATTTCTGAATATAGTACGGGGGGTGTTAGTAATAAGTTCGGTAAATCTATATGAAATAACGGTAAATTTAATTCAAAACTATTATTATTTTTCAATATCATCTCCACTAACGCTTTCTTTTTTTTTAATTGTATCTTTGAGTATATCTAAATAGAGAAATCATGCGCAATTACAATGTTACCTCAATAGATAGCGTTACATACACGATTTTGAAGGTTTTTCTAAGTTTTTGTGCATAGTATATTTAGGTTGCAATGTATCGAACTACACAGTAACATCTTTCGCTGAAATATTTTGTTTTGATTATCATTTGAACTTTATTTCTGTTCTCTCTAATGTGTTCAAAAACAACAAAAAAACAATTTAAAAACTACCGTTTTGTTGTTGTACAAATTACTTGCATCAGTGAGAGTGTTATGTATTTTGATTTTAAAATCTTTGGAAATTTAACTTCGGAACGATCTAGGATTTTCGAAATATACATTAAATGTACGTTCTTGTAGAAAAATAAAACAAGTAGTTAATTAAATGAAGTTTGGAAGTGAAACGATTTCACGCATTTTGAATGATCAAATTGAATGAAACTTTTATAAATTAACAGAAACCTTTTTCAAATAAAACGAAACCATTCATAAATAGAATGAAACCATTTTCAATTGGAATGAAACTTTATCGACAAAATTAATTTTTAATTGGCATTAACAATATAAGATTAACCCTTATCGATCTGATAGGAGGACTCATTTTTTACCATAAAAATATGGCCAGTTAGAAAGAACTTTGTTAACCGGTTATAATAGAATTCTTAACCGGTTATAATGAAATTCGGCATGTTCGAAGGTACTCAGGTGTTTCTTAAAAGATTTCATATCGTTTCATCATAATCGGTTATGAAATAACCAAGTTCCTTTTTGACTGCCCATATTCCAGAACTCCATGTAAAAATCGTTTAGATTCCTTTTGGCAGTGCACATTTCGAATTTCTCTAAAATCGACTAAGAAATTACAATGTTCCTTAGTGATTGGTGATATTCCAGAACTTCATGTATAATAAACACTTCGACTTATTGCACAAATTATTGATAAAACAGTACCGATCGGTAAAGTTTAAACATTAAGGTTCATTATGAAACTCGAAGAGTCAGATGGCACTGAATTCCCACTAGCCCTTATAACTATCACTCAAATTCTGTTCTCTCTCGTTGAACCCAATAAATTTCTAGTCATTGCTTTTATATTTGAAAAGGCTTGTTCAATTGGGTTCAACATGTAAGAGTACGGCGGTAGGAACCTTAAACCGGTTTCTGAGGTTTCTATTATATTCTTGATCTGCGCAGTTTTGTGCGTCATCCATTACAAATAGAACTCAGTTCAATAATTTTGCTTATTTATAGTTAATAAAAGTATTTCTAATTATAAAGGCTATGCTCTTTTTCGAGGGAGACACAAAAAATGGATTTTGATAAATAAAATTTGTGGAAGAAAGACGCTCTTTGTGGGACCGAAAACACAAACAGTACAACAGCAAGGGATGAAATAAAAATTATGGAGGAAATTTTTCTTAAATAAATTGAACCCTTCTGCACAAAATCTGTATGTGAATATCAACATTTTCGGTTTATTTTAAAGATTTTATTAAAATTTGGCATATATTTATAAAATTAATTCCCTGAGAATATTTCGATTGATAAAATCTGCGCAGATCTCAGAACAAAGTTTAACTACATTCAGTGCCAACAGTTCCACCATTCTAATCTTAAAATAAAACCAAATTTAAAAAACAAAAGATAAAAAATTTGTTTGTATGTTTGTCAGGTTATTTTGCTTTTGTTTTTTTTGTTTCATTCTACTATCTACAATTCTATAGTCAATTGTAGTGCCTTAAAGCTGCACCAGCCAAATCAGCCCGCCACAACGAAACCTAGCCCATAATTTATTACAATTTTATTACAATTTATTACACCAAATCCCGATTTTATTACACTTGCCGTTCGCGAGAAAATCGTGGGTGGAGTAACATCAAATTGAACCTACACCGCCACTTTGTAACTTTTGATATAATTGTGATATCGAGATAAAAGTTGGGCTAGAATTTATTACAAATTAATTACACTTCACTGGTAAGTCGACTAAAATTAAAATGTAATTATTTTGTGTAAAAATCATCTTATTTTAATAAAAACCTACTGAAATTCAAAAAAAATACCAACATCGATAAAAATAACCTGTAATAATTTATTACACCAGACCGCCACCATATTTTGATAGAACTGGATGTTGTTTACACTATACGGTACATGTTATACCTGCTAAAGTAATTGAAAAAATAAGTTTACATAAAATTTTCATACAAAACTTGTATTTACGAGGATATTCCGTTGACGGCTTTGCAGATCTGCACAATTGTTAGAGCTGTCAGTTTCTTGTTTGCTCTATTGCAGTTCTAAAATAGCATTTGCTTTGCTAGTTGCATTAATATAGTAAAAAATGACATTAGGCGCTTTAATAAAAATACTATTTGCTCTATAATACAGATTTTAAACATTCCCAGCTTTAACAAATTATAGAGCAGATAGTTTTATTTATGAGCTCTATAACCAAATATAGAGCTTACAATTCTTTAGTATTAGAGCACTATATATTATAATGCTATTAGTTGTGTAATAGCAATTTAGTAGCAATATCAGCTATAATGCAGCTTAATAAAACCATAAGTGTTACAAGACTTAGCTCCAGTTTTACATAATTTGATGTTCATAAAAAGCTTTTCACCATTAAAAAAAAAAAAAAACATTAAAATAGAGCTGGTACTTTATTTTTATGTTAATTTAAACCTAATATAAGTTTTTGTATCTTATATAGAGTTGGTTGCTTCAATTGGGAAAATTATGTTCATCTTCTGTCAAAAATTTAGTTAAATTAACTATTGAGTTATAATCAATTCCTTAATTAAAAGTCAGAAAACAATCGAGAAATGTTTAATTCTAAAGCGTGGAAAAAATATAAATTTAGCAGTACATACCGTTATCAAATTAAAAGGAATAGGAAATTTTTTAACCAAATTGTTGATCCACCAAAAAATCCAGCAAAGCCCCAAAATTCTGAAAGCGTGTTTCAGAACTCAGCGGAGCATAATTATGATAATCAATGTTCAATAATTTCTGGATATAATATAGATGATGATTTGGAAGATACCGAGATTGCTGATATTGAAAAGGATGATACATTAGAAAATTTAATTTGTGACGATGTCAATTCTGAAAACAATCAAATAGATTTAAGAAAGGAACTTAAAGAATGGGCACTGGAATTTAACATAAGACATCAAGCGCTTCAAAAATTATTAAATTTATTGAGAAAAGCTCAGCTGCCCGATGAAGGACTCCCTAAAGATCCGCGAACTTTATTAGAAACCCCTATTAATCGATCGTTGTATCCTGTGGGTAATGGAAGCTATTGGCATCAGGGATTAAAGAATTGCTTAACTCAATATTTCTACGGTAATCTCGACCAATCAATGAATATTTCACTAAATATTAATATCGACGGGTTACCGATCTACAAGAGAATACTTACCGATTTATAAACATAACTAACAAATTTTGACAAAAAGCCTACATGTACATTCACGTTTAGCGAAAAAAAAAATAATACCGTTAAATAGTTAACTAATTAATTAATAGTTAATTATAGAGCTCGAAGCTGTAAATCTAAATCATATACATAATTACTAAAGCTATAAGCGGAAATAATATGATGATTTAAAGCTACTTGCTCTATATTTAGTATTTTGCTTTATAAATGGTTTAGTATGGAATCCATTTATTAAAAAAAAAACGAATAGCATTATAAAAGGGATACGTAATTCAGGTAACCTTATATTAGCATAATTTGTAATCATCTTTGTTTTCATAAAAATGGAATAAAAAAGCGACATAATGTCAAGAAATGTTTTTTATAAACAATTATGAGGAATTGCTGATATACTCATATAAGATATCTCGATACCTGAATTCTTGCTGATAACCCTTTGTATGTAACTTTTAGATAACTTACAATTGTTAAAATTAATTAATTAAATAAATTAATTGAACATAACCTAAAATTTTCAAAGAATTCAAATACTAGCACGTGCGAATAGGTTCGAAAACATATAAATATGTTTATTATAAAAAAATTTATTTTCCTTGTAAATACAAAATATAATCGAGGAGCATTAACATTTTTCGTCCTATATTATTTATATTAACCATAAAAATTAAACGGCTTCTAAAATTACATATTATCTAAGTTAAATAATAATTATATATTCTTTATTTATAATAATATTGATTTACAAAACACCATCAAACAATATTTTATCAATGCTGTTAAAAATATTTTATCAGAATTAAATGATGGTCGGTGTACATAATAGCTATACTTATTTTATTTAATTTTTGAAATGAATTTTTTTTTTTAATCACAACAATTGAATGTCAAAATTCATATTTTGTAAAGCCAATAGCTGTAGTTAACATCCTTAGATAACCATTATTAAAGCAAGGTGCTTCTTAAAAGTTGCTTTATGCAACTCTAACATCCAACTATCATTCAGCTAATAGCTATGTTATAGCAGGTATATACACGATTATACAACTTTCCAACAGGAGAATTGCTGCTCTAAAATTAGCAAATTTAGTCCGACAAAAGCTCTATATGAGTTGTGGCAGCGCTGATAGAGCATAAAAAAAACTACATGCTCTAAAATATAGCTCTAGAAGCGCTGCTAGAGCTTATTTGGAGCTCAAATTGTTACTTGGGGAGCTTACGAAATCTTGACGTTACGGACATGTTTGATTGTAAACTTGACATAATGGATAATTTTTTTTATATATAGGTACCTCAAACGTAATTGAGGAATAGAAAATGACGAAATATTTAAATTCAAGTTTAGAGGAAACTCCAACTCATATATTATTTTTCGGTGAATTAGATAATTTTTGAATAGTTACTTTTATTCAAAAAATGGTCGATTTGTTTTCGTAAATATACCCAGGAAAAACGCATTCAGTCAATAAAATTGATTGGTCGTTTAAAATCATTCTCCAAACTGCAGTGAACGAATTGGGTGATTCATAATTAATGCTCACACATAAACATTACTGCCTGGCAATAAATCGAATAATTAAGAATATTATTTGTAATTTTTTTGTTGCTTTTTAGCACTGTATTGGTATGTGTGCATCATAGCTAGGAACTCAAAATGAATTAAAGAACAGAACCTGGAGAAAAATTCAGAATCCTTATCGTAAAGTTGAAAAATTAAATTTTAGAAATTGATTAATTCAAAAAAATTTCAAACAAGCCGTGGGTTTTGGATACAATTTCAGAAATTGATAAAACAAATCGTGAAACTGCCAACAAAATAATATTTCAGTCAGAACTTAATTCGAATACTTTCAGAATTTAACTTACGAGTAGTCGCAAATATTTTCCTTTATAGCAAGTTTTCTGATTTTGAACGATTTTTGATATTTTTTACTCCCGATGCTATAGAAATGTTCACGAGTACGCATTTACATATTTGGATCGTTAAGACCAACTAGGACATAACCTAACTATTTTTTCATGGGCTTTACTAATTGTTTTATGGAATTAAGAAGTTACGTGATTTAGGCCGAATATGACAATTTTGTACTGCCGAACACAGAGATGTTCACGGGAAAATATTTTTAGATAGTTTGAATTTCTAGAATCTGTGTGGTCAGCCAAATTAAATTTTGGCGAACTTTAATATTTTTCACAAAACTTTTTACAGATATTTTAAATTTTATACTGCCAATCATAGTTTACAGTTTACACCATAAAAGATAACAATGTGGAAAGTTTATCCGATAGACTTAACTAATCTTAGAGTCTTGGATGGCTCACTGTAATCTTTAAATGTCGGAAAATTTTTTCGATGATTCTAAAAATTGTGTCGAATCAGATGCTGAATCAGCATTATCTTAACAATTGTTAATTTTTGTGGGCCATCATTGCTCGAGCAATTAAGACATAAATATTTTTTTTTTCTTCTTTGTTCTTCTCTCCTATAAAAATTAATCTCACCAGTTTGGGGGCAATCGCCCTCAACGCCTCTCGCCTGTATCGGTTCATCCATCATTAGGCCGACTTAATCAATTTAAATTATTTACAAGGTTCGGTTGATCGGAACCAAAATAAAATAAAAGCTTTGTTATTACGTCATCAAATTTCAAAATTGCTAAAATTTAAAATCTCACAACATATTTAAATTAAAAAAATTAAATTAAAAAATACTGAGTAGTTCACAGATATTTAAAAATTGGTAATTCTTCATATTTTAATTCGAAAATATTCAGAGTTGGCCTTGCTTAAAACAGTATCCTTAAATATTAAACGTTCGAATTGATTAAAATTATTTCGTAATTGAAATAAAACTTTGTGGCCAAAAAATTATGAGAATTTAGGAAACAATTTAATAATTTTATATCGATTTTATATCCAAAAAACAAGAAATTTCAAATTTTATAAAATGTCAAAAATTCGTATAAAATGTTAAATTCTAAATATTAGGTAAATTGAAAATTTATTATTGAATTTATTAAAAACTCGTTATCAATTTGGTTTGTTGGTTTTGGCAAATCGTTATTCTGAAACACTATGAAGAAGTTTTTATTCAATTGACTGAAATAACAGTTATTCTGAAGTCTGTGTTAGATATAGAAAATGTATAAAATTCGTCTTGTTATAAGGAATGAAACTCAACAATCACGGGTGCGGGCCTTGGTAGAATCAGTCATGATTCAGAGTAAATTGGCTTAAATAATAAATACATAAAATAGTTTCAAGGTCGAGGAAATTGGTAAAATGTTTTTGACTATAATGCCAAACAGCTTGGTAAGAAAATCTCCGATTTAATAAAAATAAGCTAATTATACCTAATTAACAAACTAGCATAGAATTACTGCGTGATGATACTCCAGAAATCCAGCCAATTAAACATGAATGGTGCAATGGTAAACAAGTTATCAAGAAAAACATTAATTCTAAAAACCACTTAAACTTGAATTGGTAATCGAAAAAATGCTATAGAAGTTCCAGAAAAATGTATGTTACTAATAACATACTCCTAATCAGCTTACTTACTCTCAACACTCTCAAATCTCTTCGAAAAAATGCTCCTTCAAGAACTTAAGCCAATCCTTCAAGAAAAAGAAATTATACCAGATCATTCGGGATTTAGAGAAGAACACGAAACTGTGTGGACCAAGTTCATAGAATCATGTTAGATTTTTACAATTTATAAGAAATTCATGTAATGGGGTTCCACAAGGCAGGCAATGTATAATGAGTCCTGTATTATATTTGATTTATATATATGGCAGACCTACCAAGATTCAAGAACAAAGCGAATCACCGACTTAAGATTTACCGGCTATATATAACACTCTATGACAATTGTATTGTTGCCTCGTGCAATGGTACCAATACAGTGGTCATTGTACATACTTAAGTTTACTTCATTTGAACACAGTTTGGACGTTGTTCACTTGGTTAAGTCAGTAACGACTCTTATTGTCCTATATGAGAGCTACAAGAATCCAGGGTACCGTGTGGAAATACAATTGCTCATAAAATAATTTCGATTGTTTGGTTTATTGGCAAAGATTTATCATTTCACTAATCCATTATTAAATTCATTATTTACCATTACATCTCTATATATCGGAACAAATTGTGTTGTACTGTACATAAATATAAAATGAGTGGCTTTAGTATTAGACAATCACAACTCTGAAGTCGTAAAAAATGTAGTATTCATTTATAAAACTAACTCATTTCAAATTTAGTATATAACAAATATTTTTTCCATGTCACTGCCAATTTAGAAATAACAAATTATGTGACATATGTCATGGAAAAGTTTTGTGTGTGTGACTTATGTGACATTCATCTAGAAATTTATGTAGAAAATTAATATTTTTTGTTGTAACTTTGATTTATATAGCTTTGTACCGTCTTGGAATTTCAGAATACATAAAATTCATTCTACCCTAAAGAACCTTTTTATTTTTTTGGTATATAGTACATATAGAAATAAAAAGGCGGGAATATGGAGTATATAACAATTTATGAAGGTGTTATTATGTGTGTAGGTGCGCTATTAAAAGATCACAATAAAAATTATATGTTTCTTTTATTTTACGAGTAATTATCAATTTTGAAATTAAATTCATTCACAAGGAATCATCCACTGTAATATGTAAATTGGAAAAATTGTATACCTTAACTACTCATGTTTAATAAAAGATTCTAGCGTTATTGGAAAATACAAATTTAAAAATAACAATTTCAAAAAATTGTATGCAAAGAGTGAAAATAAAAGCTTTTCACTGTTAATTCGATGTTTTTGTTTAGTTTTGTGGTTTTCCATTAGGTATACAATGTTTGCTTATATGGTATTTCTCTAAATTACATAATTATATTTACGATGTTTTAAGGGCGGTTTAATTCCCAGTATAGGCATTTCCAGAAATGGGCATATTCAATTATTTTTGTGATTATGGTCTTAATCACATATTTTGGAAATAAATATTTCAATTAGGATTTAAGTTTTATGACCAATGCTTTAATTTATAAACAAAAGCTCTACATAATTCTTTAATTATTTTGGTAAACAGCTTCATGGATAATCCTCTTATTTAATTAGTAAAAATATATTAGTTAATTAGTTAAAGCCCCATATCGAATGTAAATAAGAATAAACTTTTCTTGTATGTTCGTTTCACGTGTCTTATTGACCAAGCATTTACCTATATTAAATCTGGAACTTTTTGCTTCATTCCATTTTTCAAACTTGTAATAAAATTGTCTATTAGGCAGTTAACATCGACTTTAAATTTTAACAGATTTCAACTTATCCTTTCATCTGAGGTAAATCTTACAGATACCCAAAATTAATAGTTCCCACAATTGTTTCCACTATTTCGGCGGATAAATGGTCATTTGGTTTTTTAAAATTAGTATAAACTTACCAAAAATAAACTGACTCAATTGATCCATTAATGAATTAAAACGGATTTACGATTTGTGGGATTGAGGCTAAATATAAATTAGGCAGCAGATAATGGCTTTTAAACTTATTTATCATACACATCATGGGAGAAGTGTTGTTTTCAACATTTTTGATACATCGAATACAATGCATAGATAGATGAAGACGGTGGTCATTTACATTTTCTGATTACAGTAATTTTGTTAAATTACATAGAAATCAGGGAATTTAACATATACTGTTCTATTATTTTATCACAAGCTATAATATATTTAAACGGGGAAGTTTAATGAAACACGGTATATTCTAAATTTTAAATAAATTTTTCAGTTTTAACTGTAAAGTTTTGCCAGTTAAAACGTTTTCAAAAGTTGTTCACACTTGCAAATTTAACCCTTCCCAACGAAAGTCAAATTAGATCGCCAACTCTCGTAATAGACCGATACTGTCAAAATTTCATGAAAATGGAATATATGTCCAGATATACCTAGAAATTTAACGAGCATAAAGTTTCTCTGAAGTTTTTATGGAACGGTATACAAATTTCAAAAAAACCTTTCAACTGAAGAATTGTCTCATGATAACTTATTAAATAATTTCAAATAAAACAAATTAAGTTATCTAAATTTAAAATTTTGAAACTTTGAAATATTACCCATTTTACTAAATTTATCCATTAAAAATCCAAACATAAAAAATACAGTTCAAATTTTGAATAGTTTTTAAATCGAATAAACAATCGTACTCAAATAGCCACCTTAAAGGGAATGACCATAATGGTCTAGTCGAACAGAAAAATCAAGCTGAAAATGTAGACCTGAAAGTGTTTCATCCCTCCCTAAATTAATATATTAATATATTGAATTAATAATTTGAATAATAATTAATTTATAAATTAATAAATTATTATTTTGATTATTTAAAAATAATAAATTAATAAATTAAAAATTTACAGTTTAATTAATTACTATTTTAATAAATTAAAAAATAATAAAATAATTGATTATTAGCTAAATACATTTCTATATTAAAAAACTTTAAATTTACAAACTAATTAATAAATTAATCAATAAATAATTTAATAATAAATGAATACACTAATAAACTATTGAATTCAAAATTTAATAATTTAATAAGTTATTATACCAATAAATTAATAAACTAAAAGACTAATAACTTATTAAATCATAAACTAATAAGTTTATAAATAATTAAAGGATTAATAAATTAATAATTTTATTAATTTATTATTTTAATATTTCATATTTTATTTTATTTATTAATATAGTATTTTATTAATTAATAAAATTATAAATTTTGAAATATATTAGTTTTTATCATATTTAAAATTGTATGGTCATTTTTTCATTGCCACCGTATTTGTGTAAAATAACTTTAAAGAAATTATCAAGTATAAAGTGGTGTGACATTTTCATATGGTGCTATCGAGTTTTTAGGGAAGGTATGAGTCGGGTCTATATTTTAACTACTTTGGCAATTTGCTGTTTGAAAAGAGCCTTGTGATTAATTCCTATATGGTGGTAGTTTGTGTAAAAATGACTTTAATAGAAATTATCAAGTTGCTAGTGGCGTCATGTGTCCATCTGGATTTTTTGAAATTATTGGGAAGGGATGAGACTCTTTAAGGTCTATATTTCTAACTACTATGGCATTTATTTGTTAGACTGGAGCCCTAATGCCATTTAATATTGTATATGGTGGCTATTTGCTATTTTACAATTTGTGTTATTTAATTTGTTCATCAGACAATTCGACATTTGATAGGTTTTTTACATGTGTATCATTCCATAAAAACTCCATATAGATTCTTCAAGCTCGGTGAAATAACAGGAACTAATTGTCACTTTGTTCATTGTAATTGATGGGAATTTAACAAGGCCTTGGAATGTTGGCAGTTAGGAACACTGAGTTGTTAGCGAAAATGAATACAAATTTTCGTCGCCGCAGTTAAAACTTGGTGTAATAAAAAAAAATTTGTTTTTGAGAAAATTGCTTTTGATGTTTTTTTAGATTGCTTGATGTACATTTGTTCGAATTAAAATTTTGTTTTTTAGCTTAAAGAAAAAATAACTTTCTTTTCCGAAAAACTAAGAAAGTTTTCTGATTTTCCTAAATTGATTTTGATGTACGTCCGTTTTGGAAATTTTTGTATTAGAATAATTTTTTTGATTTTATTATTACGAACCAGGTTTTCTGCAATGACCAGTTACTATAAAGGATAATTTCTTTAAAAAAAAAGGAAACATGTGCTCGCGGAAGTGGAAATTTTGCCATTTTTAATTTTATTCCTTGTAAATTAGACAGAGATATTTTCAATTAGTACCAGTCCATGTTATATGCATTGTTGCTGTTTGAGGTTACACGGAATGGTAAGTTGATTTCCTATTAAATATTTTATTGTACCTGGTTTGAATCCCGCAATTATGAATAGAAATTTCGATTAGGATTACGATGAACACAGTTATGGCATCATGTTGGAGTGTAAAGTCTATATATAGGCCGAACCATCGTTCATATCAGTGAAGACTGGCATGCAGCTGGATAATGTGTTGGATAGTCAATTAAATATTGGACCTATAGCCGTGGCATCCCTGTAAGATGTGGCATAATAACGGACTGCCATCGGTCTAAATGTCCCAAAACTTTTGGAAAGCACAAAAATTTACATATAGAACCGAAAAAAAAGGTAGAACTACATTAATACAACAACGATGACACCGGGAATAGAATATTTTGGAAGATAGACAAGTGATTGCAAAGATGTCATTTAATGACAGTTTAACGAGCTTCAATGGGCGCTGGCATTAAATTTAATTTCTTGATTTTAGATATTGTGATAAATGAAAGTGCGATTCTTTGAAAGCCCGTATTTTTGATGACCGTATATTTGAAGCGAAAATTGGTTAATTGAACAATTTGAAACAATGGCCATCATGATGATAATGTAAGATCTGTATACTAGCACAAAATAGCGTATCAAGCAACCTTCTGTCTTTTAAGGAGAGCTGAGGATACTGAGTATAATACCAGCAAATATGAAATACTAAATATATTAGTACGTGTCAGTGTCAGTATGGCAGATTGATCTGTCCAAGGCTGTATTTCCTAATCATGACAGATTTCCATTATACTCTTCAAGAAGTATTCAACTATCGAAACTTGTTAAAACGATGAGGTAGTCACAATTCAGCCTCACCAAGAAGATATTATTTACGAGCAGCAATTTAGCCATCGATATTATTAAAAAAAATGGCAACTTCAATGGCTAGTGTGCATGAAAGAAGTAGTTCATCGCATAATCTTTGGTAGTCAGAATTATGTTTGCTACATAATTTGAAAGAATCTATGTTCGAGTTTTGAACATTTTAATGGAAATGAAGCCGAGCATCTTTAAGGTCTTTTAAGTAATGTGTTCTACAAGAAAATGCGGACGATGTTGGCCAAACGTGATGTTATTTAAAATGTCCCGCTTGGTCTACCACTCTTGACGCAGTTAATGGACCCATTTGGTATTGTTTGTATATACCATACTATACTAGTGCAGCTAGAAAGAGGATCCAGTGTATCTTTTATAGGCTATACCAATTCACGATCGTTTTCGCGATCGACTTCACAATCTGCAGATGTGGTTAGATATAAATAAAACCTGTAAATTTAAAATTAGATCTTTATAATGACTTCAATCAATTCTTCGAAACGGGGACGAGGTCTTTGTATTTATAAAGATTTCCTCGTGTTCGGTTTATCGCAATAATCCCGAGGGTTAAAGATCATGGGGGCTAGAGCTAAGTTCGCTATTGTAATCATTTTCTCAGTGGCCAAACACTTTGAACTTAGCGTTCTAGTAGCACGGTTTATTTATGTGGGTTTAGACCACATATTTGATATATTTATATTCACATGTTTGATACTTGGCCTATCATTGTTCAAATCGCCCGGCCATTGTGGTAATAATATGACTGTGAATTAACTATAAACACTATAATAAAAACCCTCTCACGCCTAATAATTTTTTATGATTCAGCATTTGAAATAAAATAAAATGTTGTCAGCTTATTTCGCGCATCAAGTAAATTTAATATTTTTTTTATATTCCGCATTTTCCAGTTTATTTAAATGTTACATACATTTTAAATGAATTCGAACTGAAATATTTATTTAATCTGATTGAATTTCGATGCGGAGGCATATTATCGTAAATTTATACGAGTGCTTTGCTTTTACGAGTATAACCTCACTTAGTTTTCATTTTATCAGCGCACAGTATTATTTATAATAAATTGGATTCCTTTTGTTATAACTGCATCAAATTTTTGTAAAACGTAAAATTTTCTCTTTCGAAAAACTAACGTATACTGTATCTTATAAATCGTGACTTTAATATTATGTATACATGTATGTATATAGTTTCAAAATGAAAAGTATTATAAAAACATTTCGCATTTTTTCTCGTTTCTCCATTCACATCAAAAGAATTTTTCCGAATAAGAGCCAAGAACAATGATGAAAAATGCAATTGTGTATCATCTCAATAGAAACTAAGTTTTATATTTCATGTTTCAAAGAAGGACGCGAACAAAAGTTTTCCGGTAATAACTTTTTCCCGTTTTCTTTCCCCGTTTCGTTTGTCACAGCATGAAACGAATTTTTGGATTAAATTTGTTTTTATATCTTTGTACCTCTGGAATGAAAAACATTGGATTTTAAAAGGATTTCGAGATACATACTCGTATGTATGTACATATTCAGCTTTACGGCAAGTAAATATTTTTATAACAAATAATTTTTTTCGTTCAATCAAATTGATTTTCCATTTTGCATATATGTGCACATATGTGCGTCTGTTATTTTATGATTTCAAAATACTATAAAGAATCATAACTGGCAGGATATAAGAAGAACGTCAGAACATAAATATAAAATATAAATTACATTTTCAAGTGAATGCTGAAATGTTTAATGTTTGTCGTGAAAAGCTCATCATAGTTATGTTGCGTTATGTACTTCCAAATGATTGTTTTGACGTAGGACTACGTCTTTAGGTAAAATTTATAATGAGAAATTATTTTTTCATAAAACACTATATCTATACTAAATATGAGAATATTAAGCATATTTTTTTAGAAACATATGTTTTACTATCAAATCGCTCAGAGACTGATAATCGCAGCTCAAGTATAAATTATGAAACATCATACATTTCTTGACTATAACATTTGAACAAATCGTAAATATTTTTCAAAATTCATAAAATTCAAAAATCGCGTCTTATTCCGGTCTAAGCTCTGAATATTGATTAAAAATTATAAAATCACGTAGGTACATGTATACGTCAAAATTTAATATTTGAGAAAATAATTTGCAAATTCCTATAATTAAAATTAAATTTTAAAACTTAAAATTGGGAAACTCGGTTTCGAAAGTTTCATATATTCGATAAACTCATATTATATTTTCAGAATACTCAAAATTTTCCAAAACTTCGGTACAAAATTTAAATCTTATTTTTAGATTAAGTCCATGAAAATATAATAAACTGAAAAATCTGAAATTGGCAAGTCTGCACACAACTTCTGTTAAATTCTGAATTGAATACCTAAAGACTGAAAAACTTCATTAAAATTTTGAAAATTGTATAGATTAAAGTAGCATGAAAACGATCAAGCGAAGCTTTTAAGCTCGTAAGTTCTAAAAAACACGTGATATGTGCAATTTTTAAAATTCAACAATTCAAATACATTTTGCAGTACATTTTATTCCAAAAAGTTGCTAAACATTTAAGATTATTCGAAAAATATGATCATGTATGTATGGATAATATGAGGCTTTTGAAAATATGATCATCGAATCAAACGTCGATATCGCATAGTTTTAAAATTGAAAATTTCTTAAATCACACCAAAACTTAATAAAATGATAAAAATGATTTAATAAAAAATTCGATAACACAGAAGTGCTACTTTAATTTCAGATTCTGTTTACTGTATCACGTTACACGTATCACGTCTGCCGTAGTGTCTCAGATGCAAACCCGTCATTTTTTTGTATCAATTTTCTCAGTATGGTTTTAGAATCTATATCCAGTCTAGGAACAAAATTCAACCTTCATGTCGCTCTCAATATGAGCGGGTGACGCATATTATTTAAATATTTCTGCTTATTTTCCACCACTATTCGATTTTGGAAACTTGGTCAAAATATATACCGTTAGGCGTTAGCGGTTTATTCTATAATACGTTCTTCCATTTGTGAGACTAGCTTTGAGTACTATTCTTTTAGTGGTACCTGATAATCTCTTATAAACATGTGCCAATCTCTTATAATATGTGCTCTTGGCTTGTTGTACTAAATTTTAGCAAACTGCGATACCTTATTGTCAAGTACCTACGTACCATAGGAAACTAACAAATTGGGATACATTCTCCTATGAGCTCGTTTCACTACTAGATTTGCCTAATCAGATCAAATCTATCTCAGATCTTGATTTGCAGGCAACTGTACTAACGAAATCAATCTCGACTGCTTTTGAAAAATCGTGCCCTCTTATTTAGAACCAGAAGAAGCTTAACAAACCCTTCTGGTGTTCTGAACTTAAAAAATTAAGGAAAAGTGTGCGAAAAATTAAAAATAAAGCCAATAAAACGAATCTCATTTCTGATTGGAATCAATTCAATTAGCTCAAAGAGCATATAAAAAAAGCCTAAGATCCGCGCAGAGGGCTGCGTGGAAAAATTTCTGTGAGGTATTAATTTAGCTTATCTGCTATCGCCAGACTTAACAAAACTCTGGCTAAGAATGGTAATTGCAAACTTGATAGCCTTCGCCTACCTTCCGGAAAACTCACCTCCTGTAGGCGAGAAGTTGAAGCTGGCGAGCTACTGTTGTCTGTCCATTTTCCTGGATGTGACACTGTTGATTCGAGTGTGGTTGCCTCCGCGCCTCCGGACATTTTTGTCGGTACGCCGGATTGGAACTTAGCTCGTAGACTGATCACTACTGATGTTCTACACTGGAGTATTTTCTCGTTTGCACCGTTCAAATCGAGTGGTCCAGATGGCATTTTCCCTGCTGAATTGCAGCATGGTTTTCTTCCCATCCGTACTCACTTGCTCAATCTGTTCCAGGCGTGCATTGCTTTTAGTACTGTACCACGATCCTGGAGCAGGAGTAGAGTCGTTTTCATACCTAGCTGGCAAGTCGGATTTTACCGACCCTAAAGCTTTTAGGCCCATTAGTCTGACCTCTACTTTTCTTAAAGCATTAGAGAGGATCATCGACAGATTTATTAGAGATAACTATTTAACTACCTCCCCACTCAGTAACATGCAACATGCTTACAGAGCTGGCAAGTCCTGCGAAACTGCTCTACATGAACTCGTTACTAGAATCGAAAGATCACTTAATTAAAAGAATTTCTTGTAGGTACCTTCCTGGACATTGCGGGAGCTTTTGATAGCACTTCGTTTTCTTCGATCACGAGTGCGTGTACCAATTTTAATATTAATCAAACCATTGTTAGATTCATCGATTCAATGATCAAGTCCCGCATAATTGAGACTGAGTTAGATGGCTCATCAGTGTCTGTAAAAGTAGCCAAAGGCTGCCCGCAAGGAGGAGTACTCTCACCCTTGCTGTGGCTCTAAGTTATCGATGAATTACTTGTTAAATTGCAGCGATCTGGGTTCATCGTGCAAAGCTACGCGGATGATCTCGTTTTGACAGTTTCTGGTAAATACCTGAACGTCTTATCTGATCTGACGCAGAACGCCCTTAATATAGTGGAAGTTTGGTGTGTTGAAAAGGGGTTGCACGTCAATCCCTCGAAAACTGATCTGGTTGTGTTTTCCAGACGTAGAGACAGTGCTAACTTATCTGTCCCCACTCTATTTGGTAGAGCAATTACAAGGACAGAGCACGTAAAACACCTAGGCGTTATTCTAGATAGTAAACTCTCCTGGAAATTTCACCTTGATTATAAGCTACAAAAGGCCATTGCTATATTTTGGCAATGCAGAAGGGCCTTTGGCAATTCCTGGGGTCTGACCCCTAAAATGATGGTATTCATCTACAAATCACTGGTTTTACCCTTACTGTCGTATGCAGCAGTTGTGTGGTGGCCAGTTGTGAAACTAACGTCTTCTGTAGCAAGGCTGGACGAACTGCAGATGACATCCTGTAGAGCTATAACCGGAGCTATGTCGTCTACTCCCCTTCTTGCTATGGAGTCTATTCTATGCTTGCCCGAATTGCAGTCTTACATTCTTGGTATGGCGTGCTCTGCTGCATTTCGACTGAGGTCCATTGGGGCATGGGCCATGCCTTCGGGACTTGTACAGGGCATAGACAGATTCTTAATAAGTTTAAGTCACATATTCCGGAGGTTGAAATGGTGAATGACAGGCTATTGCCCGAATTTAACTTCACCAATTCTTTCTCCGTCGTTTTCCCCTCGAGAGAACTGTGGATCTCTCAGGATTTCTATAGACAGTTGTCTGAGTCGATAGTTTTTTTTGCGGATGGCTCTCGTTCAGAAGTCAGTGCAGGGTTTGGTTTCTTTTGTCCAAAGTATGGGCTCAGATTCTCGGGTAGTCTGGGCAAACACTGCACGGTTTTTCAAGCTGAATTAATTGCACTTACCCATAGTGCAATTGAGGCGTATAAATTTAGTGAATTAGGCAAGGATATTATTATCTGCACCGATAGTAAAGCCGCGCTCAATACCCTTGATAACCAATTGACTACATCCAAACTGGTTAAAGCGTGCAAACACTTCATTAATCTCCTTTGCTCTAATTCGAGAGTAAGGGTCATGTGGGTGCCTGCTCATTGTGGCATTGTGGGAAATGAGGTTGCTGACTTTTTAGCGAAAGCTGGATCGCGCAATTTATTTTGTGGTCCCGAGCCAGCAATTCCTCTTTCCTTCAACGGTGGTAAGGATGCTATTAAGAAGTTCGCTTTACTTGAACTGACGCAGAAGTGGCGTTCTACGTCTAGTTGTGGAAAGGCAAAACGGTTCATCATTGAACCCAACGTGAGGGTCACTAAATATGTGTTATCCTTAAAAAAGAACCAACTCAGAATTCTGGTTGCACTTATTACGGGCCATGGACGTTTCAAAGCAAATCTCCAACGCATGGGACTAGCTCAGGATGATCTTTGTGACGATTGTCTGGAGGAAGTGGACGACTGCCTACACTACCTTTGCAGCTGTCCGGCCTTTGTCGAAGCTAGATCCTAAGTGTTCTCGTACGGATCTTTGAACGTAGATCAGTTGTTATCCATTCCTTGGTTCAAACTTTTACAGTTTGCTAAGGCTGCAGTGCGCTTATGCGAGCTAGGATAGATCCTCAAGGTTTGCACCATGGGCCCATTGTGGCATTGAGTGCGGAACCTCTGTAGGTTCCAACCGTTACCATAAAAAAAAAAAAAAAAAAGTACGTACCGCGATCCATGAATTATTTTTACTCACCTATTTATGTATATACGAAAATTTGATTGAGTTAAGCTATTAGTATAGGCGTTGTGGTTGAACATTATGAAATATATAATTTTAGGGTGCTGGCATTGGCCAAAAATTATACACTCCAATTCGATATGATGTTTTAAAAGTATCGCGTGAAAACAAAATTTGGTTAAAATACGTATGGGGCACAGCATGCAAAGTATTCCGGGAATACCAGGCAAATGATTTCCAGAAGTTTATGGTTGCAGTAGTTAAAACAAAACTAGTATGACATCGTTCGGTAGAAAATCGAAGAATTTTTCACACGCCGTTTATATATTGCAAACAAATTTCTTTACCGGGCCGGAGTAATCGTTATTGTTGTTGTTGAATGTGAGCAATATTGAATTGAGCGAGGCGAACACTATAAAATGTGCTACCAGCTTTGTTTTGCTTTTACGTAAGGATAAATTAAATAAGTTAGACATTGAGATAAAATCTAATTCCAATTTTTCCATTTAAGCTTCTCGTCTATCTTTGACCCAGTCACGCGTAATAATATGAAATTATTTGCCGATATCGAATATAAGACGGTGTGTATACATGTATGCTAAAATTTTAAATATGTTTTTTTGACTTGAGAATCTTCGTTACAACTTTGTGCTGGAATTATTAAATGGTCGGTCTCTGCGGCAACCATATTTAAATCACAATAAATGGCGTAACTGTATAGGTACCCGTATCGGCAGCACTCGCACCTATAGGTTTAAGCTGAGTCAGCTGAAAGAAAAGATTCGGTTGGTTTAAAAAAAAATTGATTGGTGCTACGAGTATATCCAACGACTAACCAAATTAAATCGACAATATAGTACTGAGTAATATCATAATGGCGCTGGTGTCTAAAACTAGCACTAATATATAAGAACGAGAGCCATTTTGCAGCTGAGAAAGGCCAATTTATACCTGGATTATGTGGTGATTGGTAATATTGGATAAGTAGGAAGCAATCAAATAGAAGATTCAGCCATAAATAGTGCTCATTAAAATATTAAAATATCTAATATCCGACCACAAAGATTTTTGGTCTTTCGGATGGATTGTAAAAAATTTTAAATTTGATTGGGCGTTGATCTTTGGGTTAGAACACAAATTAGTTTGGGATCGCCAATAAAGCGTATGGGGCGTTTAATTCGTCCAGCAGCCTTGAATATTATATATTGATTTTATATATAATAACAAACATATGTAATGTTGCGGCCAATGGCAGACAAGGTAAGCCAAACCCTTTTTTTTTAATTTAAATAAAAATACAAATTTACAATACTTTGGAAAATGCAATACTAAAGGCGAGATAACTACGGTATTTTAATAAAAAATGTTGTCGTCGAATCTAAGATCTATTTTCATAATTGAAAATTAAATATGCTTAAGGAGGTAAAGATATGTCCAAACGCCCTGTATAATTTGTAAAAGTTTAATTAGAAATGGACCTAATGCCGATCAGTTTGTATGTGGTTCCTTGAATCCGGAGCCCGTTTATTTTTTAATAAATTCAAGCGTTGTGCGATGTACATAAGTATTTATGGCTCAATATAGGTCGCACCCAACATACATCCATAGTGATTTTTTTTTGTTTTCCATTCGTCGGAGCAGAATCTGAAATTTGATTTGAATTGTCAAAAAATTGTAAATCCAGAATTCTGCTTACACAAAATTTTGAATTGTATACGTATAATTCGGTTCCAAAATTTAATAAACAAAAGTGAAATTCGAATATTCTAAAGATTCAAAACAATTGAAAATTTAAATTAAAAAAAATGTAAGATTTTAGAAATAACCCTGAACTTTTTAAAATATTTATTACGTGCGCCTTAATTTAATGGCGTCATGCAAAAATTTAAAACTATATTTTATCTGAAAATATTTAAAAATCGATAATTTTGATTGATTTATTCTATACAGATTTTTATTGTAATAAATGTTGACGTTTCATACTAAACTAATGCAAAATTTATGAATTAAATAAGTAATTTTGTTTCATGAATTTCGGTAGGAAAATTTTGGAATTTTACGGAATACCAAATTTTAAAATTAAATCAATCGATTTAAAACTATAGAAAATGGATGAAAATTAAAAATTTGGGAATTTTTGAACGTGGCTGGTGAGAAATTAAAAATTGTGGGAATTAAAGATAAAATAAATTTTAATGAATTAACATATACATATATTTAAAATTCTATGAATTTGTCGCTATTTAGTTTAAGATTATGGGAAGTGAAAAAAAAATGTCGATTTAACTGTTTAATTTAAAATATTGATTTTCAATCATAATGAGTTTTTAAGCCTTTTAATCATAGCTAATAATTTGTACATTATTAAATGGAGGTAGCGATTAAAAATTTTTGGAAATTTGTACTGACATACATTTTCTTACCTGGCGTGTTTTGTAAGTGCGGAATATTAGAAATGGTTGGGAAAAGCATTAAATTTCTTGAATTTCACTTCCGGCATATTGCATTACATCACCACATTAATTAACAATTTTTCGTGTGAAGCTTTTTTTGGTGTCTTAAATAAGATTGAAGAAAAGCATAATATAAAAAATAAATGAATAAGTTAAATAAAACATTATAACAAGCAATAAAAAAAAATTATCGCGTGCACACACATTTCTATTATTTTATGTTCGCTAAACGTATTTTTATAATATAAATAATTTTTTGTATTCCATATGATATTGGTTGCGTGCAAAAATAATAATTAAATTACCGATGACATAAATTTTAATTAAATTCATATAACATAATGTAATTTTTTTAAAGCATAATATAATTTATATAATTTAGTTTTATTTTTGTTTATTATTTTCTATATAGTTTTTTTTTTTTTTAAATTTTGCTAGTGAATTTAGTTTAAAATATGTATTATTATTATTATATAGTTTGTAATTTAATATTGATTTTTTTAATTTGAATATTTTTAAATTTTTGTATAGTAGGTATATACTATTAAAATTTGAATATATACATAAATATATAAATTTTTTAATTTTATTTTACAAATATCATTCGAGACACACAATATAGCGTTCCATACCAAACACAAATCATACCCATACATAATTATATAATAAAATACATCAACATATAATATAAATTTATATATACAATATACAAATAAAATGAAATTAATTTTTAAATCAATTATTGTTTCTTATAATGTTTTTTGTTTATTTATTTAATTATAACACATAATTTATATGTTTTTATTTTTTGGTTTATATTTTTTCAAGACATAATTTTTTTTTGTTTAATTTATTGGTAATTTAACATTCCCATAATTCATTTCATATATAATCATAATCATTATATAAAAATATTGTAATAATTATTATTAAAATAAAAATTAATTTTATTTTAATTATACATTTATGTAAAAAAAAAAAAATTATGTAAAATGATGATAACAAAAAAGAAAAAAATTAAAATAAATAAAAATCTACATAATTATGATAGCATAACTCGTGCCAGCTGGGATTACCATAAAAATTAATATAATATGTTCATTATTTTTGCGTGCGGCAGGTAGTAATAATAATAATAATAACATAATATTAATAAAAAAATATATAATTGAATAATTTTATATAAAAAAAATAAACTTATTTAATAATTTAATTCTATATCATATTAACAAAATTGTATCATTTTCAATAGACCATAATAATTAATTTAACTAATCGCAATTAATAAAGCAATGAAACTATGTATAAGTACAGTAAATATTAGTTATTCCTGCATATGAACATTAACTAGTTGTTCTTTGTGTTCTGACACAATCCAAACATTTGATTATGAATAATCTAACGCAAGTGATTTGTTTTGTTATTAATAAAACTTTATTAAATTTAATTTTACTTTATTTTAACTAAATACTACTTACTAAAGAACCTCTCTCTAAATATTCTTGTGTGTGTGTATAGGAATAATTAGTATTTACCAACAATGCTGCTTATAAGTACGTTGATTATAAATCCTATTTAATGTCAATCAGTGTACTTTTACACAACCTTCTTTAAGTGAAATATTAGGTGTTTTCGATCCCATTGATGGCATTTCTACGAGATTTCACCATTGATAATATCTCGAGTTTTATAGAATGAATGTTTATTAAAATTCTTTCGGGTTTTCATTGCAACCCAAGGGTATCGTATATTTACAATCTTTTAAAAATGTTTTCAATGATTTAAAGAATATTACAGACATTGTACAAACATACATATGTATAACAATTTTTTTATCTGCAGTATCTCTGGTCTTTTAATTAAGGTTGATTAGTCATAGATGTATTTACACAGAGATTAATGGAGAAATGGGTGAAAATTATTTGAATATTGTGCGGGCTTTCAATCTTATAAAGCGGTTTATTTAAATAAAATTGGCTGGAATAAATGTTTTATTTAAGACCAGACTGGATAAATTGATTATAATTAAGAGAGTGTTTTAGAATGATTGAAAATAGAGATGATCGAGATAACTAAAACTGATGGTAAGATTTTTAAATTTTAAAACATTTTTTTGATGAAATTATAAATAAAAGACTATATATTATAAGACTAAATTTATAGAAAATGTCTCTTCACTAATATAAATATAAGACTAAAACTATGAAATTTGTTATAATCAGATAACCATGGTCAATAACCTAAAATGTATGTTGGACATATACTTAACCATAATTTGTATCTTTTTGACCCACTTAAGCCTCTATTTTACCTAGAACAAAACTCAAAATAGATGTCGACATTTAAATGCCAAAAATGCGTCTAAAATAAAATTTCAAATAGTGTAAATCTCCGCTGTCGAAAATTACAAAATATTCCATGAAAAAATAGTTTTTTGCCACTTATGACATCTAACTAAAAAGGGGTGAACTAAAAAATACAAAATATTTAGTTGATTCCTAAACCATTTTTACATCGAAGACACATTTTTTTCAATAAATTGATTTGACAGATAAAATAGTTTTCAATTAAATTTTCAATTTTCTCGCTTATTAGAACGCTAGAATCGCTAGATAATATCTTCCTGAACGTACCCATATATAAATCTTTTACAGATTAGTGGAAAAATATTGATAAATTTGGTTTGTAAGTGAATAGTTTTTGTCATAAATTCATCAACCTTGAGACGCAATTACGAGATTACGATAATTACGACAATTTAAAAAAAGCGTGTGTCACTCGCTTGCAAATATATTTAACTTTGCTATAAAAAAAATTAAGTCAATGCCTAAGTTTATGTGGCCATAAAACGATTTGTAAGATACACATATTTTCGCTAAAGTAGAGTCTTAACCTTAAACTCCAATTGGTGTGGACGTTTGTGCTACCTCTTATCTCTGGTGGTAACAATTTCTATTAAAATTAGAAGAAAGATAGAACAAAATTTATATATTTCTTATAATATTTAAAATCGATTGAGACGTCTATCGGCTGCATTTCCACGCATAATTTAATTAAAGCGGGCTTAAGAGCAAGGTAACATCGAATTGGGTTATGCTATCAGTTACCAAAAATCACTTTCTATATATAGAAATACGTAAATCAACATTACAAAATTTAAAGAAATTATTTATTTAAATCAAATTTGATATATCGATACCGTAAAACTTGTCAAACAGTATTAAACTGTGAATACTTTTAACATTTTCGAGCGAAGTGTGGTTTTGAAAATATCTTGCTATACATTTTGCAATGTATAGAGTCGAAAGTGAATTAACCGTTCTTAAAGTGTAGCTGGTCACGGTATTATTATGTTAAAATAATACTGATTCGTAGTTTTTAGATTAGATATCCAGCCCACCACCAGATTTTATCAAGACATGAACAATTAAAGGGCTGACATCTTACAGATATTTATATATTATATACCAGGGCTTCCATTAAATAATATTTTGAAGTTTAACTTAAACTACGAAGTTATTTATTGTGGTCGTTACTTATGAGAAACGGGCGATCACTTAAGGCTAAAAAATTGATGTTGAATATAGGTCGAAGCCAAATCTGTGGAGTTGTCTATTTTAGTTTATGAATTATTAAATTTTATTTTTAATTTTCGAAGGTCGCAAAAAATATTTAACGTTTGGTCAGACTATTATAGTTTAGTACCTAAATCATTTCTGTTTTAAAATATTATTTAGACAAGACAAAAATGTTAACGATATGCGCATCTCAAACAATTATTATTCGTATCAAGTAAATTAAAATGATAATTAAAAACAACAGAATTCGGCTGTATGACAACAGTAACAACCAAAGTGAAATATGTAATAGAATACAATTGTAAAAGTTGGACATTTTTATTTAATATAATTTTTTATAGAAACAGTGCAGCAATCGACAACTATGCAAAGTTTAATTTGCTTTTTATATTTAAATTTTATAACAATACCAACAAATTTTTCTAATTCAACATTTAGGGTATGAATAATTTAGCTAAGTTTGACAGTTTGACACTTTTCATTAAGAGTCTATCAGTTCGTCCATTTATTATTAAGAAAAGAAACTTATGTTCAAAGTTCAAATAAATTTGCATTTAATATTAAAACTTTTCAAGCATCTTCTCTTGTAGAGATGATCGTAGAGGTACCGTTATGCACATTTGGACTGATATTCGTCACACGTTTTGAATATTGATGATGAATGGTTACCATTCCAATACATTTCTGTTCAGCTTCAGGGAAGTAACTTTGATGATGGTCAATTCTTGGAATTTCTTGAACAATTACTAACGATAAAGTAACTTCTGGTTTTATTATAGTAGGTGACATGAACGTACGTATCTTCCTGCAACCAGGTTTCTTAATATAGATCATGTTCTAAATTTTACTATTAAATCCAGTATTATAGTGATCACAGTTTTGTATTTGCAAAAATAATATTCAAACTCTTATCAGAATTAAAATTATGCCCAAGTTAATGAGCTTTTCAGTGAGTTGTTGTCTTTCATCCTGTTTTTACTTTAAACATGATTTCTGATAAAAAATAATTGGTTAATGAAATTTCTCATTACCAAAAAATAATGCAAATAAATGATATTTTGGACATTTATTCAATAATTTGACCCAAAAGGAAACATGGAAACAAATCAACCATAGCTTATGAAAGTCAACTCTCGTGATAGCATTCATAGAATTGTTTATATTGATGTTGAATATAGGGACCCTAAGAACATTGTTAACATTTTTAATGAGTTTTTTATTTATATAAGTAACGCAACTGGTACATCAGGTACACCTACTCTGACATAAGCAAACAATTCAAACAATTGCGAACTTATTTTATTTATCTCCAAATCCTGTTAGCGAAGTTTCAAACCTTATTTGCCACATAATAGTAAAAAAGGTGGGGAGCATGACAACATATTGTCCAGAAATAAAATTTATTATTTTTTTCCCACCTATTGTCAAAGTTATATAATGTCGTATTAGAGAACGGAATTTTTCTTGATTGACTAAAATTAGCAAAAGCGACACCTATTTTTAAATCAGGAGACCCTAAGGTCACATAAATTGCTGATCTGGATCTAAAGGGCTTTTGATAATCAATCGTTTGATTGTGTATACCACGATTAACTGCTCCGTAAACTGTATTGCTATGAATTTCGTGGCTCAACTTGTAAACTACTTGAAAGTTATCACTGGGAAAATTAAACAAGTCCAAAGACTTGTTTTTTTCAAATATGAAAATAATAATTAATTTTAGAATTTTTTAGCATTAACCAAATTTCGGTCAATTTCAGTAAAACTTAATTTATAACATTTCATTATCCATTCTTGTCACATAGTGACTTACCATTAGAGTACCACTATAGAGGAAACTTTATATATGTTTGTTCCAGAGCATGTTCTAAAAATGTTTTATTTTTCGTTTATTTATATACGGTTTTTTTATGCTACTGCAACTTTCGATAAGTGCTGGAAGGTGATATTTAAACTATTTTAACTAACAGTAGCTTCAGATATTCTTCTAGTAAATGCATTGCCGGTATTTTACGTAGCAAATATTACTTTAGAATATATCCAGGATAGGGCGAGTTAAATTACATTTTGTATTCTACACGTAGAATATTAGGTAGATTACTGGGTAATATTTTTATCATCATCGATAAGACAACGTTAACAACCGACGATTTTTGGCATGTTGAAATTACAAATAGAAGATCGCTGCTAGAACATTTAGACTAGACCGATTCCACGGCGGTCGCTGATAATTGATTAAAAGTGATCGTTAGAAATTGTTCGCATTTGGTTTTTATTTACTTACGGTGATGCGTGGTCTAAACCACTTGACAAGCTTTGGTATTGCTTTGCGTGAATAAAGTGTTTCTGATTGTTTGAATATAACGGTTTGTTTTGACTTCATGAATTAGCTAAATTAGGAGGCTTAAGATATTTATCGGTCGCCAAATGCGATAAAATATTGGGTACTGGCTTAAAAGTTATTGCTAGAAGATGCTATAAGCTAAGCTATTTAAATGCGAAAGAGTGCGAAGCTGTTATAGTGACTTTAGTAATTTATTTAAGCTGAATGAAATCTGTACTAAAAAGCAACAAAAACAATATCCTCATATATGCGTTAGTGTGCAAAGCAGAATATTTCGATATACCGTATTGTTCAATATTGGGAAAGATACGAGATTAGGACGTTTAGGACAACCATGTTTGGTATGATGTCATATAATTAAGTCGTATATGATTTTTCAAAATATTCTTGAGTAAGCCCTAGGAAACTATAAACCTTAATGATATACAGACCACGATGTTATTGAGTCTAAATTATCCGGAAATTATTATCAGCAGGTTTATATAAGGTTTTTTTAAATTTATTCATTTGATAGACCTATGCCAAAATCCGAAAGAAATTCTTTGGCAGGACATATATTTTTATATTTACAAAACATGATATTCTAACTAACTCATGAAAGAAATGTCGAACAGTGAATTTTGTCCTAAAAAAAATATCCTAAAGTTATTTGGCAAATTTAGGACAACAGTCTACGTATTCTACGAGTTGAGAAATACTCGTAGAAAATAATAGTTGACGTGTAAAAGCCCATCCCTGAATATATCTAAGACAGTAAGTTTTTTTGAACGAAATGGTGTCACAGAATGAATAATAACTCCGAAGAAAACTTAACTCAGATACCGTCAATATGCTTCAAAGCCTAAACAAAAAAAACTATGTTCGAATCGCCCAATGAATAATTTTGTTATTTTTAGGGAACGGAATTGTTGTCATCTTATGTAGCACCAATTCATATACCTATACAGTTAATATAAAAGACCGAAAATAAAAGAAAGAGTTGAGATATTCCTTGTTCAGCCGCATTAAAAACCAATACAGTCGACATATTGAAGGAATTGGTTTACTTCTGATTGGTTCTCTTTGGGTGATACACAATAGCAATGGAAAGCCGAACATGGTGTATGAAGCTGTTCGTATACCACTTGGTATTCATTACTACTATAAATGCATGGGTTCGACACCGAAGATCCAATAAAGGCCAATCATCAATTAATGTAATAGAATTCAGAATGAAATGAGCTCAGACAAACAAGCACACCTACACTTGCAAAACGGGAAAAATTGTTTGAGGTGCAATGGAAACTTGAATAAAACAAGAAAAATCCAATGGTTTGTGACAAATGTAACACGGCGCTGAGTTTCAATAAAGACAAAAACTATTTTTATAAATGTACCTATGCATCAAACTTTCTTTAGAATATGTATATAAAAATGAAAAAATGCTCTTATTTTTAACACGAAATTCTTTTCTAATGAGTTCTTTTTTTATTGAATTAAAAAATCACAGATATCACACTTATCTATCATTGCAATTATCAAATTCAAACATTTGCGCAACGTAACTGTGGTTCCGCTAAATAGTTTCTGTAGATTTTCAAAATTAAACTAACGAGTGACTGGTAACGATGTGCATGCGAGATGAGATATCTATATTTAAAAAATATTCCGGATTATATAAAATTTACATGTTGGGTTCTTTTGAATTTATTTCAAACGGCATATTCGAAAACAAGACGGTAGCTCTTTTTTCGAACACGCGGCTATAGGATCGTCATTTAGTTGACCATTGTCGCCCATGAGTTAATTTTCCAATATACGATCATACATGTTTTCAATTGAATCACCGATCGTAATCAGGAGATAAATATTTAAAATCGTCCTGTACTAACCAAAGTCTCTAAATTTGTAAACTAGTTTTTCTTTCAATTTAATTTTTATAATTTGAATCCACTTATAACTATTGTAATGATGGTTTACTCCGACCTCCCAAATAACAATAATAATTATTTAAATTTTAAATTTTGACTTTATGATAGATCAAGTTCAAGTTCAGCTTAATATTGGTATAGATATGAAAATTTACTTTTAGTATTGTTTAACAGGAAATCAAATGCTGTCAATTGTGAAATACATAGAACGGAGATAAGCATTTTCGTCAGTGACGTTTTTGTAAACATTAGTTTGTTAGTTGGTCAGATATTCTTCATTTGATTCTATAATGATGTCTTATAGTCTTTTATGAGAACATATTTAGGAACTTAACTAAATTGAAAATTAAAATTTATAACTATGATAGAATTTCTGCCACGATATTACTTTCCTTAGAACAAAAGACTTCATACTAATACTAAAAGATATTAAAATCAAATTACAAAATAATTTGTTTCTTTATTCAAATCATGTCCATCCTATCCTATGCACATGTTTGTTATTGCGTCATTAGAAAAACTTAAAACCCATACGTACAGAAAAAAGTTATAAATAAAATACAAAAGTAATTTTAAAATAATTTTAAGACCATATTTCATTTTTGATTATTAATTTATTTATAAAAACTAAGAGAAAACTTACTATAAAATAAATAACACAAATCCAATTAAAATAATTAAATAAACCTGATCCTAAAATAACATAAACTTATGTTTTAAAAACCATTTCGAACTAGTAGCTAGTATGTAGGTAGGAAAAAAAAGATATCTATGTTTGATAAGAAGAATAGATTATATAAACGAATACGTATGTATATGATGATGATAAGACTATATGGTAAACAAATTAACTATAATTAATTATAAAAATAGTACTCTAAAAAATTTAAATGTTCAATAATAAAATACCAACAAAATTTAATTCAAGTACTGAAAGTTAAAATAAAAATAACTATTTGTGAAGGTTTGTCAAATTACGTTTTGTGTCGTAAACATTATTAACATTATAATTTTCATAAGAATTTAAAATCATGCAAAAAATTTGACAGTATGTCTCATATATGGTCTAATGCAATTCTATTTTATACAGTATTTTTGGAAATCCTGTATGTGGAATATATAAAAATAAAATACAATATTGTGGTTTGGTTGGTTGAATATTATGTTATATGTATATGCTTGTGGCATGTATTCTAGAATGCAATTTGAATCTAATTACATAAATATAAAATAGAGGTTTGTCAACAAAAAACAAAATTATTTTTAAATTAAATTTTTTATAACGAATAATGCAATATGTAGATGTACATACATAGAGTAATTTAAAAATCGATGTCAAAATGTAATTATGTATATAAATATATGGTTTGACCTTATTTTTCTATTTCGATGTCCAGCACGCAATTATAAAAAGCAATAACAATTATGGTTAGATTTTTTATTGATTGTTAATTTCAATCAATTGTTGATTTTGTAGAGTTTTCATAACTTTACAATATGCCTATATAGCTCATAACTATGGATTATTTATGTATGTATGAACTCTTATTTCATAATTATAGTTGGCCTATATCACCAAACACAGAAACGTTTAATAAAAGTGTATAGTCGAAATAGCAGAGCACTTGGTTTATTTTAACAACTAAGTTCTAACTATATATACGTAAAGTAAATTTTGTTTTGTTTGGTTGGTAACACTTTCCGGTCTTCAGCACAAGTATCTTGCTACAATGTTAATTAAACTTTCAGAATAATCCAGGGGCCCTACTATCACTTTCGACAACGATTTTCGACGACGGTCGTTTTCCTATAGTAGGCAAAAGAAGAAAAAGGTAAACAATAGTAAATTTATAATATTGTTTTCCTTTTTCTTCCTTTGCCTACTATAGGAAAACGACCGTCGTCGAAAATCGTTGTCGAAAGTGATAGTAGGGCCTCTGATTTTATATGAAAAACGGTTAGTAGTCAAATTTCAGTTTAAAATTTAGAATTGAAAATATACGAAAATCGTTTAAATTTTTCTCTAGGGATATGTTCAATTTCAAGTGTATGCAAACATTCCGGAAACCATAAATGACAAATATAATAAAATAATATTCGGATTACATTGGGGGCATTCAGGTCTCCAAACATGTTGACATACGATGAAATTTTCATTAAATCGAATGCATTCAAAACTTATCATGTTAAATTTACTTAACATGTTGCCCACTGTAGGCCGACGTGAATGCGCCCGTTGATCCAAAAACATGAATATTAAAAATAAAATTACTAATTTTGAGTGGTTTGAAATTTCGCAGTGTAATTTAAACGGTTGTCGACACGTAAAATATTACGTAGATTACTTGGCAATGTTTTTTCTCAACGTCGACAACTAAGACAATGTCAACAACCTAGAATATTTAGCGATTTGAAATAGAATGCGCCTGTTTGCAGTTTTATTTTATAAACGGCCGATTGAGTTAAGTCGCATAGGAGAGAATTCTACAAATTAATTCGGGAATCACATAACATACTATAACTTTGGAAATATATGTTGAAATAAAACACAATAGCTTTAATTAAAGAATATTTATTGCACTAAATGTTACTGATAAAATAGTGGAATATCCAGTTAAAATATATTTGGCTTAGAGCGTATTTTCAGCCACCTTATCGCCAAATATTTTGGGATAGCTCGACCGGTGGCGTCAGCTTCTTTGAAATAACATTGAATTGATTAGTTCCGTACCAATTAATTGCGCATTTAAAGTACATAGTCTGAATTAGCTAAATCAGTATACGAATTCCGGGCAAGTTTACTATAAACAGTGTCTACTAAAATAAATAATATACTATACTTTTTAAAACCCTATGCAAAACAATTACTTGATTTAATTTGGGCATTCATTACTATTTTTTAAATTATTGATTGAAGGGATAACACAACGGACTTATGTAGTTTGATCTATTTCTACTAACGCCTGAATTCGATGGAAAAATTTTGCTGCTCAGTTAAATTAGAGCAAGTAAAAAATATATATATTACTGACTGTGAGCGATGAGACAAAAAATCATCTGTCAGTGTCAAAACATTCAATAAAGACAATATTTTCATCATGATGATGTACACGAACGAACAACGTTTACAAATAATTAAAATTTAGTACAAATGTTCCAAAAATTAATATGAGTTATTGGTCATGTGAAAACCCTCATCTGCTTCAAGAAACACCACTTTATCCACAAAAAATTAACTGTATGGTATGGTTTTCATGCTGATGGTGTCATTGGACCGTTTTTTTTTCGTTGATGATCATGACCGTCACGTTACAGTAAATGGAGATCGCTACAGAGATATGTTCAACGTTATTTCTTTGGTAAATTGCAAGAGCTAGACATTAATGATTAGTTTAATTTCAACAAGACGGTGCGACGTGCCACACAGCGGGTCTAGCAATCGAATTATTGAAATTTAAATTCGATGAACGTGTTATATCCAGAAATGGTCCTCTCGATTGATCGCCTAGATCGTGTGATTTAGTTAAATCATTGGTCTATGCCAACAAGAAGTCATTAAAGGAGCTCAGAACCAATATTGATCGAGAGATTGCGACCCTTTCCGTCGAAATGTGAAGCCGAGTCATCGAAAATTGGGTTCAACGAATCGACACACCAATCGTGTCCGTGGTGGATATATGAACGATGTCGAGTTCCATACATAAATGTTTTGATTTTACTTCAAGCCAATCATAAAAATTTCGAGATATCTCAAATGGTGTGTGTTTTATTTAAAAAAGAAGTTGTCAAGTTCTTATTGGAAAATCCTATACACAGAACACCAAACAACAAAATCGTGAATACATTAAACAATTTTTTGTAGGTTATATTGTTACACTGTTAAAATGTTAACAGTAATACTTTGCTATAAAAAATGAAAATAAATGAATTCTTTGATTTTGTTACTCTAATGGAATTTTGTTTCTATCGCTCTCTTAGTAAAATTAGGAAACTCAGTTTTCCATGGAATTCGCGTTGAAACGTGCACAGAATTTCTGTACAGTTAGGATTTGCCGGCCGTGTGTGTTCTCAAAAACTAAGGTTTTTTTTCAAATTTGCTGAAACCAAAAACCAGCGTTATCCACTTTAAATCCGGGTTAAAAACTATTCGAAAAATTCAATAAAGATGATTCATGGGAATGACCTTTATCAAAGGTTATTTAATAATTTAATATACATCTCATATGAATGAAAATATAAATAAAAGTTCTTTAACAAATGTCAATGGCCGAAAAGTTTAACTTGACCTTTGAAACCGGAACATCCAAGATATTTAAACATTATAAATATATCCAAAAAATGGTGTGCTGTGGTTAGAACCCGAAACAAAAAAAGGCTATATAAGTGTACGTTTCGGCAGAAAAATGCGTACGGACAGTACACATACAAAAAAAAATTGGTCTCGACGCAAAATATGTTTAACCTACACAAATAAAAAAATTCTGCATATTACAACCAAAAAGGTAATGCCGAGATGTTTTTTGGTTGTTAGTTTTACATTAGTACTAAAATATAAAATTTCCTTCAGGAAATTTAATGGACCATCCTATACATAATTTGGTTATGACATTTTAATGTTTCGTATTTTTATTGGGCAATTTGAATGTTCGGCTACTAATCATTCTAATTGTAAAATTTAATTAACTGTGCGTGTGTGATGAGTAAGAATGCTAAATCCCGAGAAGATCAACGGAGAACTTGGAACTGATTTGCAAGTACATGGAACTGAATGCAAATCTCTAATCCTTCTCACGTCTCTCCTTTAATGATTTTATTATATTCATAGTTTCTGTGATTGTCTCTAAGGTAATTCTCAAAATACCAAATGCATTTCCTATTATTTGACTAGATCTCGGTTGACTAGAATCCATTTTTCGTTCTACTAAACAAAAACTCTTTACATATCATCAAACTCTTTCTGACCTGAAAAAACCAATTACCTAGATTTTGACATTCAGTTTTATAAAACTTCAAAAACGATAAATATATACAAAACAGAATTCTTACTAACACAATCAGATTAAAAAAATTTCACTTTGAAAAATAACAGCGAAGTTCGCGGTCGTAAACTACACTAAAGCTTTATTAACAATTAACAATAACTTCGACTAAAGAAAAGGGGGGATTTTCTCTAGTATGTTATATCTGCAATAAACAAGAATTCGTTTGGGAGGATAAACGCCTTAGTCTTTCTTGAGCAATATTTTTTTATTTATTTACTTTTTTTTGTTACTCTTGAATAAAATTGAATTGTTTATTTGTTGTTATTTTGAGCTTTTTATTTCTAATAATTTTGTTTAAAAACCCGGGGTTCACTCGGTTTCGATGACCTCCAAACTCGAAGATACGGGTTTCAAAAATCGAGTTTTGCTAGCGCATAGAATATACAGACGACCTAATTATTGCTGAATCGTGTCAACGAATTAAGGGCAAATTACTTTTCTGCGTAGTAATTTTTTAAGTATACATTCGACAGTATTGTGGAGGATGTGACAAAAGCTGCTTTTGAGTTCGCAACAGCAAATCGCTTGCCAAATCATAATTCTTATGAAGTATGAGATTATATTAAGCAGGAGTATCGCAGTTTTGGCAAAATACACTTTTTGACCTGCTAATTGTTTCAAATCTAACTTCCGTACGTTTTGTTATCATTGTAGATTAAAATACATTGAAGGAAATTCTATAAAATTATCATCACTCGTATCGGATTGAATTCTATAGAAATTTGGTAGTTTAGAACTATTATTAATATTATATTAATTTACAAAACCATTCTAGGAATTGTCTACACAATCGACATTGTCTCCGATGTCCTTGTTGTCTACGTATTGTCTACACGTCGACGTAAAAAATAATAGATGACACGTAAAGGCCCTTCCCTGAGAACAATAAAATGAAATATTTAAAGCTCTGCATCATTCCAAAAATCATTTAAAATTCGACATTAACCCGAAATGGATGACGCGCATGAATAATTTTAAAATTTGTTTCCAAATTAAAAAATTGGTGATTTTTAAAATTCATTAATGCGCGCGTATTGAAATTTTAATTACTGAATTTATTTGTCATAATTAAATTTCGGCTTGAACAACTATTTTGAAACTATAAATTTGGCCAAGAATTTAATAATTTCCAATTAATAATTAAATTTTATGACTTCAGAATTTTACAAACGAGGAAATCAAAAATATTCGGTTTCGTATGACAGAATGAAGTTAAATATTAAGTTTAATTTATTACCATTCAAATGTACGAGTTCTATTTAAAATTATAATAATTAAAATGTTTAAATTTAATGTGATTTCTCATTGATTCCTATAATTGGAGGTTCTAAATATTTTGGTAACCTAAAAAAAAAACATAACAAAATCAATTAAATGTGAGATTGTTTTACCTTTGTACGGTGTACAAAGGCGGAGAACATTCAGAACAGACCTGGTTAAGAAACAGTATCACAATCGTACTAAGACCTTTTGTTGTTCAATCTATTTGAATTTTCGTATAGAACGCGTTGCCTCACGAAACACTCTGAATCAAAGTTGCTTCGGATATATTGAAACTAAACAGAGTCTAGCAGAAAGGAAAAATCAATTTAAAAAAAATTATCAGATTTCTAGAATTTTCTTAATGTTAACATTTTGTGAAACTATGATAAATATTTTGTTACCTCTTTTACAAGAAAGAAATGAATAAACAAATCTTTCACAATTTAACAATTTAAAATTTTTAAAATTCAATTTAAATTGCCAATTTCTATTTAATTTCTAGAGGTATAAAAAATATTAAATTATTAAATTCAGTATAGTTTGAAATTGCATAGACATTAAAAAAATATTAAAACTATTACATATAATTTAAATTCTATTCAAAGACCTTTCAAAACAGAAAATTTGTATTTTATCTTCATCAAATCCGATAATTTGACACACAATCAGTTAAATTTTCCAATCGGTGGTTAAATCAAAACAATCTTAAATTTCACTTAAGCATTTTTCACTTAATTTGTGATTATTTAAATAAAAATTTGAATTCAAATTGACTTTTCAGATTTAATTCAGTTCTAAATAAAATTAATATTGTCATTAATAATTAATTTTAAATCAAATTACATTCAAATACTAAATTTGGAACCATACCGTTTTGGTCGGTTTTTATTTTAAAATCTATATTTAAAATCATTATTTAATTAATTACACATTGGAAATTCATTTCCGAATCAAGAATATAGGTTGAGCCTCAAGTAAAAGTGGAAATAATTAAATTGGAAGATTTGACTGATTTTAAAGTGATTCAAATTCAAGTCAAATTTCTTATGAATTATGTTATGTGCAGTTTTGTTTAACCAAACGATAAACTGAAGCTACATTTCACATTAATGATCCACATACTTCTGTTATATTATGACAATATAATAGAAAGGACAACAAGCAAATGGACTATACATTAATTTTAGGGTCTTCCATTGATGATGGTTCAATTAGCATTGTAAATCTCAATTTTTAACGATGAGTAGCTGTTGTATATATTAATTAGTTCAATGTCATTCAATATTTTTATTATCATAATGGTAGGGTGGTGCTCAACTCTTTCTATTTAATTAATTAATTTTTTTGTAAATAAAGTTTTACCACAATTTTATGCCCAGCATTTTTTTTTTATTATATGACCCAGAGTAATTTTTATGTGGTCAAGAATTTTTCTCCGATTTTATTTTCTAATTTTCTCGACTTGAATTATAGAATATTTTCTCAATTTTTAAGTGAATTTTGTTTACTTATAGATATCAATTTATACTATTCGATATTTAAGTGTTGTAAAAGTTTATACATATGGTGAAAAGCTAACGCCAAACTTTCAACTTTAGCACGGAAAATTTATTTTATTAAATGCTTTTTTGGTCTAAACTAAAAGACTTGTGTGTGTGCAATGGAAACAAATTAAAATTGCATTAAACTAACGTTACGATAAAATTAAATATGGAAATCAGAAACACCATTTTTAAACAAAAACAAAACTTAGAAACTTGTTGGTTTTCCTCGAAAAATATATTTACAACAGCTTAAAAAAATATAAAGTCTACATCTCTATATTTATATGAAATAAATAGTATTTTGTCTATAACCTATCAGGCGATATAATTATTATTTATATATAAATAAATCATTCAAATATTATAAATAAGAAAAATGAAAATATTTTTAAAATGATCGTTAAATACTCTAAAAAAGTTTAATATTAAATATTAAGTTAGAAACTGCCCTTCCTTTCATTCCTTTAGTATAACTGCAAAACAAAAAGTTAAATAAATAACTAAAAGGTAAATAAATAAACCATAAAAAACGAAATAAATAAATATTCTTGCATATTAAAAATATTAAAATTATGAATAATTTACCGCCATTTATATTTTATTTGCCGTCAGGAATTTTAATTGCATATATATTATATTATTTAATTGCAATGATATCCGATGACCATATTTTTATTGTATTTGTTGTTAATAAAATAAATAAAAAAAAATATTTTGTTAATAATAATAATATTCATATAGAGTAATATATATTGTAATAAATTTAAAATAAATAAAATATTTTGTTTTAATTTGTATTTTTGACATTTTCTTTATTCTAGAATTTTATATATTTTTGTTTGTTTTTAACATTTTATATATTAATAATATATATATCGATATATAGAAATTATGGATTTATACTGATTTGTGGAATGCTGACCACGCGGCTCGTTTAGACCTACCTATTTTTTTTGAAAAGAGATGAACGCTAATAAGTAATAACATTCCACAAATCATATTTTATATCTATATATGTATAGTTAAATCCATTAAATTTTTATTTAAAATTATAATATATTTGAATAATAAATATAAATATCACATATAATTTTTTTTTTTTAATTTAATTTATTTATTTTTAGTATGTTTTTTATTATTAATGTAAATAAATTATATATAATAATATATAAGTAAATAGCAAAGATCATTATGTTTAGTTTTATGTTTTTTCATTTTAAAATTATTATAAAATATTTTGTTTTGTTTATAAAGATGATTATTTAGTTAATAATATTTTTAAAGTAGTTTTATTTGATTTTATATTTGTTTTAGTAAGTATAAGTATAATAAATTTATTAGTTTATTTATTTTTGGCAAAAATAAAATAAAACAATAAATTTTATTGATATAATAAAATTTGTTAATTTTATTTTATTTATATTGAATATATTATTTGTATATACATATATACATATATATGTATATATATACATATATATATAATATATATATATACATAATTTTAGGAATTATGTGTCCCATCTGACAAGAGTTATGACAATTTAAAAAAATAATTTAACATAAAAATAAACTAAATATATAGAATATTAAAAACAATAAATAATAAATATAATGAAATACTGGAAATGAAATAAAACAACAATTTTTAAAAAAAAATTTATTTTAATTATTAATCATAAATCTAATTAACACAATTAACATTTATTTCTAATAATAATAAAAATAATAATAGTTAATTAAAGATAATAAATATATTTAACTACATGTTTTATGTTTATTCGTTTTTTGTAAGTTTTTTATTCTAATTTAATTTAATTTTTTAAATTAAAAAAAAAATAAATAAATAAACCAATTTTTCTACATAATTTTTACAGTGTACATCAAAATTAATATGAAATTAAAAGTAAAATTAAAAAAAAGTGTGTAGAGGGTCTAGTTGATATATGTGGCATGGGTGGTATGAAGCTCATTTAGTCAGTCTAAGGGTCGAATAAGAGCCGATTCTCCTATGTATGTGGTTTTTAAAATTAAATTTTTCACAATTTACACCGCCTCCCGAATAAAAATTATGAAATTTTGGAAAAAGAGCAGAACTGCGATAAAACCAAAATATAAATTTTAAGGCACTAACTCTACTCAGTAATGGCCAAGTGTCCTAACACTGTTTCAAATTCAGTTATAAACAACCGCAGAAGGGTGATTTGAAAATAACAAAAATTTCAGTCATTTTTATGTTTTATTCAAGCTTAAATAGTGCGTTAAGTGGTGCTTAGAGATTAAAACATATCCAATGAGAAATTCAAGGTCGGCATTTTATTTATATAGTTTTAAAATTTTAAATTTCAATTCGGATTATAAGATTATAAATAGTGAATTTTTAAAACTTTTAATAGATGTATCTTAGTAGATTATTGGATTTAAATTTTATTTTTATTGTGAAAATCAGATTTCACTTCAAACATCTTCCCTTTAAATTAAATCTACAAAAACTTTCGTAAATTCACGAAAAATTTCAAAAATTTGATCTAAAAATTTTTATAATGTCTTATAAAATTTAAGAAGCTTCAAATTCTATCTTCCAAATTGGCTTTAAACATTCGAAATTTTATTCCAGTTCAATCAATGCTTTCACAATAATTAAGATGCAAGGAGCCGAAAGAAAATAATAAAGTTTTTCAATTTTGTTTTAACTTTGATATAATCACGAGTAAGGTTAAACAATTTCCACGTAATTAAAAATTCTTAAATTTGAAAATTAAATTTTTTATCAAATGTGCAGCAATTTTGAAATTTACAAGATTAATGTTTTAAATTATAAATAACAGAGGAATTTAAATAAAAAAATTAACACAAATTTAGAAGATACTCGTATTCACATTTTAAAAAATTGAGTAATTACGAACACAATTATAAATTTTTAATTCTGAATATAAAATGAATAAAATTTTATTTGAATTCATAAATTTAAAATTTTTTATATTTTAACTTGTAAACTAGCAGGATTGTTTCAAATCACACAAAATTGTAAAAAAATTAATTTAAAAATTTGTTTAATTCTATCGTTTCAAAAAATTAGAAAATAAACCAATTTTTAAAATTCAATATTTAACTTTAAATATTCTGAATTGTAAGTTTCAGTTTCAAAATTCCTTGACCCACGAAAATTGCTTTCAGTTTAAATTTAATTTATATTATTTGAATTGTTTAATAAAACAAATATTTTTTTTTAAATTGTAACTTACGAGCTTTAAATTTAAAAATTTTAGAAAATATTTGAAAATAAGGAAAACTAAGATTATGAATTTTAAGGAATTTAAATGTTTTGGAGAGTGTTCAATTTAACAAGTAAATAAGCAGAGAAATTTTAGTAGTTCATAATTTTAAAATTTAAATAATTAATTTCTTATAAATTTACTTAATTTCTAAATAAATAAATTTAAGAATTTGGTAATTATGGAATTACAAATTTTAAATTTATCAGCAAATTAAAAAAATTTAAAATTTTTCAGGATTCCGAAATTCAGCACATTTGACAATAGGGAGAATTTAGAAATAGGATTTAAATAGGAATGTTTCCCATAGAGAACATAATTTATGGGAAATGTCCCACTGTTCACAGGATTTAGAATAAATTATACCAATTGATTAGCCATTTATACATAAGGAAATCATCTATCGCCATCTAAATGACTTTATGACATTGCCCGGAATTGGGAGAAAAAATGTTTCGAGTTTTATGGCACTTATTTCATTTGATTTTGTAGTTGTAAGAGTAAGTGGTTCTCTCCAATTATAATTTATAAAAGATTTTTAGCTTGAGCCACTTTAGGCCCAAAGCTACTAAAATAAGGTCAACAATTACTAAGTATTTCGTTCTTTGAAGCGGATATGAAAAGCGATTATTTTTTTATTAGTTGTTTCATCTTAAATTCTTCTAAATTTATGGAGTCAGTAACTTTTCTCTTCATTTGATCCCAGTGCGGACAGGGTCACATTTCAACATTATAAGACATAGATATTTTGATATATGTTGGAGTTCACAAAAACTGGTACGAATGGTTTATTTATAAAGGCGCTATATAGTGATGCTATAGGCACTGGCAAATTTCTGTAAAATGGCTATAAACTAGTCCAGAATTCCAACATATTAAACATATTATGTAAATTTTGCAATTCACCAAATATAAGGGTATAACTTATTGGGCTTAGAACGCGTTCCATCAGAATATGAGACACAGACGTCGGCAGCTACTAAACTAAATGCACACATGATTGTAGAACATCTAAGCGAAAGATTCCGAGACATATAATACACAAATACTAAATTCACACCAAACCACCCACAAACTACATAAATGTAAAATATAAATAAATTTATTGTGATATTTTTGTTTGGAAAGTGAGTTAACAGTGATTTACTAATATTCAAATATTTACTATATTTATGTGTACGAGTATAACATTTAATTATTGTTTGCTCACGTCTAATTTTTTTTTATTTTGTTTTATAATATTTTATATTATGTTTTTATTTTGTTAAACAAATAATTTTAAACAACATTTATTGTACTATATATAATTTAATAAATATTATGTATATAGAAAAATTATAAATTCAAATACAGAAAAACATATTTTTAACTAACTAAAATTATTAATTTTAACAAAAAAAAAATTTCTATTTAATTTTTTTCCGGTTTGTTCTAACAATGTATTAATTAATAATTATTCGAAATTTTCTTTTTTATATAGTATCAACTTCACACAGATAATTAATAATTATAATTATAAATATTTTTAATTTTTTGCTGTAACACACACATAATTTTTGTTTTTTTAGATTTTTTGTAACATACAACTTTTTAATATTATTATTTAATTTACAATTTTTATTTATAAATGTGTACGTATTTTTCTACAATTTATTATTATATATTAATGTTAAGGAAATAATATACGAAATAGATTTTGTGTATAAATTGAAAATTTTTGCTTTTTGGTTGCAGAGCCATTACTTACTTTGTACACTGGACAAAGGAAAGTTAAAAATTAATTAAAAGTTTTTATATAACAGAAAAGTCACTATCACATAATTTTTTTAAATTAAGTTATTTCAAATATCACAAAACATAAGCCCCTATATTTACATAACACGTTGTTATCACACCCAGTCAGTTAAAATACGGAAGTTTGTTCAAAAACAGTTTACACGAATAATTTTTACCCATACCTACATTTACAACAATTTTATGTTTACTGCTGAGACAACAATGAAAGGTGCGGAACGACACAGTATTATATGGCACGAACTATGTATAACCTAAAAAAAAAAAAAATCAATCAACAGGTCAAGGATATTTTTGTGTCGACAATTTTATATCCCCATATGACCAGTTCAATTTTAGAGTTTGTGTTTATAATCCGTACTGTACATTAAAGAGATATCCCTTCGGGTTCAAGTTCATATACCTGATGATTGTAGAAAAAAACTGTTTCCATTTTGTGTGAAGACACAATAAATTGAAGATGTCTTCGTATATTTATAATAATAATAACATAATCATATTGTCTTCACTTGATGATATTTGACCTAAAATAAAACTAAACTACAATATAAAAATAAGCCCATCCATTTTTTAAACCACATTTTTTCTACCCCATTTATCATGTTATATCCAGCTTTAGAAAATATATAGGTGGAGTTCTTTTTCCACCCCCTATATATACAAAATTATATGATTCATATCCATTATTACAACAATACTCAGTAGAATAGAATATTATGCGGTTTATATGGAGAGATTTTTCTTGTACATAATTTATTCAAAATTCAAATGTCATAAATCATTTAAATAATAGAAAATTATTATTATTATTATTATAAATATTTTTCTTATTTATTTTGAAATATCTAAGACGAATAGTTTATATGTATGTATATATGTAAATAATATGTCATTTTGTCAAATATATGTATTTATACACTGAACATAGTTAGATAAATGTCTTGAGGAAGTGTTAAGAAGTGATAATATTTTTGATTAATAGTTTCGGTATTTAAATTAAAAACTAATTTTCGCTGTGCTTTTATATATATATGTATGTGCGAGCTTTTGTGGTTTATAAAAAATAATTAATTTAATTTTAAGAACAAAAACATTGTAGTTTCAAATTAATATTTTAGGATGGAATTCTATTATGCTCGCATGAACCGTTTTAATTATCGAAAAAAAAACAAATATCATCAGGCCACAGGTATGATACCAAATAGGGGTCATTGCCTGAGATACATTAGAGTTCATACGATATTTTAATAGATCCCAGTAACTATTAAGCCCACGAACTATTCTAATCAAATTTAAATTTCTATTCATAATTTAATTCGCTTCAACTTATACAGAGCAACAAAAATAAACCAAAAGTACATATTGTCCAATTTGATTTGACTTCGTTTTATCAATTTTGTATGTGATGCTATTTATTAGCCCAAATTGGTTCAATCTTTAATTTGTTAACTCTATAGGGTCTAATCCAGGACGTAAATCATCGTTTTAACATTTTCTGAATTTTCAGTATAGTTTGAGTTCAATTTTCCCGTCACTGTATATACAATTTAAGCATTAAGTGTAAACAATTGCATTTAGTTAAAGTATTACAAATTAAAACAGTACACTATAGTGTTATGTATAGCGGGAAAATCAATTTTTAATTTTCCCAACCCTTTGAAATACACTCTAAGAAAAAATTATCCTTGATTTTTTGAGTGAACTCTTTTAGAATTTTAGTCAGTTTTTTTTAGCCTACCGCACGGCTTATCAAATAGTTAGTTAATTACGAGAAACGATCGTACCACTTGACACGAAGATTGAATGACTTAAGAGTTATAAACTTTTTTTTCTAGGGGTATGTGAAATTTTTTGGGTACGAGAGTAAGCTAAAAATATTAGTAACCATAAAGTGAACATAACACACACTATAAAATACATAAGACACACTTCAAAACCTATACAGAAGCCGTTGAGGCCATTTGAATCATTTGATTATCACTCATAGTTTGCACTGTTTTCTATAATTTAAAATACTATATCTCGCAAGTAGTAGTACATGCGGCACCTGAGTCCAAGGTCATATGACATGTGTAAATATGACCTTGAGCGTAAATGTGACCTTGAGCGTAAATGTGACCTTGAGCGTAAACGACACGACCTACCTCAACGACCTTGCGTATACGTCACGACATACCTCCAACGACCTTGCTCGTAGTAAATGACAGGACCTACCTCAATGACCTTTAGCGTAAACGTAGCACGAATTACTCAACGACCTTGCTCGACGGCCTTTAGCGTAAACACGACCTGTCTCAACGACCTTGTTCGTAGTAAATGACAAGACCTACCTCAATGACCTTTAGCGTAAACGTCACACGAATTACTCAACGACCTTGCTCGACGGCCTTTAGTGTAAACACGACCTTGGCTCAATACTACACACGACCTTTAGCGTAAATGATTACGCCTTGTTATTATGACGGCCTTTAGCGTAAACACGACCTCTCTCAATACCACACACGACCTTTAGCGTAAATGATTACGCATTGTTATTGTTGATCTATTATATATTTGAATGGAAATATTTGTCATCTATGTCAATTACCGTCATTTTTTTTTTTTTTTTTTTGATGACTCACTTTGAATTTTACTTAGAAAAGTGACGTGTGTATGTGTGTGTGTGTGTGTAAATGTAGTATGGTATATTTTTACTGATTATAAATGTTTATATGGATAATTTTTTTTTTGGTCAGCGTGTGGAATCGAACTCGGGTCCGCGACATGAAAAGCAAGCGTCTTACCATCACACCACCAACGTGTGATAAATTACTATGACTATTTGTGGTATATAAACAAACTATTACCCCCAAAGATAGATTACTGTTAGTACTCGGTCTATATATATATATTATTTTCCGCCTAAAGGTATGTTAACAGGGGTGCACCGTCTACGTCATATTTTTATGTTGAAATAATAAATATAGCTAGGGTTCGATATTTCAATCTTTGCGCGTCTATATTGTATTAAATGAATTAAGTTTTTCGTTTCACATGTTAGACTGTAAATTCTTCTAAACAATTTAATTATTCAAAATAGATAGTCATTTAGGTGGCGGTCTGTATTAATAATCAACAAAATACGTGTGTACATTGTTGTTGTTTCTTGTTTTCAATTTTAAAAACGTAAACACTCATACAATAATAATAATTTATGCAATATAATAATCATGTGTCATAATAATAATAATTTATGCAGCAATCATCTTTCGTAAACACGTTCGACGGCCTTTAGCGTAAACACGACCTGTCTCAACGACCTTGTTCGTAGTAAATGACAAGACCTACCTCAATGACCTTTAGCGTAAACGTCACACGAATTACTGAACGACCTTGCTCGTAAACACGACCTTGGTAGATGACGCAACATAATAATCATGTGTCGTAATAATAATAATTTATGCAACAATCATCTTTCGTAAACACGTAATATATAAAAAAAAAATCAAGATCAAACATGTTTACTATTTTAATTATTCAAAATAGATAGTCATTTAGGTGTCGGTCTGTATTAATAATCAACAAAATTCGTGTGTATAACATTGTTGTTGTTTCTTGTTTTTTAATTTTAAAAATGTAAACATTCATACAATAATAATTTATGCAATATAATAATCAGATTGAGCGTAAACAACACGACCTACCTCAATAATCTTGCGTAAATGTCACGACATACCTCCAACGACCTTGCTCGTAAACGATGAGACCTACCTCAATGACCTTTAGCGTAAACGTCACATGAATTACTCAACAACCTTTAGCGTAAATACGACCTTGGTAGCTGACGCAATATAATAATCATGTGTCATAATAATAATAATTTATGCAACAATCATCTTTCGTAAACACGTAATATATAAAATTCAGGATCAAACATGTTCACTATATAGGTCATTTCACTAGTAACATTTTAATTTATTCAGCGTAAATTCTAATACGGAATAGAATAATTAAGGCTGTGGTCATATCTCAAAGACCTTGCTCGTAGTAAATGACAAGACCTACCTCAATGGCCTTTAGCGTAAACGTCACACGAATTACTCAAAGACCTTGCTCGACGGTCTTTAGCGTAAACACGACCTGTCTCAGGACAATTCACTAGTAACATTTTAGTTTATTCATCATTTTATACACATATGATTTTAACTGTGTGTGTATAACGTTGTTGATGTTTCTTGTTTTTAGCTTTTAAAAATGTAAACAATCGTACAATGATGTCATAGAAACAACAACAACGTTATACATACGCAACTAAAATCATATGCGTATAAAAAGACGACCACCGCAATAATTATTATAACAGACGTACAAAACAGCACGATGTAATAAGCACAACAGAGGTGAAGAATTACAGGGCTACGAGTACAAAGAGGTCTTTTTCGGATGATTATGACTCCTTACCGTATGACTATAAAAAAAAATACGTGTCACAACGCCTTAAAACCACATCCACATAGACATAGTTCAATTTATATAGAATGTAATAATTTTTTTTTATACCATTAAATAGTAATAGCTGTTTTATTACAATATTTTACAATAAACAATTTCATATAATAATTTAAAGTATATTGTTTTTTTTTATCCACGAGTTGTGTGACGATCCAAAACCAAGCCATTTAACAAAAACTTGGTTACCTTTCCGTTTTAAAATCGATTCCACAAGATAGGTATCCGGATGGCTGGTTTTTTGAAGTTCTTTCTCATAAAATCGACCAGCTATCGGTTTTCCCTGATAATCTTCGAGCAAATACGTTACAGGAAATTTGTTATTTATCCTGATAACTTTAAATATTTCGGTGGTCCAGTTTGGTGTATAGCCTTTTTCAAATACGGTTTTGTATTTGCTAATTCGAACGAAATCACCCAAACGAAATTTATTTTGTTGCCTTATCTGAGGGTGCTGATAAACGCGTTTTAAGAGTTGTTGTTCATTACTTCGATTAACCTGTACGGGTGCCATCTTAATTGTACGATGGACTTTATTATTATAATTCTTTATTATTTTTGCGAGAATATTTATCCACTTATAGGTTCCCTGAAGACTAAACTGTCTCCACATCTGTTCCTTAAGCGATCGGTTAAATCTTTCCACTATACTCGCCTTTATCGGACTAAATGTTGAATAATGGTTAATCATTTTCTGTTTCATAAGCTGTTTGAACTCTTTATTATAGAACTCCGTTCCCATATCCGTTTGAAGATTTTGTGGTACTCTATTGCTTTGAACCAGAATTTTATTAAAAGCTTCAACGATCGCAAGTGCTGTTTTATTTTTAACAGGTGCGACCCATGCAAATTTGGAGAAAGCATCAATTATAGTCAAAAGATATTTAAAGTTTGCATTTTCCTTAGCATAGGGGATCATTTCTACTAAATCTGCTTGCCACAAGTCATCAATTCCTAAGATTTTAACTTTGCGACGAATAAAATTTTTGCGTGCTGGTCTATGTAATTCATTAACTATTTTAACACGACTCATGTTGAGCGTCGTATATAGAGTACAAAATGTCAAACCAGTGAAAACGCTATATTTATTAGTTTTTAGAGGGTGAGGCAAAGGGAGAAAGGAGATGATGATGAAAGTTAATAAAAAAAAAAAAAAAACATAAATTAAGAATTAAACATTTTTTTTATTCAATAAATTGTAAATTATATTTATCGGGCTTCACCATAATTAGTCCCGTGTCGTCGTCACATATGCTTTGCAGATTCTCTATTTCTGCATCACTCAGAACATTGTAGCGCGCTGGTAGAAAAATTGTTTCATCGTCGGCCGTCTCGAGAAGAATCTTTTTCCCATACCTTGTAGTCACCGACTTAACCAGCCATATGACATACCGTTTACCAATTTCGACGTCATCATACTTGAGCACCTTCTTCTCGGCGAACGCTTGCACCGCGTTCAATTTATTCAACAGCTGGTCTCTAATTGTCTCCATGATAACTTTTCTTCAAAAACTGATGTCTAGTCGAAGAAACCCTACTCCTTTTATACAAAAGTTTTAGCCTTGAACGTTCGCTAATGAACAATTCTTAAAATTAACTATCGCATATCCGATATCCGATATCAGAAATTAGAGAGTGGGGCATCGCCCATTGTTCATTGGGGATGGCGCATTTTCTAATTTTAGATATCTGATTTGCGCAAATGCGCCCGTCACCGCGTCATCAAACACGATTGAACATGTTTGCGCAACAAAGGAGATAGAGGAGGAGGAGGAGGGGGCGTCGGAGGGGGGCAACGGAGGGGGGGGGGGGGGCGGAGAGAGAGGGAAAAAAAAATACATTTTTGTATGAATAATTTAAGTTTATACGCACCGGCGCATTATTTCTTGCCGCGTCATCAAACATGTTTGAACATGTTTGCGATTTAGAGGAGGAGGAGGAGGAGGAGGAGGAGGAGGAGGGAAGAAAGAAATATAAAATACATAGTTGTTTGAATAATAATAATTTTTTTTTATTTTTTTTATAAATTTATACATTGTGTCGCATTATTTTTTAACTACTTGTTTTTCTCTGATGAAATTAATGTATTCCTCTTCCTTCACCATATTAAGATATTCACATTTTGGGGACCAAACAGCATGTTGCTCCCATGGCGTTTCATTTTCATTCCAGTTTTTTAGGACGGTCGCACAATAAAAGCATTCAACCGCATCTCCTTTGTGGGTGTAAAAAAAACCTGCTTCGGCCAGTGCTTCAGTTAGATACTTCAAAGATTGAGGCCAGTTCTTTCGATATGAATCCTTACGGCTTTTACACATCATAAATTTGGGTGAGGTCATTATGAGTGGAGCCTCGATGTCTGAATAGTTGGGATACATCTTTCGTCAGAGTTCGTGTTACGACTACTTTTTACAGCCGGTTCTGAGCTTAATTTATAGTCGCGTGAACGATATTTTTGAAATAATCATTCAGAAGTTTGGGTCCGCAAATTATGGGGATTTCGGAAAATAATCTTGAATAATTGATAGTATTTGGACCTATTTGATAGGGCGTGTCTAATACCCGGTCAAGTTTCAAAACATTTTGTCTCAAACATTGTTCTAAATAGGTTTCATAATAATCGGTGACCAGAAGGGTGGACTGATGTTGATAGTTTATCACACTCGTTAAAAACGGTAACAATTTATATAATCCATTCCACTCCGCCACATTTAGAGCTAGTCTATTACGAAAATCTCGAATAGTTAAGCCCTTCTGTTTGTTTACCACCAAAATGAATTCTTCACATTTAATACTTGTTGTTGTAGTACCACTGAAACACTTATTTATTTCATCACGAATCTGATAAAGTTTTATAAATTTTGAATATTCGATTACACTGAAGTTTCTTTTCTTTAGCAGGAGTATGGTGGGCTTTAAAAGGTTTGAATCGTAACCAATACTAATTGAAGTTTTTTTTACACTATCTAAAAAATAGGTGTACGAAAGTAATAAATTAATTTCCATATTACTGCTTCGACCCACCGCCACCCCAAACGCTTAGAGTATAACTAGTTTTGTTTTTGACACGTTTGATAGTGGGGAGTGTTTCCGTAGAATATATTCCTTAGTTTAAATGAAGATCTAAATGAGTTTTTAATTTTTTCGTCGTTTACTAGCAGATTTTTATTTCCAAAGCGTGTATAAAATGATTTTAAATTCTTTTTACGACACTGATACAGCAGAAACATACAACAAAATTCTCCACACAATGAACTAACACTGCTCTGCAGTTGTTGTTTATTATATATGTATTTGTTACAATTATTTTTTAAGAAACTTTTAATCTCTTTGTGATGCGGCGCTAAACCATAAGAATCAAAATATATTGTATACCCTTTAACAGGTATATAAATTGCCACCCAATGTTCTCCTTTATACTTTGCCTTGTGAGTATTGATAACAAAGAAAACCGGTTTTGATTTTACATGGCGTGGTATTCTGTCCAGCGGATAAACTCCAAATGTATGCTTATTTATACATTTATTGTTTTCTAAAGCGCTTAATATTTCAAAATTATACATGATGTTTTTTTTTTTAGATTATGAACGTGAATCATTAGTGTAATCGGTATTTATAGATTTACTCAAAAATTTGTGAACACATTACGATTTTTATTAATTTCCATGATTGCATTAAACTCGGTATACACGAGACAGGTTATTGTAGAAGGTAATGCTTCAGAAAACCTACCCTCTATCCTAATATTACCATCATTCAGGAGATTCTCACATGCCGAACTGGAAGAATGATCGGCTGTTAAATCAAACGCAAGCATGAAACATCCTTTATCGAATAGTTTCTTTGTGATTTGATGACCTTTGTCGAAATGATGAATTCCGGTACCCTTGAAGAGGGTGGAGTAGGCACGAGTACTGATGTTACCGCTTGCTTTAGCATAATTTAATTCAATAGGTTGATTCGGTATTTGTACACCGTTTACAACCAGATTGAAGCTGGACAGTTTGAAATTCTGAAAATTGAACGGATTTTGATCGCGTTGTCCTGTATATGATGAATTTTGTACCATACCAAAAATTAAAAGATTTGGTAAAACACCTAACACTACATTATCGAGCGACAAAGAGGAATTACCTTTTGGAATGGTAAAGGATTTAACTTCAACCCTTTTATACGGATATATAGCATTTTGAGTCTCTAGGACGTTGCGGTGAGCAATCAAGATATTTGGATTTACTTTTACCTCATTCATGTGCAGAGCTGCGTCTAATATTTTGATGTTTGCGTCACCGGCCTGAGTTTCCATTACAAAAAATTCGGGTTTTTCCATGCTCAAAACTATCCGCAGATCAATATTATTAAGCAAAAGTTTATTTTGATTGAAAATATCGGCATGTAAGCGCCCAATTAGTTCAACCTCTTCACTATTCTTAAATATTGCTTTACGAGAGTCTAACCCCGAGTTCTTAGTAGCCTCAAGGGAATCAAATGCTCCTTTGTCCATATACCAGCCAACGGATTCAAGGTGGGTTGAGGCCGCATCACTACCATAATTTAATAAAGTTTCAATGTATGAACGGTAATGATAATTAGTATCTGATTGTGATATTGCTTTACCATTCAAATACACTGTACACTGACGAAAAAGTGAATGTAAAATATTATTAATTACACCAATATTACTGGCGCCGTCAGCCACACCACCCTGACTATTTTTAAATAATTTAACCCTTAGACGTAATTGAATACTTGACAGGTCTCTGTACGTATCACCACGACCGAGCAATGCAAACTCAATCGCCGATGGATTATCCAGTGAAGCTATTGGTTTATAGACAACTTCATGGGTGCCTAAAATGTTTGTCTGTACCGGACGACGACTAAACAAATCTAATTCCGCTTTCATACATTCTCTATTCATTTTAATTAAAAATATCTAATACCCTTGCTTGCTGACGCTTACGTTTCAACGGCAATAATGAATTACTGTAGTTTCGCGATTCGCATCTTCTTTTTATAGATTTTTTGCCTTTTCCACCCTGAGGCTTGTTTTGGGCGAGTTTCTGCAAACCTTTTGTAGCTAAATCCTGAACGGCTAACATACCCTGTTCTTTCAAAACTTCTTTCAAAGGTCTGGTACTCACATCACGTAATACTGCTGACCCCGTTTTTAATGATTGATTTTTAATTTCATTAAGACCCGAGGAAATCATTGGTCCCAGAAATTTAAATAATCCGCTAAAAATACTCCCTATACCGTTGCCACTCTGAAGAATATATGGTTGTGAATATATGTGACCTATGTCCCCGATTCCGCCACCCGACTGTAGTAAATAATATTTGGTGTATATTCTATCCATCGTCATCGATTGATTTTAACTAACTAAAAAAAATAATTGTTAACCCATATTTATACCATTCTTTCTAAAGTGTAACATTATATAGGTGGGTAAATAACTATCGACGAAATTAATTCTTGCTCCGTAGCCGTCCGTGATTAGAATCGATATAGATTCAATGTAATTTTTTTCCAAAGGACAATACTCAACGTGATCGAAATTAATTCTGTTCTCGTGAGCAAAAATCGGAATTATACGCAAAAATCTAGTCTTGTCTTTTCCAATAAATCGCGGCCTTATTATATCCGTATAGAGGTACATGTAGGTCATAGTATTTTGAGGTGATAGAAGCAAAGGTGGTGCGGGTATATTCATATTCTGTTGAATTACGGGTGGTTTTGATTGTTGTGTGGGCTGCGGCTGAGGATATGTTTGTGTAATTATATTCTGCGGAATTGTGGGTGAATGTTTTTCTTTACGATGGAGATGCAATAATTGTGGAGGAATGTGAAATAACGAGGATCCTACTTCCCCCGGTGCCGGTAAAATCAGTAGTGTTTTATCTTGCTCTCTTTGATCTATAGTCTTATTAAAATCTTGAAGAACATATGGTACTATTGTTGCGTCTCGACCATCAATTTTAATGCGTATTATCTTTTCCGTTGACGGTATTTGTGTTTGGCGTATAGATTCTAGCGCTGCTTCTAAATATTCTACTAAAACATCGATATTACGGTCTGTTTTTGGAATTTGTAATAAAATTGCTTGTAAAAAACGTTGTACTCGCTTATACTCCTTTATTTCAACAATAATTTTCTGCATCTTGAATGAATGATCAGCATTTTTTGAAATCGGAATATTGACATAAAAAGTGTTTTCAGATTCTTTCTTTGTGATTTTAGCACCTGTAAAATTATCCCCGCGTAATGCTTCAATTGTTGCTGTTTTAATATTATCTTTTACAATTAAATATTCTTTTATGCTTAGCTCTTGAGGAGCTTTTATGTTTTGAGAAAACAATTTCACAAGAGCATCTAAATCTATAGCGTCCTGATATCCTTCTTTAATTACGCTTTTATCAATCTCGATTGAGGCATTTAGCTCCGTAAAGGGAATCTTCAAAACTGTATTAGGAATATTCGTAGCTTTCGGTAACATATCATGATCAATGTAAAATAGATTGAATAATAATTTTAATTCGTTCTGTTCTAATACTATTTCCTTCGGAATTTGCGATAAAATTGACTTTATAAAATCTTCAATACTTTCATAATTTGCATATCTTAAGGTTATGCCCTTTATTTCCTGATCATGACCGGCTAGCTTAATTTTAAAACCGAACTCGGAAGGAATTCTTGCTATTTTTTTATATGTTATCTGACTCCAGTCCGTATTCGTAATTTTTTCAAATATAATCTTTTTAATTTTTATACATGCTTGGTCTTTATCAAATACGGGTGTATCGCTCACCACATAATGATGCATATTTTCAAGAAAAGTGGAAAAAGATATAAAATGAGTTTTACTGAGTTTAGTCAGATCTTCGGAACTAATTTCAATTCTATACGCTGTTTCACCTTCTACCTTAACTATGACTTTAGGCGATTTAATCTTTTTAGGCGCAACACTTGAATCTCTCTTCGAACGGGTGTGAGTCAAATTAAAATTATTAAGACCGATTTCTGTAATTCCAACACTCCATGACTCAGAAAACGTAAGCGGAACATGCAGCTTATTGGTGAATACGGATAAAACATTTTCGGGATAAAAGTCTAGGGAATTATTACTCATAAGACATATATAAAATTGATCTTCTACGGTCAACATGATGATTGAGTTTAAACTCAGTTTATTGTGATCGTTACATTTATACTTTTTGAGAATATAATGTCCAGGGAATTTGTCTGACAACCCCCTTTCCCTTCTGACTTCCTGTTCTTTCACGTAGCTTATAATTTTGACTACCAGTTTCTTCAAACAATTCATCCTCACTAGATAGATCTACGGAGATTGAGTCGTCATTGCCTTCATATGTGTAACGTGCTCCTGTTACTCTATTATCTCCTGCTTTTTTTAACTTCATCAATTTTAATTTAGATCCAGGCTTAGACAGTGCTAAAGCCTTTTTTCGTAAATATCCTTCAGTTATTACTGCATTAGCCTGTTTCTCTAATTGGTTAGGCTTTTTAATTACTGTTATTTCAGGCGGATTAACATCTTTTAAAGTAGGTGTTTGTGGTTCAAATGTATACAATTCTTCATTTAATTTTGGTACTTTTGCCTCTATTACACCTGGACTACTGTATTTTCTTTTAATAGGAAAAATTTCACGTTTTGGTGTTTCCTCAAATTTCTCACTCTGAGTTCCTACAGATTGATATGTGTGTCCGGACCGTGCCCCCTCCGTCTCTTGAATATTCTCATTTTTCCAATAACGAAATTTATGAGGATTTTGAAGTAATACTTGTTGGTACTTGTACCATTTATCCGTCTCATTCATGGTTTTATCCATAATAATATTTTTTAATTGACGATCCGTCTCCGTTAATTGTTCATCATCAATTACCATCTGTTTCCATTTTTTAAATAATTCCGGAGACATTAATATCATTTTTTGTAAAAGGGTTTGATTATGATTCATTGTGTAAAATGCTCAACTAGTTTTCCAACAGCGCCTGCCAGTAAAGAACTTAATAGTAATGGAAGAAAGCCACCTTTTTGAATAAGTATGTTACGCTTCCGTGTTAACTTTACTTTTGGTGAAACAAGATTGCGTAAAGTCTTTTTATACTTTTTCAGTTGTAACCTAACTGATTTTGAAATTTTCATATTCCCGTTTAATGTATTTATACATATCTCACACAAAGCTTTTATTAAATCTGTATTTGAATTTTTTAAAATGTTTTTACGTAGCTGAGGACTAGCATTTTTTAATATGTGTAAGAAATGTCTGTTCACCATTAATTTTTTCATATTGACTACAAATTATTCTATTTTCCAAAACTGATTTTGGTATATAAGTCACTAAAAAGTCTTTATCGAAAAATTCAGTTCGAAATCTTGTTAGTACACTGCCTGTCTGTGTTAGATCAAACAATAAGTAGCTAAAAGGTTCCTCAGTAACCTCCTTATATACCCTAATTAACTCTCGGGAATTTTCTGGATATATTTGTCTAGCAAGCGGAGCAATTTGGGATTGATCTCTAGGGTTTTTAAAGAAAACCAAATATTTACAATTAAGAGATATATCACGAGCATATTTACCTTGATGAAAAACGTTTTGGGTTGTTAAAATTATAGACAAATTTCTGTGATGAGAACCTTTAGTAAAAAGCTCACAAACCGGTTTATTGTAAGCTTCTAACATTAAATCGTCCAAAATAATTAGAGTATTAGGGGGTACATTTTCGAAATTATCCGGAATATTCTTCACCACCTCTATGTTATTATTACTGTGCACACTTTCCGGTATAGCATTTATTTCTGCATTACACCACAGAACATTAGCAAATTTTTCGCTATTATTAAGTAGATCGATTACAAATGTAGTTTTTCCGCACCCCGATGGACCCGATATCATCATCGTAAACGGCTGTTGTAACATTTTGAGTGAAATAGGGCGTATTAAATAAAACTACTCATATTTATAGACATTACAATTGATATTTCTTATTTTTGTTTACATGTTTTGAATACTTTTTATTGTATTTAATAAAATTTCTATGATATAGAATAAAACTTCTGACAGCTGGCTCCCTCCTCTTAGCTGTATAATTTTATATACTAAAGCCTGTACTTTATTATCACCTTCATCAAACTGTTCATCAATTTCTTCGATAATATGATCCGGAACAATACTACGCACTCGACATTGATGTGCTAGTGTTGTGTAATTTACAAGCCTTGAAATATCGTTGACAAAAGCTAGGTTTCTGCTCGTCATTGCATGTGTATGTTCATCGAAGCGTGTTCGAATGTATGACGAAATTCTTTTTTTTTTTTCACCTCTTTTATAGGCGTCACAAATAAGATACCTGTTACATAAATTATTATGACATCATTGTACGATTGTTTACATTTTTAAAGCTGAAAACAAGAAACATCAACAACGTTATACACACACAGTTAAAATCATATGTGTATAAAAAAAAAAAAAAAAGATGGCCACCGCAATAATTATTGTGCCAAATTAAAATGTTTACGTTGCATAAATTAAAATGTTACTAGTGAAATGACCAATATAGTGAACATGTTTGATCTTGAAAAAATATGATCAAAAAAAAATATTTCCGTACAAATATATAGTTCAACGACCTCTTAAAATAGTGTTTACGTTTTTAAAATTGAAAACTGACCCATATAGTGAACATGTTTGATCTTGAATTTTATGTATTACGTGCTTACGACAGATGATTGTTGTATAAATTATTATTATTATGACATCATTGTACGATTGTTTACATTTTTAAAGCTAAAAACAAGAAACATCAACAACGTTATACACACACCTTTAAAATCATATGTGTATAAAAAAAAAAAAAGATGGCCACCGCAATAATTATTATGCCAATTAAGTTGTTGATTACTGAGAAGCAAGAAACAACAACAGTGTTATACAACTCATTTAAAATCATATGTGTATAAAAAGATGACCAATATAGTGAACATGTTTGATCTTGAATTTTATATATTACGTGTTTACGAAAGATGATTGCTGCATAAATTATTATTATTATGACACATGATTATTATATTGCATAAATTATTATTATTGTATGAGTGTTTACGTTTTTAAAATTGAAAACAAGAAACAACAACAATGTACACACGTATTTTGTTGATTATTAATACAGACCGCCACCTAAATGACTATCTATTTTGAATAATTAAATTGTTTAGAAGAATTTACAGTCTAACATGTGAAACGAAAAACTTAATTCATTTAATACAATATAGACGCGCAAAGATTGAAATATCGAACCCTAGCTATATTTATTATTTCAACATAAAAATATGACGTAGACGGTGCACCCCTGTTAACATACCTTTAGGCGGAAAATAATATATATATAGACCGAGTACTAACAGTAATCTATCTTTGGGGGTAATAGTTTGTTTATATACCACAAATAGTCATAGTAATTTATCACACGTTGGTGGTGTGATGGTAAGACGCTTGCTTTTCATGTCGCGGACCCGAGTTCGATTCCACACGCTGACCAAAAAAAATTATCCATATAAACATTTATAATCAGTAAAAATATACCATACTACATTTACACACACACACACACATACACACGTCACTTTTCTAAGTAAAATTCAAAGTGAGTCATCAAAAAAAAAAAAAAAAAAAATGACGGTAATTGACATAGATGACAAATATTTCCATTCAAATATATAATAGATCAACAATAACAATGCGTAATCATTTACGCTAAAGGTCGTGTGTGGTATTGAGAGAGGTCGTGTTTACGCTAAAGGCCGTCATAATAACAAGGCGTAATCATTTACGCTAAAGGTCGTGTGTAGTATTGAGCCAAGGTCGTGTTTACACTAAAGGCCGTCGAGCAAGGTCGTTGAGTAATTCGTGTGACGTTTACGCTAAAGGTCATTGAGGTAGGTCTTGTCATTTACTACGAACAAGGTCGTTGAGACAGGTCGTGTTTACGCTAAAGGCCGTCGAGCAAGGTCGTTGAGTAATTCGTGCTACGTTTACGCTAAAGGTCATTGAGGTAGGTCCTGTCATTTACTACGAGCAAGGTCGTTGGAGGTATGTCGTGACGTATACGCAAGGTCGTTGAGGTAGGTCGTGTCGTTTACGCTCAAGGTCACATTTACGCTCAAGGTCACATTTACGCTCAAGGTCATATTTACACATGTCATATGACCTTGGACTCAGGTGCCGCATGTACTACTCTCGCACTAGTGATACTAGATACACTATATACATATAACCTACTTATATATACCACTGCCTATACGTAGAATTTGGCAACAATAACATAAAAACTTATATTCTAAATAGTATCCGGATTAGCAGCATTTTTTAATTTACTTTGTAATGAACTACTCAAAGATTTTGAACGAAGGTGAGGATTTATTTTACAAGACATAAACACCAATTGCAAAAAAATGTTTTGCAACGTCGGTTATTTTGAGTTTTGGACTGTAAAACCACACTTATCGGAGAATTGAGCTCAAACTTAAGTTAAAATTCAATTAAGAATAAATTTTGAAAATTCAAACGAGATGATCTATAACCTGGAGTACATGGAGTTAACAAATTAAAATTTTTATCAGAAAACAGTATTACGCCACTAATCAAATTGATTTGCAAAGGGTTGAATTTGGTGTGCAAACCTTATATACAAATCTGGTTATAGATTGGGGGATCTCGAAGGCCCTTTGTTAAATTCGTTTACGCGGTTGGAGAAAGTCAATTAAAACTGTTATACTGACAATTTTTTTCTGTTTGCGAAATCACTGATTTCTAAATTATTGATTAGTCCATTTATGTATACATACCAACTACAGTTTTTTAATTAAATCTTCAATTTGTTAACTCTAGTTATTAATTCATCGGATACAGGCCAACCATTCAGCATTTTCTATGTATGTATATGACATAAGTGGAATTTTCATTGGGCTCTACAAAATATTTTAACAATGATTCGAGTTTAATTTAAGCATACATTTTGGTGAGAGTGATACTAAATCTGAAAATTCAGCTAAGGAATAAATTTGGATAATGCTAAAGAGATGTTCGATGGGCCTGGAATCATAAAAAGTTATACATAGTTTTCCTTTTATATTTCGGGATTGGGCAACCCTAATGCTCATACTACAAAATCGTCATGTGCCTCATAGTGAGATTGAGGTACCCTTGAGCATTGGTGGGACTAGTATACATTCAATATTGCATGAATATTTGGCCACCGAAAAGATTTGTTTGCGGTGGATCCCACATAATTTGACAATCGCTGAAAAAATCGTGTTAATTGGTCGAAAGAAATGCTCAAAAAATATAATCACGATGTTTCAAAATAGACCTATAAAATGGGTGTTACAATATGAGCCAAATCCAACAAAAGTGGTTCGCGCACTGCGCACTTTGAAGCAAATGTCTCCTTTTTTTTCGGAAAAACTGGACATACTGCAACCGTACCATTGGTGCAATGTAGAACGGTCAATTCTGAAAGGCACACAGGTCTTCGGCAAAATAACGAAAAGCAACCGGTGACGACGGATTATTCTCCACCACGACAATGCCAGCTCTCACACATCGGCACAAACAACTTAATCAAGAAGGGGGTGATTCGTTTAACATGTTTTAACAGGTACCTCAATTGAAAATTGGTTCAGATGCATCCAAAAGTGTATTGATCTTCATGGAAAATATTATAAAAAACAATAATGCCATTTTCGATAAATAAATATTGGTTTTTGGTCTCTAATCCCGAAATATAAACGGCAATAACCAATTGAGATTGAACCTAATTGAGCTTTTGAATAAATCCCGTAGGTTTTGTTCTCAATTTAATGTAAATATAAGTTCGTCTAAATTCTGGAACGTCACGTACAAAAATTTCGTCACCTGCAGTATAAAAAATGCTGAGTACTTTTGATTTCAATTTGGCAAAGGTGAAATTTTTTGTTACAACTGGTTAAATTTTAGTTACAAAAGGTTTGAATTGATTTGCAAAAGTCATTCATGAATACTGGCACAACCACAATTGAATTGTATTGTATCCAGAAAAGATAAAGCCTATAGGCAATCGATAGCCTCCTAAGTCTAAATTCTTCAGAAGTTTTATTTTTCGCGCCACAGGATAGTATGCCGCCGCTAATAATTTTTCGGGAAACATCGCTATATGATTTTATTTTTATTATCGTCACTCGGGATACACATACTAGAAAATCAATGAAAAATTGTGAATGAATTGCATTCTTTCGGCATTTTGATAAAAATGTGCTTCAAAAACTATGGTGCAATGTGCGTAAAATTAACTTATTACATCAATTTTGTTCTTAAAAAAATACTCGTTTTCTTCATGCAGATTCCAATTCAAGCGCTACTTATGTTCATTATATCTTTATCGGTGGAATTAGTCAAAAGAAAATTTACAACTTTTGAAAATGTCCTATACCACCAATATCTCCAAGTTTCTTTTTTTAGTATCGTTTACGATTAGGAGTTAAAACTCGATTTATACATTGCGGTTTTGTTCAAAAATTCAAAATTTTATTTGAAAGTTACGGCAATAAGTTTTGCCCATTGTAGTAGGTTCTGTATAATTTTTAAAAGTTTAAATCATGTATAAGACCTCGGTTCGCGTGGTTTCAATTCCAAAAGCTAATTTCTAGATAGAAAGCTTACCAATATATGTATATTTTATAATTTGATATTAAAATTTCTAACAATGACAGTAAGCTTTTGTCTGGATTTTATCATTTTTGTAATTTTATATTTGTTTTGGAACATTACGTTTTAAACTAAATTTTTGAATGCGGTACAATAAAAATAAGTTTTCATCTTTTCAATTTGTACTTAAAACCACTTTGAATCAATGGTAGTGAGATTTTCTTCAAATTTTAAATTAAGAGTTTAGATTTAATAATTTGCAGACATTGAAAGTTGTTCGATCTAATGGGCTCTTAAAATTCTGAAAGCTAATACAATGTGTAATATCTCAAGTTCAATTTTTTAATATAGAAAGCTTAAAATGGACGATATATTTTCGAGAATTTAAAATATATCATGGACGAGCTTTCGGTAAACCAATTTAAATTTATAATCTAGCTTTCCATCTTTTTTTCATGGTGTTTTGAAAGAAATGTATTAAAATAATAAAAGAATTGGGATGCAATATGTCTTTATAGCTCTGCATCCTTATAGTTGCTAATAAAATTCCCTTAACCAATTGAAGTGGCAGTAGTCGGTTCGAAGTGACTAGTATATTGTATTCCCTTAGCCATTTAAAAATTTGATTATATATAATGACCACATTATGAGTTGCTAATCAGTTTATGAATCTTTCAAACATAACGAGCTAATAGATCTTTCCTTTAAAAAGTGCCTCATGTGGATGACCACGTTAATTATTTAAATGAGTGTATTTGCAGTTTGCCAAATACTTCAATTTGTATAAAATGCTTTCTCCTAAATCATCCCAAAAATCAATTTGGAGTGGTGGTTGATTCATTTTCAAATATGTACTAACACTGGATTAAGTTTTCAAGGTGGTATTCATAAAGTTAATTCTGTCAGTTTCTCGTTTTTTTTAATAATCTATTACTAAGTAATCTAAAATTAAAACTGTAGACGACCTATTAGCATTCTCCTATTCCTAAATATTTAGAAACTAATAAATTTCTCAATTTATACCAATCTGACTTTCGTAAATTTCATTCCACTAGTAAACTACACTTCTGAAACTATACTCTGATTTATTAGAAAATCTTGAGACAAAAAGTTGGTATACTACGAGTATAGTATTGTTAGATTTCTCAAAGGCCTTTGATACTGTGCCACATTTGTTACTGCACAAACTGATTCAACATTCGTACTTACATAAAAAATCAAAGGTCGTCTATCGCAGCAATGCGTTTTCCACATCTACACTAATTACTGGAGTTCCACAAAGGTCAATTTCTTAGGCCGAATATATATCCCTATTGTTTTTAATAATCTACCATCAATTATACTAACTATAGTGATTATCAATTGTATGTCAACGATTTCCAAATTTATGAAATTCCGAATTTGTGTCACATTAATATCTGTGTTGGCACTATTAATAACTTACATCACTAATTGGTCTAATGTAAATATGGTATTCAAATTAATATTGACTAAATTCAAGCCCTGTTTATTTATAGAAAAGTTACCAACATAGATGCTCCTCCGGTGCTGCTGAATTATTAACCTATATGTGAGTTGGTTTATATATATATATATATATACATATATATATATATATATATATATATATATATATATACATATACATATATATATATATATATATATATATATATATATATATATATATATATATATATATATATATACTAGCTATTTGACACCACGCTGTGGAACAATTTTTTGCTCAAAATCTATGAACAAATCATCTCTTCCACGATGGTATGGATTGCGAATGACAACGTAAATAACTCGGTATTACTTTCAAATTAAATATTGAATCATTGAATCTTAACGGATTTCACAAAAGCATCGTGGTTACCACATGCTGATTAGTGAACTGTTGATGGTAATCATGAATTTAATTTTTTATTTTTGACCAATTCGACTGAACAAACTACAATATTTCAATTCCAAGAATTACAGAAATATTAGTTTTACGATTAAAGAGAAACTGCTGTAAATATCCGGTCCATTACACATCGCGGTCACTGTAACTAAGTGGGAGAATGTGAAGTAGACTTTTAATTATACATATTTCTATCCAAATTTACCACAATTAAAAATGGAAACAACGTCTAGTTTAACGAAACAAATTTATGTAACAGCTATATGCAACAAACGAACAATTTGATTGAAATTCGTAAGCGATGAATGCAAATGTTCCAACATTTTAAATGAACAAAATTGATTTTTTTTTGATACTGGTATTTCTCCTGCATTTGCCTCAGATAAAAACTAGTTACCGTACCTCACAATACTGTTTCTCTATAGCACAGTCAATATTACATGAATAAAAATAAAATAATGTATATATAAATATAATAGTATACATACTCTGCAACCTACAGCAAAATTAAAAATTCAATGACAGTTTGAACTAATAAACTATATAAAATTATGGCTAGTAATTTGTTTTGGCAATAATAGAAAAAATCGAAGTAGAAAAATTTGGCAAGTTCTAGTTTTGCAAGATTACAAAAGTGTGTTAAATTACAAGAGTATAAAAATAGTTTTGAGTTTATGAGAATAGTTTTGATGCACGATATGATTCTATACATAAATTTAAAATTATATATATATATATATATATATATATATATATATATATATATATATATATATATATAATATATATAATATATATATTTATATATATCCCTTGTATTATATTAATATATTAAATATGTTTATGTCAATGATTTCATTTCTTAATTAATTTAGTATGTTAACGCTTTATAATTTCTGTTTTTAATATAATTTTAATTATTATAGAAACTAATTTTCTAAAAAAAAATGTACACTTAAGATTTCTGTTTTTGTCAAATATTTAATATTTTTGATTTTAATTTTATGCTACAACTTTAATTTAATTTACAATATATTTTGATCCTTTTTTTTTAGGTTTCTGCATTATAAACTACCTACATCAAAAACCAAAAATTTTGCATAAAATTATAAACTAATTTTTTATATCATTTTTTTTTTAAATAATTTACAATTTTATATTATATTATAGATAAGTGGTTTTTTTTCAGTTGATGATAAGAGTTTTATTTTTTTAAATCTTTATTTTATTTTAAATTTTATAAATTGTTAATAATATATATTGTATATATATAAAAGATATCACAGAGGGTTAAGTATAAATATATTTTTTTATATAAATTTTTAAAGTTACATAATTATTATTTATGTATATAAAGAGAATAATATTTTAAATTAAATGTGCAACAATAAAATAAACGATTTCATTATTAAAAATGTTTAACAAAACCAAAATAGTTTTTAAATAAAACGATAAAACTAATTAACTGAAGTGCCCGAATAAAATATACAAATTACTGAAAATATTTTTGATGTGTTGAGAATATAATGTTTTATGCTTGGCACAAATTGTAAGTCATTAATTTTTTATAATTTTAAAGAGTTATAATTTATAATATATTCATGTTAAATTATTATATACATTTTTAAGTTTTTGTATATTATTTTATGTTATCCAATGAATTTTGAATGATATTTGGAAATTAATTAGCTTACTCCTAAATTTAAAAATCCGAATAATAAAATCAAAAAAATATTAGCCATCTTATTTATGAACCTATTTGAATAGGAATTTTGCTAAAACATTTATAAAAAAATGATGTTAAATTAAATTATCTTGGCGGATATGTTAAAATTTAAACTTGAAAATGATTTTGAGATGGGCAAAAATTAGCGTCTCACCCAAAACGTTATTGAACTATGTGCTCGAAGTTCTCCCACAGGTTGCTTTTCACATCAACAAGTCTAAAAGCAATCATAAGTAGGACAGTCCTACACTATTAAACATGTCACATATAAATCCTGAAAAACAATAACAGTCCATCTACAAAAATATCATTGTGCGGCTCATATTTACGATGTTATAGATGGCTCGCTATCAATGTAAATTATTTTATTTGTCATTTAATTTCTGAAGATGGTTAAGGGCCAACATATGTATATACATATTTAAAGATAAATAAGATTTTTATTAATTGGTCCAAATAGAAACTCTATGGGTTTCTCATTGATATAGAAGATAATAAAAATTTTGGGGATCGGACAAAATATTTCACAAGCATCACAAAAATACTAACGAAATGTTTTTGTTGAACCAATTTGATTGAAAACTTTTTAATGAGCACGTAAAAAATTAGAAATATCAGTCTTTATATTCTGTAACTCGGTTAGCAAATTTCCACTGGAAAAATTTCATTCAATTTGCTATTCTGTATGTTGTTGGACTGGAAATTGAAAGTTTATTTCTTTTTTACAAGGATGTATGTAAATATGCGAAATAAACCCGACCCCAACTAGATATACCATATACATAATAATTGATTCTACTAATGTATGATACATATACAGGCTTCTTAGGGTGGGTCGAACAAAATTTACACAGATTCTAATTTGATTGCTATGCAGTAATAATTTATTTTAGTTTTTTTTTATATCTTGTATAATACTTGGAAAACATTTTACATTTTTTGGAACATATCTGAACATTTTTCAACGTTTTGGACCTTTTCCATTTCTCGGACTTCGTTGGCCTAACTATTTCTACTTTTTTATGAAATTTTAATTAAATAACTTATATTTCCAACCCGAATTGAATAACTAATATTGATTTACTATCTCGACTAAACCTGGTTGCGTTAACTTTTATTTAAATCAATCAATGGATGTTATCAGATGGACTTGAATCACATTTTATTAAACAAATGTAACCGAACTGAATTTTTTGTTTCATTATCTGTAAAGTTTTGATAGTAATTGTTTCATACATACATTTCAATTTACGCAATCACATTTGTTCTCATCGGTTTGCTTTAAAGGACTAACTAGCTACTCAGTAAGAAACCGTAAGAATTTGACGAAATTAATTCTTTAACTAAAATTTGAAATACCGAAACCGCAACAAAACTTTCTAAGTGGTTTTAAATTGTGAAAACAACATTTTATAATTTTCAATTTTAAGCATAGTATAGCCTCGTAATTGACATTTCCTTCAAATTGATATTCAAATTAAGTATTCAAGCGGCTCAATTGCTTATATTTTTTTAAATGAATGGAGTTGTACTCAACAAAATTCTGAACACTATAAGTCAATAAAAAATAGCATTTTAGAGTTTTAAAAACTTTATCGAGAATTCTGAAAGCCAATATACATACAATCAACAGCTTTCGATTTTAGTAAGATTTAGAAAAAACTGAAAATAACTCGAGCGGAATCTCTTTAAATGATACATGTTTGAAAAAACCAAAATATATTTCGTTTGATTGTCTTTTCAGATTACGTTCAAATTTTCATTCATTTAACTTTATTAATTCAAACAAGGAGAATAAATAAAGATTGTAAGTTAGTTTTAATAGAGCCTAGATAGAAAATTTCGCCAAACTGAATCCGACATTATTGCTCAGTTTTGTTCAATTGGATATTCAATATATTCCAATTCTCAAGTGGCTATGGAACCCACATTTAATATTAAAATAATAAAATATGCGTTATGTGTAAGAAAAACATGATCACCACATACTTCAAAAAACACCTTTTGATTGTTGATTACGAGCAGAGATGGCAAATAGGATTTGATCCACGTGCCAAAATAAACCAAAATACATTTTTTTTAAATTCGTCTTACCCTCATGACGAATAATTATTTGTAGTCAGTTTGATCACAAACTGTTGGTTTCCTAAGAACGATAATATGAGCAATACAGTGTTGTCTAAAATCGAATGAGAAGAACTGTTCATATATTCTTGGAAATAATAAAATGATTGTCAATTCCGAACAAAAGAATTTTCAGTTAAATGGAAAATTGTTTACTTTATCAATCTGTAAGGAAATCAACATTTCAAAATGAATCAAACACGACAAAGCCTGAATATAGTTGATAATTTTTAGAAAATTCTCAGTTTTCCTGGAAATCTTGAAACCTTTATGAAAACATATAAGTTTATGGAACCAAGAGTTTTTGAAAATTAAATTAATTTCTCAAATAATTGAAATAGCTATTTGTCTTGACAGCGGGAATATGGTATTTGACATCAATCCTCTTATAAGGAAAGGGACGCCCTTAAATGATGTCTTTCGAGTTAACCGAGTTTTGCCAAAATGTGGACAATAGCAATAATAATTCGGGAAGTTAAAAACAAATATTTTTTTTAAAATTAGTTCCAACACAGCTGTCTTATAGTGAGCTGTTCGAAAAAATAATATCCACCAACAATTTAAATTCATTTGCACTTTATATTTTATATTTCAGTTAAGGTCAAATACACGAAGGCTGCATAGATAAAGTATACCTTTTCTGATATATAATGTCTTTAGTTTATAGATCTACAGTTCGTTTCAAAATTTTTTTACAGTTTATCGGTACTTTTTCAAATCAGGTTGTCAGACCATTAAACACTTAAATTGAATTCGCCAAGCCATGTACCGTGCGACTCGAATGAACGACGCTGGGATACCATGTCGACTTCCTTCGAAAACAATGTGTTTTCAATTTTTCTGAGATTTGAAAAACGGTTTGAAATTTTGCCAAATTTATTTTTTTGTTGTGAAGTACAATTGTTCCGGTTAGAGATGGAATATTATTTCATTCATATGGCTGCCGCGGCTGGCCTTACAATACCCCATTCGATCGGATCAATTTTCGAGCAGTTTTTCGAGTGTATGGGGTCGTATCTCGGCTATGGCATCACGAATGTTGTCGTTCAAATGCTCAATTGTCTCTGGTTTGTCGGCATAACAGATGTCTTTAACGGCGCCCCACAGAAAATAGTTCAATGGTGTTAAATCGCAGCTTTTTGCCGGCCAACTGACATCACCATTTCGGCTAATTAATCGGCCATCAAACGTTTCACGCAATAAATCGATTGTGGCATGAGATGTGTGGCAAGTTGCACCATCCTGTTGTAAGCAAACATCGTTCACATCAATACCATGAAGAGCGGGCGCAAAAAAATCGGTTATCATGGTGTGATAGGTGTCTCCATATTGACTGTAATGGTTGCGCGTTCACATTTTCAAAGAAATATGGGGCAATGATGCCTCCGCTCCCAAAGCCGCACCAAACAGTCACTCGTAATGGATGCATTGGCTTCTGTAAGACCACGTGTGGGTTTTCTGAGCCCCAAATACGGCAATTTTGTTTATTAACGTACCCACCAAGATGAAAATGAGCAACGATGACGAGTTGATGTTAGTGGATTCTAACGCACACTCTCTGCCACAGCTTCGATATTTTCGGGTGTACGCACTGTACGAGCACGCTCACGTCTTGGGGCATCAACAATGAAACCAGTTTCACGAACTTGAACAATAATCTGGCGTATACCAGGCACTGTTGGTCCCTCTCTGCGACCAAATTTTGCACACTTTAGAGCAATTTCCGACCAATTGTCTTTGTTTTAAATAAATTTCCAATTTCCCTACGTTGGTCAAGCGTAAATTTTGTGACAGAATAGAATGACATAAGTATTGCCAGATTCGAAATAACCGATGATTCAAATTTAAACCGATAGATAACCCACCCGGGCCCATCATAGAATCTGAATTTGCGATGAAATCGATTTGCAAACCGGTCCTCTGTTAGATTGTCCATAGTTGCAACCATATAAGATTATCAAATCATTATAGAGAAAGAAGTTGGTTGCCGCCAAGAACGAGTATGAAATCGAATGGGACTGAAAGAAACAGTACTCACAACCGCATACTTACGACTGAATGTTTCTTGTAAGTAGAACAATAATTCTCAATAAATTAGCATAAAGCCATTAAACCGTCAAATCGAGTCCATGAGCTAGAACCAAAATCATTCGTACGAATCATAATTTATTCGCATGTCTTCAAAAATTGGATAAAGCTTCTCGACCTTGACAAATTCGTAATTTAGACTTCGTTGGCCAATTTATCATATATATAGGCTCACCGGATGTGGAATTTAGCAAAACGTATGAAATGAATAGATGTCACAAAGTTTGTTCGAAGATATATCCAATGTGAGCACTCAAAAAAACACGGCGATTCCATTGATAAGACAAGAATGCCCATAATATCACAACCAACCAGGGTAGAAAATTTGAGAAAGAATTAATGTACGAGGGTACTATTTTTGACATTAAACACAGGCGTAAACTAGACTTTTCTGGTACAGGGGCAAGGAAATTTTTGTTTAAAAGTGTTATTGGGTTCGATGTGATATATCATTTGAATGGAATTTCAATTCTGCGTACTTAAGAAAATTGACCAAACGGCTTAATAAATACATTTTCAGAAAGTTATTCCGGGTGTTTCTTTTTAAATGGAACACTCGGAATGTCTTTTGTGTCTACAAATTAATAAAGTTTTAAATGAACCCAGTTATATAGATTTCCTGCATCGTACTAATTTCATTGCGGTTATGTAGATTACCAACAAATTGTGCAGTTTTTATTCATTGTTTCGATTTAATTTGGAATATTGGTTGTTCTGAATGTATTAAAAGGGCCAAATGTCAAAATTTCACCTTGCAATATTCTCTGTTATGGAAACAATACAAAATATGAGTGGAATGTATTCGCATTATCAGAAAAAAATTTATCGTTTTTAATTTAGTCAATCGGAATCGAGAATTAGATACCAGTAAGTATAATGCATTTGTACGAAGCTCATTCTTCCTAGAGATTGAGTCTCGAGAAATCCAAATTTAATTCGAGAAATGTTTTAGATGATTTTTCGAGGGTGGTTTCGATTGTTCTAAATCGTTAATGTAAAAAACTATTTTTATATATTTTTTAAGAAAGGTGACCTAGCCGTTTTGAACAATTGAGGCTTATTTAAATATTGTTTTAAAACTGGCAGTAAAAGGTAACAGCGCCATTAAAGTAATATGCAAAGCGAATTTATTAAAAAGGCACTTCATTACTAGAATTTCCGTTGCCAAACAAATATCAGACTTCATGTGCGGCGAGATAAAGAAACTAGAAATTTAAACTAAGATAACTCTATTAAAAACAGACAGCCAACATTTTCTCAATCCATCGACGAATAGAAAGGCTTCCGAAATAGATAATATTTGAATGTATGTACTTTAACGGCTGAAGGTGTTCTTAACATTTTATTTAATTCACTGAAAGACAACAAGTAAGAAATTAGTTTTACGTTACTGACACAATTCTAAACAAAAATTTCAGACATATAAGAGATGAGATTTTATTGTCATTAATAAAGTTTCTTTAACTTCCTTACTGCTTTAGTCAAACGAGTTTGCCAACGAAGATATTTTTTTTCAGTTGACTTCCAAATATGATATAACGAAAAAGGTTAAAACAATATTGTAACGATTATATGGAAATTCAGAAGCTAACATTATGGCCGACGAAAAAATCGAAAATGACGGCGTTATTTTAATGAATATTTCTGAACCAAGTTTATCGTGATGTGGTATATCTCGAGAAATCTCTAGAAAATTTAATTATTTCACGACTTATATATTAGAAATTATATTCTAACAAACATGAGAATAAATAATAACAAAAAAGGACGAGAAATTACCAACTCTAGTCATACCTGATACAACAATATACGTAGGTACTTTACATCAACCAAAATTTTAGTAATGTTTTTGTTCAGAACTCACTACATACAATTATGAATTAATTTGGCAAAATTCAAAAACTAAAATGGTAACACAAAGCCATTTAATTTTATACATAATTTTTGTATAAAGGTAAAAAAAAACAAAAACTGCTCTTAAAAAAATGTTCTTCAAATTCAAATATTGTTTTTAATTAACGTCATATTTAAACATTAAACAAAACAAAAAAAAAATTATTATACTATCATGAATGTTTCTATATAACAAAACTAATCTAAGCCATTTCATTAATTAAATTTGTAAATATTTTAACAATAATTTAAACTTTTTTTTTATATTTCATTTTTTATGTTCACTGCGGGGTTTAAACGGAAAAATAAACTTTTCAACAAAATCATTCAAAATTCATCAAACAAATAAAATTTTATGTTTTTCTTTTGTTTTTAATTTAATACATATTATTAGATTTTTTTTTGTTGATTTTATTTAATTAATTAATTTTTTGGTTGTTTGGTTTTTGGTTATGCAAAATATTAAACATTAATATTTTCAATCATAATAATTATTTTAAAATAATTTGAAAATTATTTATTTATTATGTATTTTAATTTACTAATTATTGTGTATTCATGTAGGTAATTATATATAAATTAAATATGTATATATATATATATATATATATATATATATATATATATATATACTATATATACTATATATATATAAGTTTAAAGATATTTGTATGTAACAAAAATTAATAACAATAACCAATAAAAATATATATTTGTAAATAACATAAAATATATAATAGAAAGAAAGCAATTTAATAAAATAAAATAATTAAAATTAACTTTGTTGTTTAAACATTTTATATTGATTAAATTGATTTATATTTATACCGGCGTTTTAGGTAATTTCCTACGTGTTGGTGATGATGGTGATTTATCACATGTTGTTTCGCTATCTGAAAATTTTAAATTTGAAAACAAAAAATCGGGTCGAAATTTTTTTTATATTTTTAACAAAAAAATTTTTCGTTTCTACTAAATTTCATAGCCATGCCATGCTTTAATACTATATATAGTTATGTTTATGATGATTTATAAACGATTGATGGTCCAAAATTATTTTTTTAGAATTTTATTTAATGTGTGCGAATTATGTAACTGATCACGTATTGTTTTTTTTTTTTTTAAAATATGAAAATAGGGCAAAATATTTATAATTTTTTAATAACTTACCAGGAACTAGGCCAAGTCCAACACCATCACCTGATTTTCGATGTCCACTTGAACCACCCGGTGGTATTTGTTCGTCTAATAAATCACACATTCTAAAATCGGTTGCATGTTCTACTAGTAATTCTAGTACATCGCCTGTACGATCCATAATGGCGCATACTTCATCGAAACTTCGATCGATTAGCGATACGCCATTCCATTCTAATATCTATATAAATGTAAACAAAAAAAAATCATTATTAAATAATATTAATTTTTTTATGTTCTGAACGACGAGCAAATTAAATTGTATTTATAAATTTTAAATCTATGTATATGGACAAAAATAATATAAGTGTTGAATTTATTCGAGATCAACTTTCAGAACCAGATAGATTTAGCTCTCGACCACCGCAAAATCTTTCTGGTTATGAAAGTAAGTCTTGAATTCAATGTTGGTCCGCCGCATGCGTAACCTAAAATATAAAATACATTTAAAAATAAAATAATGGTCAACAATATCAACATTATATATAGTACTGTGGTTTTAACATTTGGATTTATATCGAAATTACCAGTTTCCGAAAAAAAACTTTCGACTCAGACTTATAAAGAACATCCTGAGAGTTCCAAAAATGTCAACTACCTCAACTTCCGAATTAATCTGGAAGTAAAGTTCAGCAGAAAAAATCTCATCATGTCTACTAGATTTGTGCACACAGTCTAAATTCCAAACGGGAGATTTAACAAAAATATTAGTGGGATGGGATGCATCGTTTGCAGAATTAATATTGGCACCACCAGAAAAGGAAAAAGAAATAGCTTATAGTAGCTAAAAGTTATCTCAGTCAGCAATACGATTTATAATTTTAGCTTTATTCTTCAGTTTACTAGTGGTATTTAGAATCCCAAACATCTTTCAGGGCTATACTATAAACTGAACATACAATATCGCCATTTCATCTGCAATGCTGAGTCGAACATTTAAGATATTTAGAGCCTCGGATAGAATAGAAATTAAGAATTAACTTTGAACGAAATTAATTTTAATTTTAAATTAAATAAATTAACTATAATTGCTCTCTGCAGAACTTGGAACCGGAACGAGTACCTGACACCATGATAATATTTATTTTAAATATTTTTTTCGCGATTGGTCATGGGTTATGCAAGAGCATCGACGATCGGAGTAGCTAGATTATTACTTTTTCAATAACGAAGAGTAGTGAGGAAAATATAATGCGGCAACTGCACCGTTGAGTCCAATTTCAGACATACATAATTTTTGAAAACATTGCGCCCCGTTGAAGTTTGGAGGCAGCTTTTTAAAGAAAGCTTTGAGTATTTTATATTTTTGAATCACAAATTTTACCTACCCATGGTGACCACATGGCAACTAGCTCATCATATTATCTGGTGGATAAGGCTAAAACATAGCGCTAACAACTGGGCTAGGTTGAGGTGTTAATGGTACCGTACCGATAACTGGCCATGCTGGGAGCCCTGTCTAAGTGCTAGCTCAGTTTCAGGCCTTTCCTCTGCTTCTTGGCTGTAGGAAGAACCTAGGAGGGATCTGGCTCGGAAATTCGGTCTGTAAATTCTAAAATGTCCAGATTGATGAGATTACATTGTGCCCGCTACGTGTACTCATAGTCGAACCCGCTGTTACACAAGTAGTTTATACAATAGTCGTGGAAGGAAACAACTTTAGGTTGTTGAAGTTTCGTCAAAGTAACCTCCACCTCTGTAGTTCAGCCTCGGCTGCTTTTCTTCTTTAAATGGAGGCTAATGGGATTGATGTTACTCTGATTCAGAACCTAGGTAATCAGAAACTGTAATTCAGGGCCCCCAATTATAAATTGTCATTTGCGACGAGAGAAAGTAATATTCGTTCTTAATTACAGCAACACTGATGTCGTTGTGGCTTTAGCATTTAGATTGACGATTAACGTCTTTAGCTAAGATAGGCTTGTCTACCATATGGAAGGTAAATATACCACCTACTAATCTATAAACCGCATTAAAGGTTGCTGGCCAGCAGACAGTTGGAGTCACTATCTCGGTATTAATACAGACATAAACGATCGAGGACGGTTAATCATTGAGTTTGTATAAGTAACCTTTTCAGACAAAGAGAAGAGTTTGAAGGCTATAAAGTTCATGTAAAATACAAAATTGTATTCATGTAAAATAAAGGATTCCTCTGAGGCAGTATAAGGGTACACAAATTACTATCTTCTATTAATACCGTCACGAGTTATCTCCAGCGGACAATAAACAGGTTAAGTTTATATATTTAAGTCGGACAAACTATTTTCTAATAGGATTATTCCAGCAGATGTCCAGCAAACTTTTGACTTAATCTTACCCTGGCTTGAAGTTATCTTCAAAAGAAATCTAGAATTGTATCACATGCCTAACAAATGGACTGAATTAAACGTAACGTGGGAAAAGGATACTCTTTGCAATTGGAAGAACCTTAGACCTATGTATATAAGCTTCTCGGCCTTTCTACTATATTTTAGAATTGCAAATAGAAGCTCACATTAGGAGCTCAATTGAGAAAAAGAAGTTGCCGAAATGACAACACGCGTCATGTTTGGAAAAATCTGTGGAAATGGTTCTCCACACCCTATTGGTTCTATTGAGAAAACCCTTGAATATAAGGAACACTATCGTAATCTTTCTTGATACAGAGAAGGCCTTTAAAAATGTCAGACTGGAGGCGATCATTCGGGCACGATCACGTCTGGAGGTAGGCACTCAAGGCAGGTCATTCAGAGGCTAGATGGATCAAGTGCTTGAAACCAAGCTCATTTGGGTTCAGCCACCAGGATATTTGTGAGTGGAAATACACCACAAACTGGTCCTCTTCTTTAGAATCTCATTACTAATGAGATCTGTTCCTAAATCCGAAAGTGCGAGGCTTCAGCGTGTTTGTTTATACGGGTGATGGTGCTATTACAAAGAGGGACCTATTTACTAGGAGGGATAAACTATCTCAGATAGACCCGCCAACTTTAAATGTTATCAGCTTGACCTTCATGTGCGTTATTTGAATAAGGCCAGCTATTTTGTATTACATGTTCGCCCGTTCCAGTTTTTGTTGTAATTTATATATTTTTTGCTCTCTAATTCAGTGGGAGGATTTGTGACGAGGCAACTGATACAAAAAAAACGGTTGAGAAAATACTGTTAGAGTAGTCCGATTTAATTTCAATAAGTGGAAAAAAAGGGAAATTGTTGGTACTCCATGCTAGTCCTTGGGATACCCGCTATAAATTCTGAAGTTACCTAGCCTGTGATGCAAACAAGACATTTGCTTGAGTATTCATGATGAGCAAGAATTGAACTTAAATGAAATGTTGATCTTGCTTTTTATTTAAGCCTTACTAAAAAAATCCTGGTTAGTATTTAGTTTATGATGTTTTCGTAAGATTTACGGATTAAGAATTAAATTGCAGGGGCGTTTCAACACATCGGTTTCTGGTGTATTTCAGTAAATAAATCAGTCGTAAAGCAATACTGTTTGTTTTGATATGCTAGAAAAGTAATGAGCCACTTTAAACCGCTTTGGAACCGGTCTAGATAGATGCAGCTAACTTCATGCATAATTTCATGCACTATTTGTAAACCACACAATTTTGAAGGTCTCCAAATCCAGTGTTTTTTTTTCAACTGATTTTTTAAAAATAAATTAAACTTTTAAGAGAACCCTCCTAACCTTCGAAGGGCGAAATTAATATTTTCTAAAATTATTTCAATTATTTAATCTTTGCAACATATTATGTTATTACGAGTCAGGCAGTTCGTACACTAACTAAACTAAGTTGTATTGAGTTAAAACTGCTAACTATAATATTCACCAATCGAGAATATTACTACTGTTAGAAATGAATTGTTCCGATAGGCTATTTACCATTCTCAAAAAACTAGCACATTATGAATTTATGATATAAAATCATTCTTTATAATCATCTTATTCATATATACAAGTACCATTTATGTCTCACGCATATACCGTATTTTGATGATACCCAATTTAACTATGTATCCGCACATAAATAAAAAAACTGAAAATGAGAGTAAACCAAAGTTTTTTTTCACTATCTGTCATACCTTCAAATACGCATATACACGCATATCATATATTTTTTATGATACGTCTGACGGATGTATTTTACCGGAAAATAAATTTCGTACCTATTTCGTAATCGATTTTATATAATAATTTTCGTTTAAGGTCACAAATTAGCATAATTTTGCTCCTCGCGCGTATACTTGATATGCTAAATACACGTTTGAAACGAACGCACACACATACAACATCTATATTTTGTAATCATATCACACAAATTTACTTCCATATATATTATTGTATATATGACAACAATGTAAGATAATAATGAAGATAGATAGATGGCCCAATTACCATACCATCAGCTCTAATATAGAATGTCAACAACAGATAATTTTTTTTATTTTTTTTTGTGAAATCACAAAAATTTTCTAACGTAAATTTAATTTTCAAAATTAATTTAATTTTTTTTTTCCTGTACTTGTTAACGAAAGGTATGAACAATTTAAAATTCAAATATAACATTTTTTTTTTTTTTATTATTGATTAAATTTTGAAAAAAATAATTCTTAAGTTCTTTGTCAATAGCTGTAACAGAAGAAAATGTGTATTATAATGATGCTGTTGATGACGATGATTATCATAATAATCAGATTTTTTTTTATGTTATTTTTAAAACTTTTGTACACTTGTTATCATATCAATTTGCGATCGAATTTATATTTTTATCTTTTACTCTTACATTATTTTTAAATTTATTAACGCACGAAGGGAACAAATTTTAAAATCTCATTTGGATTTTAATAATTGTTGATTAGGAAAATAAATATATACATATACAGAATTTATATATTGATTGACAATTTATTTTTATACCATGCTGATTACAATTTTTATATACCGTCTATATACTTACTTTGTCACCCTGTTGTAGGCCTGCTTTTTCGGCTGGGCCACCCGGCACCGTCCACACGATATAGGCAAATAGGCGACCATCAGCACCTGTTTTTCCACCGACGACACGCATCCCAAAACCGCGTGCTGTAAAATAATACAAAAACAAAACGATTTATTTAGTTTAAATGTCAAACTCCAGTGAAACGGCACCAAAAGGCTACATACTCGTATATGTTTGTATGTAGAAAGATATTGTTTTCGGGTTAAACAGCGTATATGAGTGCTTTTAAAATATAACATTAATGTGGAAAGTTTAAAATGAGAAAAGTTTTTCGTTCCTTAACGAATAAATTTAATAACGATTGTTGACAAAATATGTCAAGTACTTACATGTGAGTCAACCATCCACAAAATTAGATTTAACTCAATGTTGTATTACTCCAGGTAAATATAATGTTGAGATTTTTAAGTGCTGTTTGTATTGCAAACGATTTCCTTTGTGGCGCTTGGCATTAGATCCCAACGAACTAGCCCCTATAAATCGGCAGTTTAATTTAATGGATCTTAAACGATCTTAAAACAAAATTTAAAACTGGGCCTATGTCAATTTTAAGATATCCACACTTTCTGGTGACTCCCTTTTAAAATTACATTTATTCTGCTAGCAATACCTCTAGAGCATGAATCGATTTATTAGATTCTCTCTTTACCTAATTTGGAAACTATTCTGCATTGAATGTGATTTACCACAGGAAAGAATCTGAGAATAGAGAGCAACGAGTACTTTTTCAATATTAAAAAGTTTGGAACCTACTAATATTTTGCACTCGCCACAAAGGGCCCACTGCAATTTTAGCAAACTGTAAAAGTTTGAACCAAGAATTGGATAATAACTGAACAGAACACTTGAAATCTAGCTCCGACAAAGGCCAGACAGCTGCAAATGTAGTGTAAGCAGTCGTCCACTTCCTGCAGACAGTCGTCACAAATAGCATCATGAAGTAGTCCCATGTACTTACATGGATATGAAGCTTGAAACATCCATGGTCCATCGGGACCAACAAATTTACTACGCGATCCAGCTTTCGCTAAAAAGTCAGCAATCTTATTTTCCTCGACGCTACAATGAGCAGGCACTCACATGACCTTTAATCTGGTATTTGAGCAATCTTTGACCAGGTTGGACATAGTCAAAGATCATTATAGGTTTTTAGCACAGCTTTACTATATCCATGCAGAGAATAATATCCTTTCCTAAACCTCTAAACTGAACCGCCTCAATCGCACGATGGGTAAGTGCAATTAATTCATTTAAAAAAACCGTGCGTTGTTTACCCAGACTACCTGAGAATCTGAGTCCATACTTAGGGCAGTAGAATTAACACCCTTGCTGTTTTTTTTAGGTAGTAGGGTTCCACAAAATAATTTTTTTGCATAACATTGTCCAAGAAAATATAGTAATTTTAAAAAGGATTTTAGAAAGTCTTCTGTATCAGTAAACATTCTTGGCCAAAATGCGCCTTGGTAATTTTGTGAACCAAAAATTGTATAATGAAACATTATTTTTTGCACCGAGAGATTTGGTGCTTAACGGGAGCAGTAAGAGATTTAAAACAATATAATTCCTCAAGAGGCACCACGTCAAATAGCATTCGTTGCGAATGTTCTGCTTACTTCAAAGTAAGAAGAAAATGAAAAAGTTGAATATTTATGTGACTTGATCTTACCTAAAATCGATTAGTATGTGTTACATCTGCGGACTAATCAAAAACCATGCAAAATTCGATTGATGCACTTTAGCCACAAAATAGTTGGAAAGTTGAAAGGATAAGTGCGGTAGATAGAAGAAGGACTTGAACAAATACTTGCACCCTGAACCGGTTGAGCAAAATGTGACACCAGGAAGAGAAATTATTTGGAGTTATAGTCATGCCCACCAATCTGAATGAGCTGATACCCCAACTAGAATTTAAATGTTAAATATTTTTAATTTGAATAAATCACTGACATAATTACAAATTCTTACTAAATTTAATATATTTTTCAAATTAGATCTCATTCCTACCTCTACCTATTTTGTATTTAGAATGAGAGACATAACATGGAAAATAATCAGAATATGGACAAATTGAGATAATTGAAATCCACTGAATAACAACGTTGACCATTGATCGATACAGTCGGATAAACAATGACGAAGGACGGTAGTTAGTACATTTATCTAAATTTGTCTTGTTGTCTAAGTAATATATTTATCTTGAGATATGTCTTGATGTCTAATAGCCAGATAACAAATGTCTTAAAGGCTAATTTTAAAATTTAAATTTTCCTGCAACGTGAATGAAATGCGATTGACGTATTTGTGCATGGAAATGAGTGATAGACACTGTTGATCTTCTTCACCATCATTCATTTAACATGAAACAATGTAAACTTAATGGATTTTGCGAATACCATTACTTTATCTACATTTTTCATTATTTCAATGACCTTTATTCAACATTTTTTAAATTCCATATACTGAAAAGTGTATTTACCGCATTCCCACTCTGCCCATTATCAAGAATTATCTAGTAAGCTATATTCCGTTCCACTGTATATGGAAGTACTGGCCAAAAAAAAAAATATATCGCGTGGACGTAAATTTTTCAGACAGTTAACTTTCTCGTGCGTTGCTTTCCATAACACTTATTTGCCGTACGTAAGTATCATCAAAATAATTTTAATTTTAATTGTATTGTTACGATTATCAGCAACATTCCAAATAACTTTTTATTATAACTTTACCATGGATCGGTGGATGTGGACAGGGCTCGATGGATTTCAAACCTAGCACATAAATAATGTAGCACATAGTAATGGGCACATAAATAAATGGACAGAGTAATGGTGCACTATTGTAAGATCACTTTATTTCAGTTACGGTTCACTTTACATGAATTGACCTGACTTTATACAAAATAAAAACATCAACAATGGATATGTAATTCAAGTTCAAATTCTGGATTTTAATCAAATTTTTTGTACTCTCAGGTTTGTAATAAATTCTATTTTAAATTTTTATCTCAAATTATATTTTCAGATATTTTATAAAATTAAATAAATTATCTGTAATTTCAGTTTTATTTCGATTTGATTCTGTAATTAGAGATTATTATAAATTCTGAAAATATGTTTCTTAAATTCTGATATTATATCAAATTCAAGACTCCGACGATTTAACAAAATTTACGATTCATTATGAATTAATTAAATAAACGTTTAATTTTAAATAAATTCTGGAATCTGTGTTTGGATCTTAGTTATGAAATAATATTTTGTTGCCGATTGCACCATATATTAATAATTTCGGAAGTTCTATCAACTACACCATTTTGTTTTTTTGGAATTTACTTTTATTTCTTTAATTTAAACAAGAGCATTTTGAAAATAAACTTTTTGATATAAACCCACCATTTGAGCTTAGTATATTTATAGGTACAAAAAGATTACCTTACCTATACGCCGAAAAAACAAAAATAGTATCGTAAACTAAACAGACATTCAACTTGATTTAATCTGTTCATATAGTTCTCTCCAGACAATTGAAATTATTCACATGTAGGCAGTAGCATCACTGTATGCACTGTATATGGTACAATAGAAATGGACTTTCTATAGACAGTAAACTTATACTGTCTGAATGCTTTATTTACTATGCCTCGAGTGTGGGCACTTTTAATATGTTAGAATCAGATTGTGTTTCGTTGATGTCAAATAGTGTAACAAATCTTCATTCGAATGTAAAAAATAATTATTTTACATATATATTTAAATTACCATCAAAAAACTAAAATATGTATGTGAAAATCCTAAAAAAATTATTGGTGTGTGATCGATTTCACAAAATCGGTTTAATCGTCGGTTATCTGGTAAATGATTAACTTTTTGGTATGAAATTGCATATAAGTAATTTCGCTTGTCAGCAGCTAACTATCGATTAAAATCATTATTATGAAACATCAAGCAACTAATATCTGCCTAGATGAATGGTCTGGAAATTGTGTAATATTGGCTGTTTACTGTCTACCGCAACACGCAATCAAAAATCAGCAATTTATCGATTATTTTACTCAGCTGGGCATTAAAGTTCCCACAGGAGTCGACTATAATGCTAAACATGTGCAATGGGGTTGTGGATTAGCAACATCTAAAAGAAAGCAACCATAAGAAGCAGTAAACGATAAAAATCTGGATTATTTACCTTCTGGACATCCAACTTACTGGCCATCAGATTAAAATAAAATACCTATGATCTAATAGATTTCTGTATAACAAAAGGAATTACATGCACTAATGCTCAGGTAGAAGATTGCTATAACTTATCATCCGATCACTCACCAATAATAATAAATCTGAGTATACCAGAGCTTTAAAAGCAGAACCACCTAAACGTCTAACAAATAAGTTAACTAAATGGGCTCTGGCCACCCTGGATGTTAACAAGTCTGAAAAAGTTAATAAGCCTTCACCTAATATACTACAGTTAATCCAATATACTACAGTTAATCAAAGATAAATGTGTTTTTTAGAATTTTATTTTTAAATGGTCCTTCGAGCCGGATAACGTAAAAACAGTGAGTAAAAGCTTGATTATCAATTTTAAAGCGAAATATAACCAATCGTAATAAAAACAGCGATAAACGATTGTATATATATATAAATCATCTCGAATCTTTTTTTTTTTTTTGTGCATTTTAATTTCGGTGAATTTGTGTAAAATACGTGGTATGAACTGTGAATTTTAAAATGGTGGAAAATAGAGCGATTAAACGTTTGTTGAGAAGTTTAGAAGCCATTAAAGCAAAGGCACTAATATTTAATGAAAATACGCGAATTAGTGAGATCAAAACATATTTGACTCTATTTGAATGAATTCCAATCACTTGAAAAATCACTAAAAGGCAAATTTGATGATATTCATTTAGATGCAGTAGATAAAATTGAATCAACTCGTTTTGAATTAAAACAAAAGTTAGTGAGATGGGAAAAACTTCACGAGGAAAATCATTCACCACATGGCGATCACAGTATGAATTAAGTCGTGTTAAATCAACCAACTTCTTACAAGAAATTTCCAATATAAACAAAAAAGAAACTGATGTAAGATTACCACGGGTAAATATACCGTTTTTTAGTGGGAAGTATTCTGAGTTTCCGTCATTTCGTGACCTTTTTGAGGCATCAATACACAAAAATAATAGTATATCCAAAGTCCACAAATTACAATATTTAAAGGGACTTCTCAAAGGAGATGCTTATGCACTCATTAATCATATTACCATAACTGCTGCCCATTACGATGAAGCTTGGGATAAAATTAAAGCTAGACATAACAAATGTAAACACGTAGTTCATATGTTATTGAAACAATTTGTAGAACAACCAAGCTTGCATCAAAATTGCACAAAATCGCTCAGTCAATTAACGGACGTATCGGATGAAGTAATCCGGGGTTTAAAGGTACTTGGCGAACAAGCTGAAGGACGTGATCCATGGCTAATCTATATTCTAGTTAACAAACTGGATGATGACTCGAAAGAAGCGTGGGCTCACGAAATGGCGAGTGTTGATTTTCCCACATTAGATCAATTATTTGAATTTTTAAACAAGAGAAGTGTACGCAGCGGAGAAGAAACTATGTTTCAATTGTTTATCACATACACATCAGTCTACAGTATGCAGATCACGATACAATTGCAGATTATGTAAACGCAGACACCATGTGACATTACATCCTGTATCGGTAAGTAAGTTATTGTCAAGGAAGACACTAATGGAGAGGATGTTAACCCAACTCATAAACCAGAAACTACTTCCTACAATACAACAGTTAATTTGAGATCATCAGGACATAATCAGCTGCAAACGCTTTTACCAACAGCCATTGTTTTAGTCGATGATAGAAACGGGAATATGCATAGATGTCGTATTTTACTGGATTCAGGATCCCAATCTTCCTTTATTTCAGAAAAATGTGTACAACGAATACAATTACAAAGGCAAAAGGCAAATATAAATATTACAGGAATAACTACCGGATCAATAAAATCAGGAGGAAAAACTATATTAAAAATGAGATCAATATATAATTCAAAATTCCAATTCAAAGTCAACGCTTTAATAATTAACCAGTTGCCATCTAACATACCAAGCTATAATATCGATGTTGGAGATGATCAACTATTTAAGAATATAGAGTTAGCTGATCCAGATTATATGAAATCAACACCAATAGACATATTGATTGGCGCAGACAAATTCTTTATGACTTTAGAAAACGAGCGAAAACAATCCAACTCTACTATCTTACAAAGGACTGCATTCGGATGGATCGTATCTGGGCAACTCAAATCAATGCAATGTATGCACTTATCAAATTATATGGCATTCAACACAAGATTAGATATAGATTTAAATAGAACTCTTCGACAATTCTGGGAGATCGAGGAAACGCCGAAAATCAATATGCATTCGCCAGAAGATATTCAATGTGAGGAATTTTTTATGAAGACTCATAAGAGACAGGAAGATGGGAGATATGTGGTCAAACTTCCATTTAAGAAATCAACCACGAAATTGGGCGATTCTGTAAATATAGCGACACAACGTTTCTTGTCACTGGAACGCAAATTATCGAGAGACAAAGATCTACAAGAACAATACAACAAACAAATGAAGGAATATTTAGAAATGGCTAATATTATAGCTAAACCATAAGTTTTAGAACGCATTCATTTATATAAGTATATATATAAATACATAAACATTTGTAAGGTTTTATATTTCAAGATAAATATAGAAACATTTGTAAGGTTTTACATTTCAAGATGAGGAACTTAACGATCTATGTACTTAACTTAATTAAGTACATAGATCCAAATATAAATTATAAATTAATTCCAGATCGACCTGATTTCATTTTAAAACTTTTGGCTCGGCCACAACATTTAACAATATTTTTGTTTTGTTAATGCGCATATAAAAAAAGGGACATTAAATTAATTGGGCGTCCAATAAGATGAACCGCGTCTGATACGGTGTTCTAATCTATCATCTTTTTATTGTTGTAATTATTATTTTTTGAACTCTACATCGTACATAACGAATCAATAAACCATTAATTTCACAATATAATGTTAACATATTGATTATATCTCGGCTCTCTCATACTTATACATATATACGAAATAAGTAAAGAAAATGTTCATGTTATTGAATACGAAAGGATGCCAAGAAGAAAACGAAGAAATTATCAGAAGAATGAAATTTAATTATAGTTCCTAGATTAATATTAACATTTCCTGAAGGAATTAGCTATACAGAACGTAATTATGTCTGTATCGTAAATTACACCCCCCTACATCTACATATGTACATACATATTTACTTTATTTATTTACTATAATTCGCAACGTTGATTGAATATCTTATCTATAATATATGTAAAAATGTCTTAAAGTTAATGTTACAGGTTTGTATGTATGTATATGTTCTAATATTGTTATATTCCCGCATTTTTATAACCAAAATCTCTGCTCGATATAATGTACGAGGATATGAACCGCGTGTCTTATTGATTTTCTTCGTCTATATGTAGGTACAACACAAGAAAAATTCATGTATTGTGAACAGATTAAAAATATTTTGAATTCTAAAGGGTGGGTGCAAAATGTATACAAGCGAAATTAAGAATTACATTTTTTAACTCTTCTTAGTTTAATTAAATTCATCATAATGTATGAGTATGTACGTATATAGATGTATGTATATTTAAATTTTAATAAGATTGTCGAATAAAATAAAAAAAAAACTCAAGTAATTTCAAATTCAAATCTTATTCCACATCTCTATAATATATGTTTAAGACAACATACACCGACACACTAAACTCATTCCATATAATAAAATCCACGTAAATATCGCGTACTTATGTATATATGTATATAAAATTAATTCTTAATCCTTTTGGTTGTTTACGTATACGAGATGAGATTATGTTGTTGTTTTTTTGTTTTTTTTTTGCTTTTGGTGTGTTATGAAAATTTTATGTGTGCGCGGATAAACAAAATTATTTTATGATTTCATTGTTGCTGTCATTTTGTCACTCATTTAGTTTTCGTATAACTGTTTTATTTTGCTATATAGTTATCTGGTAATTCAAAAATGAAATTAACACTTAAGAAATATACAGTTTAATTGTCGTTATTTTTGTGGGCGTATTTGCAGTAAGGTTATTTTAGTATATGGGTTGAATACACTATATACTCAGACATTTTGTCGTTAATATTTTATTAAGTTGAAATATTTATTATGCAACTGTCTTACTATAAAATATAATTATGTTATAGTCGTATACATATATACCTAAGACAGTTGCACAAGAGAGCACCTTAATTACTGACCTTTTATTTATTCAAATTCAAATAAATTATTTAACTATGTTTATTTATTCAATGTTATGACAATTTAACATTTTCATTAAAAATGAATTTAGACATATTTCGAATAATTAAGGGGTTTTTGGCGATTCAGGAATTTAATAACGAAGAATATAAAAATGTTTCTTGTGAAATTGAATTACAATATTTTTCAGAATTTAAAACCTTTTTATTATTTATGATTTTTGATAACTAAGTATTAAGAAAAAATTAAGAATTAAATTTTATTGTATAATTTTGAAAGTTTTAAGAGAATCATGATTACATTTTTAATTTTTATATAAAGAATTTTTTTTTAATATTTTCAAATATAATTTAAAGCTTATTTATTGGAGTAATATTTTATTTAATTTTAAATTCAGCAATTTTTAAATTAGGTCTGATATTTAATATTCTTAAAAAAAAGTTCTTAAAACTTAAAGTCTTAAATTGATATCTAAGAATTTATTTTCAGTTCCAAATTTATAACGTAAAAATGAACTTGACAAACTCCAAGAATTTTTAAATTCTTAACAAAGAATTTTGAGTTATTTTTTTTAAATTTGAATTTTTTTTATCTATATATGGCTCACAAAATTTAAAAAATATTTGAAACTTACCAAATTCTATATCGGAAATTTATTTTACACAACAACTACTTTGCCATATTTTTTTACATGTGACATACATAATTTCTAGAAAATATCTAATAAATGCAGATTAAATGTAATTTATTCCAGTTTTTATTTGTTTAATTATTCTTAAGTGTCAGGGATGGGCGAAGTTATCTACGCGGTTGTCGACATACGTAAATTATTACGTAGATTACTTGGCAATCTAATTTGTTAACGTCGACAATTAAGAGGAGCCAACAACATCCGATATATTAGTAATTTGAAATAAAAATGCGCCAGTTCGAAGTTTTATTTGGTAAAATGATGATTGATATACATAAGCCGTAAGAAAAAATTTAAGTATGATTCAATTTAAATTGGAAATCACACAACACAAATAAAACCAACCAAAGGATTAATTAAAGAAAGTTTATTGCACTAAACGTTCGAATTGATCAAAATTTAATATTTTGTTTATGCGGATAAAGTCAAGCACATGTTGTTTGATGCTCCCCGTCAGATTCTTCACAACTTCCGATGTGACTTTGGCATTGAAATTGTACCATTGAGAAAGCATATTTTCAGCAACCTTATCGGTTCCGCCATTCTTATTTTCACTATTATCAAATATTTTTGAATAGGTCGAAAATCAAACGCCTTCACAGTGTGAAATACACGAAAAATTGTCTAGCTCTGATGTAAGAGAATTTTTCGTGTAGTCCTATATGAGTGCATGGAAAGATCGGTTAAAATTTGGTGTCGAACATTAATTTTGTTTTAATCTATTTTTGATTCTTGTACTCTAGTTTAAGATTCACAGGCCGCTACTGTATTTAATCATTGTTTAAGTATACTATACTTTACGGAAAGTTCGATCATTTAATATTTAGTCTAGGCTAAGAATCAGCATCGCGGATAGCACTTTGTGGAGAACGATAAATATCTAGGACGTATAGGAGTTTACACCTTATCCGTAGAAATTAGGTAGAACTAAAAGTGGTGCTGGTTAGTGATAAATCAGAGAGGTTTAGTATTTTATATCGGCTTCTACTTCTCGAAAAATAATTTACAAATCGGACAGATTTCTAAATTTAAAAAAAAAATAGTATGAAAGGAACAAGAAATTTTATTTAAAATGAATTGTGGGTGCTACGAGTGGCTAGCTATTCTACTGGGTCTAACACAACCTATCAAAAAGATACTTTATCCGCAATCATTTGAAATTACATATTATAATTAATTATTTTATGCGTTTTGCAATTGTCTTTAGCACAATTTTAATACTAAATGTTAAAATCGAAAAATGTAAAATGTATATGTTCCACTCTGGTGTAAGTCCCACGGGCCGCTCCTGAGTGCGAGTTTTACATTAAATAATTATAAATATTTCTTCCTTGCAAACTAAAAAAGACCGCACGAAATGTCGCCCATGGCCTTGCATTAAATCGCCACTGTCTGGCTTTTGAGTCCACAACTGTAAATCACTTGCCATCATAATAATGTTTGCAAATTAATCTAACTTGAAGTGGTTATATTTAGCGGAAGCATTATCAGTATTTTGGGCAAGAAACAATTTTTGATCTGCTGTGATCGAGCAGTTTTGCTGTTTAATAACTCGATAAATTGAAATGTACTCGATTTTATGGCACGGTCATAGTCAGAGTTCTCCGTATTATTTATAATGGAAGTTATAATCTTAATGTAACATGATACCATGTTTCTGATTTTTGTGAGTTTCTTTTTCTAAGCTGAGACCTTTTTAGTATCGTTTTATAACGCTTTATACCATGGTTTTTCTTGCAAATTTAATTAATTATTTTGCGATATATAAAACTGACGTCAAATGAATCATGTTATTTGTGCACAATATGGATCAATTTTAACGACGCTTTGGATAATTTTAATTCAAACAATTCCAATCACTGTCGGCTAAACAGTTATATTATATGATTCCCAATTCTATTAAATTAATACCACCCGTATTGCATTGATTCTAAAGAAATTTGATCACATTAGTTTAAAACTACAATAGTTCGCATAATCATTCCAGGATTTGTCTACATTATTGACGTTGTCTACATTGTTGACGTTATCTACGGGTTGTCAACATGTCGACGTAGAAAATAATTGATGACGCGTAAACGCACATCACACATAAGTGTTCGATTAAGTGTTAGTTGCAGAGTATCCAATTCAAATAATTCAGCTGCAAGTAAATCAACTTAAAAACCGCAATGTCATAATTAGTGCAATTGACCTACATGACTAGAAAATAAAACATGTGAAGTGTAAGGACTTGTTTGTGTTTTTGGACGGTAATTCCAATGACATGCTGAAAAGTGAAATCACCTGTAATTCTCACTCAACATGATAAACGAATAGAAAATCGTGAGAGCAAAAATGCTGAATTTGCAGTAGAACAATTCATTATAAACTGGAAATTGGAGGGTGCGGTGCTGAGGTATGTATGTTTATATCGTATAGTGTAAACAATAGCCAGTTCCTAACCAAACGTCTGGTCTAATAAATTATTAGAGGTGATAAAATCGGTGTTTTTTTGGTATTTTTCGTTGATATGAAATGGATTTCACCCAAAATAACTAAATTACACTACTGGTTTAACGGAAAACCTCTCAGGTTTCCCGAAATATATTTTTTCAGGTACTTAGGTGTGGGTCTAGTCTAACAGAAAACCATCCAGATTTCCGAAATGTAGACTTTCAGGTATTTAGGACTCACATTTTTGGTTCACAGTACCAAAAGTGAAATACAAATATCGAAGTCTCCGTATTTTATCGAGTGTTTCAAACAAGGAGCCATCATAGAAAATGTTTGAACCGGTGTGGATCTAGTCTAATGGAAGCCCGTTCAGATTTTCCAGAATACATAGGCTTTCAGATACTAAGGACTAGACATTTTTGTCCAATTTTTTCGAGTGTTTCTAATTTTTTGAAGTGTCCGAATTTTTTCGAGTGTTTCTAATAAGAGACCATCATAGCCGAAGAATGTTTATATAGGTGTGGCGTGTGGCTATAGTCTGGTTTGGTCATATGGAGTGTAGGCGAAAAACGCTCAAGTCTTAATAACACTTCCTACTTTTTTAACAGTGCTTTAATTGAATATTTTTAAATTCAAATACTACCAACGATTATAGAATCCCTTATTTGTTTACCAATCTTCAAAGAATGCTGCTTCTTGTGTTTAGATAAGGTAAATTAGTAAAACAACTAGATCCTCTTAAAATAATAATTCACAATAAAAATATAAAAATTCGTTATAACGAAACTTTTACTAAATGGGCTGTATATTGATGTTGTTGCTTTTAGGACAGATTAAAGACAAATTTCACATTCGTCGCATTCGTAGTGTAAACAATAACCAGATCTATTACAGGTGATTATAATAGACATTTTGGTATTTTTTTATGAATCCCAGTAGGTTTCTATTACCTAAATTGATGTATACACAAAATATAAATAACGATGTAATAAATTGTAATAAATTATGGGCTTTCGTTGTGGCGGGCTGATTTGGCTGGTGCAGCTTCAAGGAATTACAATTCACAGACTGGAAAATTTGATTCATTTTCAAGTCATCAACATTCAAAAAATATTTATTGGAACAATTTTTTAAACATATTGTTGAGTTTATTATAAAACATGAAAATGAAACCCATCAGAAGATCCTAGAAGTTTATATAAAAGAAGAGTTACATACATATGTATGCACACATAGAAAATTCAAAAAATGTATAAAAATTAGCTGATGCCAAAATATTGTCTAAATAAATAATAAATTCGATCATGTTTCGAATCAAATTAAGTCGAAGGAATTGTAAACAATAACAAAAAATGTAAATAAAAATTTGGTTAGTTATTTTAAAGTTGTTTTGTCACTGTCGACAATTAAGGCAATGTCAACAATGTACGATTAAATCGGGAACCACATAAACCATACTATAACTTTGGAAATATATTTTGAAATAAAACAACCAAAAAGGTTTAATTAAAGAAAGTTTATACACTAAACGTTCGTATTGGTGTAAATTTCAAATTTTGTTATAACGGTTAAAGTAAAGCATATGTTGTTCAATGCTCCCCATGTAATTCTACACAATTTCTGATGTGACTTTGCCAGCAATATTGTTCCATTTAGAACGCATATTTTCGGCAATCTTTATCATATTTTTAGAGTAGTGTAAACCAGGGGCGTACGCAGGATGAAGTCATGGGGGGGGTTTCATAAAACATATTTTGTATAATTTTTTTTTTCACGTAATAGGACTGTACTATGTACTAACTTATATTTTATTTTGCTTCAATATAAAAACAATTACCTATAAGGTATATTTTATTCGCAACTTTTTTATAAAAATTTATTAAGAAATATGAATAATAATTATACATAATAACAAAAATTTTTCAGATATGATTATTAAAGTTATACGATTACAACATTTTTATTGATTTTTACTATCAATATTACTCTTATAATTCTGATATTATCAATTGATTAAATATTTTATTCTAAATATTTAATTTTATTTATTTTGTATTTTTATATTCTTGTTTTTCGTTTGGACTGTACGTAGTTGAGCGGTGACTGTACGTTGTTACGAATATATACGATCGACATATCGAAATAATTCAAATGAATGTCTGTACGGAAACGTACGGATAATATAAATATTTGATGTCTGTGTCGGTACGTGTCTGTAAGGAACTGAACGGATAATATAAACCAACCTTACTCAAGCGAAGTTATGCATAAAATTATTTGTGTTTTAACTTTTAAATCAATTATTATTAGGAATAGAAAGTTCATTATTACTATTTTATTTATATATGTATATATAATATATATATACATCGGTATACTGAATATTTCTTTCATTGTTTAATAAGTTGATATATTTATTAATTATAATATTTTCTATTGTTATTGGAATCATGGGGGGGGGGTTAAACCCTCAGTAACCCCCCCCCCTGCGTACGCGCTTGGTGTAAACTATCTTATTCAGGCCAAAACTTTGGTTCTAGACTAGTTTATCACAAGCAATTCATCGCAAGTAATTCATTGCAAGCAGTTCACAAGCAATTTCCCGTTACCATTTCAAAACACTGTAAACAATAGCAAAGCAGCGCTGGATATCACGATTATGTTCTGATATTTGGACTACTAGATGAGGATTATGCTATTTATTGATCGATGAAACTGCAGAATGTTGAAGAGCAATGGGATTATAAAATAATTTTAGAATGAAATTTTGGCTTACCTACACTGAAACTAAACTTAGCTATTTCATAATCGATTCTGATGAAATCCGATATGTTGGATTGAAATGGGATTATAAATTGATTTTTGGTTCTAGAATATTATTAACTGTGGGGAATAAAAAATATTTTTGTACCATATTGTGGAATATGGCCAACTGGAATGAAACTAGACTATTGGCTGTAAAAGTTAATTTAACGTAAATTTCAAAATAGTTTTTTTTAAATTAAAGGCAAATCTCTCCCAGATATAATATGTGTTATATTATGCTAATTTTAAGGACAAATTTTCATAAAGAGGACATATTTTATTACATTAAGCGAATGATTTTTTTTTATAAGTGAAGAAATTTAATCTTAAGACACATCCCAAAACTATTCTAATTCATATTCTAAAACTTATCTCAATAATCACGTTAGAATCTTCATTTCAACCGAACATGTCGAATTACATCATAATCGGTTAATGAATAATCTCAAAATTCATTTTTAAATCCTGTTTCTAGCGAACAGATAAAGGTTCGTCATAATCGGGCGAGGAATGGACTAGCTATATTCTAGTTGGCCATATTCAAGAATGGTATTCAAAAAATATTTAATGGCACTTTTTTTCAAATCAAAAAACACTTAAAAATCCTATTTCCAACCAACATGTCGAGTTTCATTAGTTCCGTTCAACTTAGCCATTTGCCATACCTTTAAAATCACATTTATATCCAACATGTCAAGTTCTAATAATAATAATAATTTAATATTTCATTGCCGCACTGAATTGCCATCACGATTCGTGATGAATTGCTTGCAATGAATTCCTGCCGCGATGAATTGTTATCGCGTTGAATTGATTGCGATGAATTGCTTATAATGAATTTCATACGATAAATTGCTTGCTATAAATCAGCCGGTTACCAAAATTATACCTGGCAAAGACCATGAGTCGACAACTGTAAATCGTTTGCCATCTTAAACCTTTTTGAAAATTTATCTAAGTTGAAGTGGTTATATTTAGCGGGAGCGCATTGTAACTATTATTGGCAAGATATATATTTTGACTTGCTAACCTGTTTTAAATCCACTTTCTCGCACATTTCGTCATCCATCAAAACACATTCATTAAATTTTGTCAAAACTTAGTTATAGAGCAGTCTGGCTCGTTAAGCAGACAAAGTTCTGTTTGTCTGAACGATTTCAGACATCTCTGAATTAATTTTAATGTAAGTTATAATGTTCTTGTAACTTTTTTTTATCATAATTGTGCAACTTTTTCCGATTTTTATTATCTGATCTTTCTATACGCTGAAACCATCTTTATACTATTTTAAAACAATATACCTATATCGTTGGTTTGCATTTATTCTTAAGCAATTTGGTCACCGTAGTTTAGAGTCTAATTTACAAAATCACTCTAGGAACTGTCGACGTCATTTACGTTGTCGACACGTCTATACTAGATGACGCGTAAACGCCCATATCTGACTATACGTTATGAATGACTTTGTATAAGATAAGTTGAAAATATAAGTTGCTATTCTAATTGGAAATATTAATTTCTATGCATGCATTTTTTTATATGATTTCACGTTATGATTTTTACAATAATTAAAATGAACATATTTTAGGACTGATTAAAATTAATTTTTATTTTATTTTCAGCTTTTCTTGCTGTTGGTTGCAACACTAGTGTCAGTTATATAAAGCCCTAACATAAGTTCACAAATGATGAGTAAGTTAAATATATATCTATATACCATTCAATGAAAATGAACAGTTTGTCCTAATTCGATAACAGACACAGAAAATATTTTACACTGTTAAGTGACAAAATTGCAAGTTATGGTCTCAATAATTAATCGATTATTTCTCAAATACCCGGAATTTTCTCAAATACCCGGAGTTTCCACCAATTTTACAAAAATTAACAGCTGGATTGGATTATTTATCAGCCATGTTCAAGCCATCATAAAAAAGGCATTTTATAAAGAGAAGGTTTCATAAAATATATAATTTAGTTTAGTTTATGTTTTTTTTAAATCGATAATTAAATGAATTTTTAATTTATAAACTCACTTAACAATTATACTTTTTATTGTCTCTGTTTATATAAACCCATGGCATGAGTTCCGGTAGATCAGAAATTAACTCTATCTAAACATTTATTTTTTTATGTCGTTTTATTTAGCAATTCCTATTTCTGGTCGAGTTTTATAAAAGTACTTGTGATTTTTATCCACACTCGTTTATTAATTTTATATTTTATTTGAAATTTAGTTAAAAGAGGGGAAACTAATTGTAAATAATAAAGAATACTGAAGGATAATTATTTTGAATTCTTTAAAAATATCTGAAGCTATTTGTGTAAAAGGGGGGTCTAATAATCCTACCAATAATGTGCTGTAGCAAAAAACGTTCAAAAGGCTTGGATATCTCTATGTATTTTATTTATAACGGTAGTAATTTTTATTTCTTTTAACTAACATCAATATCAGTTAATAGTAACATCTCAAAAAATTAAATATTTGAAAATGAGGATACTTACATACGTACGTGTAACTAAAATTCTAGGGGATAATTTCTAATCGGCGCAAATCGTATACATTTTAGTCCGGAATTATGTCGATTACATTTTAGTCGGAAAGAGTTCCAATTTGATTTTCTTCTCTACATATTTACTTTAACTTAATTTTATTTCTATTTATTTTATAACTCTGTCCGTCCATCCGTATATATATAATACACCTACATCAACATCCTTATTGAATTTCTATCTATATATTTCGGTTTTATTTTTTCGATTTTCTATAATTTTCATTAGTGTAAGGTACATATTATAGAAAAGCTCTATTAAAAGTATATACCTATGCATATGTGGAATAATTTGTTGGTTAGAATAAATGTACGGTACGAGTATATGTATGTAGGTCATTATTTTTTAATACAAATATTAAATTCTAAAGTTTTAACGAGTTCTTAAGCAGTATTCTCGTGTTGGTACTCAAATATTAAATTATTTACGGTCCCTATAACCGTAATTGAAATATCACTTTAAACTCTCTATGTACACATACGTATTGATTTTTTGAATTTGATACTCAATACCAAAAATATTTCCACTAAATAAAAGTTATTTTTAGACAAGCATAAAAACGTATCTATGTATGTTTAAGATATACATAAATAAGATCGATATCATTTTTTTATCATTGCCGCATGATGTTTACCTCTTTGATACATTTTCTAAATTTCAGTCTGATAAACATACATATAAATATTCACTTCTCCGTCGAATTTTTATTTTTATTATTTTCGATTTGAGTTTTTTTCCGCTTTATAGCTTATAGCAATAGAACATAGTATATAAAATACACGTACATGTTTATATCTAGCAGCATATACAATAGTTTGTTATGGGGAAAGCACATGACTTAGCCATTATGTATGAAGAAATCACGTTTATGGCAAACGGATAAACAATTACAATATACTTTTCTTACTATACTATGGGAAAGTATACTAATCAGGAATATGGTACTCTCTCCTTTATATCCCTTCAACATATCATTATAATCAATATTATCATCATCCCCTATAAGTTCGGGCAAACAGAGAATCTCTCATGTATATAAAAAATAACATAAAATCTAAATGGTTTGTTTGTACCGAAAGCTTTTTTATTATACTTAATGTTCTTATTTTTATTTTCTTAGGAATTTCAAGCTTTATGTCTTTGTATATATAATGTATATGTACAGGGATACCTTGTTTAATGTTAAGTTAGTCAAGACTTTGTAATTTACTTATTTTAATTAAAAATTCGCCTCCAGTATAAACTTGTATGGCTAGTTGAAATTCTTTACAAAATGGATTTTACGTAGATGCTTTGTACCAAGCATTGCTGTACACAAAAAACAGTGTTGAAGAAATGTGATGGAATAAAATCAACAGAAATTTATATAACCATATTTGCTCTCGAAGAGATACACACATTTATTGGATTAGTTTCCTATAAGTCTAATGAGATTACAACATAGTGAATTTGATTTTTAATGGAATTATTTCGTTCTTCATTTCGTTTAATCGGATGATTTTTATTGTTTTAATGTGCAATATACGGAATCTGAATAAATAAATAATTATCCAATATAAGCAAAAAAATTAAAGATATTTTAAATTTTAACATTGGTGGTGCGTATGGGAGATTGAAAAGTACTCATAAATTCAGAAATCAGCATTTGAAGAATAAAGGAAAAATCAATCAAATTTGGAATTCAAGTAACCGAGATTACAATATAAAAAAAGTCGATGGAACGGTCGTAAATATTGTAAATCCACATATAAAGCTGACATGAACGATTTCGTTCAATCGCTTTTATAAGTTATACTTAATTGATACATTTTTTTTAATGAGATTTGATGAAAAATTGTAACGAAAGAAACCGAGTTTTCGTGAACGCCCCTACATGGACGAAAAAATCGATATCGATAAAATCGTTAACGATAAAATATTAATTCTTGCGGATGAGTTCGTTTAAATCGTAAACGATTTATTCGTTTATGTATAGCTCCGATCACGAAAAGTTGATACGAATCGATCATTTTGCTGCATATCAAATTCTAGCGTGAAATCACCAAGAATCGTATCTTAAAATCTTAAAATAAAAGTTAGTGCAAGGTCATACATGATAATTAAGAACTAAAAGTAATTATGAATTCAAAAATGAGCAAGCATTTATTTTTTATTATTTAGTTTTTAAAATATACTTGAAAACAAATAAATCCAAATTGTACCAAAGCTAACAGTTTCACTTATGTAACATCGTTCAAACCGTTTGCCAGATCGTTGGTAAACTTGTTGTCTTCCAGATTGGAAAATATTTAGTTGAAACTCAAACAAAAGTAATGGCTTGATTTATTTGCTTCCAAGTGTTTTTGAATATTTTAAATACCTCTATTGTGGAATCGTTGATTTCTTTTAAAATTATACCTATACAAAAACCAATTTAAAATTATGGTTATCGACCAATTTATTAATTACAGTTCGGCTTAAAAATAATTTGACCAATATAAAATTGGAAAACAGAATGGCCTCACTAGAGTCGTTAACAGATAAAAAAAATTATATTTAAAAAATTTAATAATTCGAAAACCTTTGTGGCTTTAAAGTAAAAACTATTTATAATCAAATTTACGGTTATAGTCAATCCTATTCATGAGCCCCATATAACAAGTAAAGTATAAAATATTTAGAAATAAATTCAGGTATTTCCTTATATAAATAAGTAGTAGGTGGGCCACCTGGAGTGACCTACTTATAGGTGGAAGGAGGCTTGAGATAATCCGAGTTGCAAATGATAACGTTATGTTGCTAGAACTTGTTATATAGACCTTAGGTTGTAAAATCATGTTTCGTGTTAAATTTAATAAAATAATTAAAAAAGGATAAACAAGTAAATATTGTATGATACCGAAACCTTTATCGTAACACCTATGTACCTTTATAGCGAGTAAGTTGAAGAACCACTAATAATTTTTTTTATTGTTGGAACTTTCCAATGTAAAAAAGTGAAAGAATAAATCGTATATCCAAGCCAAGCGGGGGCCCAAACTGTGATCGAAATAAAATTTGATTATCAGATTATGTTTTTTTCACATGATTCTCTGTTCTCTGAATTCAAATTACGAATTTTTGAAAAATATCTGTATGTGACAGATGTGTGTATGTGACAGATTTTTTTGTCAACTAAAATTTAAAATCTACTGTTTATCGAACAGCCTTATGTTAAAATGCAGGTCTGATAGACTTTTGGTAGAAATCTAGCCAAGAAAACTCGAGATATTCACACCAACATAAAACTGCATACAAAAAAAATATTTAATTGGACTTTTATTTCACAAGTATTCGTGGAGTTTTGTAGAAATAGATAAGAGGATCCTTTTGTACAAAATCGCTTGGACCACAGATGGTGGCTGATTAAACTAAACTAAAAATGTGGACCATTTTAGTTTAGGTTATCTCATGTGGTGAAACGTATTTTTATAAGCAGTTGTCTAGGTGCATAGTAGTCTAGACAGATTTTTAGAAATTTAAATTATTGTGAATTACCAATATTGCCAGCACTAATAAGTTCGAATTATAATTATCTCCTGATAATTATGAGATATTTTTTGAGCAACGAAAACTAAACGTTTGTGTGATAAAGTCATGTGCTGCATACACCCGAAGTTTGCTTTCGATTTTAATTTCCTTTGACAAGTTCGCCAATGCGACACATTTATTTATTGAATGGCAATTTCAATGACCAAACAATTGTCAGCGCTGGCTCTTAAACTTAATCGCTATGAGAAAATAGCCGTTCATGTACAAGCTTGGACGGCGATTTTTTTCTTCCTGAGATCATAAAATCGTGAGATCAACAAACTGTATAAATTATATATTTTCAAACGTTTTGGATGAACTTTTTAGGGGGGCTGTTAAATTTGCCTGAAATGCAAATCTGAGATAACTCAGATTTTCTTTAGTACTTATAGTTGTATTTGATTGTATACAATTTGTGGGTACCACTAATAAAACGGCTTAATAACCTGGATTACCCAGATGGTCTATCTATGTTTCCTAAATGCACGAAAACGGACTTGCAGCTCAAAATACAAAAGTTATCGGAACCAGCACATGAAGTTGACCTCAAGATAAACATCAAGAAGACGAAGGCAATGGGACTGTCAACAAATACAAAGCTATGATTTTCAATGTCAAATATCAAACATATCCAGAAATACACAAGCTTTCTTCCAGTACAGCCACGTTGAGTAAAACAGAAAGTGTCGATATGTGGCACTTTCTGTTGTTCTCAGTGTGCCCGATTAGTCTCCAATTGTAGGTCAGTAATTAGAATGAAAACGGCTAACAAAATAAAATGGAATTCCTCCAGTATTGAGGTTGGAATTTTTTCATATATACCGGTACAATTATTACTTACTGTAAAAAGTGATTCACTTGATCTGAACAATTAACGCCCAATAAAGATCCTTGAGAAATATATATCAAATCAAGACTTGGAATTTCAGACACAAATATATTTGTTTCATGTCATCAATATAGTTTTAGAGAAGGTTGCAGTACCTACTGAAGCTCTCTTTAATGAGCTGTGATTTGGATTAAGTCTTCAGACGATGATTATATTCATCTTATTTAAGATTCTCTCTTATGGTATGTCCTCTTAAAATCCTGTCAATTTTTATTATAGCTTGATTCAATCTAAACTGCAACATACTATATACGTATAACGATCTGGGGTGGATGGAATATACAGTATCCCTGTACCCTAAAGTCGTTAACTATGTAGCGCAAAATAGATGATGAAAATCTTTATGGTTTGTTTTGTGTTATAAGTGAGAGAAGATATAAATAAATAACTAAATAATATATTCCAACTTCATTCAAAATTAATACTTGTTATACAAAATTATATTTACTATCCGAGAACAATAACCATTGAACAATACATAGTGATGATATGATTTGATTATTACAATTTTTAGTGTCAGTCATACAACAAAAACTTAATAATTGTCTTGTAGATAAAAGCAAATCGATTTTTATTGTTTATTATTTTGTATATGCTTAACTCGAGAACAATAGAAGTAATAACTATTTCTCCATATACCATAGATTATTTAACAGTTTTTTTTGTAATTAAATGTTAAATTTTAATGGTATGATCTTAATACATTTTTTAACGATGGTACAAAAAAAATTACGAACTCTCATTTCAATATCATTCCACGCGGCACTCTTTCTCCTAATATAAAAATTGCTATAAAGCTGGCAGCAAATATTTTAGTTATCACAAAAAATAATTTATCGATTAGATAATATCAGTTGTATAGTTCTATATATATGTCATAACTGTATAACAGCAGATACGATATAGAAAATGGACAATTAATGACTGGAAAACAATTAATTTGAAGAGGACTCATTAAAAATAAATATTGTTGTGACGTCAACAAAAGCGTTTTTGAATTTATATATGAGCTTTTTATACAAAAATCAATGTTCTTTTGTGTGTCATTTTAATTAGCAAAAAACAAAGAATTATTGAATTATTACAGGAATTGAAATTTTTGATGGTTTATAATTATGTTCAGTTAATGATGTTCAGATTATATTTATCAAAGATGCAAAAACATATTATGTAAACGAATATACTCCTTCATTCAGCGAAATTAGAATACATTTTAATTATTTTTGTTTTAATTAATTCGATTAGAACTCAAAGATGTTCTATGCTCCTTTGCACAATGCAGTGCAAAATAATGAATTCAAATCGTATAAAATTCATTCTGAACGATTTAGACATATATTTGTGAAGTGATTCACTGTAAACTCTGGAGAGCTGGTTCATTTCCAAAACAGTTTTTGTTAATTCATAACTCCTATGATTTATGCATTTTTGACAGTTAAAAACGACTGTTTTTTTAAATTTGTTGAACTTGCCTGTAAGTTCAGTCACTTCTCAGAACATAGACTAATATAAATGTTGAGGAAAGATATGGTTTCATCGGTTCCAATGTGTTAACGAGGCTGAAAATTCATAGCAAATTGAGAATTAAAGGAAATATTAATAAGTTAAAAATTGCTCTATTCTTAATAAAGCTGATAATTTAACACAAGTTTGAATTCAAAATTCCTAATTTTGAAACCTAGATCAAAACAAATATTTAAACAAATTTCAAAGTAGTTTTCCCAAATTTAATTCAAATTCTGCTTTAAATTTTTGTACTCGCGGTTTAAAGCTGATAATTTGATACGAGTTTGAAAGGAATTTTAATTTTCAATCAAATGTTAAAAACATTAGGTTTTACATTTTAATTAAAATTGTTCTTCGTTGTCAAAAGCTTCTAAAGCAAACTTTTCAAAAAATTGTCAACGATGTAGTATATGAATAAAATTTGATTAACTTTCATTCAAATTAAATATCAAATCCAAATGCCTTAGTTTTAAGCTTTTTGACTATTTAATCAAACAAAGTGGTTTAAATAGATTCCAATCAAACGGAGTCGGGTTTGTACTACATTCATATTCAGTTTGATATGAATTTAAAAACATAATTGAATTAGGCGACTGTTTTTCAAGAGAGACTGATGGCTTTGGATTTTCAATAAAATTTGATTTAGACTTTGATTAAAATGTTGGTTTATTAAATCACTAACTTCTAGAATCAATACCAAAAATTGGAAATTTAGTTTGAATTAATGTCGTACGAGTACACCAGAGTACTTTGGCTTATATCTCTCTGAAGCGTTCGATAAGCAATGTATTCAAAAGCAGCCAAATTGTTTTAGAATCAAATTCACTTCAAATTTTATTCAAAGTTAATTCAAATCTTGTATATTAAATAGTTTTCTGATTATGATTTGCTTAAAATATTTAAACAATTAGAAGATAATTGTATTCAAACTCGCATTTGATTGTATTTGATATGACTTCTAAATAAAAATAATTACATATTTTGAAGATAAATCCGAAATTCTGTTTCTCGCCACACTCTAAGTAAATTCGAACTCAAATAATCGTTGACAGTTCCTTTTGACCCAATTAAAACTATCTTTAAATTTATAGTTTAGTTAAGTTTCAGAATTGGACTAAAATATTAAGTTGATGTTTTGTCAAATTAATTTTCGCAAATTGCAACATCAAATCCATTTTGATAATTATGGGTTTAAATCTGATGATGAATCGGTGGTAATCGCTAGTAATTGCGATGGGAGCACAAGATGATTTCGAATCGAAATTATTATCCATTTTTTGAAAGCAACATTTATGTTTTGAAGGAATCCATTAGTTTTATAAAAAAGTTCGCTCGAGCTTACAAAAATGGTCGAGTTCCGCACATAAAAACAAGTTCACCATCATGACCATGAAGCACATTGTAAGTTCCTAGTTGCATTATCCAATACTATCCATTTCATTGAGGTCTTCTTACTAGTTAAACACATCTCAAAATTCTGGAACGATAGCTTCAGTATCCAACTATCAAAATTTATTATATAGGTGTTATAAAAAGCATGCGTCTTAATGTGAAGTGAAACTATATGTAATTTATTTACCAAGACTATAGCAAATCAATTACAGATCAGAGATAGCAGCTCAAACACGTTCCCGGAGCTTTGCCGTAAATGAATTTAACTATAGCAGATCTTTTAATAACCTTACTTTTATAAGGAATCAAATATAAAAAATGATTTCCGAAATTTTTAATAGGAGTTGCTCGTTTGCTCAAATCCGCCAACATTACAATATTTGTCGATAAAAACAAGTTTGTCTTGAAAAAACTAAATACCCCAATCCGGTGTGTGCGGTAATGATGTACTTGTAACAGACCCAGACAAAGTACGATATCGGTAACGGACTATTCGAAACCATGCGACGATTGATTATGGGATGCCATCGATTTAAATTCAACAATTCGTCACGGGAGCCTGGATTATATCACAAAAAAATGAAACCTCATGCTATATATAAGCTTTTGATTTTAATATTGGGCTTCATCTTTATTTGAATGTGAAGCCCCAGATTAACAGAAGCCCCAGAATGCCTAATTCAATTGAATTATGATTTGTATACAAAAATATGCACAAAATTATATACAATTTTGTCAAATTTTAATGTTTTTTGGGCCAAGTTTTGCTACTCGAATCAACAAATTTATTAAACGACCAATTAATTAATACTCAATTAAGCATGAAATTTCCCGATGGCTTTACCATCCAAATTCTCAAATATGTCCTTCGCTCCTTGGGTCCTACATTCTCTTTTCGTTAAGATGTGATCAAATTTAATGTTGCAGTTTAATATTTTTGACATAGAATTGTGGGAGTATCTGTCGTAAGGCTGCCTACAAGCTCTGTCGTTTCCTGTTTAACGAAGACGGTTTTTATTTTGGTTGCTTGATCATGCTGATTCCTAATATTTGCTTGTTGTCATTTTGATTGTCATCAATGTGTCGCATCACCTGTATACACACGTTAAAATAATCGATGTTACTCTTGAAGTTAGAAAAACCGATTTGTGCATAAACCATTTAGTAGGCGACAGCCAGCATATAATCCCAGGTGAGCATAGCAAGTAGATAATTAGAATTCGATAGTTGCCTTCTGCTAGACTATGACATGTACATATATACAGCTTCTACTCGTTTTCTAAACGGTCAACATTTGAATTTTTCTCAGAATGGCACATATTCCAGTGTAAGAAGGTTCGGTTTAATTACTTGCTGAAGTCATTAATTTACTGTTATATAGGATCTATCAATTAATAGGTTGGTGATTGGTCCCGTGCTCGTTCCATTCGGAAAATCAGAGATATTACTTTGGTGAGGAGTTCACACAAACACCAGATGTGAAAGTATACTTTTAGATATCATTTGTTACAGCCAACACTTTTAAATACAGTAATGTAAAGGCAGATGGTATAACTATATACATTTATTTCTTTAATGTTTATAATTAAAAGCTATCACCAGCCTTTTAGTGTGTGCATTATTTTCATTGCTTCTTCGTAAAAATAGCCCACACAAAAAAAAATTCTAATGTCAACATTTTGTTGGCTTGTGTCATCAATATTATGGAGAGTATTTTGTACAGATTTCCCGGTATTTATAGACATAGTATACCGCATAGTATATTCCAAGGTTTGCGTTCACCTATCGACCAGGAACCCTGTTTTGAGCTCTCTTTTCTTATGGAAATATACGTATGTAATTGGCGTTTGTGTGTGAAAATGATTGTTAATTGAAGCTATCTAATCCTAAAAAAATTTCCAAAAATTTTGAAAAAAAAACCTAAACATCTGTTTGGAAAGTAGGTATTAAGAGAAACAGTTTGTTGACGTTCCTAATCAACGAGATTTATGGAATAATAATAAAACTTTATTAGGAAGAACTAATAAATGTATTTATAACTTTTCAATTAATGTTAATGGCGCCGTACTCACAGAAATAAAACGAATTGGAACTGAGCTCAACAACTATTTCGTGAATGTTGCAGCTGAATTGGCTAATCAGATTGCAACTATAACAGAAACATCCACATATTTGGAACATGTCAAAATATTAGTTCTACATTTTTTATTAAACCAACATCTCCCAAGAAAATTACCAATGTTATTAGCAGTGTTAGCAAGCAGTGTTCTTAAATTAAATATAGTTGTTTTCGGTGAGGTTTTGTCAAATGAGGTTTAACACAATTTTTGAAATAGGTAACTTGCTTAGCAATTTCAACCTTACCAGTGGTTGATAAAGTGCTGAAAAAATTATTGGTTGTGTGTATCGTCTTTTTGTTGCAAGATAAAAACTTACTGTACAAATTTCAATATGGTTTCCGGAAAGATTGGTTGACACGGTCAATATGGCAAATAGCAATTCTATGTTTTTACTCTGCTTTTAGATATAACTAAGGGGTTTTGATACTGTCGATTATGATTTATTGTTGGCGAAGTTGTATCGTTACTGATTTCGAAGGACATCGTATAAATTATTTGAAAGTTATCTAACGGATCGGAAGCAATATTTATTTATATAAATGGTAATGCAAGGAACTGTCGTGTAATTAATTATGACGTTCCCCAAGGCAGTGTACTTGAATCTCTATTAGTCTCACAATAAGGGTCAGCTTCCCTTACAAGGTAAATTAAGATTTTTTCATGATGATGATGCAATTTTTTTGGAAGATATCCTTAATGGGTTACAATTAATGCAGCATGATTTGGACATTTTACATGCATTTTTAATATTAATATGTTATCTTTGATCCAAGTATATGGTTTTCAACTCTATTAGTTTCTCCTACGCTATCAAGCCTTAAGTGCCTTACCCACAGAAAAACGAAAACGAAAACTGATTTTAGTTTTTTTTATCTTCCTAAAATTTTACGTAGTATACACTATACACTATGCTTTTATTCATTCGAAAATTAGCTATGGCCTTTTAAACGAACTATATTCAGGATACAAATGAGGAAAATCTTGTTGAAAACGAGCTCCAGCTTTTCCATTTAGGAAAAGCAAAAGTTTTTCTGACAAAATAGGATACAAATGAAGAAAATTTTGTTAAAATCGCGCTAAAATTCAGGAAAAGTGCCGTTTTCCCACATAATTTGGGAGATTTTCTGACAAAATAGAATACAAAACAGGAAAATCTGGTTAAAAACGATCAAATATTCATATGCATTAATGCCATATATAAATTATTTCGTTCGTATTCCACCATAGACTTATATGTGTTAAAAGCTGAAGATATCTAACCCATTAAATCATTACATTTCTTACTGATTGTTAAACATGTTCACAGAATTAAAAAAGACACACTTTGTCTGAGCAATTTGAATTTTATATTCTTATGTCGCCATCTATTTCACCAATATGCTGTGGATATGTACGTCAAAGTTGAAACTCAGCGATTAACTTTTATCAGGTTAAACCAGGCAAACTCTGTTCTGAGGAATACATTCATCTTCGGGATGCCATCAATGCTGACGCAAATGCACAGAATGTGTGCAGAATAACAAGTCTACCAGCAAAATACGTCAGAAGTCCGCGACATATGCTTGAATACGCTCAAGATGCTATATCGCATGTAGGTCGTTATGACACACCACGTTCACGTGTTCACGTGCAATCCACAGTGGACAGAAATTCGATAAGAGTTATTTCCTGGCCAATCACCCACTGATCGCCATGACATCACCGCGAGGGAGTTAAAAAAAAAAATTTAATTCACTCATGGATTTTATTGTTAAGTATCGCGTGTTCGGCGAGACGCGCTTTTTGGATGTATTCAGTCCAGTGACAAAAATGCGGATTACCACATGCACATATCCTCATTTGCTTGGTTGAGAGGATAAGACCGAAAGAAATCGATGATGTGCGATATCAGCGAAAATTCCCGCTAATGAATAAGATCTACTGTTACATGAAGTTGTTACAAAAAATATGATTCATGGTTTCTGTGGAATATTAAATCCCAGTTCTTCATGTATGGCTGACGGAAAAGTTAGGGCTGGCAAGGCGGATCGGGCACAGCTTTTTAATAAATTTTTTATATGAACGCAAAATTAAAATTTCAACACTTTATTAAATCGTTGCGGACATAGGCCGCTTGTACACAATATATATATATATATATGTATAAGAAGTTAAACTGCAAAACATGTTATTGTCTAACCAACTAATATGTATGTATAAAATTGAAACCATGTTAAATTTACAATAGATGACATGCTTATATATACCAATCGCGCACACATTTTTATTGATTCAAGCCGAAAATATTTTCATGTTCCAAAAAAAATTGTATGGTATTTTCTAATCAATCATCCATCAAATCGGTTAAATTTCAATTCAATATAATTCGTATGGCACCTATATAACTCCATTAGTTTCTCTTCCGTAGATGCGTACATCTATATACATATATATATTCGTGTAAATATAGCTTTATGGCTTATGGTAATTCAATAACATACACACGTATAACTCCTTGCCTAAATATATATATAAACCTATCTGTATTTATATATGTATATACATATACATATTTCTATAGTATTACACACATCAAAACATATACGTAGGTCGTACATAAACATATATATTTTATGTAATTGATTAATGTTTTGGAATAAATAAATATGTGTGACAAATATAATATAAAATCATAGAGGTAGAAGCTCAGTTTTATTATATGTATACGCATATTAAGTTATGCCTATATAGGTATATCCATCCTATTCGGAATATTAGACAGATTACCATAAGCTACATATTATATGACATGTCGAAAGAAAAAAAAAAATCTAAAATCACTTTACTTTTAATTAAAATTAAAACACATAATTTTTTTTTAAATTCATTCAATCATTAATTCAAAATTAAATTTCAATAATTAAAATTCCCTTTCCTTGTTTTTTTCGTTCAACTATGTAATAATTAAATTTTTAATTTCCTCTTTATGTTACGCCTGTCTATATACTTTGCATCCTTGTTACGATTATATGTATGTACACGTACGTATACAATATGTATACTGGCAACATAATAGAGCAAAAAATTGAAATCAATTTTAACAATTTTAACATATTATGTAGAAGTTGTGTATACAATATATAGTTATTAGCTATACAATAATCATAAAATGAGTGAGGTTGGAAATATTATGAGTTGTGGGGTGGGGTTGCTTAATCCAAATATATTAATTGAGATATACACATAGTTGCAACAATGTTTCAGTATTAATGAGATTTTCCCAGACTGCCGACATTTTTTATAAATTGTTTTTTAATTGAATTATCTTAAATAAAAATGAATAGCTGATATATTTTACGAAGTTGATGACCCTGCTTTGTGGCAATGTCTGAATTTTTGTTTTCCTTTTTTATATTAAAAATTGGAGCTCTAAAATCACGGTTTAAATTTATTTTTTTAAAAAGAAGGAAAATTAAAATTCAGTCAAATAGTTTTTATAATTAGTAAAATTGATACTCTAAAAATGTAATGAGTTATGCTAAATTTTTAGATCAAATAGCCAATAAAAACATCAAATTTATTATTTTAAAACGATTACAAATAATTTAAATTAAGTCAAGATTATAACGTATTATTCTATAATTCCAGACCAATAAGCTCCAGAATCTCGATTTAAGATTGTTCAGTCAGTAAAAACATCAAATATATAATATTTTAAAAATTCAACAGAAAAATTAAATTCAGTCAAAAGTTTCTAATCAATTAAAATTGTTACTCTAAAAATATAACGTGTTATTCTAGAACATGAACTCCAGAATCAATTTTAAATTATTTTAGAAACTATTTGACTGAATTAAAATTACCCGTTAAATTTTTTAAATATTAAATTTGAAGTTATATTGGGTGAACAATCCTAAATCATGATTCTGGAGCTTAATGAACTAGAATTATAAAATAACACATTACAATTTTAGACTATCAATTTTAAAAAAATAGTTAAATTTATTGACTGAATTTTAATTTTCTGTAATCATTTTAAAACATTTTATTTGAAGTTATAATTTGCTGAACAATCTTAAATCGTAATTTTAAAGATAAACTGTCTAAAATTTTAGAATAACACGTTTCAATTTTAAAGGATTAATTTTAAATTATTTGACTAAATTTTTTTGATCCAATTAAATTTAAAAATTTTTATTAGCCTAACCTTAAATCGTGTCTTGTATTAAAGAATAACATGTTACAATTTTAGACTATTAATTTAAAATAAATTAATAGTTTTCTTCACTGAATTTCAATTTTCTAATCTTAAATCACAATTCTGGAGATAACTGGTTTAGAATTTGAGAATAACACGTCTTAAGAATCAATTTTAAATTATTCATTTTAAAATATTAAATTTTAAGTTTAAATTTGATGTCCAATCAGAAAAATTGTTTAAAATTTTAGGATAATATGTCAAATTTTTAGAGTATCAGTTTAAAATAATTAGAAACTATTTGACAGTATTAAAACGTTCTAATAAATGTATTAAATGTTAAATTTAAATTGACAGAACCATCTTAAATCGGTATTCTGGAGCTCAATGATCTTGAATTATAGAATATCGCGTTACAATCTTAAAATAAATAAAAACTTTTTGAATTAATTTAAATATTCTGAAATCTTTTTAAAATTTTAAATTTAAAGTTACTATTGGCTGAACAATCTAAACTCGTGGTTAGCCCAATGGATTAGAATTTTGGAATAGCACGTTCAATTTTTAAAGCATCAGTTTTATATTAATAGAGGCATTAATAGTCTAAATTTAAATTTTCTGTCATTTTCCTAATATATTAAATAAACTCCCATGGTCTAAAATTATGGAATCACACATTAGCACATAAATTTTAAAAAATTGAAAACTCATTGACTGGATTTGGCTTACATATTAAATTTAAAGTTTTTACTGGCTGAATAATTTTTTTGTGATTCTGGGGCTAAGTGGTCTAGATTTTATAGTCCGTTTAGTTTTTAAAGCATCTTTAAACTTTGTATAGAATTTAATTGGCTGAATTTAAAATAATCTAATCTTATCTTTTTAAAAAATTAAATTTGAACTTGCTATTTCCTGAGCAATTTTAAATCGCGATTCTGCAGATAATTAGATTAGAATTAGTAACTCGTTAAATATGTAAAGAATCAATTTAAAATTATTTTAGAAACTATTTAACTGAATTTAAATTTTCTGTTGTATATTTTAAAAATTAAATATTAAATTTGAGGTTTTTATTGGCTGAATAATCTTAAATCGTGATTGTGTCGTCAATGACCTACAATTATAGAACGACACAGTTTCATTTCAGTATTAATTTAAAAAAAATATAAAATGTTTAAACTGAATTTAAATTTTCTGTTGAATTTAAAAAAAATTAATTTTGAAGTATTTGTTGGCTGAACAATCGATATTCTGTAGCGAAATAATTTAAAATTCAATTTTTTTAATAATTAAAAACTTTATTGACTGAATTGACAAAATTTTCTGTAAACATTTTAAAATTGAATTTGAAGTTTTTACTGGCAAAACAATCTTAAATTGTGTTTCTGGAGATAAATGGATTAGTATTTTGGGATAATACCTTAAATTTTTATCGAATGAATTTAAAATTATTTTCGTAATGACAGAATTTAAACTCTTTGTTAAATTTAAAAATAAGAGCAAATAAATCATAAATTAAATTTAAAATTGAGCCACAGAATCTCGATTTAAGATTGCTCAGCCAATAAAAAATGTTCAAAATTAATTCACTAAAAATTTAATATGTTATTCCAACATTTTAATACATTTATGTACTGAATCACAATTTATCGTTTGGTCAATAAAAACTTTAAATTTAATGTTTTGGTTATAGAAAATTTAAAAGCAGTCTAAAAAGTATTAAATTTTTTTAAAATTGATATTTTCAAATGACCGGGAGTCATTTTATAATTCTACATCAATAAACTCCAGAATTTCGATTTAAGATTGTTCGGCCAATAAAATCTTCAAATTTAGTAAATTTAAAAGATTACAGAAACTTTAAATTGAGTCAAACAGTTTTTAACTAGTTTAAGATTATAACGTTTTATTCCATAATTCTAAATCATTTCACTCAGCCCGTCTCATTTTTTATGCTGTTCGAAATTAAATTTTTAAAGATTTATCAGTAATTTTAAATTAAGTCTAAAATTTTTTTAATTTTTTTAAAATTGATAGTACTAGCGTATCGTTCTATAATTCTAATTCATTGAACTCCACAATCCTGGTTTAACATTGTTCAGCCAGTAAAAACTTCAAATTTAATGTTTAAAAAATTTAACAGAAAATTTAAATTAACTCAAATAGTTTCTAATTTAATTAAAATTGATTATTTTCATATAAATACGTTAACGTGTTATAACATAAAATAATCAATAATTTTAAATTATTTTAGAAATTTTTTGACTGAATCTAAATTATCTGTTAATTTTTTTAAATATTAAATTTGAAGTTTTTATTGGCTGAACAATCTTAAATCGAGATTCTGAATCTTAATGATCTAGAACTATAGAATAACACGTTACAATTTTAGACTATCAATTTTAAAAAAATATCTAACTTTATTAACTGAATTTAAATTTTCTGTAATCGTATTAAATGAATTAATATTAAAAACAAACATTCTTGTAAAATTTTTAAAATTTAGTAATTTATTTAAACTTTTTTGCTCATAAATAAATAAAACAGATTTAAAGCGTTCTTATAGTAAGTGATTTATCAAAATACCACTAGGAAAATGTTTTTAATAAAATCTGTTTTATTTAATTATGTGTTTAAAAAAGTTATATATTATCCTGAATTTTTAAAATTTTTAAATTTAAAATAATATTTGTTTTTATTATTAATTGTGATTTAAGCCATAGCATGGATTTTTATCATTATTATTGGATAAACTTTTTAACATATTAAATTTGTAGTTTTTGTTTCCTAAACAATTTTAAATCGTGCTTTTATAGGTAAATTGTATGAATTATAGAACAATACATTACATTCTAATGTATAGATTATAACTAATTATACTAACTAATTTTTTAAAATATGAATACTAATTTCCTTATCAACCTTAAACAGCGATTCTGAAGCTAAATAGTGTAAAATTTTAGAATAAGATATTTCGTCTTTAGAAGAGTATCAATTTTAAATAATTAGAAATTTCAATGACTCGCGATAATTAGAAAATATCAATTTTAAAGAAATTTAAAATTTTTTAGACTGATAATAAATTTTTTATAATTAAAACAATAAATTTAAAGTGTTTATTGGCCAAACGATAAATGGTGATTCTGAAGATAAATATATTAAAATTTTGGAATAACACGTTAAACTTTTAGCGAACTAATTTTAAAAAGGTTTTATTGGTTAAGCAATCTTACATCGAGATTCTGAAGTTCAATTTTAAATTTAATTTATTATTTGTTTGCTCTTTTTTAAATTTAACAGAAAATTTAAATTCCGTCAAATAATTACGAAAATAATTTTAAATCGATTAGATACAAATTTAATGTCTTATTCCAAAATATTAATCCATTTATCTCCAGAATCACGATTTAAGATTGTTTTGTCAATAAAAACTTTAAATTTAATTTAAAAAAGAAAAATTACAGAAAATTTAAATTCAGTTAATAAAATTTTTAATTATTATAAAAAAGGTAGTCTGAAATTGTAACGTGTTCTATAATTCTAAATCATTGGGCTCCAGAAACTCGACTAAGGATTGTTCAGCCAGTTTAATTTTTAATTTTATTCAAAATTAATTTTTTTTAAGTTTATCAGAAAATTTAAATTTAGTAAAAACTTTTTTTAACTTTTTGAAATTGACACTAAAATGGTAGCGTGTCGTTGTATAATTCTAGATCATTGAGCTCCACGTTCCGTATTTAACATTATTACGGCAATAAAAACTTCAAATGTGATATTTCAAAAAATTTAACAGAAAATTTAAATTCCGTTAAATAGTTTCTAAAATAATTTAAAATTGACTATTTTCATATTTAACGTGTTATTCCAAAATTATAATCTATTTATCTCCAGACTTCCGATTTAAGGTTGTAAACTTGAAATTTGAGAAAGATTACAGAAAATTGAAATTCAGTCAACAAGTTTCTACTCCAAAGAGGAAATATGTTATTTTAAAATTCTACACCATTTAGCTTCAGAATCGCTATTTAAAGTTGTTTAGGAAATAAAGATTTTAAGTTTGATATTTTAAAAACATTATATAAAATTGAAATTCAGTCAAATAGTTTGTAATTTTTGTGAAATTGATAGTCTAAAATGATTAAATATTATTCTATAATTTTAAACCATTGTGCTTCAGAATCATTAGTTAATATGGTCCAGTCAACAATTCTTAAAATGTATTAGAAATTTAACAGAAAATTTGAATTCAGTAAAATAATTATAAATTTATTTAAAGTTATTAAATTAAATAAATTTGAAACTATTTTACGGAATTTAAATTTTCTGTTAAATTTCTAAAATATTAAATTTAAAATTTTTGTTTAAAATTGTTGCGGTATATTCTATAATTTTATATCATTGAGCTCCACAATCACGATTTAAGGTGGTTTAAAATAAAATTAGAAATTTGAATTTAATGAATTATATACAACAACAAAATTTATATGTTTATCATTAGTTATAATTTATACATTAGAATGTAATGTATTGTTCTATAATTCACACAATTTACCTCTAAAATCACGATTTAAGATTATTGAGGAAATAAAAACTACTAATTTAATATTTTAAAAAGTTTATTCAATAAAAATGATAAAAATCCATGCTGTGCCTTATACCACAATATATATACATATTATATATGTATATATATATATATAATTAATAATAAAAACAAATATGTATTATTTGAAATTTAAATTTTTTTAAAATTATGGAATTTTAGAAAATTTAAATTCAGTCAAATATAGTTTCTAATTATTTAAAACTGATACTCTAAATTTAAACATGTTATTTTATAATTCTGGAACATTTATCTCCAGAATCACGATTTAAAGTTGCTCAGGAAATAACAACTTCAAATTTAATTTTTTAAAAAGATTACAGAAATTTTATATTCAGCCACATAATTTCAATTTAAAATTGATGCAACGGGTAAAAATTTCAAATTTATTATATTAAAAATTTAATAATAAATTTAAATTCAGTCAAATGGTTTTTAATGTTATAAAATTGATATGCTAAATATGTTATGTGTGAGGTCTACCTAGAATCGCGGATTACAATTGTTCAGCCAATAAAAACTTCAAATTTAATATTCAAAACGATTACAGAAAATTTAAATATACCTAGACAAATAATATTTAGAATAATTTAAGATTGATGCTTTTAAAATGTAAAGTGTTATTCCAAAATTCTAGACCAATGCGCTCCAGAATCACGATTTTTATCTGTTCAGCCAATAAAAATTTTGAATTCCAAATTTTTAACAAAAAGTTAAAATTCAGTCAAATAATTTTTAATATTATTAAAATTGGCAGTCTAAATTTGTACAGTAATATCTATATTTCTAGACTATTTAGCTCCAGAAACGAGATTTAATGCAATAAAAACTTTAAATTTAATATTTTAACAAATTTTAAAAAAATTCAGTAAATAGTGTCTAATTTTTAAAAAATTTGATGTTTTAATTTGTTACGTGTTATTCCATAATTTTAGACCATATGGCGCCTGAATCGCGATTTAAAATTGTTAAGTCAATAATTTGTTAAGCCAATAGCACCAGTCAGTACTAACTGATGGATAACTTATATCACTTTTCACGAGTTAAACGTGACGAAAGTTTCACACAGTCTAAATCTTTCATATTTAATGGTTTATTCGAAACGATAATGGTTTTACTCTTAATTTATTTTGAAGTAAAAAAGTATAATCGTCAGCATAAAGGGCGCACTGTAATTTACCAGTCATGCGTAGCAAAATATAAAATCATCAGACTTGTACATATTGAGTGTGGCTTAATATTTGCCAGATTTCTTCACTTTAACGTTGTGTCACTTGTTAAGGTGGTTTTAATGAAAAAGTCAGTTAGTCGGATGTGTGCCAGTGCTAAATTAATTGTTAAATTTTAGTTAGTTTAGAATAATATAATTTATGCTCATATCCATCAGAGTAGTCAGCACCTTTGTGCAATCATAAGCAGAAATAGCACCATAACCTTCATTAAAATATTATTTTTAATCATATTTTTGAATCCTAATCGAGCTTTCTAAATTTAAAGTGCCAATTATTATCCATTAACCTTCACATTCCATGCGCCTAAATAAAGTCTTCCAACTTCTGAGACTTTTCTGGCCCAAATATCTGGTCCATCGGTTTTCTCATCGAATGAGTTAAATTACATATGTGTCTCAGATCTCCAGAGAATTTTTTTAGAGAAAAATTATTTTGACTGAAAAAATTAAATAAATTAATTGCAAATATCGACGACAGTCTCTAGATTTTGACATATCTTCAGGTTCCTTCCATCGAGCTCAAGTGATATTCCTTATCTTCAGAAATATTTTACGTTTATACATTTTTTAAGAGTCATAAGTAAGTTCTAAGTCATAAGTAAGAGAATTGATCTCAGTTCCTATTGGCACATCTGTCAGTCTGTCTTTCTCGTCTAACGAACCTAAATCTTCTCTAAACCCCAGAGAATGTTTATATTTGAATCGAAGTGTTGACTTACTGGCACTTTGGTGCCTTTCCTACGTGCAAGGATTTTGTCTGAAAAAATTAAAAGGTCATTTTCGACATCTGCCATAAATTTAGACACAGTTCTTCTACTTGCATAATCTGATCGCCGATCGGAATTCTCATTCAACGTGGACAAATTATTTTATTGCCAGCGATTTTGACTCTGATCATACTTCGATCATCTGGTACCAGCATATCATCTACCAGAGCTTATTTTTCTATGCAGAATAATTTTTATTGAAAAAAATTGCCTTTGCAATGGCCTTATCTATACTAGCTCAAAAGCTTTATGCAAAAATGTTTTCTAGATAATTTTTTTCAAATAAACGAGCCAATATCAGCTATCGGCTGAGATCTGAATTATGTGATTATTGCCACATCCGTTGGCATCAGATTCATGAAACAGAAGTCATTCCGAGACCGATAATGATGAATGTTGACATATTGGATGGGAATGAGACTCTAAAAGAGTTCTAGTATATGGCCAGGAACGAAGCTAGGCCATTTCTTTCATAAAATCCAATAATCGGTTGAAAATGGAATTCTAAAATGAATGTTTTAACATTGAATAAAGTCTTTCAAATTATGTAGAAGGTGCGTTATGAGACGAAAGTTCATCATGCTATAGTTAACTAGTATTAAGTACAAGTTATATGGAGCGGACTGAAATGAAAGTTGAATGTCGTGTTGTAAATTCACGTCTATTTGCAGACATTAGAAATGACGTATTATTCAATGTCCGTGTTTGTTCATCTATGGATAACTGTAGTTTTTTTTCTTCGATGCCTGATTTTGGCTGCAAAACAAAATAATTGCATTAGGTTCACTACCAAAAATATTTTTGCTTTTCTGTATATGAAGAAGGATTTTAACTGCAAAATTGTAGTGCCAATCTAATCTATATTGAATTCTTGCTTAAATAAAATATTGCTGAAAGTAGCTAAAATTGTATATGTTAACAGTGGATATTTACACCAGGCGTATAGCTTCCATAGCAGCTTTGTAATTCTCAAAACTGTTCAACAATTTTGTTTCAAAACAGTCATTATCATTGAATTTGAAATTGGCTATATGAGTTGTACGTTGGGGATCTATATACTCGCGTACAATGTTATACTAAGAATATTGTCTCTATTAATTACGTCTAAATTTGTTTGCTTTAAATTGAGTTTATATATCTTTCAAAATACAAATGACTAAAAATGTGTACGATTTAAAAGAGAGTAAAAAACATCGCCACTTTATATCGTACGACAGTGCGTCACCCTCCGTCATCGCGCGCGCAAATAGATGAAAATAAAAAAAAATGCTTGTTAGACAGTTTAAATGGAAATTGTATATCTAATTTCAGTTTTGTCATCTTACATCTGAAATAATTTGTTTTTGAAATTTTTATACGATATATACATATACTTGTATTTTTAAAGATTAAAGAATTCATGTTCATTGTGTTTTTGTAATTCGGTATATGTACTTAAAATAAAAATAAAAAATATACAAAATTCCGGTTTTTTACTTTTAGCTATGTATGTATATTGTATACCCATTTCCTTCCTTATTATGTGTATATTCTAAAAGCTTTGTACAGAGTAGGTACAATATATAGGAATATACAACATTTATACTCTTTTGTAAAATTGGTATTTTAACAACCAACATAAAAACATATAAAATCATATAATTGAAAGAAATGGTTTCTTGTAGGTATATATACGAAGAACATATACTTATAAGACGGGATTTCTTAATATTTTATTCTATGGTGTACATGTACTTGTGCGGTTTAAATATTTAATTTCGAGGATCTTTTTACACAAAACCAAAATGAGTATACACGCATATTTGGTTTAAGGTGTTGTTAAGTATTTTAATTATATTTAATAAGCATTTATAACTTAGTTTGAATTTTACATTCGAGCATGTTTTGACCATATAAAAAAATTTGGTTAGAGTAGTCGCATACCATACGAACTAAAATGTATTCAATGTTTTATACAAATAAATGTACGACTGTAATAACTCCACCGACTTTATTCAACAAGTTTTAATTTTCTCGTACATAAGCAAAACAAAAACCACAAAATGGAAAATTTATTTTTTTTGTTGTATAATTTTCTATACAAATTTTGCTCTAGCAGTTGTTATCCAATTTTGTAAATTTCCGTTCCTTTTTCTAGCTTTGTCGTCTATCTATACACATACATACATACATACATCGTTTGTAATAAAATCATGCAGAATACAAAAAATTTGTAGAGATGATTTTTTTTACACTTCAGTTCTTAAATAATTTTATTTTGATTGCTTAAGATTCCTTTATCGAGATACACAAAATTGAAAAATGAGAATGAATTTTTCAACATTTTTTTGTTCACTCCGACTGTTTACTTCAATAGAAATGGTACGCGATAAAAAAAAAAGTCGTGAAAACCAAATTGTTTGTTAATTTTATGATATATTAGAATCTCGATTTAATGGTGCGATGCAGATAATTTTAATTTTGATTATGTTTAGAATTAATACAGTTATTTTACACTGGAATGAAATATTAAAACCCGTTGAATTTGGTTTTCCACAGTGGTGGATACATTCCGCGTATACGTGACAAACATGAAATACTACTCTACAGATGGATATATTTGATACAACAAGATATCGAATGGTCCAATTCATTGTTACATAATTATGAATTATGTCAAAATTTAGAGATCAACAAATCGTGCTACATCTTTGTTAAATAATGTGAAGGTCATAAAACAATTACGAAATCTGGTACTCTACATGCTATAAAAGTGATAATATACGAGCACTTAATGAATAACTCTTTGATTTTACCAGTTTTTCGGTAAGTATGGAGTGCAGAATTAGCTAAAGAAATATAACGGCATCTATGCAAATGAAAGAAAGATAACTTTAACAAGTTTGGTTTTGGGCACCAATCCAACCCATCCATTTTATTGCGGTAAGCTTTTTTCTAGAGATTATCCCGCAGAAGACGAAACCTTCTTCCTCGATTAAGACGTAACCGACTGGTGATTCGGAGAAAGTTCTCTGATTTATAGTTTCATTATAAGCACATAGGGAAAATGTTAAATATTTTAATATACAAATATAAGAATATCCTTGAAACTACGACTTATTTACCACGCATTGAAATTAAAAAATTCTAGGAGTATGTTGAGATCATTTTTAATGTATTAATCAATGCTTAAGAACGATCTGACGATTCATAAAAATTTCTGTATCGTCTGTAAACATTCCATTTATTTGACAGCAATAAGTAACTGAGATATATTATTTATGAAAATCAGAAATAATCAAGGGCGAAGACCGCTTCACTGTGGCACTCCAAAATTAATACTTACAGTGCCAATTTTGATATGATGAACTTTCTAGAAATGTTATAGACAAAACTTCGAAATCTGTAACAATGTAGTTTATGGAGAAGCAAGTTAGTTAAAAAATAGTGCTAGGTACGCACTATATTCTATATCATTGTAAAGAATAGACTGAAATAATTAGTATTAGTATGGTGGTCTTCATAAATTGGTTGATTTGCTTTCAAATTTATGTTTGGTTCAAGTTACTAATCATTTTTGCAAAACAATGTTTTTTCGCAAAATATTTGCTTGATATGTTTTTAGCAAAAAAACACATATACATAAGCTTTAATATTAAAGGAACATGTATTTGAACTTTGTGAAATTCTACAGAGAAATTATAATTCAACTGCTATACATTTCTGTAAATGTGTTTAAAAAAACGTTAAAATTACTATTTGCCAAAGTGTTAAATGCAACTTTGAAGTTTTTGAACGATTTTGTATACATTCACAAGGCACCCCATATGGAAAACGATTCATCGAGTTGAATTAAAATTATTCGAACCAAATTCAAATCAATCATCAGTTGAACAAAACGTAAACTTAAAAAAACTAGAATTTGATTTGCTATTCTTATCAAAAATTTCCAAGGAGTCATATTCACTCAAATTCGAAATACTATAGCTTTATGGAAGTAATTTACATAGCAACAATTTCAAGTCCAATTTGTATAATGAGTTTCGAAGTGTTCAAGCATAAAGCTTTCGCAAAGCTGTTTCCATGTAATAATGTTGCCAAGTTAGAGTAGTAAAGAGCTACCGAAATAAATGAAAAGCTTTTATAGATAGCTTTAGATACGAATAATCAACTAAGTAAATCAACATCTATTGGTTATGAAAGTTATACAAGAATGAGCTAATTTAATTGTTGTCACATTATATCATATTCACCACACGGTGAATATAATCACCACCATATTTTATACTTTATTGAACGAAAAATATATATGGACTTCATTACCAACCCAGGTAAAAAGTAAAATTAAAGGAAATGGTAAAGGAGACGAATTGGAATTTGGAATAAGTCAAACGTAATTGAGTCAGGTCAGGTTTGTGGATGATTTATGATACTAATTTTTTTATGATATTTTTAACAATTTATGATGTAAAAAAAAAGAAAAAAAAGAAAAAAGGAAAAATATATTTAGGAGGTGATGGGATGTGATGATCTTAATTCATTAGATGATCCGTATGAACTAATCCTTTCCAGCTTCAGCTAATGTATCACGGCATTGAAAAGGCACCATCGCCGGGTATCGGATGAACTTCCATTAGAATTACCTAATAGTTTTACTAACACAATAATTAAATAAATTTATCTATATTTAATTTAAACTTAGGCTTATATATCACTCTTCTAACAAACACTTTATAGGTTTTTTAGATTTTAAATCACATAAAAGCAACAACTAATCTAATGTCAAAATTTAGGAGTTAGCGAGGGATAATTTCAACGATGAGAGACATCTGTTGCGGATGGTCGACAACTATCGACATTAACAGTAGCTTTAGGGAAGAAGAAAGTGGGTTGGCTGAATAGGTATATGGAGTACAAATAACTTGTAGTAGGACGGGGGAGATTGCTGCAGATTTGAGTATATGGCTGTTTATCGTAGTTAGGTTATATTAACTAGATAGCACCACTAACAAATAAACGCTATGTTACCATTTTTTTAAAATCAAATTTTGAAAATAATGTAAATAAATCGAAAAAAAATTAAATAATCAAAACCAAATTGACAATACCCGGCTTAAATAACTTGGAAATAACAGGTGACGTAAACAATTCAATTTGCAAAAAACGTTTGGTGCGCCATCTGTAAGATATAACTTTATTTATTGTTGTCGATATCATGAAATCATGCGAGTTTACTATGGGAATCTGAAGTGGTCTCACTTATGGACATGGTGTCATAAGTTATTTGATGGAGTATGAACAAGGGGCAAATGGGTATATGTTTAAATCGAGGGTTAGAAAAAGAGGCACTTAACTAATTATCATTCATTACAGTGTCTATCACAACTCAAATATATGGAATTAATAATAATAAATGGCTCTAAATTACAGGATCTCTGCCAGTTAAACTTAAATTTAAATTAATTAATTAAAGGTTGGAATGCAGAATAAAATTAATCGAGGATAATTTGTGCTGAACTTTCAGGAGTATCTCATAAGTCTGATCCAGCAAACTAATAAATTTTATTTCAGAGCCCAGTGATGCTGAAAAATTATATAAGCAGATTAGAACTGTATGGTCCTGTGTTACTAACTATTGGCTATACCAGGTGTCTGTAACCGAGTCAATTTCTATCTATTTTATGTGTAAACGGGTGTTCGGTGAGGCCCGGTTATATCCGGAAGATCCTGCCTAATGTTTGGTCGAATATTCCAATCAAATCAAATCAAATTATAGGTACCAACACATTCGAGCCAAATTTTACTGTTTCGGACTGTTCACGTTACCTTTCATGTAAACAATGTCAAGCGATTGCCGCCCTCGGTAGCACAGTTATAGCGTGCTTCCTTTGTTATCCGAGAGTCTCAGGTTCAATTCCCGGTGGTGACCAAGAATCTTAGCTGGGTGTTTTTAATGTGTAGGTCGAACGATTGACCTACAAAATGATTACAGAATTTGAACAGCAAATGAACGTATAACAAAAAACGGAAGTGAAAATTATTTCACTTAGGTCAAGATTATTCCAAAAAAGGTTATTATTATGAAAATGGAGCACGCTCTTAAAGTATTTATCGACCTACCACTTTTTTCGAGTCTTAAAATGCTTAAGCTTTGAGATTATTAATTAATATTAACAGCTTCCACGTTTGTAAGTTTACAGGATTATGCAACATTCACAATTTGCAAGCAATTTATGCTTCACAATCCAAAAATAAATTTCAAAAGTTCCGATTATTAAGAATTATAAAACATGTCATCCAAATAGTGAATCGCCTATTTTGAATGTTTACTAAACTCATACTTAGGGCTTTTCCAGTATTTTGAAGATTTTAAGCTAATAAAATAAGGTTAAAGCTCCAAAACAATGTTATGACTCTTTTTGTAAATAGTTGAAAGTATGAATTTTGCAACTTTAAAAAAAGAAGATTCGGCTAGATAGTACTTAAAAGATTAATATCTTGCTATACTTATATTAAAGCATTAATTGGGTTTTTACAGGTCGGCAAAGCTTTTAAAGGACCGCGAGTCTGCCTTTACGCACAAAAGGTTGCATAAACTGTTGTTATCACAGAATGTTTATAGTTAAAACTGAAACTACATTATCTAGCTGGTAAACTAGAACTGGTTGATTTTACCAGTTTGTTGGAAATGTATTCTAATAGCAGCATAATCAATTTGAAAACAGGTGTTTTGTGTGGTTTCGGATAATGCAAGAAATATAATAAAGATTGATATTTGTTTCATTAACTGCAATAGTCATACTGACAATTTGCTGGTTTTAAAACGTAGATAGTAAATGTAAAAATGGTTTGTCTCATGACGACAAATCTCATTGATTCGGTGGCTACAAAGTAGATTACCTGTCGACGTGCGATGGTGTCCAAATTAATGTTATTTCCAAAGTTCTATAGAGAATTTTCTAAAGGAAACTCTCAAACTGAATCAAATTGTTTGTGCATTAATCAAAGAACTTAAGAATGACTTCCAATTATTAGTTTACTACTCTGTAAGAAATTTGAAAAACATATCTTGAATCAAAGTATAGTTTGTAATTCGTGTCCGCATTATAGATTCAGTTTTTTCACCATAATGTATGGAAATACCCATGGGGTACAATAGATACAAAGGTACACTCCTTCCATTGATTATGGTGAAAAAACTGAAAAATTTCATATGGCCGAGATTTCAAAAAATGCTGGAGCTCTTCTGACCCGATCGATTTTTTTTAAACAGCTCCTGTATAGGAGTGTTATGATCCTGTGGTGGCAACAATGTAAAATACCATTTGTAATAATTGTAATCAAGTTTAGTAATTTCTATTGTATTCATTTGTTTTACATTGTATTAGTGTGAATTACCGTATTCTTGTAAAGATGAAATTTTATAAAAATTGTAGCCAGTCAACAACAAGTAATTGTCAAATAATCATCATCTCAAAAACTGTTTGTTATGTCAAACTAATTCAAACAAAATTAATAAATTAATATTTAAATAAAATATTATAACTAATAAAAAATAAATAAATATAGTTTTGTAATTAAAATCAATCAAAAGAAACTATAAATGGTGACCCCGACGTGATAACCGAACTGTAATACATAACAATTAACAATTTATAACATACGAGTACATAACAGTTTAAAATACACAGTCAATGTGACAAAATTGTGTTATATTTGTGTCAAATTAAATTGAAACTATAGATTGATTATTAATAAATTATAGTCGGTTAAAAAAATGCAGTGTAATTAAATTCGTGTGCGTACGTGTCATTGATATCGAAAACATATTTGCCAATAAATTAACATTAACTTGAAGTACTCAATTTAACGGTACAAACACACGACTATTATAAACCAAGCACAGCGTCAACATTTTGCAACATAACGTGTACACTCAAGCACAATGACAAATGGAAAAGCAGATGAAAGCAACACATCAAATACGAGTGCTAATGAGGAAAAATCGGGTAATGAATTGAATCCAAGATATTCTGGAGTGCCGATTCCACGAATTAACTATGAAAATATTGAGACATATTTTCTTCAATTGGAATCGTGGTTCTCAATACAATCAATCAGATCGGATTTAAATAAATTCAACACCATAGTTGCGACGGTCGACAATAGATTATTGACACAAATTCATGATGCGGTACACAATCCACCAGATGCAAATAAATATGAAAATATTAAGCTTGCAATTATCAAAAACTTTTCTGATTCCGAGCAAAAGAGAATTCAGAAATTAGTATCCGGTCTACAGTTAGGTGACCGTAAGCCATCACACCTACTTAATGATTTGAGGAAATTGAAACCAAATATTGGCGATGATCTACTTAAAACATTATGGATGAACCGTTTACCAGTGCAAGCCAGATCGATTGTTGCTGCAGCAAAAGGATCGTTAAGCGAATTAGCAGCCGTTGCTGATGCGGTACTTGAACAATTGGATTTCAGTAGCATTCAAGCTACAGAATATGAATCTGGATCAGGCAGTACAAATCATCAACAAGCAACCTCATCGGATCATAGTACAACCATAGCTACATTAGAAAAACGCGTTGATGAATTATCAAAGCAATTACAACAAGCACGATTTCAACCTCGTTCATCATCTCGAAGTCGATACCAAGGCTTGCCAAAACGAGATAGAACTCCAAATAGACCAAAAAGATCGACTACGTGTTGGTATCACCGAGAATATGGCGTAGGAGCAAAAAAATGTATTGAACCGTGTAATTTTAATTCAAGGCCATGTGACAATAATCCTACAAATTCAAAAAACCAATAGAAAGCACATCGCCAGTTTCAAACATCAACAATCAAATCATTGAAACTGGACTCCAGCAAAAACCATCAAATGAGCTAAATCATCAATCAACCAAAAACGAAACATCGATCGCAACACAACCAATCATCAATCTACAAACAATAACATCATGCGAGAATAATTATCAAATAAATCGACTATATATCTTGGAACCATCGCTCACCAAGCAATTTTTAATAGACAGTGGAGCAGACATATCCGTTCTTCCGTCTTCATCAACCGATCGTCCAGAACTAAAACCAAATGTTTGTTTATTTGCAGCCAATGGAACTCCGATCAAAACATTTGGAAAAAAGCGTGCTAAAATAAATCTAGGACTTCGCAGATGTTTTGAATGGACATTCGTTATTGCAGATGTTAATTCACCTATCATTGGTTCTGATTTTTTAGCATATTACGATCTTTTAATAAAACGAAATATGTTAATTGACAACAAAACTCGCCTCGAATCTTGTGGAACTTCAGTGTCTAACTTAGGTATTAGTATAATTAAAACTTATAATACTGATCATACATTTGCAGGTTTGCTGCACGAATACAAGGATATCACACAACTTAGTGTCAATAAGACAAAAACAACAACAAATGTAACCCATCACATCGAGACAGTTGGACCACCAGTTTATGCGAAAGCCAGACGCCTACACTGAAAAAAATTTTCGACATTTTATTTATGAATCGCGTTCATCAACTTTAATTCTTACTATTTACGTAAATATCATAATATAAATGAACAAAATTATAAAATTCATTTTTTACTCAATATTCCTACATTAATAGTAAGAATCGTAGTTTATTTGTACATTAATAGTAAGAACCTAATTCATCAATTTGAAGTTAATTTATTTTAATTTTCTAAACAGATAATACATTAAAATTTTGTTAAGGTATAAGTGCCGATTGACAGATTTCATAAAAAAAGATATTGATGAATGATTCATACTATTTATTAAAAAAAAATGAGGATTCATAATATTTATGAATGAAAACAGAAATTATAAGATTAAATGTTTAATAATAAAAACACAACTAACGGTTTTCTTGTCCGTAAAAGAGACATGAGGTAAGCCACAAAGCTAAGTGAAATTTCGTAGACATAGATTTCTATTCTATTTTTTTTGCTCAATCTGTTTAAGGGATAAGTGTCAAGTTACCCCTACTCTTTCGCGGTTCTCTAGAGTTTTTATCTTACCCCGAATATAGCCAAATGTGTAATAATCAAATTATATATTTTTCTATATCCTCTACTTTTAAGAAAATTGACCTCAGAACTCGTGTATCTAAAACGTTCCTAAATTTGTACAGCTATATACATACGCTCGTAAATATGAAAAAAATAGTAAATTATTATTGTATTAAAAAAGTAATATCTGATTATGGAACACCAAAATGTATACAAGAATTAAAAGAATTTGAAATAACAAGATTGAAAAATTCGTCATAAATGCTAGATTTTTTAATAACAGGTGTATGTTAGAGTTTTGATTTTCTTTGTAAATAATATGTACTTAAGTAGGTGTTTTTTCATCACTAAAATCTACGCATATTCCCTCTACTGAGCCAACAATATTCGAAGTCAAAATGGGTATAATTCAAAACATAATGAATGTATTAGTTTTACTGCCAAAATTCTAAGTTTGAATTTAACGGCACAATTGCGGTAAAATTCCATTTGCGACAATTTAATCGATATCAGTGTTAATTTTGATTGGCCAGCGCTCGTTTGTTTGATAAAATTTGTGCATAATATGGATGAACCAATTTTTGAACCAAATGTACAATTTAATTGTATAAAATGTGGATTTTATGAAATTGTTTATAATATGTATGAATAAATACATATATTTTGCAATTTAATCGTAAAATAGACGGGATATAAATTTATACATATTATTTATGAATAAATGCATAAAGTTTATAATCTAACCATATTATTGAGGAATATTTCTTTAAAATCCGATAGTAAAATCGGATATAAGCGAAAACACGGTCGTGTGATTATTGATGATTATCAACTGTATTGAACAGTCGTGTTGAATCATAATTTTAATAAAAATTAATTAATTAATTAATCAAATTAGTGTTTTTATATTTGATTGTACTCGTATTACAATTACAAACCAATAAAATACGGATAAATATTAATCAAGTACATGTGACAAGTATTTGTAAGTGTTATTCGCAAAAAAAAAAAATTGCACACGTGTTTTCAGTTTTCACGCTCAATAGAACGTCAAAAACATAACCTAAAAGTTTTAATTATTATTGTGTTATAAAGTGTATTATTTGATCTACAAAGTGATTCTACAAGTAAAGTAAATTGTGGAAGTTAAACTAATGTGCATCATGAAGATACATACATCGCAACAGGACATTTATGATGATGAACCTTTTTAACAGCATGCGGACAAAATCATGTAAGGAAAGCAATAATTGGTAAGAAACAAATAATACGGTTACTGAATAGTGCTTCAAACGAATGGTAATTGACTGACATAATTTATTATATAGATGAATAGATGTATTAAAAGTAGCGGAAATGGATCGAATTAAAAACACTTTTAAACGAACCAAGATGGGTGGTTAATTTATTTGATAATATAATTAGTACACTGGAGCTCCAGCATTGGACTACTACTATACACCAGTATAGAAATGGATCAACCACGGTCATTACTACAAAATTGCGATGACGAAATGAAATCTCTTAAATTCTAAATTCCAACACTAATTGGTAATAAACAAAACAAAAAAGGTATGCGTGTTCAAATAAATGGTAATTAACTTACTTATTTTTTTACAGACGGGGAGATTACTGTTGATCTATACAAATTAGGTAGAAAAAATATTATTCAGGACATATTTAAAAATTGCAAAATGTGCAAAACACACGGTGTCTTGAATATAAAAGGACTCATTTGGTAAGTATATATTATCATGTTTTCTTTGGTTGGTGGAGGCGCAAAACTTAAGAAATTTTTGGCGTAGGGATACTGGATAATAGACCAAATTTTTAAATTGCAATATGGGAGTCTAATAATACATCAATTGCAAAGTATTATTATTAGAAAAACAATGGTGCTCATAGTTTTGATACAACCTGAAAAGAATTGTTAGATAAAATGTTGATACATAAATTGTATGGAAGTCACTTTCATTTCTAACACGTACAAATATTTGAAAACAATTAAATTTTTTTAAATTATAAATAAATTTATAGTTAGGTGAAAAAACTATTTACACCGTGTGTTTTAAAAAGAAATATCTTTCTGGACCCATATTGCAATTTAAAAAATTGGTGCATTATCCAGCGCCCCTGCCCTAGTCCTATTCAAGTTGATGGAACAAAATTCCTAAATTTTGTGTCCCCACCAATCAAAACAAACTCTTTTATACTATCTATGTATCTTTTCTAATTCTAATAATCGCTGGTTAACGAAAATCAATCATCCTGTATGTGAAAATTCTATTAATTATTGTTTATAAGCATAAGTTACGAGTATGTATAAAAAAAATTCTAGATTACTTTGGATTTTAAAGCAGTTCATCATCATGCAATGCAATATATTAAAGAATTGGGAGAACAAATATTTTAACATTTGTAACTGCTGAAAATCGTATCAAATTGAAATTAAAGGAGATAATTTTCACAAAGGTAAGCTTAACCAAATTAGAGTTAAAATTATATTTGCCTATTTACATATACATATTGTGTATAAACTATCAAGTGCAAACATTTTTAGATTAAGTTAGATTCCCTAGAGCAGAGACTAAATCACTAGTCCTATTCAAGTTTAATGAATTCTCTAACAAAAATTTTTGTCGGGTTTGCTCTTTATAATAAATTTATTATGTGGATGGGCTATCTTAGTTTTAGGCTTGATTTAAGCATAATTAGGGAAAGTTGTTTATGTTATAAATTATTGTCAAAGTAAATCCAAATACGAGTATATTCTACATAAGTGAAAGCTCTTTTATTAGAGTATACCATTACTTTAATTATTAACAAGGCTTACAATTTAAATGTATGAATTATCTGAAAAGGTTTGATAGTGCTGGTCTAAAAGCTACTGCATTTTTCTAAATTTGGATAACTCATTCCACATAATAAATTCAAGTCGATCCATAGTGATAATCGTCTCGGGTAATGATACATCATGGATTTAGTCCATATGGTTCAACGGAGTAATTTAGAGAATTAATTAATTATTTGGTAGACATTTTTGGCACATTATTAATTTTCTTATCTTATTGCTTATAGATGAAGCCATCCATGTATTGCCAGTACCCGCGCAGAAGATGGTAAAAAAGACAACACCGGCATAAGTTGTATAACAATATAAATAGGTAAAGATGCTCAGGAAGCTATAATTTACATCGCCGGTTTACATGAAATTGAAAACCATATAAAATATTTAAAACAAAATCGGAATGCAATCAGCCATTTATACTCAGTGTTGGAAGTCTTAAATGTATTGAACCTCTCCCATTTATGGAGTTAAACTGCCGTTTGACAAATTTCTGAGAGCCCTAGACATACGATATAAGAATTTTTTTTATGGAACTTTATCGAACGCTAATTTTTTAAATCTACTTTTATAATAAAAAATAAATGAGAAATTCTAAAGCTAGTGTAATCTCCAACATAAAAGTGTAAATAAAACATTAAATTTTAATAAAGTTTAAAAATTAAATTTGAAGTGTTTTATTGATGAATTGTAAGAGGGAGAGAGAGAGAGAGAGAGAGAGATAACATATATATATATATATATATATATATATATATATATATATATATATATATATATATATATATATATATATATATATATATATATATATATATATATATATATATATATTTATATATATATATATATATATATATATATATATATATATATATATATATATATATATATATATATATATATATATATATATATATATATATATATATATATATATATATATATATATATATATATATATATATATGTATATATATATATGTATATACATATATATATATATCTATATATATATATATATATATATATATATATATATATATATATATATATATATATATATATATACATATATATATATATATATTTTATTCATATTTTGAATGACTCTTTACATAAATACTAGGTATATTGTTTATTATTGATGTACTCAATCTTATATTTAATGAACTATTTCAACTATAATTATGATAATAATCATCCTTTTTATGAATTACATCATTTTATTTATGCATTTCTGCTTGGTTTTATATGAATAATTTCATAACAACTAATAGTAATGGAAATTTTATTTATAAATATGATTAACAATGACTTTAATAATATGAATTTTTGCATTCATTTTATGCAACTTGTTATCAAATATTTGAAATATTTTCTTAAATTTAACAATTTTTTACCTTAATATTATGAATTTATTCATCTAAAGATATTGTTAGTTGCATTAATATTACAACTTTTTTCATATCCTATGTGTAGCAAATCATAAATACTACAACCTAATGTATAAATATTACGTCGCATAAAATTTATAATTTTTACATTATTGATGTACTGAAATCATTTCATTAATGTAGATTTACATCGGCGCAGTTTTGATGAATATTTCATTACATTTATGCTGTTTTTCATAACATAAATGTAGTATTTTTCTCAGTGTATCACCCGAAAAATTAGAAGCCGCTCGATCAGAATTCGAATATCTGATGAAAATTGGAGTTTGTAATGCATCCAAAAGTAACTGGTCCAGCCCGTTACATATGGTTAAAAAGCCAGATGGTTCATGGAGACCATGTGGAGATTATAGAGCTTTAAACTCAAAAACTACACCTGATCGATATCCGTTGCCATTTTTGCAAGATTTTACGTATTTACTACATGGCAAAAACATTTTTTCTAAAATTGATTTACAAAAGGCATTTCATCAAATACCAATTGAGGAATCCGATATACCCAAAACGGCCATAATAACACCATTCGGACTATATGAATTCAATTATATGACGTTTGGTTTATGTAATGCCGCACAGACCTTTCAACGTCATATTCATCACGTGCTGAGGGTCATATTCATCACGTTCCTTATATAGATGACCTATTAATTGCATCAACGGACATCAATCAACATGAGGAACACATTCGTTTAATATTTGAACGGTTATGTGAATTCGGTCTATGTATAAATCTTGCAAAATGCGAGTTTGCAAAACCAGAAAACAATTTCTTGGTTATCTTGTAACACCATCGGGTGTTAAGCCACTATACTAGAGAAAGTTAGTGTTATTAACAATTTTAAAATTCCGGAAGTAGCTAAGGAACTCAAGCGATTCCTAGCAATGATAAACTTTTATCGACGATTTATACCGAATGCAGTTAATAATCAAATGCATTTGCAAAAAAAAAAACTCATCAAAGGCAATAAAAAAAATGATAACACAAAAATCGAGTGGGACGACGAAACAATTAGTTACTTCAAACAGTGCAAACTGGATTTAGCCGAAAACACCTTATTAGCATACCAAGCAAAAGACGCCGAATTATCGCTTTGCGTCGATGCATCGGATTTTGCAATGGGTGCAGTACTTCATCAGTCCATTAATCGAGAAACACTACCACTCGGATTTTATTCAAAAAAATTCACTGAAATATAGCACATACGACCGGGAATTGACCGCAATGTATCAAGCAGTTAAATATTTCCAAAATATGATTGAAGGCAGGCAATTTTATATTCTCACCGATCACAAACCATTGATCTATGCATTTAAGCAAAAATTGGATAAATCAGCACCACGTCAAATTCGTCAACGTGACTTTATCAGCCAATACACAACCGATATACGCCATATTGCTGGTAAAGAGAATATAACAGCCGATTTACTATCACGAGTCGACTCAATCGAGAAATTTTCCATCAATTTTGAAGAGATTGCTCAACATCAGCAACAAGACGAAGAGTTAAAATTAATATTGCAAAATAGTGGAAAATATTCATTAAAACTTCAGAGCTTGCTATTCCTGGAACATCAGCAAGAATATATTGCGATATTGTCAACGGATTAATTCGTCCTTTCATCACAAAACCATTTCGATCAATAACTATAAAAAAATTACACGATCTAGCTCATCCAGGCATTAAAGCGACTACCAGGTTTATTACTCAAAAATTCGTATGGCCTGGCATAAACAGAGAATGTGCACAATTTGTAAAGTCATGTCTCCAGTGTCAACGATCGAAAATTCATAGGCACAACCATTCAAAAATTCTAACGACAATCCAACCAAACCAGCGATTCGAGCATATAAACATCGATGTGATTGGTCCTCTACCGCCATCAAATGATTACCGTTACTGTTTGACGATAATTGACAGATTCACTAGATGGCCGGAAGCAATACCAATCGCAGACCAAACAGCTGAGACAGTAGCCAAAAATTTAATTTCTGGATGGATTTCACGTTATGGTACACCGCTTCGAATAACATCAGATTTAGGCAGACAATTTGAATCTACATTGTTTCAAGAACTATCTCGCCTACTTGGCATCAATCATTTAAAAACTACGAGCTACCAGCCACAAGCCAACGGAATGATTGAGAGATGGCATCGCAGTCTTAAATCATCAATAATGTGCCATCAATCACCAAAATGGTCAGAATTATTACCAACCATTTTACTAGGACTCCGATCAATTTACAAAGAGGACATTGAAGCAACACCAGCAGAATTGGTATATGGTACAACATTGAGATTACCAGGTGAATTATTTATATCAAGTAAAAATATTTTGCAATCCGAATTTGTGGATAGATTTCGACGTGCAATGCAGAAATTACAACCAGTTCCAGCGTCAAATCATAACACGAAAGAAAATGTATTTATCCATAAAGATATATGGGATAGTACGCATGTTTTTGTACGTGTAGACGCATTACGACCGGCTCTATCTCAACCATATGAAGGACCATTTAAAGTGCTCAAGAAAAACTCAAAATATTTCACGATTTTGCGATCACAAAAGCCTACGAAAGTTTCAATTGATCGTATTAAACCGGCATTCCTTACAGTACCACAGGAACCGTCCATTGTTTGGAATAAAACAAATAAACCGTCAAGCTCAACATCTTTAGAAAAAAGTAACACTGATATGACATCATCATCTGCACAACATAATTTACCACCACCGGCTATACATCAACCATCAACTGGCGTTACTACTAGAACTGGAAGAAGAGTCGTCATACCTCTAAGATATAGGTAACACCAGTCTAGTGGGGGAGTACTGTGGTGGCAACAATGTAAAATACCATTTGTAATAATTGTAATCAAGTTTAGTAATTTCTATTGTATTCATTTGTTTTACATTGTATTAGTGTGAATTACCGTATTCTTGTAAAGATGAAATTTTATAAAAATTGTAGCCAGTCAACAACAAGTAATTGTCAAATAATCATCATCTCAAAAACTGTTTTGTTATGTCAAACTAATTCAAACAAAATTAATAAATTAATATTTAAATAAAATATTATAACTAATAAAAAATAAATAAATATAGTTTTGTAATTAAAATCAATCAAAAGAAACTATAATCCCAACAATCTATTAGAGGCACCAGAAATAAACAAATGCAACCGCGTAGCTCTCAAAATTTACAAGCAGGAAGTAATTATATTTAAATCGCTTGTTCCTATTTGAATGCTCCTGTAATCTATTAGGGGCATTGCAAATGAACAAACCTATTCGCGTATCTCACAAATTTCAAGCAGGAAGTAATAATATTCAAAGCACTTGTTCCTATTTGCATGCTTCTGCAATCTATTAGAGGTGCGAGTATCAGAAATTAATAAATTAAACCGCGTATCTCACAAAATTACAAGCAGGAAGTGATGATAATTAAAATGCTTGTTTCTATTTGCATTTTCCTCCAATCTATTAGAAAGTTATCTCACAGAATTACAACCGCAAGTGACAATAATTAATACGCTCGTCCCTATCCTGTAATGTATTAAAGGCATAAAAAAGGGGGAGAGTATTTCCATTCAATATGGTGAAAAATCTGAAAAATTTCGTATGGCCGAGATTTCAAAAAATTTTAAAGTTCTTCTGAGCCAATCGATTTTTCTTAAACTGCTCCTGTAGGTGTGTAATGATCTCGCAGCTACCAGAAAAACAACACGGTGTATTGGTAACATACTGTTTTTTTAATGAGAAATTAATAATAAATTATAATTGACATATAATTTAAAATATAAAGTATTTTGTTTGGTAACGAATAATTTATTTAAAGTGTACAAATTTTCTGCTAACGTGTAATTGGTAGTTACTAAAATTCTTATAAAAAATGCACAAATTAATTTTTTTTTTGGTAGTTAATAAAATTACAGCAGAAAAAATACTGTTTATCTATGGGGCTGTTAATGGTGGTGAGTAGAAAAATGCAATTTTTCTTCTGAGAATATTTCCTCTATATGATCTAACTATCTTATACATCATGTGGAAATGACAAATTTTCAATCCAGAAGATAATTATAAATTTTTTAAAAATCTTATTGAAATTCTATAGTGAAATCTGATAATGCTCGCGAAATTTTATCACGAAATTCGATCAGTGCTGCAGTGCAAAAAATCAAACTTAGGTGGCAGGTTCAAACCGCAGGCTATGTCGTATTAAGTGAATATTTGAGTGATTTTTTGAGAGAATTTCTGCAATATAAGTTTAGAATATACCTTCGAAATTTTATGTCAAAATATTTGGTTAAAGCAACATTTACAATTTCTTAGAAATTCGGAATTAAATTAGTATCTCTATTTTTAAATTAAAATACTAAATCGAAACTAAATTAAGCTAATTGGGCGTACAATCAAATTTAAATGGCAAAGTAATACGCTATAAGCTGTCACGAAAAATGCAATTTCCTAAAACGTTATTTTGTAGTAATAATCCGCAAACGGAATTCGCAAATGGACTTTGAGAAATCGTATTTGGCATACGGATCCTATCTTATTGCAGCAAACCATAAAATAAAAACCGAATTTAGAATCCGGTAATGTAAAATTTGCCTTGTTATGAGATAAACGTATTTAAGTTATCCTAGGATATCACTCATATTATGACTGCCGGTGGAGTGGAAATGTTACCTTCACATACAATTCATATTATGCCAGTGCCGGTGTAGTGATTATTTCCACTGAAATTTTGAATTGAGTTTGAGGTAGTGATAATTCTAATACACATCTCGTCAACACACACTCCAGAATTCCACTTTGACGAAAAATACGATTTTGGTTGATTTAGTTTCTATTATTAAAATTCATAAATATTTAGTAATTCCACAGGAACTCATAGTATGAATTATTTTTTCACTGGAAATTAAGTTACAGTGGAATCGGGTGGATTTTGGAAGTTAGGATAGAGGTAGAATTTACTTTGACGCAGAGTTGGTAGAAACATTTAATGTGTTCGGTTAGCTTGATCTTCATTTATGTTATAAAAATAAAATACATAGTTAGATGAACTAAGACTAAAATTAAGAGGATTAACAAATATTATGAGATAGTGGCAGCTCTATAACAGCGTTATTTTCAAACGAACTAATTAACTTCATATCCATTTATTCAATAATTTAAAAACATGAAATATGAGGAATTTAAAATACCTTTGAGCAAGAGTTCTTACAAAATATACGGCTATGCTAATTATTACCCTTATGTTTTTCAATATTCTTACATCATTTCCTGAATTAATTAAGAATTACAAAAAAAAAAAAAAATATTTAGATGAAAATTCATCTCTTAAATAAAATTAATTGATTACAAAAATATACATTTCCTTTTTTATGTTATATAGATTTTATAGAGAGTAAAAATATAATTAATTATTTAATTAAAATAAACATCCAACACATTTTAATTAATTATATAGGCAAGAATAATCCTAGAGATTCATCTAAATTTGATGTGTGGTTTAAATTTTGTATTTCAAAAAGGATTAAAAAGGTTTTTTTTTTTAAATTGATTTACTTTTTTTGGCTTATTGGATGCAATAAATTTTATTCAAAATCCCCCCAAAAAAGGATATATATCATAATAAATTATTAAACAATTTGTACTTACTCCTGTGAGCTTTATCGGCTGGGTCCTTTTTTAGAACTATTCTACGTTTTGATGCACATATTGTACCCGAGTCCACATCATGGATTACAATTTTTATTGCTTCACCATCCATTGAGGTTTGACGTCGAGGTGCTTCTAAGTCTTCTAATGCTGGTTGTTGATATGCTGGTGGTGGCGGTAGCTGATTGATTGGTAATGCGCCACGATCACGTAAAGCTGCTATATCGGGTCTGAAAATTACGAAATACACAAAATATTACAACAACAACAAAAAATTAAACCTTATGAAATACGCCGTACAATTGTGACCCTCTCCGCCTCATTCGACGATCATCTTCAACCGTTAAAACAGGGCTACTTATATTATCGGGGCTTGGTGAATTATCACGATTACATTGATCTTCTTGTTGAGGCACACGAAACGATGGTCGTCTTGAACTGGGCCGCACCGGTTCCGGATCCGATTTTGCCAAATTTGCTTGGGCCGCTGCCAGAACACCCGGTGCAAAAACATCGTACGCGGACGCACTAGAAAACCCGAGGTTAGAATTATTCTTTTTTTATAAAAAAAATGTATTCTCATATTATATGTGTTATGTACCGTCTTGGCATTGGAGCTGGAACACCTAATCCTAAATCATTAGCTGTTTGACCACCACCTGAACCACTTTTAATTTCCTCATCGTAACTATGCTGTCGTGAAACACGGATTGATTGTCGCCTCGAACGTGGTTGCGTGTCAAGGCCAAGTTCATTTTTTCTCGGTGGGCTATTTGAACGACTAGGAGCTACACTACGATTACCACGACGCCAATCTAAATCACCTGGTGTTTTATTACCTTTTAATTTTTCTAATTCCTTTAGAGATGCTGGTGACACATCGGAATGCCGTCGCAAATCGGGACTTCGAGGCGGCGCTAATCCAGTCCCATTACTACTCACACCCAGATTTGTGCTCGAACCAATTTTAACATCTGAATGTCGTCTTTGCAATGCTTCTAAAACGGGAACATCTAACAGCGAATCGGTAGAGTCTTGCGGTAAACAAACTCTCGACGCCATTTTCCGTCGACACACACTACACCGCCATGTATTCTGGAATATATATATACAATAAAAAATATGTTCCGTTAAACAGTTTCACAAATTCCGCGCACACTAAATACTTACATCATCTTCGGTATCATCTAATTTACTATAACTAGCACAATCCTCGCACACTCTCTGCTGGCATTCGAAACACGTTTTACTAAAGTCATCCGGTTTAAATGATTTCAAGCAGACGCGACAAGCGCCCGCACGACTCGGTGGTTTACCCGGCTCTGTTTTTGTTGTATTATTGTTTTGTATATTCTGTTGCTGCTGTTGCAGTACCAATTGCTGTTGCACTGATTGTAATGTGGCGGTTGTGCTATCCGTCGAATTATCGGAACCGTCTATTGGTATTATTGATGGCCTAGGTGACATTTTATTTACTGTAAGTATATGGATAAAAGAGAAAATTTAATTGTAACACACTGTAGTATAGACAAGAAGAATCATCATTTATTCAATATATTTCATTTAGGTTTAGGATAAAGTGGATTATATGCGTACACAAGAAACACAATTTTTCTTATAATATTATGTATATAAAGATGTAGACAAACAATATACAACAACAACAACAGGAAAAACAACCATAAGGGGTGGTAAAAAGAAAATGGAATTACGTTTATATGGCACAAGTGGGAGTTGTAAATTCAATGAGCATTAACTGTGGAAAAATTAAGACAATAGGTTAGAATGTGATGTAATAAAAATCAACATTTTAACCGTTATTGTGGTAATATGTGTTGTTGAATTTTTTATGTGTGTACATACATATGTATTTATGGGCGGATTTGTTTGGGTTTTCGTTTCTGGGCGAATAATACAAGATCTAGGTTACAATGAACAGAAATCATGCCTTTAATTTTAATGCTGGTTTTGATTTTTGTATTTCTTAACGCTCGGCTCACGCATTTTAAGACTCCCATGAAGAGACGTGTGATGAAGTAAAACAACTAAGAGACTTCTTCTGTTATGGTATCCTAATAAATGTTCACTCGTGCTTCGACATTTCAAATCAAATAAAATTTTGTGAATTCTTTATTTCTGCTGAATTATTTGATGATAGTGATTCCGTCCGATGACACTATTATTGGTTGCTCGCCGACAACCAGCAGCAAAGTTAGCGTGAGTAAAATTCGAACTTTCGCTTCCAAGGACAAACGATGCGTAATGGCCTATCAACTCCTGGCCACATGTGTCATGTGAACATTTATTGCTTCGAAATACTTCTGTCCAAGCATGAACACTGATACAAGCAATTGAGCGAAGTCTTGTATTCAATGTCAAAAATCTAATGTTCATCGCCCTATCAAATTATAACTTGATGAATTCGACCCGGCAAGTGGACACTTGGAATAGAGTTAGATATGGAATTCAGTTAACTGCCCCAATCGATTGACTCTCATTACATTCATATAAAGACGGTCGATGTGATTTAGCCATCGAACAGGAGCTTACCTAATAAGAAAACTGACTTGCATTAGCAACTTATACAAGCTTGTTGTACAAGCTTTAAGTTATTATTGTTAGCAACTTAACGCTGGTATAGCAGATCGATACAATACATTCCAATTGTGCTCTACCACCCGTATAAGGTAGTAAAACTCGCAGTATAGGAGGAATTCAATTAAACTTCAAAAGACCTATTGGTGTGAGTTCAAAATATCCAGATTTCCGAAGTGGCTAGAGCCTTCATTCCTACAGATATAAGACATCCGACAAAAAAAACTTACATAAAGATACCTGCAAAAACCTGGAAAATTGTTCATTCGGATTCGTTACAGCGCACGGAGCTAGATGTTCTTAATTATCATCGTACTGACCTACAAGAACATAAATTTGTGAATGAGACCTAGTATTTGAGCGATTCCTGAAATTGCAAATTTATACATATATTCCGAGATTGATTTGCCCCATTTACAGTTTAATTGGACCGCAATGAAAATGAAAAACAAAGGGTTAAGTAGTGAGTTTAAGAAGTGTTGAGTATACTCGTAGAAGTAAGTGAATCGTTCAAAATACAAGATTAAGTGTTTTTATTCATAAAATCGAGCGGCTGAATCTTGCCACTATCCCAAATTCGTGACAAACTTAAGCAAAATTAAATTTTGGTCCAATTGCGTTTGTTGGATTGGATTGGGAACTGCGTGTTGTGCGGCATGTGATTCAAAATTTGCGGCCAAGGGGAACGGAAAATCTGACAGCAGTACTCAGATTTGCCGTTCCTCTTGGTTGTAAATTTTGGATCACGTGTTGCTGGTCCTTCTCATCATGAACCTTTGAAAACCACTGAGGCTTCTGGGGTCGGCCATTCGTTGTATGACGATGGTAGTGATGTGAGAACGGGATCTTTGACTACTATTATTTCGAGATACCTGGACTAGTCGTCTCATTTTTCTCTCTATACATCTCTTCATTATGTCCAATATCTTCTATTTTACCATTTTACTTCTAATTTTTCTATTTTACGCAACTCCTGGATTTGAAACTGTTCATGTTTTAGTTCCAACTCTTTCACGTTTTGTAGCTCATCTCAGTGGTTGATATGGGATGTAACACATCGCGTTTAGTTTGTCTTTTCCAGTTCACTTATTATGCTGTACCACCTCTTGCAGTTACAGCGTGAACTTTTCAAATTGGATTTCCTCATTAAATTAAGGAGGCTGGTTCCATTGGAGTCATTTTTGCGTTGTCCTGTGGTGCAAATATTACAACTGCATGTTAATTTTGCTCAATGTCTTCTTAATGTCATTTGTGTTCCTGATCGTTGATTATGTAAATCCAGCAGAATATCGTTAACGCGATTCGCTGGTAACACAATTTATTGCTTATTGTTGTTGCCGTATATAGATCGGCCTACATTCTCATATGTGATTCATCCTTTATCTGCATTTCCGGCCACTCAGTTCTCTAACTTTTCACTTTAGCATCCTCGATGGCGATTTCCATCCAATATGGTCTTCTACTTTCCTTTTTCATTTCAATATTAAAGAAACACTCTCATCTTGTTCTTTATCTCTTGCAACTGTTCTTTCGTGCGATTGCAGCATGCTATGGCAACAATAAATCAATGTGTAAACCTTATTTCCAGACTGTAATTTAAAGGGAACAGTCGCCTTTTATTGCTGCCGGATCACCAATGGTTGTGTTCAGGTTGTTGCTACTTCCTTTATATAATTAATTTGTTGCTCAAAAGATGGCACCCTAAGCGTGCGACAATTTTTTTTTATTGTATGGGCAAAAACTCATAGGATGTGCGTATCAAATCAAAACCTTGACGAATGTTTTCCTTCAAATTAAAACACTTGAGTCAAGATATGGCAAAACATAGAACTGGCACACAAAATGAAAATATGAAAACCGTAACTGTAAACTCTGAGCAAATTAACAGAATCAGTTTTTTTTTGTATATTAAATCCCCTACAATGGAAAATATTTTTTTTTCGTCAAACTACTATGCACCGAGGGATTAGAAAAGCTTTTCCACTTTGTCAAGTTGATTTTCCTTAAAATTTTTGTTCGTCTTCTTTGTTGGTGATAATAATTTAATTTAAAGCAAACCACAGACAGCGCACAGCAAAAAAATGTTTGATATTAAAAGTTGTTGCCCGTACATATGTATATAGTCTGTTACGAAAAGCTTTTATAATTGAAATGAAAGCATGGACAAATTAAAATGAATAACCACACCACGCCGCATGCGATTTGAAATGATGATAAATAAAAAAAAATTGGTGACATGGTTCGGTTTTGTATTCCCTACAATCTTGACTCATAATCGCATATATACTTCATAAATAAAGGATAACATAAAATTTACGTGATTTGAATTTTAAAAATTTTTAGTCGAAAATAAGATTTTAGATTCTCTCCTACATACTCTATACATAAATTCTAATCCTCTTCTATAGTTCACTATACATAATAAATTCACCCGGTTTATTGATTATGCCTTGAAACAAATGTTTTCAGCGCGTTCAGCATAAAAAAAATTAACAACAAGTATTTGTAATAAATATATTTAAGTGTATAATGTATGTCTGCGAAGACATACATTTAATAGATAATGTGGAGATATATTGAAAAGCGGAACAGTACAACGTTATTTTTATCAAGATGGTGTTGATAAATTAATTCTACGAAAAGTAGATATATACGAAAATCTCATCTAGGTTTGTTTTTGTTGCAGATTTGAATCAATTTGTTGGTTAGAATTACAACATCACAAAATGGATTATCATAGTATGAGTGTGTGTGTGTGGGTATAGTATATAGTGGAAAAGTTTTAATTTTAATATGTTCAACAGGTTTGATTTGTTGTTGTGTATGGTTTTAAGCTTATTTGTCGGTTTTCTTTATACGTTAAATGCGGGAGACATTTTTTGGGGGTTTGCGAATTATCGTCTGTCACATTTTGAGTTTTTCTCATGGTATGATGGTTTGGGAGATTTAAATCGATTATTTAGGTTCGTCCTGAATAATTTTAAAAGCATTAATAGCATTATTTTCTTTTATTTTTATTTTTGGTAAACTACTTAAATCAGATTGTGGTTTTACATTGTTGATTTAGGTAGTTAGTTTATTTATATGTAGTTTTATTATTTTTACAAATCGATTTAAAAAAAAATCAGAGTGGATTTAAACAAAACCTAATTCTCTGTTGATGTAATGGTTTGAATAATAGGGTTGTGATTATTTAATACGATGTGAACTTTAAATGAATATGGCTTGCTGGTTCCAAAGCCAACTAAAAAGGATTCTTTAAGTCATATATGTATACTATATAGAAGGTTGTGTGAAATATAAAATAAAAGTTGATCCGACCAATCACAACAAAGAATTTAACAAGGGAAATACAAATTTATGGCATGATTTGAAAATTTCAGAAATTATGACACATATTTTCATTAGAGGCGCCAAATTTAAATATTATTTTCCAAACCGCACAATTTTGAATATTTCCATATTTTGAAGTTACTGAAAAAACTGGAGAAAACATTTTAATGAAATCAATAAATTTTCAAAAATTCGTGGTCTAAGCTATTGTAGCGACCGATACAATTAATCTGACAATCGCCTCGGTTTTTATCGACGAGTTTTAATCTCGCAACGTATATGCGGGAATGTATATTTTTTTTTCGTGCTTAATTAACCGCATGAGTCTGGTACGTATACCGTACCAGGCATTTGGTATGTACCCCAGTTTTATATAAAAAAAAACGTAAAATAAAACATAATAAATAAATACATAGATATACATACATCTAAACACCACTATTTTTTTTTATATTTACATAAACAACTACAACAAAACCAAGAGGTAAACCTAAGAAAAACGGTAAACCCAAGGATACAGGTACATTACAACCAAACCACGCGGAAAACCAAACATAAAACACAAGTATACTCGTACACCTACAGTAAAGGGCATCAGCAAATAATTACCTAAGAAGCGGCGTGGGACAACGAGGAAATTCGGTGAAGCGACTAACCCTCACCGCAACGAACAAGGAACGGGATCGACAGCAGCAGCAGCGGTAAACACGTCAGTAGTGGCAAGTTTTTTTATATAGTCTCATTTTTAAATTTTTTTCTTGCAATTCATATAAAAGTTTCTTTTCATTTTCAAACAAATAATAACGTAAATTCATTTTTTTATTAACGTAGAGTAAAAATTTTGTAAATTTTTTAATATAAGTATATTATTTTTCACCGCTTTTCACCGCTCTCAAATATTTCCATCTGGTCGTTTTCTCTGTATTAACTCCCACATCACCACCGTTGGTTTAAACACATTAAAAAAACAAAAGAACAACCAAAAATTATAAACGGTTCATAGTTTTCAAGTGAAAAACCAACGACGGTGACATACAACCGTTGCTAAATTTTACTTTTCGTTAAATAAAGAAATTTGCATTGGGTAAACCAAAATTTATCACATCCATACTTCTGGAGCAGGGATAACTGGTTTATCTAATTGCAATTTTATTGACGTTTTGTTCTGAATTTCTGATTTCAATTTCTATAGAAAACGCGACGACAAGTTCGCCTTAAAATTAATTTTGTAATTTCATTGAAATTTTGTTATAATTTCTATAGAAATACCACGAAATACCACGACAATAAGTTCGCCTTGAAATCACAAATTACAAAATTGCACTTTTTTATCTAATCAGCCCCACTAAGTGGAGGATTGAAAGTTTTTTTTACTCGGTCCGGCGAAGTACTAATCAGGAAAAAGTTTGGCCGAGTAGTTTTTACTCAATAAAACCGTAGCATAAGAAAACATAATTGCAACCTACTATCCGCTTGAAATTTAAAAAAAAAAACACCTGTTGAATTAATTTTGTTTAAAACATAATTATCAAAATGCCACCGAAAGTTGATCAACAAACAACCGTGGATAACAACATGGAAACAGAAGAGCAAGAAAATATTGAACTAGCGGAAACTAGCCTTAAACTGCAACCATTTTGGTTAGACGGCCCATCCGACTGGTTCGATATGGTAGAAATTATATTCAATTTAAAAAATATAACGAGCGACAAGACAAAATATCTATTGGTGCTCAACGCATTGTCTCCACAAGCAAGTCAGAAAATTTCTGATATCCTCGCTGATCCATCTGTAGTAGACTGCTACCAGACAAATAAACAGGCATTTTTATATCGGCTGGCCCCGTCACAGGAACGGAAGTTGGCTCAGTTACTGAGTGGCCTAAATTTAGGAGACATGCGTCCAACAGAGTTGTTGCGACACATTAAAACGTTAGCTGAAGGCAACTTGAATACTTCCGTCTTAAGATCTCTCTGGTTCAAGAATCTTCCAGAGATTATACGCATTGCAATGCTCGCTCATGACGACAGTGTCGACATCTCAACGCTAGCTAAATCGGCGGATAAGATGTATGAGCACATCACTCCGCATATCAATATAGCAGCGGCAGAAAGTAAGACACCATCGACTTCAACACGGCAATTTCGACCACAATTGCAGCGCGATTCAGTCGAACCCCGATTGGCTCGACTGGAAGCGAAAATGGACCAAGCTTTAAGCGGTCACAACAACAGATCGAGAGAAAGATCAAAATCTCGATCAAAGTCGCGCTCACGTATAATCAATGTTGGTACCACCATAAATTTGGTACCCGCGCACACAAGTGCATTAAGCCTTGCAATTTCAAAGGTACACTAACCGCTGACGGCGAAAATAAGTCAAGTCATTCAATTTATTTAAAAAACATTTAAAAAACAAAAATTCAAATTTGGTACTTTCGGCCGCCAACGGTTCAACCATTTCTACTTATGGAACTAAATTGCTCCAGGTTGATATCGGTCTTAGACGAACCTTCACGCATGCATTTTTAATAGCTGCTGTGAATCGTCCAATAATTGGCGCCGACTTTCTGAGTAAATTTGGCCTTTTAGTCGATATAAAAAATAAACGGCTAGTTGATTCAGCGACAAGCTGTCAACCTTTGCCACAATGGATCGCTCTGACGTATTTTCACCGATCCATTTTATAATCGACAACGCCAAATTAAAATTTACCAGTTAAACATTCCGTGGTACATCATATTGTCACTGAAGGTCATTTACCAGTGTCAAGACCACGAAGACTGGATTCGGTTCGGCATTAATCGAATTCAAACATATGGTGGAATTAGGCATTTGCCGACCATCTGCATCATCTGTTTCTTGCCCATTACATATGGTCACTAAAAAAGATAATGATTGGAGACCATGTGGGGATTATCGGCGACTTAACATTGTTACTACGTCGGATCGTTATCCGATACCCCACATACAAAATTTCAATTATTTGGCGCCAGCACACTTGACTTCCTCAGTCATAAAATTACTCCTGATGGTATTCTACCTTCTGAAGATAGGATTAATGCCATCAAGGAATTCCCACCACCCAATTCAATTAAGGGCATTCAGCGTTTCGTTGGTATGATTAATTACTACCATAGATTTATTCCGAAACTTGCTGAAACACTTGCCCCTATTAACTCGCACTTGGCTGCTCTAGTTAAAAAACCCAAGACGCCCAAGAACTTTTCTTGGCCCGAGGAATGCCAAAATGCATTTACCTCGCTAAAGAGTGATTTGTCTAACATTACTTTGTTAGTACACCCACTGGACGCTTCAAAGTTCAGTATTACGACTGATGCATCGAACTCTGCGATTGGAGCGGTTCTGCAACAGCTTAATAATAATATTTGTGAACCATTGGGATTTTTATCCAAGAAGCTATCCAATGCCGAGAAAAAGTACTCCGCATTCGACAGGGAATTATTAGCAATCTATCTAGCAATTAAACACTTTAGATATTTTGTTGAAGGTCGGGAAATAACTATATATACCGACCATAAACCTCTAACGCGGGCAATCCAATCAAAAACTGAGAGAAATCCGAGACAATCTCGTCATTTGGATTTCATTTCGCAATTTACCACGGATATCCAACATGTGACAGGCAAAAATAATGTGGTCGCAGATACTTTATCTCGTACCACCGAAACTGCCACAGTCGAGACTCACTTTGACTTGAATAAAATTAGCCAAGCCCAAGAAGCCGACCTAGAACTTCAGAATTTATTTTCTGGTTCCGAATGTCGCACTAGTCACTACAGATTAGAGCTTTTTGAATTTCCTGGTTTTAAAATCTACTGCGAAATCTCTACGGGTGCAAATCGCCCGTACATCGCAGAATCACTACGTCGAACTATTTTCGATGCATTACATAATATTTCACATCCAGGTATCCGTGCTACTCGAAAATTGATTACTGCTCGTTACTTTTGGCCTAGCATGAACAAAGATGTGACCCATTGGGCACAATCCTGTTTAGCGTGCCAAAAATCTAAAGTCCAAAGGCATACAAAATCGCCCCTTGGACATTTCGAAATTCCACCAGGTCGATTCGAACATATCCATTTGGACATTGTTGGACCACTTCCACAATCCAATGGATATTCTTACATTCTTACCTGTGTCGATCGTTTTACTAGATGGCCGGAAGCTTACTGCATGGACAATATGTGTGCAGCCACAGTTGCTTCAACTTTTGTTAATAATTACGTTTCCCGATTTGGGGTTCCCCTCAATATTACTACCGATCAAGGAACACAATTTGAGTCCAAACTTTTTAGCGAGTTAACGAAACTCCTTGGCTCAAATCGTATACGCACTACGGCCTATCATCCTGAAGCAAATGGCATGGTTGAACGTTTTCACCGCCAGCTTAAATCAGCATTAATGGCTCGAGGAAATACTAGTAATTGAAGCTCTGAGATTCCCATTGTTTTACTCGGAATTAGAGCTACAGTGAGAGAAGATCTGAAGTGCTCACCTGCGGAAATGGTATATGGTCAAACCATCAAGTTACCCGGTGAGTTCTTCGTAGAAATTCCTCTTCCACCTTTACCAACAGCAGACACAGTTGTCGACCAATTACGTACCACTATGCAAAATCTTGTTCCAACAGCAACTCGAACAACTAATCAGAACACAATCTTTGTCCCTAAAACATTAGACACTTGTGAGTTTGTTTTTGTTCGCACGGACAAGGTTCGCACAGGATTATCACCACCCTACGAAAGTCCATTTAAAGTCATTAGACGCCTTCGAAAACATTTCATTATCACGATCAAAGATAAAAATCATAACATTTCTATTGATCGATTGAAGCCAGATTACTGAATATTAGCCTCGTCTGATCAAATATCAGAACTTCGAGCGCGTAAAACAGTACGTATAGCACTATAATTCTAATAATTATATCAGCTTCATTTAGGGGGGAGCTTCACTTGCAGGGGAGTCCTGTAGCGACCGATACAATTAATCTGACAATCGCCTTAATTTCAGTTGTATCGGAATCACTACAATTTCGCGTTTGCCCATTTCCACTTATTGACGAGACAACGCGTTAACATTGCAATCATTTACTTTCTATATACAACTCATACTCTTGTTATGTATATAGAACAATTTGCATCTACTTAGTATTCGATAATTCTATGTACAATTTAATTTTATATTACGTACATATTGATAACTCTCTCGGATACATTTTATTGGCCAATCATCATTCGGTACATTACATTTATTTTCTCTAATATTTGGGCCGAACAAAACGAATTCACATATACATGCAATTCGTCTTGATGATTAGGATTTTGCGCGCATAATTCCCTCGCTCAATTGTTATATAAGTACATATTATGTATACATTTATATACATCAGTACTCTCTCTCTTTTTGCCATATTTTTGTTGGCGCATGGTGCGCTGATTTTTGGGTGCATTATGATTTTCGAATTTAACCTTTGTGCAAGTGCAACACAATCTTATTTTTGGTGGTGAAAATTAATAATACGTATTAAATAAATTAAATAGAGTAATAAATTTGTTATATATAATAAAAATTATAAGTTTATATAAATAAATTAACGTGAATAATAAATAATAAATTTCTAAATAAATTGTGAATTAAATAAATTAATTATATGTGAATAAATTTTATAAATAATTAATAAATACGTAATAACAATCAAGTTGTTTCAAACAATTAGTGTACGTGTTATTATTTTGGAACTCCAACCGGACACAACCTAACAGTGACCTAAACACTAAACTATTAAGTCTTCGTCGATGTGCAGAATTTCTATAAATTTGGGTTTAATTTTCTAATTTAAAGCAACACTATTTTGGCATCTACTTGCTCTTGTAAAAATATTTTTGTTAATATCAATTCACATTTACGTTCAAAGATTAGAAACCAATTTACAGAAGGGAATGATTACCTTGCAGATCTACCAACCTGACATTTTCTCCTCGATATATACTTCGATATTAATTTGGCTCTAAATTCAAAGACGAATGAATATTTTTCAAAGCGGTTTGTTTTATTAGAAAGAGTATCCATTGCCATTAAGTCTGAAACACAATTTCATTTAAATGGCTTTCACGGCTGGCTGTGCAGTACCCCATTCTGTCAACCTAATTTTTCAGAACATTTTCGATTGTATGGGCTCCTATCTCATCAATAACAAATTCTGATTGCTTCGTTTGCTGTGTGGCAAGTTGCGCCTTGTTGAAATAGAATGTCGTGTGTATCCTCCTCTTGAATTCTGGATAACAAAAACTCGTTTATCATGGCTCGGTAATGCTCCCCATTGACTGTAAGGGCGGTAAGGTAATCCTTACTCATTTTCGAAAAAGGACCAATGATGCTGCCGGTCCAAAATTCACAACAAACAACAGTCACTCGTTGTGAATTCAACGGCTTCTTCATGGTTACGTGTTGATTTTCTGAGCCCCGAATGCAACAATTTTTCTCGTTGACATAACGAGGTGAAAATGAGCTTCATCGGAAAATACGCTTTTTAGGTAAAAAAAACAGCTCTTGCACTAATGAAACTTTGTACGCCTTCATACAGACGACAGTATGCAAAATTTTTAACACAGAATATTCTTGGCTACACGCGGTGTAAATACATGTGAACGTTTTGGTTTATCCAATAATAATCCAGTTTCGCGAACTCGGTTCTTTAATTGATCTGAATTTCACACGTAAATTTCTTACAGTTTGGGGAGAAGACTCACCACTTTGAAAGTCAGTTTTCAATATTTCCCAATTTCGTTCAAACATAAAGCGACTCATTTTACGGAATGTCAAACATTAAACTAATTTTCTGTCATAACGCGGAATACGTAAGTGTTGCCATACTCGAAATGACCGGTAGTAACAATTACAAACGTTAGATCAACTACCCATTATATACAAAAAGTGATTGGACTTATGGAAAAGTGTTAGACTCGAAAACAGCCCTATAGGCTTTCAGAAAGCAGTGTAGTTTCTATAGTTTAGGATGAGGTATTTTACAATATTTCATCCATCACTGTTTTCCATGTCCTTATACCTTTTGCATGCTAATTCTTTATTAGTCCCGTCAGCACCTATAAAAAACATTTACGTCCAGGACCAGTCTTCTAGCATGTTCTCCAAATAGGCAGTGTCTCATGAGTATATCTATGACCGTTCCCAATACTCGTCTATACGCATGAATGTTATTATATTAGACCGCTCCAAGTCCAGTTCCACACAATCCGCTCCAAGAGGACATGCAAGGTCACTTTTCATTTGCGGTGGTCATTTCTTCTTTCCTAACCGTTAGTATAAGCGCTGTAACAGGCATTCCGGAGTGATTCTTTTCGGTTGCAGTTGGAGAGTCATACCGTGATAGATAGTATAAACGCCCAGTATAGTTCCCTACAACTAGGGTGTCCATAATAGGGAAAGGAAAATAGAGGACATTTTTTGAAATTTAAAATTGCGATTATTTTTGCAAATAAATTTAAATTTTTTTAACAAAATTAAATATAAAAAGCAAATAAATTATCAATACAATAAACAATGTGGTAAATATAGGAATTTTGTTAGAAAAATCAAATTCTCCAAAATGGACAGATCTTTGAGCGAGACTCATCTCTACGAGTTGAAATTTATTTCCTTTAATTTTAAATGCAAAAATTTTAATCACATTAAAACTAAAATCAATAATAATTTACCATGCACAAACCAGATTCGCCAGTCAAACCATACAGCTCACTAAATAAATCAACCAAACTGCCATTTTCGTGTTATTTCTAGTTTAATTGTCACTTCGTTTACAGGCATTCAAACTATTCGCAAATTATCTTAAAATCATTTGGACACTAAATCACCATTATTTTTCAACTTATCATGACAGTATTGTAGAAATAATTCAAACAAAAAATTTTCATCGAAAATTGGCGATTCGCAACGTGTACGTTCCAAAAGTGATATAATGGAAAACTGTTTCGAATAATTGTAAACTCACTCTCAATTTCATACAATTTCTAATTTTTGCTTTTGATTTTTTATCAATTTTTTCCAAAGTTCTAATCAAATCGTCAAGTTTAAAATTCATATCGATGAACTGGATCATTACCAGTTGTACGACATTTCGACTGGGTGCCATTTTAACATTAAATTCAACATTTATAAAATAATACGGAAGAATTCCGATTGAAATGCTTCAAGTTTTGAAATAGCATGTTCAAGATTTGTCTTATTAAATTATACAATTAATGCCTGCATCGGTATACCGGAGTAATTAGATTTCGTGGTTAAGTATTCACAGTCTAGAAAATTAATGTCGGATAATGATGAAACAGTGCACAAAATTGTAACGAGAAGCTTGTACATCGAGTTTTATGAATGTTAATTGCACAGTAGCGACTTGAATAGGTATATAGACAACGAACAATTAAGTCTAATATGTTAATATTTCACAATCCGTAAAGAAGGCAGTACAATGTTTGCTAAACTGTTGCAAAATTAAAAGTAAATTATTTATTTCAAAACTCATTTTGATGAACATAACACATGAAACTTGTATATTAAAGTTCGTGCTTTCAATAAGCGGTGCGATATAAAGCATTTATGAAGGTAAACTTTTCTCTCTCTAACACACTTTTGTAATATTATTCATCAAAGGATTCTGAAGAATCAGTTTTATTTGGGCAATTTAAAGCTAATAAAACTTCTTTGTCAGAATTTATTTTCTGTTAGAAATCTACGAATAAAATTGTATGTAATGCTTAATCGTTCCATTAAGCTCTCATCAATGAAAATACCCTTTTCACATTCTCATCTAGGTAAGGCTGCCAGATATTCACGCGAGCATATAGAATATATCTGGTATTTTTGTGTCCAGAAAACGACAGGGAAGGGCTGTTTACTAGAACGAAATTATAAAAAATACGTAAACCTTTACAAACATACAAAGCCTTGCAGAGCCACGAGAGACCTGGGTACTGAAGATATTGGAAAGTTGTCAGAAGTTATTAGATTTTCTGAGATTCCAAAAATCATATTAATAAATAGAATTTCGAGATTCAGATAATTTTCATTTTCTTGGTACTCTACTCGTATTCGTTTGCGCTGCCAACCCTGTTATGCACTGGAAAATGGAAAATGTTCGAAGGATTTAATCAAATGTTCAAATTACACAATAACATTATTTTTGTTCCTAATTCGTGGGTTGGCGATTCTTTTCAGGACTAGGAAATGGAAATTGCTTTAAATAACAAAAATTCTCTGAATATCTAAGCTCGCCGACTGTGTGAAGACTTTATTAAAAGTTTAACTTCATCCAACGAATTACCATTATTAACAATGATTCATTATAGGAAAAACTCTGGAGTTATGAGAAAATTAATTTTTTGAATTAATAATTATTCCGGGTATAATACTCCTAAATAGTTCTCATGAGATGCTTGTTTTAGAAATTTGATTTTGTTTTATTGTTTTAGAAACATATTTTTAAAAGTACCATATAGTTTTTAAATTAGAGTAGTTTAGTTTTCAAAAGATTTAAAAAAGAACCGAAAAAGTCATTATTTACGGGAAGAACAATATTTTCCAAAGAAAAACAGTTCTTCTCAAAATAAGATGTCTGGCAGCCTTAATTTTGGCCAGGTATTAAAAAAAACTTAAGTTTCAAGGAGCTTTTACTGAAAAGTTCATCATCTTTCATTTGCAACCAATATTACACTCATTTATCACTCGAAAATAATCTCAGATATTCTGTAACATTTAATAGTAATCGAAGAAAATGAGCCCTACTCAAGTTACAAAATAAAGATAATTTAAAAAGAGAACCAATGATAATAAACAAAAATAGAAAGAACGATTAAAAAAGATCGGGGTGAAAAAAGAGAACATGTTCTCTTTTAAAGAGACCTTTTGGCCACCCTACCTACAACGCCTGAGTAACTGGAGACCCAGACGATTAAGACGTTAAAATGCTCGCTGATCTTATCCTAGACGGCAGAAAATATGACGTGATGCCAAATTATAAACTATCGCTCAGAGTCAGGAAATTATAATATTTGATGTATAAAGCGATAAGTATGCTGCCATCTATTGAACCGTGGATTAACTATATAGCAAAAAATAAGCAAGCAAAAATAGTTTTTATTTTCGAAATCATTGAACAAAGTTTTGGAATAAAAAAGCCAGATTTTGTATAAATAGAATAGCACTTATTTGAAAGGTATCATTTATTGAACTTTAAACCAAAATGTACTGATATAATTCGGAATTTAATTTAATTTTGTTAATTTTTTAATCTAATTAACCAGTGACGCGTAATTGCGATACTGACAGTACGCTGGGCACTGAGGTATTAGGTTACGATACAAAAAAGTTTTATATATGCAATGCCCAAATTCAAACATTAGAAAACGAAGTATTGAATGGTTCAAATAACAACAATATCGTTATAAGAGATTTTCCAAAATGCACTCAATGATTTAGACCAGCCTAAACGAAATACTCGAGTTTTATACAAATAGTTTTTCAAATTTTTATAAGATTAAGCTATACGTAAGAATAAAAAAAATGTGAACGCTTGAACGAAGGTGATCAACCAATACTAATCAAAATTAAACGCATTACTGCACAACATCAATTGCTTACGACGTCTTAGAAATGAACCAAGATGGTACATATTTTTTAAATATAAATCATTTTATTCATAAACTTAATTTAAACGCAATTTTAGGTCAACATCTTATATTTGAACATCAATCGTTTAATTTTTCAAATCTATATAATTACAAAGCTTTTCATTTAACACGGGAACACAGAAGTAGTGGTGGCATAAATATTTTCAGATTTGTTGGAGTTCATGTTGAGTTTAAACGAAGCCAATAGTATTTGGAGACTGACTTTCCTATCCTTCACTCTTGCATTTGTTTCTGAATTGGTCCAGTACAAACAAAGTGTTGTGATTAATGATGGCAATCATGTCTTGTCGCCAATGCAATATAAATTGTATGTCTTATTTATCCAACTGATCTTATAGTGACAAAACCACAAATATATTAATTATTGATCCGTTGTATGACTCCTAGTAAACCAATACGCATTACCAAGCAAGTAAAACTATATTTAACGAACAAGCTACATATATATGAATATATCGCTAATATTATTCTAGGTAGTAGGTAGTACAACATTTCTAAATACTCAATTTGCATCATTACAACCAGTCTTGGTTTTCAAATCATCTTAAACAAATAAATAAGTGAATTAAATTTCAGAAACAATATCTTAATAATTTGTATTTTAGAACAGTATTCTGATCTAAAACAATTACAATTACACAAACAGGTTAGAAGGTAATAGTCGGACACCTAAAAGGGTGTGGTATGTTATATATATATATATACAAAATCGCATTAGTTTAATTATTAATGACAAATTGATCACAAATCGAATTGAATTTCCATGAATATTTCAATAAAATTTTTTATCGCTGGTTTTAAATATTTTAATTGCTTTGAATAAAAAACCCACAAGAAATTGGTTTATATAACAACAAAATGCATTGAAAGTATTAGTTCAAAAATAAGTCCCATTTTGTGTGCTACAGTAAACGAGAGGTTTTTTATCCATAACATTGCTACATAAACTAAAAACAACACGTATAACTCCAATAATCAGCCTTGGTGTACTTTTACTATTGTAAGATAACCTATATAATCGGAAACACTATAACAAGTAGGAATTATTCAAATGATGTGGGAATTATTTATGGTGCTAATATTAAGGAAGAACTATAGAATTGCAAGTGGAGACTACCCTAAAAATCTTAAATGACTAAGTCAAAAACTAAATTTATAATTTTCTGTCTTAACCTTTGTTTCGGGTCTATATGACACTTCTTGCATTTTGGTTGCTTGCAATATTTTAAGTAATAACACTATACAATTGAAGCTGGGCGACTTTTCATTAAATTTGGTAATTAACGATTAGAATAAGAAAAAAAATTGATTTCTTAATTTAGTCATTGCTAAATACATGTTTGTTACAAATTTGGTGTCCGGGTCAATATGACCCGATCAAATATGTCAGCGTATATACAAAATCAGAAACATGGTTCATCTTGCTTATTGATAAATATTAGTAGTACTTCTCTTCTCTTTGTATTTCTACTCATGCATTTGTATAACATGTTCAAACTAGTTCAATCCACAATTTATTTTATAGTTTTTCCCCGAAAATCCAGTCCCGTTCTTTTTTGAATTGAGTAAAGGGTTTTTGAATTTTTACAAATCATTATGTCTTTTGTTGAAGCAGCGAACGGTGCTGTTAGTAGAACGAATATATAATATTAGTGTATAAAGTTGTAACTAATTATTAGTTCAAACTCGGCGTAATGACTAGTGAATTAGATGAACATGTGTACTTGTCTGATGGTGATGATAGTGTCGTTTCCGAAAACTAAGATAACCTATCTGTTTTTCTCAGTGAAGAGGAATCTATTGATAGTGGAGATAATGTTGATACTTCGGAAAGGATGGAGGAATTTGTTTTATCGAAAAATGGCGCTATTCAATTGAAAAAAATTGGTCCTAACCAACAAGGACGACGTTCAACTAATAATATAATAAATGTAACACCGGGACCAACCAGGTATGCATTTTCAATGATAAAGGATATAAAGTCTAGTTTTATAGTATTTTTTGGACGAAATATATTATTCACAAGAAATGGATAATAATCACAGAAGAAGAATTTTTAGCCTACATATATCGAGCTATATTCCGAGCGACTATGTATGTATTTAGAAAAGTTTCATTATATTTCAAGGATTGTTCGATTTGACGATAAAACATCAAGACCTCAATGCCGTCAAAAAGACAAATTAGCAGCCATTCGTGAAATATGGGACAAGTGGGTAGAAATTTTACCCGTTTTCGTCAATATATTCCTAGTAAACCAGCTAAATACGGGATAAAAATATGGGCACTGTGTGACTCAACAAATGCTAATGCGTATAATACGTAAATTTATAAAGGCAAAGAGCCAGGAGCAGCACCAGAAAAAAATCAAGGATTGAGAGTGGTACTGGACCTTACGACTGGATTGACAAAAGGTTATAACATCACATGTGATAATTTTTTTACATCATATACATTAGGACAAATGTTGCTAAAAAGGCAATTGACAATGTTGGGCACGATCCGGAAAAATAAACCGGAATTACCTGTAACTATTATAGACAATAAAAAGGAAGTTTGATCATTAAAATTTTATTTTACGGACAATGTAACGGTTGTTTCTTATATTCCGAAGAAAAACAAAGCAGTTACATTATTGAGTACAATGCACCGAGACGCTTCAATCAGCACCAGAAATGACAAGAAACCGAATATTATACTCGATTATAATAAAACGAAAGGACATTGGATAAACTTACCCTTACCTATACATTCAGGAGACAATCCATAAGGTGGCCAATGACAATGTTTTACAACATTATTGATGTATCAGCTTACAACGCCTTTGTGCTTTGGTGCCAAATAAACCCGGAATGGCAATCTGGATAACTAACCAAGCGACGAATATTTCTAGAGGAGTTGGGTACAGCTCTTGTAGAACCACATATTCAAAACTGATCAACTATGCACCGCTGTGAAAATGCTGCTAACGTAGTTTCTGAAATAAAAGGTACCGCGGTTGATGTAACACAACCTAATACTAGTAAGAAGCGAAAACGATGCAACTTTTCCCCGTCATCTAACGACAATAAAACAAATATTACTTGTAAATGCTCAAAATACCTTTGCAAAGCACATATGCGGAATTTCTGTCCAACATGCGACGGCATCAAATAAATGGTTTTATGCATTCTAATTTTTTTTTATTTTGTATGTTATCTCTGAATGAATTATTTTTAAATGTACATATTACATGAGTTAAATTAAAATAATTAAATAAATATTTTCAGTTTCACTTAATTGCTATTTATCATATGTTCATTCAAATTGGTTACATCTAAGATAAATTTGGGGATTTGCGGGTAAAACCAAAGTGAAAGAACTGCAGATTTATCACGGCCAAGCCTTAAAAGCAATCAATAGTCTTAGCTTAAGAACACCAACCGTTTCGCAGTATACACTGCTGAAAATTTTTTAAATGATGGATTTTGATTTAATGATTCGATTAATATTTGTATTGTTAAAAAAAAATTAATCAAGCTTACGTAATTAAGCCTTAAAACCTTAAACGCTTGCAACTCTGAAAAGTAATGCTAGACGAATGAGACGCTTTAGCTGCATAGATTTGTAAGCGACTTATGGAAAATACGAAAAAACTGTAGATTTTTATTTAAATCGACTGGAAAGGTTTACTGTTTTGACTAGATACTACATAACATATTAAAATGAGTAATTTATCATTAGGCCACAATTTGATTAAGGAATAATTATAACTTGAATTTTACAAACAATGCCTTTTCAATACTCTTAAGCTTCATTCTATGCCCTTAATTCGTAATAGTGAATGTACTCGTAGTATTACAAATTTATTAAATTAATTTATAATCAAATATTTCAACGTTTATAATGTATCCAGGTGTTAGAAATATTAATCTGTCCCTGTCCACGTCTAAAATTTTGTTGTAACAAATTAAGTTGAGCTAAATTTCCCATATCTGGATGATTTCCCATATCCAAAAACGCGGCAAATAAATGTATAAAATCTTCATATCAAATATATATTTGTTGTCCGATAAGCTTTCTTTGCTAGCAGACTTATATCGTCGAATGACAAACATTGAAGTTTTCGGCAAATTAATTAATTAATTATATTTAAAATCACGTTTAAATACAATGGATTTTCGTGCTTTTTCAACAAATTACCACCAATTTGTTCGTGAAAGTGGGTACTAGAGTACTTTTCAACTCAAAATCTGTTCAAAATCTAAACTATTCAAATATCAAAAAGTTAAAATAAAATAATCTTTCAAATTTTTTGCTTTTATGTGAGTACGAATTTTTGAAATAAGTTTTAAGTTTTTAATCAAAAGCTCCAAACACAATTATTTAATGAGTTTACTGAAAAAATATTAACTTCCGTGTCTCGATCACAAGCAAAAATAGCAAAACAAATAGTTTCTCTCGTATAGAATTTTCATCTCAAACAAAACCAAAATAAATTGAGACTTATTATTGTTTAATATAACGGCTTCACGATACGCCGCCCACACAAAGGAAGTTATACAACACAAAAAAAACATATGATAACATCAATTTTCTAATATAACATTTTTCACTTAACACAAACATCTTCAATTTATATTACGTTTTAGGTTAATCCAACAATAAAATGTGGTATAAGATTTATAACCATTAGGTATATACATATATACGTATATATAGTAAATAGTCGCCTAAATTAGGCTATTATACAAGGAAGTGAAATGAAAAATGTTCCGCATCTTAACCTAAATTATACCGGAAGTTAATTAAATAAAAAATGTGATTAATTGTGATGGGACAATGTAAATTGTAATGATGATGGGAATAAAATCTGTTTGATGAATATTTGCGCGTATATAGGTAAGTTTTTATGGTTCTAGACATTTAATACAGGATTATAAAGGTGGTACCTTCGGAAAAATATGAAAATAATTAATTTCGAGGAACTTAAGAATTTTTATTTTTAATTCATTGTAGAATTATTGTTATATCGTATAGAGGTTAGGATATATAACATTTTTGTTAAAACAATATTCGGATGAGCAGAGACGATTATAAAAAAGAATTATGCCATGAAAGAATTTATGAAAATATATTTGATTAAAATGGATGCGGACAAAACTTGGGGCGTTGTCTAGGTATAGGCACTAAAATTTTAAACTTTTATAAATTCGATTTGGGTTAATATAGATTTAGCATGATATTTTTAATACATATTTAAACCACCTAAAACATATTAATTGATTATAATGATATAAAAACAACGCCCTAATGTTTTATTTTTTATCGAACCAAATTTTTTCCAAAAAATTAACTCTTTCTCTTCTAGAGTGCCATTCTTTTACAAGATTAATAAATAAATTCAGCAAATCGAATCACGACCATGTTATTTTAATTTTACATGTTTATTTAACCAATATAGATTATTTATTTTGTATAAGTATCTTCCAGTGCCATTTTCAACACCTGTGTTCTACAAATCAATCACACATCGAATTGTTTAAATTAATGTGACATACATCAATCTTTGAATAATTTATATCATTTCAATAATATTTGTTTTACAATCAAAGCATCTGGGGTTCTCCGGCAGAAATTTTTAACCACATGAATAATCACGTATTCTGACATTTTATGTTCGTCTTAAACGAATTAGAAAATTAAAATTTATAATTTTGATGTTGCTACGAATAAATTTTCATTTCAATGCTTAACACCTCAAACCATAAGTTATCGCACAAATATTTATGTAATGAAAAATCACTCAACCGTATTTTATTCGGGTGATAAAAATGTTAACTAAAACTTTGTGATTTATTATTATCTATAAAACGTTGTCATTATTCTTTTTCACGTTTTCATTTTGTTTTACCTTTCGCAATTGGTGATATGTTACGAAAAAGTTTTGATACTAGGACTTAGAGCTTTATATATATATATTTTTTTCGTTTGAAACCATAAACAAAAGGTTAAACTATATTTGGATGGCTAAATCCCGAATTAATTACTCTGTTAATATATTATATATATGCGTACCTATACCTAGAACAACAAAAACCATATTATTAATCATTTTGCCTCGATACGGCAATTTATCATTCAACAGGTTTCGCTTTGTGTGTTTTAAATTCATATAAAAAAATAAAAAATAGTAAGTTTTCACCAAACTTGACGTAAATGAGCATTTTACTGCCTATATTACTTAATACTTACATAAATTTAAAAGCTTGTTTCTATGTATATATACAAAATAGCTGTGGGAGTCTAGACAAAACACGAAGCTTTCTAAAATCGTGTCAATCAAACATTACGTTTGTACAGTAAAATCAATTTGTTTTTGTTTAGTGATGTGCGAGATAAAATTTTGTCATCATGGTTGAAACCATTATAATATACGTACATACATCATAAACTATATAGTATGTTATGAATATAAACACTAAATTCACAACTGTGATGATAAAAACTATATTATATATAGTGTACCACACGGACAAAAGCATATTATAAATAAAAGCTTTTAACAAATTAACAAAAAACAAGTTCGGTTTTAGCCGTTAGCACACAAATTTCAATAGAACTTTTGTGTAATTCGACAAACAATGCACGTAAATGTTGGATGTACCTCATATATAGGTATACCAAACTAAATTAATTTTTTTCGTTTATTATCAACAACATATTTCGTATCTGCGTTGTGTATATGGAAACCGTAATGTAATGCGTCCATTGTACAAAAAATGTACATATACGCTTATGAAAATAAATAGCGGATATTTTTATCCAGATGTGTATAGACCTAGAAATTACACTCTAAAATTCTGGTTATGTTATGTTATGTTGAACTATTAATGAAATGTTATTATATCATGTGCGAAGTATGTGCCAAATTTTTATTAAAATAAAAAAATTTTATAAAGTAAAAATTAGAGCGTTGTGTTTATTTCATAACAGCCAATGTTCAACGCCCTAATTTATATTTTCTGTACGAACCTAAAACTTTGATATAATGTGTCTTGAATAGAAATTTGACTACAAGTTTTCATGTATTTAGAATTATAGCATTGATTAAAAAAAATATTAACGGATAAACGAGATAACCTGTGAAATGAAATTTAAATAAAATCAAATATAACTTGGGCTAGCATCAAGTTATCTGAATGCTGAGTCATCATTAATTCAAGATGTTGAAGAATGCAATTGAAAGCGGCTCATCTAGACATATTCTGTAATTCGGTTCTACTGGAAAAAAAATTCATTGGAGAATTTGCAATTCTGTATCTCGTTTCGTTGGAAAAACAATTTAATTTTGTTGGAAAATTGTTATTCTGTAAATTTTAAAATTTGTGAAGCACAATTTTGTGATAAAAATATTTGGAACGCACAAAGCTAACATGAGCCTTTATAGTAGACTGAAATAAAGGTTTTAGCAGTTGTGTTTCTATGAGCGCAAATATTAAGTAAAATAAATTTTTGCAGAATGTTTTGAAGTCCTGTGATCCTGCATTACAGGAACTGTTGAAATTATTACGTACAAATTCTTCTGGATTCGATGGGAATTTTGCACTGGAAATTTAGCAGTTTAGGGCCTATAACATGAGACGCGGTCACACAAATAAAAAAAATGTTAAATTAAACCTCTGCAGTAGCGTCAGTTGACAGACCGATTATTGGTTATAACTTCTTGACAAAATATGGTTTCCTCGTCGACCTCTGTGTAGCTGTTAGATTCCACGTCGAATCTTTCTGTGAATGCAATGACAGCAATTTTCAAAACACCTAACTCACTCCATCCATCTGCTAAAAATGGATATGATTCGCTTTTAAAGATGTTTCCTTTTTTGGTTGAAACACCAGATTATACGCCAATCCGGCAAAACATAACGTGATTTACGACATTTACACCGAAGGTCGACTTTCTTGTTCAAGACCACGCAGGCTGGACCCAGCTCATAAAACTGCGTTTATCGTTTAAAAACTGCGTTTTTCGAGCTTATGGAGTCGAATTTGGAATGAATATCGCTGACGCATTGTCATGGACTAGTGCTCGCATTTCTGCAATAGACTTCGCCAATCTAGATCTAAATAATCTAGTTCAGCCACAACAATCTGATTACTTCGATTATTGAATAATTCATCGTGCCCTGAAAATTCCAAATTCAAATTAGAACGACCATCCTTCCAGATTTTAAAATTTATTGTGGAACATCAAAAGGTGTAAATCGGCCATTTGTTCTAAAATTTTATAAACATGTAGTGTTCAACTCTCTGCATGGTCTCACACAAGTATACGAATATCATGTAAATTAATTTCTAGTAGATATTTTTGGCCGATAATGAACAAAGACATTATGCATTGGGTGAAATCCTGCATCGGTTGCCAGAAGAGCAAGGTTCATCAATATACAATGTCCGAACCCGGACAGATTAACCTGCCATCTGAGCGGTTGGAGCTTATATATACAGACATAGTGGGACCATTACCACCATCCGAAGGTTTTGTGTATATGCTCAGTGTTGTCGGTCGCTTTACTCGTTGGCCTGAGGCATATCCTATTCATGGTAGCATCGCTGCCACTATTGCTAAGACGTTTGTAATACGTTTTAAGATTTGGGATACCTCTTGAAATCATGACAGATCAAGGCAGTCCATTCGAGCCTAAGCTCTCCTCTGAACTTGCCCGTTTACTATAGGCGCAGGCAGATGGTATGGTTGAAAATTTCCACCGAGAACTTAAAAGTTTGCTCAAAGCTCGAGATACTATTAAATGGAGCACTGAGCATCCTGTGGTCTTGCTGGGAATACGAGCAACTATAAAGGATGAATTAAAATACTCCCAGCTGAACTAGTTTATGGTCAAGCCGCATGACTAGGTCGATAAGCTTCGTACAGTCATGCGCCACATATAATTCCTATTCACACTCACAAGTCAACTAATTTTATTTCCAAGTCTTTAGACAATTGCGAGCACGCATTCATTCGTATTGACAGAGTACAAGCAGGTCTAATACTTCCGTACGAAAGATATTTCAAAGTCAATTGTCGTTTTCGTAACATTATAGTCTTGATGTAAAAGGCAAGAATGTAAATGTTTCTATTAACAGACTAAAGCCAAAATATACGGTATCCTAGATGAATGTAACTTAGTATTTCACCTAACAACACCTAGAAAGTCTCTCCGATTCCAAATTAATCCTTAATTATATTTGTATCCATTTGACATCCCACCTATAACCTTATAATTTTGGAGGATTTTACTTGCAAAATTATTATATACAATTTTATTGTATATAATATACAACAACAAAATTATGAATTATTTATTTCGAACACTGAATGAGTAATGCAATTAGAAGACAACTACAACCGCTAAAAAACACTAAAGACTCTAAAATACAATTTTTAAGTCATTCATTATAAGTAAAGTGAGTTTTATTTTAATAGCAGTTGGAAAAGCCCTATATATAATACATAGCTGGTGGTTCGAAATGTACAATAGAAACAGTAAAGGACCATATAACTACCGCACAATATAGGTGAACCTTCGCGTGCAATTTATAGAGGCGAACTTTTTACAGTTTGGGAATAGCTATATTTTTAGTACTCTGTAAAGTTACGACTATAGAATTGCTGCATTTTGTAAATCGAGGCATAAATCTTATAAAAGTGCAATATAGTGGGTGCGAACCGGACCTGTAACTGTATTGCCCAGGAATACACAAAAAGAGACAACTCAAAAGTAATTCGTTTTTGAGAAAACTGTGCATTACGATTGGGATCGAGAATTCCTCTCCCGAGAATTCTAGGAAGTTTAATGGGTTTTTATAGTCTAATTAGTCGGGAAGTATATTTTCTTCAATTTCGGGAATTCGAGTTTCTCGAGAAAATTTTGATTTTTCTCGAGAATTCATAAAATTTTGACAGAAAAATCAAAATTTTCGATTAATTTATTCACTTTCTATAGTGAAGAAACATCTAAATTTGAATTTTCTGTCAAAATTTTAATGTCAAAGAATCAAAAAATTAGCCTAAGCGTTAATGAATGGACTAGTTTTCGCAATCGTAGGTATATATTTTTTAGTATGCATTAGGCTGCTCCAGCAGATAAAATGGTTGAATCAACCACACAAAAATTAAACTCATTTCAAATGAGTTTTGATAAAGATCTAGATGGTACAGCGAGTGACGTGCGGGTGTAATGGTCAAGTTTAAGATGTTGTCTCCAGCAATTTTACAACTATGTCATAATCAAAGTCATTCATTTGGCAGCTACTCATATATTTTAAATGAATTTAAAAACCACAAGAAAAACTATCCAGCTACATACAATGAAATTGAAAATAACAGTGATTTTCATGTACTTTTAGAAGAAGGCATAGAAGTAAATGAATTAAAAAATACATTTATTGCTAGAATTTATTTAAAAATTCTCCAGTGCGAAATTCAATTTTACCAATATGTGTAAAAGAAATTGAAAAAATTAATTACAGTACTGTTTCATTGCCGGAGGAGCAGTCGAATTACCATGATTGACCGATTTCATAGATTAATTAAACTGCAATTGAAAAGGAACAATGAATGAACTAAAAGAGCCAAATACGTTTTAGAAGCCTTAAAATCGGTGCAAATCGCTGTAGAGGCACTGTCGCGGCAAGATACAAATACTTAGCAGTAAAGGTATTTCAAAATTTCTAACAGCCAAGACTTTTGGGAAAAGATTGCTTGTTATTAATGAACGTGACGAAGAAGCTGCTCTGACCAAAAACTCCGCCGAAAATGATTAAGTGAAATTTATTTGAAATAACTGGCCAAATTACTCCAAAATTAGATTTACTTAAATTTTTTTTTCTACATCAGGGTATTTTGTGTCTAAAAAACGAACTCGGTTATCAGACAGGGCCATATATGATTACTTATCAGACATCAAAGGTTGTATTTTTAAACTAGGTGCAATACAATTGTTCAGTAGGTATGATGTACATAGTTACATACGCTGTACTTATTCAGCAAATTTTGATATTCGATAATCTTATTTATAATTATCTAATTTTTTGCTGAAGTTTTTGTTTAAGGCTAATCACTGAACGAATGGAAACGTCCTAAATAAACTGTAACTTCCGGTAGGTCGATATCCACCATAAATCACTGGAACCTAATAATTTATATAGAAAACTCAAATAACAATTAACCTGGTTTATAACATTTATATAGGTATATATATAAGTGTTATGTGCAGAATTATTTCTCTTTACTTAAACAAAATTCGACAAACCTACATATATACGTAATCAAAAAGGACTTGTTTAACAATAAGCTTTTTATAGATGAGTATTTTGGTTACTGATTTATTATAATTGTCGTTAAAATTTTACGCTTCTAACAATTTTATTAGCCGGGTTTTATATTAATGGTATATTCTATACTTTGTTATATGTATACATACATATATGTATACGAGTATATAGAAATGAGGATTTTCGGATCTGAAAATAATAAAAGTTTTCGATTTTATTTATATCATTTATTTAATTTAATTTTATTTCAAAACATAATAATATCCAGTATTCGATATATTTTTTAGATAATTCTTTTTTTTCGATTTGTTTCGGTTATCATCGTCACTGGGTTTGAGATAGTAGATTGTTAAAACAAAAAACCGAGATGAAGGTTTTGCGATTCGGCTACAATAATATTAAATAAATAAAAAATTAAATGTTATTTTGGTTACTCAATTTCATTATCATTGGGTTACTCAATTCGTATTACAATATTAATGTATGTATGTAAGGTTAAATTTGCTATCTTTTAAATGTCACAATAAGCAGAATTATTTTACGCAAGTTCGTTTAAAAAACCATATATTTTCGAACACAAATTTTCGGATTATTAAAAGACTGTAAAATGTATATAAAATTCCTTAAGGGAATTTATCGTTTTAAGCTGTCAGCTACAACGGCAGTTTTCTTTCTATTCTATGTGTAATTCATGATTATTATATTACGTGTAATAATATATAGGACTACAGTGTACTATGATATTTGTTGGATTCATTTACGTACAATAAAATAAGTGGACAGCATTAAAAGCAATATATTTCAGGCCATCAAATTTTTTTACTGGCACAAATTAGACATAAAGTCAATCTCTCGCTTATTATGTTACTTATTTAAAATACATTCATTTACCATCTCATGTTAACTTGATTAAATATTTCAATGATTTTAAGAGCATACTCTTATCTGTAGCTCATAAGTAGTCGAAACCTAAATGACTCAATTAAAATGTTGTATACATTTTGACCGCATCACCTACAGAATGATGTATGCATAGGTTTTATTTTATAAATATTGAAATTATATTTATTTACACGGTAATAAACAGATTAATTAAACTAGTATAAACAAAATATGTTTTAAATAATAAATAAAGTTGTTTTTGTATTTAAATTAAACAACAATAATTTTTACGCAAATACACATTTATTGGAATATATAAATGTCTGTATTTTATACTCACAATAAAAATGATAATCAATAATCATTTTTTACAGGTATTCCTTGTATAATGCCCACTCGTACAAAACTATTTCGAGCTTTTTTATTATTTAAAACACTCAACGCTGTTGTTTTTGCATGTATCATGCATCTGTTTAATTTAACCACAGTGGTAATCTTTTTTTCTCGATACCTTTCGATTCATCAGCTCATTGTCAGTATAACCATATCACTAAATCTGTTTATAATGGAGAAGGAACCCAAGCACTGCAAATATCTTTATAAATGGATTTATATAAGATGAAATTTCAGATTGGTTCAAAAAATATTAGAACTTAGTTTACGTTAGGGTATATAGACCTACTCAAAATAATGGTCTTATATTGTCGTTGCATCCATTGTATGTGCCGTACCCAACGTAAAGCATTAGTTAGCCAAAGGCCGTTATTTGCTTTTCAGAGAGATTTCAAGGAAATTCACCAATCGCAACTATCAAGATCGTAGTGATTTCGATTTTTATTTTAACTCGTTTTTAATTTTTTTAAAATTGTCTCCTATTTCTTTCATCTTGCGCATTCTGACGCAGTATCGTAAATGTTTGTACATATAATATGCTGTTCAACGTTAATTGTGACATCCCCGTAATATTTAGATAAACTATTTAAATCTATATCCTCCCAAACCATATACAAATATTGATGTTTATTATTTATTTATTTTATTTACATAAATTGACATGCATTCTACATATTATATTATCTAAAATCTCAAAATAATAATCACCATTACATAGTATATAGAAATAGTAGAAATAATAAGACAGATAATAATCTGAAATGTTAATAAGAAAAAAACATATTTTGATGAAATTATTTGAATAAATTTTGTGTTTTGTTGATTTAATCGGATTTTTATCATTATTTTTGCTAATAAAATGTAGGATGAGATGTCATTAAGATTAAAGTAAAGATTTCAGGTATTATATTTAATATAATTGTATCGGTAATATAAAAACGAAAATAATTGTAATTTCAAGAGGTCAACGGAAATATCTCCCAAATTCATACGAAGCAACAAATATGTTAATTTTCTGCGTAACTGTCAACCTAAATTGCAAACATTTCTTAAAACAGAATTATTTAGCTATTACTGATACAAATTTTACATATATACATATATATATAGCCGGGAGGTTACAAATTACATTGGCCATTGAATAGTAGGTATTCAAGCTCGTATGTAACCTCTATATAAAATATTATTGAAAAGTGGATATTTAACTTAAAAATTGGATATTACTATGTTCCTTCAAATAGTTTAATAGGGACAAATTTTTACAGAATTTATTTTGTTTTAATCACGATTTAAAATTTTTATATTATATTTAAGAATACTAGAGTGGAACATCTACAAAGTTTATACATTTTTTAAATATTTTAAAATAATGTTAATTCCCAGAATTCTATAACTTTGAGATTTGAAGAATTTTGAAAAAATTGTTCTAACTTAGAGTTTTTATTAATGCATATTGAATTTTTTAATTAAAGCTTGTTTACCGATTTTAAAGAGTTTTGGAACTGTGGGAATTTAAATTACTTTTAAATTTGCAGAATATATTTTGTTGCAGCATAAATGAATTATATTATTTTTTTTAAAGTTTAAGTTAAGAATTCACAGGATATTATAAGAATTTAATTTTAATTTTCAAAGTTATTAGACCAAGAAGTATTAGAATTTAAATTTTTTGAAAAATAAAATAATAAAGATTTTCGAAATTTCGAAATTTTGTAGGTTTAAGAATATAAATTTAGAATTTTAATAGTGTAAAATTTAAACAATTAGTATATTTGTATACTTCCTTGAATAAAATTTAATAATTTATTTGGTAAAAAACATTAAAATTTACAGAAATTTTGTATTTAATCATATTAATTTTAACTATAATTGAGTGAAAAATGTTCTTGGTTTTTTGTTTTTAATTTTCAAACAAAATTTTAAACATTATTGGAGCAAAATTTAATTTATTTTTAATATACTAAAATTCTGCAAAATAATATAAGTTTAAAACGTTCAGTAATTTGAAGTATTAAATATTGAATATTATCGATTTTAAAAACCGTTAACAATTTTTAAGAATTTAACAAATTTTAATAATTTATCAAATCTAAAAAAATAATTCTTTAACATTCATTTAGACATATTTTTATTGATTGTTTCATAAATTCAGAAATAATTTTATTAATTCAATTTCTTAGTTAATAAGACATTAAATAATCGAATATATGTTTTTTATAATCAGTTAATTTGTCATATATTTAAGATGTACAAATTTAACGTTTTTTAAAAAATTATTTAAATATTTTTCACATATTTATAATTGTTACAAAAATGTGTATTACTTGGTATTTTAGGTATTTAGAGGCCTAAGAATAACAAAATTTAAATATACGAGTATATAATATTTTTGAGAATTTCCAAATGTTGAATAGTTATAGAACCTTCTATAAAGGACTTGGCAGAACATTAATAATTAAATTTTACTTAACAATTTTCCAAATTTAAAGAAAAAGGCGAAGTAGAATTTAAATTTAATATTTTTTTTTTATGAGACGGAAGGTATAGTTTTTAAAATTTTCAAATTTTCAATTCTTTATTTATGTTCTTAGATCTTCATAATTTATTGCCGAATTTAAACATACATATATATAATTATTTATAAATTTTCATAAATTTAATATAGACATTTATATATGTATATTAAAAAACTGTATTGTTATAAACTTCTTAGTAATAGTTTTAAGAAACTTAATTTTTTATAAAAATATTTTCGATTTAATTTTATAGCACTCTTAGAGAAAAAATTAATTTAATTTTAATATTCTAAAAAATTGAAAATTGGAAATAAATGGTTTAAGAATTGAATAGTTGGGATTGTTTAAATTCTTAATTAAACCTTCAAGCTTTAGATTTACGTTCTGAATACTTAAAAAAAATATTAGAAATTGGAGTTCTCCTAATATTTAGTTTGAAACAAAATTTTTGTAATAAATAAAACTATATATTATTTTTAAAAAAATCGTTTCAAAAGTAATTCGGTTTTTTAATTGGAATTACAATATTTTAAGAACTGAAATTTAAACGATTTTGAAACTAGCCAGGATTATACGATATAAATATTTTGCAATTTTTAATTACAAGAATTTACAAATTTTTAATAATTTTAACATAAATTTTTAAAAATATCATAAAATTTTCAGAATATAAATAATTTATTATAAAAAAAATTTAACATTTTCAAAAGTTTTAAAATATGTAGAACGCTAACAGTTTTATGATGTAAAAATGAAATTTTTTCAGTATTATGGGAATTTTAGAATTTTTTTTTATGAATTTCCCGTTTAAAATTACCAAAATGAGAAGTGTTTCAGACTTTTGTAAATTTAAAATTTTTAAAAATTTTTAATATTTGTAGATTTAATTTCAACATGTTTCGAATATTTATAACTAACAATTTAAAATTTTCCTAGTGAAATAGATTAATAGTATTCCACCGAATTACAAAATTTTTAATATCTAAAACACCTTCAATTTAAAAATTAAAATATTACAAATTAAATTTTATTTAATGATTATCGAAAATTTCGTGCAATATTTAAACAATTTGTATGTGTTTAGAAATTTTTTTACAAATTTGTAATAATTTAGAAATTTCTTAAAATTCATTTTGCAGAATTTATTTCATTTTAAATTAACAAACATAAATTTTTATATAATTATTTAAGAAGATCAATTGCAATAATTTCTGTGTAAGTTTTCTAATTTGTTTTAGTTTTTTTGCTATTATCAAACAAAATGTAAAGCTTATTGGAATAGAATTTTATTTAATTTTAATATTCTAAAATATTTTAAAATTAATTTCGATTATTACAATCAGTTAAATATAATATAAATCCATCAAATCGATGTGCCTTTAGATTTATTTTTAATAATTAAAACGAAGTTAATAATTATGAGATATTTAAAAATTTTCAGTAGTTATTTATTATAAAATAAACACATTATTAAAAAATAATATTTAGAATTGATTAAGTATAAAAAAAACAAACAATTGAATGTTGATGAATTTATATATATTTTTTTACAGATTTCGAGAATAAGGTTTAGTTTGAAACAATAATTTATAATTAATACACTAATAGGATCTAAAATAAAGACCAATTTTATAGATTTATTTGATTTGTTTTAACTATTTTAAAAAATTATAATTTTAAAATGTTAATTGTTATTTTAAGATATTTTTTAATTTTCACAATTTTTATAATATTTGCTGTCTTTTGTTTAAACCATTCCTTTGCATTAAATTTTTAATGATCTCTTCGGAAATTCAAAAATAATTTTGTTAATTGGATTTTTTAATTTATAATGTAACAAGATTTTATGAAATCGAATCTATTATTTTTTAAAACAAGTTAAGATTAAACGATATTTAATTTAAAGGATAAGGTAAATTTCTATTTATTTTTAGTTATTATAATTTTTTAGATTTAAAATAAAATATCTTTTTTTTTTTAGATACATTTAAACATTTTCCGAATAATTGTAAAAACTAAGAGTGCTGTGAATTATATAATAAATTATTTTTTATTATAATTTTAAAACCTAAATTTGTATTCGTAGATCTTCAAAATTTAATGCAAAATTTAACTATTTTGTATATTTTTAGAATTCTATTTACAGGTATGTAATAACTTAGGAATGTTTGCAAATTGCACTAATACAATTTATTTGGTTTGTAATTTTACATTTACAGAATTTATATATATGTTCTAGTGTGAGTTTTAAAAATCATAGTTTTCTTTAAATATTTTTGAACAAAATTTGCAGTGAAATTCGAGTTAAATGTACTTTAATTTTAATATTTTATTTATTAAATCTAACTAATTTAAGAAAAGTTTTTCTCATATTTGGAGAGTTTGATTCAGTTTGAAGTAAAATTTATGTAAACAATAAAAAAATATAGAAATTATAAAAAATATCACATTTGATAAATTGTTATGGAACTGTGTTAACTTTGTTAAAAATTTGAAAGTTTAAATTGTAAATTTTTAGCGACCGCTTATATTTATAAAATATGATGTTTTTAAATTGTATAGCAAACATTTTACAATTAAGAATAATAAGTTAAGAAATCGAATGTAAAATTGTAATATACGATTTTTGAAATTTCAGAACATTGACCGTTTCATTAATTTTGATTTATACGAATTTACAAAGCCCTAATAAGGTTTAAGTATTTTCAGTAATTTAAAAAGTTTTATGATGTTGCAGTTTTAAAATATGTATATAGAATTTTACGAATTTTAATAACATTTTGCGAATTTATATATTAAGAAGAAATTTATAAAAAATTAAAAATTGTCTTTTGTAAATTTAAAATAAAGTTTCAAAATTTTGTGAAATTGATTATAATAATTTTTATTATTGCTAGATTTAAAATAAATTATATAATTTATTATAAATTAAGTTAAACATTTTTCGTATATTTATTAGAAAAGGAAACGAAAATTAGACAATTTAGGAGTGTTTTAGAATTAAGAAGCCAAGAATATAACAATTTAATGGCAAAACATAATTAAATTAATAATTAACAGAATATTAAGATTTAAATTTAATAATTTTCAAAGTTTTATAAGATAATTGTTAGATTTTAAATATGTTGTTTTAATAGAATAAAGTTTTCATTTTTTTAAATAAAAAATTTATATTCTTAGACCTTATCGAGTTTTTATTTGAATGTAAAGTTCAAATTTAAAGAGTGTATAAAATATTCAGGGTAGTTTTTAAAAATTAATTTTCAAATTCATTTAAATATGTTATGTTTTTATAAAATATTTAGATCTTCAAACATCAAAAAAAATATTTATAAGAAATATTTCAGATTTGTGTTATTTTAAGATATACAAGTTAACGTTTGTAAAATGTATTGATGTTTCGAAATTTTAAATAACTAATTATTTTTATAAAAATAAAATATAAACGTTTTTCGAACATATATAATCAGAACAGAAAGAGTTTTGGGAAATTAAGCAGGAAGGGTTCAGGAAGTTAGAAGCCAAACAAACATTTTTTTTTTTTTTTGGGCAATTTGATTATACAATTTTTCAGAACTTCTAAAATTTGAACAGAACATTGAGAATTTATTTTTAATTTATAATTTTCGAAGTTTTAAGAGATATATTTTAAGATCTTTATGATAAAAAATGTAAAATTGTGAAATTTTATATTCTAAATTTATATTCTTCGATCATTAAAATATAGTGCAAAATTTAAACAATTTATATATTTTTAGAATTCTATTTACAAATTTGTAATAATAATAATTAAAACAGTTTTTAATGGTGTTTTATATAATTATTTAAGATGATTGTATTTTAAATTATTAATTAAGAATTAAGATATAATTTATAAATTTAGAATTGGCAAGAAACTAAAGAAAGTTCATAAAATGTCAGGACAATTTTAATGAATTTTTAAAAATTAAGTTTTTATTAATTTAGCATGAAAAAAATTCTAATAATTTTTAGAATTTTCTTTAATACTCGTAGATTTAAGTTTATTAGCATTAAAAAAAATTTAAAAATTTATAATTATGACGATTTTATGATTCAAATTTCTAATTTGACACGTTCTATAGGATTTAATAAATTTCTAATATTGAATTATTTTTATACATTACAGAAAGAATTTGTTAGATCTCAGAAATAATACAAAATTCTAAGAATCAAATTTAGAAATTCAGTTTCAAGTGTATTTAGACGGAATTGTATAATTGTTAGTACACCAATTATAATTCTGCCTCCAGATCTTTTATAATAAACGATTGATATCCAGGGAGCGGAATACTAAAATATTCCTTTTAAGATTTTTTCGGCCATGCTTGCCACCATCCCTTAGTCGTGTACCGCATATACTCTTCCATCTTAAATTGCTAATCGGGTACTTTAAAAAAAAAGAAGAAATCCACTTACACCACACATATATATTCACCTCAAACGTATGTAGAAACTCAGTATACATTTTGATCCTAATAAATCACTACACCAAAAATACAAATCGATACCAATTTAAAATCTTCGATATTTAACACAACAAAAAAACAAACGAAAAATTCACATCTTTTCCCTTAAACCTCAAACAAATATAAAGCAGTAAAAAAAAAAGTTTTTCTTCTGCTTTATAAAGACAGTAAATTAATTTCGTTTTTTTTATACTTTCAATGTGCGGGTTCATTAAAATTCAGACAGTATACAGATATGATCTAAATTATACAAATTTGGTTTGATAGTGATTACATTCACACACACACACACACAAAACGAAATCATCGTCTCTATCTTCTGTTCGTAATTAAGTTTATCCAATATAATTTTGTTAGATTCCGTTGATTTTTTTTTTTTTTTCGCTCATCTTGTTTCCCGTCTTTGTATTCCACGTCTACTATATACATATACATAATGTCTTCTTTCGTGCAATTAAGGTAACATCAAGCACACACACATACAGTATATTACATTCGTTCATCTTATATATGTGTATGTATTCGGTTCCCTCAATTTCATTGGTTATATAAATTATTATTGATTTTCATAAGTTTTCTCATCTTAAATTAAAACTTTCCTTCGTTTCGTAATTTTTTTTTATTTTATTTATGCCTCATAATCTCAATTAAGTGTATAAATAGAAATGAAAGCCGAACAACATAAATATTATCTCACAAAAGCGTACAAAAAAAATAAACTTTTGACAATTTTATTTTATGATTTTTTTTTATCTAAAATAATTAAAAGTTTATGAAAAATTAATAATTTTTGTTTTTAGTTTACGTTTGGCTTATACAAATTTGATTTGAACTTTGCTAAAGTTTTTATACTTTATATTTCTGGATTTAATTAATTAAACTGTGACTTTACTGTTACAAATTTCATTTTCATCGTTATAATTATAACGGTATTAAAACACATAATTGAAAATTCTGTTTCAGATTGTGCGTTGTTTTTGATTTCATGTGATGATTGTGGTGCAATCAAAATTATTCAAAACAGTTTGTATTTCGGTCGAGTAGTTTTAACAAACATAGAGCCATACTCCATTTTATTAATAAATCAATGAGTCACCTATTCTGTACGTCAAATGCTATCAAAGCTATAAAAATAAGCCAGTACCTATGAGATGCAAATTTGTGATCAATTATTTTAAAAGGTATCGATCGGGGAATCTACAAATTTGTTAGGTTTCTTAGTTCCGTCGAATTCTGTCATAATAATCTTTGATAATGTCCGTTGGGCGTATCTCTCTCGAATTAATATTAATTTTTTAGTGTATATATATAAATAATTAATATTGCCACAATTAGATAGCCTCCCTAGCCATCTATTGAGCAATAGTTTAACTACATAAATAGTAAAAACTATTTAGATACTCATATACAACAGCATATAAGTTTCATGGTTCGAATGTCTACGATCACACTTTTGTATAAGAAGTTCGATTGTTGGCAATCACTCAACCAAGCAATAACATCCCCGCAATCCCCGCACCAAATATTATGTATTTTTAAGTGTGAGATGTACAATTTGTACGACACGCCACCCGAACCTTCTTCAACGGGTTAGCTGCGTATGCATATCGTTTTCAATATTTAGTAGGATAAATTATAAAAATATTTTATGTTTTTTGTCCAGAACAACTCGCTAAGCCAATATCTTCGGTAGAGCGAAAAGTTATTTTAACAAAAATTTGCATTATATGAAATTATTTAAAAACTTATAATCTTGCGTGGTATGCTACTTGGATCTTTATCGTTTCAATTAAATCGCAAATGGTTTTTGTTATTCCTATTTATACTTCGCAATTTCCAAGAAAAATTGATTAATTCTAAAATTTTTATTTAAATTATAAAAGCTAATTATGTTTTGAAAACATTTTTTACTTGTTATATTTTATTATTTGAATACTAATCAGATTATTTATTTTAGATTATAAATTCAATTAAATTTAAATAAACATTTTTTTTTTTGACTTTTATTATTACAAAAAAGCTACTAAAGGCAATTCAGCTTCATTTCCAAAAACTCTCTTCAAAGGCAGTGGTTTCAATACAGTTAATTTTTTTAAACCAGTGAACATGTTTTTAAAATTATTGCCTCATGCATTTATTATTTACTTTATGATTCCAAAAGTAACTTCATGTCTGGTTTATTTTAACCGACCAATAATTTAGTGGCCATACTGCGTGTTTTGGGTTATGTATTTATAAAAAAATACATTTTAAAGATATGTGCTCGAGAAAAGTTGAGTAGCCAACTTGCTTGTAATTTTTATTTCAAACCTTTATCACCTGCATATAATTAAATAGTATAACAAAAGTAAATTGTTCCATCCCTTATCGAATTCTGAAAAACTCCCAAAAACTAAGTTATGTGTCATCACCCCAAACAACACCATTTCCACGAGGCAACAACAACGAAGAAGAACCGCATCGACGGGAAATATCCAAGCAAATTGTGTTTAAGCAAATTGTGTTTAAACAATAAAATTAATTGCATTTAAGCATTAAAATTATTTGTATTTAAGTAAAGTAAAAAGTAAAGTTCATCAAACTAATTATTTTGAAATATGAACACTATAAATACTAATTTTTCCGTAACCAAAAGGTTCATAACTTTTGTAAATTTTGTATAATTAAGTATTGATCAAATAAATTCACTGAAACCTACGAAATTAAATAAATGAGTTATATTTAAACCTTAACTCTCCCGAATTATTAGTGAAAATTTAAACAAAAAAAAATTATAAAAATAAAAATTAGTGAAAATTTAAAATCAATCAAAAAATAAATTATTAATAAAAAATTTAAGGTCATAGCCCCCACCAGAGGCAAGCGCTTAAATTCATAATACAAAGTGAGAGAACATTAACAAAAAAAAAATAATAAAAGTGCTGAAGACGGCATGAGAATATACACGATTATTCTGGCAATAAGGTAACACATTTTTTTTTTTCATATAATTAATCCATTCTATCTCCACCCCCATACTAACAATTGTGGGAAATAAAAGTTATTCGAACCCAAGATTAAAAAACTTGTAAAACATTTTTATTTTCGTGAGTGTATATAATTTACCTACTCGAAAATCGCAAGTTATCTGTATACAACTCTACAGATAAAGTGCAAACGACTATAAAAGTATAGACCGCATATCGCGAAATCATATCGAATTCTGTGATGACGTGATCCAAAATAAGTGGTTAATAGTGACTAGTAAGATATTAATTAATAATTTAATGGGAGAAAATTCTAAACAAATTGACAAAATAAAAACTAAGCAACAATTTGAAGATGATTCAAATAAAATATCAGGAGTTTTAGAAAAAATTAAGTTAGAAAAGAAACAAGGGGAAATAATTAAAAAAGAACTAGAATTAAAACCAGATCAGGAAATATTAGGAACTACCGACAACAAAGAACCTTTAATATTCAAGTTAGGGGAAAAATTAATTCAACATAAGACAACTAACGGAAATATTGAATTAATAAACCAACAATTTCTAAATAAAAAACCCCAACCGAAAATGGCAAATATAAACGAAATTCTAGACATATTTAACGTAGATAAAATTACTAATCATATTTTACCCTACGATGGTAGTAAGACAGATTTAGTAAGATTCTTAGACTCAGTAGATAATACGATTCACATTTGTCGAAATTTAGACAAAGAATCAGAACACTACAAAGTCATAATATCTAATATTAGAAATAAAATTACCGGTATAGCTAGTAATTCTCTAATAACACATAATGTAGATACGAAAACTTGGAAACAAATCAAAGAACATTTAGTGAATAAATATGCTGATAGCAGAGATGAGTACAACTTGCAGTTTGAATTCTTAGTCTTTAGTCTTGTCAGAAATAATTTATCACCGCAAAGTTTGTTCGATAAAATTCGAAATTTGTTAACCTTATTAATTAACCAAGTCAAACTTCATAATGATAATCAAGAAATTATCAAACACCAAATAAACCACTACAATCAAATCGGTTTAATAATTCTAACTGCGGGTCTAAAAAAACCTCTAGGAGGCAGAATTAGATCAATACAACCTAAAAACCTCATAGAAGCATTTGATTTTATTACCAAGGAACAAAATATTAACAAATTAAAATATAACAACCAACCGACTAGTAGCTACACCAACAACAACAAAATCAAACAAGAATCAAATAGAGCTACGGCAAATTATAATGCCAACAATTACACATCAAGTAACAATAAATATTACAGCTCTAACTATAAACCAAATTACACTCCTAATAATAAGAAAAATTTCCAATATAATTACGTTAATAACAAATCACCAAAAACTAATGAAGAAACTAACGATAGCACTCAGAAGAAAAGAGAAATCAAAACCGAACATTTTAACATTGAGACAGATATCAATGACGAAATTTTTAACTAATAGCCTCGGAAAACAAACAACTATATTCAATATAGAAAACATATCTAAATTACCATTTATAACCTTGTCAATCGACAACAATATTCTCAAATTCCTTATCGATACAGGAGCCGATAAATCTTACATCAGCCCTGATCACGTAAACGAAAAATTTCGAACACCAACTGATTTAAAAATAACCAGTCTGTTCAATTCCACTGCTCTTAACGAGAAAACAATCATAAAATTCAACGAATTCCACCAGCCGATAGAATTATTTATACTAAAATTCCACAAATTCTATGATGGTCTAATAGGCTATGAAAATTTAACAAAGCTTAACGCTAACGTTCTATTAAAAACAAAACAATTAAAAAGTCCAAATTTCTCATTAACATTACACGACAGAATACAGTCATGTATAAAACCATTATTCTTAAACTCTCGAGAAAAAATAATAATAAGTGTACCAGTTTCAATCAAAAACGGTGAATTCTACATGAAACCAATAAAAATACAAGAGGAAGTTTATATCCAAGAAGGAATATACAAAACTCACTCACCAAACTTAGCATATGTAGAGATAATCAATCAATCAAGTAATAAAAAAGAAATTTTCTTAATTCAACCAATAATTGTCGAAGAATTGAACCAATATCATGAAATTAATTTTCATACGTCCCAGGAACAAAGTTCCACCACAAATAATGAATCTAAAATAGATCTAGCTAATCTAAATAGATTCAAATAAAATAATTCAAAACAAATAAATTTAAAAGAATATTCTAAACCAACAGGAAATTCACTAAGTACAAAAGTCAGCAAAGACATAAAAAACAACACACATGACATAAACATGATCGAACTCATGGAAAATTTCGAAACTCTGGATATTAGTGAACCCAGTAATATAACAAAAAATATCCCTGAGACACTAACACCAATGAATAATTTCAAACGTCAAATCGAAAAACTAGTCGACGAGGATTTCCAAACGATGAATGAAAAATTCAAAATTAAATTTAGCAAATACAAACAATACACTATCAAAAAAAGGGAATACACACCCGATGATATCAAGTATTTAGCTAGAAAATATCTCAGTAATACCATGTCAGTAATAAAAACTGACGATGAAACATTTAAAATGTTTAACGATTATTTATAACAAAATCCGAATCTTATACTAGTCAGATCCAAAATATCACTAGAAGATATCACGGACTGTAACAAACAACATGAAATAATCAAAACCACTCATGTACCATATCAGAGAGGTATAATTGAGAATTTTGAAAAAATAAAGAAACTTTATTTTTTTCCCAATTTAAAGCAAAAAATCACTACATTTGTGAATAATTGCGAAGTTTGTAAACTCAATAAATATGAGCGCAAACCTGTTAATCTGAAATTTCAAATTTCCCCAACACCAAACGGACCGATGGAAATACTCCATTGCGATACATTTGTGTTGAGATCTAAAACATTCCTTACGATTATGGATAAATTTTCCAAATTTCTCTCCATTTTCGAATTACCTAATCGGAAATCTCAAACCATAATCCGAATGTTTAGAAAATTTTTTTCTAGAGAAGGAATCCCAAAGCAAATAACAATAGATTCAGCGACGGAATTCAACTCAGAAACTTTCAATAAATTTATGGATATGCACAATATAAAATTGCATACGACCACAGCTAAGTCATCTACAGGAAATAGTCCTATAGAGCGAGTCCATAACACCTTAACGGAGTTAACAAGGATCATTCATAGCGAAAATAAAGATATGCCAATCTACGAATTAATGGATGAGGCAACCTTTGCTTATAATAATTCAATCCACAGTGCAACGAATCTTACACCATTCGAATTATACAAAGGACATATAATTATAAAAAATATTCCAGAAAAAATTCCAGAACAATCGGAAGAATTTCTAGAAACAATTCGAAAAAAGTATCAGCAAGTAGCAAAATACATTGCGGAACTTCAAGAACGAATTATTAACAAAACACATTAACAATTTAACTATTAACATGAACGAATGGATAAAATCGGTATTCGTATCTGGTAAAAACGCAATAGAAGGAACACTTTTAGACCAACTATTTTTGGAATTATACGACCAGATAGACATAGTTCAGGATCAAATAGATGAAGTCCACGAAATTTTAAATTTTTCCAAAATTAATATTATTAGTAGACACATACTCCAGAAGGATTATCAATTACATCAACGTGCAATCTGGAACAAGCACGAATAAAAGGAATAAAATTAATCAAATTTTCGGATTGTATAATTAACGCAAACAATAAAAAATACTCAAATACAAAAAATCAACACAAGCATAAGTTAACTTTAATACAACCTTTGGATAATATCAGCATAAACATAACAATACAGGAATTCATAGATCTACCATTACTCGCTAAACAAACTATTCACAAAATGGATAAAATAAGCAACGATAGTAAATACATACAAATCTACCAACATTCAATCGTCGCATCCACAATAATTATAGTTATAATTATTTTGTTCATCCACAGAAGAAACAAACAAACATTCAAAAGATTCATCCTTCCAAAATTAGTAAAAACCCATAGGGATAACAAAGAAGTCGAGGACAACTTCAATCTCACAAGGGAGGAGTTATGTGTCATCACCCCACACAACACCATTTCCACGAGGCAACAACAACGAAGAAGAACAGTCAAAGTCAAAGCTTGTTTCAACCGGTAAGTACAAATTGGAAGTTTCGAATAGAATTTTTAGTTTTGTTTTCATATTTCTTTCCAGTGGGGGAAAGCCTGGGGTAAGTAAAACAATGCTTTAAACAATAATAAGCAAATTTAACGTTTTTATTCAGGAACATCGATCAATATCAAAACTAAAGTAGTTGTGTAACAATGATTCTAATGATTCATTCGATGATATAGACGATGAAATATAATCACCATGATACTGAACTTTCTAGGGCTCTAAATAACGATTCTGGTACGAATAATGATTGGCTGACAAAAATTGTAAAACTATACATCTCGTGAATGAAATTTACCACAAGTTTTATTTATATCTCAATGATGGAAATATTCCAAATATCGATCCAGATATTGACGATGAAAAAGACGCTCAACTACAGGAATAATGTCATCTCAAATTAACTTTAATTTACTAGTATATTTTGGTTTAACCCTTTACAGCCCTATTTTTGTTACACAACCACTTGTTGTCGCAGCAGCGGGACTAGTGTAAATTCCATGTAATTTTTCAAGTCACAGTTGGATTCTTTTTGAAGTGGTTCTGAAGTCGACGGGGTTGCAGAAGAACTCCCAATTATTATTTGAAATTGCGAAATGCTGTTGCTAATCTGCGAACCGATGTAGCTCTTCTATTCCATTGAACTTCGATCAATCTTCCATTGAACTTCGATCTTTCTATTTTATTTCTCAATTATAGAGTATACTTTGGTAAATGCGATATATGCTAGAAGACCACATTCGGCTAAAAGTATTAAGCCAACTGTTGTTTCCTATCTTTTGGCCCATCAAATAAATTGCACATTTCATAGTTATAGAATAAAATAATTTTCGATATATTGTCATTTTCCGAAACGACTGTTTCGATGTGGTGTATTCTCGAAAGCAAATTAACACCTTTTCCGATTCGTGGTGTTTATGATACCAAGGTTATAAATCTAGTAAATCCCAAAATGGAAGAATATTGAGTACGAGTGCTATTTGGTATAGAAGGTTTCTTGGAATGCATGGTTTACATGGCGCACAAAAGTGGTTAATTTTGAAACAATCGACTAAGTATTTTTAAGATTTATTATTTTTCACAATACCTGTACAGTGTACATATGTTACCAATTTTTTCCTACAAATTTTGAAAACTTTAATCTTAATTTCTGAATATTTGGCAAAATTCACTCAAGAGACTCTTTCGTTTTGGTACATACCCATCCTCGTGAACCAACCTTCGTGCCTAACCCAATATTTTCTAATTAAATCATAATTTCATAAGGAATCAGGATAGCATTAAGTCGATATTGAGTTGGTTAACTGGCAAAAGAAACAAGTACTGACCAAACCCGATTTCTATATCGAACAATCTGCCTGCAGATGAACGCTCTCTATATCATAAACTTAGAACTATTCCAATAATTTACAATACCTCACACCAGAACATACCTCGTTTGAAGAGCTTTCAAACTCCGAGCACAGCCAAATTTTCCGGATTCTTCTAGCAATCCTGTAGAATTTAAAGCGGTGCCAATTGATGTAAAACACATCTCAGTATTTCTTGCAAAGTATTGCTAATGCTCATCAAATATGACAATTCGCCATCTCTTCAGTATTTGCTATATAGGATGAATGCATGAAGTGAAACCTGGTTCCAATTGACGAATGAGAGCTGCAGTACTATAAAGATTTCTGAACTAGTTAATCGAGCTATCTTAAAAGGCAAAATAATTGACATTAAAAATAAAAATTAAATTTTTGAATTAAGGCTCTGTGTATATCGGGTGGCAACTGTCTGAATTATTATTTATACTTAGACAACTTATGTCAAAAAACCCTTCTGATGTATTTGCAAAGCTTTTCATAAATATTTAAATTTAAAAAAAATTTGATAGACAAAGAGAAAGAAACCTTTGGAGATAAAGTTTAGAAGCAAAATCATCATCTTAAAATAAAGGTCTAGCATACGAATAGTTACAGAGCAATCGGAGAGAATTGTAAAAGAATTATTTACGACATACAGAGTCGTACACTCTCCATACCAAATTTTAATCGGCCTTGACAAGCACTCAAATAATAAAATACACGAAAAAATGGTTAGCATTGATGACGACTAAATCCGACGACTAAATCCGCGAAATCATTCCGGTTTTAGATCCATGGGCGACAACTCAATAAAATACAAGAATATCAATTCTGTCAAATCAAAGTGGTGGAATTATTATATTGACACCGTTTCAATAATATTTCGCCATTAAATTTTTCATTATTGAATTACAAACTAAAACGATATCAAAAATAGACAGAAACTGGATAGAAGTTTTTGTGATATTTTTACTAAACCTCTAAAACTTTGGTCATGTCAATAAAATCAACAGAAAAAAGTTTGGTGCGAGGGGAACCACCATCACAAATTATAACATTTATCGATTGTAATCTATGTAATACATAAAAAATGTTCGGATATATATTTTTTATTTTATTTTATGAGCTTTTTATATCTATACACGAATACTAAAAATAAAAGTTGAACACAAAATAACGAACAACTAACTGTTGGCTGATCTATAACGTGAAAGTTTTTATTTTTATATTTAATGGAACAAACCAATTTATTCATAATAATAAACCAAAACAACAACAGTCAACAGCGTTACGTATACATACAAAATGAAGTATAATGGAGAAAATACGTTTTCGTATAACGTCTAAAATAAATAAAAATTATCTTAATGATTAAAATTAATGTTAAATATTTGACTTTTTGTGTATTCCATATAATGCGGGTGTACAAAACATGTGTATGTTGTCTTCATGTTTTTCAGCTTTTTTGTATTTTATTTTTTCTAAATAAGGTGTGGGAGTTTCATCTACTGTCGTAATATCTAATCGAATTAATACATCTATTTATACTTTATTACACTACATATTATGTGTATATCCAGGTGTTGCATCCTCGAACATAATTTATTCCACACGTTCTCTGTATTAATAAATGGGCATCTACCATCAAGCTATATATTTATATAAATTCGAATCGATAGAAAAAAAAATTCAATCATAACATCTAATGTTTGTTGTGTGTAAAATTCGACCACGCTTCCAATCAATAATAATTAATTAATAAACAAACTTTCACCAGAATCCACAGCAAAACCAAATAAATTGAATTGGAAAATGAAATGAAATCATAAAATTTTTATTATACCTTTTCCACCACCGTATACATCCATTCAAATTATGTATATATATTTATATATAAAACTTTTTGATAACCATCACCAATCAGCACGTCATACCATCAAAATATACCCTATACATATTTAAATGTATAAAATATAAATGTATATAGCATAAGTTAACAAAATACTGATCGCAGGGCGTCCTGGAAAAACTATAAAATATTTATAACATTCAGCTCGAATTTCAACTCGATACAGTCGCGTAGGAGGTGTAACCAAAACCTACACAAAATTTTTTTTATTTATTAGTTTCGCTTCTAGAATTATTATTTTTTATCTCGATTTTGGGTCGAAAATGTATATGTTTTATATGATATGCAACATATTTTCCAGCTCTAAATTTAGATTATATAATTTATGTAACATAAATATTAGTCGACTGACAGATTTTATTACAGTCAGCCGAAGGAATTAATGAATATAAAAATGTTAACGACATAAATATTTAAAATGTTTATACGATTTAAGGTACATGTCCCGCACCGGTTTATATACCTCAAGCACATTAAGTTTATCTTTCAGTGGGGTTGTTTAGTGCCAGGGGCCGTGAAACGTTATTATAGCTTTTACATGACATCGATTTGATTATGTGATGTGGAATATGAACCGGACACCACAGTTCCCATAACACGAGCAATTTTGAGCAGATGAATCAGATCCAGTGTTACTTTTATATGATTTAATTTTACGCATACTCCAACATTAGATCATTCAAAATGTGTGTCGTATGATAGTGATAAAAAGGAATGAGATAACTTCATTTTTATGCCACAAATGGAATCCCGTGTCATGTTTCAAGCCGCAATTCCCGAATACCAAAGCAAAGGCGATATATACTCGGGCACCAAGGACGACATTAGGGCCTTTGATTTCAGCACATTTCTGCTTGGACTCAGTTTATTTTGCTGGTTTGGGTCAGCTCTACAGTATACGCTTTACTTGGATTTTCATTTAACTTCACAATTGTTGATTCTTGTAGAAATTTAAATTTAAACCTTGTAACCACCATTCAGTCAATATAGCTTTAGTCATAATGTACTGCTCCCATCCAAGAATGAGAATACATATCCTCTGGATGCTTCCTGGGTTCAGGAGGACTTCTGATGGATAATACATAATAGCCAGCTTGGTTGGTATTGTCAGTCGCCCGATTATCAAAATAATCGATAGATTATTTTGATGCACACCTGAATATCATATGCCATCGACGTTAAAGTCGTAAAATTTTGCATTTACAAGACCCATCGAAGAAAATTGACTCTCTTATTATAGAGTGATGTGGAAGATAAAAAGAAGGTAATCACAAATTTAAATTGTAGGTGCTGCCATTAGTTGCATGTGGGGCCAAGATCGCTTTATTTTTTGAAAAAATTGACTTGCTTTTTTAATTAAAGAGTTTCATTGAATTTAAACCAAGTTTCCAATGCGGAAGGAGTAAACAATTTGATACATTGTTAGGTGTACAAAAGTATCTTTTTCTTACGTATTTTTTTGTTTAGCTTTCCACAAAGTTTTCTTTATGAGGCATTGAGTAAAATATTACTGTGCCCAACTGAGACTCCGTAATTTTCGATATAAATTTTGTAGCAGTTTGGTTATCTTACTCGAAATGAAATTCTTAAAATTGTTCTTAATGTATAAAGAAATTCCCAGTGAATGGACATTGAGAGCAATTTTTTTCCAAAACTAAAATATGTTTGAGATTTATAAAGCTGAAATGAACTAGGTAACTTTGAAGAGAGGCTTCACGTAACAATCAACGTTGATATACCCACGAATTACCTGAGCTGTAGGGTTTGCGCTTGGACGAAGTTGTACATGAACCTGTCAATTTGAACTGGTACAAAATCATAACCAAGAAAAAAATCTAGGTGAAGAATAATTAAGAATTGAACCGAAATAATCCTCACAATAACCATAACATAGAGCCGTAGGTTATATAAATAATTAAAAAAAATATTTAATTTATATTAATTGACTTTTTATTTTATTTTATGGTAAAACTATAGGAGAACCAATTGGTTAAATTAGGGCAACATTTTGTGCAGGAACCAGCTGATGGAGCTGTTCAAGGGTTCTCCATTTGATTTGTAAGAAGAATTTCGAAACAATTATGTAAATATTCTCTATACAATGAAAAGTATCAAATAAAATACTGCCGACCGCAAACAAATTTCTATTATTCAACCAATGCTTATAAAAATTATAATCAAGTGTGTTCATAATAATTTGATTAAACTGAAAATAACTCCAACAAAATTGTTCTGATTTATTATAAAAATGAGAGTGCATTCAAAGATATGTCGTGATGCAGTTAAATTTTCGATATCTTGAATTATGTTGTGGTAGTAGTGGCGGGGTCAATAGAGTAAAAAAAACGTAGCATTTTTAGTACATCTATAAAGTTATACATAGTTGTCTTAACAAAAGTAAAGTTCAGAAACAATATCTTTAGATCGACCTTGAATTTACAGCTAGTTGCTCGACTAAACAGCTTATTCAATTTGACGTGTTAATATTAATCGTATGTGCAAAACCGATACCTCTAAAACGGAAATAGGACTTAAAGACATCCATTATAAGTAGTATTTTTAACGAATATTACTCAATTATGAAGCTGAGATGTTCACTGGAGAGCAATTAACTATGTACATAGACACATTAACATTAAAAAATACGTATTCTATTCTTAAAACCAAATTCATACATTTGATTTAGCAAATCACTCTAAAAGCATACAATGATACTAATAAAAATTATATCATTCTAATTGACATTAAACCGAATAGATAAATACATGTAGTAATTATATCTAAATTGTATATCTTCAGTTATATCCTAAAATCCTACATACATATACACGAACTAAATATATACAATTTATAGTTATAAACACATCCATATAACAAAACAACTTAAGTACCATAGCAATTACCACACATAATATAAAAAAAAGACGATTTTCCAACAGTAAAAACCAGCTCAATAAATTTGTAATGGTACGGCCATAAAACAAAAGGATCAGACCAGTGTAAAAATATAATAACAACCATAATATTGTATCCATTATAGGTGAAAATCATTTCACTCATCATCATTATTATTATTTTGTTACTACTTTTCGTATTCGCAGTGAGGCGAAAAAAACAGACAGTCGAATATTATTCCAACCATACCATGCAGACATTGTCAATAACTACAAAAAAAAAAAATAGTTCGAGAATAAACTGGTATTTAATGCTTTTGTATGCCATATCCTTTAACATATAAAATATATACATAAAACACAGTAAAAATGGTTTTTACCTTTTTTTGTTGTTCCAATCATTAAATATTTTCTGTTGTCAACATATAAATTCTATGTGTTGCGATAAACTAACAACAGAAATTCAAGTCTCTTATACGTTCTGGTTCTGGTGTGCGAAATAAAAAATTATTTGCGTGACGGTAAATAATAAAAACCTATTAAGTCACCTTAGGTGGATTCATGAATAACAAAAAGGATAACAGAATATACGTATACATGTATACATATGTGCAGCCACACAAACCATGGGAACAAATTTATAGTTTTCTTATAATATCATTATGATTGTGTTGTTGTTTTTGTCAACAATTCTTTTATTATTTTTGTAAGTTTTTATCATTATTATTATTTTTATTAATATTGACAGTGACAAGCAAATTATGAGAAAAGGAATAAAAAGGTTTACTGATGTGGTTTCGGGGCGGTTTGGGCATATACCCCAAATTTTATTTTTTTTTTCTCCCCAATATCGTCGAATGTGTCGAATCCTAAACGATAATAATGTCACACATTTATAATTTTTTTTGTTATTTTCAACGAGATTTAGCCTAAATCATTTAGGACATTGCTTAATGCTTGATTTTTGATGTAGAGCGAACATATATTTCATACATACATACTCGTATATACAAAATGTCACCATGAATAATAAATTGACATTGATTTTGAGTTTTACAATTTTTTTTAACTAGAAATATTGATTCTGTATTGCTTCTGTATGTAAATACATAGATATGTGGTTTATGTATACATAGTTTTACGCCTTGATTGACAAATCACGATTTCTACGCTTGTTAAAGCGGTCTTGTTATCAACGAATTATTATTTTTATCAAATGGAATGGTAAACGACTAAACGACCGGTGGAAAGATACCAAGAAAAACACAATGGCAGCACTAATGGTTTGAGTATTAGTTACAACTTATTTCATGGATAAATTCATATAGAGATATGCAAACGCCATATAACGAACGATGTGTCTTCGATTGATTTTGTTGTTTTAAACGACATAAGCTCTCTTACCAAAATTTTAAAAATTCTATTTATAGAGTTTTCATAATTTGTATGTAATATACATATGTGGAGTTCTAAATTTTTTAATTTTTTTAATATTTTCAAATCAATTTTAAACTTTACTGGAGTAAATCGAATAAAATTTTAATATTCTGAAGAATTTTAAAATTTACAAAATAATATTAGTTTTTAGAATTAAACAATTTTCAGATTTGAATATTATCGATTTCTATAAACAGTCCTTAATTTCAAATTAAAACATTTAAGATTTTAAGAAATTTAAAAAATTAAGTCAATAGTAATATATGTATATAAAATCGTATATGAATTATTAAAATTGATGGAATGTAAAAAATAAATTTAGCATTATAATTTTATGTCTTCATAATTTTGTCGTTTTTGACGTTGAAGTACAATATAATACATTTAAAAAAAAATTAAATTTTATAAATGTAAAATTTATAATTTTAAATAGCTGCCAAATTGAAAGTTTTAAGGATTAAAAAATTTTACAAATTTACAATTTATTAACCATTTATATATTGATTTTTGATCGCTTGAGAATTTTAAAAATAATTTATTTATTCTATTACTTAAAAACCTCGGTTATTAATTGTAATATTATTCTTTTCAGAATTCGAATACAATTTTTCCTTAAACCATAGTAAAATTTAACGATTTATTAGAAATCATTAATAAAAAAATTAGTTTTAAATAATATTATAAAATCTTAAAAATTTCTTCGGGAAATTTAATATTTTCCATTTTAACATTTTAAAAACATTTTAAATATATAAAAAATTAAGATTTAGAAATAAAGTTTCAAAAATCTAATTTTAATAATATTTTTGAGGATTTTTAAATATAAAAAAGTATCAATAATTTCGCAAATTCTTAATTTTAAATATTATGATATTTGTAACTTTTTTTTTTTAAGTTTTGATTTTAAAATTTACTTAATGAAAACACCTAATGTTTTCAGTTAGAATTTTAAAAATATAAAATACACAAATTTAAGATATTAAAATTTATATTATTTCTAGACTTAAATGATTAAACATTTTTATTAAAAATAAATTTTTTAAATATTCGAATATTCATAACGGTTGCAATAATAAGAGGTTTGAGGATCTTAAGAGGTTTCGGGATTTGCAAATTTTTTTACGAAACTGATTTATAAAAATCTTCAAAATTTCAAAATTTTTATTGTTTGCGATCCGAACGGAAAATTAAAGATCTTAATGTTAGGTAATATACAATTTTTAAATTAATTAAAATAATTTGCATATTTTTAAAATTATTTTATTAAGTTAAGACTTCATTCATACATTTTAAAATTTAATAAAATTATGTATTTTAACGTTTTCAGAAGTTTTAAATTATATAGAACGTTATAGTGTAAGTTTCAAAATTCTAATTTATATATTTAAATAGTATTATTTATATGCAATATTTGAAATTTTTATTTATAAATTAATATAATGAAAAGTGTTTCAGAATTTTATAAATTTAGAATATGCAAATTTAAATTTTTAAAATTTAGTAATTATAACTTAGAGTTTTAAATAATTTAACATTTTTAATAAAGTAAAATATTTCTCAACTATTTATAACAGTTAGAACAGAGAGATTTTGAGATTATCAGAGTGTTTTATGAATGGCTATCCAGGTATTTGCAGTTTTTTTTACAAAATTTATTAATAATTTTTTTAGAATTAGAAATAAAAACCTTTTATGTTTTTTAAAATTTATATGTTAAGAAATATAAGCATTTTAAAATTTATTTAACACATAAAAGAAGTATAAAAATTTTTAAATTTTTAAGTTAAGAAATATAAAAATTATACGATTTTAAATCAATTTAATTAATAAAAATAATAAAATTGGGCGGATTTTACTCCAGCACTCAATGCCACTAATGGGCACACGGTGTAATACCCACATTCACACTAATATTAATCCAACCCATTCATCCCATTCACACAAATTCAGTATACCACCTGCGCATTGCATAGCTACATGTCACCCTGTACAGTGACATGGAAGATGGGGCGGCCCATGAGTTCTACATTCCAACAGAGGAACCGATCGTAATCGGGAGATGAAAAATCCCTTTTGCATCCCCGCCTCTGTTGGGATTCGAACCTGGTACCTCCCGATCCAAACATCACAGCTTTAGCCACTGCGCTCGGTAATTTAAATGGTAGTTTAAATACCGAGCAAATAGCGTAGGGATTAAAATTTAATTAATAAGTTTTTAAAACTCAATTAACAGATTTTTAAAATTAAAATTTTATTCATAATGTGCGCACCAAATAAATCAGTTTTAAATTTAACATTAAAAGAATTTTTATTTATTTATGTGTAACAATATGTTTTAAATTTGTTTTAAAATTTTTAAACCAAATTTTAAACTTTATTGGTGTGAAATTTATAATAATTTTAATATTCTGAAGAATTCAAAAAATTATATTAGCTTTCAGAATTAAACAGATTTGAATTCTGGATATTTACCATTTCTATAATCCGTCTTCTATAACTACAAATTAAAATATTTAAAATTTTAGGAAATCCAAAAAATTTCAGAAGGTATATTTTAACCTGTAGTAATATATTAAAAAACGTATATAAATATGAATTGATAATCTAAACAAATAATTAAAACAATTTAATTAAAATTATTATTTTTTGTGTAATATTCTGATAGTTAAATTTAATTTTAAATAAAAATTTATTATCTAACCTTAAAATACTAGGTTTTAAAAAATCTAATTTTATAAATTTCTATCGAAAATTTATAATATTAAATAGATCCCAAATTGAAAATTTTAAGGTTAAAAACATGTTTAAAAATAAAATATTATTTACCGTTACAAAGTTTTATAAAAAATTTCAGAATTTTAAAAATAATTTTATTAATATTTTTGTAATGGATATCCATTTTAAAATTAAATTTTAGTTTTATTTAAAAAATAATTTTATTAATTCTCTTATTTAATACATTTGGTTTTTAAATTCCAAAAAGGGGATTTTAAGAACTCGAACTTAATTTATTTTAAAACCGTTTGGGTGATTTTCTGATTTTTGAATTTAAAAGATTTTGCAAGTTTTAATAATTTTCATGTTAAATTATTTTAAATAATTTTATGAAACTAAATAACATTTTGAAATTTAATTTTTTTTTTAGACAGAACGTTATGATTTAGAATTTAAACTTAAAAGATCTAATTTTAATAATTTTTAAATATGAAAATATTAAACTTTTTGTAAATTTTTACTTAATAACAGTATTTGGAATTAAGATTTAGAACTTATATAATTTTATATAATTGAAATATACAAATTAAAGTTTTAAAAATCTATTAATTATTACTTGTAGATTTATAAATATTTTAACATTTTTAAAAAATTTAAATTTAAAATCTCAAATATTTATTATTTGTATTAGACCAGAGAAAGTTTTGGGATTTTCATGGCGTTTTATCAATTTAGTACCCAAGAATTTGCAATATTTTTTCCGAAGTTTCAAAATTTTACTTATTTATCTAGATATCTGAACGGAAAATTAGGAATTAAATTTTATTTTATTTAATTTTTTTAAAATTTTATGTCAATTTAAATAGTTTAGATGTTTTTAAAATTTCTTTACCAAATTTTTTAATAGTTAAACCAAATTTTAAACTTTATTGAAGAGAAATTATAATATTAATATTTTTAAGAATTTTTAAAATTACAAAATAATATTAGTTCTTAATGAAACATTTTTCAAATATGAAGACACGAATTCTGAATACCATCGATTTTTACAATCAGTCCTTAACTAACACATCAAGCTATCATATTAATATAGCTATTAAGGATAGAATTTTGTTTTTTAAATTGATATATACATAATTGAATTGATAAAACTAACTGACTGATAAAACTAATTTAATTATAATTTTTTAATTCTTACAATTAATTTTTTTATTTCATATTTAAAGTTTTATGTAGATGCCAAACTGAAAATTTTATGAATTTATACATATTACAAATTTTAAATTTATAATCCATTTTATTTATAGATTTTTAATGATGGTTTCAGAATTTTTAAAATAATTTCATCAATCATATTGTTTAATAAATTAGGTTATTTAATTGCAACAATAGTTTTCTATTTTTGCCTAAAAGCATAGTTAAAATTCAAAGGATTTTGCATGTATCAATAATTTACAGATTTATTAGAAATCATTAGAAATAAAATCAGGGCTATAAATAATTTTATGAAGTAACATTTGTTCGGTTTAACATTTTAAAATGTAAACCTTATTCATTTTAACATTTTTAGAAATAAATTGAACAGTATTATTTAAAATTAAACTTTCAAACATCTAACTTTATTAATTGTTTGAGGATTTTTATAAATGAATTTTTTTAAAACCTTAAGAATATTAGTTTTAAATATGTAATGTGACATTGTTACTTAATTTTCCAGTTTTTGGAATTTTGATTTGAAAATTTGCAAAATGAAAATAGTTGCAGAATTTTATAAATTTAAAATATGCAAATATCGGTTTTTAACATTTATTATTGTTTCTAAAGTTTAAAAAATAAATTTAAGATTTTAGAAATTTTTTAGATTTTCAGAAGTTTTACAAATTTTACAGATTTAAATTTTCGCACATTTCAGGAATATTTTTAAATTTCGAAAGCTTTAAAATATGTCTATCTATTAATATTACTCGTTCATATATTATGTGTAAAACATTTAAAGTCACATCAAACCAAAAGTATTAATTAAGATTTCTTACGTAACAGCTTTTACCAATAGCGATTGTTTCGAAATATTTTCGCTAAAAATAATTAAAGCTCATCTGTCGTAAAGTTGATAATTTTTGTACGCAGTGTTTTAGAGCTTTTGACTCTAAACAATTCACTATCTTTAGAAACTTTATAGCCATATGCTGCAAGTACAGCGCAAACACTATGATTTAAAAAAATATATAATCGCGATTAAAATTACTTCTAAAATTCTAATTTTCATGATTATTAAAATTTCACAATCTGTAAAAGTTTGTTAAATTTTTCTGGAATTTTGACGATGTAAAATGATTATGCTTAATTTTTTCAAGATAATAAGGAAAGGTCTGCTTTAATAAACAAATTAACAATATCTAGCATTTTCTGCAGTCTTTTCTTAACTCAAAGGCAATTTCAATAAAATAAATCAATTTAAAATTTTTTTAAATAAGTACAATATTTGAAGTTCCTAAGTTCCTACATTCTGGAAAATATTCCGTATTCCTCAATGTTGTAAATGTCTGAATTTCTCATAAACTCAGAAACTTTAAAGTTTTAGAATTTTTTCCCAAATTTCTTGTATTTGAACAAGAAATAGAAGAAAGAAATCCCAAATCCCATAGTATTTGAATTTTCCAGTTCGTTAGTATTTTTAAAATTGTAGGTCTCTGATTTTTTAATACGTACATTTCTACATTTATTGAAAATTCCCAAGTTTTTCTTTCATGAAGACTTGACATTTTTTTTATTATTTTTAATTTTTTTACATTTAACTTTCTAAAATATGCAATTCCCAAAATTCTGGTACTAAATTCTGAATTTAAGTATAATTGTAAATCGTGCTTTAATATGCAAAATTCTGATTTTAAAATTATTGGATCGAATTTTATGATGTTTTGATGTTTATAATTTTATATTTTTGACTAGGTTTATGAAGTTAAATTTTAAGGATTTGAATCAGCCTATTTAACTTGTTCCATCGATTTGTATAATTATTAAAACTATTTTTAACATATGAATTTTTAATTCAGCTGAAGTTTATTATAGATAATCGAGTGCTTTATTCTTCTTCTCACAGAATTTCATTCTGAACTTCTCACGTTCAGAATGAAATTCTGAATGAAACGTTCTATTTGTTTTAAATGAAGTACTTTGAAAATTTGATTTGATTTATCTGAAAAGTCTGTCCTAGTCCTTAACAAAGCTGTCTGCTTTGAGCGTTAAAAAAAATATGTTTGTGATAAATATTTTTTGATACAGAATAAATATTCCGTCAATGCAATATAAATCTAAACTTTTCAAAAACTGAAAGCTCATTTATAATAATATTTGTTGTAAAAGCTTTTAATTCCTGAAATTGCAAATTTTTTTTGACTGTTATGTAGATAGTTTCCTTTAGTACTTTCGGTGGTATCAGCGCCCCAAAATCAGATTCTCGATAATTTTAATTATTTTAATTAATTTTATCTTCTGATAATTTCCAAAATTTTAAATTTGTCATTGAAATTTCAAATACATTTGATTTAAATGAGATTATTTGAGGTATCTATTAAAGCTAAAAGGTATCTATTTGAAAAATTTGAAATATCTAATTTCGATTTAATTTTAGAATTTTGAAATTAAATAAATATTTATGAGAATTTGGCGATTTGCTAAAGATGTGAGGGCGTAGTGTCGCTTTATAGTATTTCAAAAAGAATATTTTTTTTATAGAAGATTTAGCAACCCAGAAATTTCCACTGTTGATCGTTTCAACCCCAGTTCATTTTAAAGCTTTAGTTATTGGAGGGATGGATAATTAAAGAGTTCTTAAAAATAATAATATTAAGAATTAAGATATTATTTACAAATTTAGAATATATAAGAAACTACCTTTATTTAGAATAAAGGTTCAAATTCTTTAACATTTGTTTAAGTAAAACTAATTACATGAGTGTTTCGCAACTGATCACATTACACGGCCGATTTGTTTTCATTCTTTCTCTCATTCAATCGCAATGATATTTTCATAGTTCTTACAGTTGTTTTCAATTTTCTTTTTAAGCATATTTCCATATCAAAAGCACATAGATTGATTGTATACATGTTTGAAAGTATAAAAGCTTCAATATATACATACTACATATAGATAAAACGATAAAACGCATTGAAAAAATTAAACGTTTTTTGTGCGCTATACGTACAACCATTTTTTTACTGTTTACATTCAATTTAAATTTAAATGAAGAGGAATTAAAGAAATACAAACAATTTAAGTTTTTATGTAACCTGATTTGTTGTTGCTGTTGTTGCTGTGTTGTGAGAACAATTTTCATTTTTGTTTCTTTGCCATGATGGTGCGGAATATTTTTCGAAGACAAATAAAACGAAATGGGATTTTTCTGGTATTACGATGATAGGCAGAATTTTTTATTTTGTCGACAATTACTTTTATTATTATTATTATTATGGGCATTATTTAATTCCCGAGCTATATGTTTAAGTCGAAATGAAAATAAACATTTTAACCATTTCTATATATACCAGTATATGTATATAAACATTTCATTGATTTGAGTTGTGTGTACGATGTGCTGCCGTACAGGATATATTAGAATTGATTAGATTTATTTTTCAGTTGTTTGCTTTTTTGGTTTTGTGTTATACAAATTTGTTCAAAATGACTTTAGAAATCGAAATTAGATTTTTAACTGTATATACGTATATACATATAAGCAACACTGTCAAAATTATTTGTATACGATGCCATTTATGATGGCAATAATGTTTAATAAAATTGATTTAGTGTGAAATTTGGTTGGTTTTTTGGTATAACAACGAAAGTTGCAAACGGTTTGCAATAAGGGGGACATACATATATGTACGATAAAATTTAAAGAACCCATATATAAGGCTTCCATGCATGACAAACGAAAAGGTTAATGTAATAAAACACAAGGTTAAATATAACCTTATCCGAGGATATAGTAAAATGTAAATTTTTGGATAAAGCTACATATACTAAGTTGCAAAATATTATTTTCTATATATGAAGCTACATCTCATTTGAATATGTACGTATACCCATATACTGATTTAACAATAAAAAATAATATTGTCTTGTGTGTCATATTTATACCATATATATTATGTCTTCTCACGTCTTCTATATATATTATACACCCATATAAATTTAATGAAAAAGTTATTAATAAACCAATTGAGAAATAAGAACACGCCATATTGAATAACTAAAAAATTGTATATGCTCTGTTAGCTTTCAGTTTGTTCCAGTGTACAAACCAGTCACGATTTTGTTACGATGAACTATACAATTAAACAGAAATAAATCGGAAGTTATATTCAATAAACTAATACATAAATATAGTTTTAAGTTATAATATCTTTTACGATACCCTTCCGAAACTCGTGTCGTGGCTAATGTCGCGGTTTTATATATACAATTATCAAAATCCTTTAGTGTTGTTAAGTGTTAATGGTTTTTATAGCAAATAAATATTGTTTATGCCTGCCATTACGTATTTTAATGCCAACACTTGTTTTTATTATTATTGAGCTTTTATGGTTCATTGTGTCGGTGGTGTTTTTGTGCGATACACAATTAATTTTTACTCAAATTAGTGTACTAGTTGCTAATGATAGGCTTAATTTTAGGAGACAAACACAATTAGTGCGTGTGTCTGTCACCTAAAACTAGAAAGCTGTTTTCACCATTACCCAACAGATTAGCTTTAAAACGCTATATAAAACAATTATTTCAATTTTTGCTTTTAAGTAAATATATTTTCATTCAGATTAAAACTTTCTTCTAATAATTTCTCAATTGCTCAATTTCTTCTAAACATAAATGTTAAATCAAATTACATTGAAATATCATCGGTGGATTTGAGAATCTGTCAACAGCAAATATAACAGAATTGATAGCTGACAATGTCCTAAGTGGTAAGTTATTATTAGAGCAACTTGCCGAGGAACAAATTGAGTCATAATATTTAAGCGATGCAGATTAAGTGAAGACCATATGGTTTCGTTTAAAATATGCGATTGAAAAGGACCTGAAATGTCAAATTAACTGGTTTACACTAAATATGTTTTTAAATAAATTTGTGATGAATTAATAAAATTTATTAAAATTTAGTAAATGATTTTCTAACTGCTGCTTAAGAAAACAAGTTAAAGCTTGATAAATCTTTTGATAGTAAATCAATGTCACCCAGCGTTGGTAATATTGTTTACTCGTAACAATTTATTTGATTCTTGGTGCTGTAAACAAAGCAACGGCATTATTTTTGAACGTAGGCTTTGAAGTTATCTTTACACCTACGTAAATAGTGTGAAGATAAATATAAATGTAAATTCGGCCTATTTTAAATACATTGAAAAACCCAAAACTATGAAATATATTTTGCATTGTGTCAAGTATTCTGTTAAGAGTTTCTATTAAATTTAAAATAATTTTTTTGTCAAAATTTGACTATGATCCGATCCCAAATTTTTGAGTTTTCTACACGGAATTTTTTAAAATTCTATTTAAATCTATCAAAGAATTTTCCCATTTACTACAATTTTTAAATTTTAAAACGCTAAATTTTTAATACCAAAATTTTTAATTGAATTAGTTTCATATACATATAGTACTGGAATTGGAATATAGAACCTCGGCTATTACAGAAGTAACATTTGTTATAGTTTTTATCATAATTAATTAATTTAACTAATTTAATACTGAACCAATTACTGAACTATCAGCGTTTTAAATTCATGATAGTTCAAAAATTATAGACTGGCCACACACCGAAGTCGCAGTATAAGGGTTCCATTTATGATTTTATGTATCATAGAAATATGCGTGTCGCACATTAAAATAATATTTTCATCAAAACTTCGTCTATATATCCACACTTAATTTATTAATAAAATGAATGATGAATAATGAATGATAATGAGCAAATAGAACAGTGATTATAGCTGTGACGTTATTATTGGTAAGTACCGCGTTCAAACCGCAATAGAGGAGTGATGAAAATCAACACTAGCTGGTCAAAGTAACCAGCTCAGATGCTGACAAAGACTGTTTAAAAAATATTTGTTGTTGTGTTAATTCTGATTTTAGCCAATTGACTTCATTGAGTTTACGTTTAGTTCTAATATAGGAGCTTTAATGTATTCGTTCTTATTTACAAAAAAAAATGATTTGGGGCTCAAAAAAAGTTGTTTTGTAAATCATTGAAGGCGAGCTTTCATTGAAAACGGCCGTGTTTCGTTAGAATTACAACTATGATTCTAAAAAGGACCTTTTTTTTATAAAGATACAACTTCCTTTGTGAAAATCGAGTTGTGCCCACTAATAATTATACCTCTGACTCGATAAATACACAGCACGTATAGATCGAAATTCATGACATTAGATTAACAGCCTACACTATACAATAGGTGCGTAAGTATAACCAGTGGTTTCCTTCAAAATGTTCCAAATACAAAATTTTTTGCATTAAATGTGCTACTTTCAAGGTGTTTGGCACTGTTGGATCTCGAAATAGTTCGAGAAATATGTTACTTTGTTTACTAATAATAATTTGTAACCAAAGGAACATTTTCATGAAAGTCTAAACTATCCAGTCTTAAACATTGTTACTAAAAGCACATTTTGGTTTCGAAAATTTTGCTGCTTCTTTTGCCAAGCAATGAAAACGAGAAGAAGCGTATTCACAATCTTTTGTTGAAAAATATTCCTTTGACACAAACTGCATATTGAGAATTGAATTCACTACACCGGCAAATGTACAAACCCTCCGACAATTATACTTCATGTTTCTCAAGTCGCGTATCTATCATGAAATAGAAAAACCACTTCAAACAACATTATAGTGTGGTTTTCACATTTGACTGAACTTATAGACAGCTCATATCGATTCAGTGTGTCTTTAGTTAAGTCACATTTATTATTGCAGCGTGGTATGTGTTCTCAAACCTTCTTTCTATGCCCAGAAATTCATACATAACTAACTTCTTCAAAGTCTCTGGCCTATATCGGCCTACCTACCATAGGAGGAGGAAAATATACCAAAGTTGTGTAGTGCAATAACAAAGGCTCAAAGACGAAAAGTCGAGGTCATCATGGGCAGTGATGCTAATGCGCATCACTCAATCTGGGGAAGTACAAATATCAACAGGCGAGGTGAGTTACTCCTTGATTTTATTTTAAGTACTAACATAAATATATGTATGTAATATCGGGTGTAAGCCAACCTTTATTTCTAAAAATAGACAAGAAGTGCTGGACATCATACTTGTCTCGGATTTTATTAAGGAGAGGGTATTGAATTGGAAAATGTCCGAAAACCAGGATACAAAGCCCACTAAAAAACCATCCTTCAGAAATAGGAAGAAAACTGATTGGGTTTGCTTTAGTACCATTCTGGGTAATTCATTAACCGTATCGGTTCCAAACCCACCTGCTTCTACACGGGAGCTTGATGTTCTAGTAACCAAGCTATCTGATACTTTTAATAAAGCCATGTTAGATGCATGTCCTATCAGTAGGCCTTTGGGTAAGTCTCGGCCACCCTGGTGGTCGCGAGAACTCCAAGATACTCGTATAAAATGCAGGAAATTGTTCAAGCAAAGTTGTTACGAGCTAAGTGCAGCCAAAACGAGGTCCTGGAGGCACTTCTGTGGCAACATACATGAGACCTTGGAGGCTGCTAGGCTACGCAAAGTACTATGTTCCAGTCGTTCCATCCCGAGTTATCTACAACGACCGGATGGTTCGTGGACTACGTGTATTGAGGAATCCCTGGAGCTATTACTAGAAACGCATTTCCCGGAATGCTCGGTGCTAGCTCCCATGGTAAATAGAGACCCATGGTAAATAGGGGTCTAGACTCCGTTAGTCATATAATAAATAGGCGGAATATCCTATGGGCAATGAACAGTTTTAAACCATACAAGTCGGCAGGACCTGATGGCATTATCCCTGCGGATATCTCGCGAACTATTGACTTAACCCTACCCTGGCTGGAAGTTATCTTCAAAGCCAGCCTAGAACTCTGTCACATTCCTAGCAAATGGACTGAAGTAAAAGTTATATTTATACCTAAGGCGGGAAAAAGCTCTCACTGCTAGCCCAAAGACTTTAGGGCTATAAGCTTATCCTCTTTTCTGTTAAAATCACTGGAAAGACAAATAGATGTTTACATTAGAGGCTCAATCAAGCCGGGTGAGCTGTCGGTATCTCAACACGCATACTGTAAGGGACGATCGGTGGAAACAGCTCTCCACTCCCTTATAGGTCCGATTGAGAAATCACTTGAATATAAGGAATATTAAATGGTAACCTTCTTGGATATAGAGGAAACCTTTAGCAACGTCAGACCGGGGGCAATCACTCGGGCCCTTGCATGTCTGGGGCTAGACGGGTCACTCAGAGGCTGGATAGATCAAATACTTAGAGGCAGGATCGTGACAGCTTATCTGGGTGGCACGTCTGCCGGAAACCCACAGAAAACGGAGCTGGTCCGCCAACATTAAATGGTACTCTCTTGATCTTTACGGATAGAGCAAAATACCTCGGACTGCTTTTGGACAGCAAGCTAAGCTGGAAACCAAACATCGTAGAGAGAGTAAAGAAAGCTACTATAGCGAGATTCTCGTTCATCTTACTCACTTGGATATTACGGCCGAGCAGCTTGCATCTTGCACAGCCATTCGGCTCAAATCCATATATATGTGGACCTGTAACAATGCAGGGCACTCATATATCCTATGCAATAGGAGTATTCCGGAAGCTACCAACTACGCTTTTCCTTTGCCATCTGTTGAGAAGAAATTCCAGACTGAGTTTCGCACCAGAGAGAACTGGGTGAATGAAACGGTTATGGACAATGAAGGTTGAAGTATAATGTAATATCTACGATGGATATTCGCATTTTTACGGACAGCCTGGCTGCTCCCTGACGTCGAAGGTAGCCCAGAACTGTCTGGCAACTTTAAATCAGTTGGCTGACCAGTTCAACATCCGCTTGACGTGGGTGCCAGGGCATTTCAATATCGAAGGGAATGTAATGGCAGATGAGTTGGTCCGCAAGGGTATAGCACGCCTTATAACCCAAAGCATGCAGGATATAAAGATACCGCTTGTTTCATGTAAACTGCAGCTTCGGGGAGAAGCCATAAAAGAAACGAACTTCAGGTGGTCTAACGCCAGTTCGTGTGTAATCACCAGGCAGATCTGGCCTGGACTTGACCGGTATTGCTTCGACGGCGGCACCATATTGGTATCAGATCCGGGACTTTAAACGCTTCTTAGTAAGCTCAGGATGGCTTAGCGAGTGAAGAGGAGGAAACTCGAATGTGGTACAGCTACGGAAAATTTTTGTGTCTATGCTAGTCCTTTAGGACGGCCACCCTTACCTAACCTAACCTAACTTCTTCTGATCTTTTACGCATTTTCAATTGACCTTATTAGATGTTGACCTTAAATCATGTCGAAGAACTAAAAAAGAGTTCAATAATGGCCCATATTAAGTCTTAAAGACTTTCTCTTAAACTAATTTTGTCAGAATTCGTTCGCGATATTTCTTTCTTACAGGACAAGCCCTTTAAAAAGACTAAAATGCATAAACCAAATATTTTCAATTTATTATCAATCTCTGAGGCCACCTTGTGAGTTTTTATTTTTAACTGTATATATGCATTTGTTCATAATTGGATGTGAACCTAGTAGAAACATAAGTTTTGGATGTTTTAATTTGGCCTAAAAATTAAAGTTGGATGGATCACTCCAGCACTCAAGGCCATAAACGGACCCACAGTTTCAAGGCCGTTACAGTTATTATCACAGTTTGGCCTAAATTACAAAAATCAAATTTAGGATAAAATAAAAGTTTAAAGTTGCACTTAGTCCTATAATTTCGAACTAACTACTTATTAGCAAATTTAAAAACTTTAAATCAAAATTTCAAAAATAAATAGAACGAAATAGAACAGGAATTAAAATTGTTTAAAAAATTACTATTTATTTATTTATTACAAATATTCGATAAAATTGGAATAACAATCAAATTGGGTCTTCTTAAGGGTGAGCCAACAATAATGTCATCAAGTTAATAGTAAGTAAGAAATTATTGCGCTGGAATGAATTTGATTTATTATACTTATTGATCGATACAAATATATGTGAAATAAGATAAGCCAGGCGGCCAAAACTTCACCACCATCATTGGTTTAGAACTTAGTCTTAACATAACCCTAAAGAAAAAGTTCAAAAGTGTTAGTCGCACGATTCTGAAAGCCAATTGACTTCGCCGTTTCGAGAGAGGCAAAATGGAAATTGAAGTCAAATTCGAATTAAAAATTTGACATCAATCGCCTATACACAAAATCGTAGTCAAGTTGAAGTTAAAATGAACTAAAAGTCGATGTGGCAATCGAAGTCAAAGTCAAAACTGCGGTCAAGTTGAAGTTAACGTTAAGCAATTTTTTTAATATTTAACTCAAAATAATCTTACTTTTTAAATTTCAAATTTATTCTTAGAATTTAAATTTAAACTTCTCTTAAGTGGTACCTCCACTACCATACTGAATTTTTTAAATTTATCTGCTTAAAAATGAAGAAGCTTGACAGCAGGAGCAGCGTATAATTTTTTTAAATACTTTTTTTTATATCGGATGCCCTACGACGTATCATCGATATTCCACAATGTAAACCACTGCTATACGTTTAATATATATTTCAAATATTTCCATATTCTGAATATTCTAGATCACCTATGTCTATTCAAATGTAACGTTAACAAATCTGAATTTTACCTCGAAATATTAACTTTGTTCTCAAGAACAGTAGATTTTTAAAACCCTTAAAATTTTGGAAGATTTTGTCACTTAAACAGTTCTGAAGATAAATGTAAAATTCGAATTATTAAAATTTTAAAATTTGTATATTAAACGATCACGAAAATTTCCAATTTAGGGTGGACAATTTTTGCGAATTAGAGCATTTCTCCAATTTATGCAATATTTATAATTCATACATTTAGATAAGTTACCTAGAATTTTTCAAATTTTGGATTTTCAGTTCGAATTTCGGCACATCAATTATTCGAATTTCGAAATTTTTGGAGATATTGAATTTTGCAAACAGGGCTTGTGTCCAACAGGACTGTGTCTGCAATTTGAAGTCAATTTATCAAAATTACAGGCTAAAATATCAGAAATAGGTTGATAAATCAACACACGACAGTAAATTTATATAAAATGGTAAAGGATTCGCCAAATTGGAAAAACATTCGAAAACAAATTTTTCGAACTCTAACAAAAAAACTTTTTAACTAATATTTGATTAATTTAATTACCATAAAATAAAGCTTTTAACCTATAATTTCTGTACAGATATATGTACGCGGATTTACTGTAAAATATTAATCATGATTACGAGTTCGGGGAGTTAACAAAAAAAAAATTTTATTAAAATTCAAATGCATAAAATAATTCCTACTCGCGCGGCTATAGCACCGCAGTCGTAATGAATTATTATCGTATGATGAATGGTTTAGCTACAAGCAGCGCACCACAAACAATATTTATTCTCTGAAGTATTTTGTATAAATAGAACTTTTTTTTTTATGTGTGTTTGTGTTTTTTTTTCGTTGGGGGTTTTTGTTTCATTTTTTAGAACTTCTCCAAACTTTTAAATTTTTTATTGTATTGTGAATACCATCGTCATAATATTTCATTCATTATTTTTGTTTTTGTATAGAGCTTTTTTGTACTTTTGTATAAAAGTATACCTATCTAGGTTTTCTGTGTTTTCGTTTGCTTACTGCATAAATTAATTTTTATGAATAGCTATGCTCTAAATAAATACATACATACATACATACATAATAAATTTGTTAAAGGTATTAAAGTTATTTTGAGGCGGAAAGCATTACAAATATTTTGCTTGTTTATAATTGGCTTGGATTTGGTTTAATTTCATACATATTGATAATATTAATCGTTATTTAAATTATTGTATACCTAATTAGCATATAGGTAGGTAAAAAACTATAAATACAAAATATAATTATATTTATACATTATATAAATAAAATCTATATATTCATTAATTTTAAATAACTATAACATATTTAATATTTTCAATGGATATACATATGCGTAATGAAATTTATGTGTTTTATGTGGTTTTATAATATATAGGATAATTTAGTTTATAGATCATTAATATAAACTAAATACATAAACGTAAAATGTTTGGTAATTAGCTTAATTCGTTATTTTTATCTTTTACCTAAATCGATACAATCCCGCTTATTCCAAGGTATTGAATTCATTATTACTATCAATGTAAAATGTCCATCAATCTACCTACCTACGCTGTAAATTATAATTAAGTAATTTTCATTATGATATATGACAGGATAAACATAAAACATATTTTATTGTATATTTGCATGTATATAGAGCTAATTTTAATATCAGTATTTTTAGTTTGGATAGAAATGCGAACGCTTTAAAATTATTTGTCTTTTCTGAATCATAGAATTTTCGTTTACGCTTACTGGAAAAATTTGGATTTTTTTAAATTGCGTTAAAACCGTCAAAATGATATTCCACTATATAAATCTGAAGATGAACCGAATATTGCAAATTACTAAAAATATATTGAATACAGTTTAGGTATTATATAATAGCAAAATCATTTTTAACTATACAAACGGATTTAAAAGACAGGCCAGACTATAAATTATGCAATACTTGCGATATCAATAACATTTAAGTTAAAAGTACGTATACTGTCTCACGGTTTCTCTTAAAGCTTTTAACACATGCGAGCAACACATGCACTCATATCCTGACCAACATAAATAAATTTGTACCTGGCACTTCAATAATCTGGACAGTCAAATTTAATCATAATAACACCTTCAGTGGTTACTAATTAATCATTACCAATGGGGTGAAATTTGCCGACATGAACATCGACAACTTCAACCAATTCAACAATACTCGTCTTTGGCTTTAACACTATTATATGTTAGCAGGTTTGACAAATCAGTTACAGATATGAGGTGAAAAATAAGTCCTCACAAATTCAATATATGCGGTCGGTCGGTCAATATTTCCTTTTTAAATGGGTGATAAAAACCAATTTTTATGTAAGACAATTTATTGTTGGAATATGGGCGGACATAATGCGTTTGTGGCTGTCAAATAAAAACTTCCCACCAAAAATCACCAAAGGTGATCTGATTGTACTTTGTACAATCAGTTTTTCTAGAAAACAAAAATCCCGTGTTCTGGTTTTAGCTAAGAGAAAAAAAAATTGAAGATAATGCAGTTTTATTTTTTTTTCTTAGTCGCTACACGTTTACCTAAAAAACGAGCCCTTTATCATTATTATCCGACAACTAGTTTTTATTTGACAGCCACAAATACATTAATTTGTGTGACAAATACATTAAAAATGACATCTGAAGCACCAATAAGTTACAACTTTCTCTACAAATAAATTAGCTAATCTATATGTAATCTGCGAAAGCTCACTATTAACGCGATTATTTTGATTATAGAAGGAACCACTCTTCTAGATTCAAGCTTAAAGAAGATGGGTAGAAGAAGATGATGAGGTAAATTGGACCTATAGCCCTGCGATTTGGCTGGTATAACGGCATGAAGCAAACGATATTTAGCAAAAATAATTGATTCAACCGATTAGTGGCACATTCAACAAACCAAATATATCAACAAGTAGCGGTAAATTGGAATCTTACTCTTTCGAATTCGTATCCTATTCAGAAATAGCCCTCTAACATTAAATAAAAACATGTTTGGGAATATTTCTGAAATAAACGTAAAACTGAGCCAATATGACTTACACCAATATCATCACCTCGAATACCAAAGAGATACCTCACATGTGTCCTGCATTTTTTCAATCAGTTTATATGGAGAGAGCGAGAAAGCTGCGCACATTAAACAAATTCTGGAGATGGATGTGCGCCATCTCTTCTACGGGTATCACTCGTTAACCACTGGTGTAATTCATCATCAATAAATTACTAAATTATTTGAGATGGTAAAATCGCGACCTTAGAGTAAAAAGGTTCTAAGTGACATTTTTTAAAAAAATGAGTTATACATGTATACCCACTAATTTTAATTTTACCTTAATCTTTCTATTGGTGTTGCCAGATTTACGAAAAAATTGCTCATTTCAAAGATAGATGTGTAAAAAAGTTGTATCTCCAGCAAATTTTATGAATAATTTATAAAAAATAGTTCTAACTGCATCAAAATGGTTACATACAACCTTTTCACCTAAAAAAAAAACCTTTCATGTAAATGATAGAACTTTTTTACACTCTTTTCTGAGTGACAACTATTTTATTCTCATTGTTTCTCTTAAAAATATGTGAAACGTCAGATTGGTTTTATATTTTGTCATGCGATGTAGTGATTGTGATACACAAATTCTTGTGATTATTCAAACTGTATGTTAATAAATTTTTAATTTGTACCTAATTGTATTAAGTACTAAGTAAAAATTTTGTATTTTTCGAATGTGAAACTAATTTTATTTTATATTTAAATCAGATATGTGATGTCGCAAAACTTTAATATTCAGTACGCTGTGGTTGAAGAGGTTGAACAAATCTTAGAATTTGAACTACCGACTACATCAGCTAAAAGCAATGGTACTTTAATAATTATTGTCCATCCTCAAGTTATATCATTTGTTGGATCACAACATACACAGCCAAATGTACGATTATTAAGAACTATTACATTTAATATATTAATTAAATTATATCATTATACAGTCAAAGTCAAGAAAAGTTGGAAGGAATGAGAAAACGTGGCTTGTAAATGAAAGAAAGCGGAAATATCAAGCTGGTGAGGAATTTATTAACAATAAAGGAAAAATAAGACCTTCGAAAAAATTAATAAATTCCAAGAACTGCCTTCCTGACTGCAAATATAAATGTGCAACTTTTGTCAGTAAATTTGAACGAGACAGTATCTTCAAGAGCTATTATACGTTAAATATAATTTTATAGCCTCCATTACCGAAAATAATTTGAAAAACCAGGCAACCACCAATAAGCAGTCAATTCAAGACGAGCGTTTACATTCCGCTGTTTTTTTAATGTTTAAAGTGATCGCGTACTGTTACGCGAATGCAAACAATTTTATCTCTCTACTTTGGCTATTTCCCAAAAGCCTGTATATACCGTGCATAACAGAAAAAACCAGATTATTGGTAGTGGGTTGGACAGTGTGAAGGGCAAAAAAAAAACAACAAAGATACCGGACGATATATAGTATGTATAGGGCAGTAGCATCCCATTACTGCAGAATGAAAACGAATAAGCGGTATTTAGAAAGCAATCTAAACATCACCAAAATGTACGATCTATACATAACCCAGTGTGCCGAGAACAATGTGCCACATGTCAGGGAGAGTTTTTACCGATACATAATTAACACCCTATTCAATATTGATTTCCACAGACCAAAATCGGATCGCTGTGGGGTTTGTGAACTATTTAACACCAACAAGGATCAGCTTAAAGAAGGAAATTATGAAGAACATATCACATTAAAACAAGCAATGCGTACATTAAAGGATTGTGATAAAAAAAACGATATTCCAATAATCTGCTTTGATCTTGAAAATGTCATCACCTGCCCGAAATCTGAAATAGGCGAAATTTTTTACCATTCAAAATTAAATTTTTATTACCTTACGGCTCATTTATCAACATCAAAGACGGTATATTGTGCAGTATGGAGCGAGTATACAGGCGGTCAATCGGGAAACGACATTGCGTCGGCTTTTATTAAAATCTTGGAAAATTTTTTTGAGAGCAATGAGTTTAAAAAAATAATTATATGGAGTTATTCATGCGTCCCTCAAAATAAAAATTCTTATATAGCTTACACAGTTAAATGGTTCTTGGCTCAACATCTTAACATTGAGTCCATTGAAATGCGGTATTTACTTCCAGGGCATTCGGCAATTCAGGAAGTAGATCACGCCCATAGCGAAATCGATAGACTACTGTCCAAAAATGAATTTTTCTCTCCAATCGGCGTCTTAAGACTTATAAAGAACATAAGTCGATCGAAAACCTATGGATCTTGTTCTAAAGCATTTCATTTTAAAGCTGTACTGGTTGCATCGATAAGGATGCTTAAGTTTACGCAAGAGATACCAACAATCCAATATAACCTAAGTTATGACACACAAAACTACATTGAAGTTAATATTAGGCTGAAAATGAAAAGCACAAGAAAAACGCGAACTCCAATTAACACCAGTTTAGCTTTGGTTGATCCAAACAATCTTGATATCAATCGTGAGATATCTGATGTTAAAGCTGAACATTTAAGATCAATGTTCAAATACACGTCCCAGCAGGACGTTGCTTATTATAAGCAAATTTTAAAAATTGATATACCTAAAATATCAGATGCTCCCTCAAATAGATTCCGGAACTAGAAGACTCTAACCTTCTAACGGACTATCATTCCATTCACAATTCCACTGGATAAATTAAATAGTATTAAAAATATTGAACCTAAAAACTTTGGCGGTTGATATCTCAAAACTATTAGTAGGTCAGTTACAACCTTATTAATCTAAGGTCGCGAAATGTAACCCTTTAAAACCTAAATGTAGTAATTGGAAACAAAAAAATCAAACGTTATTATCTTGATTTCTGATGTTCCTCGGCGATCACATTAAGAGCCTTAAATTTTTATTGTTTTCGATCCAAAATTATAAACATTTGAAATGGACCCATATTTAAAGCTGCGATATAAAATCTTATCATATTGTGTACGAACGATGCTACCAAACATTCAAAAAAACAACCATAAACTAAGTGAGTGCAGTGGAGTGGTGTGATCGAACATGACTGCGCCCACTTAAATATCAAATGTAAATTCATGTCTTGTTAACTTAAAAATAGTACTTCAAGTATTGATTGAATCATTCATCGGTCTGGTGTTCCTTCATAACAATCATAGTTATTGTGATATAGTAGATAATTGGATTAGAAAAGAAGCGATACCAATATATTACGCTGTGAGTTAAATATTTCAGTTTTCTGTGTCCTAAAAATGAAAAAAGCTTCAAGAACATTCTAATAATTGGATAATTGGATATACATATGACAATCTTGGGGATGCCTATAAAAAATCATAGCTGTCTGCGTTTCACATTATTAAACCGCTAGGTTATTGTAATAATTAACTGCGTAGTGTTTACTACCAGTTGTACGATGAGAACTGACATATCTCGAATATCACGTAGTTGTAATGCTGTTATGAAGAACATACATTTCTCTAATACAGTTCATTACACCCAGTGCCCACAATCACATTTTTTGGTTTAGCCTTCCAGTTAATTCCGATATTGATATTGCTTGTCTAATGATAATTCTAGTGGTGGAATATCTTTTCAATAGAAATTTATAATGAGAACTAATATATCAATTAGCAAAAAGCTTAACGATCTATTAGATTTCAGGCGCAAAGCCGGTCATACTGGTAAAGGTGGACAGTGACCAAACCGTTCATTTCACCTTACAATTAAAAATTTACTTACAAACACATATTCCACGGGCTAAGCTGAACTGTGTTCGATTCGAACACGAATCATTTAAAATATACATCTATTTAAATATCGTTTGAATAAAATATTTGTTTCAAAATTAGTGTGATTTAAATTCCAAGGTCTTCAAATAAAAAGTACAAACCTGGTAAGGGAAAGGGAATGAACTGTCAGCACAGGATGAAATCCACTCACATTTTTGCCGATCTATACGTCTAACTTCAAATCGCGAGTTATTTGTCTCGTGACAGTTACCGCCGCGTTTTAATAATCTATCAATCTTAATACTCAACTCTGTATACATTTTTCACGCGATCTTAGTTTTCAACGCAATTTGAGACTAAAAATGTCCTTGAACTTTGAGAATGAAATTATGAATTTATTGATTTTATTAGACTTCCAATATTCGAGAACCTTGATTTTAGTATAAAGACAAACTAAATTTTCATTAGGTTTAGAATTCCAATTACATTCCGAGTATATTTAATAACTAATCGCTGGAATTTAAACTTGATTGAAAATCCGTTTAAACCATAATTGATTTTTTTGAAGGACAACAAATTCCTTGAAAAGGCAATAGTAGTAGACATGGTCTGATTGTATAACTAGACCATGGAATATTAATATACACATTTGTTAAGTTTGAGCAGGACAAAGTCATTCTCATTATTTTGCCAAAGATAATACTGGTAGCCTTTAGTAGTAATGCCCAAGCAGAGATCTAGATTCGGGGAGGGCGGGGGCGGTCGGCGATAGTGCTAATTAAATATAACTAATATCAGGTTTTATTACATTAAAACATTATCTTTAATGTTATTTAATTAATTTCAATACATATTGGACAGTATATTAAATTTAACACCATTTTATAAATTGATGATTACAAGAAATATAAATAAAACTCCATGGACACCGCCTTAACAATTATAAATTTCCATATATATCTGCAGCATAACAAAAGCTGAACAGCGGTATCTTTCCCATAATCATTTTGCAGGATTAACATGATTATTTTGCAAATAAACTCCATTTTTTACCTAATCAAGCTTAGGGAGACTACATAAAACGGTCCCGCTTAAAATACTGGTAACCAAGCCTTTAGTGTCAGTTGTAAAATAATTACGAACGGTTGGCATTTTAAATGCTCACAATTTAGCCCAATATCAATCCGAAGCCATTGCGAAATTCCTACCCTTGATATCAAAAAGATTTTGCGGTCATAGAGATGACGCGGTGATCTGTTACAACACCACATATAGAGTCCATGCTGTAGAGAAAGTGTTAAAAGAAAATTTTAATAAGGCTCTGCCATCAAACAAGTGTTAACAACTAGTTCAGAGGAACGAATTGAGAAAGTAATCGGAGAAACCGTTGTGAAGTTATTAAAAGAAAACTTATTCAATGTTTCTAATTGTGTGGGAGTGTATGTTCGAATGGTTGCAGTGTAATGACATCAGTTCAGAAAGGCAGTAAAAGTATTTTAAATTAAAAAAAGTAAGTCAAATGAGAATGGATGTAGCAATAATATAGACTCGCTAATTATAAATGGAGTAATTTTAAGTCAAATGCTGTTATTGTAACCAACCCATTAAAATTGTGAGTTAATATTCAGGCCTAAATAGTTTGTTGAATCTACTCGTTTGATTTTATTACCATTAAAGTGTATTTCGTTCATGACGGCTTTGGGTTTATGTTTAAGGTAAAATTTTAGAAAATATGTTTTATTTATATTTAATGTTAAACAGTTGATTTGGCTTTCGAAAGAATCATAAATATGCTCCATTAAAGATAATGTGGCTGTCGCAGTGCTAGTTTTTCTACTAAAGCCATACTGGTACGGATGAATTATTTGATTTTTGTTAAGATGCTCCGTCAACCTGGAAGAACTGATACTGGACGATAAGTACTTAAGTCAGCTTGGTTACTTGAGGCCCTACATGACTTTCGCTACTATTTTCGAGGACTTCGTTTTCGTAGGAGCCAATATTTTGACTAATTTCACTGAGATACCATCAAAACCCAAAGCTCCATTACAGTTCAAATCATTAATTAAATCAGCTGTTTCCTCTTCTTTAGTATAAGCAGTAATTATATATTTAATTTTAATTCGCCTGTCAATTCCAAGATTGTTCGATAGGCGGAGAGCGGACTATTCATTACCAAATCATAGTTTAATTTAATGTAACCTCCCAAGTAACAGCTGACGGCACCATGTTGTCCATCTCGATGAATTTCAAATAATTTGCATTAAACAAAAAAATTAAAAAATTAAAGTTGGGCGGATTTTACTCCAGCACTCAATTCCACTAATGAGCCCACGGTGCAAATTAGTTTACTCAAATTGGATTTGAGTAAAATAATTTTCAAAATATTCCAATTTATTATTCTAATGAAATTATTATTATTATTATTATTATATTTTAATGGGTGAATGAGTTAAATAATTTTAATGACATTTGGCGCAAGTTCCGCATCCTCATCGTTACGCCTGAGGCCTTCGACGATTTTTTATCATAGACTTTTGCTAACAAATTAAACCTTAAGATATGTGGCCAACAATTTGTAGCAGTCCGGACATACAACTAACCAATAAAAATAAAAATAAAATTTGGTATTTGTATTTGCATTTATTGAATTGGACCTACATTCCAAATATTTTTAAAACAATTGTAAATCAGGCAAGGATGTCTGAATATATCTGTTATATATTTTCTGTCTACGCAAAACTTAATAACAATATTTTTAATTAATGTAATCGATATAGGCATCATTAAAAAAATAACCAAATCAAATTATGTATATTTTAGTTTTTATAAATAAAATAATAGCAACTTTATTTAGAAAAATAATTTTAGTTTTATTGATTTTATTTAGATGTACTCGTATTGTAATAAACAGGACAACCTGTAAAAATAATAACTATTTATGGTATATATGTAAATAGGAAAATCATAAAATATAAATGACATGTTCTTTTGTATTATGTAGGTACATATTTTGTGTAACATGTTAATCCATAAAAATGTCCTGCACCATCTGGATCTAACTACTAAAAAATATCAATTTTAATTTATTTTATTGGATTTTTGGACGGTTGGAAATTTTAATATTAATTTTATTTAAACTACATAGTATATTGTTAACATTATAATGATCAGTAACTTTCATAACTTAATTTTATTCCGAAATTCGATCTGATTGAATTTCAAACTGTCTCGACTATTTTATTCAATATTACTATCAGAGGCATATATTGCATTCAATAGAATACAAATAACATTGAATTTTGTAAATAATTAATGTATGTACTCTTTCACATTAATTCTGTATGCTGTCTGCATTTGCCACATACAAAATACATATATTAAAATGAATGCATTAACATAATTATAGAAACCATTTGTTTATATTATTATGGTACAATCTATTGAAATGCACATTTATTATGGAGCGGAATAAACTCATCGACCCATAATAAATTAAATTATAAATTTAAATATTCAGCTGACCTCCTAGTTTTTACCATTAATTTTGATCCTAAATTAAATTTATAAACAAACAAAAATGGGGGCCGGCATAAATTATTTAAAAATGAAAAATTCATATAATTTTTTTTTTGCAGAATTATAAATTCAAATTTAAATGATTCTTTTTATTTAGCGTCCATTACTCGAGAATTATTGTTTTAATTTTTAGGTTTTTTTGATTACGTTAAATTTAATTTTGAATTAAATAAATTAATTTTATTGGATATAAATAAAATAAATAAGGTGAATTTATAATGTGTATATACTCTTATTCTAAAAAACAGATTGGCTATATTGTAAAATGTGATTCTCCCTCTTACTCTGATCATATTGTGCTTGAATTTGGAATCGAAAGGTTTGTTACCGAAAGACTGGTTTTCAAAATCCTGGTTTATAATTCTGGTTCCTGGTTTTAAAATTTTTTTATTAACTCCCTCCCAAATTAATAAGATATATTATTTAAACCAAAGTGTGATGATCGTTAAAAATGTTAAATCATTATTCGAAATCTGCCGGAAATTCAACGACGGATGATGACCATAATTAAGCGGGAATGGTTTGAACTCTGGAAGTGGTAATAAACTGATCAGGAACTCGTTGATCAATTAGTGCTTCCAGAGATCCATAAACACCAGCCGATATTGAAACAAAATCAGAACGAATCAAAGGCATTTGAAATCGCCTAATCTGGCTATTTTGGGTTTAAAATCAACGGTCCCATCAACCATCTGCGATCCGCTCACATGGCTGGTCTCCAGTTTAATCATCGCTAACATCCCAGACTCTCTAAACGATTGTCGACATACGTATTTCGTTAAAACATGATCTGGAAAATATAAGATTGAACCGTTGGGTTAAGGGGATAATAGCAACTGACAATCTATACAAATCTACGGCTTAAGCCATCCAACTATACGAAGGCATTTGCCTCAGCACTTTATGGTGATCACATTGATGGACGCAGCTTAAAGAAAAGATCGAAAACCAAGCAACACTCTCAAGAACCATCAGGCTTCCACTTCTGGAGTTTGGTGCTGATGCTTTACTGCCCATAAACTGAAGCTTAATATATTGCCTAATCACTCAAGATGTCTAGGCCTACATGACCAGCAAATAAAAACCTGCCAACAAATCGCGGGATGGTGATCTCTAGTTGTTGAACAAGCATTTTCTATAGTGACGGGACCTGGCTGTAACAGGATTTGAACAGATGGTCAAGAAATAAAATCAACGAATTTTCCACTCAAATCGATGTCGCATCACACGGATACACCTTAATTTAGAGAAACTTGTTAAAATAGTTTCAAAACGGTGCGCTATAGGCTTTCAACTTTTTGGGTCAACTTGGAGTAGATCTACCACTTTGCCGGAAAAATCTACCGATGTCATTCCAAAAGCGCTCAAATGAACAAAAGTTCTTTTTTCAAATGGATGGCACAAGTTAAAGTTTCACCCCGCCTGCTTCACTAAGTTTCGCTGTTCTTTGGGAAACGGGCATAAAATCAGTATGTTCGAGATACTTGCTTCCGTGGAATTGGGCACTTTACTCTGCCAGATCGAACCTGGCCTAAATTTCAAACCTCGAATGATCCTAATGATTGGCTGTCTCAAAAGACTACCATAGACAGATACTGATCCATAGCTCTACCACATATACTGTTACTTCTTCACTTCACATCGAACCACCCTGGGCTTTCCACGAAGCGTTGAATATCCCTTATGTCGGTCTCATCACAATCCATCATGTCATTAAGACATTCTGCAAGAGGTAGACAAGTGAAAGGCAGGCGGGGTATTACTTATTTCATCTCCTTATCTTCGCAGCTACAACAGTAATCATAAGCGGAGCCTCCCAGGCTACCCGCATGTTATAATCAACACGACCATGGCAATATGGTGCCACCGAAACGATATCTAGCTGGCCGGATCTGGAGTGGTCCAGCTTTGACCCGACCTGCCTAGTTATTACGTACGAGTTGGCATCAGACAATCTGTCGTTTATTGCTCTCATACCTTCCTCTTGTCTACATGTATAGCGAGTGGTATTATAATATTTAACCTGCTTGGAGAGATGAAGAAATTGTGTCCTGACAGACAATCTTATCTGCTTTGACAATCCCCACGCCAAGCGGATATTGAACTGTTCGGACATCTCTTAAATAGATGAAAGACAATTCTGGAATATCTTCGACGTGAGGTCGTGATTGTTGAGTTTTAATGGAAGCTTGCCTGTCCGTTAAAATGCGAATATCCTTTGCAAGTATAACTGCCTCTAACCATTTTCTATACAGTCCCTAAGTAACCCGTCCATTCCCAAACGTGAAAATGCCTGAGTGATCGCCTAGATGCAAGGTTTTTACTCCAGGTGCCTTTTACATCAAACAACTTCCGATTACCATTCGGGAGTTGATATGAATTTGAATCGTTTGGATCGATACGACTAAACTCCGATGATGTACCAACAGTTTTGGATGATCTATAGGTCACGAAGTATCTGTCTGTCTCACAACCATAAATCTTAATCCTTTAGGGTGACCGGTAAAATTGAATCGTCCAACAGCTTTTCTATTTGGAATTCATTTTGTTCTTCTTGTGAGTTTTGAGAACTATGATTTCTAATCCAATAAAAAAGCTCAACTTTTGAAATTATAAGATGTATACTGGGCATTCATCGAAATATTATTACGAGTATCTGGGTTTTGTCCAAAATTATATTATTTGGGTATTTGATGTGTTCCTAGAAATTATATTTTTCGGGTCATAACGCAGTGAACTATATTAAATGGAGGAAGTAAATATTCCTCACATTCACTATTAGTAGATATAGTGTGTGGTTAATAGCATTCCGACGAATCGAGTTTAGTTACCGAAAACCCTGTAAAAAATAAATCGAGTTTTGAACCTCAAGTGGTTTAATGTAACTCGACGGTATTCTAACGTGCGTTTTACCATTACCATACCCACAACTAGAAGGAGAACACTTGTTTTGGCCGTATTCTCCTTGTAATTTCGTCACATTTTAAACTTTTGAGTGAGCCCGATTGTTTGTTAATGGATGGCACTTCCATATTGTATACGTCTCAAGTATTCGCACACTTTTTTGCGTCAACTATCAATCCATGTTAAATTGGATATTAAGTGGTAAAAAACTCGTCAATGAACTGTGCATACACTGACTGACTCCGAGGAATCATGTGTATTAGCTATTTTAAATGTTTACCCAATATTCCAAAATAATTTGAAAAGTTGGCACAGGTAGTGGTGGTAGTCGGTTAACTACAGATTGGTATAAAAACTCAATAAAGAGATGTTCAAGAAAACAAATTTCGCGTATTTCAAGTCATAGCAAACCGCATGAAGACTATCAGGCGCTGGATAGAATTTGTTTTCGGGTCCTCTTCTCCTCGCCCTGGTCGCTCTTTGTAGAAAGAAAATCTTGAGAAATTTATAATAGACTTTAACTTTAACAAAACAACAAAAAAAAAACATAACAGTTAAGTAAATGTTTTTAAATTATTTTCACATCTTTCAATCCATTATAAATGGAAACATCGTCGCAAAAAAACACGAACAATAAAGATAGCGCGAAAAAATTGTATAATAAATTCAATTAAATAATTTCACCAATTACTATTAAACATTATTTTTATATAACTTTTAGCGCAAAAAGAACTTTATCGTGTTTAAGAAAGGATTTTCTTCTTAAAAAGTAACAAACTAATAAGACCAACAAAAATAAAATCATCTGATACACAATTTAATCGAATTTTTTTTCCATTTTCAAAACTTTATCAATTTTAAGGTTAATGCCATTTCAATATTTTATCATTTGTTGGATGAAATTAAATTATTGAATTATTTAACTGATGATCCCATAGTATATCACACTATATAGGGGCAAATGACCCTTAATATTTGTAACCTTCTCTTCTTTCCCCTATTTCAATACTTACCGCTACGAAACATTTTCTATAAACTCTATCTTATTTGTATAAGGCCTCTCAACAAGGTAACGAAAGCTTTCGAAGCAGCCAAGGGGTATGGTTCTGGCCCCATAGTTGCTTGTATACACTAAACAAAATTATGTGCGCATTGAAATAAATTATATTTGGGGTTCCTGGCTTAAGCTTGATGGTTGTTTTTTATGGTATGTTAAGAGTGATGTAAATAGAATATATGTATAAAATGTGTGCCACATACAAAGTATGATGGTAATTCTGATTTATTCCTTTACATAAAAATATAGCAGGTATTGAAAAATGTTAGTTATTTTATAATATGTTCGACTATACCATATGGGATTTGTAATAATGTTTTGAATTATATGTAATAACAAGCTTGTGTGAGCTTTATATCGAATGAAATTATAATTTCTATAATAAAATTTATTATGTTTATGTATATACATACCTTTATCTTGTGCTGTTAGTAGCGATGACGATAACGTTTGTTTTAATTTAACAAATGTTCCTGTATTTTCTGGTGAATTTTGTGTTGTGGTTTCATCTGCAGCCACCATCTGGAATAATAAAAAATACATAAAAGTTAGTATTTACTATAATAGCCAATACGCGGGGATAACATAATAATAAGTTTTTGTATATTTTAAGACGATTACTATAAAAACAGAATTCAAACCATATACTGCATTACCGATTGGTAAAACCGAACGGTATTGTTCAATATTCTTCCAATTATAAAAGTCAAACCCATCGGTTTGTAAGAAATTACAAACATTAACTTTTAAGTTTCTGATCTTACTTTGAATTAGGCCATAAATAACCTATGTATTAGATTGAAAAGCAACATAATTTTATTTTATTTAAAAAAAATATTTTCCATTTAAAAATCCAAAAAATTATTTTTAGCTCACAACTGTTTTCTTTAAAATTCTCAATTTATTTATTTTTTCAAAAATCTGAAGTGTTCATTTCAAAAGAATCAAATTTGAAAATAAAAACATGAAATGTTTATTTAATTCTTTTATTTGAAAGGGAAAGCGAAATTTATTAGTTCGCTTAAATACTTCTGCATTTTAATGCAAATGTAGGAAATTTTTAATATTCAAAATTTAATGCTTTTAAAATAAAATTTTAATTTAAAACTAAAATTTTCAATAAATGGTGAAATTTGATGATCATTAATTTATTATTTTTAATTTAATTTAAATTTATTAAATTTGAATTATAAATTTATAAAACTGAATTTAGAGTTTCAGATTTATATGAAATGGTTTAAGTGATCAAATTAAACTCCTTTTACAGTATTTCGAGTCAGGGGAATTAACATAAGAAAATTCCATTTTAAGTATTGTTTAGGATTGTGAATTATAGCCCGGAAAAACGGCAGGTCGTGCTAGTATTTCGACGATTTGTCTTTTTTCGAGAATTCCTCACTTTATTATTCTTTTTAAAATTAAAAACAACGTTTCTAAATGTGCTGCCCCAAGTTAACGACCTTAAAATGTACTTTTCTCTTTTTGGAATTTCCAAAATCGCGTATTTTCATATTATTCACCATTGTGTATTGGAGTATCCACTTCATGCCTGAAACTTTGGATTCATCCTCAAAATTTTAGAATTTAAATAATTTGCTTAATAAATTTAAATTAAATTAAAAATAATAAATCGATGGCTTTAATTTTAAATTTAGAATGTTTTGTTTACGTTAAAATAATCAATACATTTGCATTAAAAGCCAGAGTATTTAAATTAAACGCTTTATTTCAAATGTCGCATTCCTTTTCCAATGTATATCGAGTATCGACATTTCAATACAACATTTATTTATTGAAATATAAAACAAACATAATAGTTTTAAATTGAAATAAGATTCTTTTACAGTTAAATTCATTTTTTGAAACAAGCAAACAATTCAAGAAATCCATTCTTTGTCCTAAAAATATATATTTTGATTATACGATTTTTAAATTTTTTAAATTATTAAATGTTTTAAATCCTTTAAGGGAAAAATCGTTTACGTTTTATTTTTAAAAATCTAATATGTTTGTTTTCTATCCGTGTGGTGCAAATAAAATTTCTGGTTCAATGATATTCTCTTCCATGATCTACAAAGTTGGGTTAGAAATCTTAAAGTTAATTTTGAGTAATTTTAAGAAATTCAACCAGCCGTTCAATTATATATGCGAAGTGTACTTAAAAATTAGAATATTAATTCTAAATTAAAATTCTAAAAACCTAAATTCAGTTTTCCCGGAATTAAACAGGTTCGATATTACAAATTCCGTCATATCTAAACTATTAAATTTTAAAATTTTAATTTCTCTTCCATTAAAATTTTTAAGAATTAAAAATTATTGAAAAGTGCATTATTAAAAATTGAGGATGAAAATTTAAGAATTAATCAAGAATTTGGAAATAATTTAAAAATTAAGAATTTTTCAAATTTTGTATATATCATGTTTGTAAATTTTGCAATATCATTAAATAATTTATAGATTTTTAAAATTTTAAATTTCGGAAATATTTTGATTTTGTGCAACTATACTTCTCATACATTTTCAATAAAGTGAATTTCGGAAAAATTAAAATATTAACTATTGCAAAGGCTGATTTTACAATTTTATACATTTTAGTCTAAATTTAAGTCTAAATTTTACTTTCCAAAGTTTATGAGGTATTTGGAACTTTGAATTTGAGTTGGTTTTTTGCTACCCATAATTTTCAAAAGTTTTATTTAAACTATGCTAATCTTTTGAAATTCCGTAGATTTGGCTTTACTTTGTAAAGTTGGCAAAGGCACCACATTTATTTATATTGCGTAAATTCTGACGGGCAAAACATCATCAACGCTGGCACAGTGGTAGCCAACAAGGTCCCAAACTCAATCAATATGCGAAAAAAGCCGACCCTATAAAAGTTTGGCCAAACGATTTTTTCGATTTTGCTTTACTTTGTAAAGTTGGCAAAGGCACCACATTTATTTATATTGCGTAAATTCTGACGGGCAAAACATCAACAACGCTGGCACAGTGGTAGTCAACAAGGTCCCAAACTCAATCAATATGCGAAAAAAGCCGACCCTATAAAAGTTTGGCCATACGATTTTTTTCGATTTGGCTTTACTTTGTAAAGTTGGCAAAGGCACCACATTTATTTATATTGCGTAAATTCTGACGGGCAAAACATCATCAACGCTGGCACAGTGGTAGTGAACAAGGTCCCAAACTCAATCAATATGCGAAAAAAGCCGACCCTATAAAAGTTTGGCCATACGATTTTTTCGATTTTACTTTACTTTGTAAAGTTGGCAAAGGCACCACATTTATTTATATTGCGTAAATTCTGACGGGCAAAACATCATCAACGCTGGCACAGTGGTAGCCAACAAGGTCCCAAACTCAAATAATATGCGAAAAAAGCCGACCCTATAAAAGTTTGGCCATACGATTTTTTTCGATTTTGCTTTACTTTGTAAAGTTGGCAAAGGCACCACATTTATTTATATTGCGTAAATTCTGACGGGCAAAACATCATCAACGCTGGCACAGTGGTAGTTCAATTTGAACCGCACATGAACATTTCATCTAACAAAGGTTTTTAGAAATATAGTTTCTTCGTTTTTACATATAAACTTCAAACTAATGTCAAAAATTGACTCTAAACTATCGTATGACAAAAATCTCGAGTTAGTTTGTTTTAAGACACATACAATTCTAGGATATATGTTGAGTGTGCACAAAACCGGTATTAAATTTTTAGTTTTGGGATTCATCTACCTCATGTGGGCTATGTTAGTTACGGTATCAACATTTATTAAGGTGTGAAATTATTTGGATTGTTAAATTTAGAAAATATATTTGATCAATTTAGAAGGCTGTTCATGAAATTCGTAAACGTTAAAATGTATAAAGTTTCTTATATTATAAAATTCGAGGATCAGGTTTCATTTTAACTATTCGAAGGACTGACTATGAAATTGCTCAACAGAGGTTTATTTTAGCAATGTCCACTAAGCTCATATAATTTCAAATATCACAATTTGAATTTTTGAATATATAATTTTGAAAGTTTATGAGCTTTATCCATAATTTTCAAAATTATGTTATTGATTTTGGAATATTATACATCTCTTGATATTTTATAAATTTGATTGAAAAGTTTTTCAATTAATTTTGATATGACGTGAAAGAAATTTTAAATTTTGTACTGAAATTTTTGACATTCTGGAAATAAAATTTAAGTTTATCGCATGTTGTACAAATATTTTTAATTTGGTGATTTAACGTATAAAATATGCGAATTCTCTTCCAAATCATTATTTACCGCTAAATTAAAAATCAATATGTTAATCAATTTAAAAACCAAAATTTGGAAGATCAATTTAGTTTACTGAGTTAAGTCATTCAGAACTAATTTCGTAAAACTTTTAATTCAAAATTGTATTTTGAATTTTTTTCATCGTAGCTGCTGTTAACCGGCGAGCTATTAATATCCGGCGAGCACACACAATTTCATACACATTTTTACAAGAACTTTTGACAACAACCATTTTAGCGAAATCATTTTATTGTGTGGTTCTTATGGTCCTCATAATAAAAATTCGATGATGTCAACAGCAAAGCAATCAATATTTTAATGCAAATGTCAACTTATTCTATTTCTAAAATGTCTATGCTTATCTTTAATATATGTATATGTGTAATAGTTAGTTTTAGATGAGTATGGTATACACATATAGTCGTTATGGTCAACTATTGTGAAAGTACGCACAAATATTATCAAAATAAAATCTATTTCATATGAACATAACAATAAATTATGTCATCTATTTATAATTTTTCAAGAAATTTTGAAAAATTTAAAGATACATTTCTATATAGATTCCTCCCATAATCCGGCAATCAATAAAAATACTCTATATACATATATTGTATATACTCGTACATCGTAAGATTTATAAATTGTGACTAAAAAGAAAATTTTTTGATGTCAAGATTATATTCTAAAAATAATTCTTCAAAGTTCATGATGTTCACTTACTATTAAACGTTATTTTGTATATAAGATTTTATAGTAGATTTTATTTACAGACAAATGACGTCAATATAATAATTATATTGTGAGCTTATCGCATAATTTTGTTGTTGTAACGCTTCGTTATTTTTAGATAAAAAGGACCCCCATTCCATTATTCTAATTTTATTGTTCTTGGTACACGGATAAGAGTATTACGATACGATGATGATGATTTTTTGTATTTTAGTTTTTTTTTGGTTCAACTTCAATTAACTATTATTGACTGTATATAAACCAACATGCGAGTATGGTACTATCGTAACCCAAAAAAAAAGTTATATTCTTAATATTGTTTGCTATAGCAATAGGTATCAGTCATCGCTTCTAGGAATTAAACTGTTGATTACTTACCATTTTTTAGGTTACGAAGATTAGTAAATCAGATTACCTCTGTGACACAATTACACATACACATCCTAAATAATAATACGTTCGTGTGCATAAAATGTTTAAAATTTTATGAATCAAAGCATTTTTAATATTCTCATTTCGCACAATAAATTCGTTAAAGCGAAAAAAAAAAAATCATTACACTATACACTGTACCTTATATATGATATATTGTTGCATGATACCAAAGATTAATTCAAAACTTAACGATACATAAAATTAAGAATTTTTGGTTCATTTTTTTGTACTTCTCATTTGAATTTATTTTTTATTGTTTAGGTGAATTCGTGAGAAATACCAAAAATTGTGTTTTTCATTTTAAAATTTATAAGGAAAAAGCTTTTTATGAAGCTTTTGATTCGAGTTATTATTCAAATAAAATTTGTTTATCTCGCTATTTCTCCTCATAAATATTTATTTTCGTTTGCAATGGAACGAAATTGGTTTCATTTAATGTGTTTTAAACAAATATGCAGAACAATTTTTAGAGGTTAAGGTGGATGTCATAAAATATTGATTTTTTTACAAATAAAACTTAAAATTTAAGAATGGCAAAAATTTCGAAAAATTAATTAATATTAGTCAACAATTTTTTCTTCTTATATGTTAAAAAACTTCTTCTCTTATGTTCAAAACAACACCAAATATTATCCCGTTCATGACAACTTCAATACCTACTAATAAGAGAATGTTAGGGCTTCTCTTAAACCACCCACGATTTTTATTCAATCTATTTACAACTCGTCGCTTCAGTATTATCTTGTCGCAAGTCCAAAAGTCTCACTATAGGGAAATTATGTTTTAGGTTTTATGGATTATTTTGCTAATTTATCAGGAAAGTATTTATTTAAAAATTCGAGAACTGGCATCATACATATTCCTTACCATTTCTTAAACCTTAAACTCATTAACTTTCCGGGAATATTACGAAAAAAATTTCAATTTGTCGTATAAGTTTGGAACTTGTATAAAATTATAAACCTACGGCAAAACTTGATTGGTTAATTTTGTAACATACAACAAAAAAATGTATACTGAACATAAGACAAACATCTTTTTAATTCTTTGTACTTACAATAAATGGATTCTATATAACTTAGAAAACGTAATACATACGATAGAACCGATTGAAGTTATGGAAAGAACATTTTGGCACTTACGGCAAAATAATACTGAGGCGATGAACAGTTAAAGATACCTTTGCCTATAATTGAATCATAGAATTCATAAGAATTCTCCTTACCTTTCAAATAATATATCGATTATTTTGATGAAATTTAGGTGAGTAGCATTGTGAAGAAATTTAGATAATTGAAAATTTGAAATCTGGAGCACATGGATGACCCAATATGTATACCGAAATGATAATTTTAATCTGGCATCTTGTTCGGCATTCTATTAGCATCTGGATAAAAAATTTATGATTTTTAAAACACCTTCCTAACTCAGCAATAGTGGTGTTTAGTATCCGACAGGTATAGATTCCATCCCAACATGTTAGTCCGTCAACAACGCAAAATTAAAACATTTTAAAAATTCTCGAGTATACATACATATATTTCGCAAATAGGAAAATATTCTTAATGACTGGCGAAGCTTCTTTAAAATGGCCACAGTTAGATATCCAAATACAGCCCATGATATTTAAAAGAGTTGACAACTTACTACGTAAACTACTAACGAACTACAGTAAACGAAAAACAATAATAGCCCCAATACCACATTGACCAATTACTCGTCACTACATAAATGTTAATTATGCAGACACTTTGTGGTCAGTTCCGTAGATACGAAATTTCAATAGAAAAATCAGTAAATACATTTAAATGATGTTGTGAAGGTGTTACAAATGTTAAAAGAGCTTTTTTCGTTGAGGAATTTTTGATAAATCCGAACTGTCTCCTGTCAACAAAATCGATCTTATCAAGTAATCCGATTAACCATAGATTTTAATAAGTTTCTCAAAAATTTTAGAAAATTTGTTTAAAAGAGTAATTGGTCGATAATTATTGCAATGAGTGTGGGAACATTTTGTAAATAGTGGTATCACAATTCCCCTTTTAAGCAAATCTGGAAAAACACTACTAACTTTTGAATTATTAACTTTTAAGTCTCCAACGACACCTAGAAATCCCCGTTTCTGTTTTAAAAAAAAACAATATTAAAATCCGAATTTAACACCACTGATACCCGAACACCCAAATTTTTAGATCTAGTTAGTACACCAATGTGCGATAGTATTGGTGCAATTGATCTGTGAGGAAAATTTATTCGTAAGGTTAATTTCTTGATATTTCAAAATTCTCATCCCTATACGTAATTCAACTGAAGATGATTCATTGTAAATAATTTAGATCGACAGTCGCAGCAGTAAGTTGGCCACAGCAAACAAAACTTTTTTTAAAATGCTCCCATGCAAATTTACAAATATTTCATAAATCTTTAAAATAAGTAATATAGGAAAGAAATGCGTTTTACCACGTTGAATGTTAGAACAAAATTATCAATTAACAATTGTAAAATATAAAAGCTTTCTTAAATCTCCAAGATAAGTGACTTTATGACAGTAGTGTTTTACTGCCTTTTATGTTAGAACAAATTTAAATTGTTAAAAATAATAAAAATGTTTTGTCTCGCTGATCCATGACTCGACTCTAATAGCGACATCTATTTTTGTGGAACAAAGGTTTATATTTACCCAATAAATATAAATGTTTGCTAAATTTGGGAGATAAGCGATTTAACACGGGGTTGTTATACTTGTATATTTTTGTTAGATATAGTCCTCAGCTACCCAAAAATACATTTCGGCATATGGGGGTACGATCCTTGGTTCAGCAGAAGAATTTTTTTTTAATTTCAGTTTTGTACTATATAACATTCAACGTGGTAAAACACTACTGTCATGAGTTACTTTTCTCCTAGATTAAGGATAGCTTTTATATTTTTTAATTAGAGGAAATACTCCAATTTGTTTGTGTCGTCTTAAATCTAACAAAACTATTAGTGTTATATCTCAGTCGATTCAGTTTTTAAAAGTCTATTTACAATATTTTTTTCGGTGATGTAACTGCAATATTAAAAAAGTTATACGTTAATAAAAAATACACTTAAATACTTTATTGAAAATCTTGATTTTACAATAATAACCTATCTACAAAATTTCTATTTTTTCTACACATAAGTGATTATTCAATATATAATATTCTTCCAACAGAATTTCACAATAAATGCTTAAGTCATTTTAAGTGATTATTCCGAAATTAAGATTTTTTGCAAAGCAACACTTAAGTCGTTATTCCAAACATTTAAGCCGTTATTTTAAAATACATAAATAGGTTTTTTACAGAAACCAAATTTTTCAACCAAGTCTACTTTAGTTAAGTGATTTTATTGTATTTTTTTTGTGTCAGTAAGTCCGGTAAGTTTTTTATATAAAATCAAATAGTAACTAAAAGTGTATTTAAGTGTTTATTCCTTTAGTGTTTTTATAAGGCAGTACTATAAAACGGAGCAAGTAGAAATTTTCGATATTATTATTAGCGGTAAGAAATTAAAGTGAAAATGACCAGCCGCTCTCGACTCATGGTGGAAATGGCAATGAAAAACTCTGCGAAAAACAAGAACACGTGTAATTTGAACGACAAATCTGATCGAGTTGTATGTGATAGTGGTATTTATTAACTTTTTGTTACTTGTGAAATATTTTTTTATTTATTTTGTTTATTTCTTTATGCTAGATACCATACGAAACCAATCAAACAAGAATGAAACGGACGAGTTTCAAGAAAATGGGTTAATAGGCTCAATCAATGAAGAAATTGCATCAACGTTCATAGAAACTAATGATAACGAAAACACTTTTGATGACAGTGACATCGATCCAACTTACGCACCTAATGAAACTGATTCTGATTCCATTTCAGAACAAGAATATATAAAAAGGGATCCCCCGCTCCCTAAGGTGAAATCAGGAAAAGGTTAGTAATGACACTAATTATCTAGACGGTGGATCTGCAAATCAGTCTTTTAATTTTTCTGTAGGCAAGCGACTAACATCATGTAATATTGAACAAATGGGCGCACAAATTGAGAGAAATTTGTGTGCAGAAACAATTGAAGAGGGTTCAGGTGGAATTGAGAACCCAGCAACTCAAATGGAGGTTGATTTAGTTAGGGAGGGAAATATACCAAACCCCGATACCCCGTCTTCGATTTCAGCAACAAAAAAAGAAAATCAGCGGAGGCGTAATACTGGTCAATCATATGTAGGGTGCGGAAACAAAATTATGGAGGCCAGAAAATGTATACCCCTACAAAAGTGTAGAAACATGTGCATGAATCGAATTTCATTCGAGCAACAACAAATAATATTCAAGCAGTATTGGTCGCTGGGAAAGTACGATCTGCGAGTGATTTATGTTTCAGGCCTGATTCAGGTCAATGCAACAAAAAGGAAAACTACTTTAAAATCAGGAATTGACCAAAGAAATAGAGAGAACGCATATGTGTACCACGTTGATGTGGGTGGTGTTCGCCAAGTGGTTTGTCAAAAATGTTTTCTATACACACTCGGAGAGACAGAAAATTTTATCAAATCGGTTGCGAATAAAAAGTTAAAATCTACAAATGTCAACTGTTTACGTGATTTTCGTGGTTCTTCAACTCCAGTTACAAAGTTCAATGATGCTAAAATTGATGAAATAAAACGTCATATTCTTTCGTTTCCAGCTTATGAAAGCCACTACTCCCGAAGACACACCAGCCAACTATATTTTCAGTCAGATTTGAATGTAACCAAGATGCATAAATTGTACTGTGAAATAAATCACCATCCTGCTTCGCTAAGCAAATATTCACAAGTTTTTAAAGGTAAACTTAAAATATATAATGGAATTTATGTTTGACCTACAGTTTTATTTTTTTTCAGGCATGGGTATACAATTTAAAAAACCAAAGTTGGACACATGTAATAAATGCGACGTTTTTAAAGCAAAAGTTGAAATTGCAACAAATGTGGAAGAAAAGTTGATCCTGCAAAATGAGCAAAAGGCACACCACGAAGCCGCTACTAAAGCTTACGATGCTAAAAAGGAATATAAGTCGTTTGCTCAAACATCACAAAATACAACAGTGTGTTATACCTTCGATTTACAACAATGCCTTCCAACTCCACTACTACAAACATCTGTAACTTTTTACAAACGTCCGCTTTGGACCTTTAATTTGACGGTGCACGATTGTGTAACAAATGCTCCATACTGTTACATGTGGCACGAAGCTATTGGGGGAAGGGGTGGAAATGACATCAGTTCATGTATTTTTCGACATTTATTAAATTTACCTGAGTCAATCAAATCAGTAGTATTTTGGAGTGATTCATGTGCCGGTCAAAACAAAAATTCATTTATGGCGGCAATGTTTGCAATTTCCGTAGCTAACTCTACGCATTTGGATCAAATAGATCACAAATTCTTAGTACCGGGCCATACACATATGGAATGTGATAGTGACCATGCCATTATTGAAAAGAGAAAGAGAAAGACAACGGCTAAAATACACCACCCACGGGACTGGTACCAGTTTGTAATAACTGTTGGTACAGAACGCAAATTTAATGTAATCGAAATGACTTGTGATAAACTTTACAAATTTTCGGATATAGCAAAACAAAAATTCACGTTTCGGAAAGTAGATATAGAAGGTAACAAATTTTCTTGGAATCTTGTAAAGTGGCTTCGCTTCACTAGAGAAGTTGGAAAAATATATTACAAATATTCCTTGGATGAGCAAGAACCATTCAAGACCCTTGAAATATCAAAAAGAGGGATAGGGAATATTGCAATTAAAGATATACCTAAATCTTATACCGGTCAGCTCAAAATAAATAACGAAAAGAAGAAGGATCTCTTAAGCATGCTACCTCTTATTGACGAGGAGCTTCATTCCTTCTATCAGAATCTCAATGGTGATAATTTAATTAGAAATACGGATCCAGATTTGATTGAAGAAGATGAAAATTATTAACATCTTTGGTTGATATATAAACATTGGATTAAGTGAATAATTTTATTATATTTTTCTAATAATTATTATTAATGAATAAATGAATTTGTTTTGAACAAAATAAACTAACTAGCCTCATTGGTTTTATTGCACATGGAAGAATAACTTATGTTACTTAAGCAGTAGCAAATTAAAGTTTTCATTGAAATCTTAATTAGCATAACGACTTATGTAACATTTTCCAAAAAATTGGCAAAACTATCAACATAATCGTCAATAACACGATCTTGGCTTACAGTAGTGGCGCAAAGACACCTAATGGCATATAAATTTGTTCTCAGAACAGATTAATCTAAGGAAAAACAATTTTTTTGCTATACTTGAAAATCGTGAAAAATCATTTAAGTGGTTATGGTTTGTGGCCACAGATATATTTTTTACTACTATATTCATAGATTAAAAACTAAGGACTATTTTAGGATAAATTTCACACCCGCCACTTTTAACGTTATAATATTGTATTGTAACTCGAAAAACTGTTATAAAATTCCAAAAATCGTATGCGTTTTCAATATAGGTTTCGGAATGTCTTGATATTATCAAATATTTAAATTATTACCCAACGCCTATAAAGTTTTCACATTAAATTTCTGAATTTAAAACGAATTTCTTAAGTTTGTACAAAATTTGTTCCATTTGTACCATTGTTTAAAACTCACATGTGTCTAAGCTCTGGTGCAGAATTAGTAACGACACTCTCCACAGTAAAAGTATGCTTAATATCAAAAAATCAAAAACTGTTATAATTTCAGAATTTATTTTGTGTTTTTAAATAAAAATTAAAAAGCATTGAATTCATAAGTAAATATCAAGCATTGAGTTTATTTTTCAAAATCAGTTAAATTATGGCAAATTGGTTTCAAGTAGTTGAAATTTCAAAAAATTATTTCCGAAATTCAAATTTAAATTTTATATTCAAAACAAAAATTATAGAAAATAAAATCGGAAAAATGCAAGTTTGATCAGCTATATCGAGATTCGACAGAAAATGACTGAAATTTCCAAAATTCAATAATTCTCAAAAGCAAATTTTGAAATTGCCAAAAATTAATTTTTTTAATTAAATAGAATAAGATTTTAAAAAATTAATTTAATTTATTAAACAATTTTAAGAAATTATTTAATTTATTTTAAGTAATTCAGAATTATGAAAATTAGGATTTTAAAATTTGAAAAATTATCCATTGTTTGAATTTTGAAATTAAGAAATTTTAAAAAAAATTTTGGAACTGTGAATAACATAAAAATTGAAATTTTCGGCTCTACAAAATATAACTGGTTGTTAACTTTAAAATTCTGGAATTAAAAATTCATGTAAATTAAAATTTGACAAATTATTTTGTGTTTTTGAAACGAAATATTCTGAATTTTGGTACTTTCAATGAAAAGTATTCTACTATCTATTCTTCTTTACTTGACTAGCCATTTAACAGCTGATAGTTGCTTTTTGTTTAGTTTGGTTTAACATTTCATTATGGATAGACTTACATCAGAGCAACGCTTGCAAATTGTTGAATTTTTTTTTATCAAAATAATGATTCTGTTCGTCAAACTTATAGTTTCCTTCGTCCATTTTGTGGTGTACAGAATCGTCCTTCAGAGCGTCTAATTCGAATACCAATAGATCGATTTTCGACCACGTTTACTCTGAATGATAATGTGCATTTCGTGAGATGATGAACAGTGTTGTAGCCGCTGTACAGGAAAGCATTGAAGATGATCCAAATCAATCAATTCGTTGCCATTCCCAGCAACTGGGGTTGTGTCCTTCCAATTTATGGAAGATTTTACGAAAGGATCTTGGCTTAAAAGCTTTCAGGATTCAACTTGTGCAGGAATTAAAGCCAAACGATCATCGTATGCGCCGCCAATTCGTCGAATGGGCTGAAGCACAAATTGACACTGATGTTGAGTTTCCATTCAAAATTTTGTTATCCGTTAATTGTTAAAAAAAAAATCTCGATTTGTTATAACAATATGAGGAATCTTTTGGCGTTCAATGTATAGTCAGAAATAATAAAAATAGAACTCTTTTCTACGATTATCAAATTAAAAATTAATTTAGTTATAACAAGTATAGAACTGTTGCAAAACTTTTGTTCTCCTAATGATAAAATTCCCTCGCAAGAATATTCCATTTTTGAAGAAATCATCATTTTGGTAATCCAGAAAATGGAAATTAGAACTGAGTTAAAAATTTTCTTACATTCGAAGAGTATAAAAATTAAGATAGATTTTGTTATTTCAATCAATTTTCATTTTCTGGTAAACAACGAAGAATTGGTAACCGAGAGAGAAATCCAAGTTGGGAACCATGTAAATTGAAATTATCTTGGCTTAGTTGAAATTTTAATTAAATCCTTCGCAAATTTGTCAAGCCTAGAATATCAGACATATTTTGAAGTAATTCCTGAATATAGTTGCGGTAACCCAGAAAAAACTAAAATAGTCTGATCAGTTTGGCTTTCGGCAAGAATCTAACTAGTGCTGATTTTGCCTTAATTGAAATTTCGATCTGATCTATAGAGGTTTTCATAATCAAAAATACATGTACGGACTATTCTCCTAAGGTCCATAAACTGTTTAGCTATGGATTTCGTGGCTCAACTTATAAGCTATTCTTAAAAGTTATCTTCATAATCGGAAGCAATCTGTTACAATTGCAATGAATGGAGTAAAGAGTAGCACTCTAGATTTCAATTGTGAAAAAAATGTTCTTGGGTCGCCGATGATTTTACTATTCATAAATGACATAGCTCGGTTACCACTCTCTTGGAAAATTAGATTGTTTGCTGATGATACCGCCATTTTTTATGAGTCTATAAAGACTTGTATTTTCAAATAGGAAAATAATAATTAATATTAGGATTCTTTAACCGAATTCTTCAAGTCTCGAACTGTATTATTCAATGAGTTGATAACTTTGTGCATCTTGAATTAGTACTATAGATAAGCATATGACTTGGGAGACACAATTACGAAATGAGCTTAAAAATCAATCCACTTATTTGCTTAGTTAGGACACTTTCTATGTTTGTTCCAGTGCATGTTCTAAAAATTATCTATTTTTCATTTATTTATACACGGCTACTAATATGCTACTGGAACTTTAGAGAGAATTTTCCGCGGCACAAACAAAATTAAAAAAACTTCAAAGATTGCAAAATAAGTGCTCTTCGGTGATACATATAAACTTCCGCTATTGTTTCCTACTGCTTAGTTATTCCGAATGGTTTCACTTCGGATATTCTTCCACCATGTTTCGATGAAAGTTTTCGAATCAAAAAGTACATAAAATATATACACACCAAAATTGTATCTCCCGTATTTGCAAGTCTTATTTTTTTTTTTAATTTAAATAATTATTTCGTGTTCCAAATGCAGATAACCACAATTTTTTATATTTCCACTCTGTTTTAAAATTTACCATTGCTCGTTTTCTTGACAAAGCAATAACAATTGTATGACAAAAAAGAAAGCACTTCACAAAAAAAAACAGATATCTAAATACTTAGGTACATATAGTCTAAACCGATAAGGAAAATGTCAGTTGATGTTTCTTCGGAAAACTCTCTTAAAAATAAAATTAAAATTGAAAATGTAACATAATTATATTCATAGTCAGTAACAAACATGTCTCGCAGTAATTTTTTCATGTCTTTAAGGAAAATGTTAAAACACAGAGTGTATGTATAGAATATACATACGCTAGATGTACATAAGAAGAGATAATTAGATGAAAAATTATAATTTTCGAATAATAAAGATTGACATACGTATATACGAGAAAATTAAAAAATAAATATTAATAATAAAAATAATAATTATAATCACAAATTTAATGGCGATGATACGTGATTTAGTGATGATAATGATAATTATTATACATGGGACACACACATACACAGTGTGTTCATGGGTACTTGCGCTCTTTCTTTTATAAGTGGAATTTCATTTACAATATTTTTGCGATTTAATTATGATGCCAGAGATGTGATAATAAATAAATTTATATTTTCTCATGTTGTGTTCTGAATTAATTATATATATGAGCCGATATGGCTCGAGGGATCGGGCTTAAAAGTGTTAATTTATTTGTGTCAACCCGCACTTGCGTTTTAATAGATATTGTGGTAATATTTTCAACGATTTGTCACAACTCATGCAACTAAGCTATTATACAAATTTGGATATTTTAATTTTTTTTTTAATTGAAATCATGTTGAAAATATACGGATTATGGAAATATACGGGTTATGTATACATATGTATTTATGAATATTTTCCGATTTTTGGACAGAACAGACAAAAAAAAATTTAATAAAAGTCATACGAATATGTACGCGAAGCTAACATAACAACCATAATATTAAAATAAAATTGAAAAATTAAAATTCAACACATATACGTTCGACTGGTGGTGGTTTATGTATATATGGTTTGGCTCTCGAACAAAAAATAATAATTAAATATAAATAAAAGCGGGAACAAAAAAACAATTATTAGATCAACAAGTGTTCTATGTAATTGGAAAATTTCGAAAATTTAGGCCATCACCATTAACACCATTCACACAATAATTTACATAACAGTGACGACGTAAGGAAATGGGGTTTGATAAAAATAAAACGAACACATTTATATGTTGAGAAATTGTTACTTCCCTTACCGCGCATGAGACGATAATTGAAAATTCTAAAAATTTTAAATTTCAGTGGATTGGAAATGGAAACATTATGTTAAGGAAAGATAGCTTGCGTCCTTTTCCTTTACTTTTAAAATTATTTCTTTTTTTGAAAGGCATTCGAATTCCTCATAAATCTCAAAACAATTATTTATAATTTAGATTCCAATATTTTACAGAACATTAGATTACTACGTGCTAATTATGATCAGTTTGTAGTTCATGCTTTGTTCATGCCTAAAAATAAGGATAAGCCGGCACATTTATTAATATTGCAGAAATTCCTAAGATCAAAAAATTATCAATGCTGACATAGTAGTGGCAAAAAAGGTCCCAAACTCAATTGCCGCGTGAGAAAATAGCTGCCCCAATTTGGTTTTAATATTCTTTGTAAAGTTAGCGTGGTTAGTTAATTTATATATAAAAGTTATTTATATAAAGCGGCAATTCCAACGGTCAAATAAATATCAACGGTGGCACATTGTCAAGAAGGTCAACGATTTTTTTGTTGTATTTTGTCAGAGGTGTGTTGTGGTGTTGCCAGAGGTATTTTAAAAAAATCTGGGATAACTTCAAGGGGGTATAACCTATAGCATTCACAATTTTACCAAACAGAAATGGCGCATTTAACTCAATCTGTGTTATAAAAACAACACAATCGGTTGGTGATGATAGTTTAAACTGTGTTCTTCATCAAAAAGTTAAGACTAATGCCGATGAATTTTATATCAAATATTTTGTATTTTAAACCCCAATTTTACATTTGGCATACTCCCGGTTAAGTTAAAGTCTGCTCGGCTCTATGGGAACTAATAACTGTCCATATAACCCATATAAACAATTTTTGTATTGGTTGTCAAGAAAAGGGTGATGATGCCATATAAAATTTGACTTTTTCTAATTATTTCTTATTTGTTTTTATTTCTAGGCGTACTACTGATGATTTACTTGTATATAAAGTTGACAATTCTAAATAATGATTTCGAGAGTAGACGTCAAAGAGTTAAGATTAATAATTATTTTAGCTCTTACGTTAATTAAATATTTTCTGTAGATATAAGTGGGAAGTTGTTAGGTTATGCCAATGGTACTGCTAGTTTACAAGAACTAGTGGAATATATTTAAAAAAATTTAACTCAGTATCGCAAGTAGTTTGATGTGAACCATATTATATTAACTTCTTATAGCTGCATTGTCCTTAATTAGTGTTAGCATTGTACTGTCAATCAATGACTGGTGAATATTGAAACAATTTTAAGCTTTTTAAATCGTGGCGATTGAAACAAGTTCCAAATTATTATTTTTTTTAAATACCAATTATTTGAAAAGATTTTGATAAAGTGAAAAATACTTGAACCTTAAACAGGTTGAAAAGTTTGTTCACTTTTAATCACTTAGCCAAGAATCTTTGAATTTATAAAACTAAATAGTTAGAGTGTAAAACGTCCTACACTTTTTATCTCAGTTGACAATAATTTCTTTCGTAATTTAAAGGGAAATGAATCCCCAGTTCAGGGTGCTTTCGTTGGAATGGCTTAAAAATAATTATCTGGTCCTTCCAACCAAAATAAAAAATTGTTTAAACTTAAAATCCTATGAAAAGAATCATTAAAAGAACGATATGACGATGATCTCATAAACTAACCTGCCTCTTGATTTAAGAAAAAATTGAAGGAGTAATATGTTACGAATATTAATAAATCAAGGAACCCCACGCGTAATCTTTTCCTATCTCATTAAAAATATATATTTGTAAGATGTGGAGAAAATAATTTTAATGGTAAGGAGTGAACAAAACATGTTTCTTAGTCGTTATCAGGCAATTTTTTATGTGAAGGAGTTCGTTGGTTGTACACCACTTTAATCTCTCCAAGCATTTTTATTTATTTATTTCAATGGAAAAGCTTTTTAAATTAAATTTTTTTTTTGTTAAAAATTATGGCCAACCGTAAACTATTGATGAAAGTTCAAAGAACGGCCTTCTTGGGTATAAGTGGAGCTCTCAGGAGCACACGTACTCAAGCTCTAGAGATTCTCTTTCATCCCGCTCAAATCCATATCTATGTGAACCTGTAACAATGCAGTGCACTCATCTATCCCATGCAACAGGGGTATTCCGGAAGCTACCGACTACGCTATTCCTTTGCCATCTGTTGAGATGAAATTCCAAACTGAGTTTCCCACCAGAGAGGACTGGGTGTACGAAACGGTAATGGACAATGAGGCGCTAAGCTTCTTTACGGATGGCTCAAAAAGGGATAGAGGGGTTGGCTGCGGGGTATTCAGTCCGGCACTAGGGGTTAACCTCTCTTTTCGTCTTCCCGACTTTTGCAGCGTTTTTCAAGCTGAACTAATCGTGATAATGGAAATCATGGACTGGTTAAAGTATAATGTAATATCAACGAGGGATATTCGCATTTTTACGGATAGCCTGGCTGCTATTTAAACGCTACAATCATACTCCCTGACGTCGTCACTGAGATAGCCCAGAACTGTGTCGCATCTTTAAATATGAGATGGCTGATCTGTTCAACATCCGCTTGACGTGGGTGCCAGGGCACTTCAATATTGCAGGGAATGTAATGGCAGATGAGTTGACACGCCTAATAACCCAAAGCAGGCGGGATATAAAGATACCGCTTGCTTCATGTAAACTGCTGCTTCAGGAAGAAGCCATAAAAGAAACGAACGTCAGATGGTGTAACGCCAGTTCGTGTGAAATAACCAGGCAGATCTGGCCTGGACTTGATGGATCTGGATCAGGCCAGCTGATATTGCTTCGGCGGCACCATATTCGAGCAGACTGGGTGTCCCAGCCCACGATTTCTGCCGCAGCTGTGGTGATGAGGAGGAGGAGGAAAACGTACTCCATCTGCTCTGCACCTGTCCTAGTCTAGCGTACAGTAGAACAAAATTTATGGGAACTTCCCCTTTGAACGACCTCACGGATCATAGTAAGATCGAGGTTCGAGACTTTAAACGCTTCTTGGTAAGCTCAGGATGGTTTAGCGAGTGAAGAGGAGGAAACTCGAATGTGGTACAGCTATGAACCAATTTTGTGTCTATGCTAGTCCTTTAGGACGGCCACCCTTACCCAACCTAACCTAACTTTTTTTTTGCCATTGATTATTTTGAAATAAGAAAAACGCCCTATTTTTTGATTCTTATCAAATTTTCAACATATAAATACAACTCAGTAATTTCTTATTTTACCAAAATTATAATTTTTTGATTTGAACTTGTGTAAATTTTCTGTTCAATATTATCACATTTTCTCGGAAATCTCGTACGTGGAATTAATTTTCTTGAATAAATCGTAGGAAATGAAATTTATATTTGAAATCAACTATATTTTGAAAAACAAGTTTAAATATAAATACAACCGGGCAAATAGCGCAGTGGGTCGGGACGTTTGGATCGGGAGATACCAGGTTCGAATCCCAACAGAGGCGGGATGCAAAAGGGATTTTTCATTTCCCGATTACGATCGGTGATTAAATTGAAAACATCTATAACTCTCTGTTGGAACGTAGAACTCATGGGCCGACCCATCTTCCATGTCACTGTACAGGGTGACATCTCGCTTCTTCCCTCATTTTTATGATCAGTATTACCGTAATCGTCTTGCTTACAGCATACCAACCAACGTGCCTGGCACTCATGTATTAATTCCTCTTTGGCCTCAACGCTTGGTCTTTCCTGGAGAACCGCTAGTCTACATTTCGCCATTAAAGGGACCGGAGTGATATTAGCTGTCACGAAGGCCGCTTCCTTTCCGACCGTTCTGTATGCACTACATACACGCAGTGCTAGAGTACGTTGTACGCATTCCAACTGTTCGGACGCCCTTGCAATATCTAAAGCTCGTATCCAGATGGGTGCTTCATAAAGTATTGCGGATATAACAACCAATGAGAGCAATTTTCTTTTTCCGACATAATTTCCTTATGTGCTCTTGAAAGCCGCGACGGTAATCTAGCCATACAACCATGTACTTGATGTGGGTTGTCGGTGTTACTTTAACTCCTTTCACTTTGAAGGAAATCGGTTGGAGCACTCTTCGGCCTGCCATTACAACCGCTTCAGTCTTTTCTGGAGCCAACTGCATACGATGAATACGAAGCCATCTGAAAATCACTTCTACTTTCGCTTTCACTCGTTCAACTAGTTGTTGCTCATGTCTGCCAGAGAAAACAAGTGCTAAATCATCCGCATACCCCACAAAATTGGCATCTTCGGGTAGATGAATTCGAAGGATGCCGTCGTACAAGATGTTCCAAAGCATAGAACCTAAGATAGATCCTTGGGGAGCTCCACTCGTAACCTCCGGCCTCCACAATAATTCGTCGCACACTCAGGTACTACCTTGAAGTACCTTCGTCAGATATGGGCTAACTTGGAAGTTATTTAGTTCTTTTAGAATTAACTCCCATGATGCACTGTTAAAGGCATTTCTTATGTCTAGTGTAATTACTACTGGGATGCGCCGCGTGTATTGTGTACCGTCAGCGGCGGCATCTACAAGCTTCATAATTGCTATAGCATCTGTTGTGGATTGCCCTGCTCGAAATCCGAGCTGGTTATTAGCAAGTCCGCCGGCCCTATTGACTTCGTTGGCCACTCTATGTAACAGCAAATGTTCGAAAAGTTGGGTGGATTTGTGGCGCGATTCTAACGGCGTCTGATGGAATGCCATCTGGCCCGGCATTTTTTTTCGTTTTGAGTTTCCGCCATGCCATAGAGAGTTCCTCAGCTGTAAATGGTGGGACCTCTAGTGGCCTTATGTTTTCATGTTGAACTAGGTGATATATCGGGAAGAGCGCAGCCACTACGGTGTTAGGGATGTCTGCGGAAAGTGCAGGCGTTTTTTGCCCAAACGTCTTCATTACAATCATATATGCATTTCCCCAAGGGTTCTCTTCGATTGTGTTACAGAGGGATTTCGAGCATTTCCTCTTAGATTGCGCTATCACCTTCCTCATGAAAACGCAAGCGCTGGGAAGATATTGGGTATAACTGTGTTTATTCCGAATATAATATATTAGTGGTTACTGAGACTTTCTTCATCCAAGACTTTCCAATTCCGGATTCGATTTATGCTATTTTCAGAGACGAAAGTTACATCTAGGTAGGAGCCATAATTTCCTCTTTCGAAGGTTGGTGATTACTCTGTATTGACACTTGATGGTGTGATTGAATCCACTTGTTGGTGTTTAAAGTTCTGATATTGGTGATGATTTTTTAAAAGTGTGAATTCATTAGTGCGTAAGTACTATACATTTAGTACTAACACTGTTCATTTGACAATTCAACCAGAAATTTATGTTTATTATGTCAAATATTATTCTAAGTTGTGCTGTGAATTTTCGCTACGATTAATATTTTGTTATTCTATTATTTATAAATTATAGCAAATGTAATTTAAAAAAAAAAAATTCGAAACCAAATTTTATTTTATCTTCCCAAGCTCTCCTATAGTAGAACACATGAAAAAGTATATACCACTATTGCGAAACAATTTTTCGTGTGGTTTACTTTGTCAGTGCTAGAAAAATGGTAAATAAAATTTTAAAAAAAAATTAAATTAAATAAATTTATTAAATTTCAATGCCAAACTTTTGTTGACCTTGCCAATACACTTTTGTTGACCTTGCCTCTAGTGCTGATGCAAGACAATTATTAGTGTGTTTTACTATTGTGTGAGTGCTTGGAAAGTTTCACTAAAATTTGGATACAATTGTTGTATTGTCGTTTTGATAACTGTATTTCTTCTACTCAAGTACACGCCAAACCATTGGAACACTCTGTGGGGGTATATTTAGGTAAACTAAACTAAACTTTTATCAAACGGAGAAATCATGAAATATGCAGCTTTCAATGACTATCGATAATTTCGCGTATGGCGTAAAGAATTACTAATTGATACAGAAAATCATCCATTCGTGAAAAAACAAATCCGTGTTTCTCTAATACAATGTATATATGTAGATAGTTTTACAAAGCTGTTTGAACTATATAGTGCAACAATTACAAACTTTTCATTTCTTTTGAGCTATTTTTTTTTATTTGGAACATTGTTGCTCTAATTACTAATTTTTATATATATTCTTTTATTAAAATATCAGAACATTTTTTATGTGTTTTCATTTCACTTTGTGCTTGTGCATAAAATATTATTTTATGGGATTTCGTTTTTTTTGTTCTGAAGTTGAGCATAACAGAAAAATGAAGCTATAAAAAACATTCAAACATTCTGAAAAAAGAATGCTTCAAGTTTATAATTTAACTACGTTAAAAATCATAATAATATCCTGGTTCTGCTATTTAAATTTTATATACAAGCAGGTTCTAGGTGAGAGGGGAACAACCGAGCCTCCGCAATTGCTTAAACACCACCAAAATTAAAGGTTTAAAATTAGTTTGTTTAGCACTTCCTTTTGCTATACATAATTCAAAAATTTAATGTACGAACAAATTTATTGCGGTGATTTAATCTTCAGAAACATTGACTATACTGAAGACATAATTTATTTCGATTAAAATAAAAATTAGGACGTTGTTTGTATTTCATAATAATCAGTGACGTAAAAGAATTAATTTTGAACAATTTATTCAAAATATTGAATAAATAATTTAACAAATTATGTTTCAGTTTTAGAATATTATTTACTAAATAAAGAAAAATCGAAATTTAAAATTTTGTAAATTTATTAATATAAAGTTTTAAAATCTATTTGGCACCTATATTATATGATTGATTCTAATGAAATTAAAAAAACGTCCTAATTTTTTTACTCAAGTCAAATTTTCGAAATTAAAGTTTTTTGACCCCTTTGTTTAAATTAAATTAAATTTGAATATAATAAAAAGTGATTGTCTTTTTTTTCCAATCCTACGCTATTTTGTTAAATACAACACCTTATAGTGTTAATATATACTAAATATACCATCGAGTTGGAAACATTATTTTAAATGTATTATACACCTCGATATATTTATAATTGAGCCTCACATTTACCACATATGACCAAGTCTAGACTTTTGTTCAAACGTAATTATTGTTTCAACCGAAATGATAATATAAAATGTTCGTTATCGTCATTCAAAGAAAATAGTAAAATTATTGTTCAACCCAGAATACACAGAATTTCATATTATTTATTTATTATCTTCAAGTAAATAAAAAGTATGTGTTATACGTAAAATTAAATAACAAGAATTTTTATTAAAATTGAATAAAATACAAATATAATAATTTATAAATTTATATAAAAATAAATTATATGTTAGACAACTTTGTTAGAGAAGATTTCAATCATTATATCAGATTTGAAAGTAATTTAATTTTTTTTTTGTGGGCTGTCTGAAATCAAGTTAATTAAATTTATGATTGAGAAACCAACAAAAGTTAAACATTTCCAGGATATGGTGGTTTGTATGTATGTATCCATATACCACAGCCTTGTTTTTCTTATGGAATAAATTTATTTTGTATATGAAATGTATATAACATGAAAATAAATATATGTGTATACATAATGTATGTTTATGTATTTAGCTTGTGTAAACATGAAAGTGTTTGATGTATATGATTCATTACATACATAATAAATATTGCAACATATGTTTTTAAGGCACATACATAAAACACTTAACGAACTGTTTTATGATTCGGGAAGTTTATTTATTTTTATGTTTTTTCAGTTCGTGGTAATTCTAGAATTTGTTGCGAAATTTTAACTGGATGGTTACACCAACACACGCATATATACAATATTTCCTAGCTTATTAAGTTCTTCTCGCCGTATTTATCTTCCGTGAAAAGGTATATAGACGAATGGATAAAAACCTCATCTTTTATATTTTATTTTGCTAATATTTACTTTTCATTTTGACCGATGTTCTATATTATGGCCGTATGTAAGAAGATGAACAAGAAAATTATTTTATTACCTTACGTTAATAATTCAAAATGTCCCAACAAAATATTCACCGCATGGAACGACGCGTTCCCATATATTTATTATATTTAAAATTGAAACTTTATCTTTAAATTTTCTATACTTTGTTGTCTAATTTGCGAGCGAACAAAAATATATATTATAAGTTAAAATAAATTTTCATTTGTGTTTATTATTTTTTTACTTGTGAAGATTATGAAAGGTTGAAAGATTTTAGTCTTTCGAATTATATACAGTTTTTTGTTGTTGTCGTACTCTCGCATTTACATAAAAATCAACGTTCAAGAAATAATTTTTTATTTTTCAGCCTGTTGTTGTTCATGGAATTCATTATTTACACTGTACTTAAGAATGGTATATATAAAAAAGGAAAGTTGGCGATGACGAGAGCACACCAACATCTACAACAGAGAATTATATATAGTTGAATGATGTTTAATGCGCCTTTATTTGGTTTTTATGTTTTTGGTCTCGATTCCATAATATTGATTTTCGTCTTATTTTGATAAATAAATAAAAATTATGCTTCCATAAATTATTATATCCAATTGCTTAGTTCAATCAATTCTTTATCAAAATTAGCCGTATTATATACGTATATATATAATTAATTAACAAGTTGTCTAACTTCTATGTTCTTAAATACAAACTTTTTTAAAAGTTTCTAATTTTTGGTATGTTGATTGAAATCTGTTTCGTATCTATACAAAAAGGTGTGGTTTCATATTTTTACTGTGTTTAGCAGATACGAGTAGATATACCTTTTTTATGTATTTATAGCAGACGTAGCATTCAATTAATGGATTTGAACATAATAACATACAAACTTGGGAGAAAAACATTTTGTTAATCTTCAACTTAAGCTGTGGAATTAAAGTACACAGATTTTTAATAATTGGCTTAATAAATTTTTTTTAAAAAGTGACAAAAAAATATATTCTAACACTCAAAAAAGTGAAGAAACTTAAGAAAGCGACAGAATTAAAATTAATAAATTGTTCGAGAAAAGAACGAATTAAACTTATACAAATAAGAATAGACAAAAACCTCTTGGTCAAGCATGTAAGAATCACTAAAAAAAATTATAGATATCTCACTGTTTAGTGAGGCAAATTTTATTGCCAACATTTGGATTTTGGAAATACACATTTATTTTCTTCTGTATACAACAAAAAAAATTTTAGGGCGCAATCCAAATAAAATGTAATGTTCCATCCAGCCCATGTAGAATTTTACAAGTGGGGCTAATCTATATTTGAGCATAACGCAAAGGTATATGGGATTATATGGGCTGAATATACCCAATTTCAGATTTTTATGGAAGCACGCACATCGTTATTTTCCAAATAATTTTAAACAATTCGCAAAACAATTATGTGGCTTAACTCACGGGAAACACTTCATGAAAACACTTCATAAACTTTTAACAAAGTTTATGAAGTGTTTTCATCGTAACTAAGAAACAATTACAACTACAGTACTGAACGTTTAACTTTACGAATCAAATTTTCGTTTTTGATATATTTAGTTGAAGATACAGTACCGACCGACTAACTTAACATTTCATTGAATTTAATTCTTTTTAATTTTCATATACTGTATCGACCCACTAACATTACGTCTCAGTGAGTTTATCCATTTTTGTGCAATTTAATTGCAGATATATTACCGACTGACTAACTTTATATCTCATTGATTTTCTTCGTTTTTAATAAATTCAATTGCAGTGCCGAGCGACTAACATTACGGTTCATTGAACTTAAACCAGTTTGATAAATTCAATTCGAGATACAGTACCGAGCGGCTTACGTTACATATCATTCAAATTTCAAGTTTTTAATAAATTCAATTCCAGATACAGTGTCGATCGACTTATATTACGTTTCATTGAATTTGTCCATTTTTAATAAATTCAATTGAAGATACAGTACCGATCGACTAACATTACATCTCATTGATTTTTTTCGTTTTTGATAAATTAAATTCCAGATACAGTACCTACCGACTAACAAACAAAACATAGAATTTTATTGTTTTTGAAAAATTCTGTTCTAAATACAGTACAGACCGACTAACATTACGTTTCATTGAAATTTTTAATATTTTGATAAATTAAATTGCAGATACAGTACTGGTCGACTAACTTTATGTCTCATTAAATATTTTCATTTAATTCAATTGCAGATGCAGGACCGACTTAATTGCTCGTAATGTTACCATTAATTTTTTAAATTTATGGTAAATTCAATACCAGATACAGTACCAACCGACTAACATTTCGTCTCATTAAAATTTTGTTTGTAATAAATTCAAATGCAGATATGTAAAATACCGCCCGACTGACATTACGTCTCATTGAATTTATCTGTTTTTGGAAAAGATTACAGATACAGCTTACCGACTAACTTTACATATCATCAAAACTTTTCATTTTTGATACCTTCAATTACAGATACAGTACCGACCGAATAATTTTACATGCCATCGAATTTATAATATTTTTTTTAACACTTATTGAACTGTCCCAAGATTTTTTAACGTTAAACCACATTCCTGTCCGAACTAAAAACTTCACACCTAATGTTTCACCATTCCAAAATTGTATCGAGTATTGGTATAAACGGCTTTGGTAAAATTCAAAATATTGACATAAACTACGAACAAATGAATTGTCCACGTAACGCCATATAACACAAAATTCAGAGTTTTCTACATACAGTCGCTAGTATTTCTGGATAGTGGACGCTAAGACCTTCACAAATTGGTATTAAGTATTGATATAAAAAGGACTAGGTTCCTCTGATAATATTCGAAATGTTGACAAAAACCACGAACTAAATAATCGGTCAACTGTGCCGAATACTAATACTGTCTACTTACTAGTCATCTAACAAATGGAAGCACGGCGTAGAAATCGGGTAAAATTTGTATGTTGAAACATCCAGTGAACCTTAAGTAATGATAATTTTTTGTTAGTGTTCTTATATCTATTTGATGTGTTAGTCAACTTGAAACATAGACAGTATTGTGTCATTCGCTTAGCCGCATAGAATTTCGAAAATTTTGTTTCGTATAATACAATGCCATACGGAATCATATATCGATCATTGCGCTATCAGTCTTGAAACTTAAATTGCTTGCACTTGATCTTACAATAATTTGGATACCGAATTAAAAATAACTAAATGGTTTAATTCAATGACTAGAAAAACCTATAATGAAAATGAAGTAAAAGGGTGCCTTTAAAAAGTCGTTTCTAAACAAATTAAAAAATTGTGCAGTGACTGGTCCGGAAATTCGACCAAACCAAATTCGGCCCAATTACTTTGTGTACTCAACTTTACTCTAAAGTTCTGTTTTTTATTTTATTTTCAACTTATTTTGTAAATTGGGTGTAATTAGTTGGGGCTAATTATCCTAATTTTAGTTTCGGTGAAAATATCACAGAAAAATGAATTTGAATTTATAAAATTGTTGGCGAAACTCTAAAGGAAATTAGTCGAGACCTAAATGAAATATGAGAATGTGTTCAGAAAAGCTTTTTAAATCTAAGAGCTTTCTTCTTTTAGATAATGTGGAGCAATTCCACTTTTCTTGAATATTTCGGTTTTAACAAGATTTTCTTCATTATTTCCCTTATTATTTTTATTTTCCCCATATTAAAGCCAACACATGAATATTTCTATGCTGTGTCTTATGCATCCGCACATTTGGCTTAATTTTTCGGCTCCACAAAATAGAACGCAATCGACTAAAATTCGTCGCCTTATCTTAATTTCCACTTGTATAATTCCAATTATACAGCTCCAATAAATTTCTGCAACCTCAAAATCATTAATAATCAGATTTCTACATTTCGATAAAATGTTTAGAGTTCTAAATTTCCTAAATTTCAAAACAGAACACAAATTTCCAAATTTAGAGAATAATTAAGAATGAAATTTTAATTAAACTGAAAATTTAAAATTCAAAGTGATAATCTAAATTCACCAATAAAACAATTTAGTCACAAATCAATTTCGAGTTACATGACGAACAAACACATCTCCCTGAACTAGTAAGGTCAGCAAGGTCGATGTAAATTAATTTTAGGTCCTTTTATCCTAAATATAAAAATAGTACAATTAAAAACAATTTAAAACAATTAAAACCCACACCAAATTATTTTTATACATAAGACACATGAATACATATTACACACATTTGCCTAATTCAGTAATGTTCACAACATCGAATCTTAGATCCCTAATCTTAAATATCGAAATTATACAATTTCTAGAAATTTCTGAAACCACAAAATCATGAATTGCCATTTACACCATGGGCCCAGAGTGGCATTGAGTGCGAAACCTGCTTGGGTTCCAGCCAACTTTAATAATTTAAAAAAAATCATTAATTCTGATTTCTATAGAAATCTGAATGTTCGAAATTGCCAAGCAGAACCAAAACACACATCAACAAAATTTATGAATCAAATTTATTGGATTAAAATAAATATTCTTAGATTTTAGAAAATGTTTTAATCAATTATTAAAATTAAAATTTTGAAATTAAATTTCAATTCGATTTATAAAAATCTAGGTTCAAAATTCCAATCTCAATATGTAAGTGGGTCGGAATTTATAATTTTTTAAAACAAAATTTTTTCGTACACATTTAAAAAAATTAAATAAGCAATTGGTTATTAAAGTTTTGGTCTCACTTAAGCGTAATATCACAATACTGAAGTTACAGCAATGCGGCTGAAAATTAATTAATTTTGATTCAGATTTGAATAAAAAAAACTAACGATCGTTTATTCTAAGCAAAAAGCTCAAACTACTAAAAATGAGCTTCAATCTTGAAATTCACTGTAGCTTCATTAAATAATTTATCTAATTGAAATTAAATTTTTTTTTTAAATTTGAATGTAATTTTTTTTTTTTATAGCTGAGCATATTCGGAATAGTTTGTTTTACGACTTAAGGCCTTTCAACTTGCAGAATAACATAGAAAAAAGGAACGGCAATATATGCCTTTTAATATGATTTTTATATATATATATAATGCACATAATAGATGCAATCACATACATTCCCCTAATCTAGTGGGGTCAGCAATTTCGATTTAACATTTAATTTAACATTTTCATTTAACATTCTTTAATTCTAAGAATAAAAATTCTTCAGTTCATATAAATTCCTGAACCTCCAAATTCATTAATTTTAAAATACCTGATTTTTAATTTCCATAAATTGCCCAGTAGATTCCAAATTTTGAAAAATTTAATTTCCCAATACCCAACTAATAAATGTATACTACCTTGCCCGCAATCAGAATTCAAAAATAATTTAGAATAAAATGTTAATTATATTGAATATTCAAAATTCAAATTAAATATCTGAATTCAGCATTTGAAACCTTACTGAAGTTAGCAGAAAAATTGAAGCAGAAAAAATAATCTGATTATCAACATAGTATAACTTATCAAAACTAGATGGAAATTTTAATTAAAATTATTTTTGTAAGATGTAAAATTATTAATTTGAATTTTTTTTAAACTATTAATAATTTTCAAAAAATTTTAAAATGTAAAAACAAGAATAATGGAAAATAATTCACAATGGAAAAATTCGGGTAGCCGACTCTTTAGATTTGTCGTTTCACCGTCCTATTAGTTTGGGTTACCATCGTAACAGAGAACTTCTATGCTTCGTATCAGGTAATATTTTATATGGGATCAGGTTAAAAATAGTGAAAATCCCCACCCATCTTTTATTCATAAGAAATGGCTCATATGTAATAGTTCGGGTAGCACTTTCGATTTGTCGTTTTACCGAGCTATTACTTTTATTCGTTTGAAATGGCCTATAATCAAAAATGTGGGTACCTAGCACTTTTGATTTGTCGTGTTACCTGGCTAAAAGTATGGGCTACCATCCTAATATAGATGGGTCGGGAATTGTTTTCAACGTGATCCCACATAAAATATATAGAAGCTCTCTATTAGGATGGTAAAACTTATGGCGCGGTGAAACGACAAATCAAACGAGTGCCAGCTATCCGAATTTTAACATATGAGCCATTTCATATGAATAAAAGATGGGTGGGGATATTAATTATTTTTATCGTGATCCCACATAAAATATGACCTGATACGAAGCATAGAAGTTCTCTATTAGGAAAGCAACCCAAACTAATAACCAGGCAACACGACAAATCAAAAGAGCCAGCTACCCGAATTTTTGAATATAGGCCATTTCATATGAATAAAAGATGGGTGGGGAATTGAATTATTTTTAATCTATGCCCACTTAAAATATGACCTGATACGAAGCATAGAAGTTCTCTATTAGGATAGCAACCCAAACTAATAGCCAGGCAATACGTCAAATGAAAAGTGCAAGCTACCCGAATTTTTGTATTTGGGCCATTTCATATGAATAAAAGAAGGGTGGGGATATTAATTATTTTTAACGTGATCGCACATAAAATATGACCTCATACGAAGCATAGACATTTTCTATTAGGATAGTAACCCAAACTAATAGCCAGGTAACACGACAAATTAAAAGTGCCAGCTACCCGAATTTTTGAATATAGCCCATTTCATATGAATAAAAGATGGGTGGAGAATTTAATTATTTTTAACCTAATCTCACATAATTTACCAGATATTTGTCCAGATATACATCATAAAACATCTCTACCTAAGTCTTAATCTAAATTGTATTCCCGTTTACACGACAAATTATAAATGGGTGCATGGTGCAATTCTATAAATTAATTTGAATGACACCAGAAAATCACAAAAATATTTTTATGAAAAAAATAATTTTAGTTTCTAAAGTAATTTCAATTTCAAACAAATAATTATATATAATTATGAATTATGTCGAAAATGTATATTTTTATCTTCTGGAAAATTATTACTGAAATTTTTCTACTGAACCATAATATATGTCGATAATGCAGATTTTTTTCTGTTGAAATTTTTCTGCTAACTGCAGTAGTATCATTTGAATTTTTAGTCAGACATCATTTTTAGAATCATCGTTCAAATTTTAAAAAATGGGATGAGCTTTACATAATTTTATATTTTGCAAACAAAACTTAATTACATTCAATCAAATAAATTAAATCTGCTTTTAACCATTAAAGCTGTAACGACACGTTTTTCATAGTTTATTTTAAGCAAAAGCTTAAACCATTGAAAATGAGCTTAATTATAAAAACATTTCACTGTGGTTTCAATGAACAGTAATTTATCACCATCCAAAATTCTTGTTTATTTTTCATCATCAACATAGAGAATATTAAAATCATAAACATTTTAAAAGACATGGGATTAATTTTTGATTCGAACATGTCCTGAAAATAAAAATTTTAAGTAATAAATGGCTTGTAAGACTCGTTGACGCATTGTTTTCTGTCTAGTAATACAAGAATAGAACTTATCCACCTCTCCACCTCATCGGGTTACCAATTTCTAGATACATACGTATTGTTCTGCGGTGTTATCATTGCAACCCGTCATTTAAAAACTAAATTTTGCAATATACTATACACAATTCATTTGATAACTCATTCATCTAATTCAATAACTTTAAAAACTCCTTCCTATAATATGTCTTTGGGTAAAATATGGAAAGGGATTCAAACATAATTATCCTTCGGTATACAATGCATGGTTATTCTTGAATGAAATTTCTGATTAAATGACTTTCTTGATCTTTAGATGAACGTAAGTTTAAACAAAACAATTGATCTAAATCATTTTTTAAGTAATTTTAAATTTGTTTTTTAGTTTTTAATCAACATTTGACATCTTCAATGAATTTAGGTATAAGTTGTACTTCTTGATAGACATAGTTGTGGATAAACTAAATTCTCTATACATTCTCGTTCCTATATTTATGGTAAAGGAGTATCAAAGGTTATACAAATAAAAAGGATTTGTTTTTTTTGTATCCAATCGAACGCAACATGTAATATTTACCATTATATATATGTAAGAAGGTCTAGTTCATGAACGAAATAGAAAATGCTCTTCGTTCAATGATAACAAAACGGGACGAAAATAAAATGTATGGTATTTTGATAGTCATCATTTTATTGTTGAAATTTCCCGTTGTTATCAAAAACAACAAAAGGATAGGTATTTGATTTTATATAGTATATGTATACGTATGTGCGTATATAGACGGAAGAAAATACCCTCATATGGATAGACAGACATACGATGCTTAATCTTAAAATAGAAAAGATATTTGATGAAATAATCAAAATACGTTAAGGAAGAGTAAAAATACCATATGGTTTTGTTATTTTAGTACCGCATAAGGATATTTGTTGTTGTTGTTGCAGGATAAGATCAATATTTTATAAAAACAAAATATTTCGTAATTAGCTTTGTTGTAAATTGAATAAGTAACTAAATTTTGACGTATATATGTATATATATACGGATTAAGAACTTAACGCGAAGGTGGAATACTATAAAATGTTGTACAGTATACAAAGTAAAGATTATCAAAACATGTGCCCAATATAAAAAAATTTTGAAAATGGACTTTATTTAGCTAATTTTCATGAAAACCTTTTGTATATATATATATATATTTATATAGAGGTAATCCTATATAAATACACTTAGCTGGGTATCATTAAGACAAAAAAACACGTGCCAACATTTTACGATTTTCCATTTATTTCCCTTTCCGAGTTTAATGAATTATTGAATTAAATACTCCTGAAGGATTTTATAAATTTAATTGATTTTTGTAATTTTCCTTTTTGTATGTGTATATAGATTTTTATTTTTATAACCTACATATAGCATCAAAATTGAGAATAATACCTATAATTTTCCATTAATATCCTTCTATTTTATTGTTAATAATTTTTCCATTTTGTTTCTTTTTTTGTTTTGTTTATGCCGTTAATTAAATTTAATCCTTTTATTATCTCTCTAATTATCCATTACTTTCAATTTAATTGGACTTCATTTTAGAAATCTATATAGACAGAGTATACAAATTATAAATACATACCTACGTAATCATAAAATAAAAATGGACGCCGTAATAGACATTTTTAAAGGGTTTACTATTAATTACAACAGAATTTAATGCCAAAATATTTATTCAACTGTGTAAATAAATATCTTCGGGGTGGACACGAAATTTGTTCAAAACTATTAAATAAATAAAAACTACCGATTTAGATTAGATTTTTTTGCTAAATTTTGAAAATTTCATTTTATTTTCTAATCATAGTTTTAATTTTTAAGTATTTTTTCTGCATTTAAATTTAAATTAAATAATAAAATAAACTATTTTTTCGAAAAAATTTCAATACGAAACATTTTAGTATTCGTTTAGTTTTATTTATTTTAATTACACAAACAATGGGATATAACAAAAGTGTATATAGTTTGAAAAAGAAATATTATCTTTTTTTACAGTGTTTATGGTTGAAGAATATAGAAATAAAAAACTATTTTAATTATAGTTTATTATACAAACTTTTGTTTTTAAAATTTAAAATAAACTTCTTGTTGATTACTTATTTTTCTATAGAATATAGATACATTTTTTGTTTTCTTGCGATAACATTTTAAAAATAAGACTAAGTGATAAAATTGCAACACTTAAAATTATGATATTTATTCGCTAATGTACGTTTCTGGGTTCGTGCTGAACATGATTTAGTTATTAGGTTTAGAAACACCAAACAGTATTCGAGACCAATAAAGTGCTATATATACTATCTAACTAAAATTTTCACTTCAAAACTTAGTTTCAACTAATATTGCTACCCCACTAATTTTCATGAATTAAAAATTTCAATTTACAGTTCAAACTATTTTTGAAAAAAATTAATTTTAATAAAACTTTCAGAAATCTAAACAATTTGAAATATAATTGATTTTAAAAAAATTTAATACTACCTCTTAATTCTAATTAATTTAAATTAAAAATTAATAAAGTATATTTAGCTTTGTTTTTTTTTTAAATTTAGAAAATTTAATTTTTATGAATGTTTAAAAATGTGTTAATTTATGTAACAAAGTTTCGATCTAATATAAAAGTAAATAATAGTTCTGATTCATCTTAATTCTAAAAATTTACAATTTTAGATTGTTGATATTTTTGAGTTAAAATATTTTTTTATTTGGGTTTAAAAAAAAAAAATTAATTAATATTATTAATATTAATCTTGTTCTACTTAATTCCAAATTATAAATTTATTACTTTACATTTATAGCTTTAATTTTATATAAATGTTAACTTCTAAAAATTAATCAAATTTAAAATTCTAGATTTGAAATTAAATTTGAAAAATTCCATAATCATATTTATTGAACGCCAGAAAACTGTAAACTCTGATTTTAATTTAGTTAAGTTTAGAATTAAATTAAAACCTGATCTTCTAACATATGATATTGTATATTATCTTTTAATAAATTTTATTTAAATTTGTACGAACTATATGAATTACAAAAATTTGAAATCCAAGAATAAATTGAAACTTTATATTTTGGATGATTTCTAAAATTTTGAATATTCTTGATATATATTGCGATTTGAAATTAAATTAGTAAATTTAAAAACAAAAATTGTTAAATTTATTTAAAAAAAATTTTTTTAAATGTTGAACTCCGTAAAAAAGTTTTGATTAATAAATAAATTTCGATTTACTTAAAGTAGATCTGAAGCTGTAAATGCCATATTAACTTATTCTTACTTTAAATTTAAAAAATTTTAGTTTGTCTTATTTCTAAAAATGAAATATTGGATTAAATTAAACTTTATTCAAATTTGGCACATTATCGGCTACTCTAGGTTTTTGCGAATTAAATAATTCTTAAATTTTGGTTTTTATAATTGAAATCCCAAATTTCATTTTCAAGAATTGTAATTGTAAATTTCAAAAATTTCGTAATAAATATATTTTCACAAATTCTAAGAATTCAATACGTTTAGTATGAAGTATTGTTTAAATTTTATAAACGATCTCGTAAATTTTAAATGTGTTTAGATCGAAATTTACATATATTAAATGGAATACTATATGCAAGAATTTTAATTTCGTATTTTCAAACTTTACTGTAAGTTAACGGATGAATCTTTTTAACTAGTATAAATTGAATTAAAAATTTAAAAATTCACGAATTAGTAATAATAATTTTAATTATTTATATCAGAATTTGATATAGTCTGCGTTACCGATGTTAAAAATGTTAGTTGTTTAATTGAAAACCAATTCAGAATTTTAATCAACTTTCTTAATATAAATAGATCTTCCAAAAATTTTAAAAATAATAATTTAATTATCAGTTTTTCCTAAATTAAAAATTTAAGTTCGAAAAGTAGTCTAAAATATAATTTCTAACCAACTAATCCAAACCTAACAATCCCAAATTAAAATTTAAATAAATATTAAAAACTACAACTCAGGTTCATAATTTTGAAATTTTAATTTTTAGTATCCAAATATTTTAAATTCACAGATGAAACTATTAAGATTAAAAATTGATTATTAATAAAATAATTCGGTATTTAAAATCTTTAAATTTAAACCATTCTCAGGTCCAGAGTAATTTTAAAATACACAATAATGAAATTTCTTCAAATTTTATTTGTTTTATATTACATAACACACATTAAAAAGATGTAATTTTGTTTCTCCTTGAAATTTTTAATTATGACTGTTTAAAATATTTTTTAAATTCTTCAAAATTTTGAGCCAAATTTTAATTTTTAAAACTCAAATGTAAAATTTGATTTTTAACATAGCAAATCTGATATACAATTTAAAATCTAAGAATATAAATTGTAAATTTAACAAATTTTTCTTCTGTAACTTTATTTCAAATGGTAAAAAAAAATGTTGTAAATCAGTATTTTAGTACTTAAATGGACTTTCTTAAATATGCGAAATTTTATTTAAACATTTCAGAATTTCCAGAATACTATTTTGAATGGAATTGAATTGAATTATTTTAGTTTGGGTATTATAATTTATAGATTTTAAAATCCAGGATTTAACTATTTCAAAATGTATTGTTAGTTAAATTCATAATAACAGATCTTCCAACAATTTATTATCAGTTCTAATATACTAAAAATATAATTTTAATTACCAGCTAATTCTAAATTAAATATCGCCAAATATGGGATTAAACTATAATTTCTAAAACAACAGTCACAATATCAAAAAAACATAAAAATTCTATGTTTGACATTGTTAATTTCATATATAAAATTTAATATATTAAAATAAAATTCTAGCTTGCAAATTCGAAAATTTTGCAACGTAAGAATTCAGAGATTCCTTACAAAATTCACAAATTGCAGGTTCATATTTTTGAAATTTAAATATAAAATTCAAACATTTTTGGTTCTCAATTCAAATTTTTTTTGAATTAATTGGAAGCATTTTTTATATTAATTTTAAAAAAAAAGAATGATCGATAATTTTTTTTACAAATCTAGTATTTAGAAAATTAAATTAAAGTTATTGTGTTTTACTATTTGACAAAATTTCGATTTCCTTAATTTAATTTTAATTATTTCCAGTTTGGATTCTCAATTCAACATTTTTGGGAATTCTTAATACAATAATTGGATATTTAAAATTAAAGTTTATATTGCGGTTTCAAACGTATATTCGTAAAGGTTAAAAAAACATTTATGATTATTTTTAAAGTAATTAACATTTTAAATTAATCCAAATTAAACATTTCAGAATTTCTAGAAGTACAATAAAAAATTTGTAGAATTTTTTTTTTAATTATAGGTGAGGAAATTGGGTGGAGGGAGGTTTCTTATATTTTTAAAGTTTTTGTCAAAATTTAAATATAATTTCCAAATATAATTTCTCCACTGCAACATTTTAAAAGTTAAGAAATTTTAAATTAAAACTTAAAAAATTGTAAATCCTAATGTGCAATTTCGATATTCTAAGAACATTATGAAAATTTTATTTTTAATATTGTATTTAAATATTATAAATTATCAAATAAAAATAATTAATATTTTTTTTAATTAAAAATAAATTTGTAATAAAAAAAAAAATTTGGAAATATTTTTTATGAATGGTAATTGGGGACTTTAAAGCTACAGATAGCAGAAATCCGGCCGACTTGTGTGAAAACATATATCCCGACACGAAACTGTGACCGATAATGGTGAGAGAATGATGTACTTTGCATAGGGCGAACTCGAGTTGTGCAGGATGTGAGAACTTATCGGTCAGCAACCAAATACGTAGGCACTACGTATCATGGAAGTTTTCGTATAAGTCTGGAAATACAACAAAATGCATGGAACGTTCAACTGTGAAGGTCTGATAAATGAAGAACAAAAGAAATTATCTTGTCAGCGGCTACTTTGAGAAAGCTAATTTCCAGTCTGAGTGCGCAAACTCTGTTTGGGAGGTACTGAAAATTTCGGTTGCCAGTGCTGCTCAACAGTCTTTAGATAAAGTGAAAGTCAGACCCAAGAATGCTTGGTTTAATGACGAGTTTTGTCATGCAGTCGAACAATAAATATAGCACATGGTGAAGGGCAATAACGTCTTGCATTGGTTGGGAAAAACAAAGCTGCTCTTGTAAGGAGGGCAGCTTGGATTGCACCATATGCTCAGGCCTGCTCTTGGGACCGGCATGGAAACCTCTGTGTCAATATCGACGCAGTTCTTGACGGAATGGGAAAGTTGGGTGCTGGCGAATGAGTGCGAGAGATGACTCATCAAATACAAGCAGCGGAGATTTGCACTGTGGATCCATTCCATGAGGAATTGACTAACACCATGCAGACATTAAAACGAAATCGCTCACCTAGGGGGGACTGCATTAACTCGGAGCTCTTGATATTCGGAATGGTTTTTGTGGAACTGTCTTTGCGACCTTCAATCTCATGTTGGAGTACATCTTTCGTAAAACTGAAACACCTCAGCGCAACATCTTATATACCCAGTCCAATCAGATGCTTGCATATGCAGACAACCTACGCGTGATTGGACTGAATAGCAACGGAGTGAAGGAAATACTTAATCCGCTTGTAGAGTTTTCAGTTGGACTCCAGAATGAGAGCATCAATGAGTCCAAAACAAAATACATGATCTCTGATTTTAGGGACAATGGTACAACAGATTTTAGTAGTGAAACTACACGTTTGAAGGAGTGAGGAGGTTCAAATATTTAGGCGGTTTAATCGGTCACGATACCAGTGTGGGTGATGATATTAAAGCGATCAATCTCTGAAAGGAAAGCCACCATATGGTAGGCACAAGGGTCGTTACAGGCGACGATGGCTCCACGATGTAGACAATGACTTACTTCTTCAGATTGTCTTAGACAGTATGAAGACGATGCTCAGGATCAAAACTATTTGAGCCAAATAGTTTTCTCAGTAAGGGGCCAGTAATGTTCTTTAAAAACTGTTTATAATTATTATTAATTTAATTAACACAATTTCAGATTAAGTTCTAAACAACATTGGGATTTTAAAATCATTCATAGTTCTTACTTATTTCTATAAAATTTAAAAAGACTTCACATATTTGTCACTTTAATGCGAGATTGGATGAAATCTAAATATACAATGGGGACTTATATCAAAGAAATTAATAGTCCAGCCAGATGGCAATTTAATAAATCCGATTTAAAAGTTGAACATTTTATCAAATTCTATAATTTAATAATCTTTCAAAGAAGCATGCAATTCAACTTTAAAAACATTTTTGGGGCCTACGAAAATTGAGTAGTAACAATATAGTTTAATAAATTATTTATTTAGATATACACAACATTTTTAATTTTAATCAGATTTGATTACAAAATTATAATAATTTCAAAATTTTTAGCAGAACGATAAAATTAGTTTTAAATAATTTTAATTTAATTTATGTAGAAAATCAAAAATTTATACAAATTTGTTCAAACTGTCAATGTCTTAAAGTTTTAAAAAGTTCACAACCAAGTTTCTGTGTGTGTTTTTGCACAACCCTATTTAGAGTTACAATAACAATAATCAAAATTTTTAATCCGTCTCATGTTAAAATTGCCACGAACGATGAATTTCAAATATTCAATATTCATATAAGAAAAATCCACTGATCGATACTCGTATAAACTTTGTGTTCACATCTTTTTATAATCCAATTTCTTCGGTTTAAACAAAAAAATACCAGAAAGAAGAATTCCCAGAAAGTTAATAATGCAATTGTGATGTACATACATAATACATTTATATACAATATTTTCAAACAAAGTTCATAATCGTATATAATAGACTATATGAACCAACTATCACAGCTTGTGCAATTCAAATTTTATGAAGTTTAAATTGACTTTTTCTATATTATATTTAGCAACAATAGAGTGCATATTGTATATTATTAATACTCGTATATGTATTTATTAATAATAAATAAATTGTTATGATTATTATGTATGAATTACGAATATTTTGCACAAAAAACATAAAACCAATCTGAAACAAAATCGGGGAAAAATCGATCGCACATAAACTATATATTCAATGGATTCTCTCAAACATAAAACATATTTTTTCGTACCAATAACAAAAATAATAATAAAAAAATGTTCAACAGCAATGGATATTAAAATACTGGTCTTGATTGAAAAATTCTTTTAAAAAATTAAAAAAATGGATTTTTTTGATTGCATGGAAAAATTTAAAATTTCGACATTTTTACACGATTGACCAGCATCTATCAGAAATTTCTTATCATATTCATTCCAGTCAAGTATTTTGTGCAATCATTATTAAAAAATAAAAATAAAAACAGCAAGAAAAAAAAAAGACAAAAAACCCTCTCGATAAGACGATATAGAAAATCGAATAAAATAGAAAATGTAAAAATTTTCCGGAAAATATTGTGTAGCAATACAGAAATACAAATAAAACATATTGAAGTGAAAAGGAGTTAATATAGCCCGAAGTTATTTGAGACAATAATTATGTTTTTGTGCTTTTGTACAATTGCCATTGTGCTTTTACTATATTATATATTTGAGAACACAGAACTGAAAAAAATAAGAATGGAATTAAAAAATAACACGATTTGTGTTGGTTAAATATTTAACTTTAATTTTAATAGAATATTAAAGTAGTATATGGAGTTAAAGCAGAACATCACACCAGCACAGTCAGAAGACCAAACTGTATTTTAAAGTTTTGTTAAGAAATTATCATTAATATTACTTTGTGTATAGAGGTCGAAAGCTAAATTTTTGGAATTATTTTTTATTAAACTATTTTGTTGAATATTCTGTATAACAACAACAACAACATGAGACGATGACTATCAAATAAAAACCTAACGTTTTATCGTTTTTGTTTGTTATCACAAAAAAAATATGTTCTCTCATAATATACATATGTTTATACATACTTGACCTTCTTGCACTGGAAATTATTACATGTTGCGTTCGATTGAACACAAACAAAATAAATATGTATCCTTTTTATTATATAACATTTGATTTGTCCTTACAGTATATTATTACATATACCTATATACATACATGTGTACATGGCAAACAAATCTTTTTAAATAAGAAAAAAACGAAATATACTCAGAAGAACTTACTTTTTCATTTTGTACAATCATATAGAGATGTTCAATGTAGATTTAAAACTACTTAGAAAAAGATTAAGATGGTACTTATTTTTTTGTTTAAACTTCTTAAATTTTGTAAGGATAACCGTTCATGTATGAATATGCACTACATCCATACAAAGCGATATTAGAAAAAATACGGTACACTGTGATATTAACCAGCAGCTTTATGATAAAAAAAAATGTATCTCGAGAAAATTGATAATCACGATAGCGGTTAAATTAGATAGATTCGACTGGTGTACAGTGCGGTCCCAATTTTTGTCGTTGTACGTATATAAATTATTACCAAGGGCAATGACCCAAAAACTACATTATAATTTATTTCCACGTACAAACATAAAATAATTAGAAAAGCTTTTCATAGTTACCTTATATGGGAACGTATTAAGCTTTTTGCTATTCTTATATATAAATTATTGATATGAAACAAAGTGATAAAAGCATTATATATACATGAGAGCCTTTAATTTTAAATCCTGTATACTTTTTTTGTTCTGTCTCGTTTTAAGTTGGATTGTGATAGGAATGGATATCAATACCCCTTTCCCTAAAATTAAACTTAAGCTTTAAACTAACTTTTTTTAATAAACATCAATTTGTTTTTTTAATAAAATAATTAAAAGTTTTTTTTAAGTAATCAAAATTGTTTGGAGTAAAAAACAACAAATTTATAAAAAATACTATAAATAAGCTTTTAGCGACGAAGTGTATCCAACTTTTTTTTGAATAAATATTATTCAAAACTATGAATTGTGTTAAATTAGCAACAAAGAAAATTAGTGATAAGCAAGAAATTTAGAGCTTTTGACGTCAATCAAAATAATTAATTTGTATACAAAATTTCTGAGCTTCCATCATTAAGAGTATATAGTTGTACCAACAGTAAAAATTTATTAATTTGCCATTAATATAGTTAAAATATTGCTCAATAGATGGCAGCGTATCTCATAATTATTTATTTAATTGTAGATAGCGTATTTCGATTTTGTAAAACTCATTTGATTTTAAAATAAATAAATAAAATTGTTTCTGGTAACGACCTATAAGAGCTACGTTCGAGTCTAAAATTCACAGTTAAGTTAGAATAAAAACGCTTTCGGTTTTTCAAGACCAATAAGTTACATACATATCTTATGTACTCACAAAGCAAATAACGGACATATTCTTCCGATACGGTATATTCACAGCCTTCAGGCCAGTCTTCAACCATTGAGCCTTCCACCTCAATTGCTACCCAACAACACAACAATCCTAAAGTAATTCAGAATCCCATAGAGAATTATTTTAATGTACAGGCTATAAGTTTTATGAAAAAAACCCGGTTCCTATTTGCTGGAACTGTCAACGGATCGGACATCTGTATATTGATTTTTAACCTGGTGCATTAACCCATATTTTGTTATGGATTGTCGGGTCGCAGACGTGTTGAAGCTGCATTGCACTTTTTGCAATCAAAAAGCACCTTCGTTAAACCCGAACAAGGATACAACCACAGGTCTGATCGTTTTAAAATTCACATTCTTCAATAACCTCCGCCTTCGTATTTGCAAACTCCGTTTACTCGTCATCAAAAGTAATAACTCGACTAGCGCCACATATAAATACTTCTTCCGAATCTCATATTAATTACCGAACAGGCCGCTCCATTAAATATTTCAATAACCGTCATCAAATGTATCGAAATGTTGGCAAAACAAAATTTTGTATTATCGTAGACTATTTAGAAGACAATTGCCCTTACGTAGTTGTTACCAGAAGAAGTTCAACGTTTACGGGACCAATATCTCTGCTTTAGGCAAAAAGCCATTAAGTTTTGTATTGCTAAATTGAAAACGGCCCCCTCTAAAAATTCATTGTTATATGGTAAGATGTACAGAAATCTCTTATAACAACAGCCCTGGATCTGTAGCTATTTATTGTGCCAGATTTGCAACCAAATCTTTCTTTCGGATGTGTTTTTTGACATAAATTCGGAATTGAACAATCGCTAATTTCATCTTTTCAATCTATACCTTCATCAGCACCTGATTCTCCTATGGTCAAACACTAGCATCTGCCAACAACAAACAGCATGAATTTTCCTGAATCACACGATCAATGTTAGGGATGCTCCACCCATTAAACATTATGCCGTATGTAACACAGCAATAAATTTATTAAGAAATAAATCGAATGATTGCGTTGGATGTATTTAAGAAGAGTCAAGTGCTTGAAGCTCCCATTGGCTGTCGTGCTGTGGAAAAGTGGTTTTGTATCTAAAAACGATGCATTCCCTTTTCCGCTAATTGATGGTTTGGCTCAGCCGGTTGGGCCGTATCCGTTATATTTTGAGTATGGATTTAAAGGATGCCGTCCGAGAAGACTATTGGATAATTTTAAGGTTATGCCCTTTGAACTTTGTAATGCGCCTCAGACCTTGTGTCGATTAATGCCCAACGTGATTCCGCACCGACTGCACGACCGAGTATTCGTTTATCTGAGCGCGTTATCCGAATGTTGTTGGCTTCTTTACGGGCTTATATTAAGTCGGACATGAGTAAGGGGTGCCACTCTAACAGCCAGTCCATGATTTCTCAAAATATTCCCCATGTTTTCTTGTATTTGATCAGCAAGCGGTTTTGCATGGCTCGTTTTACGATATTTTGCTACAGACTTTTCAACTTGGTGGAAATCATCTTCATGGATATGATAAGCTATAGAGTACCTTTACTAAACGTATGAAGATATAGAAATTAATCTAATCAAATCTGCCGAAAACGGTAACGGAATTCAGCTCATCCACTCCATACAAAACAATATGTTCATTCCATTCCAAAAGTTACTAAAACCGTTTTTGTATTTAAATGGAGTCTGTTTTAATTCAGCCACAAGTTTAGTAAATACAAACTTGTCTGATATCATTATACAGATCATATTAGTATGAGCTTTTATATTTGGGAACTGCATCGTCAGCGTATAAATGTAGTTTTCCTCCGATTTCTTGACTGCAGATATGATTGATATAAATATTAAACTCAGTTGATATCCCATTCCGTCCCGTGGCTACCACTGTTTTCAAATTTCGGATGACTTGGGTTACCTCATACTCGTTAACATTATACAAATTAAATTCAACTATTACTTGTCGTTTAGGTACAGTCAAAAAACCGTCGAGCCATCAAAAATTCCATGCATGGACGAAGCCTGTATTTATTGCATTAGGAACCGCTACTGGTTGACCGATTAGTTAACAATTTATATTAAGTGAGATCGTTTTGGGTATAGGTTTTCGGTTTTTATTATAAATGGCCATTTTCATTAGGTTCCAAAAATTGTTTGGTGTTACCGTTACAGCTTTTCAATTTAGCTCCGAAAAAATCTCGTTTCCGTACGTTGGTTCTTTCTCTCAGATGTTTGCAATTAGGATATTTCAGTTTCAGCTTATATAATTTCTCCCTCGATCTAATATCCTTGTATAAATCATTGGTCATCCACGCTTAACACCTGAGTAAGACTGTGATCGTCCAGATTTTTATATCGTAGTAAATTATCCCAAAAGGAAATTTTCATGGCTAAGTCATAATTACAATTTTTATTTAGTTCTGAACTGGTTCGTCTTTTTAAACGTGTAAGATTTTGGTATAATCATAGATAGAAATGTTAAGGGGTGAGAGCAAAAAATGTCGCAATAGCAATATTTCTTGTTGCCATAGTCTTGGAGCCATCTTTACAATTAGAGCTATGTTCTGTTGCTTGAACGCAGTTTTGCTATACTTGTATAATTGTATTGTATGGGCGTACTAGATGCCAAAATGGAAAATTTCAGTAGGTACTTAGGAAAAAGGATATCAGATTATGAAGTGTGGTTTGAACGCAGTCCAGACGAGGTGGGCTACATATTGAAATAAACTGTTGCAAAATAAAAATAATTTGAAACATTTGCATTTGGGGATCGCTGTAATAGTTATCAATTAAACTGTCATATAGTCAACAATAGCACTGGGGAATCAAATCTTTTTGGGCATAGTTGAAGTTAATTTTGTTTCGGAAATATTAAAATTGCTATTTTGAAATACGCTTTTAAATTCGAAGTTCGGCCAACAAAAATTAAAGCTTACCTGGCTATATAGATATAGAAGAACGTCGGGCAATTGATTTTTAGATGGCTACACACGACGTACAAATGGTGAAAATCAATTCTTGTTCAGCAGGGTATATATAGATAAATCTACTCACTGCAGCATTTAAGAGTTTTTATTCATCGTCCTAATCACCTCGATAACCATATGAATATTTTTATCCATTATTTTTTAGTATAAAATATAATCTAATTTTGACTGTAAAAGAACTGTGGATGTTTTTATAATATTTTTTTAAAATTCCAACATCTTTTCACGAAACAAATGTCAGAAATTTAGAACAAAACATGGAACTAATATCGATTCGATTTAGATCACCTTTTAGTTGTTTCTGATTTAAAATTGTATCTATCCACATACCGAAAGAACGAAAATACGGGAATCATCCTTTCTTTCGCAAGTTACAGCTTATATAACAAAAATTTGGATTGTAAAGAGAAATTTTTTTTCTGGAATCCCAGAAAAGTGGAAGCAAATCCTATTGGGGCTCTAACACTGTTCAACCTATCTTTAGAATATGTTATCCATATTAGCTCAATATGATGTTGAGATTTTCGTAATGAAGACAACATATAGGGTCACCACCAAGGTCACCACGAAGGCGGATATACACCGAGACTTCATTTCAAGTGACCCACATTAAATAAAAGGTAACAGAGTTAAAATACATAAAAGTCACTGTTCAATGACTAAAACACCGAGTAGAAATTCATTTTCCGTGAACATTTAATCCGAGGACTGCAACATTACCAAATATTTGAACTAATGAATCGTGAGAAACAATCTCGATAAAATTAACATTGCGTTAAATTCATAAAATCATCACTGCTGGTTGGCTAATCTGTTATTAAGATGCCAAATTTTTGTAATTATTATTTTTTAACATTTTTAATGTCTTTATTACGAATACAAATTAAAGTGGCCGACTTATCCTTCTGGTGATTAATAATGACAATAATAAAATGTTGTAATTGCCATACGCTAACTAAGGGCGAATAAATATAAGATTAAAGGTGCCTAAATGATTTACGACTATATGGATGTACATATAGCATAAATAATTTGATTTATGGTGTTGCCATTAATTATTTACAATCTGTCAGATTCCCGCGTTTAATTCGTTTTCCTTGTACATATATTTAATTGTGCGTAGAACAAATTTGAAAGTCGATTCACTTATTCCTATTGTCCTGGATCATTTATAAAAATCTATTGTTGTATACGATTTAAGAATAATTCTAATAATAAATATATATTTCGTTAAAAAATAAGGGCATCCGGCAAATTGGGAACAATAATTACTTATCAAATCCTAAGTACGTACGTATTATATACGTATACAATTATATTTTGTGATTATTTTATTATATAAAACGTTTGTACTTTTTATTTTACCATGCTTCAATCAACTTGAAATCTAAATAAAAAAGTTTTTTTTTTTAAATCATACACAAAATTGTCGAGCATATAAATTATGATGTGCGCAGTCATGAAAATTTCCAGAAAATCCTTCACATAAAGGACCATAAAATTTTTTTTTTACTTCTTTATATATACGTACGTTCATTCCTACAGCTACAATATTTTTACCTGAAACGAAACAAAAAAAAATCATAAATCGTTAGAAATATTAAAATAAAGCATTAAATGTATTGATTATTTCTTAAGATAAATAAGTATATACATATATCGTGGATGATATACAAACATACATACATATAAGGAGCAAACTAAGTCTCAACAAAAAGCTTAATTGAGCGAAAATTTGAATATTTTTCATTTCATTAGTCTATGAGGTACGACGATATGTGATATAAGAGAGTTTAGTGACTGCTAATCCGTAATACGTGTGTACACGAAATTGAAATTAAACGCAAAAACTATATTAAATCTTTTAGATATTTTAAATTTCATTTAAAGCACCACATCGTTTAGATAGTTTTCTTTTCGTTTAACATGTTATTCTATTTATTCACATTAAGCTTGGTCGAAGACGAAAAATAAAACAAATTAATTACAATTTTGGATTTTATTATTACTTTTAAAATCAAAACATACGAATAAAAACTTCAAAAATAAGTTCCAAACAACAGAGTAATTTTAAAAATTTATTGAATTTTCTGTCGTACAAATTTAATAAAAAGTTATCCTAAAAGTAAACCATTTTAAAAAGCATAAAAATGTATGTGCTCTCGTTCGTACACCAAATACAATATTTAATGCTTTAATCTTTTGTACATATATGTATATACGTATCCGTTCTTAACGTTATAGTAAGAATAAAAAATTAAAGTAACAAATCGATAAAAAAAAAATCCGACATAAATTTTCCAAAAGCATGTAATATTAGCATCGAGAGCAAAGTGGCCCGCCTACAAAATTCATGTAATACACAAACAACATTTCGTTTTCTTATTATATGGTTTAGGTTACACCACGAATGAACAAACATGTTTAATGTTATTTTGGTTTGGCATGCAATTTATATGTTTGTTTGAAATAATTTGTTAAGGTATATTGTATAGTGGAAAATTGTATATATTAACATTCCATTTCGAACATCAGCTTAAACAAGAGGAGATGACTAATCGGAGGGGAAAATTCTAAGAATACAAGCTACAGGTTAAATATCAGTATTTTAGAGAGTGATCGCAAACACTACAATCGAATACTTGTATTGTTTATGGAAATTTGATCAGCGGCTTATTTTGGCTTTAACACACTGGACCTTTCTCCCAGATCAGAAATCGTGTCAGTCAGCCCAGAGGAAGCGTGGAATATGAACCCTCAACCACTTTACCTTCTCACCAGAAGGGTATAGTTTTAGTAACTCTACTTTTAAATATTCATCATGTTCTAAAAATATTTGGTTCAAACATTTATTTATACTAAGCTTTTAAATAATATGTTATTCATTAACTCCAAATTATGATTTTTATGCTTTTGAGGTTGAGGCTAAAAATCCAAATAAGTTAACTGAGCTCTAAAATGTACATAACAAAATTCCTTAGTCTTGGTCACAAAAAATTTAAAAAAATGCGATGTTTCTTTTTAATGGGGCATATTTAAAAGGACCAATTGAGCTTTAGATTGTATTCAAAGATTCCAAACGTTAAGTTTTAATTTCTTAAGTAATTTATTACCACAATACCAGTTTTTAACCAGATTTTAATATAAACTATTAATAATATCTGAGAGCTTTTAAACCTAACTTGTCTCACGCTCTGACAGAATAAAATTTGAAAAATGGAATAATCTAATTTGTGGAAACTCTTTATTTACAAACTATATATTTGCAAGCTTTTTTCTTTAACCAATGTGAAAGCATTCTATTAATAACATTTCATATAGCTTTAATATTTATCGTGCTTAAGCCGGAAAGCTTATAATAACAGAAAAGTTTTTTTAATTAACTTTATTCAATGATCAGGAGCTTTCAGGAATAGCAAAATTTTCCAGTTTAAGAAGCTTTATATTGCTTTAAAAAACAGAATATTACAACGTATCTAATGTTTAACGTTTTACATTAATTATTGTAAATTTTAAAAATAAGTTTTCCATTTGCTACTAAAAATTATATTATTATTTCAGCTTTTATATGAATTAAATGGACTTCAAAAAGCTCCATATAAAAAATTTGTAATTAAATCAGAAAGATTTCATTAACATAAAATTTGCTAAATGAATGTGAAAACGCATCAAATTTAATCAAGCGATAATTATGCTTTTCACTGTACTAAATGGTTAACAGCTTTTACGGGGAGTTTCGGTGGAAAATTATGTCCGTTATAATTGTCAAGAACTAACAAAGTTAAATGTTTTATAAAAGTTCTCAGCGCATAAATCTTTGATTTAATGAATATGAAGTTTTTTATAAATTGTTAAATTCCCTAATAGGCAAATGGTAAAGATCAAGTTGAGTAAATTGGCGAGTAAGAACTTTTCGTTTTTAAAAGGTCTGGAAGTTGAATTTTAAATGTTGTGTAAAAAAAAATCCGATATACTAAAGTAGAAGCATTTATAAATGAATATCGGAAATTTATTTTGTAATTTTGTTAATTGCTGAATTTTCTTAAATTCTTGTAAGACATGAAAAATTATCAAATTCTGTAAATAAATTTCCAAATTCTTTGTTAGAAATTTACAAATTCTTGGGGCTTATCAAATTCATATAACATATTAATTTTATAAAATTGAATCTTTACATGACGATATCTTAAATATTCAATATTTCAGAAAACTGTTATGTGTAATTAAATTTCGCAAGAGCAAGTTTTTAATATTTTTTGATACCAAATTCTTAAATTTTTTTTGATTTAACAACAATAAATTTAAAAAAAATTAAATGTATTTTAAATAAAAATGTTAAGTGTTTTAAAATTTAAAAATAATACAAAAATTTCAAAGCAAAAATGAGATAATGAACATTTTGAAACATTGAATTTTGTATATTTTAGAAACCTATTAAATTCCACAAAATTAGAAAATTTAAAATTTTGCAGAAATCCTAAATTTGTATAATCGTTATTGAAAAAAAAAGATTTTTAAAATTTAAACAGTTCTTTTTGCTTTCTATATATTTTTAAACTTGATTGTATAAATTAATTAAAATTAGCTAAACTCAATAATGTTGCAATATGTATTTTCTAGTAAATGAAAATTATTAATAATTTCAAAATTCGGATTTTAAATAAAAATAAAGTCGAGTTCTTATAATATTATTTTTTTAATTGAAAAATTGGGCAAATAAAATTATGTTTCAAATCATCAAATCAAACACATTTAGAAATCTGTAAATGAATTTTAAAAAAAATTAAACTAGTAAAATTTAAAAATGTAATATTTTTTAAGTCCGTTTATTTTATGATTTAAACAAATATGTTCCTTCAAACTGTTTCTCATTTTTAAAATATGTTAAAATATAAATATAAAAGAATTACAAATTCTAAGAAGTCCAATTTAGTTTTGTATTTTAATATAATTTTAAAACATTTAAAAAAAAATTTACACTGTCAATTTCGTATAAATTTTAAATAAAATCCGAAATACATTGTCTTTATATATTTTTGTTGTTGATTTACGAGATTACGTGAAATATTTAAAGAAGAGCTTATTGAAAAAACTGATAATGTTCAGAATACATCTAGAAGAACTAATATTACTTTGTAAATTTTAATATCCTATAGAATATTAAAAATAAATTAAATTTCACTGAAATATATTATTTGGAAATAGTTAAACAATTCTTTCGGAGCTAAAATTGATATTCTTATTATATAAAAAATCTGTTTCCTTCCATTTAAAACAATATACTCTGTAAGAACAATTTGAATTTAATTCTAATTACAATAATTTTAAATTTGTAACATGATTTTAAAATTCTTAGGAAAGAAACGTTAAAGTTTAACTATTATTCCAATAAATAAAGCTTTATGTTTTAACCAAAAATATAAATATAACACTACTGTAAATGTTAAATCGAAAACAAAATAAATTTAATAACTGCAATTTGAAAAATTATTTAAAAAATATAAATCTGGAAATAGAGTTCTAAAAACATAAAAATCGTTTAAATTTTGCACTAAGTTTAGAAGGTTGAATAAAAATTTAAGATTTTTAATAAAATTTAAATTCAAAATTTAATTTAATTTTATTTTCCTAACATAAAAATTAAAATCTTAAAACATGTATGAAATTTATTTTCTATTTTCCCTATTTTTTGAATCATGGAAAATTATCAAATAAAAAAGTCTTAATGTTGTTTTAATTCTTATTGAAGATGTTTAAAATATACTTAATTTCGAAAATTTTTGTATGTCGGTCAATTTCGCAAAAACAATTTTTTAGAATTCCTTGTTCATATTCTTGGATAACAGATTCCTGAGCCTCCTAAAATTCTTACAATTATAAATATCTAAAAACATATAAATCTTGCAAATTTTAAATTAAAATGTTACGTGGTTTAAAATTTAAAATTGCTAAAAAATATTGGAAACGATAATTAATATATTTTATATTTGCAACATTGTAAAGCTCTTCGCATTATGTATATTTTTAAAATCAATTAAATTTCAGAAATGATACTAAAATTACAAATTAAAACTTAATTTTAAAATTTAAAATTTGGCCGCATTATTTTAATTTCATAAAAGTTATTTGAAAATTCTCAAAATATTGAAAAATGGATTTTAAAAACTTAAACTCTACCTACTTATAGCGTTCTATGTATTTTTAAACGTGATTGTTACAATTAATTAAAATTAGCTAAATTTAATAATGTTTTAATCTATAATTTTTCGTAAATAAAAATTATTCAGACTTTCGAAATTAAAATAAATTAAATTAAAAATTAAAGTCGAGTTCTCAAAGTCTTAATATTACAAACAAAAAATACAACTAATAAAATTTTTTTTAGCATAATGAAAAGGTCATTAAAAATTTAAAAATGAATGCTAAAGAAACTTGTAAAATTTATTAATTTAATTAATTTTTAATTTAGAAGCTACTTAATATTGAAATTTTTTTAACAAAATGTAAAATTTTTAAAGATTTAAATTCTATTATTTTATAATTGAAATATTTGTTATAAATTACTTTAAAATATTTCTAATTTTTAATTAGTTCTAAAAATGCAAATACGCTTTTAATTATAATATAACTTTTATAAAAATTTAAATTGTCAAATTAAATCCTAATTTTAAATATTAAATTAAAAATTTTATTCGGAATTTCTTAAAATAAATTAATATTCTTAATAAATAAAAAATCTGTTAATGTAAATTTTTAAACATAAACTCTGTACGGAACATTTGATTTTTTTTAGTATTAATTTTAATTACTAAATAATAAAAATAACATGCTAAAAATTTACTTGTAAACAATTAAATTATTGATACTATCGAAAACACGTCCGTTATTATTTATAGCGGTTTAGACATTTATATAATATATTTATGTTATGTAGTCTATTCATATGCTAACGGAAGCTAGTTACATTATTAAAAAAAACTCCTTTAATTTGATGAAAAATATATTTAAAATTTTCATAAATTTTGTTAATTTTAAAATTATTAAAAAAAATGGTTTAAATAAAATTATGATTCTAATAAATAAAGCGTTCAATTTTAGTTTGAAATATATATAATATAATATAGAACTGCTATAAATTTTAGATTTAAAACAAAATAAATTCAGTAAGCGCCGGTTGAAAATTATATTATTCTAAAAACATAAAAATTGTTTGAATGTTGCACAAATTTTGAAGGAAGAATATAATTTTAGGATTTATAATAGGATTTCAATTCAAAATATTAATTCTTTTGTTTTCCTAACATAAAAATCTTAAAACGTGCATGAAATGTATATTCTATTTCCCTATTTATTTCTTATTCATAATCTTCTGTTAATTTTTAATTTAAGATGTCTGAATTTCGTAAGAACAATTTTTTATCTTGGATACCAAATTCCTGAGCCCCTTAAAAGTCTTAAATTATTTATTTTACTTACAATTATAGCTGATATTTTAAAAAAAATTAAAACGTATTTTAATAAAAATGTTAAGTAGTTTAAAATCAAAAAATAATAAAATGATTGATAAACCAATACTAATATATTATTTTGCAACAATGAAAATCTCTTCGCATTCTGTATATTTGAAAAAGCAAACTAAATTCGAAAAACTGAAATGTTTAAAATTTATTAAAAACTTAAAATTTTGCATAATTCGTAAATTTGTTTAATTTGTTTAAGAACTCATGGGCCGACCCATCTTCCATGTCACTGTACAGGGTGAAATGGTTTAATGAATGTTGTGTGAATGCAAGGTAAAGCTATGGACCAAAAAAGTGTCTATGCCAAGTCCATCCTTTAAAAAAAAAAAAAATATTGATAAACATAGATTTTGAAAACTTAAATTCAACTTTAAGCGCTACATATTGTGTGACTTAATGAATTAATTAATTAAAATTGACTCAATTAATTAAAATTAGTTTAATTCAATAATATTGAAATTCGTAATTTTTTATAATAGAAAATTATAAACGCTTTCAAAATTCATTTAAATAATAATTCAAAACCGTTTAAGTTGTTTAACAAAAAAATGAATGTCGAGGTCTTTAAATCGTATTATTACAATAATTCAAAAATCGTACTAATAAATTATTTGAGAAATGTGGGAACGACCATTACAAATCTATAAATGAAAATGAATGTTAAAGAAACTAAAAATTGTAAAAAATTTTAAATTAATTTAATTTGGGTGTTAGGTAATATTATTAATTTTGTAAATTTTTTTTTATTGAAAACCCTTCAAACTATTTTTAATTTTTAAATTATCATAAAATATTAATTCTTAAAACTTCTTCATTTAAAACTCAATATATTCTTAAAATTCAAATAAGTTTTCAAATATAATATAATAAAACAAAAAATTTAAATTGTCAATTTCGTATAAATTAAAATTAAAATTTTAAATACCTAGCTTAAGGCTAAATGTTGAAGACTAACGATTGTAGATTATTTTATAAATAAATTTTATAAATTTTAATATCCTTTAGAATATTAAAATTAAATTAAATTTCAGTCAAATAAAGTTTTAAATATATTGTTTGGAAATATTTAAAAAAAAATATATAAATTTAATTCGGAATGTCTTAAAATTGGATTCTTACTATAAACAATTCTGGTAAAGTTAAATTTACGCTTAAATTTGTTATTGAAATATTAATTACAATTACTTAATACCTGAAGTGGAATACTTAAAATTTACAAAGTAAAACTTACATTTTGGACCATAATTTTTAAATAATTAAAATTTCGAATAAATTTAAAATGATGAAACTATCAAAAACACGTCCGTCGTTATTTATATAGCATTTTGGACATCTATATAATAACGCAGGTATTTTATTTATATTATGGTGGAAGTTAGTTACATTATTATTCATTAATTTTAGAAAATATATTTTATGAAAATTCAATTTTTATATTTTAACTAATCTCTATCTATCTATCTACGTGTCGATACCTTTTCCATTGTACAAAATAAGATCTTCTCCTCAATCCTTTCATAATTTAATAATATGTTATGTTCAAATTTTTCATCACTGATTCAGCCACACTGAAACACTTTATACGGTTGTTCTTGAAATTATTTTACCTGTGATTTAATTTTGTTATCAACATTTTCAGTAACTCATATTTTCAGATTGATCATGTGTCCATTCTTCACCGTTCATTTCACCATGCAAAAATAAATTTATTTATAAAAACGTTATAAATCATAAAGAAAAACACACGAATAATTCTATGGCACTGAAATTTTTGCAAGACAGTTTTTCGTATGTGGTTTCCTCTATGTAAGTTCCTGTAAGCGTCTTGATATTACAGTTTTTAATTTTTGTATAAGAATTACCAAACTAATTTATTTTAACAGCAAAGCTTTTGTGATGTACTTTTCAAAGATAATTTCTGTGATTTTAAAATATTTAAAAATGTTCAATAAAGCCATAAAAAGTTTAATAAGTTACAAAATAAAAGACGTGGATCGCTTAAAAAATCTTCACAACGATTCGTACACAAATTATTCAAATATTTTTTCGTGTCTGAAAATAATTATTTTGTTCGACTTTTTAACATATAAACACTTTGCTGATATATGCATGCAAATAAATTCCCAATAGAATTTTCCAAAATTCAAACCACTCTAATCCTAACGAAACTTTTTCTTAACTGTATAGACGTTTAGCAAAATATTTTTAATAAAGTTTCTTTCTAGAAAGTTTAACATCTATATTTTTTTTTTTGGTTGCTTATAAATACACTTTTAGACATAGCCCAGATGGTATATACATAGTGTTTTAGGTGTATACCTTTCAAAACCAACAATTGTTTGCATTGGAAACAAACAAAACCAAAAATTTGAAAAATCAACGAAAAAGTTTTCCATTTTATGTCTTAAAAACAAAAGAGCCGAAAAACGAATAATATGCAAATACATATAATAAAAATATTTACATCGTAAATTTAAGCTTCAAAATATCAAAAAGCTCCTAAAATAGAATATCATGAAATTTTCGATTTTCTTCTCTGTGTGTGCGTGTGCTTTTAATACGCTAAAGTTTTAACATTTACATTGTTTCATGATTTGTTTGTTCAATACTCGTATATATGTATGTATGTAGCAAGTATGATAGGCAACGGAGCACCAACAGCAACAAAAACTAACTTAATTGATGTATCAAATTTAGATTAAAGAAAATTAGTTTTTTGGATAAATCAATCTAAAAGAAAAAAACGTATTTTGTTGTTGGGTTCTATATTTTGAGGTTTAATTTGTGTTATCATGTTCTATCAATACATTTTTTGTTGTGGTGTTGTTGTGCTTTTATGATTATTATATCGGATGGACGTAGTTATTTTATGAAAGAATACACTTTTGATGGGAAATGTGAGTATTAAAAGAAAATGTGTATATGCCAACAACAACGCACCGAAATTTATTTCATAATCAGGATTAGGTAATACGTTTTTTGTTGCTGTTGTTGTATATATATATACTAGTACTATGTATGTGTGTTTATTATATGGAAATTTATGGTTTACTAACAGGTGATGTTCATTGTGTGGTTATCATCGTATATACATATATACGATGTATAGCTACATATATACATATATGCGGAGGTATTAATAAACATGATATCATAAATGAAAATATGTGTATTTTGATGATTATTTTAATATGCCTGTGTGTGTGTATGTATCTGTTGAATATACATATAGATAATGACTATGTACATTAATATTGTATTACAAAAAAGATTGTGGTTGGTAGACATAAATATATGTTAAACATGTAGAGGGTATGTTTATAAGAATATTTCATTGTGTTTACGGTGTTGTTATAGGCCTCAGCATCTTTGCGTTTTGATTATTGACATTGAATTTTATATCCTCAAATATTGTTTTTCTACCTTTCTCTTAATAATGATATAAAAATGAATTTTATGACTTTTAATCTATGTCATTTTAGTAAAGTCAGAACTGATAATTAAATATGGAGTGACTAAATATTGATTTGAAATTTTTAAACTCTTAAATCAATTTTTTAATTAATTCTATATGAAAGGTTGACTTTTTCAATCATGGCTATCAAATACCAATTTTAATATTTAATTTTTTGAAATACGATCACACTGACTTCTGTTTTTTCGATTTATGAACTCTGTATGATAACCAATTTGAAACATCAAGATAATTTGAAATTAATGAAATCCTCAAGTTTATGGCACTATTTAACAATTCTCAAGCTCATGCATGTAATTGTAGATTAAACCAATTCTGAAGATAAATGTTAAAAATTTTACTAATGAGGGTTAAACGACGCGTGCAAAGCACCTGTCATCTATTAATTTCTACGTCGGCGTGTCGACAACCAGTGGACAAACCAATCGTAGATAACGTAGACAATTCGTTATAGACAACGTTGATATTGTGGACGATTGATAGAGGGGTTTAGTTTTAAATTACGATTGCCAGATTTGTTTTAGGTGTAATGTGGTTCGGTGGGACAGTGATGGATATTTTTTTAATTCATTTTAATCTCTTTTCAATTAAGGTTAGATTAGAAAAGTTTTAATATAAAATATTTTCATAATCTATCTTTAGGAAATTTAGAATTATGTACATTGTAATCAAAATTAGTTCTGTCTTTTAAATCTGTTAAAGATTTTTATTGATTTTACAACTATAGGAGAAATAAAACTAAAACTGAGACGATCAAATTATTGTTTCACTAAAAACAAGATTCATTGCAAAATCTTATAGAAAAATTATAAGGAGAGATAAATTTTATATTTTGAATGAGTTAGAAATAAACTAATTTAGAAATCGTATCGAAATTGTAATGAATTAGAAAGATTAAATCTTTAAATAATAAGCTTATGAAGTGTTAATGACCTAAACTTAAATAAATCGAAAGCATCTAAAACCACTAATTCGGCAGATCCAGAATAATACTTGATGTTAGCGATACTGCTGAACTTTAAAATAAGCTTTACAATATTAAAATATATTGGAAAATCAATGAGCAAGCATCCCCTAAGCAAGCTTTATAATGGTGGCCCAGAATACCGAGCTCATGAAAAGAGATATCGAGGAAAAATATCAAACGAAACACGTTGGTTGAAATCGAAGATGGGGGTAAAAATGCCCGAATTTTAGTTCATAGATATTAAATTATAATTTTGAGTGGATTTTTTTAAGTGAAATTCCAAGTATATTTGTACTAAGGAGTTGAATTAAATTGTAAATGCGTTTTGCAGACTTTTTAATGGATAGATTTTCACTAAATTTGAGGCAATCTAAATATTAATTAAAACTAAAAATTAACTAAAAAATAATTCTTTGTTATATTTGATTGTGATTGAGTAGAATTTGAATTATATATTTTGAGTGGAGCTTTTTAACTTAAGTTAGGGTACAATTTGTACTATGAAGTTGAGATTTATAGATTATTTGAGTGCAATTTAAATTATAAATATTTACTCATATTTGAGTTTGCATAAACTCCAAAGTATATATCGTTTGAGTGGATTTGCTTAAGTGAAATTCCAGAATAGAATCTAAGAATGAATTTGAACCAAAATCATTAAACGTTTTTTAGATGAATTGTATGAGTGAAAATAAAGTAATTTTTTTACAAAATTTAAGTATATTTTAAATTTTAAATTGAATTAAATATCTAACGTAGTTTGAGTGTAGATTTTGAATTATAATTTAAGGTTAAGAATTTAAATCAAGTTAAAATTTCACTTAAGAGCGAAATTTAAGTAAAAAAATTCAAAACATTCAAAATTCAACGAGTGAACTTAAATTAATATTTCAGCTGAATATTAGTTAACTGCAACTTTAAATTATGTTTGATCGTATTTGTATTTGAATAGCTTTTGAACTATGTAGCTTTTGAACTATGTTGAGTGGATTTTCTTAAGTAAAATTCTAGCGAAAATTCTAGTATGAGCTTGAATCAAATTTTAATTATAATTTAAAGAGTATTTATTTGAGAGTGAGATATTTCGATCGTTTGTCTCTATATATTACAGGTACGAAAATCGAAAGGTATGTTGCCAATAGTGTCGTGACCAGTTACGATTCCACAGAATATGTTTGCATTCTGCATTATTTGTTTGTAAAACGCAAGCATTATTGATTAGAAGTATATTTTTGGTGGCTACTACAAGTTGAAAAGTAACGACCTTTGATTGCGTTAATATTTGGTGTGTGATTAAAGATGACAAATTGGTTTACCCTATTGTTTTGCAGAGTCGACATCCTTTATTAACAACATAGACGAAAACGTAGACATCGTCGGTAATGTAGACAATTCATAGTATGATTTTGTAAACTAGTTCTGAACTACTAGGATAACAATACGAACTAACCTAGGATAACAATACGATACAGACGGTAAGAAATTCAAAATATCATTCAATGTATTTGAATCTAACTTATCCTCTCAGAAATTTAAGTTAGGTTACAAATGTTTTAAATTATTATATTTCCATAATTTATTCCAAGAAATTTAGAATATCCATAATACAATGTAATCTGAATGGCCTGTTTTATTATCTGTTACATACATATACGGTTTTTCGAAGCTCTGATATTATTCCATAACTACACTCAAAAAAATAATTTACAAATATCATTTCGTAAAAGAAAATTTGTAAACTTAACAACAAATTTGGTGAATTAACACCTGCTTTGTAAGGTTTTTTATTTACAATGAAAATTAGTAACTATAGTAATTTTCATTTACAATGAAAATTAGTAACCATTACGTGGCAAATTGTACGCAGTTTCGTTTGTAACAGTAACGAAGCGTATATCTTAACTTTACAAAGAATGAAAGTAGTTTGAAGCAGGAACATAAATTTACAAATTCACTTGTAAAATGTACCAACGTGTTTTGTAAAATATAAAAAAGATAGATTATTCGTATAAGTTAAAGTAAAATGCGCAATAAATGTATTACGTCATGTTGTCCAAACATAGATTTCCAGAAATTTTTCACTATCTATAATGAAATTCAATTTTCGAGAACAAATTTCGGCACACAAAATTTGTTGTTTTTCTTAAGATTTACTCGTTTTTGACCAATATTTTGTCCATAATTATGTATAACTTGCATTCAATCCGTAACATATTTATTTCAGTTAATAAGAATGTTTCATGTATTTCAGATAGTAAGTATTTGCTAGGAAATTATGTACTTAAGACATGAGTGAATGGCAAATAACGTTGTTGTTTGATGCTAAGATTATAATGGTATATAAAATAAAATACGTTTATTCATGAAATGATCGTCTCAAACAATTGGCGTTACGTGGGAAATCATTTGGGCAGTTGTGCTGCTGGACTATCGCACCATTTGGGGTATGTCTGATAAACCTGGATCTGCCCCTTGTCGTAAATTAATACTGCCTAGTTACATCTTTATGTCTTGTCTGGTTTCTGAAATGTGAGCGATTAGATTTACATTCCTTGGCGATTATATTTAGACTTTAACTTGTCCTAAACATTTAAGTAAATAAAGCTACGTAATTAATTCTTAATAATAGCTTATAGATAATCAGTAATAGTCTATTACCGTATGATGTAGCTTTGCAACAAATTAGAACCAAACGAATTCCTAAATATGGAAATATCTCATCAATATCTTGACAATATTCGCACAAATAATTATATATTTGGCCAAAAAATTACAAATTCATTTGTAACATATATATATAATCACTAGTTAACTTTACTAGTGTATTTTGTAGAAAATATGTGTTATACAAATCGGATTGTAAAGATAACGGTCAAACTTTGTAAAAGTTACAAATGTGTTTTGTAATATTTATGTATATTACAAATGCATCTGTAATTTCTACAAAAAATATCGTAACCATAACAATTTTTTTGTAAATGTACCAAGAAATTCGTAACAAATTATGATATCCGTCTGCCATTTCGAAATAATTGATTCATTGCGATTGTAACCACCAAACCTTAAACAGTGTCTTGATATGGATCAAAAAAGTGAAAATAAAAAGAAATTTGATAAAATAGTGAAACAATTTTCAAAAAATATTAATTTGTATACACCAGCAACATTTAATAATAATAAAGGTTAGTAGTGAAATAAAATTTTAAGTTGTGATTTGTGAATAATACTAAATTAATATAATAATTCCTTGTTCAAAAAATCTGTGTATTTCGGTGAAACGTAATTTTTATTTTGTGAATTTGATTGTGTTAGTGCAACTGTACATTTTTTTATAAAGAATATCGCAATCTCATATTTTTTAATTATTCGCATTAAAATTTATTCAAATTCATATTATATTATATTCAGTTTCATTCATATTATACAAGTATTTATATTGATAATATATGAGCTACCGAAACTGTTTTATTTTAAAATGTGTGCAACATGTAAAGAAAACCTTCATAATATAAAATGTAACATTTTTATTTGAATTTTATTTTCCCTTTATGTTTAAATTATATTACATTACGATAATTTTTATTTATTAGAAATATAATTTATAATAATGTAAATGGAAAATAATAGCAAAAAAAAATATTCATTTTAAAATGTGAATCTAAATTTAAAACCATGTGCTTATAAAATTATTAACAGGGTCCTTACTATGCTATTTGCCAACTATTTACATATAATACCGATCTATAATTATGGCAAGCAAAGGAAGGAAAAGGATAATGATATTAAAAATTTACGCGATAATTTTCTTTTTTCTTCCTTTGCTTTATATTACAAAATAATATCGGTTGACAATTTTAGGTTAGTTACATATAGTAAGGTCTCTGTTCCTCATGTACATATTACTGTTTCGTGTATATATGTATATTTATGGGGTGCAGAAGATTTATATCCTAGGCTTATGAGTATATTTATTTTTATTTGTATATACTTATGATATAATTTCTGATAAAATAATTGTTTTTAGATGCTGGTATTGATATTCCACATTTAAAGATTATTCGTAACGAACACATTAACGAAATTTTCACACCAACTGAGCTTGGCAAACAAATTATGTTTACTGACCAGCTAATGTTGTGGAGAAACAATTTGAGATCAACTTCTGCTGAGATTCCATTTATGCCACGTACATGTAGCACACCACCTGATTTTTCCGCACTACCAGTGAACTCAACTTATATTTGGTAAATGTAACATAAATATGATGTTTAACTTCTAATATTTAATTCTTTATTTTATTTTTATAGTCAATTGCAAATATCATTACACAAACGGATAGCGGTACAGGAATTATAGATTTTTACGAAACAAATCACATATTGCAACCCAAACAAAGAGACCTGCTATGTACATTAATAGTCGACCATTATTTGAAAAAACTAAAGCTTAAACCATCAACAAAACAAATTAAAAATTTAGCAGAAGAAATTGTTTTACTTTTCGCGACCGAATGCTCGGTAAGTGAACTGTTAATTTATTATTTTTATATAATAGATCAATTTATATTAGATAATTCAGTTCACATTTTATTCAATTCACATGAACTAATTTATTTATTGTTTTAAATGTATTTTTCAAACCCATATTCTTTGAAAACTTATTTCATAAACCGATGCGGAAACCGATCACCGACTGGAGTATTGTATAATAAATTTGATTATGTGAATCGAAAATTAAATAAATATTTTACAAAATGTAAAACTAAACCTGAGGAAACACCAACAATTGACGTTCCAGGTAATCATTTTTTATATTACAACAAACATTAAATAATAATTTATGATTTATATAGGAAATATTTCTCAAGAAGAATATATTGAAATTAAAACCGAGCTGAACAATTTAAGAAGCCCACGAGAGCTGGTTTTAGAGAAATGGAGCCATTCTTCACAGCTAAGAATCAAAGAATTAATAAACAATCAGGATCCATAAATTTTAAATATTTTCAATGCCTGTCATATTTTCAATGACTCAAACACCCATTTATGCCAGATTTGGTAATATTATGATATATGTTATAATATTATTAAATGTTTATGTTAATAGCTTGCTTTTTCAGATCGATATCGACTTCAAATCATTGTATACTGAAAATAAAACTATTTATTTAAAATGGGATTTTTTCCTGAAGCACATTCCGTCCATATTAAGAAGCCACATAAAACAAGGTGAATACTTAACAGCTTTGGCAAGTTTACAAAATATAAAAAAGGAAATTAACTCCGGCAATTATTAATTTTTAATATACATTCATTGTTCATATTTATTTATTTTACTTTATTAAACAAAATGTAAAACTAATCTTATTATACTAAAAAATTATTATAATTACAGATTCGTACAATTTACAGTTATTATATCTATTGGCCTGCATAATCCCACCATCTGTGAAAAATAAATCCAGAAACTCGAAGAATGTTGCTTATGAAAAATCTTCAATAAAAGATAGCCAAACGTGGTTTGTGAATATTTTAGAATCTGTACATGATGTTCCAAAAGAATTACAGAGAATTAAAGATTCATGTGCTAAACAAAATATTAAAATGCAACCACTTCTACTAGCCATTGGAACTAAAACAAATATTGAACAATTTGTTATAATAATTGATGAGTATAAATATGTGTGCGGAAGTTTCCTGGAAACAATAGATCGAGTATTTAAAATGTATCAAGTCTTAAAATTAGAATATCCTAGGCCGTGCTACAACATGTGGCTTTTCATTCAACAATTTTTTTACGAAATTACTACGAAGTATGATGAAGAAGTGCCTAGTGTTACTACACTTATTAATGATTTAAATAACAAACACCATGAAAGTAAGTCAATAATTGTGCGTGAATAATTATAATAATACTAATAAAACAATATAAATTCTAATTGCAGATTAACAATCATCAACAAGGATAGTGCCACCATTTATTGTTTATTTTTTTAAATATAGTTGTATTCGCATATTTATCGCATATTATAATTTTATGAATTTTAAAAATTATATGTTTCATTAATGTTTTTATAATATTCAATATTATTCAAATTTTTTATATTTAAAGTCTCAAAATATGTGCCTTTTTACATAATAAAAAAAAATATTTTATTTTATTTTAATCCATATTTGATATATTATCGTTATTATATTTTATGAATTTTGAAGTAATATGTAAATATTATATGTATACAAATTTTGATTAAAGAAGTTGGTGTTAATTTTTAATTACGAAAAATAAATAACTTTTTTTGAGTATTAATTAATTTTTGGTGTTCGCATTTTAATTCACATCCGTCAACAAAGAACAAATAAATTAATGTCCATGTATATATCTATATATATGTATATATAGATATTTATATATATATATATATTTATATATATATATATATATATATATATATATATATATATATATATATATGTGTGTGTAAACTCTACAAAATAAATTGTAAACATTACAGTTACAATTGTTAATTTCATAATCTGCCGTCGTAAGTTATACAATTTCTTGTGTTAAGTGTCACAAGGGAATATGTTAAATTTTACAATTTGTTTTGTTAATCCTACAATCAAAATTAGAAGTTTTTACAATTATCTGTGTTACTTCAACAAAAAAGGTTTGTAAGTTTTACAATTACCATTGTTAAATTTACAAAAGAAATTTGTGAATGTTACGATTTTCCTTGTTAATTCTCCAAAGCTGATTTGTAAATTTAACAGTTTTTTTTGATATTTTTACGAAATACTTTTTAAATTTTACAACTAAATTTGTAAATAATATAATATATAAATGGTATAATTTACATATTTCTGTGTAAATGTTACAATGTTTTCTGTAAAAATCACGATAAGGATTCGTAGCAATTTTTACGAAGCACAAAAAATGTTTACAACACATTTGTACAAATCATTGTACATAATTCCAAAACGTTGTTAAATTAACGAAATGAAAATAGTTGTATTTACGAAGTGCTGCGTTGGCTCAAAACGAACGCATTTTTTTGATGATTTAACCGTTGTTTTTCGTTAATATCACCGGGTTTTTTTTTTTAGTGTACAGAGGAAATGAAATTAAAACTAAAACTATCAAATTATTATTTGTCAATTTCTAACGTTGTTTTTAATATTTTGCAGGGATGTGATAAATTTAAAAAATATGCTGTATTTGTTAAATTAGTTTTTAAGATATAGTTTCTTCGCATAAGATTTTTTTTAAACACAACTGTAAACTTGTTCAATCGAGTTTAAAACGCTAAAATATCGCAAGTTGTTGGCGTTGTCTTAATTGTCGACGTTGACACAAAACATTACCAAGTAAACTACGTAATATTTTACGCGTCGATAACCGAGTAGATTACATTGCGTAATCTACCTCGCCAATCCCTGCCTGTAATACGTTCCCGCAATTGGAAAAACTGGATTGCTTACAAGAATAAAAAATGGGTTTCTTGAATCATAGTTAACCGAAGGGCACAAGCTGAATAAATGCTCAAAACTACTGGAAAACATTGCGTGAAATGCTGTCCGTACAGAAGATTTTATGATGGGTTACTTTAATGCATAAGTCTGGATATAAGAATTACGAATTTCTGTGCTAACTCAAAACGCTGGAAAAATTTATTCACGTACCTTTCCAGAAAATGCAATTATAGTGGTGTGTAAATATTGCAGGCCGCACTACAACAAGCAAATACACCTGCACCAATATAAGATTTACAATTACAACTCAGCATAAAAAATACAAAAAATGATATTATGACTTGAATATCTAAATCAAATAGTAATATAAGATTGTTGTGTAATTTAATCAATATTATATAATAGATGGGCCTAACCCACCCACTCGTACCTATATAAACAAACGATTGAGTAATTAACTAAGTATTTTCAGTCTGACAAATATCTAAGGATTATCATAGGAGAAAATTATTCTCTGTCAAATGCGAATTTAGTTCAGCCGTCAAAACTAACAATTGATAATTATTTAAATTTCTAGAAAATCACCTGAAGGTAATTTAGAAAAACTCTTTTATATTATCTCGTTAAATTCTTAATTTTAATGATGTTGGTACATTGCTTATAAATATGCGTTTCATTTGATATGTCACATGAGATAATCTAAATTAATGAGGTATCATCCAGCATCTGTGGTCCATCCAGCTAGGCGATGTTTTACAACATTTTCTATCTTCTTTCTAACCATTTTTACAAAACTCTAAGAATACTTAAAAAATTCCAATTTAAAATTATTTTTTGGTATACAATTTTATGGTGATATGTGAATATCTCAAGTTTACTTGAGTAAATTTCTACCAAAAGTTTATCAGACCAGCACTTTAACACAAGGATTTTTGGACAGTTTCAGGAAGAACAAAATTTGTTAATAAATTGTGATAAATTAAAATTAAAATTAGGATTTTAAGAGATTTCCTAAATCTTAAAACTATGAAAGTTTATATCTACAAATTTCCAAAGATTAAAATTTTCTAAAATAACAATCCGAATTCGACTAAAATTTCTTTACGAGTTTGAATTGTTTTGCGAGAAAGGTCAGTCAAATTTTTAGAATTTAGAATTTTTCAACTAAAACAAAGTTCAGAACTATCAAATTTAAAATTTTAGAAACTTTCAATTTGAATGATATTCAAGTTTCGTACTCAACTAGTCACAATTTATAAAGTTCAAAATTTGAAATTTTGATAATTATTAGTTTGTTAAATTTCGTCCCAACAAACACACCCCAAAACCAATTGTTTTCACACTTCATATACGCATACCTTAGAAGAAGTATTCTAGCGTGTTAAAACAATTCACACATAGGTGTGTTAGTGTACCAGGGTTGTGGACTCGGTGAAGACATATCTTCTTCGACGGTAAGGATTTAAAAGGCAATTCTGATTCTGCCCGTGCTTTCTCACCATAAATTATATATTTTGAGTGTAAAATTTTTTTAAATGAAATTCATTAGCATATGAAAATTAAATTAACACAAAGAAGCTCACATATGGGGCACCATAAGCATTTTAAATTTAAATTGATCAATTGCATCCGACAAAGGAAATAAAACAAGCTTGAATCGCACTCAAGTCTACTCAATATCGTTTCAGTTTTTTAAATTTTGGCTTAGTATATTGAATTGATGACTAATTCATGACTTTGGTAAAGGTGAATTTCTACAATTTTGAACCTAATGTGTAATTTTATTTATTTATTTAATTCAATTTTCAGTAGATGATATTTCAGTTGTGATGATTAAAAATATTTTATATATTTATAGAGCAAACCGTTCTAGGGTAAAAACCCCAAAAAGATTACATTCGAATCATTGATGTGGGAAACACAAAATCCATCAAACAACGTTGTTATGCGGTATCCCTAGTGTTTCAAAATTTTGAGTAACGATGTTTGTTCTAGGAGTTGATCTTTCCCGACCACCCAAATGCGAAAGAGCAATGGTAACATCCCTTTATGTTTGGAAGGTCATGAACTAAACAAAATGACATAGAAAGCTTCGTACTGTTAGACGTTAAATAATGGATTAGAGGGTAGTTTGGAACAGACAATGTATATTTGATTAATCGATCTAAAAACGTCGTTTCGAAAATAAAATCAACTCACAATCCAGCGACAAAACCATTTTTGCGGTATCAGGCAGACCATTGGATCAGTTCACGGTCCTGCCATTCAGATTAGAAGTAACATTTTGATCAACTCAAAAAAAAAATTTCTATTTTTTTGGACAAAGTGCCAAGAATTTAAACGGAATTTATCTGGTTAAGTCGCTAGGTGGATTTCTTTAGGTTTAGGCTTTTATTTTGAAATTGTATAGTTACAAAAAGTTTGTTGATATTAAAGTGGTAGACACGGCTCGTGATGTAATAGAATTCGCAATTGTCTATGGCCCATCTAACGGAATTTTGTTGTTCTTTCCATTTACTGGACAACGATTTTATGCTATTATCAATTTAATCTGCATGATTGTCGAGTATTATGTAGATTAGTTGGTACTGATTTTTTGTTAACGTCGACAGTTAATATAAAGTCAAAAATATACGTTATGTTAGCGATCGAAAATCGAATGTGCCAGTCCGTCGTTGTGTAAAAGGACGATTCAATTAAGCCATTTAGGAAGACATTTTTTAATGATATAATAATAATTCAAATTAAATCGGTAGCCACATACCATATCCTACTATAAGTTTGGAAATATTAATGTTGAAATAAAACCAACAATAGCATTAGTTAAATATTGTTTATTGCACTAACGTTTGAATTTGGTTAAATTTCCAATTTTGTTATTACGGATCAAATCAAGCACATATTGTTTGACTTTGGCGATGTATAATCTACACGATTCTTCTTCCACATTATTCTTTTTATCATATCTCAATATTTTTAGGTAGGTCGAAAACGGCTTTGCTACATTGATTTGATTAATCTCTAACCAATTTATTGCGTATTTAGAATCGTGTGAACTACTTAAATGGCCAAAACTTTACTGCTGAATCGAGTAGACGAATTAATTGCAAATTGCTGGCCAAATCAACTTTTTTTGCAATTAACGTACTAACATAAATTGTTATATTTAACAGGAGAATTGCCATGGTTTCTGGCAAGATACAAGTTTCATCCACTAAATTTTATCAAAACTTGGTCATAGAGCATATTTTTTAGTAAACAAATATTGGTTTCTGAACATAAATAATAATAGTAGATGACGCATAAACCCCCATCCCTGCTGGGCAAATAACATCGTACCTTAAAAACCATGATTCCATCAGGAACAAAGTATAAGCAATACTATATGTAAATAAATTTAGAGTTGTTGGGATCTCCCATTGGGCGCGTCCCCAGGTGGCGGATAGGGGAATGCCCTCACCTCAAGGGAAATAAAATAGCACCCGTGGACCAAAACCAACTAAGGGTGGTACCCCGATATAACTAACTGCAATGAGTAAAACGAAAGGAATTATTACCCCAGATGGTAAGCCAGACAATCTGGTGAATCCATCCTTCAAGGAGGCCGGTCCCACGGATTCTGGGGGGGACCAACCATTGCGTAATAAGGATGATGAAAATCCATTTCAGAGAAAATCGAGTATACTAAGATCACCAACTATAAAAACAACACATCAGAAACATGAAAATCTGTTTAATCCTTTCAACAAAAAGGATCGTAGTGACAGTGAAAGTGAATCATACTCAAAAGTGAAATCTTCCCAAGCTGATGGGATTGAATTAAATGAGACTGTGACTTCTCAGGAGAAAGTAAATGTAGCACAAAACTCTGCTACAAGCAATAAAATTAGTGCATTGGAGCTGATTGTTGAAGAGCTTAAAAAAGAAATTGCGCAGTTGAAATCTGATAACCTCAAGCTTTCGTATGAACTTCAGCAAAGAAATGAATCAAGCAACGAAATGGAAGTTGAAACTTATCCTCAGTACGTTACTGATGAGGAGGAACTTACGCGTGAAACTGATTGGAAAAGCGAGCGGCTCACCAGAAGTTAACAGCAGTACTTCAGAGAAGGAAACTAATAACGGGCAACCTCAACCTATAAGGAACAAAATACTAGTAGAAAAATCTGTCCAAAATGAAAAGCCTACAAGAAGGAAAGTTAAACCTCCTCCGGTAATTCTTAGTAACGTAGATGACTTCAACGTAGTGAAAAAAATGCTGAGCGAAAAAAACATTAAACACGAAATAAAGCTGCTGAATAATAAGTAACTTAAGAGCAACGTGGATGATGAAGACGATTACAGAAATCTAAGTGGACTGCTTAATAAGACTGATATTGAATGGCATTCTTATGAAAATAAACTCACCAGGCCAATTAGAGTAATGGCAAGAGGACTCCATCCGACTTGTAAGCCCGATGAGATTAAGGAAGAGCTTAGTAATAAAGGGTTCAACATAATTAATGTGGTTAATGTCACGAAGAAAGTGAAAGAAAATGGAAGCCAACTAGTTCCATTACCACTTTTTATGCTTTCATTTGATAACATGGAGGATAGTAAGAAAATATTTGATATTAGACATATTCTTCATATGAAAGTTAAAATGGAAGCCAAAAGAAGGAATAGAGAAATTCCTCAATGTAAGAGATGCCAACGCTTCGGCCACACAGTGAATTTTGCAAAAGAGAAGCTAATTGTGTCAGATGTGCAGGTAAGCACTTAACGGCTGACTGCACGATTCCGAAAACAAACAAACAAACAAACCCAAGTGCACTGCCATGAAGAGCACCCAGCCAGCTACCGTGGTTGTTTGGTAGCTAAGGAATTGAAAAAAAAGAGAAATATAAATACGAAGCAAAATCAGAGGGGAAAACCCGAGTTACTTGCTACCTCAAAAACAGTTAAAGGCTTCACCTATTCTGATGCAGCAAAAATCGCATCTAGTGGCCCTGGTACTGTGGATAGTGTGAAAGAAAATGATAATACGAATATGCTAAGCTTCATAGAAAGAATGATGTCCATGATGGATACAATTACGTCAAGACTAGACAGCTTAGAAAGCAGGTATGCTGTTAAGCATACAAACAACATGCCTTATACGTCGAATAATGTTAGACAAAAAAATTAGAATTGTTACCTGGAATGCCAATAGTATTCTCAGCATAAAAAGCTTGAGCTTGAACTGTTTCTTCATGTCCATAATATAGATATATGTCTCGTGTCTGAATCGCACTTAAACAATCAACATAAAATATGTCTTCGAGGTTATAAAGTGTATAACGCAGCGTACCCAAGTAATTACGGTATGGGAGGCAGTGCTGTAATTGTGAAGAATGACATAGATCATTACGAGTTTGGAAAAGTGGAGAACCCAGACATGCAACTTGCAATAGTCACAATCAATTCTGCCAAACAAAAGTTTAATGTGTGTGCATTATATTGTCCGCCCGGACCAAAAATTACAAAAGAAATATACAAAGATGTAATTGCCCAGTTCAGAGATAAGTTTATTCTTGGAGGTGACTACAACGCTAAACATACCGACTGGGGCTCCAGATTAACGCTCACAAGAGGTAGACAACTACGAGAAGCAATTAGAGATCTAGGATGTCGTTATCATTCAACAGGAATGCCTACGTATTGGCCAACTGATACAAACAAAATTCCTGATTTGCTGGATTTTTTTATAACAAAGAGGATAGCTGAAAATTTCATTAGCATTGATGAAAATTATGACCTCAACTCTGACCACTCTGCAGTTATGCTAACGTTAAGTGAAAAAATTGTCAAAATAGCAAGTAAGCCGACTCTTTGCAATTCATCCACAAATTGGTTGGGCTTTGAGAGAGACTTAGTTGGAAAAATAGACTTATCAGTCCCACTAAATAATATTGAACAGTTAGAGCATGCGGCCGAAGTCTTTATGCAGAATATTCAGAACGCAGCATGGAGCAACTCAAAAGTGGTAGAGCTTAAAAACGTTAGTAATAAGTACCAAGCTCATGTCATTGAGATGTTAAGACTGAAACGCAGGGCTAGAAGAAAATGGCAGCAGTCACGGCTCCCTGATGATAAGAGAACCCTAAATAATAAAACACAGATTTTGAGCAGAGAAATAAAAAGGCTAAAAGAGAATTATTTTGTTAGCTACATGGAAAGCTTGTCTACAACTAAAGAATCAAACTACTCGTTATGGAAAGCTACAAGTAATGTGAAAAGACCGGTTTTTCACATGGCACCTATCAGAAAAGCTGATGGCTCATGGGCGAGGAGTGATTTAGAAGAAGTTGAAGAATTCGGAAGTCATCTTGCTGAAATCTTTACGCCTAATAATACAGACTCTGATTTTGTGTTGGAGCAAGTAGAAAACAGTCGTGAAAGTAACATCCCTCAAATTCGAGTAAAGGAGCTTAAGAAAGAAATTAAAAATCTGAAACTGAACAAAGCTCCAGTCTTTGATCTAATAACAGCAGACATATTAAAGAATCTCCCATCCAAAGCTTTAACATGGTTATGTTATATAATGAATGCGGCCCTAAAGTTCCGGTGCGTCCCAAGCATATGGAAAGTTACTGAAATTATCATGATAAATAAACCTGGAAAACCTGCGTATGAAGCTAAATCGTACAGACCGATATCGCTGCTTCCCACGATGTCTAAACTTTTTGAAAAACTATTGCTTAATCGAATACAGCCTATAATAGAAAGTTGTAATATTATTCCGAACCATCAATTTTGGTTCCGTGCAAAACATTCTACCATAGAACAGGTTCACCGAATTACTAATGTTATAGAAAAAACACTCGAAGAAAAGAAAATCTGCTCCACAGTTTTTCTCGATGTGGCGCAAGTCTTCGACAAAGTTTGGCATCCAGGTCTCATTCATAAACTTAATTGCTTTTTGCCTAAAGGTTATGTAGAAATCCTAGAGTCATATTTATCTGAAAGATCGTTTAGAGTGAAACAAGGAAATGAATACTCTCCATTAAAAGAAATTAATGCAGGAGTACCCCAAGGCAGTATATTGGGCCCAGTTCTATACTTGATTTACACAAGTGATATCCCACAAACAGATAATGTAATGCTTGCAACATTTGCAGATGACACTTCAGTAATGGCTGTTGGCTCAAACATCAATGAAGCTACGGATAAACTACAAACAGCTGTTAATGTGATCTCTAATTGGTGCAATAAATGGAAAATTAAACTAAATGAAGTGAAATCTACCCACGTAAACTTCACAAATGGGAAAATCGAAACCCTTCCTGTTAAAATAAACGACGTTGTAATTCCACATGATAACAAAGCAAAATATCTAGGAATGACACTAGATGCAAAACTTAGATGGAAAGAACACATCAAGATAAAAAGGAAAGAGCTCGATTGCAGATACAGAAATATGTATTGGCTAATTGGACGGCGCTCAAAATTATCAATATACAACAAAATTTTGATTTACAACCAAATTTTAAAACCGGTGTGGACATACGGTATTCAACTATGGGGCTGTGCTAAGCGGTCTAATCTTCAAAGTATCCAAACTTTTCAAAACAAAGTACTACGTAATATGCTGAATGCACCTTGGTATGTTCGCAATACTGATATTCATAGAGACATCAAAATTCCATCAGTGGTGGAGGAAATAAATAAATTTGCTGCAAAGCATAAAGTTCGGCTAAACCAACACGTTAATGTGGAAGCCTCAAGTTTGCTTCACAATCAAAATTGTGTGAGGCGACTTAAACGGACCAACCCGTTAGAGTTGGGTTAAATTTAAAAAAAATTTAAGTAGCGCTGGAAAACTAATTAGTTTTCCAACTGTTTAAAATTATTTAGTACAATCCCAAAGAACTGACACGAAAATTAATAGTTAGCCTATCAAGACTAGTTTTAATACTAACAAGGGAGGAGGTTTTTAGTGGGTGTGATTCCCACAGTACCCACATTGGGTCTCTTTCAAGAGTTTCCCCCTTCCCCAAAACAAAAACAAACAAAAAAATTAAAAAAAAAATGTTCATCACATTAACACGATAATACCGAAGACCATCAAATAAAAAGCGAGGCAAGCTGCCTACCACGTTCGAGTCTTACAAAGTAAAGCTTTTAACACAAAGTAAAGCTTTTAAAGATAATCTGCGAATAATCTGAAATGTTTAAATGTTTTGTTCCATCTCAACCAAAACATTTCATATTTCTTAGCTGTCTGCAATGATGTATTCACTGCTATTTATCGTATTGCATCAAAAAACGTGGTAGAAGTTTAAGAAAAAAATCGTTTTAAATTCATTTGCATCACTCTGGAATTATACAGGGGCACTTCACAATTCGAAATTTCCTTCAACAAAGCCATTGGTATACTATCTCGAAATGTCTCAATATTTTCGTTTTATATCAGTTTTGGTCGGTTCCTTTCATTGTTGGGAGACTATAGGCCTTAAGACAAAATATTGCACCAATTTGATATGTTATTGATAGTCAAAGTAATCACAAATTCAACAACAAGTGTTATTTATAACATTTCTAAATAAACAAAAAACTTTGCTTTTTCCGGCTGTTATGAACATGCTATATACATAATATTATACACTGGGTAAATTTTCAGGATATTCATTTTCTTTTTAAAATTGCTATCAACAAGTTTTCAAAAAAATAAAAAAATTATTTAACATTTATTTATAAGATAGATATTGCTATGTGCTTAAGCATACATATGTGTACATATGTGTGTGGTGTAAAGGAAATATAAAATGTCGTAACCATAAAGATCACTTATACGAAAATATAATATAAAGTGGACGACAAGAATAATAATGATAATAATGGGCTGCCATAAAAATATACAATTTTTTTTGTGTGTAATGCCTGCCATGCCTCTCCTAAACACATCATGCGGTTTATCATGTATTTATTATAATCGTATTATATTTTATCCGATATGTATGGTTTATACATGTATATGGACGGAAGGATGTTATTTGACCAGTCGCCAAATTTTCAATATGTATGCTTAAAACATTTATATAGATTATCTCATTAATTTATGTTACGTACATAAATCTAAATGTTTAATACAAATTTTGTACGTTGTATTATGATAAATGAATATCGATAAATCACATTAGTATATGTCATTAGAACTGGATGTATGTACTGTTAAAGATAACACTTAACTCTCTGGCGAGATTTTTTTTTTTGTTTTGGGTTCTGTAACTTTGGTACATAGGTGAAATACAGCTAATTTAAGAACCTTTACAACACCTCATTTCTATATATAAACAGAAAATTTTCTCGGAATATTTTTTTGTCGGTCCTTATCATTGCTACATAAATTTTCCCTAATTTAAGCCAACAAAAAACTATATACATATATGTACATAATGTACATACATATTTTTTTATTTTTTGTGCCTTGTTTTTATGTCGAAAATAAAATTTTATTTCAAACCTTATTACATAATATTTATAAATGTATGTATAGGTACCCCCATTATTGAGATAAAGCTAATCCTAAATTAAAATTATAACAAAAAAAAAACTATATATGTACCTACATATGTATGTATATATGTTGTAGCATATCAAATATGTCGTAACATTATGTTGGCAAACAAAAAACTTAAAACCAAAAAAAAAAAATATTTTGAAGATAGTTATCACAAAAACGGCAACAAAAAACTACTATACTCTCCTCTTATCGCACTCTGTGAATTTGATATAATTTATAAATTTAGTATGAAGGATCATATAGGCTACCCAAAAAATAAAAAATAAGTTACAGAAATAATCGTAAAGACGAATACAGGAATACCACAATTAACGCTGCAAATATACCATTAACATTATATTTCTACATATGTATACCTACGTCTACTCGTAGCATTGAAAATACGAGTTTAGCTGAATAGTAATTTTATAAATGTTTTATTGTTGAAGGTAATAAAAAATCGAAATCGCGCTATGCGAGGTGCATCTGTTTCAATATTTATAATTCAAAAAATATTTATTTATACGATACATAAAATTTTGAGTCTATTTTATAGGGACTTTGAGTATACTTCTCTATTTGTCTTTTTACCATTCTCAGACGAGTAGTTTAACTTATTCAATCAATTTTAAGAACGGAAAGTTTTTATTAGACGATATATGTTTCTGTATTTTTGGTTCTGAATACCTTTGACTTTCAAGCCTCTTGAATTTAATTTTTCTTTACAACTAATTCCATGTAATAAGTGTCGGTTGTTCAACGTACATTAAAAATTGTATTCTTTTTAAACCGATCAAAAATATAAACTTTTATCGATTTGTTAAATTCGTAATCGGAACCTTGTTATTCTGGTGTGTATGTGTGTCGTCTTATACTAGTTATTAACGATACACTTTGCCGCCCTCGTTGGCACAGTACGTATCGTCATTGCTTTGTTATTCGAGATTCTCGGGTTCGATTACCGGTGGTGACCAAAAATCACGGTTGGGTGTTTTTAATGTGTAAGTATATGCGTTTGTCCGGGTATTGCACCGTAGGCCCATTAGTGGCGGCATTGAGTGCTGGATTAATCCGCCCAATTTTTTTATTAATTAACGATACATAACATATTATGCATGCTGTACCACACTGGATAATAGTTATGTTCGAGTTATACGTTATACGTTTTTTGCCTACTGAAAAATATTCAGCAGATTATAAAATAGCCAATCAAAACTAGCCATTTCCCCTTCAAATTAAAATGAAAAATGTTCAGCAGGCATCCCACAGCAACAAAAAATATATGCTCAAATTTTCGTACTGTGTCAATTTCGCAGTTTTTTAAAGGAACTGCCAACAATTATAATGTGTCAGCCAGAAGAATATAAAATTACATAAAATAATAAGAATTCACCAAAATGAAAAGCCAACAATTTATAAACTAAAGTAGAATATATGATATCAATGGATGGTTAATATGGGTGGTGCAATTATTCTGGGCCAAGTGTAAAATATAAATTGTCCACTTACCTACCCAACCACAAATAACTACTAAAACATGTTGCTACCACATTCAAATAAAAATGAATCAGTTTTATTTTATTTTTTGACAGAAAAAATTGACGAAACCCTTGAATAACGGCTAACTTTACCAGAAAAAATTTCAGCAGGAAAAAACATATAAATTCGACTTGAGGAATAAGATAATGGCGATGTACATGACTGACAATTAAAGATACCGAAGAACAAATAGTCACTCAAGCATCAGTAAATCCCGCCTTTCCCATTCACGCATTTCTAGTGATTCTATAAAATGGACTGATTTCATTCTATTGATTGATTTATTTTTTTTACATTTCTGGCATTTTTGAATATATTTCTTTACTTCGCGGAGCATGTTTGGCCAATAATAGTTCATTCTGATTCGTCTGTACGTTCGAAATACACCTGCATGTCCTCCTAATGGTAGGTCATGTTTTTCGTGCACAATTTTTAGTTTGGTACTAGGGTCAGTAATGATTTGGACTATGGGTTTATTGAGGATTGTTGTCGGAGGTGGTTCAAGTTTTGAATTAGTTGGTTCAGGATCTATGGTTTCTGTCTGTATTTCTTTAGCTTTGGCTCGAGTAATCACGTTGATTTCTACGGGTTTGGTTCGGCTTAATGCATCTGCTCCAGTATTAGTTTTTCCTGGTACATGCACTATATTGTAATCGTATTCGGCTAACTGTATTCGCCATTTTAAGATTCGTTTCGAAACGTTTTTAAGGTCGCCTATTAGTGGTTTGTGGTCTGTTCTAATCGTGAATTTTCTGCCATATAGGTAGGGTCTAAATATGTCTACTGCCCATTTCGTGGCTAGCATCTCTTTTTCAATCGTAGAGTAGTTTTTCTCTGCTTGCTTTAGACAGCGGCTTGCATACGCAACTGGTAAATCATTGTCATTGTGGATTTGGCTCAGAATTGCACCTACGCCGTAATCACTAGCGTCAGTGGTGAGGATAAATATTTTATCAAAATCGGGGTATTGTAGTATTGGAGTTGTAACTAATTTGGATTTTAGAAGTTCAAATGCGTTTTTGCATTTTTCTGACCATTCGAATTTAACTTTCTTTCTGGTAAGTTGGTGCAGGGGTTCTGCAATGGTGGAAAAACCTGGGACAAATTTTCTGTAGTAACTTGTGAGACCTAGAAAACTTTTCGTTTCTCGTGCATTACGAGGGACTGGGAAATTAACAATTGCCTCTACTGTTTTGGGGTTCGGTTTAATTCCTTCAGTTGTAATGGTATGACCTAGATATTGTATTTCTTTGCCTAAAAATCGACATTTTTCTGTCTGAATTTTGAGGTTATTCAATCTAAATGCTTCAAAAACGTCTCTTAGCTTGTTATTATGGTCATTCAAGTTTCTTCCGTATATTATAACATCGTCAAGGTATACAAAGCATTTCAAACCTTGTTGGCCTAGCAAGACATTATTTATCATTCTTTGGAATGTACTCTGTGAGTTCTTCATTCCAAAAGGCATTCGGAGGAATTCAAAATGACCAAAATCAGTGCTGAAAGCGGTTTTGTGCTGATCTCTGGGATCCATTTGAATCTGGTGGTAACCACTTGCCATATCTAAAGTGGTGAAATACTGTGATCGACCTAACTGATCGAATATATCATTTATGAGTGGAAGAGGGTAAGAGTCACCAATTGTAGCCTCATTTACTCTTCTAAAGTCTACGACTACTCTCCATTTTGGCTTACCATTCTGATCTGGTTTCTTAGGTACTACTAATAAAGGACTATTGAATGGACTTGTACTGTGTGTGATTATGTTATCCTCAAGCATCTTCTGTACTTGTTCATTAATCACGGATTTTAGAATTTGCGGTACTCTATATTGTCTGGTGTTGATGGGAGATGTGTCTGAATGAAGGTGCACCTGATGGCTCACACCTGGGACACTTGATAATTTATCACCTTCTATGTAGAATATATCGGAATATTCGCTAATCAGTTCTAGTAATGTGGTTGATTCTTCAATGTTCAGATTCTTATCTAACGTTGGGATAATTTGTCCTAAAATTATATCTTCTCTATTTTTGATTCCTGTTACTGGGACTTGACTTGGATTGATTTGAAGTATCTCGAAATTATCTAAGGGTGAGAGTATTGGTTTGAAATTCTTGATTATGGCTTCTGATGGGTTGCAATTGACTATGCTAATCTGGGCTTTATATTGGTTGGGTTTTATGAGACAGTTACCTGAGAATACGCCAGGGGCTATTTCTTGCGAATGACATAAATATTCATTATTTGTGGGAGTTGTAATTTGTACAGTTATTTCTTTCCGTGCAGGAAGATGTATTTCTGATGGATCACTAGAGAAGTTAATTATATTTCCTTGGATTACTAGTTGATTTGAACTATAAAGTATATCAATTTTGTTGTTACTTAAGAAATCTCTTCCAAGAATACCATCTTGGTTGATTGGGAAATCATTTCCTACTACATGGAAATTCTGAAATATTTTGAGCTTAGGAGTGATGTCGAGGTGTGTGTACACGCTACCAAAAGTTACAGTGGCCTTTCCGCCTATTCCTGTTAACTTGGCTCTATTTACTTTGTCGACCAGATTCATATCGTCGATGAATCTTTCCTTTACTAACGACACTGCAGCACCGGAGTCAATTAGGAATTGTATAGTACTTTCCTTTGATGCTCCTAGTTTTAGACTTACGACATCATGAGAGAACTTGTGATTAGAAACTAGATTTATTTTGAAATTGCGGGGAGGAGGATTTTCTTGGGTTACTACTTTATGAACCTGTGCTAACGTGACGAATGGTCCTTTTGGTGGCCAATCATCATTATTCGATGCAAGTGAGTTTTGTACGGGTCGTCTGTCTTGAGCTACAGAACTACTTTTCGGAATAGGACTTGATTTATTTAGAGGGTTATATGGGTTGTTCTGTTCGTTGTTTGACGGACTACTTGTTCTGTTAATCGAGATGCAACTTGATGGGACACTTAAACTACTATTCGAGGAGGTTCTCGATTGATTAAAATTATCCGAGGAGGTTCTCGGTTGATTATTATTGACGTTCGAGGAGGTTCTCGATTTATTAAAATTATCCGAGGAGGTTCTCGGTTGATTAAGACTATCCGAGGAGGTTCTCGGTTGATTATTCGAGGAGGTTCTCGATTGAAGACTTAAATTACTATTCGAGGAGGTTCTCGATTGATTATTATTGATATTCGAGGAGGTTCTCGATTGAAGACTTAAATTGCTATTCGAGGAGGTTCTCGATTGATTATTATTGATGCTCGAGGAGGTTCTCGATTGACGACTTAAATTGCTATTCGAGGAGGTTCTCGATTGAAGACTTAAATTACTATTCGAGGAGGGTCTCGATTGATTATTATTGTTATTCGAGGAGGTTCTCGATTTATTAAAATTATCCGAGGAGGTTCTCGGTTGATTAAGACTATTATTCGATTCGTATGTATTAAGATTTATCGGATTCGTAAAATGGTTGGGCTGGATAGTATTGTTGATATTAGGGATGTCATGTTGAAAATGCGGTTGGTCAGGGTAATTGATGAGGGCTGGACTCGTCTGGACTACAGCTAATTTTCCTGTTGTTCGACGAGTCCCTGCTCGTTTCCCTGTGGATATTGTAATTCATCAGTCATCTCTTGTATGTAATTTATGGATACATTCCCTAAGTCATTGGTCAGTTCATTTATGTTTGGATTTAATTTTCTATGGAAGTTTTGTTGATTTTTATAAAGATAGTTTGGATGGTTTCGTGGAGGTGAGGTTTCGATTTGTCTTCGAGTTGGGGATACTTGTTGGTTTCTGATTGGTTGGATATGGTTTGTGTGCTGAAAGTTGGGTCTGTTATAGTTTTGTTTGATTGGGTAAGAGTTGAATCTTTGAGGGTCAGGAACGTTTGTTCGTTGATTAAGGTGCATATTGTTCGGTTGGTTCGGGTATTTATTTTGATATCCATTGTAGTTTCTGTTGTTGCCTGGGATGATATTCTGTGCAGGTTGAGTGGTGATGTTATTTGGGCGTGTTGAGAATTCCCTTTTCCTTGCATCATTTGTTCTTTTGGTGTTGCAGTTTTCCAGTGTATGACCGGTTCTCTTGCAATACCTGCAAAAACTTGGAGGTTGGTAAGGTTCTCTGAGTGTTGGACTTCTCATATTGGAGCGGCATTCTCTAGCCTTGTGTCCTATTCTTTCACATAATTGACATCTAGTTTGCTCCATTTCCTGATCGGCTACTTGTGGTGTTTGGTATACTTTGCTGTAACCAAGTTGTCTTTCAATTCGGCCAGCCATTTCTATTAGTTCCTTAAGAGGTTTGTCTGCTAGCATGGTTAGGTGTGTTTTTATAGCAACATTTTGTAAACCACGAACAAATTCATAATCTAATGCGTAGCTTTGGACGCGGCTTCCAAAATCTCCGCAACTTTCAAATTTGTGCTGTTTGGCATTACTGAGTCTATTTGATAATATTTCGACTGTGTAGGTAGGCAGAAATTTTCGTGTTAAGGTGCTATAAAATTCTTTAAAGGTCTTAACCTCAATGTCACGGAATATTTCGTATGCTCTTCCTCGTAGTCTAAATATTGTTTCTTCTAGTGCGGTAGCCAAACTGTCCGGTTTGTCAGCGTATAATTTTTCGATACGTTTGCACGCATCCATGAAAAAATTTACTTCGCTGGCATCAACGTCTGGTTGACCGTAAAAGAGAGGAACTCGTCTTTCAACTGACTCTTGAATTTGTGCCATGTTTTTCTTAATTTGTATGTCGCGATAGGTTGGAATTGTTAAATGGTGAAGAATTTTGATATCCAGAGTGAAACGTTTTCGTAATACTGACTATTCGGTTACCCGGAGTTGGAAATTTGCGTATATAATACTGACTATTTAGTTATAATATTTTACTGATTATTGTGTTACCCGAAGTGGAAAGTTTGCGTATATAATACTAATAATTATGTGACCCGGAGTGGAAAGTTTGCGGCAGCGCCAATGTTATATTTTAGAGCATTCCAAATGTTATATTAGAGGGAATGTTCTAATATATAAATATTGAATAAATGGTTTTATTATTTATACTTGAGGGGTATGGAAGTGTGGAGTCCAAATGTGTTAATGTCTATATGCGTGGGTTATTGGTAATGTCGTGTTATACTGTTATTAAGCTGGAATATTTGGACTAATCCAAATATTCAGGAGAAATGTAATTGAATGTTAGTTATCAGTCAGTTCTTTATCGACACTTGTAACTAGGGAAGCTTGAGCGCTGAAACACTCTTCCGTCTTCCCCCCTCGCTTTGCCGTACGAGGTTCGTCCGCCAATGTCGTAAAGAATGGTGCCGTGTATGTTAGTAGGATGATTAAATTATTGATACTCGCTTACCACGGATGGGGGCTATGACAGTATCAATAATAATTTGTGTTATAGTTATACTTACTTGATTGATGAATGATGAATATTCTCGATTTTAATTTATAACACTGAGTATTTAAATTTTAGGTTTTTCTTTATTTATTTACTACTTAATGACTTGACTTAGACTTTGACTGCGACTGTATTATGTTTAACTACAACTGACTTTAATAATAATAATAATAATAATTATTCTTCAACTATATATACTAAATATTCTATGTCAAATTGTTGTTATTGATTTCTTTTGTTTTTCACAATTTGACACATATTAATTTTTCACACTTTGACACACATTAATGTTTTAATACTAATTAATAATTGCCAAATTGCGTTTTGCAATTTTATATTCAATTATTATTATTTAGGTTATTACAATAAAATGTGTGCTCGTTTTTGAAATTTTGTGCTCTATAAACAATTTGTTTTCGCCTTAGATTTTAAATTATAATTTTATTTTAACATTCAGGCGTTTTCTTTACTTTATGGTATTCTTTGGAGTGGTCAGCAGTGGTTTCACAACATGATGGTCTCGTACAAAACAACAAAAATATGGCTGACATCACTATAGATGCCAATAACTATGCAGTTCACTCTCAGGGACAACGAAAACAATCCTAGACAATTTGGAATAATTATCCGGACATTTGCCTTTCGATTGATTGCTTCTTATAATGTTGTTAAAAAATGCATCCTTACAAGATGCATTAAATTGACAGACAAACTGATATGTTGTCAACGAAAATGTCTTCACCGACCTCCAAATTTTACAATGTCCTTCTATTTTAATTTTAAATTATTCAAAGCGCTGGCATTTCCAGAAAGCGCGGGGCTGTGGAGCTATTGAGATTATTATTTAATTGCCTGTAAAATTCACATTTGACTATAGCAAATGCCTCTCCAGCAGCACATACCAAAACTTCAGATGCCATATTGTTGGTGCTTTTTTAGACGATGCGGGTCACAGTTGAATTTGATGACCGCATAACTAGCTATGTGTCATGACTTACAATAAAAAAGCACGACCAATATCATCTTGAGAATTGGGGATACATTAGTCGAATCATAGCACAAGAGTTTTTATCAAATGCCGAACTAACCATTTTTCAGCAAACTTCAATTATTTGATTGTATCCAACATAATAATAGATTGTCAACCAAGCGCGCCAATTAGTAGATCTGATATCAACATCCCTGAAAATCTTCAGTTGGCTGACCTAGACCTCGATATACTCAACAACAGATTGTCCTGCTATTTCGCTCTTAAATATGCTATTATCAGTAGATCAAATAAAATTGTCTAATCATCTTTCAGTCCCACAAAATACACGGTTATCACAGGTTAAGTTCAGAGCGCTCCAAGCTTATCCGACCATTTGGTACTTATGGTATTATCAATTACGGCGATTTACGACCAAATTGGACGATTTTGGAGGGTAGATGAAATATACCAGATGGTAGCAAGGCGATCATCACATTTGATAATTCCGTCTAGAAACATTTTTCTGCCACACACAAGAGACATTGATGGCAAATTTATTGTTCATTGCCATTTAGAGAATCTCTGGGGAGCCGTAGTTCATTCCCTTATGAAACATAAACTAATTAAGATATTTCAGTCTCGAAGTGGTTGTTCCTGAGAGGTAATTCTTGAGGTAATGAGACATCCAGACATATGTATGTAAAATGTAGGTACGTCAATTTATGGACGAATACTGAGCTCCTTACCACATGAAACAAGACAATATTAATCCAGCCAACTATTATTTGCCACGTCATTGTGTGTTTAAGCCCGACAGTTCTACCAACAAATTGCGCGTTGTTTTTGATGGATCAGTAGGTCTCACACCTATGTTACCACTTACCACACCTTGAATGTTAGCACTTTTTTTACAAGATTTTCATGATTTTTGGCCAATTTTTTCAGTAAAAGTCCTAAATTAAGTAAAAAATGGCTCTTTTCTTGAATGTTAGCACTTTTTTAACAAGATTTTCATCATTTTTGGCCTATTTTTACAGAAAAAGTCCTAAAAAGTGGGAAAATTGCTCTTTTCTTGAATGTTAGCACTTTTTTAACAAGATTCATCATTTTTGGCCTGTTTTTACAAAAAAAGTCCTAAATTAAGTGAAAAATTGCTCTTTTCTTGAATGTTAGCACTTTTTTAAAAAAAATTTCATCATTTTTGGCCCGTTTTTACAGAAAAAGTCCTAAAGATTAGACAAATGGCTCTTTTCTTGAATGTTAGCACGTTTTTTACAAGATTTTCATCATTTTTGGCCAATTTTTACAGAAAAAGTCCTAAATTAAGTGAAAAATGGCTCTTTTCTTGAATGTTAGCAATTTTTTACAAGATTTCCATCAATTTAAGCCCGTTTTTACAGAAAAAGTCCTAAAAAATCGAAAAATTGCTTTAATCTTGAATGTTAGCACTTTTTTTTACAAGATTTTAATCATTTTTGGCCTATTTTTACAGAAAAAGTCCTAAAAAGTGGGAAAATTGATCTTTTCTTGAATGTTAGCACTTTTTAACAAGATTCATGATTTTTGGCCTGTTTTTACAAAAAAAGTCCTAAATTAAGTGAAAAATGGCTCTTTTCTTGAATGTTAGCACTTTTTTAAAAAAAATTTCATCATTTTTGGCCCGTTTTTACAGAAAAAGTCCTAAAGAGTAGACAAATGGCTCTTTTCTTGAATGTTAGCACTTTTTTTACAAGATTTTCATCATTTTTACCAATTTTTACAGAAAAAGTCCTAAATTAAGTGAAAAATGGCTCTTTTCTTGAATGTTAGCACTTTTTTAATACAATTTTCATCATTTATGGCCCGTTTTTACAGAAAAAGTCCTAAAAAGTGGAAAAAATTGCTAACATTGTCAAATTCTGTGGACAAGTTGGCATGCAAGAAAACGACTGCTGCTATCAATATATGTATTGGCGTGGGTCATTTGGAAACATACAAATTGAAGCGAGTAACAAATTGAAGCGAATATTTCATCTGATGCCTTCGTTGCGACGAGAAGTCTTCAACTAGCATTGGAAAATTCCAACCGCGTACCAGCAGCCTCCTATGTCATGCAAAATTACTTTTATGTCAACGATTTGTTGACTAGTGCAATCTCCGAGATAGCAGCAATTCTTCACTGAGAGCGGTAAAAACTTTGTTGGAGCCAACTCTGTCTTAAACGCAATGTACAAGATGTTACAGTTCGATAAAGTGAACAGCATATTAAAACAATGTGAAGAGATGACCAGATCAATTGGCACTTCTATCCTTCAGGTGCTCTTCATTTTAGTGAACTGCATGAAGCTACAGTCAAATCAACCAAATATCATATTCACAGAAGGAGAGAAACAGTTACTTTAAAGTATGAGGAATTGAACACTCTCGTAAAATAAATCGAAGCAGTGCTCAATTCACGTCCTATTGGTTGTCCACTCGTGAACTCTGAAATTCGTAAATTCCAAAATTTCTATAGACAATGTAATTTCAAAATAATAAATTTTGAAATTATGAACACTCATAAATTTCCAAGCCAAGAAACTATTATTCGATTAAGTTAATTACCAAATTTTCCAAGCACTAAATTTCTTTAATCTTTATTGACATCACAACATTTAACCACCCTCCTCCTATATTCAAATTGAAAATCAGGATTCAGGACTATTGAAATTCTTTAAAAATTTTGATGTAGATCTTTTGCCATACCGAAATAAGTAATTAATTAAAATTATAATTTTAGTTCTAATTTTTTTGAAATATTAAAATTTATTTTTTGAAACCGAATTTTTCGAGCGTAATAAAAGAGCGGAGTTTTGAAAATTGGAATTTTAAAAATTTTTAGTAAACTGAAATGTAAATGTTATAACATACTTAAAATTATAATTTGGTTGGAAATTAATGAGTATTGATAATTATAAAGTCAAAATTCAACGGTTATTCAGGATTCTCGAACTGTTGGGTACAAAATGAAAATCATAATTTAGAGTTTTCGGAAAGCCAGTTCAAATGACGTGAAAATTTTAAAAATTTAATTTTCAATATTCAGTTTCAGGCACTCACATAGTAAAACATAAGGAAAAATTTCCTACACCAGTGCTGGTGATTTTTTCGTGTATTTGATTATGTCACTTTATGGCCAGGCTGATTCAAATTTGGTATCGAAATTTTTTTTTTTCAGAAAATTCCATTTACTGTATAAGTTATAAATAATAATAAAACAAATAAATATAATAATAAATAAATAAATATTATTCGCACAGTTAAGCTCGCCAGCCTATAAAATAGAATATACCAAATTTCGAATTTTAAAAATTTTGATGTAACCATCGAAATTCAAAATATTGAAAGTCTACAGCGTTCAATTTCCTATGCCGCCGAATAAATAAATGATTATATTCAGAAATTGAAAATTCGATAATTTTCATTTTTTGAAATACTAAATTTTAAATTTGTGAATCAAAATCCATAAATTTCGAATTACATATTAGAAATTTTGACAAACACAAATTTTGATAAACGGCTGTCGCCGTTTAAAGAATTTTGAAAATTACGATTTTTGACGTATTATATATGCGAAATTAAAATTAATTTTAAATTTAGTTTTTTGGTATATGTAAATATCTAGGAATTTTACACAACTCTATCTAATGTCTTCGGACGGTTTTTCAAAAACTCAAAAACAAAATTTTGATTTTAAAGTTTAAAACAATTTGAATGTAAAGTTTAAACTTTCTGTCGTTTTATGAAAGCCAGCGAATAAATTATTAATTTAATTTTTGATTAATTTTAACAATTTTGTCAGATATTTTAGAAAGTTTATATACGGACAAATTCATAAAAACTAAATTTTTTGAGATTCTAAAATTTAGTCAGTACGTTTCGTTTTAATAAAATTAAATTAAATTTTGCAAAAATTTAGAATTCGCGAATTGTTCGATACAAGAAGAAAATAAATTTTCATAATAGATGACCAGATCAATTGGCACTTCTATCCTTCAGGTGCTCTTCATTTTAGTGAACTGCATGAAGCTACAGTCAAATCAACCAAATATCATATTCACAGAAGGAGAGAAACAGTTACTTTAAAGTATGAGGAATTGAACACTCTCGTAAAATAAATCGAAGCAGTGCTCAATTCACGTCCTATTGGTTGTCCCACTCGTGAACTCTGAAATTCGTAAATTCCAAAATTTCTATAGACAATGTAATTTCAAAATAATAAATTTTGAAATTATGAACACTCATAAATTTCCAAGCCAAGAAACTATTATTCGATTAAGTTAATTACCAAATTTTCCAAGCACTAAATTTCTTTAATCTTTATTGACATCACAACATTTAACCACCCTCCTCCTATATTCAATTGAAAATCAGGATTCAGGACTATTGAAATTCTTTAAAAATTTTGATGTAGATCTTTTGCCATACCGAAATAAGTAATTAATTAAAATTATAATTTTAGTTCTAATTTTTTTGAAATATTAAAATTTATTTTTTGAAACCGAATTTTTCGAGCGTAATAAAAGAGCGGAGTTTTGAAAATTGGAATTTTAAAAATTTTTAGTAAACTGAAATGTAAATGTTATAACATACTTAAAATTATAATTTGGTTGGAAATTAATGAGTATTGATAATTATAAAGTCAAAATTCAACGGTTATTCAGGATTCTCGAACTGTTGGGTACAAAATGAAAATCATAATTTAGAGTTTTCGGAAAGCCAGTTCAAATGACGTGAAAATTTTAAAAATTTAATTTTCAATATTCAGTTTCAGGCACTCACATAGTAAAACATAAGGAAAAATTTCCTACACCAGTGCTGGTGATTTTTTCGTGTATTTGATTATGTCACTTTATGGCCAGGCTGATTCAAATTTGGTATCGAAATTTTTTTTTTTCAGAAAATTCCATTTACTGTATAAGTTATAAATAATAATAAAACAAATAAATATAATAATAAATAAATAAATATTATTCGCACAGTTAAGCTCGCCAGCCTATAAAATAGAATATACCAAATTTCGAATTTTAAAAATTTTGATGTAACCATCGAAATTCAAAATATTGAAAGTCTACAGCGTTCAATTTCCTATGCCGCCGAATAAATAAATGATTATATTCAGAAATTGAAAATTCGATAATTTTCATTTTTTGAAATACTAAATTTTAAATTTGTGAATCAAAATCCATAAATTTCGAATTACATATTAGAAATTTTGACAAACACAAATTTTGATAAACGGCTGTCGCCGTTTAAAGAATTTTGAAAATTACGATTTTTTGACGTATTATATATGCGAAATTAAAATTAATTTTAAATTTAGTTTTTTGGTATATGTAAATATCTAGGAATTTTACACAACTCTATCTAATGTCTTCGGACGGTTTTTCAAAAACTCAAAAACAAAATTTTGATTTTTAAAGTTTAAACAATTTGAATGTAAAGTTTAAACTTTCTGTCGTTTTATGAAAGCCAGCGAATAAATTATTAATTTAATTTTTGATTAATTTTAACAATTTTGTCAGATATTTTAGAAAGTTTATATACGGACAAATTCATAAAAACTAAATTTTTTGAGATTCTAAAATTTAGTCAGTACGTTTCGTTTTAATAAAATTAAATTAAATTTTGCAAAAATTTAGAATTCGCGAATTGTTCGATACAAGAAGAAAATAAATTTTCATAATTATTGAAAAGTCTTTAGCTGAAACTAACAAAATTTAAATTAAGAATTCGCGCTGTTTTTGAACAGTTTAAAATTTAAATATAAATTTTTCATTTAAGACATTTAAAAATTCCTAAAATATTCGAAATTTAGATTGAAATTTATTGGTATCGATTCAATAATCTTGAAAAACTACGTTGAACATTTAACTGTTCGATTTACAATACATGTACATATAATGTACATCATTCAACAGTTTAAACCCAATTTTCCATTCCATAAAACCAATTACCTGCGATGCGCTACAAACAAAAAATTTAACTTTTTTTTTTATTATATTCGTTATCAATTTAATTATTTTCATTAAACAACATTAATTAACGTATTTTTGAAAACAACACAACAACAAGTGAATGCGCACAAAAAAAGCTTTCCATTTTGAAAAAGCGCTTTGATTGTTATATACTTATTTATGTATATCACGAACAATTACAAATTTTTTGATAGCATGAACGAGTGTATATAGCTTTTGTACGCGTTATATTGCTTCTTTTTTTATGCATATTGTTGTTAAAATAATTTATAATTACGTACATTTGTATATACTCCGCATATAATACAAAATATTAATATAATGAAAATGGAATATTAGTTGTGCGTATAATAGCATCAAATATGATATACTTTTAATATATTTATAAGAAGCTTTAAAGTTGATTTCTTTAGAAAGTTGAAACTCTAATATTGTGAAACCCATTGTAAACCGGTAATTTATTTTAAAGTATTAGATCATTATATACATAAAAACCCTATCCTGGATTAAATTATCAGGGTTGAAGATTTTTTTGTGATCTCTGGGGAGCCAGCACAAAATCGTCTACATATATAATGTACCAAAGTTTGTTTGCTACTACACTATTGAGATAGATACACTGAAAATTGTTAAAAATACGAGTACCACTTACAAGTCTAAAGTACTGATTTCAGCGGCAATTGAATTATGCCCTCTCAACAGGGAGTCATAGTTTGTTAACGTTATCAATATTAACATTATCAATTTTATCAATCATCAAATTAAAATACTGCTTGAGTAAAAGGAATATACAGTAACCAAAACGATACACAAAAATATTACAAGTTCCTGTAAAACTAGTATGCTAATTGTCGAGAGAAGTAGTTCATATGAGAATTATTGGTAATTTTTCAAATGTGCAGCTTTCAAATATGATTTAACTTTAAGTCTTGCAGTTTTACCATTATTGCATTAAGTATCCCTTCAAATTCGTCACATACATCTGGTCATATATGGCCGGGACGTAAGTCACTCAATTGTATAACTATTGCCAGCATTAACAATAATAATTCAGTTTCGATGATTTTTCTAGTAGTATACTAACGGGCTTTAAAAAGTAAGGTATTATACTCATAAAACAATTTTCGTTAATTCCAACTTATTCGTTTCTCAAAGGGACGAAACTTAAAAACAAAATGTATTATTACAAAAGAAACGGAATTTTCCATTAAAGGGACGAAATTGGTTTTTAATTGAAATAAAGATACGAATGAAAGACGAACACGGATTTTCTAACTATCAACAGACTGACTATTGACTATATACGATCGGTCTGAAGTTTTTGCACAACATATACAAATTACGGCCAGTATATGTACATAATTTCTTAACAGTGTAATTATCGAGCACAAGACCAAAAGAATACTGGCCATATCGACCCTAGTATTTTAGAATAGTAGAAACTTGGACCTTTCCAAATTGGTACAATAGCTTACTATAAAAAGGGTTGGGCTCCGCTGATATATCCCGGAAAATTGACGATAGCGTATGAATTATGGAAATGATATATAAACGAATTACCCAAGCACAAAAATCTGGGAATTTTTGCCATATGGGTGTTAGTAGTTCTGAATAGAGGACACTTGGACCGTTTTAAGTTTTTAAGTTTAAAGATTAAAGATTAAAACTTAAACAATCCATTTGTGCAATTCTTGTCATATTTGCTAGATTTATCAGCAGAGCTCAACCCTTTTTCTAGTTCGGTTTTGTTCAAATTTATAAATGTCCATGTGTCCAAGTCTCAGAAATATTACTGTTTATTTGGAAAAAACTCTCAGATCAGCTTAGCCGAACCTTTTAACCGAAGTAACATATTTTACTAATTTAGAAACGTTCAAATGTTCAGTATTCAAAAATGTTATAGTGGCTATATGACAGAAACTCTGAGAAACGTCTAAACAAGATTTGCGTATGTCTTATCACATTTTCTAGAATGTTCAGCGAGGACCAATCCTTTTTATAGTAACGGATTGCATCAATTTGGAAAGGTCCAAATGTCAGAAACATTCGTGCATTTTGGCAAAATCTCTCAGATGTTTGTGCTTCAGTAAAACGTACACATGTAAAGGTACAAGTGTGCACTATTTTCTTTGGTTTTTGTGGTTGAGGAATTCATATATACAAGAATTTAGTTTATATTTATACACTGTTAAAAAATATATGTACACTCGCAATAATTTTTGTTTTTTGTGTAAAAACTTCACACCGGTACTGTACGATCATATTCGTGATGAAATAAATCGAAAGTCGGACAAATGGTTCAGCCATTTAAGCGTAACCAGGTCCGGAAAATAGACGGTAAATTTAAATTGATTACATTGCACTGTCATAATCGATAAGTAGCTGAACAATGTTGGTCTTTTGTCGGTCTTTACTGTATTCGAATTAATAGATAGAATCTTATTAACATTTGTAGGTTAAGACCATTGCTGAATACAAATGTGAAATAAACGTCACCAAAATCATCTCAAAGCTGCGATTGCAATCGATAGTATTGACATATCTTCTCTTATATGGAGGATGTTTTTCAAGGAGATTTTGTCCGTGTTTCGGGATTATTATAAACATTTTCGACTGGAAAAGAAAGTTACAAAAAAAATTGGAATATAAAAAATGTATACAAACTATCGACAAATTTGTCTATATTCTGGAATTTCACAGATTATTGAAAGACATTTCCGCCTTAAAATTGATGGATACTTGATGAAGTTTATAAATGAAAAACTATTTCATCGTGTTTAGTTATATGTCTTCCTTAGAGTATTAACATAAATAAAAAATTTATTACCTTTTTTAAAATTAAAATAACCCATTAGCTGCCAATAGTAACTTGCAAGTGTATGTCGGATGTCACTATTTATTGCTAGGAAGAAATGGCCGACAAAGAACCAACAGTTATTTACTATTATTGGCTTGCAGTTGTGACTTACCAGTGCAAGACATTCAAAATGATAATTCGCCCACCTTTTGTCGGTCGATTGATAGGTCAAATGTAGATCGACAAAACTGTCTATTAAATTCGTCAACTTTCCGGCAAGGATTACACATTTGACTCATTTAGTCACTAATGGTCGTATTGTCTGTCTTTTTATGGTCAGAAATTCAAAAATAGTTTTACAAGATAATTTCGAAATCTCAGTTATTATTTTTTTTTTTTTAAATTTGGCTGGAACCCACTTAGATTTCGCACGCAATGCCACAAGGGGCCCATGGTGCAAACCTTGGATTTTATCAAATCACGCACACGTATTTTGCATCCTTAGCAAATAGAAGAAGTTTGAACCAAGGCATAGAGGATAGTAGATGCACTTGAATTACCCTGGAATTAAACACATGAGACCTAATACTATCGACAGCAGGGCAGCTGCCGATAAAGTGTATGCTATCATCATCATCTTCAAGGCATTCATCAATACCAGTATTCTTAAGTTATCCTTTTTTAATGAAAGAGCGTAATTAGTTAGCTTCGAGTTGGTCCAACTAATAAAGTATTTCGCCTTACGTCAGATGGGAGAGGATAACCACGCTCGCTTTAAGTGAGGTAGAGCAGCATTTTTGATTATTCTTAACCAATGTAAAGAGGCAACGGAGCCGCAGACTCAGGTCCAACGAAACATGAACGTGCCCGTGAATTCAATACGTTCAGTGGCACAAAGCGCAGGTATCCATTTTTTTTATTATTAAAACGGTTGGAACCTACAGAGGTTCCGCACCCAATGCCACAATGGGCCCATATGTAAGAGTTTGGACCAAGAGATGGATAATAACTGATCTACGTTGAACGATCCGTACGAGAACCCTTGGGATATGTAGTGTAGATAGTCGTTCACTTCATCCAGACAGGTGTCACAAAGATCATCCTGAGCTAGTCCCATGCGTTGGAGATGAATCTTGAAACGTCCATAGTTCAATGATGAACCGTTTTGCCTTTCGACAGCTAGGAGTAGAACCTCTGTGCCAGTTCAAGTAAAGCGAACTTTATATAATAGCGTCCTTACCATACCGTTGAATGATTGAGGAATTGCTGGCTGGCAACCTCATTTCCCACAATGCCACAATGAGCAGGCACCCAAATGACCCTTACTCTCGAATTAGAGCAAGAAAGATTAATGAATTGTTTGCATTCTTTGACCAGTTAAGATGTAGTCAAAGAGTTTTTAAGGGTATTGAGCGCGATTGCGCGGATAGTAAGTGCAGATAATAATATCTTTGCCTAAATCACTAAACCTAAACGTCTCAATTGCACTATGAGTAATTGCAATTAATTCAGCTTGAAAAACCGTGCGGTATTTACCCAAACTACCCGAGAATCTGAGCCCATACTTCGGATAAGAGAAACTAAACCCTACACTGACTTATGAACGAGAGCCATCGGCAAAAAAATCTATCGACTCAGACAAATGTCTATAGAAATCCTGAGAGAGGCACAGTTCTCTCGAAGGGAAAACGACGGAGAATGACTTGGTGAAATTCGGGAAATAGCCTGTCAGCCACCATTTGAATCTCCGGAATATATGACTTAAACTTATTAAGAATCTGTCTATCCCCGTACAAGTCCCGAACGCATTCCATGCCCCAATGCACCTCAGTCGAAACGCAGCAGAGCACGCCATGCCAAGAATTGAAGACTGCAATTCGGGCAAGCATAGACTGGACTACATAGCAAGAACGGAAGTCGGCGACATAGCCCCGGTTAAAGCCCTACAGGTGTAATCGGCAGGTACCCATAAGACTAGTAACTTTGTTATTACTGCAGAGAACATTCAAAAAATTCGTACAATCCTTCACTAGTTTTGAGTTGGTCAAAGGATTATTTAAGAAGTTGAGGACAGATTTACTGTCAGTACAGAAAATAATATCTTCACCAGTAACCGCGAAATTATTAGTTGTAATGGCACAGGGAGTAACCGCGATTAATTCCGCTTGAGAAATAGTACAGTAAGTACCCAAACTGCCAGAAGTTCCAAACTCAGCGATGGGCAGCATATATCGAAGCCGGCACCCTGTTTAGAAAGTGAACCATCTGAAAAAAAAGTTCGCGATTCAGATATTCGCGTGAGAAAGTTTGATGAGAACCAGTTTTTTTATCACTATCGGAAAAATGGATAACCAAGTATATACTGCTTGTTGCACCATGGGCCGTCCTGGCATTGAGTGCGGAATCCGTTCGGGTTCCAACCAATATAATATACTGCTCAAAAATATCAGTAAGAGAAATTTAGGAGTGGCCCAAATTCAATATTGCCAATTCAACAAATAGGTTAAGTCAAATGAGTATTGGACAAAATGAGTTTTGCAAAGGTTCGATTGAGCAAAGATATCATTGGCCTTTAGTACGAGCAACTTAATTTCGATAAGTCGTCGTTATAGACAATTCGTAAGCAGCAAAATTTGTCACCATTTGTCTCTGTCAGAACTAATGTCAATTTACTATATTTTTGTTATATTATTTATTGTAATGAAATGGCAAGATTTTCGATCGTGAGCAATAATAAATTTATCTCGAATTTAGCTTTTGCATTATATATAAATTTTTGTTGTGCTTGAGAAATCTACAATTTAATATATTTTTTACGATTGGCTAAAAATCTGCGACCATCAAAGCACTATATATGTATATAGTACGTACTATAAAGGAAAATAAAATTGTATATGCAATAAAAGCTCTGGTAACATAAAAAAAATCTTAAATTTATAACACTACAGTATACTCTATACCTAAAAGGACATGGAAATATAACGCAAAATACAATAGAGCGCATTGAGAGATGGATATAGGAAATCTATAGTACTTAAGTAATAAAATATAAAAGAAGACCAAAACCCATGAAAAAGTTTTTTGTTATTTTGAAGATCCCATTGTACTCGGAATGTATACACATATACTCGTATAATAGATGCTTGCTGTTGTGATCCATTTACAGTGGATATTTTTATCATATCTCGCAAAATTCTTGTCATCATTTTTTTTTATATTGTTGCTCTATTATTATTTTACAATATTCACTTGTTGATTATGGGTGCGGAAGACAAGAAAAGTTATAGGATTTTGGAATGATCTAGATAATGTGTATATATTATTATATTATGCGTGACATGAAAATTTGTATTCGAAACCATTTTCACTTCTGGTTGAGCATTTTATCTTTTTTTTATTTTTATTTATCTCACTTTCATGATCTTTTGATGGAATATCAATTTTTATATAATATAATATAGCGACGAAAATTAAGCTAGCACACCTCTTAAATCCATCTTCACCTTTATGCTTGATCAAGATATGATGCTTAATATACTCGTACTTATTTTATGTTGGCGGTTTTGGATATCCTATCCTATTACATTCTTCAAAAAGATTTTTTTTTTTTTTTTTAAATAGAAAACAACTTTGTCGCATGTGTCAAAACGATGGATTTAATCTTTTACGTTATCAATCTAATATAACCGACATCAGCTGAAAAACATTTTTTTGGGTTACTATTTGGGTTTGAAAAAGGTAATATAATGTTCAAAATTGGACAAGAAATAATATTAAATAAAGAAGGATTTGTCAGTCTTTAGAAACATAAATTTTAATTTTCAATGCATTCAAATGTGAAAATTCCATTTTACCTATACATACATACGGTCTGTTGAGTTTTGGTGGGTGGGCTTGAAACCTTGGACCGATTTTATTTTAAGAAGAGAAACTTATTTATTGATAAATCTTAGCTACACTCGTGGCAAATACTCATTATTGTATTTATTGTTTTAAATATTTAAGTCAATTCAGCGCAACGATATTCTCTCTAGAGAACATTCATGTTACACGCAAAATAGTGAACACGGGTAGACTATATGCACTAAAAATTAAAATTGGGCAGATTACTCCAGCACTCAATGCCACAATGGGCCCACGATGCAAACTACGGTGCAAACTACGGTGCAAACTATAGAGTTGCTATGCATTTGCAGCGGACACATTTGTTTCTCCCAAATATACTTCAAACAGCTACTCACAACATTGAAGTAAATACTAAAAATATTATTAAAAAATTAACCCCTTTTAGGTTATCCCTCAACTGTGGACTATTTCGTCAACAAAAAATATACAGTTGGCACCAAATTACTCATACCAAACATTTTCTGGGCAAATCGTTGAAAGGACGGCTATTTTCTCTTTGTAATTAAGTTTAGGACCCTGTTAACAACCATTACGCAAGCTTTGATAATTTATTGACCGTTGGAATTTCCGCAATATAAATAATTGTGTCGCCTTTGACAACTTTTTAAAGAAATCTAAAATCTAAAAACGAAATCGTATGGCCAAGCATTTGTAGGGACGGTTATTTTCTCATAACGACTGAGTTTGCTACTTTATTGGGCACAACTGTACCAGCGTTGATATTTTTTGACCGTTTGCCAACTTTTTAAAGGAAAAAAAAACATCGTATTACCAAGCTTTTAAAGGGCCGACTATTTTCTCATAGCGTATAAGTTTAAAACCTTGTTGGCCACCACTGTGCTAGTGTTGATGGTTTTTTAAACGTTGGAATTGCCGCAATATAAATAAATGTGGCGCCTTTGCCAATTTTTCAAAGAAAGATTAACACAGAAAAAATCGTTTGGTCAAACTTTTCTATAGGGACGCCTATTTTCTCATAGCTATTAAATTAAAGACCTTGTTGGTTATCATTGGGTCAGCGTTGATAATTTTTTGATGCATTCTTGTTGGCCACCACTGTGCTAGCATAGATATTTTTTGACCATTGGAATTTCCACATATTCATGGCGCGCTTCTAAAGGCCCATCATGGTGTTCCTTGAAGTTCAAGTTGTTTAATGTTTTGTCATCCCTGAGTTATTTGCTATAATGGCGTAACGTTAAGCTCAACCTAGAACTTTTATTCGATATACTTCATAATATGAATTGGGATTTTGTTCTTAATTGTGATGATACTTCTCTAGCGCTTGATTGACCCTAATGAAAAAATTAAAATATTGACAGGTTAATCGGAAGATTCATACAATTTAAACCAGTTTGTGTAAACAGACAAATGGTGACATCAAAAGAAAAACTGTCATTCGTTTTTCTGCTAACCGCAATGATATTAAAAGGAACTGGGATTTGGCCAATGAAATTTTAATAAAAAAAATCAAAAGCTTGTTCGATTACCAATATTTTGTCTGATAATAGAATTCTGCTAATGTGCACTTCTGCCATTTCGAATCACCTTAATTATTATTCTACAAGTGTTGGCAATAATTTAAGAGAGCAAAACAATTGATGTGGTTTGTATCTTAACTAAAATGCAGCCATCCAGAAATGTACTATATATATTGTTTAAAATGTAGTACTTTCCCGAAAAACGTACATTGAGACAAAGGTGAATTGAAAAAAAAAACATTTTTGCTGCAAATTGGTGCAGAACGCAGTTAATAAACTTCTTATAAAGTTTAGATATGATAATTATTCAAAGAGACAGTTTCGTGTACTGATTAAGGTCAACTTTTATATTTTCTGGAGCCAAATCTTGAGATAAATCCAAGTAGTGGCATATATGGCCAGGTAGGCCATAATAATACCTAGATAAGTTTGACCACTGCTTTTTGTCTATGATGTTCCCAAGCGGTCACCCAAATTTTTACTAACCCAAGCAATGGTCTTAACAACGGACGAAGCACAGTTAAAGATATGGAAAGGATATTTCGAAGAAGACGTCATCGACAGCACTGAAATCTCTGGTCGTCAATTGGCACCAATAACGAAACTAGCAACACCCATCCACCAACGGAGCGGGAAGTGAAAAGTGTCATTGAGAAACTGAAGAACAACAAAGCTGCTGTAACAGACAACATAACCACCGAAATATTCAAAGGAAATTCATCTACAACTGCAAGTGCACTAACACCTATAATTCAAGAAGTGTGGAATTCTGGCAAAATACCACAAAAATGGAAAGAAGGTTTGACCATTACAATCCTCAAGAAAGGTGATCTAAGGGAATGCAAAAACTGGCGAGGTATCTCTCTCCTCAACACAACAATAAAGATACTCGCAATGATCATCCTTGACAGAATCTCACCTACGATCAATGCTAAATTAAGAAACGGTCAAGCTGGTTTTAGACCAGGAAGAAGTTGCACTGATCATATCAACTCAATCCGTATCATTACTGAGCAGTCTAACGAATGGAATTCCCCACTGTACCTGCTATTCGTCGATTTCGAACGCGCATTTGATACGATAAATAGGAACGCAATATGGCAGACACTTTATGAAATGGGCATCCCAAATAAATTAATAGAACTCATACAAGAAATGTATCGGGATGCTGGAAACCGAATTCAATATAAAGGAAAGCAAAGTGAAACATACTATAACAACCAAGGAGTAAGGCAAGGATGCGTACTCTCACCAACGCTGTTCCTGATAGTACTGGATGGTGTAATGCGGAAATTAGACACTACATCCCCTAACGGCATACAATGGGGATTAACAGGTAGACTCAATGATCTGGACTATGCAGACGACATATGCCTGCTCACACACAAACACTCAGACATGCAGCAGAAAGTACAACAGCTATCAGATTTAGCTAACAAAGTTGGTCTCAAAATTAACATCAGGAAAACCAAGATAATGAGATTCAACACGAATATAACCACACCGATCCACATCAATGAAATACAAATCGAAGATGTAAACGAATTCGTATACCTTGGATGCACAGTAGAAAAACAGGTGGGACAGAGGAAGACATAAACAAACGCATAAATAAGGCCAAACATACATTCAACATGCTACATAAAGTCTGGAATACCTCCGTCCTATCACGCAAGACCAAGATACGAATGTTCAACTCGTGTGTGAAATCGGTACTACCGTATGGGTGTGAAACATGGAAACACACAGAAAAAATCAGAAAGAAGCTACAAGTATTCGTAAACAAATGCCTTCGACGACTACTGAAATGCTTCTGGCCCAACGTGATAAGTAATATCGACCTGCATAGAAAAACAAACCAGTCAGACATTGCGACAGAAATTAAGAGACGAAAGTGGAGATGGATTGGCCACACACTGCGGAAATCACCAAGTGATATAACGAGGATGTCATTGGACTGGAACCCGCAAGGCAAAAGAAAAATCGGAAGACCAGCCATGACATGGAGGAGAACGATGCTAGCTGAAGCGAAACAACTCGGTAAATCATGGGAGGAAATAAAAGCTGTAGCCCCCAACAGAGTAAGATGGAAAAGCCTAGTAGACGCCCTATGCTCCTAAATTGGAGATTAAGGAAAAAAAAAAAAAAAAAAAATTTGACCACTTCTGGTTCATATCAAGAGGATATTGGGGTTTCCCATGTTACCAACTTGAAAGTATATACGTACCCCTCTTCTTTAATTTTTTATCTCCTGCGGTTTCTCTTCCTAGTTTATGTTCTGCTTATGTTATATCTGGCAATGGTAATGTATAAATTGGAATTTATTTTATCGTGCTAAGGGAGGAAGGGGGAAGAAGGGAGGGTTGTTATACAACTACCTTAAAGCCATTACATATTCAGCAGATAATGATTCTACGTATTACTTATTGAGAAAAAACAGAACTGATCCATCGTGGCCTTTAATCAAACTTAAATATTATTTTACAGTTGCAGCATTTGTGTATTTACAAGGTATTAAGATTTTTTTTGTGAAACAGTTTCGTGTACTGAATGTCTACATAGTATAAAAATTTATAAACGTTACAACCTCCGCGGGAACCACCATCTTCCTCATTGTATTCCTATTTTTATTTGTGATCACTTCCGCCGCTATATCCTTGTTATAGGTGACCAAATTTTTTATTATGAATTTATTAAATAAATAAGGTGGTATACAGATGTCCCGTTTACCATAAAATGACAATTTTGGATATAGGCCATATCTGACCATATTTTTTAGTTTGTAATTGGCCATTGGGATTCTAGTTTGAATAAAACAAAACAAAAAATAAAAGCCCGATTATCGAGTACCCGTCGACATTTCTAGGGTTAGCCGGTAAAAAATTTCAAAAGGGTCAAAAAAATTGGTAACATCTAAATTCTATTCTATAAAAAATTGATAAACAACAACAAAATTGATTCCTTTTGATCAATACGGTTGGTCTAAACTGTTTGAAATTGGGATCTATATATTCGCGGACATCTCGAGAATTTGCGATAAAATAGTTAATAATCGTTCAAAATAATGCAACTTCTAAATTCTGTGAAACATAGCAAAGTCCATCAGAATTTAATTTGCTTGCCCACAAAATATTCTAGACGGTCTAAGCTATTCAAAAATATAGGCAAATACTTCTGGACATCTGTAGGAGGAGTAGTAAAAATTAGTAAATTTTTTTTAAAATCACGAAACTTCAAAATTTGGTGACTATGTAGCAACTCATTATAATTTAATTCCTATGAATAAAATGGTGGCAGTTGGGCAAAGCTATCCCGTATGTCTTCGAGAGTATGTGATCATCTCAAAGTTACAAAACACCTCAAGTTCTAATTTTCGTATATATAAATAAAATTCCAATTGGACAAATAATCAAATTTAACAGTGTAGTGGTTTACGTATTCTGAATATTATTTTTAGATGCAGCATTCGTAGAATAGAATATAATTATGTTTCAAGACGAAAGAATATTGATATTCGACTTTGTATAACGTACAAAGTCAATACACAAAAACATGAAACAGGAAATGTTGAAATAAATTTAAATTTAAATCAATATAAATTCCCCTTTCATTCAAGTCTGAATATCTTTCGTATTACTATACAACTATCTATATACAATACTATACAGCACTGTGGGAGTAGCTAAATGTATAAATGCATACAGACGTTAACATATATTTATGTAGCTATAGCAGAAATACAAAATAGGATTGTATATGTATAGTATATCCTCTCGACCTCAATAATCGCAATTGTATCGCAGTATATACGTAGACCATTTTGTAGAGTAAGAAATGATGTTTTGTAAGTAGAACACAAAAACTCGCTGCAGTGAGTAACAACATCACACACTTCTGCATCTCAGGAACATTTTCTAATGTACTGGCATCAAAAGGTTTGTTCCAACAATATTATCCTCTTGTGCTTAAAATGAAGGGATTTTACTTTGATTCTACATGTACGAGTATATATATAGTCATTGTACAAGTTCAACAATTGAGTGAATTTTTTGAACGGAATTAGCGACAAATTGAGACTAGTGTGATACATCTGAATAAATCTAATGAAGTGTTATTGTTGTATTATTCCAACAATAAATAGGTGAGATGTATATAATTAACTGGAGGGGTCTGTTTTTCTAATTCCAGAAACTTTATCGCTAATTTGGCATGGCAATGGATTGTAATCAAACAGATAACGTGCAATATACAAACACAACCGCTGAATGAAGATGTTCTAATTCATCACGGTATTTTGACCAAGCAGTATGAATTTGAATTGGAACACTTTCGTACCACACGGAAAAAATACTGATTCCTATAAACGAATCAAGAAACTCCAATACTTGTTTCTCAGCTAAGAAATTTATTTAACTATATAAACTATTGATTTCTTGATTTGAAATGTAAATTTAAAAATCAAAATAATCATTAATTTTTTGTTGAAAGTAATTGTATATCTTCCATCCAAGAAATTGTATACCTTAATGCAAGAAACATAATTTTATTTGGAAAAACTATTTTCTAAAAGGCTTGTATGGATTTTTCGTTTATAATTAAAATCTCTTGATTTGACCTTTAAGGATTCTTGTATAGAGAAATATAATATCAAATTGAGAAAACACTTTTCTTCATTTAAACATTTTTTCTGAGAGTAAGAATATATAAATATATAATTAAGAAACCGGATTTCTTAGCCTAAGTGAAACTTTCTGAGGGTAAGAAAAGGTTTCTATTAAAACCAGAAAACAATTTTTTGATGATTTTTTTTTTCTTCTAGGAAACTATTCGTTTCTTCATAAAAGAAAACATTTTTCTTGTTCACTAAGACTTAAATTTCTTGTCTTTAGAATGCCGTTCTGAAAATGGATTTTGGTGGTGAAAATAATTAAAAACAATCATCCCAGTCAATAATTAAAAACAATCATTCCAAAGTCAGTGACACCAGGTTCCAAAGGTCTTGCATAACCAATTTTTCAACAACAGCAATTGAATACACTTATAGTTGACAACTCATTCTGTAATATACTGCTCCATTTTTCCACAGTGAATTCAACGATTCGCCATTTGTTGTATTGACAGGGCCATCAAATACTATTCGTAGAATGGTGGATTTAGATTTTGGCTTAAAAATGCCATGATGTAGCAGATAATAATTAACTGATTAAATGCACTTCGCAATCTAATATCTTTCTGCAATCGCCTCTCAAGATTGACGTTTTCGAGCCATCTCTGATGACTCCCCCAAATTAGGTTTCGAATCAATAAATGGTAAACGTACTACAAAACCGTTAACAAAAGCGACCGTTAACTACCCATCCAAACTGAATATTTTGTAAAAATAAAAAACCGTAGGACCTACTTTCAATTGACCAATATATGTTTCATCAGCATGTTGGTACTTTGCCATAGGATTGAAAGCTTGGATCAGCTAATTCGAGGTTATGTGGAATTCCCTATTGCGGAACATTGAAGTTGAAGGACGGGTGATTTTAAGGCAGTTTGCTCAGTATTACCACTTCAAATTCAGTAGTGTAGCCAACATTTATGATCTGATTTGGCTGGTTCTCAATTTGTCATGGTGGCGAGTGATTTCTTTGGAACATTTCTGATAAATTTATTTTTTGGTATACCATTGTATATAACTGCAGAATAGATGTCACTGTGACTTAAAATGGGGATCAAAGTCAATACACTCATTGTGTAGGAGGCTTAATACGTATATTATGTATAACCTTATTTTAATCCATTTTAACAAGCAATTTATATATACAATCCAGAGGACCGAATTATTTTTTTATTTCTCGTATTGGAGACAGTAATTGAGACATAAAAATATGTACACATGCGAGTATCCATGACATCATAATATAATGTCAATTTTATTTATTTATTTTAAACCATCCCTCGTTCAACATTAATCAATCATAAAGGAGATTAAATTTCATAAAAGTGAAATATCCATTTTACAAAGATTTTTCAATTCAACCCATATATTATGACTAAAATGTATCCATCTAGATTCCATATGAGATATCCTTCTATATATACATATACTGTTACACCCATTAGGATTATGGAAAAAGGACACAATATATTACAAAAATTCAACTAGATTACATATCTATTTTAGTCCTAAACAAATTTATTTCCATGATACATAATAACATAATGATTTATTATTGCATATACATATGAAGTGTTTGTACATATTTGAATTAAAAATCAAAATTATTACTTATTTGCATATCAAAATTATTATTTATTGTGTGTCTATATATAAATTCGAATTTATACATTGTGGGGATTGTCATTCATGACTTTCATTATTTCCATCATAAATTATATTCGCAAGTCTATTTATTTAAAAGAATTTTATATGTTTACAAAAAAAATTCTTACGTACCTATATATACGATACCCTTGTGGGAGCTACTCTCTTTCTCTTTAATTCATATGTGATTTAAGATATAAGGCATTTTGGCTCTAAAATTTACATAACAATTGTTGTTGCTAAATTTTCTATTTAATTTGGGGATTTTGATTGAATTTTTTGTTGTGTTTGCATAAAGCTTATCAATGAATACGCGTGTATTGTTCATTTTCAGTTTAAAATAAGCGGGTTGTTTCATGTTTCCGTTGGTACCAAATGCAATATTACGTTATTGTGCTGTTATATAGTAAATTTCTAATTGCCCCAATCAAATGTTGGTCTTGAGTTAATTTCTTGTGAGGTTCGTAATTCGTAGTCTTTTAAATTGTTTTTGTTTTATAAATTCCCCGAAGTGAAATACTGTGCTTCTAAAAAACTATCAATATTTTTAAGAATCTGTAATATAGTTAGTTATTGTCTATTAAGCCAGTAAACTTAGACTTTATACAGGTGCTATGCATCTATACCGTTACAGAATCCATGAATTTTATTGTTATTTTTACTCAGTATTTTAAGGAAATATACAAAATAATAAATTTGTTTTCCAAATATATTTATTTATTTAAATAATGAACCAAAATGTAGCTTCCATAAGCCAACATGCTTACTTGTATGTCTATACCAACATACTTTTTAGGTATAGAAAGAATTGTTCTGCCATTAAATATTTTAACTGCCCCGAAATGCTGATGTTTAAAATATATTATAAGGTTTCGTTCAGGCAGAAAGAAAATCTAGCTCAAATAATTGTTTGTTTTTAAGCCTGAACGGTCGGTAAATTATCTCGATTTTAACGACTACACTTAACAATACTCGCCGCCCTCGTTAGTTGGCCGCCCTAGTTAGCACAGTAAGTAGCGTCCTTGCTTTGTTATTCAAGGGTCTCGGGTTCGATTCCTGGTGGTGACCAAAAATCACGGTTGAGTGTTTTTAATGTGTAAGTATATGTGTTTGTCCGGGTATTGCACCGTGGGCCGATGCGGCATTAAGTGCTGGAATAATCCGCCCAACTTTAATTTTTTTTAACAACACTACTCCATATAATCTGCCAGGATAAAAGTGTCATTTTAATTGTACTATTGGTTTTAAATATTGTTTTATCGAAAGTCGATGGATTATGGGAATGATCGGAGGGTTCTTTTAAAAAGTATGCGAACCATTTAAATTTAATGTTAAAATTCGTAGTTTCCACATAAGAAATTTCTTTTCAGCAGAAACCCCTTGAAAGGTTTTGACACCACTGTTTTTATTACAGCTGTTGCAACACTTTTTCAAATTTCATTAACATAAACAGAACTAAATATTTGGATTTCGGACGAATGATTTTTATAATTTAAGTGAAATTGCATGCAGGTAAAACTAATAAGGGATGGAGGAATACCCTAATTTTATGGTTTTTCTTCTTCTAAAAATTATAAGTAACTAATTTAATTTTCCAGTCCTCTCGAGCAGCAGATTAAATTTTTAAAAATAATTTTATTCACCAGTTTCTTATATATACATCATAGACTGTTTCCAACCCTAATTAGAAATTTTGAACAAGATGTAATAAACCTGTTAAGAACAAGTAATATAGATAACATTCATTATAGAGCAAGCTAAATAATTATTTTCAATCTAATCGGTATTTCATCAATTCTTCAGTAGCATTGGATTTAAAATTAAAATTTATTAAATAGATTTTTTTTAAAATTATTTGAAATTTTATCATTGGAAAAATATTTTGATTTTGAATTTCTAAAATTAAATGTTTTTAGTGGAACAAATTCCTGAAACAGATGTAATTAAAGACAGTGGCAATTCAGTTACCATAATTCATCTATTATCTAATTGAAAAATTAAATCTTAACTGGGTGACGATGAATTACTAAAAAAAATGGGTAAACTTACCATTAACATGATTTTAAAAAATTAAAATTTTTAATTTTTGAATAATATTTACGTGATTTTCAATTCATTCCAATTGACATCAACATTTCTTAAAAATAATTACGTTACTAGTTATCTCTATTAATATGTAAACATATAAATGGAGATAACAAGTTTTAAAAAAAATCCAATATTTATTTAATATTTTGGTAATAAGACTCTATGTTAACAAGATACACATTCATTTAGAAATTAAATCAAAATGGTTAAATTGCTAATAATTCGAAAATAAAGTAAAAATTTAATATAGATTTAAGAATTTAAGAATTTAAGAATTTAAGAATTTAAGAATTTAAGAATTTAAGAATTTAAGAATTTAAGAATTTAAGAATTTAAGAATTTAAGAATTTAAGAATTTAAGAATTTAAGAATTTAAGAATTTAAGAATTTAAGAATTTAAGAATTTAAGAATTTAAGAATTTAAGAATTTAAGAATTTAAGAATTTAAGAATTTAAGAATTTAAGAATTTAAGAATTTAAGAATTTAAGAATTTAAGAATTTAAGAATTTAAGAATTTAAGAATTTAAGAATTTAAGAATTTACGAATTTAAGAATTTAAGAATTTAAGAATTTAAGAATTTAAGAATTTACGAATTTACGAATTTAAGAATTTAAGAATTTAATAATTTAAGAATTTAAGAATTTAAGAATTTAAGAATTTAAGAATTTAAGAATTTAAGAATTTAAGAATTTAAGAATTTAAGAATTTAAGAATTTAAGAATTTAAGAATTTAAGAATTTAAGAATTTAAGAATTTAAGAATTTAAGAATTTAAGAATTTAAGAATTTAAGAATTTAAGAATTTAAGAATTTAAGAATTTAAGAATTTAAGAATTTAAGAATTTAAGAATTTAATAATTTAATAATTTAATAATTTAAGAATTTAATAATTTAATAATTTAAGAATTTAATAATTTAATAATTTAATAATTTAATAATTTAAGAATTTAATAATTTAATAATTTAATAATTTAATAATTTAATAATTTAATAATTTAAGAATTTAAGAATTTAAGAATTTAAGAATTTAAGAATTTAAGAATTTAAGAATTTAAGAATTTAAGAATTTAAGAATTTAAGAATTTAAGAATTTAAGAATTTAAGAATTTAAGAATTTAAGAATTTAAGAATTTAAGAATTTAAGAATTTAAGAATTTAAGAATTTAAGAATTTAAGAATTTAAGAATTTAAGAATTTAAGAATTTAAGAATTTAAGAATTTAAGAATTTAAGAATTTAAGAATTTAAGAATTTAAGAATTTAAGAATTTAAGAATTTAAGAATTTAAGAATTTAAGAATTTAAGAATTTAAGAATTTAAGAATTTAAGAATTTAAGAATTTAAGAATTTAAGAATTTAAGAATTTAAGAATTTAAGAATTTAAGAATTTAAGAATTTAAGAATTTAAGAATTTAAGAATTTAAGAATTTAAGAATTTAAGAATTTAAGAATTTAAGAATTTAAGAATTTAAGAATTTAAGAATTTAAGAATTTAAGAATTTAAGAATTTAAGAATTTAAGAATTTAAGAATTTAAGAATTTAAGAATTTAAGAATTTAAGAATTTAAGAATTTAAGAATTTAAGAATTAAGAATTTAAGAATTTAAGAATTTAAGAATTTAAGAATTTAAGAATTTAAGAATTTAAGAATTTAAGAATTTAAGAATTTAAGAATTTAAGAATTTAAGAATTTAAGAATTTAAGAATTTAAGAATTTAAGAATTTAAGAATTTAAGAATTTAAGAATTTAAGAATTTAAGAATTTAAGAATTTAAGAATTTAAGAATTTAAGAATTTAAGAATTTAAGAATTTAAGAATTTAAGAATTTAAGAATATAAAAATTTAAGAATTTAAGAATTTAAGAATTTAAGAAATTAAGAATTTAAGAATTTAAGAATTTACGAATTTAAGAATTTAAGAATTTAAGAATTTAAGAATTTAAGAATATAAGAATTTAAGAATTTAAGAATTTAAGAATTTAAGAATTTAAGAATTTAAGAATTTAAGAATTTAAGAATTTAAGAATTTAAGAATTTAAGAATTTAAGAATTTAAGAATTTAAGAATTTAAGAATTTAAGAATTTAAGAATTTAAGAATTTAAGAATTTAAGAATTTAAGAATTTAAGAATTTAAGAATTTAAGAATTTAAGAATTTAAGAATTTAAGAATTTAAGAATTTAAGAATTTAAGAATTTAGGAATTGAGGAATTGAAGAATTTAAGAATTTAAGAATTTAAGAATTTAAGAATTTAAGAATTTAAGAATTTAAGAATTTAAGAATTTAAGAATTTAAGAATTTAAGAATTTAAGAATTTAAGAATTTAAGAATTTAAGAATTTAAGAATTTAAGAATTTAAGAATTTAAGAATTTAAGAATTTAAGAATTTAAGAATTTAAGAATTTAAGAATTTAAGAATTTAAGAATTTAAGAATTTAAGAATTTAAGAATTTAAGAATTTAAGAATTTAAGAATTTAAGAATTTAAGAATTTAAGAATTTAAGAATTTAAGAATTTAAGAATTTAAGAATTTAAGAATTTAAGAATTTAAGAATTTAAGAATTTAAGAATTTAAGAATTTAAGAATTTAAGAATTGAAGAATTGAAGAATTTAAGAATTTAAGAATTTAAGAATTTAAGAATTTAAGAATTTAAGAATTTAAGAATTTAAGAATTTAAGAATTTAAGAATTTAAGAATTGAAGAATTGAAGAATTGAAGAATTGGAGAATTGAAGAATTGAAGAATTGAAGAATTGAAGAAATGAAGAATTGAAGGATTGAAGAATTCAGGAATTCAAGAATTCAAGAATTCAAGAATTGAAGAATTGAAAAATTGAAGATTGAAGAATTTAAGATTTTATGAATTTAAGAATTTTAAAATTTTAAAATTTTTGTTTACATGATACAAAAATGATTTTGAAGTTTTTGTTTCACATTTCTTGTTAAGTTAAATCTAAAATAGCGATATAAATAATCCTTTTCTCATTCTTTAATATATGACTAACTTTAGTCGGTAATTAAATTTTGGTTTCTATTTTAATTTCAATTATTGTTGGTTACAAAGTAAAAATTATTGATTTTTGTTTAATTTTGTAATACTTTAATTTTTTAGTATTTTAGTATTTTTAATATTTTAAGATTTTGAACAACGATTTAATTTTTTTTTTGAAATCTTTCAAGTTTCTGATAATCTTTGGTTGGTTAGCGTAACACACAATCTCTAACAAGTTTGCTGAGTGGAAAGTTACGCCTGATGAAACTAAATTAGTGAGTGTCCTTCTCTTAAATTGTGGATAACAAAAACTCTGTTATCATCGCTCGGTACCGAAAATGTTGCGGATGGCCATTTTGATTCCGCTCCTGCACTGATTAAACTTTGAACGCCTTCATACCGAGGTCTTTATACAAAACTATCATCACAGAATTGCGTGAAATATTCAATTTTTGATCACGATGGCGAGTTTATGTTCAGTTTGAGCAATGTTTCAACAGTTGAAAATAACCAATTTTAGTTTTAATTTAATTTTCACTTTCTAATTTTATTCACTGTCCTCCTGTTTTAAAAAACTTAAGTTTGGAAATAAGCCGTTCTAGTTAGAATTTTTATAAAAAATAACCTTTGTAGAAATTTATTTGGGAACAAGCCCCTGTGCGATGTCATTCATAAGAACGTTAGGTGAATCGTTTGCGTCGTTTGAAGAAGACGGGGTGACGGCGCAGAAGGAAATTCAAAAATTCAATTTTAATTGATGTCATTTACGGTATTCTAAAAAATTACTGGACCGATGAATTAAATTCGACCAAAAAAATACTGTAGAGTTGTATACTTGAACATCTAGTAATATAAAATGAATGACATTAACCAGTCACATTTTGGACCACAAAGTTACCAATTTGGTTAAGTTCTTCTATAAATTTGTAGGTGTCTGTTCTGTAATATAATGTAACTTGATACGACAACCTAAAACAAAAAAATTACCGATTCAGTAAAGTAATTTCGACCAGTAAATGTTTAATAAATTTAAAAAAAAAAATTAAAAATTGGTTGTTGCGAATCTCAAACCACGTACTTGACACGGGAACGGGAATCAGAATTACTTTACGTGAAATTTGACTGATTTGGAATTTGTTGAACTTTATAACATTCGATTTAACATTCCATACATAACAATTACCTAGTACGTTAAGAGTATTCGAGATCACATTTCGAATCAGTTAGCTTTTCTGTTATTTATATCAAACATATACGCTATAGATACAATAAAACCGTATACATTATTCCATAATCGTATAATACAATAATGTCAGTCCATTAAACATTTTACATAAAAATAAATATTTGTTAAAAATATCATTAAAAAAATGTAAAAGCAACTTATAAAATCAATAAATTTGTGTTACATCCCGAAACGTGCTATTTGATATATAAATAACGTAAATTTCAACCAAATTATTATAGCCCTCATGGGTGATTATGGCAAAAAATAAAAAAAACAAGCGATATTCTCTGTATTCCACCAAAGTGCAAAATATAAAAATTTATAGTTTACCATTTCACCGTATATATATCTACAGCACTAGCAGTGTACTATAAAATTAAAAACAAACATTTGTAAAAAAAAACCCTGATAAAACCATTTCAGTCAGACGTGAAAATTACAATTTCTATTATATCAAATCGATTTATTGACCTCTAATGTCTACTTTAAGTTAATTTAATTTCGGTTTCGTGTATATGGGATATCGGTTTATTATATTTATAATACGTGACGTATGTATATAGCTATATAAGTATATGGGATTCCGAACTAAAAATTATGTTATTTTTGTGCTGATTTAGCATTTTTAACATTATAGGAAAATTTACAAAATATTTTGCTTAAAACATAATGCCATACACACACACACAGCGAAAAATAAAAATAAAAGATCCAATTTATGAATATGATATAAATCTAACAGAACCCTTAGGGGGGTGTATCCATTTATCGTAATATCGTATAAAATAAAAACGTTGCAAAATTTTCTTCTCATTGAACCGAAAATGGTTTTTCTAATTTTATTTTATTGTTTTAAATGTGTACACATCAACATAACCAGCTAGGTATACGTATGTATATACATATATAAAGCGTATTTTGGAACAGGTGTGTATATATACAATATAGATACGATATTGTATATTTATATATGTCATCAATCGCCTTGAGACAAATAAATGCTAAATAAATCAAGAATCCATTTAGCCTGCATGATGTCGACTCAAAATTTCTGTTATAGACAGTCGACATACACCACCATCATCAGATGAATTCATTCGTTTATAAAAATGAACAAAAAAAAATTTATAATATAAATAAATAAACTTTGGTATTTCAACCATCTATCTTATACATGTATTTTGGAAGGCAAAATTTAATATTCTATTTTCAGTTCATATAAAACGTATATTTGAAAATAATTTTTTTTTTGGATCTTATGGGTATGGTTTTCGCTCTAGCTAGGGAATGAGGTACGTACATACGCACACACAAAAAAAGGATTACTTTTATTTTTGCCTCTTTTTGATTTTTTTTTGCATGTTTTCGTAAATTGAATATAGATAATATACAGCTTGGTCTATGGTTTCTTCATTTCGTTGTTTTTTTTCTATACATATCAGTTCACTTAACTTTATAGATTTTAAATTTGATTCGATCTATGGTTTTGATTAGGTTTGCTGGAATTTATTTATTAATAATTTAAAAAAAAAAATTTATTAAAAAATAATTTTTTGAATTTTGGTTAAATATCATCCCTTCGTATAACAGAACAGAAGAACACTTTCAAATTAATTCGAGCATACTGCTTCTTTGATCTATTAGATTTTGATGTATATGAAGTTACTGTTAAATTTTTGCTAATAACCAATATAAATAGTAACAACCTTAAATGCTTGTACAACAAACATATTTAATTAAAAATGGATAAAATTAAAAATTAGGGCTTTATTTTTATTTTATTTCATAAAAACCGCAAGGACGTTAAAAATTACAGAAAAATATAAATATATATGTAATATGAATTTCAAAATTGAAAAGATAACAAATTATTTCATTGAGAAATGATCCAGGTTGTTAATAATATAAAAACAACGCTCTAATTTTTTTCAACATGATTCGATTTTTATAATTTTACTCTATACGCCACTGACAGCAAGATACATCGTCTAAACTAAGGCGAGATTTAATTTGGTGCAAATAAAAATTTATTTATTGCGAGGCTGCATGAGCATCTTTACCATACCCCAATAATGATAATATATTTCCTGAAGAATGCGCCATTCCCTTCCGTATTAATAATTTGTTTTTTGATTTTAGAAATGTTGGCTACATTTCTCTGATTGAATTTTCTACATCTTCTTGAATAACATGGCCTCACGATTCAACAAACGTCTGGTAAGTTCCGTCAAGGGTAAACTGCGATTACAAGAACCAAAGTATAAAGATGAACTGACACGCCTTGTTACTCGTCGCAATACACTATACACATATAGAATAACGGCAATCAGCACTGCCCTGCTTTCACAAAATACAGAACTACTCTGCCCCGCTTCGCATTGATGTACAAATAATTTGCTACTTTCTTCGAATCAGTCTGTGAAGCTAATCAGACGCCAAATGCCAAATTTAATAATCTTGAGGAAATAACCGTCTCACACAACTATCGTTTACCTCAAAAGAAATCTTTGATTGTTTAAAACTTCTATCCTTCCATTAGATAAATTATATTCGCAAAATAATTAAAATTTGGTTTGGATATCACACATCAGCTTGGCCATTTGATATTCAAATTACAAATTTAGTACAAAAAAACAGAGAACACATTTCCCTAACATTGCACTACTACCACAACGCCTCCAGCATCCACGGTAAGAAAACAACTTCGACGTTATTATCACTGAATGTTTTGTCTCAAAAATATTTTTCGTCCGACTACATTGTTCGTATGAACATCTACCACACTCCAATAATTATAAACATATTTCACGAAAAATTCGTCATCCCCTCCCGTACTAATAATTTATATTTTGATTTGATATGTTGATATGTACAATTTAATTGTTACTTTCTTCGAATCACTTGTGATAGTTCACCAGACGCAAAATATCGAATCTTTTAATCTTGCAGAATTAACTAGGAATTCACTCAACAATCGTTTACCTCAGAAGAAGTGTTCGATTGTTTAACCAACATTGACATCAATAAGGGTGCAGGTCATGATGGCTAACCGCCCATCCTTATTAGAAATTGCGCGGAAAGCTTGTGTGATCACATAACTGTAATCCTTAATGAAACCCTTCTACCGTAATTTTTCCCAGATCCGTGAAAAATCATCAACTACCGCGGTGTTGCTAAACTTGCTTTCATTTCAAAGGTCTTAGAATCGATGGTTCATCGATTTTTGTTCTTTCATACAAACAATTATATTTCGCCTGTGCAATAGGATTTTTTGCGGGAGGTGGACAATTATAAATTGAGTGTCTTTCTGCGGCCATCTTGATCTTCACAGGACGATTGATTCCAGATAAACTACAGCTTGATTTGGTATATACGGATATTTCAAAGGCCTTTAATAAAATTGACCACTCAATTCTGACCGACAAACAAGTGAAGTTAAACTCCAACATCATCCCAGTCAGATGGTCGAAATACCCAAAAGCTACCACATAGGACCATTTATAGTTCTCACTTTTCGTAAATGATGTGTTGAACTTGCAAGATGTCTGCCCTATGTTGATGACATAGAAATATTTGTTCCGGTTGCCAATATATCAGACTGTTTGATGTTGCAAAGTGATCTAAACCACTTTTGTTGGACTTTCAGCAACAATTTAAAGTTAAATATAAGCAAATGTAAGACCCTTCCCTTTTGTAGAATCCACTACTCCTTGTATGATCTCAAATCTATCATTTACTGGGATTTTGATTCTACTATTTTAAATGCTTACATATTATAAAACAAAATTGTTATGAATTTTCTGATCAATTAACATTAAAATCTTTGTATGTGTCATTTGTTGGATCTGTTCTAGAATATGCCAATCGGCCGTTTGTGTCTTAGTGATGGATTTTTATACGCCGATGGTACATCTTAAAGAACCTCGGGCAATATGAATCTATTGAGTCAGGTCGGTCAAATATTTTGTATCGAATTTGTAGTATAAAATTAAACGATATCTGCAGTTATCTGCAGTTTTAACAAATTCAGAGAATCAAAAAATTAAGTTAAATATATACATAATTAAAATTAAGTTTAATCCTCCATTTATTTTAAATATTTCTATAGAATTCTTTAGAATCAGCCACCCAAATATATTTCTATTTTTCTTATGTTATGTACTCACTTTACAAATTTACGCAAAATAAATTCCTAAAACTCTAACACTTCGGCTCAAATAAAGTTAATAATTTTATTTAACCAATTGACTTAACTCATTTTGCTTGCATAACACATAGACAAAAAATATTTCTATAGGTAAGGGTATATAGACGTTTTATTTTGTAAAATGTTACAACATTTATATTTACGTGCATTGAATTTTAAAATGTTCAAACAAATATTCCTAAAGCATACGGTTGTCTACACAGCGACCGAAAAGGTCATATAATATTCACAAGACATCTTAACTAAATTCTATTTATTCCCTAATACAAATATATTTATTCTCTGTACGTTCAAACAAAAAACCAACCAGACCTTAAGTCTCAAATAGTATATTAAAGTTATACAACTTTTAGAAAAAAACATTCTTGCTAATTCTATGTAATTCAGTTGCACCATGTACGTACATAATTATACATAACATATATACGTACTTACGAACAATCCAAAGTGTTCTGCTTTTGAATATCACGTTATAAAATTTCATTACAAAACGAAACAAAACACAAGAGAAAGTAGTTTTTTGTTAAAAAGTTCCAAGAAAATATTAGTTTTCATAAAAAAATATAGTTTTTCAGTTTACCACAACTTTTCCGAACCAAATAACTTACTTTAAAGAAAATAACATTGTAACTATGCATAACCACAATAACTATCAAAGAAAATATATTTTAATGAATGGATTTGATTTTCAAAAGAAGAAAAACGATAAGCTTTTCGTTTTTCATTTATTTTCTGTTGAAAAATCGTGTTACATAGAAAATTGATTGTTGAATTTGTTGGAAATTATATTCACGATTTAGTTTTATCGCAAAAGGAACGAATTTTTTCCAAATGATGTAAAAAATTAATAAAAATGTTTGTGGTTTCTTTGGAAAAATCGGATTTTTTAATACACACACACATGAGTTGTATTTATTTATCTTCTATTCCCAAATATTGTTCATAAGCTTAAATAATATAAAAGCTTTGTATTATTTTTATGGGTTGTCATGAAAATATGGATATGTGTAAGACACAAATTTCAATGACACATAAAATGTATATCGATTAAATATTTTTCTTGTTGGAGGTTTAATTTCATTGAAGCTTAATTTGTGTGAATATTCGACTTTAATTTTAGGATACGAAATTTATAAGTGTGCGACTGTTGCTTAAACGTTGTTACGTTTAAATTTCGGTTTATCAAAATTAAGTTTAAACAACGAATTATTATGTGCATGTGTTGTTCAGTAATATGTTGTGAGAAAGTCTAATTAAACAAAATTTAGGGAGTATAAAAAATGTGAACGGTGGTTTTAAATAGAATTGGGTTAATTCTTACGGAAAATTAGTTAGATTTTCCGAAAAGTAGGGGAACCATACTTAGGATTGAACATTAATGAGAACAAGTATCGTAAAAGTTGATGCCGCGTTTTTCTCAATGTTCCTGGAGTTCCTGATAAGCGGCCGGTTTTAGTGATTATTTGCCATATTATATCCCTTATAACATAATTAGAGACATAAGGTGTTTGTACAAAAAGCAAACGATTGTTGATAACAATTTATTTAATTTCAATTAACTTATATAAATTGTTGTTTTCGGTTCGCGATACTCCAGGTAAGTGACAGAGAAATTTTTTTTATTGTCCTAAGTTACAAATTTTGTTTAATACGTATAATTTACGGTAGATGGTTAAAATTAAATGAGTAATACACTGAACGAACTCATTTTTAGTTGATCAGTTTTTAACATTTATAAGGTTTCAGATTATATTTATACATTTGTATTGTTTAAGGATCATATGTCAATATGTCATTATTAAAGGTAAACAAACTAAGGTAAGCATTTATTATTACAGATTTAAGATTATGTAACATGAATTTAATTTTAATTTCATTTATTTCTTCTGTTTTAGAATTGGTTGTCTCGTGATGTGAATGTTTCTGGACAGTGTTAGCCTTAGTATCGCCTTCAATCCATAATTTTGTCTTAAAATCCTTATTAGAGAAACCAATTATTATTTAAAATTCACGTTCGGGAATAGTTTTTAGCAAACCGTATTAATGTAATAACTTATCAAATATCGAATTGTTTCATGAAAGCTTGATAAGTAATTTCAAGTCAAACTTATTCAGATAAAATAATTTAAAATTTTAAAAAATTTCTCGTTATCAGTATAAGAAAAACCAAAATTATTTTTAAAAAAATTAATAAAATAAACAGGTGAAGTGTTCCAACAAGCACGCCTTGTTGATGATGTGCTCCAACAATCATTTATGTCGAACAATATATTTGAAAATTAAAACCTGGAGTGGCTTCGACGTGTTGCAAAATCAATAAAGGCTGGGATATTTAAGTATTTCAGTCTATTTCTAATTATAATGATAAATTTATAATTTAATTCAATAATAATATTGGTAAAATAGTTGTTAATATTTAATTTAATACGAATTTAATGTATTATTTTATTAATATCTGTATTTATTAGTTCATTAAGTTATTAATTTCTTAAATTTTTAATTTGATAATTTTTTTTGGTTAACTTTAAATTATTTTATTAATTAGGTAACATATTTATTTATATATTTACTTTTTTGCATATACATACTTATGAATTTATTTATTAGTATGGTTGTGGTTATACCACCGAGAAGAAGTATACTACAAAATATACCTCTTACCAAAGAGTATTAAAAGTAGAAGAGAAACAAAGCAGAACAAAAAACTTCATGAAATACTGTTGGGGAGATGCAATCATATGGGGTCATGCAACCACACATTGAAAAAACATTCTATACTCTTTGCTCTTACGAAACAGTGTTTCATTGAATAATGCTTAAAATCTTTTGAATAATTAGAAATTAGAATAGAGTTGAATGGTTAGAATTAGATTGCATTATGCAGTTTATAAATAAATTGTAAATATATATATATGTATATATGTAAGATAATCGAATGCTGTTATAGCGACAGTGGAGTGAGCATCAAAATCTGCGTGGGAGCAGAAAGAGGAAAACGCAATACTTTGAAAGGCGACGCAAAAGTGGAAAAGCCGAAACAGGCCGCACAGCCTGAACCAGAGCAAGGTTTCACAGAGGTCCAAAGACGTAAAGGGACCCCAAGAAATAGAAAAGAGGCAGTTATAGTTAAAGCGAAGGGAAAAACGTACGCTGAGCTACTTAAAGCGGTGAAAGATGGTATCGATGTCAATGACCTAGGGGTGGAGATAACCGCCATAAAAAAGACAAAGACAGATGATCTTATGAATGCTGAAATAGAAGAATAAAACTGAATTGACTCCCTCAATTAGTGGAAAAGTACCGGGCGTTACGGCGATACACCAAAAAGGCATGGCAGTGATACACATACGAGACCTGGAGGCAGGAACTGCCGCAGACGATTTAAAGAAGGATGTCCAAGCGGCACTGGAACGAGGTCATACTGAAGAGATAATCGTGACTTCATTGAGGCCTACCCATTCCAATACGATGAACCCCACGGTAAAGTTGCCGATACAGTGGGCTAAGCAGCTGGGGGAGCGTAAGCGCATCCGAATAGGATGGATCGTATGCCGGATACAACTGCGTATCGATGACCATCGCTGCTATAGGTGCTGGGGAAGAGGGCATACAGCAAGGAGTTGCGATCTGACCGTAGAAACCTCTGCTTTAACTGTGGCGAGGACGGTCATAAGAGAAAAGAGTGCCACCAAACACAACGTAAGCCGGTTATGGAGAACATAGAGGCATAGAACTCGCCTGTAGATACAATAAAACAAACAGGAAAACAAGCCAGAGTATGCAAGTGATGCAAATTAACTCGCATCGCAGTAGGCTGGCCCAGGACCTCCTTATCGTAAAATGCAGGTAGACGTGGCCCTGGTGAGCGAGCCAAACCGGCGAACACTTCTGGGAGGAAACTGGTTGGCCGACTTAGATCAAGATGCCGCGCTAATCGTGCTTTCAAATGACGTTGCACTTACTAAAACCGGTAAAGGAAAGGGAGTGGTCTGGTTAGAACTAGAGGACATTATCATTATGAGCTGTTACTTTTCTCCTAACAAATCTATGGAGGAATTCACCCTGAGATTGGACGAACTCAACCTAATAGTCAGGAACCAGACCAAGGATTTGATTATTGCGAGCGACTTTAACTCAAAATCCCCGGAATGGGGTGGAGATGTACTAGACAATCGAGGGCAACGTTTGGGGGACTGGGCTGCATCCTGTAACCTCAGCAGTGTCAACACAGGGCAATCACCCACCTTCGAAAGAGGAAATTATGGTTCCTACCTAGATGTAACCTTCGTCTCTGAAAATAACATAAGCCGAATCCGGATTTGGAAAGTCCTAGACGAGGAAAGTCTCAGCGATCACCGATATATTATATTCGGAATAAACACAGCTGTACCAGCTAGACTACAGGGGAATAGTGTCTCCATCAACCGAGGCTGGCAGGTCGGAGAAAGGAGTCAAACACGCCTTCGATCATTTTGACACCTCTAGCATAACATCACCAGCACAGTTAGTGGCAACTACCAGAAGAGCATGTGAAGATGCGTTAGAGTCTAGGAATCGAAATGGACGATAAGCCGTTTACTGGTGGACTCCGGAAAACGCTGAACTTTGCAGACGCTGCAATCATGCGAAGGCTTACAAGGGAGAACAGGCGCACTAGCGGACAAGCAGACATATCCTTTCAACAAAACCTGAAGTGCGCTCGAGTCTACATGAGGAAGGAGATAGCGGAATCGAAGAGGAAATGCTGGAAATCCCTCTGTAACACAATCGAAGAGGATCCTTGGGGAGATGCATATAAGATTGTAATGAAGAAGTTTGGGCAAAAAACGCCTGCACTTTCCCCAGATATTACTAACACCGTAGTGGCTGCTCTCTTCCCGATGCATGACCTACTGCAACATGGAAATATAAGTCCGCTAGAGATCCCACCTTTTAGATCTGAGGAACTTTCTATGGCATGGCGGAAACTCAAAACGAAAAAAAGTTCCGGGCCAGATGGCATTCCATCAGAGGCCGTTAGAATCGCTTCAGAAATCCACCCAAAACAGGCGCTACACATGATGAACTTAGCCCTAGAAAACGGGGAGATTCCTTGTATCTGGAAAATAGCGCGCCTGGTTCTGCTAAAAAAAGACGGAAACCCGGATGGACACTATAGCGGCAGTTATGAAGCTTGTAGATGCAGCCACTGAGAGTACACAATATACGCGGCGCATCCCAGTAGTAATTACACTAGATATAAGAAATGCATTTAACAGCGCATCCTGGGAGTTAATTCTAAAAGAACTAAATAACTTCAAAGTTAGCCCATATCTGGAGAAGGTACTTCAAAGCTACCTGAGTGAGCGACGAATTATTGTGGAAGCTGGAGGTACAGCAACCCAAATGGAGGTTAGGAGTGGAGTTCCCCAAGGATCTATCCTAGGACCTATGCTTTGGAACATCTTGTACGATGGCATCCTTCGAATTCAGCTACCCGAAGATGCCAATTTGGTGGGGTTCGCGGATGATTTAGCACTTGTTGTCTCTGGCAGACACGAGCAACAACTAGTTGAACGAGTCGAAGCGGAAGTAGAGGTGATTTCCAGATGGCTTCGTATTCATCGGATGCAATTGGCTCCAGAAAAGACTGAAGCGGTTGTAATGGCAGGCCGAAGAGTGCTCCAATCGAACTCCTTCAAAGTGGAAGGAGTTAAAGTAACACCGACAACCCACATCAAGTACCTGGGTGTATGGCTAGACTACCGTCGCGGCTTTCAAGAGCATGTAAGGCAAATTGCGACAAAGGCGACCCGGACAACAAAAGGGCTCATCGGATTGATGACAAATGTTGGTGGACCAAGCGCCGGAAAAAAGAAACTGCTCTCATCGGTTGTTTTATCCGCAATACTTTACGGAGCACCCATCTGGATACGAGCTTTATATATTGCAAGGGCGTCCGAACAGTTCGAACGCGTACAACGTACTCTGGCACTGCGTATATGTAGTGCTTACAGAACGGTAGAAAAGGAAGCAGCTTTCGTGATAGCAAACATGCCACCGGCCACTTTAATGGCGAAATGTAGACTAGCGGTTCTTCAGGGAACACCAAGCGTTAAGGCCAAATAAGAATTAATGCAAAAATGGCAGGCACGTTGGGAGAGTGCCGACACTGGATCATGGACCAGAGAGCTCATTCCGAGTCTAAGGGAATGGGTGAATCGTAAGCATGGGGAGACGAACTTTCATCTGACACAGTTCCTGACAGGTCACGGCTGCTTCAATAGCTATCTGTACCGAATGCATATTAAGGATACTCCTAACTGCGCATACTGTGAAGACGACGACACACCATAGCATACGATACTGTACTGTGCAATGTGGGAAGAAACGAGGAAGAAGTGTACCGATACTGTAGGAGAGATGACACCAGAAAATATTATCTCGAAGATGGTAGAGGAGGAGAATAGTTGGTACGCTATAAGCAAAATGATTACGGTAATATTGACCATAAAAATGAGGGAAGAAGCGAGCACGACTTGAACAAACAAGGAGACAATAGACATGCAGCGGTCGAAGTAATGCAAACTTTGTGGTACCGAGCGCTGCGAGGAGCTGAGGTAGGGTTTTTTTTAGTCGGTAAGAGTCCGGCACAACGTCCATGAGGATTTTCCTCATTTGGGAAAAAAAATAAAAAATATCTATATATCTATATATATGTATATATATATGTATATATATATTTATATATATATATATATATATATATATATATATATATATATATATATATATATATATATATTTATATATATATATATTAATATATATATATATATATATATATATATATATATATATATATATATATATATATATATATATATATATATATATATATATATATATATATATATATATATATATATATATATATATATATATATATATATATATATATATATATTAATGTATAATTAAATAAACTAATAATCATATAAATAAGTAAACATATAAATTAATAAGTAATTAAGTAAATAAATTTAAAAATTTATTCGATAAACTTACTGGTTAAGAAGTTAATTAATTATTAAATCATAAATAAATAATTTAAATAACCAAGTATGAATAAATGATCAAATTAATAATTTAATAAATAATAATAATTAATAATTAAATGGTTTTTTAATAAATTTGGAAATTACAATAATAATAAATATACAAATGATGAAATTAATAAAACAAAAAATAAGTCATCAAAATAATAATTTCTGAAATTAATATATTATTAAATTTTTAAATTTATTAAATTATCATTATAAAATTATTAATTTATCAATTTATTAATTCATTAATATAGTAATTAATTAATTAATTTATTGATTTACTAATTTATTAATTTATTAGTTAAATAATTTATTAATTAAATACTATATATATAAACTATTAAATTAAAGAATTAATTAATTATCTATAAAACTTAGTAGTCGATTTATAGACCATTTTTATTTATATGTTTTTATTTAATGGTCTATTTTATAGACCATTTTTATTTATATAATAAATTTATAATTTAATTTAAGATTAGTAAATTAGTAAATTTAAAAACTAACGTTTAATTTGAATTTAATGTATTTAAATTTATTTTTTATCTTTAATTATTTTTTTAAATTGGCTACTTATTTATTTATTTAATGGTTATTAATTTATTACTATGTTAATAAACCATTAGAACTATAAAATTAATTCCAACATATTCATAAACTACATAATGCAACCGTCATTTAAATTTAACCATTCTTCAGACATCTTGGTCTCGTAAGAGGCATTTGTAATGTAACTTTAATTGGATCTTTATAATATACTGGCCATTAATGATTCTCCATTAAGTATCTGTTTCCCTACTTTTCGGAAAATCGATATGATTTTTCTTTAGAATAGACAAACTCTACATAAAGCCAAAGCCATCTTAATAAATCAAGCCTCCATGTTCAAAACGAACTTTTATTAGTGAGTCTAAAATGACAAAAATAATCGCTCTCTTCATACATTTTATATGGAGAGACATGATTTTCGTTTATAGAAATATTTGAATGAAAAGTAACTCAAAATTATAATTTTTTGAAATCAATTGAAACTATAAACATTGGTTTTCACCTGACTTGAAGGATTTTTCCGTGGGGTTTTCCATTTTATTGTATTAATTAAAGGAAAATAAGATACTTTATTCTCTAATAAAGCTCAAATAGAAATATAATAAAAATTTGTAAGAAAGGGACATTGTGTACATAACCAACAAAATAATTTATTCCCATCAAACAAATGAACCAAAAGAAGAAAACATCAATGAATTTTTAAAAAATGGAACAAACATAATGATCATAAAACAACGCAAAAAACGAGAAAAAATATATGAACACAATTTTTTATTTCATAGCAACAACAAAAAGTAATCGTTAATATTGAGAGCGTGATCAAATTGTCCCTCTCCTAATCCTAATTGACATATTGTATATAAATTATGTAACCTTTTGTAACCTTCAAAACAAAACACAACATTTTATCATTTATTTGATCGATACGATCAATATTTTTATTTTGGTTTAATGAGAAATTTCCCAGCGTTTATCCGATTAATCTCCTAAATTTTAATTTATCGTAGTTATCATAATTTTTATACATATTTTTCGATGTTTAGATTTTGAATCGAACTATTTTATTTCTGTGTTGGAGTGAATGCAGTATATTGAAAGAGAGTATTAGAATATATCAGATATATATTTGTATATACAAATTTAAAAGCGCAAATAAATTAAATTAATGTCAATTTTATAATCATAAAAATTATGTTTAATGAATATAATTTCGAAAGATAACCCTGGCCATCTCCTAATTCAATTCTTTATCTATTACTTTATGTAATAAAATATTAAAAGCTCTCACTATTAATAGTTGAACAATTCAAAATAAGTTTGTATGTTTTGCCATGGGATTGCATAGACTTCTTTGTAAATTACACATTTTTTGGTTAACTAAAAAAAGCTCGCTTGAAAATATCGCTCAACTTTATATATTAAGATGGCTTTGATAAAGCCAACGCTCACTAAAGTGGCCGCGGATGAGTAACGACCGGAAAGATTAAAAAAATTCGATATCAACTTTTCGATACTGATTTTTCTAAATTATGTTATTTTGAAAATCATTCTTTTAAATTTCGACTTTAGAATAAATTGTTAAAATTGGTTATTTGATATTTCTAAAAATACAATAAATTTGATTCGAACTAATTTTTGAATTATTGAATTTTAAAAATTTTTTAGGTGTGCTGAACAATCCTAGATATTTAAAAATAAGAAATTAATTTTGAGTTGATTTTGTAAAAACGAGAATTCTTAAAATTTTGGATATTTTCCAAATTGTAGATTGAAAACTTTTATCCTTAAAATTACAATAATAAATTTATAATATATAAATTAATTATCAAATGAACTAAAATATTATTAAATTGATAAATTAATTAATTATCAATTAAACTTGTTAATCGATTAATTTATGAACTATTTAGTTTACTAGTTTATTAGTTTATTATTTTATTAATTTATTTGTTTATTAATTTCGATATTTATTAACTTTGTAATTTATTACTTACTAGTTTTTAAGTCATTCTTCTCGCATCATGGTTTTTCAAGAGGAATTTGTAGTATAACTTTAATTGGAGTGCTCCAATATAACGGCCTTTGACGAATTTCCTTTAAGTATCTCTTCCTCTATTTTTCGGAAAATCTACGTAATTTTGAATAAACCCAACTTTACTTACTTAAAACCATCGTTTACTTAAGTAGCCGCTGAACAGTAACCGCAGAAAAGTTCGATATCAATTTTTACGATTGATTCTCAAAAATTTTGGATATTTTTAAATTTCAATTATTTAAGTTATGAGAGTACAGACTAGATTTACATGCTTACATTTTCATAGTTTTCCAAAATTATGACTAGCCAACTTATATCCAATTTTCTAATTTTACTACGAAACTGAAAAATTTGTTTTATCGCGACTTTCATACAAACACATCACCTATTCGCATAATAATTTGTTGTTGTATTAGAACAGAGTTCGGACACACTAAGGACATATTAACTTTCACGTTAAATTATGGAGAGTTTAGAAAGCAATCTTAAATATAAAAATTCAACATAAATTTTGAAATTCGGTTTCTAAAATTAAAAATATTTAATATTAACACAAATTAATTTTTCAATATATATCGGAATTTTGTATTACTAATTTTGGATAAGTAATCTAAAATATGAATTTACAATAAATTTAATTTTACATAAATAAATAAATTGGACGAGTTTCAAAATTTTTGAAATTTGACGGTTCATCGAAATTCCTAAGACTCGATAATTCTGTGTTTTGTTATACAATATAAAAAGTAGATCTTTAAAAAATCCACATGTATTTAAAATCCTTCAAAAGAATTTCGAAATCGATTTTGAAATCTTACATTTTCATTTTAAAAATAGAATTTTAATTTTAAAGTTTCGAATTTTAATTTAAGTATTTAAATAAATTGTTAAAAATTCAAACACAAACCATATCAAAATTCAATAAATCACATTTAAGATAGTTCGTATTGACTTTCATTGAACAAAATTTCCATATTAGATATTCTAATGTCGCCATTTCTTTGAAATTTATTTGTTGGATTAAAAACAAAAATCAGAATTCAGGAGTCTGATTTTTGTTTTTAATCCAACAAATAAATTTCAAAGAAATGGCGACGTTAGAATATCTAATATGGAAATTTTGTTCAATGAAAGTCAATACGAACTATCTTAAATGTGATTTATTGAATTTTGATATGGTTTGTGTTTGAATTTTTAACAATTTATTTAAATACTTAAATTAAAATTCGAAACTTTAAAATTAAAATTCTATTTTAAAATGAAAATGTAAGATTTCAAAATAAATAAAATTTGCAAAATTCATCGAAATTTGAAATTTTGAAATGTTGGGTTGGAAAATCACCTTAGTTTTAGTTATTTATTTATTAAAAATCAATAAAAGTATCTATACAGAATTTGAAAATTTTTGATTGTAATGATATGTGTTTAAAAATAATTATTTATAGTATAGTTGAAACTTTCTATTTACTTTAAAATTATAATTAATTATTCAGTATAGAAAATTTCGAAATTGGACATGGAAAATCCAAAAATTCAGAATTTTTGTATGCATATAAGTATCTGATATATATTCAAGTTATTTTGTAAAAAGAACCGTATGGGTGGCAATGGTTTGATTACGAGATATATTAAATAATTTGTATTATTTATAATTATTGAATGCCATCACAAAACAAAAATTCGCCTTTAATTTAAAAGGTCGATTTCAAAATGAAATGAAATCTTTGAAAAAATCAACGAGTGTTTATCGTTTATCGAATATATAAGAAAAACAATCCCATCAAATACTCAAAAATATCAATCATTAAATTAATTTTTGTAAAAAAACAAAAAAAATCTATTTTATTTCATTATTTCTGTTACCGTCCTTTATTAAATATTTCTTTCTTCTCTGTATATACGCATGTATCTCTTCTTTTTTTATTGAACACAATTACATTTTTTGTTGTTAAATTTTCGATCAATAGGTATTTTGTCAGAATTTTTACATTTCGCTCTTGTCAGTATTGAGCAAAATAAATAAAAATACAATACACAGACAAAAAAAAAATTTGCTTTGATTTAATTTTTAACAAGTATATATAGGAGCTTTTTCTGAAAGCTTTCTTCTACTTCTAAATTTATTATTTATTTTTTCGTTTTCTGTTTTTGATTTGATGATCTATAATTTGATTGATTTAATGAAATCGGAGAAGCGTTTTTCTTTTAAATGGAGTTTTTTACATTCCAACTACGTAGTAAGAAAAATATTGTCCATTCAAATAGGTTCTGAGTATTATTGGGACTTACTTGGCTCCAACCTTTGGTGTTTATACTCGTACAGACCGTTTAATGTGCACCGTATTTGCCCTTAAGCCTTATACAATTTAATATTAACATTTTTGATCGTATTTATCCTAAATTTAAATAAAGTTTAGTCATGTGAGCAAATTCAGTCAAACAATTTTTAATTAAATTTCATTTGATTAACAAATATTAGTTTTCAACAAAAAATAAAAGTTTCAATTATACAAATTGAAATTCTATGGATCAATAGTTTTAATTGAATTACAGCTAAATTGTTGTACATGCTGTGTAGGTTTTAAGGCAATAGTACATACATACAGTAATAAATGCATAATTTTAAAAGTTTTTATATACAGCCTCACTCTAGTGAATATAAGTAGAACACACTTTGCATTTAGCGACAATTGAGAAATTTCTACGGCTATACAGATTGAAATGTGATAACCATCTGTAAATTGTATAGCATCGTGTCAGCCTGTAATATTGAAATATAAACTGAGTCGGCCCATCACTAATTGAGGTTCTGATTTATTACTGTATACATAATACTTCTTCATTCATTATAACTTGCCTGTTTTTTAACTGAATGTTGATGATGTCATTGATTATTGCAACTTTAAAATTGTAACTTTTCAAACTCTAATTTTCAAAATATTCATTTTTTTTTAAATCAAATTCAAACTATTCCATATTTAATTCAATTTTTTCCTAACCAAATCCAATTGTTCTGAATATTACTTTGTATTTAGAGAACTGGTAAAAAAATGCAAATAAAAAATGCCAAACCCCAAATTCAGATCTAGGATTCAGTATCCAGAATTCAAAATCATAAATAGATTTTGAATTATTTTTCGATTGATTGACTGCAATCTTCTTTTGGAATACCCAGGCTCTTCTTCAATCCTCGCCAGGTAACTTCCCATATGTTTTTTTAAATTTTATGTTTTACATAGCAATGAATTTTATTTGATTACTAATTTTCATTAATCATGTATAAGTTGAAAAATCGCCTATTTTTTGCTTGCGGAGTATGTACATTTCTTGTTCTTTTACTTTCTGTATAATGCCATGTCAGCATGTATTAACATTTTTATTATAGCCATAGACTAGTTTTTAAATTATGCTATGTGTCCTAATACGAAACCTTACTCCTTACCACTAACATTAATTTGAGGTTAAAGAATTTTGTTCAGCGAATTATATACATTGGTATTCTGATAAATTAAAAGTTTCTGAATAATTAGGGAGGTAGGGAATTGCCTAACAGTTAGCCTGCAGCTTAGTATATGAACAATTTTGTAGCAGCTCGAATATTCGACTCACCGATATTCGATTCTGCCACAAACAAAACAATTAGTGAAATTCAAATATAAATCAACTTATTTGAATTAAGCATTCACTAACCCCATCACACATCCAATAGCCGAACCACTACTATAAAACAATTATAGTAAAGTGCAATGTTCACCGTCGCCGGCGCATGTGTTCCTTCAACACAAAACGAAGACGAAGGCGACGTCACAAAACAAAAACAACAAATCATTCGTCCATTACCAAAAACAATACAAGCAAGCAAAACAAGCAAAAAGACGACACGTCTTTACTAAATAATTTTCGTATACTCCACGTGCAACACGGCAGACATTGCTATTTTTTAAGTTTGGTAAAATAAATCAAAGTGGTGGTGAACTATTATAAATGAAATCAATATAACTAAATTAATGTGAATGGATCATAAATAAATAAAATTAATTAAATAAATATATATACAAATAAAAAACAAATTATAAATATCTTCAAAATGAATATGTGCATGTGTGTAAATTATTTTTGAGAAAAACCCGGGCCGGATGAAAATATTTAGTTGGAGCCGAAACCAACAATTGGTGACCTACGACGGCGGTTTTTACCGCAGTGAACAAAAAAAAAAAAAAAAATAACCACCTAAAATCACGCGGGCAGTGAATAAAAAACGTGTGTAGGGTTACAATACAACCCCTCCCACGCAACGCGGGACACAACAATAAAAGAAGAACGTGGGTAGGGCAAACCCACTCACCAACGAGGGACGACGCGGGAAAACAAAGAAACGGTGAAGCGACCGACCCTCACCGCAACGCAGCAGCAGAAGTAACAACAACAACAGCATCAAGGACCATCAGCAGCAGCAGAAACAACAGTGGCAATACAACAAAAAATAAACCGGTACAAAGTTTTTTTTTATATACATTTTTTTTCTTTAAAAAATTTAAATTTCAAATTTTTAATTTTATTTTTTTTATTAACGTAAACTCAATTTTTATTCATTTTCCAAATTAACGTAGAATCACTTTTAATTAAAAAACATTAACGTAGAATCATTATTACTGTACATTTTATATATATTTTTTCACCACCACGTGCACACCCATCCATAGTCTCACACCCTGGTCGTTTTCTCGCTATTTTTACATTTATTTTTTTTAAATTTCAACGAGCCCCCCCAATATAAGGTAGGACGCAAGGAACTCCATATTCGGGGGTATCTCGCATCGGGCGTTAAAAAGAAGGAGCATCCCGGCCTTCAAACCATTCACTACACGGTAACCATTCCGCTTAATTTTTCATTTTTGGTCAACTAATTTTTTTACACGGTAACCATTCCGCTTTAAAATATTGTATTGTTGTATTTTGATTTGTTTTATTGGTTTGTGCAAAAATGTCGGACGATGAACAAGATCAACAAGGTCCAAAAATAGAGATCGCGGCATCACATCAGCGAATAACAATACAACCTTTCTGGCCACAAAGAGCAAACACATGGTTTCAGCTCGCCGAAATACAATTCGGACTGCAAGGTATAACAGCTGATAAAACAAAGTACCTGCAAACATTATCAGCCTTGCAACCAGAAACGTGCGATGTGATCTCGGATCTCCTCCTCAATCCGCCGACAACCAACCAATACAACACATTAAAGCAAACGCTGCTAGAACGACTAGCACCATCGGGCGAACGTCAGCTGGAACAATTGCTTTCAGGCCAGCAATTAGGCGACCAAAAACCATCTGACGCTTTACGGCACATACACACACTAGCTAACAACAGTTTTAATGAAAATATCATTAAATCTTTGTGGATACGTAAAATGCCGGAGTTGATTCGCATAGCGCTGGTAGCACAGCCCGAATCCTCCACCACACAAACGTTAGCCAAGATAGCCGACAAGATGTATGATGTCATAAACATCACATCTCAAAGCGTCAGTCAAATCAATAATCCATACCGGCAATCACGTGAACGCAGTGGAGACAGAACTCCCCGTTCAACACAACCACCAAACACACTCGAACAAAGACTGTCGAGAATCGAGTCCAGACTCGACGGGTTACTCAGAGGTCGAAGCCGTTCGCGTGGACGACGAGCTCCCTCACGCAATCGAACCCGCAGTCCCAGCAACAACACTTACCAACATGGTAAATGCTGGTACCACACAAAGTTTGGTAGAGCCGCCAGAAAATGCACGCCACCGTGCAATTTCACCACGTCGCAACCATCGACGTACGCGGCCGCCGTAAAGATGGACATTGACAACCAAAAAAAACTGCTAGAGTCACGGGTTGAGAGCAACATGCCTCCCCTGACCACAAACACACCCTATACGTCACGTTTGTTTGTGTACGATAAACACAACAAACTCACCTACCTAGTCGACACTGGCGCTGACCTTTCGGTTATTCCAGCAATGAATTTCACAATGAATTACACATTAGCTAATCGAAATTCAAATCTAGTCTTATCGGCTGCCAATGGTTCAATCATCCACACGTACGGCACAAAATTGCTTAACGTGGATATCGGACTCAAACGAACCTTCACGCACGCTTTCATACTAGCTGCAGTGAATCGTCCGATCATTGGCGCCGATTTTCTAAGCAAATTCGGACTTCTTGTCGATGTCAAACGCAAACGGCTGATTGACCCAGCTACAAAGCTGTCAATAAACGCCACAATGGTTCGTGTTAACACACCAACACCGATCCATTTCAACATCGACAACGGCTACGGCACTCTGCTCAAAAAGTACCCACTACTTACAGCAGAGCCGAACTACAAAATGCCAGTCCGACACAACGTGGTACATCACATCGTCACAGAAGGCCATCTTCCCGTGTCGAGACCACGCAGACTAGATCCGGTGCGTCACAAAGCTGCACAAGCAGAATTTCAATACATGGTGGAATTAGGGATTTGTCGAACATCGACATCTTCCGTCTCTTGTCCATTACACATGGTCAAGAAGAAAGATCAAGACTGGAGGCCATGTGGGGACTATCGGCGTTTAAACACGGTTACGATACCAGATCGCTACCCGATACCCCACATTCAAAACTTCACCATGCACTTGCATGGCTGCAAAGTTTTCTCCAAACTTGATCTCATCAGAGGTTATCACCACATTCCCGTGGCACCTGAAGACGTTTTCAAAACGGCAATCACCACTCCATTTGGCCTCTTCGAATACACCCGAATGCCATTTGGATTACGCAATGCCGCACAAACGTTTCAGCGCTTCATGAACGAAGTCGTTCGAGATCTCGACTTCGTTTTCGTCTACATAGACGACATTCTTGTGGCATCTCAAACTGAGGAACAACACAAACTCCATCTGGAAACACTTTTCCAACGACTTGTCGAGTTTGATGTTCACATCAAGAGCTCAAAATGCGTCTTCGGCGCATCCACTCTTGATTTCCTCAGCCACAAGATCACCGCTAATGGCATCCTTCCGTCACAAGACCGAATCAATGCCATTAAAGAATTCCCAGCTCCAACATCAATCAAGAGTATTCAGCGATTCATCGGCATGGTCAACTACTACCACCGATTCATACCAAAGCTCGCTGAAATACTCAACCCAATTCACAGCCACCTGGCAGTACTACTACGTAAGCCCAAAACCGCCAAGAACTTCTCTTGGCCTGACGAATGTCAACACGCATTCACGTCACTAAAGGCTGAATTGGCACGCACAACACTCCTGTCTCATCCACTGAGCGACTCAAAGCTCAGCATAACTACTGATGCATCAAACACTGCTGTCGGAGCAGTCATGCAACAGTACAACGACAAGTGTTGGGAGCCCCTGGGATTCTTCTCAAAGAAGCTCTCGGATGCCGAAAAGAAATACTCTGCATTCGATCGGGAATTACTCGCAATATATCTAGCAATAAAACACTTCAGATATTTTGTCGAGGGTCGGGACTTCACAATTTACACCGACCACAAGCCTCTCACTCGAGCAATTCAGTCTAAAACTGAACGCAATCCAAGGCAAGCACGCCACTTGGATTATATTAGTCAATTTACCACGGACATCCAGCATGTTCAAGGTACCGACAACGTTGTCGCGGATACACTTTCGCGCACAACAGCAAACGAAACGGCCACAGTCGAGACTCACTTCGACTGCAACAAGATCGCACAAGCGCAAAAAGCAGACTTGGAACTTCAGAATTTACTTTCTGGTTCTGCTTGTCACGCCAGTTCATCACTGAAACTGGAGCTTTTCAAACTACCTGGCCTCGAAATCTACTGCGAAACATCTACGGGTGCAAATCGCCCGTACATCGCAGAGCAACTACGTCGAACCATCTTCGACACACTACACGGTATCTCACATCCTGGTGTCCGCGCAACTCGTAAATTGATTACTGCTCGATACTTTTGGCCAAGCATCAACAAAGACGTGACCCATTGGGCACAAGCATGCTTATCTTGCCAAAAATCGAAAGTCCAGCGACACACAAAATCGCCTCTTGGACAATTCGCCATTCCACCTGGTCGATTCGAGCACATTCATTTGGATGTCGTAGGACCACTTCCTCCATCCAATGGATATTCATACTTACTCACCTGTGTCGATCGTTTCACTCGATGGCCAGAAGCGTACTGCATGAGCGACATGTCTGCAGCAACCATTGCAACCACATTCGTACAAAACTACGTATCACGATTTGGCGTTCCACTTGACATCACCACTGATCAAGGAACCCAATTCGAGTCGAAGCTTTTCTCGGAGTTAACGAAACTCCTCGGCTCGCATCGCATACGTACAACGGCTTACCATCCGCAAGCCAATGGCATGGTCGAACGCTTCCACCGCCAGCTCAAAGCTGCTCTCAAGGCCCGAGGCAACACAATTCACTGGAGCTCCGAAGTACCAATCGTTCTACTTGGTATCCGAGCAACGGTTAAAGAAGATTTGAAGTGCTCACCAGCTGAAATGGTTTACGGTCAAACCATCAAGCTACCCGGTGAGTTCTTCGTCGAACATCCTTTACCGTCTCCATCCACAACCGACACAGTCATCGACCAACTCCGCACCACCATGCAAAATCTTATCCCCACGGCAACAAGACCAACGAATGAAAGCAACATATTCGTTCCCAAATCGCTCAACAATTGCGATTACGTCTTTGTCCGGGTTGATAAGGTTCGAACTGGATTACAATCTCCATACGATGGGCCATACAAGGTTATACGCCGCTTACGCAAGCAATTCATTGTCTCAATCAAAGACAAACACCACTCAATCTCAATCGACAGATTGAAACCGGCCTACGGTATTCTCAACACAGCTGATCAAATATCAGCCAGCAAACGATATAAAACCGTCCGGTTCAACGTATAACGTCTCAAAACCCATGGTTTCTCATCTGGAGAGGGGGTACTGTAGCAGCTCGAATATTCGACTCACCGATATTCGATTCTGCCACAAACAAAACAATTAGTGAAATTCAAATATAAATCAACTTATTTGAATTAAGCATTCACTAACCCCATCACACATCCAATAGCCGAACCACTACTATAAAACAATTATAGTAAAGTGCAATGTTCACCGTCGCCGGCGCATGTGTTCCTTCAACACAAAACGAAGACGAAGGCGACGTCACAAAACAAAAACAACAAATCATTCGTCCATTACCAAAAACAATACAAGCAAGCAAAACAAGCAAAAAGACGACACGTCTTTACTAAATAATTTTCGTATACTCCACGTGCAACACGGCAGACATTGCTATTTTTTAAGTTTGGTAAAATAAATCAAAGTGGTGGTGAACTATTATAAATGAAATCAATATAACTAAATTAATGTGAATGGATCATAAATAAATAAAATTAATTAAATAAATATATATACAAATAAAAAACAAATTATAAATATCTTCAAAATGAATATGTGCATGTGTGTAAATTATTTTTGAGAAAAACCCGGGCCGGATGAAAATATTTAGTTGGAGCCGAAACCAACAATTTCATATAAAAAATTAAAATTCATTTCATGAAGTCAGTGGTAAGTTATGGTCAGAAAGCTGTTTGAAGCTGATCCGATAAAAATTAAAAGTTTGTTTTGAAAAATTAGTTTTAGTTTGAGTTTGATTCTTTAAGTATCTTATATCGATTTCAATTCACCAAAAAAGCAACTGGAAAATTTGCAAAACAAGCAAATAGGACACATTTTTCATTGGACTTTAGATAGGACGTGGTGAATTGGTGAATTGGCCTTCTCAATTGGTTAGACTACACTCTAGCCTTGAGTTTTATTTATAAATATACCTAAAGAAGCTGTTCCTTTACTTATTTTTTACATAAATTGATTTTCATAATAAAAATTGGTTCAATTTAATGTATGTCCTGTCCTGTAAGTTCGAAAAATCATCCCGAAAAAGCTTCCGTATAACATGTAAGGTAAATTTTAGACCATCCTGAAAAATAAAATAAAAATTATAAGAAAAACACATAGAAACCCGAACCTTGTAGGTGGTTTCATTTTAAAGTAATAAATGATGGATTAGTCAGCCGGCTGTTAAATATGTTACAATTAAATAAGTAAATAAATACAAGTAATTAACTAAATTAACTAATTTTAAATAAAGATTATTTAAATACCTTATATAATATAAACTAAATTAGTTAAACAAGTTAGATAAATTAAATAGACAAAAATATTAAATAATCAAATTAACAAAAAAAATAAGTTCAATAAGTTAATTATAAAGTAATACTATTTAACATTACTTTATTTATCTATTAATTAAAATTTATTTAAATTATTTAACTTGTTTAATATATTTAAAATAATCAATTGATTTATCTAACTTTTAATTTAGTTACCTGTTAAAATTATTTATAATATTTAATTTATTTATTTTAACTTGATTTACTTAGATATTGAATTTATTTAGCTTACTAATATTATTTATTTATTTAATAAATATTATTTATTTCACTTTAAAAAAATTGTAATCTAGTTAATTAGATAGTTTAGAGTGCCTGTTGCAGTAAGTACACTTAAACCAGTAATGGTCGGTTGTGATACCATCTCTTTTAAATGGCTACAGGTCCGAGTTTTTATAATATCTGTTCAAAATTGACGCAAAACACGTTATAAAGCACCTAATCAAGATAACGTGTAACCTACATTGAAATGTGTATATAAATAATTTTAAAATTATTTAATTTGTTTAAAACTGTGTGAAACATTATTGTGATGGAATCTAAACGATTCGGTTCGAATAGGTTTTAAATAATATCCAAATGAGATAGTATCGAGGGGGGTACTGTAGCAGCTCGAATATTCGACTCACCGATATTCGATTCTGCCACAAACAAAACAATTAGTGAAATTCAAATATAAATCAACTTATTTGAATTAAGCATTCACTAACCCCATCACACATCCAATAGCCGAACCACTACTATAAAACAATTATAGTAAAGTGCAATGTTCACCGTCGCCGGCGCATGTGTTCCTTCAACACAAAACGAAGACGAAGGCGACGTCACAAAACAAAAACAACAAATCATTCGTCCATTACCAAAAACAATACAAGCAAGCAAAACAAGCAAAAAGACGACACGTCTTTACTAAATAATTTTCGTATACTCCACGTGCAACACGGCAGACATTGCTATTTTTTAAGTTTGGTAAAATAAATCAAAGTGGTGGTGAACTATTATAAATGAAATCAATATAACTAAATTAATGTGAATGGATCATAAATAAATAAAATTAATTAAATAAATATATATACAAATAAAAAACAAATTATAAATATCTTCAAAATGAATATGTGCATGTGTGTAAATTATTTTTGAGAAAAACCCGGGCCGGATGAAAATATTTAGTTGGAGCCGAAACCAACAATTTCATATAAAAAATTAAAATTCATTTCATGAAGTCAGTGGTAAGTTATGGTCAGAAAGCTGTTTGAAGCTGATCCGATAAAAATTAAAAGTTTGTTTTGAAAAATTAGTTTTAGTTTGAGTTTGATTCTTTAAGTATCTTATATCGATTTCAATTCACCAAAAAAGCAACTGGAAAATTTGCAAAACAAGCAAATAGGACACATTTTTCATTGGACTTTAGATAGGACGTGGTGAATTGGTGAATTGGCCTTCTCAATTGGTTAGACTACACTCTAGCCTTGAGTTTTATTTATAAATATACCTAAAGAAGCTGTTCCTTTACTTATTTTTTACATAAATTGATTTTCATAATAAAAATTGGTTCAATTTAATGTATGTCCTGTCCTGTAAGTTCGAAAAATCATCCCGAAAAAGCTTCCGTATAACATGTAAGGTAAATTTTAGACCATCCTGAAAAATAAAATAAAAATTATAAGAAAAACACATAGAAACCCGAACCTTGTAGGTGGTTTCATTTTAAAGTAATAAATGATGGATTAGTCAGCCGGCTGTTAAATATGTTACAATTAAATAAGTAAATAAATACAAGTAATTAACTAAATTAACTAATTTTAAATAAAGATTATTTAAATACCTTATATAATATAAACTAAATTAGTTAAACAAGTTAGATAAATTAAATAGACAAAAATATTAAATAATCAAATTAACAAAAAAAATAAGTTCAATAAGTTAATTATAAAGTAATACTATTTAACATTACTTTATTTATCTATTAATTAAAATTTATTTAAATTATTTAACTTGTTTAATATATTTAAAATAATCAATTGATTTATCTAACTTTTAATTTAGTTACCTGTTAAAATTATTTATAATATTTAATTTATTTATTTTAACTTGATTTACTTAGATATTGAATTTATTTAGCTTACTAATATTATTTATTTATTTAATAAATATTATTTATTTCACTTTAAAAAAATTGTAATCTAGTTAATTAGATAGTTTAGAGTGCCTGTTGCAGTAAGTACACTTAAACCAGTAATGGTCGGTTGTGATACCATCTCTTTTAAATGGCTACAGGTCCGAGTTTTTAATTGCTCATCTATACACATTGCAATCAGATTTGTTTAGTTAATTAAGTTTATTTAATTAATTAAATAACAAGTTTATTTAATTTTAAAATTTATTCGTATATATTTGTTTGTTTAATCATAGCTGAATTTAACGTTTAAGGTCAGAGCTCCGATTTTTAAAATTTCCCGATAGAATTTATAATATTGGAGATCATTCGTACGTACTAAGTAAACTATTAGATGAATGTATATTATTGATAATTAATGTTTTATTTTTACAATAAAACTATGTTAACAAGAGACACTCATTATCAAGTTATTAATTGTACAAGCAAATATCTGTTCAAAATTGACGCAAAACACGTTATAAAGCACCTAATCAAGATAACGTGTAACCTACATTGAAATGTGTATATAAATAATTTTAAAATTATTTAATTTGTTTAAAACTGTGTGAAACATTATTGTGATGGAATCTAAACGATTCGGTTCGAATAGGTTTTAAATAATATCCAAATGAGATAGTATCATTCGCAAAGTTAGTTTTAATTAAACAAATTTATTACATAAATAATAATTTATCACATAAACAAAACTACCATTTTAAAAACAAATCTCACTAAAATCCTATAATTTCGACAGAACTTGGAGAATTCCAAAAATTTTACTGTCAAATTTTAATTATTTTTTTAAATATTTGAATTTAGTTTGAATGTTGAAAATTATTTAAATTCGGCGAAATTCAGAAGATGACATTTTACAAACAAATTAGCCTTTTATTCAACCAAATCTACAATCATTTGATGCAATGCTTTTAAATGGAAGGAAATGGAATGTAAAGTTCAGTAATTTAAAGTTAAATAAGTGAAATATTTCTGCACATCCCTAAATATACTGCACATCCCAAAATATAGATGGGCTGGGTTGGCTGTCCCCAGTAGTGGGCATAGATTATGTTACGTTGATTAGATTACGTTGATTATGTAGACAACCTCTAGAATAATGATTTCTTGAACTAGTTCAAAACTACAGTGATGCAATTATTGTAGTGTGAAATTTTCTGAATGATGTTTGAATTAACGATCATTCGAACATCGAATAGAAAACGAAAATGTTGTGAAATCATTTAAATTAATCAAAACACTATAATGTTGGTACGCACGAAATTCTTCTTCTAACAAATCCTAAACGTCATTAGGCGCTTCTCCCTCAGATCGATGTGGGCAGTTTATTTCCTGTTCGTTAGTTCGCAATCAGATTGATAAGATTTCCCATTTTTACTAACTCATGTAATGTTAAACGCAAATGCGTCTAAATTGTTAACACTTTTGCGATTCATTTGGGCGCAACTTGCGATCTTGATTATGTTTCGAATGGATTTCACGGAGTAGATATTGATTGACAACGCTAACAATTGATTGATAACGCTAGTAAGACTTGATGGAAATCAATTGTAATGCATTTGTAAATTTATTGACAAGTCTTCAATTTATACATGACCAAACAAAATGTGGATGTTATGCCGAGTATAGTAAAGTTAATTTTTGACGAAAAACTTATAAATCCGAACTCAAAAATGATAATCCAAAATATGTCAATCAAGTAACGCGTTCATTCCATACGCAGCTGATTTTCGGTTGTCGTTGTCAATAAAAAAAAATTAATTGAGCGGATTTACCTCCAGTACGCAATGCTACTAACGGACCCACGGTGCAATTCCCGGACAAACCCATATGCTTACACATTAAAAACACGCAACCGTGATTTTTGGTCTGCACCGGGAATCTAACCCAAGACCCTCGAATAGCAAGCACGCTACTTACTGTGCGAACGAGGGCGGTAATATGTCAATTCAACTCATAAAATACATAGACGTGTTAAAAATTCTAATGTATGCATCACATGACTTTGTCACCCAAACGTGTCTAGACGGAGGATAATTTTTCGTTGCTCACTAAATTTTTAAGAATTTTCAAGAGTCAATTACTCTCTGTCCATTTTTACAGCTGTTAAAATTGGATGAAATTTATACAAAGTCCTTTTATATTATCTCGTTAAAATCCTTGTTAAAATCTCACGCTTAATTGAATTTTTTATAATAAAAACACTATGCAAATGATAATTGATCAAAAAATGTGTACCACTATAGTGCTTATAAAAATACGTTTCATTTGATATATCCCATGCGATAATCCAAATTAAAAATGTTAATCCATCATCCAGCATCTATATGGTCTAAGCGATTTTATCCAGAAATTTCTTTCCTCTGTTCTATTTCTACAAAACTAAACGAATTTTATGTGAGAAAATGTTTCAAATTTTTTTTGTATGCTAAATCTTCAAAAATTAATTTGTTACTTAGAAGTTTTGTAAAAAATCATCTGGACCAAAGATGCTGCATGGTGAATCAAAATATTTAATTTGAGTTATGTCATGTGACATATCAAATGAAACGTATTTTAATAACCAATCTAGTGGTATACATTTTTTGATTAATTACGAACATTATTATTTGATATTAATTTGCATAGCGTTTTTATATTTCTCCTTTTACTTCGACACACTTAGTAAGACGATATTCCAACTTTTTTATACCATCTGAATAATACGATTTCGGGAACCCCTCAAAATACACGTTAGTTTCGGTAATCACTTCTTCGTTTGAGATGAATCTATGTCCTGCGAGCCATTTTTTCAAGTTTGGAAACAGGAAAATCTCACTAGGAGCTAAATCTGGACTATAAGGTGGATGATCAACCAATTCGAAGTGTATTTCACGTAATTTTAGCATCGTATCTAATGCTGTGTGAACCGGTGCGTTGTCTTAAAGAAAGAGCACTTTTTTCTTCTTTAAATGTGGTCGTTTTTCCTTGATTACATCAACCCAATTGACCCAATAATGCACGATAATACTTTCCTGTGATTGTGGATCCTTTTTCAAGATAATCGATGAGCAATATTCCGTGTGCATCCCAAAATATAGTGGCCATAACCTTACCAGCCGATTTCACTGCCTTTGGCTTCTTCGGAGCACTTCCACCAGATTCCACCCATTCAGTTTCAGGTGTGTAGTGGTGGACCCACGTTTCATCAACAGTAATTAATCGACGCCAAAAATCAACAGGATTACGCTTTATCATTATTATATTATCAACTTGCTTACTTTCTTTATTCGGCTTCCCCAATAAATGATCTAAAAAATATTTATATTCTCATACACCACCAAAAATTCGTTCGATTAACTAGTTTCTACTTGAAGTTATTTCCAACGCCACGAGAGAGTGAATATGTGGACACAATAAGACGGAGGATGTGCTGCGTATTATTAATGAATTGCAAAACAAGCAAATAAGATATACTATTCATTGAGCGTTGGGACGTGGTGAACTATAGGATAGGACGTGGTGAATTGACCTGCTCAATTGGTTGGACTACACTCTAGCTTTGAGTATTATTTATAAAGATACCTAATGAAGCTGTTCCTTTCCTTATTTTTTACATATATTGATTTTCATAATAAAAAATGGTTCAATTTAACGTATTCCTCTTAGTTTGAAAAATCATCCCGAAAAAGCTTTCGTATAATTAAGGTAGATTTTACACCATCCTGAAAATTAAAATAAATATTACAAGAAACATCCATTGAAACCCGAAACTTTTAAGTGTTCTCATTTTAAAGTAATAAATGATGGATAAGTCAACCAGCAGTTAAATAAGTAAATATATACAAGTAACTAAATAAATTAAATAATTTTAAATAAAGGTTATTTAAATAACTTATATAAAATAAATAATTTAATTAATTAAATAAATTAAATTAGTTAAACAAGTTAGATAAATTAAATAGACAAATATATTAAATAATCAAATTAACAAAGAAAATATAAGTTCAATAAGTTTATTATAAATTATTAATACTATTTAATTCATATAAATTATTTATTTTATGTAGTTGAATTTATTTAAAATGTTTAAGTTGTTTAACTTATTTAAAATATTCAATTGATTTATCTAATTTCTTTAATTTATTTACCTGTTAAAATTGTTTATTATGTTTAATTAATTTATTTTAGTTTGATTTATTTAGTTATTGAATTAATTTAAATTATTTATTTAATATATATAATTTGTTTAGCTTACTGATATTATTTATTTATTTACGTAAATATAATTTATTTTACTTTAAAAAAAATTGTAATCTAGTTAATTATAGTTAATTAGTTGGTTTAGAGTGGATGTTACAGTATATATACATAATGGCTACAGGTCCGAGTTTTCAATTGCTCATCTATACACGTTGCAATCTGATTTGTTTAATTAAGTTTATTTAATTATTTAAATTATTAAATATTAATACTAATGTATATTATTGATAATTAATGTTATATTTTTATAATAAAATCATGTTAACAAATTTGTTTGTTTATAAATAAAGTAATAAAAATTAGTTACTAGTTAGTCAGTTTATTAACATTTTTAAAAATAACTAAAATATCGGGAAGGACTTTCATTTAACTTCATTTTCTTTAGATTTCCTGCTCCCAATCAACAGGCTTTTTCTGGAGAGACACTCGTTTTCGAGTTATTAAGTGTACAAGCAGATATCTATTCAAAATTGACGCAAATAAAAAAAATGATAACTCTTTACACATTATAAAGCACATGGTGAATATAATGTGTAATCTACATTGAAATATGTATTTATAAAAATAAATAAATAATTAAAAAATTATTCAATTTGCTTAATACTGTGTGAAACGTTATTGCGATGGCATTTAAGTTTATTTTAATTAAACAAATTTATTGATACCATTTTAAAAACAAATCTCACTAAAACCCTTAAATTTCGACAGAACTTTCATTAATTTTTCAAAACTTTAATTTTCAAACAAATGTAAAACCTGGAGATTTCAAAAAATTTTACTGTCAAATTTTAATTATTCTTTTTATGTATTTGAATTTAGTTTAAATGTTTAAAAATTTCGGGAAAATCATTTAAATTCGACGAAATTCACAAGATTACATTTTACAAACAAATTAGCCTTTTATTCAACCTAATCTATAATCATTTTATGCAAAGCTTTTAAATAGATGGAAATGGTGTGTAAAGTTCAGTAACTCAAAGTTAAATAAGTGAAATACGCTGCACATCCCTGGATGGGCTGGGCTGGCTGTTCCTCCTATCTGTTTTCTATTAATAAGTTTTTCAGCACAGTACAATATACAGCTCAGTTTATAAGCTTCGCCTTGTATCTATCGTTCTAATTCGAATCTGAATAAAAATAAAATTCTGTAATAATTGAATTATAACTTTCAAGTTTGGTTTATTAACGGGGGCTTCTCCCTTGTGCCATTTATCAATATTGTGTAAGATAAAGAGTAATGAATGAACAATTTATTGGTAATGGCAAGTTAATGGTTTTTAATAAGAATTTTTTTATAATATTAAATTATAGAATATTTTTGGTTGTGTGGTGATTATAATTCGACAGTACACATAAAAAATTACGAGAATATACCAATTTTATATATATTTTATTCGGTTCGTATATTATGATATATAGTCATCATTTGGTTTTTGGTAAATAACATCTTTGAAATATTTCCAAGAAATAAATAAATTTAGAAAATGTTAAATTAATCTTAATTCAGTACACATAATAATAATAAGTGCAATAACAACAACCAATATATTTTATACGCAGACAAGAAAACCGTAAAATATTTTTCGTAATTTCTTAAGAAATTATTAAAAACCCAACAGAATTTTTATTAATAAAATATTATATGAAATGTCGAATTATTTATGAACTTATAGGAGTTGAAAGACAAAAATAAATAAAAAAAATAAAAAATATTTCAGGCATCAAATGAACCTTGATATAATATCGTACTCAACCAAAAAATGTTGAATATTTTAAGTTGTGCCAAAATGCCTTCGTGTGGAATAAGAAGCTCCATTAAGGCTGTTTTCAAAGTGAATTGTTTATATATAAATTTATATGTACACAAGTTAGTGCGTCATGTTGTGTATAAAATGTATATTGTACATAATAATAAATTATATATATATGTTTGTTGTTTTGCTATTGGTGCGCTGTCTTGAAAAGTTCAAACGATTGGAATATGTATTTTTTATGATCAGCTCGTGTATATGTACAATGTACATATATGGTAGATATACACACAGCCATAAGTAAAAATTTAATCAGTTTTTTCAACAAATATGCTGTTAAATGAGAGCTCTTATCAAATAAATATGTGAAAATCTGAAGATATATATTCGTTTCGCTATACACATATTGATATTTTGTTATAAATTAATGGTGTGGGTTCATTTTAAATTGAATTTGGCAGATAGGAAGCTATTTCAATTTTAATCAGTTCGTTTCTATCTGATTAAATACATGGTTACAAAATGTATCTGCCATATTACCACTATTCATTATATAAATAGTATTATTTTGAGAACAAAGAGTTGTTCGCTGAAACCTACATAAAACCAACATTTTCATTTAATTTACAAAACAAATGTAACAGACATCAAAGCTTTTAATTTCGTGCTTTTTATTTTGCATTGCAAATTATTTGCGTATACATCGTAATTATAATACGTAATTTTAGAACTTTATATCGAAAAATATGTGTTTTGGTTATACCACAACATTTGCATTTAAAAATTCATGTACATTGACTTCGGTAAAGAAAAAATTTTCGGTACAGAAAAAAATTTAAACTTTTCATGTTGATTAATGTAATTATATTCAGAGATAGTGGAACAAATATAAATGTTTACATTTTTTGATTTCATTTGTATCCAAAGGTATAAAGGTTTGTTGTTTATTTGTATACAAAATATGAGGTTTAACCGCATAATGTTTACTTCACTGTTTGCTTTAGAAAAATTTCAATCGACTTCAGTTTAAACAAAAAATCATCAATTTTACTACGCGTTATATGTATTTTTGTATGTTCGAATTGAAATTTTAAGTTCTGAATTTAAACATTAAATTGTGTTTGAAGATATTTGAAAACATTTAAAATTTGTAAATTTTAATTTTTAATTTAGGATTAGGACATTAAAATCCTGAATTAAAACTGAATTTATTTCGTGTTGATTTTTAATTTTGCAAACAAACTTTGGATGATTAAATTTAATATATTTGTAATTCTGATTGAATTACTGAATTGTTGAATTTTTAGTGAACAGCAATTTCTAAAAGTATGAAATTTTTGAAACGTTCTATTTTCAAATTTCAAAAATTGCTTTGGCTATTGGCACTTATGCACAATGCCGACAATCTTAAATTCTATTGCGTATAGAATTGTCATGTACATATATGAGTGTAGGATTTTCACATTGCCAAATCACAGATAGTTGTTAAAAAAATCAAGTGCAATCCATATGCTGTCATTAAATTGACCAGGTATTTGGAGTTAACTCGAGATTATGTAGAGCGTTTGAACTAAAGGTACGGGGAGGTACTCCGGTATTTGAATTTCAAGGGGTGCAGTCAACCTATTGTACAGTAACCCTTTAAACATTCAGAAACATCAGAAACCCAAATACTTGATACTAATCCATTAAATAATTCTAATATGGCAGAATTAAACGTCTGCTTAGCAGTAAAAACAACCACTGAGTTCGATGGTTCATCGGAAAATTTGCCTAGATTTAAATCGTGTTGTTAAATTGATCGGAAAAGCAGGCATCAAATGAACCTTGATATAATATCGTACTCAACCAAAAAATGTTGAATATTTTAAGTTGTGCCAAAATGCCTTCGTGTGGAATAAGAAGCTCCATTAAGGCTGTTTTCAAAGTGAATTGTTTATATATAAATTTATATGTACACAAGTTAGTGCGTCATGTTGTGTATAAAATGTATATTGTACATAATAATAAATTATATATATGTTTGTTGTTTTGCTATTGGTGCGCTGTCTTGAAAAGTTCAAACGATTGGAATATGTATTTTTTATGATCAGCTCGTGTATATGTACAATGTACATATATGGTAGATATACACACAGCCATAAGTAAAAATTTAATCAGTTTTTTCAACAAATATGCTGTTAAATGAGAGCTCTTATCAAATAAATATGTGAAAATCTGAAGATATATATTCGTTTCGCTATACACATATTGATATTTTGTTATAAATTAATGGTGTGGGTTCATTTTAAATTGAATTTGGCAGATAGGAAGCTATTTCAATTTTAATCAGTTCGTTTCTATCTGATTAAATACATGGTTACAAAATGTATCTGCCATATTACCACTATTCATTATATAAATAGTATTATTTTGAGAACAAAGAGTTGTTCGCTGAAACCTACATAAAACCAACATTTTCATTTAATTTACAAAACAAATGTAACAGACATCAAAGCTTTTAATTTCGTGCTTTTTATTTTGCATTGCAAATTATTTGCGTATACATCGTAATTATAATACGTAATTTTAGAACTTTATATCGAAAAATATGTGTTTTGGTTATACCACAACATTTGCATTTAAAAATTCATGTACATTGACTTCGGTAAAGAAAAAATTTTCGGTACAGAAAAAAATTTAAACTTTTCATGTTGATTAATGTAATTATATTCAGAGATAGTGGAACAAATATAAATGTTTACATTTTTTGATTTCATTTGTATCCAAAGGTATAAAGGTTTGTTGTTTATTTGTATACAAAATATGAGGTTTAACCGCATAATGTTTACTTCACTGTTTGCTTTAGAAAAATTTCAATCGACTTCAGTTTAAACAAAAAATCATCAATTTTACTACGCGTTATATGTATTTTTGTATGTTCGAATTGAAATTTTAAGTTCTGAATTTAAACATTAAATTGTGTTTGAAGATATTTGAAAACATTTAAAATTTGTAAATTTTAATTTTTAATTTAGGATTAGGACATTAAAATCCTGAATTAAAACTGAATTTATTTCGTGTTGATTTTTAATTTTGCAAACAAACTTTGGATGATTAAATTTAATATATTTGTAATTCTGATTGAATTACTGAATTGTTGAATTTTTAGTGAACAGCAATTTCTAAAAGTATGAAATTTTTGAAACGTTCTATTTTCAAATTTCAAAAATTGCTTTGGCTATTGGCACTTATGCACAATGCCGACAATCTTAAATTCTATTGCGTATAGAATTGTCATGTACATATATGAGTGTAGGATTTTCACATTGCCAAATCACAGATAGTTCTTAAAAAAATCAAGTGCAATCCATATGCTGTCATTAAATTGACCAGGTATTTGGAGTTAACTCGAGATTATGTAGAGCGTTTGAACTAAAGGTACGGGGAGGTACTCCGGTATTTGAATTTCAAGGAGTGTAGTCAACCTATTGTACAGTAACCCTTTAAACATTCAGAAACATCAGAAACCCAAATACTTGATACTAATCCATTAAATAATTCTAATATGGCAGAATTAAACGTCTGCTTAGCAGTAAAAACAACCACTGAGTTCGATGGTTCATCGGAAAATTTGCCTAGATTTAAATCGTGTTGTTAAATTGATCGGAAAAGCTTACGAAGTAGTAAAGTTTGAAAAATTAAAATTTGGAACAGTTTTAAGGATGCACTCAAATTTCAATTCACCCCAAAACGATTACTTGATTCTATTCTATTAGAAATAAATTCTATAAAACAGAAACCATTTGAAGATGTGAAAACTTTGTCAACTCACATTGAAAAGCTATTTTATCAATTAAATGAAACTTGTTTATCAGAACCAAATGTTGAATCTATAAAGGATATAAAAAAATTAAATAGTGGAATGGCTCTTCGATCATTTCAGTAAGGATTGTTGGGGCCGACCAAATTATTAGTAAAAGCTTGTAAATTTCTAACTTTAGATGTCGAAACCCTTCGCAGAATAGGCAATACAAAAATATTCCACTCCATCAAATTATTCATCTACGTCATTCCAATTGTCAACTTTGTGATAAAATTGGTCACAAAGCTTCTATTTGTTTCAAATTAAAATCAATAAATAACCTTACGCCAAATGTTTCATTCAATTCACCTATAAACCTCTCAACAAATAATACTCCAAAATTACCAAATAACTCATTATGTTGCCACAACATAGGGCACCATAATCAAAATTGTATGAAGAGGAAATTTAACGAAAAGAAAAAGTTACATTAACAAAATGTTATATCTTCTTCAAACAATACGGGAATCTTGCAGGGATCCGAACAGTCAGGTACTCCTCAACGGATCTAAAATACAAAATTTTGAATTTTCTGATAGACTCTCGTGCAGATCTAAGAATAATTAAAATAGAGTATTTGGGTCCAAACTCACTAATACTATCGATTCCAAATGCAAAATCAAAGGAATTTCAAACGAATCCTTGGACACACTTGGATTATTCAATATAGAACTAATTTTTCCTGATTGAAAAAATTCATTGAAATAAAATTTCCAAGTTATCAGAAATGATTTTCCAACCCAATTTTCCAGCATCTTAGTTAAAGATTTTCTAAACTTTTTTGATTGTAAACTAGACTTTTCTTAATAAAATATTAACTTACATACTTTCAAAACGTCCAATGTAAAATACAATTCCAGCCAGAAACATCTATCAAAATATCAAGTTTTCTTCCTGATAATTCAGAACATGTTTGTTATTCTACAGAATTACTTCCTGGAATACATACATATAGCAAATTTTATTTTAAAAATTATAAACGTTTGTTTTACGTTTGTAAGTCTAATCAATTTTAATAAATATGATATTGAACCGCAATCAAATCTTAATGTTGAATCCGAATCTCTAGGAAACTTTCATGTTTTTAATATAAATTGTTCCAATCGTATAATATTCAAAATCGCATATCATTACTCGGAACCAAAATTGATTTAAGTCATTTGAACAAAGAGGAGCAAAATTCTATTTTATCGATATCTCGTCCATTTAATTATATTTTTTTTCTTGGTGGAGATAAATTATATGTAACAGATCCAAGCTCTCATCAAATCAATACTCTACCACATTCTAATCCAATATTTTGCAAACCATATCGACTGCCTCATTCTGTTAAAAATGAAATTAATAATCAAGTTAGTAATATGAAAACCAATAATATAATAGAAGATTCTAAATCTCCTTGGAATTTTCCATTCTTATGTGTTCTTATAAGAAATCCAAAACAAATGAAAAAAATGGCGCTTTGTTATTGATTATAGGAAACTAAATGAGATTAAAATTCCTGAAGCGTTTCCATTACCTATAATATTACGGATATTTTGAACAAATTGTGTCGTTCTCATTATTTTTCTACTATCGATCTGGCCCATGTATACTATCAGGTACCGATTGATTTAAAAGACCATGAAAAAACTGCCTTCAGTACTGAAATCGGACATTACCAGTTTACTCGTATGAGTTTTCGGCTACGTAATGCCCCGAGTTATTGATGATGTTGTAGTATAGGGTAAAATTTTAGTAGATCACTATCAATATTTAATGATGTGTTTTCATGTTTAAGACAGTACAATTTAAAAGTCAATCCCGAAAAATGTCAGTTTGCTTGCAAAAAAATATATTAATTAGAACATATAATAACTCATTCTGGCATTAAACCTGATTCACCTAAAATCGACTCTCGGCGGAGTATGTAAACCGCTAGAGAGCGCGTCCTCAGGTGGCGGATAGAGGAGTGCTCATCGGTATCTACGGGTAGCGAAGGGTAGGGAGGAAATAAAATACTCCCCGCGGACCAAACGTAAAGGAAAATGCAATGGAAACAACGAAAGGAAATATTACCCCAGGTGGTAGGTAATCCAGGTTTTAACTTGGAAACTCCCCACCCTTCTCGAAGAAGGTCGGTTCCATGGATTCTGAAGGGAACCAACCATTGCTAAAGGAAAGATCACGATCGGAGAACTTTACCGAAGAAAACCCCGTTACTAACCCTTTTGGAAAGAGTTCCAAATTGACGAGATCACCAACAAGATACGGTAACGAATATGAAAAGGAAAATATTGAACTACGCAGAAAGCTATGCGAATTTGAAAAGATCACAACTAAGCTAAGTAATGATTTCATGATACTTAAAAAAGAAAATGAGGAACTTAGAAAAGCTCTAACACCTGCTGTAACAGAAGAGAAATCAAGAATATAAGAGCAGAACGTAGCTAAAAACGTAGCATTTGGCGGAAACGTAGCCATCGGCCAGAATGAATATGTCACAGACTCAGATACACCCTTTGTATCTCCAGAACAAATACAAGAAAAAAAGGAAATAAAAAATCAGAGTAAAAATGTGCAACAACCCAAACCACCACCAGTCATTGTAAATAAGATTGAAAACTACAATGATATACGAAAAACGATGGATTCAAACCAAATACAATACCAAACAACGATGCTCAGTAGTGGAGATCTTAAAGTCAATATCCCAGACGAGGAGAATTATAGAAAACTGACCCTTTCACTTAATGAATAGGGAAATACATGGTACTCCTATGAGGACAAAAGACGCAGGCCGATGAAAGTTGTGGCAAAAAAGCTGCACCCGTCCTGCCAGCCAGAAGAAATAAGGGAAGATTTACTTTCTAAAATTTGAAAATAAAAGAGGTTACACAAATATTGAAGAGAAAGGATAAAACTCTGCTAGCATTGTTCATGTTAACTATTGATAAAGATGAAGACATACAAAATATTTATCAAATAAGGCATATCCTCAACATGAAGGAGGAGATTAAAGCTTTACGAAAATCAAGATTGCTCCCGCAATGCAAAAAGTGCCAATCATTCGGGCACACTCAGAACTACTGCAATAGAGACCCATGATCCGTTAAGTGCGCAGCCAAGCATTCCTCCAAAGAATGTACAAAAACCAGAGAAACTCTGGCCAAGTGTGTAAATTGTGAAGAGTCTCACCCCGCAAATTATAGAGGATGTATAGTTGCCAGAGAACTACAGAAGATGAGAAAAAATAATAACAACAAAAAGAACATACCAAAAGGCAAATTAAAGGAGCCAGGAAATCAAATAGAAAAGATAAGAAAACCTGCTTATCAAATAATTCAAGCTCTAGGTGTCTCATATGCTTAAGTTGCTAAAGGGGGAGTAGAATTGAAAAACGATTTTGACCGTTATAGTGAAATGTTGCAAACAATTCTAAACCGAATGGATGAGCATGAAAAAAAGCAAGAAAAAGCTATTGGATCAATCATTCAAAGACTAACGAAACTAGAAAACAGCATCAGGACTGCTCCTGTCAATCTTATTTTAGCATGAATAGCGACATTAGAATACTAGCATATGGAATCCCAATGGGTTATTGCAACATCAGCAAGAATTGCAACTATTATTGGACATTCAAAAAATTAATATCTGTCTCATATCCGAAACACACTTTACAAAATAATCATTTATAAAATTTAGATGTTATCAAGTATACCATACAATACACCCAGAAAATACAGCCAGAGGAGGAAGTGCGATAATCATAAAAAGTAATATACAACATTACGAAGAGAAAAAATATGAAACAAAAGAAATACATGCAACCACCGTCAGCATTAAAACTAAAAATCAGTCATTAGCCGTAACGGCAATTTATTGCCCACCGCGATATAATCTTATAAAATTACACTACTTAGACTTCCTGGAAAACTTAGGCGATAAGTACATCATTGGCGGAGACTTCAACGCGAAACATACTCATTGGGGATCAAGAATAATCACTATTAGAGGTAAAGAACTTCTTGGAGCAATGACAGAAGTTGGATGTAATTGGCATTCTACTGTTGATATACTGGTCAACAGATAAGAACAAAATACCTGATCAACTAGATTTCTTTATAACTAGAAAACTTCCAGCAGCTTATGTTAAAATTGAAGAGGGGTATGATTCGAGCTCCGATCACTCTTCAATACTACTTACTCTCAGTGAAAAAATAATCTCAAAAGAATGCAACCCGACTCTGACAAATAAATATATAGACTGGGAGAGATTCAAAGAAGAGCTTAATAGTAGAATAACCCTTAATCTACCGTTAAAACCAGAAGAACAACTAGATGAAGAAATCGTAAAATTCATAAATGACGTACAACAGTCAGCATGGAATAATACGCCGGAGTTCAAAAGAAGAATAATAGGTACAAATTACCCAAAAGAAATCAGGGAGCTTGTCGAAGAAAAAAGAAGAGCCAGGAATAAATGGCAATACACCAGGTTGCCTGAAGATAAAAACAAACTGAATAACCTGATACATCGACTCAGGAGGGAAATCCAGTACATTAAAAATGATACAATAAACTCATATCTACAGTCATTAACATAAGGATACTGACTATTCTTTGTGGAAGACAACCAAACGAATGAAAAGACCAATAACTCAAATACCACCCATAAGAACAAGCAATGGGAATTGGGCCAGAAGCAATAAAGAAAAGACTAAAGCTTTCGCTGACCATCTATAAAGTATTTTTCAGCCTAATGAGGTACAAGAGAGAGAAGAATTCCAAGAAGTAGAGGAAACTATTGATCAAGAAATCGCTCTGACCACCCCTGCGGAATTGACTAATGAAATAAAACAAAATGTAAATCCTAACAAAGCGCCAGGCTATGACCTGATAACAGGAAAAATCTTAAAACAGCTATCGAAGAAGGGCATTAAATAATTAACAACTCTAATCAATGCAGCTTTCAGGATGAAATATGTACCAAATGTATGGAAGTTCGCGGATGTGATTATGATACCTAAGCCTGGAAAACCACCAAACAAAATAACATCCCATGGACCGATTTCAATACTGCCTATTATGTCAAAACTTTTTGAAAGACTTCTCTTAAAAAGATTGAAACCAATAATTGAAAGGCAGGAATTAATCCCCACACATCAATTTGGATTCCGAGATAGACACTCTACAATCGATCAAATTCATAGAATAACAGATATCATAGAAAGATCACTCAAAGAAAAGAAAATCTGCTCAGCAGTCTTCCTTGACGTGGCCCAGGCATTTGACAAAGTTTGGCACGAAGGTCTTCTGCACAAACTCCAGAACATTCTACCATCACAATTCTGCCAAATATAAAAATCCTACATTACAGAGCGACACTTTCGTGTTAAACAGGAACAATCATACTCAGAAATTAAAAAGATCAAAGCTGGAGTGCTACAAGGAAGTGTCTTAGGACCCATTCTATATTTATTATTCACAAGCAATATCCCATTATCTCAGAATCCCACAATTGGCACATTTGCAGACGACACTGCTATTTTCGTAGTAGATGATACCATAAAAGGAGCTACCAATAAGCTTCAAAGTGCAATGAACAAAATTTATCGATGGACGAAGCAATGGCGTGTCAGGTTAAATGACACAAAATCCATACCAAAAGATACCAAACTTAGATGGAAGGTCCATGTCAAGAAAAAAAGTGAAGAACTCACACTCAAATATAGAAAGATGTATTGGCTGATGGGAAGGAACTCCAATCTATCAATAAACAATAAATTGATGCTATATAAGCAGATATTAAAGCCCATTTGGATGTATGGAATTCAGCTGTGGGGTTGTACTAAACCAAGCAACATGGATATCGTTCAAAAATTCCAAAACAGAGTGTATGTACCAGGGGGCCCCCTGGTACATACGTAATAGCGACCTCCACAGGGACCTTAGAGTGGAAACTGTCACCAGAGAAGCAAACAATGCTGCACGGAAGCATGAAGTGAGGCTCCAGAATCACCCGAACGTTGAGGCCAACCAACTACTCGACCACAGGGAAGCAGTGAGAAGTCTGGAAAGAGTAAAACCTTTTGAGTTAGCACTATAGTCAGTGTAAGGCAGTAACACCAGTAAATAGAACATAAGGAAAACCAATGGCGATACCTTAATTAAACACAATTTAGCAATTTAGGTCAAAAAAGAAATGTTGTTAGTCTACAGACTAGGTACATTGTAAAATTTTATATGAATAAATAAGATTGGCAAAAACAAAAAAAAAACCTAAAATCGAAGCAGTACAAAGTTATCCAACTCCAAAAAACACTCGAGACGTAATCTTTTCTTGGCGTTGTGGGAAAAAGTTTTGAAAGTTTTGTCCAAATTTTTCTAGCCTTGCAAAACCTTTAACTCACCTTCTAAAAAACTATAAAAACTTCTAATGGGATGCGTTTTGTGGCGAAGCTTTCTTGAAAATGAAAGATTCTTTAATAAATCCTCCTATTTTACAATTTTCAGATTTTTCTAAGGAATTTGTTCTAACTTGTGACGCAAGTGATGTTGGGATTAGTTCAGTCTTGCCTCAAGAGGCAAACGGAGCAATAGAAAATATTCAGCAATAGAAAAAGAACTTCTTACTATAATCTGAGCTACAGGTCATTATAGGCCATAAATCTATCGTAGAAAATTTAAAATTATTGGTGATCATAAATTATTAATTTGGTTGTGTAATATTAAAAATCCATCATCGAGACTAACAAGATGGCGAGTAAAATTAGAAGAATATGAAATACTATTGTTGGCTGCCCTCGATAGCACAGTAAGTAGCGTGCTTGCCTTGTTATTCGAGGGTCTCGAGTTCGATTCCCGGTGGTGATCAAAAATCACGGTTGGGTGTTTTTAATGTGTAAGTATTTGTGTTTGTCCGGGTATTGCACCGTGGGCCCATTGTGGCATTGAGTGCTGGAGTAATCCGCCCAATTTAAAAAAAAAAAAAAAAAAAAAAAAATTGTTGACAAACCAGGCCAGTTAAACAACAACGCGGATGCATTTAGCCGAATTGTTCTGAATAATGCTGAATGCAATGTTATTATATAACCCGTTCAAAATCTAAGACATATTTGCCACTTTCTCAACAGGCCAGATTTTCGACATCCATTCATCAAAATTCTAGCACTACAAATTCTCCAATTTCTTCTATTTCTTCAAATTTACAAAATCGTATTTCAAATAAAATTCGAAACTCACCAATTTCAAAAAGTACCAGTTCCTCTAATATTGAGAATAAAAATAAAGTTATGTCAATGAAGATCATATCAACACAATAATCAAGTAATATCATGTTGGACCTTTAGGGGGCGCAACAAGGAATTTACCAAACATTTAAAAGATTATGAAATTTTTATTACTTTACAAGATGTTCGTAAATGTTCTTAAAAAGAATAAAAGCTTGGTCTTCAAAATCTTTTGAAAAATCCTTTCTTTATATCGTTGGACCATTTTCATCTTCTCATAAAAATAATAAGTTCATTCTATTATTTTAGCCATTCCAATACCAGATCAAGCGGCTGAAACAGTTGCCAAAGCTCTAATTCTAATTGTTTTTGCATCTTTGGTTCTCCTTCATCAATTTTGACAGACCAATGTTCGATTTTTATGGGAAGGTTATTTAAACACATATGCAAACTAGTGAAAATTCAAAAATTTAATAGTAGTGCGTATCATCCACAAACAATTCGCGCACTTGAACGCAGTCATAAATTATGTGTGTGTCTATGGGAAAAGAGAATTAAAATTGATAACAAAAACAGATTAAACATTTCTTTTGGGATCAGCTTTGGACCGTGATGGTAATAAGATTAAATTGATATTGATCCACGTATCACTCATTTCCTAACTCCTTCCTAAATTAATAAACATATATTTTATAATAAATTAATTTAATAATTACATTGAAATTAATTAATTAAGCTTAAATTATTTAATAAATTGTACCAAGTAGATAAAATCTTGCTTCGAATAATTTTAAATCAATGTGAAATGTGATATTCGACCAACCCATATAGTTCTCACAACAAAGTATTAAAAATTATAATTTATAAAAACAAAACTCATACTAAAGATTTTAATACTAACAATAATAATTGAAATTTTATAATATTATATAATTATATAGAATTATCAAATATATAATAATAAATTTTAACTATGAAAATTAAAAAAATTAAAAATAAATATAACTCAAAAATCCAAATCCATAAGTCAAAACTCAAAATTGTAGTTTATAAATAAAAATAAAAAAATTTAATTTAATTGAAACTTATACATTAAAAAATCATAATACGTTATAATTATTTAATAATTATAATGAATTATGAGTTTATTATTATTCCAGTAATGGTCTTAAAACACTGTTTATTATTATTATTAATAATTATAAATTATTGTTTTATTATAATTAAGTATATTTATTTTAAATTATCATAATTATAAATTCAAAATATTTTAGATTATAAATTAAATTAATAAATTAAAAAGACTGATCGATTACCTAAAGTACTAAATATGATAAATTTCAAATATTTTTAATTTTAATTTATAAAAATTTAATTAAAAAATTTAGTTTTGGTGGAAACAAGCCAAAGTTGATTAATTTATAGGATTCCAAATTTTTAATTGTTTTTATATTCATAACAACTTAGAATAAATGGGTTCAAAATTTCACAATTTTTTTTAGGATTATATAAATAATTAGTTTACTTTTTTTTTAAATTTATATAAATAAAACTATTTGTAGGTTTTATTATTATTATTTATTAGGATTTATTATTTTATTTATTTTTCTTCCTTTTTTGTGATAATTTTGTTTTTTTATTATTTATTTTGTTTTTTTAATATCGATTTCTGAAATTCTGCCTCCTTCAGTTATTAAAAATTACTGTAGTAATTTTTAATAACTGAAGAAGGAAGTATATCCGAAATTGATATTAAAAAATCAAAATTATATGCATAGTTTTATTTATATTAGTGATAAAAGAATAGTTTTATTTAAATAAATTAAAAAAGGGCTAAAAGAACATATAAAAATAAAAACTGGATATCTATAACTCAAATTAGTTTATGTTTGGGAGTATTAAAATTTAGAAGTGTGACAAGTTAAAAGTTACTAATTTTCATATATAATAATTTGAGATTGGGAAAGTTTATGAATTAAGCAATTTAATTTAATAATTTATTTATGAGAAATAACTTAAAATATATTATACACAAATTTAATTTTAGATAGTTATAATTATATGAATTAGGACATAACTGTTTCTGTCATTCAGTACCATAATTCAACAATTTAACATTATTACAATTCCTTAAATTTAACAAATCGATCAATCGATCTTAATCGATTTGGTGCTTACCAAAAATAATAATTAAAATAATATATTATATTTAAAACCTTAACTGCTATAATTGACGAAGGCGTAGTCATTATAAAAGTATGAATTTGTAATATAGTCTGTGCTCAGTATTTTTTAAACCTATGTCCTGTACTTATTTTAGAAAAAAGGGATGAGCAGGAATTCGTTAGAATTTGGGATAAACGAACGACAGCGGGATAATTAAAATTTTGTAAGTAAATATGTTTGAAACTACTTATTTCAGTTCCTTCTGTGAGTGGTGTGTTAGGATAAATGTTCTACCTATTCTAACTAAGTAATATAAAATTCCATGAATCTCCAAATGTAATACAAATTTTTTTTTTTTGGTACCTCACATAAATTCACTTGTAAATTCCGTATACATATTTATAAATATATAAATTTGTAATACGTAATTTGTGTATTAAAACCTAAATCGTTTAATTCTGTGAAATTTCATCGATTATATGAAGTAAAACGGAAATTAGCAAACCTATCGGGCGTACATATAAGATTGAATTAAATCGAAATATATTTTTAAAAAAAATGTACTATTGAGAATTAAATATTTAATTTTAGATAAGATGGTGATCGAAATCAATTCTAATTTCCTACAAAATGTACTAACTTATTCACTATCAACTAATCGATTGGGAGTATTTTGACATTTTAATAAATTTATCAAACAAATGAAATATTGATAATGTCCCATATTCCCACAGCTAAATAATTTGTTTATATTATAACAAAGCTGAAGGATATGTCAGGTATGTATATATTTATGCATTCAACAGTGTTATTATGTTTTCCCATTTTATTTGTTATGCTTTCATCAAAAGAAAATATTAATAACTACCATTATGACAAATTTAATTGTTATTACATATATAGACGTATTAATATTTTTAATTAATTTCCATTCAATTGTAAATAGGTAGAAAATATTTAATTGACATAAAAATCAATAAACGTATATATGCTTATATAAAAACTCGTCACTCACCTTTTTCATGAATGACATAACATTTGTCGGCAGCATGATGATCAATTTATAATGTAACTTTTTTATTAACACACAACACTATATTTTATTAAATATTTATTAATATTCGATAAATCTATATTAATTATTTTATTTTATTTCTCTGTATACTATATTTATGGTTAAACTAGTATTGTTCATAACACGTAAATTAAATTAATAAATATAATTAAATAAAATTAAAATAAGCTATATATCGGTTTAACGATATAAACTTTACAAAAAATATTGTACACAAATAATAAATTAATTTTAATATTTTAACCAAAATTATAATAATAATAAAAAAGAAAATGATAATAAAAAAGGATATAAATAAAACAAGTTTAACTGTCCATCATATAACAACAAAAAAAATATGTTAAGTTTTTTTTTTTTTTGTTATTTAAATGCTTTTTTATGGTTTTTATTTATTTTATTATATGCAAATAACATTAAACTTTACTTTAGTGTTAATAATTCAAACCATTTTAAACAGAACAAAAAGTAATTTATTTTAACTTATTGCATGTGTTTTTATAGTTTGTAGTTAATTTCGAATATGTTTACATTTTTGCGAAATTTTATTATTTTTTGTAATTACATTTAGAAAACTATTCACCAGAAATTATAAAAAAAACTTATATTGGTTATAACGCATTGACTAACGATCGCCGCCACGTTTCATTTTTCCTGGAAATAAAAATAAAAATTAAATTACTAACTTTTATTATGACGTGTTTAAGTAATTTATATTTATGATAAGTGAGTGGTTTAATAAACTTATTATAAAAATTCTTTCAATTTGTGCTTTTAATTTGCGTGAAAATATTTTTAATTTTATAAAAATACGTACAGTAATTTAAATATATCATTTTAAAATTAATTTAATTGCCAAGTATTTAATACTTTGATTTCCAAGCCGATATTTTTATTTTAAAGTTGTTCCAAATTCTTATAAGCGCCTTATTGACCAAACAATCCATTTTGAATTTCCAGTTTCATAACGCATTTTAAATTTTAAACAAAATACTTTTTTTTGATATTGGTATTAATTTTGATTAAAAAAGTTTTAGCATCTTTTTTTCTTTTTCACATTTAAGTGACGATTTGGAAGGTTGTACTAAAAGTGTCCTAACTGTTAATTTATGGTAAATGTATTAGTGTTAATATCAAATACAATGTTTTAATTAAGTATTTAAAACTTTTAAAGCGACTGTCCAATTAATAAATTTCAATTAATAAATACAACAACAAAATTTTATATTAAACGCAACCTTTAATGTACGAATTTCGTAAGAAGTAGGCAGTTTATGAACTAATTTTTAATGAAATTGACCCTGACCGTGCTTAGGTCGATATTTTTTTAAGGCCATTGTGTTCTCCATTTTCTGGCCGCACAACAGATTTTTAACTTGCATGTTTCGTAACCAAATATGTAAAGCAGTCCGGAAAAGTACGAATTTTGTAAGAAATAGGCAGTTTATGGAATAATTTTTAATGTAATTGACCGTGACCGCACTTGGGCTAATATTTTTTTTAAGCCTTTCTTCAATTTCTAGCCACGCAACAGATTTATAACTTGGATATTTGATATCCAAATATGTAAAAAAGTTCGAAAAGTACGAATTCCGGGAGAAGTCGAAATTTTTACATAAATTTTCGAAATTTTTACATATTTGGATAAGAAATATCTAAGTTAAAAATCTGTTGTGAGGCCAGAAAATGAAAAACACCATGGCTTTAAAATTAAATAAGTTGTATTTTGTATTTATGTGCTTTATTAACTTGTTTTTATGTGCTTTATTTATAATTTCTCTTACATTAATAATAATAATTTTGTTTATTCAAAATTAGTAATTTTTTAATGTATGGTTAAATACTAGCGTTTGAATGTTAAATAGCCAAGCTGGTTTGTGATATCCAATACAAATTTTAATTAAATGGCCATGTAATTTATTTAATTAGTTGAATATAAATTTTATTTCTATTTTTGTAATGATTATTTACTAATTGGATGGACATCAGTTTTAAATATTTAAAATATACGATAAAATTTATCTGCCCGAATGTATGTAACTTTAAATGACGTAATTTAGGGCACACTGTCCTTAAGTGACTCAGATGCAAATAAGAATACGATCATAAAATAAAAGTTGACATGTAAAATGGCAAATCGATATAAATTTTTTTCGTGTAGTCGTCGGAATTGCCAAGTTATTCAGGGGCCCTATACTATGACTTTCGACTACTATTTTTGGCAGCTGTCGTTTTCCTATAGTAGGCAGAGGAAGAAAAAGGTAAACAATAGTAAATTTATAATATTGTTTTCCTTTTTCTTCCTCTGCCTACTATAGGAAAACGATCGTCGTTGAAAATTGTAGTCGAAAGTCATAGTAGGGCCCCTGGTTTGCCCGATTTTTTTTCTACAACGTGTATTCTTGGTGATTACGAAATGGTTGTAATTGGGAAAACATTAATTCCAATTTAAAGCAGTTGTTACGTCTATTGTTCCCTAATGTTTTATTTGAGTATTGGAAGACGGTATTGGAAATAAAAGATTGGTTATTTAAATAAATTCAAATAAAATAAAATTTAGAGTTGAGAAATAATTAAATTAAATTTTAAAAAGTAAGAAAAATAATATGACATCTTCAAATGGAGTAATCACATAAGTATTTGATTTGTTAATAATTGAAAATGTCAGTTCGTGTTGAAAAACCCTTTATATACGAGGTGCATCAGTCAAATAGATAAATGCGTTTTTATCGGAAACTAGGTCGTTAAAAGATGAAAAGATGAATTATTTGGTGACCTTGGATTTCCTCTCGGTACCTGAGGTTTTTTTTATTGACTGTTTGTTATAAACCTTTACGCTGCTTATTTAAATCTGACAGTCGATTTTTCCAGTCCACCTCAGCACAGTTTGCAGCGATACTGAATTATTAAAAATGATTTTTGTCGATAAACTAAACTTAAATTATGCAATTTTTGCCATTTTAAATACAAGAACAACAACGTTTACAATGAACCCTAAATCAGATCTTCTGTGAAATTTTGCTCATTCATTTTATCTTTAATACAGAACTCTAGATGCTAATATCTACATATAGCTACTCTAAGCAATCAATCGATGCGCTCATAAAAATTCCTTTTTGTCGTTTGGTATTGTAATTACGGCACAATTAGTTACCACTCATCACGCTGGTTCATATATCTTTTTCTGATCGTTTCATCATTGCTATACATATACATACATAATATAATCATGGTATAAAACAAAAAATTTTCATTCGACGAAAACCACAATTACATATAATAAAACAATAAAAAAACACCAAAACCGAAAATAAGCTTCTACAACTGTAACATTCTATTTAATTTTCTCCACCAACCAACAAGTTTTTATTTTATTTTGTTTTCAATTACATTCAAACATGCCAATATTTTCAGCTGTATATGTATGTATGTTAAAATAATAATAAAAAAATATGAAAAGCTCCAACCCAAACATAAGTCTATAAAAGTTATACCTTAAAAGGTACTCTCGATAGTTATGCTTAACTATAATAATATTCTTGTTCATGATTAAAACTAATTTTCAATTTCCTTCCCGCAATTGAAAATTTAATTTCGAACATTTTTCGTTTAATAGTATTGCCGCCTACATACATATAAGACTGTGTGCAAAACGAATAGTTATTAGTGTACTGGAAATGTAAAAAAACACATATGCCAGAACCATCATAATGGCAACCCCATTAGTCCGTTGGAACAACGTTTTTTAATTTATGTTTACTGTGACTTTTTTGAATTTGAAAATTAAATGAAACTATTAATTATTAATTAATTATGTTAAAAAAATTTACAATTTTAAATTGCTAGCTATTTTATTAATTGACAATTTCAATTGCAATAATAAAATGTTAAGAAATTAATTGCGTTTTAAGCAGTTTTTTTCCATGAGATTTAATAATTATCATTTACAAGAATTTACAGATTTGATAGAGATTTTTAAAGTGTTTATAGTAGTATTTTAAATAATTGAATTTTTAAATTTATGTAATTAATACTATTTTTATTAAATTTAACACTAATTTTAGAAATTTTACAAGTTAAATTGTTAATTGTTATTAATGATCGTTTTGAAGTTTCCAAAAAATATTTTACTATTGTAGAATTTTAATTGTAATAAAAAAAATTTAAGAATTTAATTATTTTTAAGCAGCTTGTATTATCTGATTTTTTTTAATTGGATTATCAAATTTATTAGAGATGCATAAAGTTTTTTTAGTAGTATTTTAAATAATTAAATTTCTAAATTTAACTAATTTAGTTCAGTCATTTACAAATTATGTGAATGTCAATAAATAATTAAATTAATTTAATATTAATTTTAATATTTTAAAATACGTATATAGTCAGCGGTTTTAAAAATTTACACTTTAAGAATTTAAGAAGGTAATTTTAAAATTTTTAAATATGAATTTCTTTGTAAAATTTTAGGAATTATGCAAATTTTTGGTTTTAAGTAGATGTTTTAGGCTGAATTTTAATTTGTATTTTAGAGATATGTTAACGGTAAAATTATGAGATTATTTCGGAATATTATAAATTTATGATACATAAAACATTATTAATCTTTCAAAACAGTCTCAGAAATTGTAAAAACTAGACATTCTGTGTCAAGCGTCCAGACGGGATATCGGATGTTGTTTAATATTACAATTATTTTGCTATGGCATAATTATATCGATTTTAAATTCATCTTTAAATGCACTGTGCGACATTTACAACCAAATCGGTACACGTACGCCGATAAATATATTGTTTTTTGAGAATATATAGTAAATCCGGATATTTGGATAAGTTTGTTTGAATATTAAAAATCAAACCAACATAATGAGTTTTTATTTTAGATAAAATTTACTCATCTTCCAATAAAAATCGTTGAAAAAATTAATTTTAAAAATTTCAAGTACAATGATTTCAGTACAATTTTATGCGACATTAGAATATGCGATTGAAACGTTCTTGAAACAAATTGAATTTTGAAAACTATACAAAGTTAATAATCGTTATCTGCCGTATAGAGCACCGAGACCTAATATTAAATATCTGAACAATTTTAATCGTATTTCACACAACATCTTTCTTAATTTTGATTTGGTGTATTAAATGAGTTTCATTTAGTGTAGAAATAAATATCTGTCCTGCAAGGCATTGTGGTTCTTTAACTACAGTAAAAACTTTAATAGAAAATTATCGATTGAATTTCTAATATCATTTTCATAAATTCTTTTCGTCATCACAATACCATTCATAACTCTATAATATTTAAAATCGTACATTTGTATATGTATAAAGAATTTATTAAATAATAATAATCTCTAGTTTTCCCAACCACTGTATCTAGATACCAACGAGAATAATAATAATATTTTAGTAATAACCATATAAAAGAAAATTTGTTCTTTGCCTTCTGCCGTATTGTTAAATGAACAAAAAATCGAAAATAATCACGATGATTATCATTTTGATGATGGTATTAAAAAAAATAGAAAAACTAGACTATAAGGACAATTCCATATCTATATTTTGGTGCTTAACAAATCGCATTGACTTATATAATTGATCAACAGATTGGATATTTTTTATTTCTTAAATCATAATCATTATGTTGATTGTACGTTAATAAATGTAATTTGTTATATAATATAATATAGTTATGACGCAAGTGTATACGTATATATTGTTTACAATGTATAATTATAAAATAAACCATATATGTTTATTCAGACGAATACACTTTTATAGTTTTTAACAAATTAAACAAAGCAAAACAAAAATTTTTATTAAAAAGCTCCAATATACTCATAAAAGCCATATATGGCAGACAATAAAATTTTATAAAATATTTGTAAACGATTCAATAATATTTATAAGCTTTTTACTATCGTCGCTTTGTTTTTCATATGCTCGTACACAAACATACATTTTTTTCGATAATTTTATTGTTGGATAAAACTTATATATGAAATACGAGAAATGTATATAAAAGGTGGTCGGTCGTTAAATAAAATCGATCGTGCAGGGTGTCGATGATAGGGTGTAAGTTTGTTTTTTTTATGTACATATATGCATACGTGAAAATATGGATTTGAATTTTTTATTTCGATGCAAATTACGTACATCTGCTGCCAGATTTATTATACGAGTATATGGATTGAAAATTTCGAATAAAGATGTGATTTGTTAAATATGATGGTTTTATCATTTATTTTCGTTTTAATTTAACGTCAGTTTCGGTTCAAAATTAATAATCTATATATTATTATAGTTGTGAGTTACATATATTTTGAACATATTAAATGATAACAAAATATACGTCTAGTACTTTGAAACGTTTAGAGTGCAGTAGAATATAATTTTTCTATCCTAAATTTTGAACCATTTGGTATTTGATTTGCTAAAATTCAGATCTCTATATGTCATCAAAAATAGATTTTACATTGAATTAGACATATACTGCGCTTCACTTCAATCAACTTCGTGTTGGTTTTATCGTAAATTGTTTGCAGTTAACAAACACTCTTCTTCTTTCGAATAAACTCACGAATTGATCTCTTGTTTAGTGTGCTCATAAGAAGTGTTGAAACGACAGACTATGAGTCATATCCTGGAACATGTAGAAATCAAATGGAGCGATGTATGGAAAGTATAGCGGGTGGGGTATGACTTCTCATTTCAGCGTTTCCAAGTAATTTTCAACTAGTCTCAATTTAATCATGACGTTTATCTTTCAGTGCTCGGCTTAAACGTGCGGTTATATTTTTTCATTGGGATCATTCAGAATTGTTTCATTTCCTCATCTTCGAACAATTTTGGAAAATAAAAAAGAAATGTATATAACATACTCGCATACTAATCACTAATATTTTGACGTGGTGTTTTTGACAGATGCTAAAGCTTGCCGAATTACTTTTTTTTGATAAGCCATTTCTCACTTCATTTACTCCTAGAGTCATCTTTTATAAAACGACGGAAACTTATTTGTATACACTATATATTTTTCAAGATATTCAAATGGTGGATTTATGCCTTGTGCATCTCTAATCTACGCTAGCATTCAACATTTCTATAATAATTTTGCAACTTTCCACGTGGTTGTCGTATTCCTAATCCTATTCCTAAGCCCTTTGCTTATCCTATTTCTAATCCTATTCCTAATTCTATTCCTAATCCTATTCCTAATCCTATTACTAATCCTATTCCTAATCCTAATTATATTCCTAATCCTATTTATAATCCTATTCCTAATTCTATTCGTAATCTTGTTCCTTATCCTATTCCTAATCCTATTCCTAACCCTTTTCTGAATCCTATTCCACATCCTATTCCTAATCCTATTTCTAATCCCCTTTGTCAAGCCCTACTCCAAATCCAATTTTTAATACCATTACTAATTTTATTAATCATCCATTCCTAATCCTAAATTCCAAATGATATTCCTAATCCTATTCCTAATTCTATTCCCAATTCTATTCCAAATCCTATTCCTAATGCTTTTCCTAACCCTTTTCCAAATCATACTTCTAATTTCATTCCAGATCCTATTCCAAAACCTACTTCTAATTCAATGTTTAATCCTGTTCTTAATTTTATTCCTCATCCATTCCTCACCCTATCCCAACCAAATCATATTCCTAATCCTATTCCAAATCGTTTTCCTAATCTTATTCCTAATCCTTTTCCTAATCCTATTCCTAAGCCCTTTCCTTATCTTATTTCTAATCTATAATTCCTAATTCTATTCCTAATCCTTTACCTAATCCTATTACTAATCCTAATCCTATTCCTAATCCTATTTATAATCATATTCCTAATTCTATTCCTAATCATGTTCCTTATCCTATTCCTAATCCTATTCCTAACCCTTTTCCTAATATTATTCCTCATCCTATATTCCTAAACCTATTTCTAATCCTATTTCAAACCCTACTCCTAATCCTATTCCTAATCCCATTTTAATGCCGTTACTAATTTTATTAATCATCCATTTCCTAATCCTAAATTCTAAATGATATTCCTAATCAAATTCCTAATTCTATTCTTAATTCTAATCCTAATCCTATTCCTAATGGTTTTTCTAATCCTATTCCAAATCCTATTCCTAATTCCATTCCAGATCCTATTCCAAATCATACTCCTAATTCGATGTTTAGGCCTGTTCTTAATTTTATTCCTCATCCATTCCTAATCTTATCCCAACCAAATCATATTCCTAATGCTTTTCCTAATCCTATTCCAAAGCCCTTTCCTTATCTTATTTCTAATCTAATTCCTAATTCTATTCCTAATTCTATTCTTTATCCTATTACTAATCCTATTCCTAATCCTAATCCTATTCCTAATCCTATTCCTTATTCTATTCCTAATCCTATTTCTAATCCTATTTCAAACCCTACTCCTATTTCCATTCCAGATCATATTCCAAATCTTACTCCTAATTCGATGTTTAAACCTGTTCTTAATTTTATTCCTCATCCATTCCTAATCCTATCCCAACCAAATCATATTCCTAATCCTATTTAATATCGCATTCCTAATCCTTTACCTAATCCTATTTTTAAGCTCTTTCCTTATCTTATTCCTAATCTTATTCATAATCCTATTCCTAATCCTATTTAAAATCATAGATTTCTAATTCTATTCCTAATCCTAATCCTTATCCTATTCCTAATCATATTCATAACCCTTTTCTAATCCTATTCCTCATCCTATTCCTAATCCTATTTCTAATCCTATTTCAAACTCTACTCCTAATCTTATTCCTAATCCGATTTTTAATCCCGTTACTAATTTTATTAATCATCCATTCCTAATCCTAAATTCTAAATGATATTCCTCATCCTATTCCTAATACTATTCTTAATTTTATTCTTAATGCTATTCCTAATGCTTTTCCTAATCATATTCCAAATCCCATTCCTAATCCTAAATTCCAAATGATATTCCTAATCCTATTCCTTGGTGTATTCTTAATTCTATTCCTAATCCTATTCCTAATGGTTTTCCTAATCCTATTCCAAATCATATTCCTAATTCCATTCCAGATCCTATTTCAAATCCTACTCCTAATTCGATGTTTAAGCCTGTTCTTAATTTTATTAGTCATCCATTCCTAACCCTATCCCAACCAAATCATATTCCTAATTCTATTCCAAATCGTTTTCCTAATCCTATTCCTAATCCTTTTCCTAATCCTATTCCTAATTCTATTTCTAATCCTATTCCTAATTCTATTCCTTTTCTTATTCCTAATCCTATTCCTATTCCTCATCCATTCTTAATTCTTTTCTAAACCAATCATATTCATTCTCCTATTCCCGTTCCTATTCCTATTCTTATTCCTAATTAGCTAATTTTCCTAATTTCCTATTCCTATTCCTAATTAGGAAAAAAACCTAATCCTATTCCTAATCTTATTGCTAATCTTGTTCCAAATCCTACTTCTAATTCTATTCCTAATTGTATTCCTATTTCGATTTTTAATCCTCAACTAAACTAAAAAATCAACTGTTTGTTATTTAGCAATAGAAAAATTGAACACTGGCAAACCAACACCGGACCCCCACTTAAGTAACCGTACACTAGATTTAGGATCGATACGTGGAACGTGCAGTCACTTAGGAAACCTGGAGCGTTGGAAGCCGTAATCATATGCATGATAGAATATCGATTGGAACACGTAGTTTTTCAAGAAACTCGCTGGCCTAAAAACAAGACCGTGTTTTCCAATGCTATACGTTGGTCTACAGTGGAGATGACCTCAGAAATCTTAGAACTAGATTTCTACTTGGACGGTCTGATGGGATCTATACTCGAGTGATGGGATCTATACACAAGTGAGCAAATAGGTCCGTACTCCCATCACGAAACTGCATCCCATAATGATGCAAAAATGATTTACTTTGCAATAGCTCACGATCATAGGGTAGCAGGCACTTGTGCTCAGCAGACTTGTGGTATAGAGATCCATGAATGATTGGTTTAACGACAAACTACAGTCGAGCAATAAAATATTGCCCATAGTGACATGCTAAACGTCTTAATAACGCGAGGAAAACAACGCTGCTCTTGCTATTAAGGCATAGTTAAGCGTATTTGTATAGACGGAACAACCGAGATGATAGTTCACAAACTGTAGTTGAGTTTCCTCAAATACAGACTGCAGAGATTTGCATCCGGCCATAAATTTCGTTGAATTTATTTTATATAAATTCAATTGTAGATGTTCATGACCGATAAACATTTCAGCCATACTTTTTTAGTTTTGAGTATGGTTGAATATTGCACAAATCTGTTTTTGACGAGTCGCGCAACATTTGTTATTGCAAATAATTTACCAGTAATCACTACAATTACTTGTTCTTAGCCGCATATATTGCTGTTATGGCGTTTTTTTGTATTGTAATGTAAATTTAGTAGCACATTTAAATATTTTGTTATTTGTCATGTACTTCACGCTACCGATATTTATGTGTCCCCAAACACTCGTAAACTCGTAAATCCATTAAGATTGTGAATTAAAATGCCAATAACGACTATGAGCTTTGGCAAATTTTGTCCCAACTATCTCCTTTGATTTATTTATTATAGGGATTTTGATATTCTACGCTTGTGCGACCCCAACTTTAACCAATATTTAATCATATCACGATATTGTAGAAGAATATATAGTTAAACCAATATGTACTCGTATAGTTTGAAAAAATTCTGAACGAAAACAAAACATTATAACCACCTATAGTACCGAGCATTTTATAAAACTCTTATATGTATATGTTTCATCCACAAACAAAACCATTAAAAGCACAATATACTGTATATGTATATATAAATAATAAATATGTTTTTATTTACGTATGTATGTATGTACCTATATCCGAAAGCTTTTCAACACAACATGGAAAAAAATTCGTTTTTTTTTCTAATTTAGAAAGAAAAAAACATTTTTCCTGATAAGCGCAAAGTGCGCGCTGCGTTGTTTACAAAACAACAGAGCTTTTAACAAACAAACACATTCGACAAAAACAACAATATTATACGTTTGTATATGTGTACGCAAAAGCACATAAGAAGGATGTAATGTACATGTACATGTATATATTTTATACAATTAAATTTAATCATTTTCAAAAAAAAAAAATAAATTTCCGGATGAGCTTTGGAGGATATGTGTTTATACGCCCATACGTACGTATGTTGTTATTTATTTTCTCCGAAAACACTTGAGTGTTAATAACCAATTAACCTTAATACGTTACATTTAATAAATTTCACATTAAATTGTATGTATGTGTGTATGTATAAGAAAATATGTCGGTTGTTTATTTATTTCTAATCAATCATTCTGTTGTGCATGCATAACACAAAACATAATATTATTATCAAAATAAATGTATTAGAGTGAATAAAACTTTGCGCTTGTCTTGTGTTTGACTAACACAAAAAATAATTAGATAATGTTTTTTGTGTTTGGCGTTATCATATCCTTATAGATTATGTATATATATATTGTCAGAGCGACCTGTTTTTGATTAAGTGATTTTTTTTTACATATATAGAATAGCTATGTCATGTATATATATATATACAAAAAATCTATTATATGTGCGAGCTGTGCAAGAAGATCGATAAAAAATATAATTTGAATTTCCACATCATTAGATTTGTCCAACTTGTTGAATTTATTTTTCGGTTTCTATTGTTGTGGCTCTGTCGAAAGATTTATCGACTTAATTTTGTATATTGTATGCGGATGTACATAGCGAAGATAAATTGATGTTTCTTCGTATTGGTTCATTTAAATTTAATCTTAATTGAAAACAACTTAAAATATTTTTAATAGAAAAGTATTATTTTATTTATGGTGATGGATAAATAAAGATTACGTTAATTTATGTGGTAGAATCTGCGGTGTTTTAATATATGGAAGTTAAGTTAGTCAATTTTATTCGTATTCTTTAATCCGCGCATTTTGAAAATATGTGAGTACATAAATAATGTTTAATCTCAAAGATATTTCGCTCAATATTGTGGGGTACTCCAAAAATATTCCTTATTCACCTTGCGTTGTTTCATGCTGCGAAAGATTGGTGTATTATATACATCATTCGTGCATCTTACAGTTTGCTTCTCTATTCATAGCAAAACCTATAGTCAGAATACCAACTTCTTCAATTTCTGAATCTATCTATATATATTGTCTATGTGATTTTAGTAAGATCGCCCATCATTTAAATTTGTTGCAGTGGAGAAAATATGCCAATGGAACTATTGCATAGCTTTAAGAAAACAAAATTATTAATTTATTTATAACCAAGCCAGTCACAGTGGCAACTACCGAACGCTCATTTTCCATATTTAAGAAGTTTAAGTAGGTTGACTGTAAGTTTCAAAACTTATTGAAATACCTGATCCAGTATACGTTTTCTACTGGCCAAATATGCCAGTTTTAAATCTTTATCGAGTGTCAGAAGCATTACCACAATGCCAATCCATTCTTTTAGAATTCTATAACATCCATATGGGCGACTATTTGTGGCTATTTTTTAAGATATCTGTTTTTCAGTAGATTCATGTAATAGTTACATGTAATCGTTACAAAAATGTGTGGACTATCATCATATTCGTCTTGATACCGTAGAGCCATATTAAGTGGATTCCCTTCAGAAGAGTGCGGAAAAACCACCTTTTTCCCCGAAGTAAAATTTTGTAACTTCGCATGGTAATATAACAAAATTCGGAAGTCCTCTATAATGTTATGTACATTAGCACATTTACAAGATCAAACTATGATTCTGTCGAATTTAAACTATCGCGTATAGATAGAGCAAGCCAGTATCATGAAAATTCGGCGTGGACAATTATTTGATAGCCGCAACCATGGATCACCATACTTATGCAGTATTGTGGATATATAGAACATGATCACAATGAAGTTTAATAACAGCCAGTATGTTCGGACCACTTTACCGGTTATGAATAACTACCAAATGAGATCGCCGGAATATTCAATTTTTCATCTACAGATTTGAACACTCCGACGATCTTAATTGCACTTATCCGTTGATATATAATCAACACACCGAAGCTCTAGAACAATTTAAAAATAAAATATGTCTAGTTAACAAGTTCATTAGATCTAGCGGATATGCTCTTCGCAGTCGTCTGTATTTTGGCTTCTTCATTGCGATGTGTTTCAAATAATACTTGGAACTGAATTATCTAATCATCTCATTAACGGTTTTAATACCCAAGTCAGGATATATGTACATATGTTAGAATTTCGAATATACCACGCAACATTTGTAATACTATATATACGAAGTAATTTTGCTTGAGTTTGATCCAGAATCCCTGTATTTGATACGCTGGTAGAACCCCATTGTTGCAGAGGAGATATAAAAGAAACAAAAATTCAACCGCTCAATATTGACGCTTACAGAGCATTAGTTAAGCATTTCGACAAAGTTGGTAAACATTACTACACTTACCAACTAAAAACTTAAAAAGGATTGGTCGTCGTGTTACAAGACATAGAAACCTACGTTAATGCAAATGAGATACGAGCCGCCCTCGCTGAAAAAGGATTTCAATGTAAATCAATCACAAATATTATTAACCGTGAGAAGTTGCCTCAGCCCTTGTTCCGTCTGGAATTAGAACCAGACAATAAAAATGCAATATTTGACTTAAAATATCCACTGCATGGAAGAATTATCGTTGAGGAACCCAGAAAAAGAACTGGACCGATACAGTATATTAAGTGCCAAGAGTATGAACACACTAAAGCATATTGCACTTTAAGCGATGTTTGTGTTATCTGTGGTGAACTACATAACTCAAATGCATGCAACAAAGAAAAAACGGAAGCGTGGCGGAAACGACACTGCAAATTATAGAGGGTGTCGAATTTACCTAGAATTGAAAAGATACGACCAGAAGTATCATATCATAACACACAAAATAACCAACCAAAAGCAACTGTAAACAGTAGTGTGCATCAAGTGGTTTCATATGCAAGTATCCTGAAGGGTACCGCTCCTAAAACGCAAGGAAGCGAAGAAGGAAACGTCACAGCAGCTTTAAGCAAGTTAACTAACATGATGCAAAGCTTCATGGCGATGATGAAGAGAACCATGAATCTAATGATGCAGAATATGAACGCGTTGTTGCAGATAGTGGTTAAAAATCAAAAATGACTGTCCTCAAAATAGCCATATGGAATGCAAATGGCCTAGCACAACATAATCAGAGGTTCAAGCATTCCTCACTGAGCACAATATTGACATAATGTTAGTATCTGACACACACTTCACCAAATATAACTATTTCAAAATTAATGAGTACTCTGTTTATGACACAAAGCACCCAGATGGGAAAACACATGGAGGCACAGCAGTACTGATAAAAACAAGATTAAAACACTATGAATTTATGAAATATGAGAAGGAACATATATCCAATCAACGAGCATCTGTCTGCAGGAGTGGTCTGGAAACTGTGTCATATCAGCAGTGTACTGTTCTCCACAACATGCTAAAAAAAAACTGCAGTTTATGGATTATTTCAGCCAGCTAGGTAATAAATTTCTTGCGGGGAGTGATTGCAACGCCAAACACACTCAATGGGGTTCCAGATTAACATCGCCGACAGGCAAACAACTTTATGAAGCTATAGAAGAACAGATTACTTCCTGGATTACTTATCTGCCGGTCACCCAACGTACTGGCACACAGATAAAAAGAAAGTTTCTGATTGAATTGACTTTTGTGTAACTAAAGGCACTCCTCGTACATATGCTAAGGCCTCCGATTGCTATGATCTGCATTCTGATCACTCACCTGTAATTGTAAGAGTGAGCACCGGTGTACTAAGAATAAAAACGCCAAAACGGCTTACAAACAAGCGAACTAATTGGGATCAATATAAGATGTTAGTATCCCCCTTATCACACCAGTAGATATTGATGCGGCGGAAGAAAATTTAAAAGATGTCCTGGCATTATCAGCAATAAACTGTCCATAATATACAGGAACTAATCCAGGAAAAGCGGAAAATTCACCGCCGAAAAATGAAAATTAAATCGGGCTATTACGACTCTAAGATTTGAGTGTCCAGAATTATTTAAATGAACTCTCGGCAACCGAGAGGACAGATTATTTTTTGTGGAAGGCAACAAAAAAGTTAAAAAGGCCAACAAACTCGGATCACCCGATTAGACTACCAACTGGAAATTGGGCGAGAATCGATGAAGAAAAAGCCAATGCTTTTGCTGCTCATCTAACAACAGCATTCTCACCACACGAAGAAACTAATAACTTCGTGCTACCCGACCAAATGGATGATGGTTTGTCCTTCAAACCCATAAAATATAATTGAAAGAAAGTTAAGAATACAATTAAAAATTGTGTAAGTCCAAAAAAGGCACCTTATTACTGGAAAAATGATAAGGGAATTGCCAGACAAATGCATAAATCTAATAACATTCATATTAAACGCAATCATGCAGAGTGGTTATATTCCTCAAAACTGGAAGACATCTTTGATCACAATGATACAAAAAGCTGGAAATAATGAAACACAGATTTCGTCATATCGTCCAATAAGCATGCTGCCTACAATCTCGAAGTTATTTGAAAAAATGCTACTAACTAAATTGAAACCAGTATTAGAAGAACGGCATACTATTCCAGACAATCAATTTGGGTTGCGAAACCAACATGGTACCACAGAACAAGTACACAGAATTGTAAATGCAATCAAAAACACCTTTGAGGAGAAGAAATATTGTTCTGCTGCCTTCTTGGACATTGCGCAGCTTTTGATTAAGTTTGACATGATGGGCTAATATACAAAATTAAAGGACTTCTACCGAAGAAATTTCACTCAGTTCTGGGAAACTAGCTCCTTCAAAGGCAGTACATGGTTAAACAAAATAATGCAATTACTTGTTTAAATGATATCAACGCAGATGTTCCACAAGGCAGCGTTCTAGGTCCAATATTATATCTGCTGTACACAGCTGACTTGCCTTTAACCAACAAGGTAGTCATATCAATATTTGCCGATGATACCCGGTCCTGGTATCACACAGTAATCCCGAAATTGCCTCAAAGGAATTACAGAATCATCTAAACAAAATCGAGAACTGGCTTAAGACATGGCGCATAAAAGTAAACGAAAACAAATCAATTCACGTCACATTCACGCTAAACAAACGCACTTTAAACGACATAAATATTCCTCAACAAACCAAGGTCAAATACTTAAGCATGCACCTGGATAGAAGGCTAACGTGGAGAAATCATATCGAAGCAAATATATTGGTTGATGGGAAAGAAATCTCAGATGTCATTAACTAATAAAGTTTTATTGTACAAAGTGATAATCAAACCCATATGGACATATGGTATTCAGTTATTGGGATCCACCAGCGCGTCAAGCAGAGAACTCCGGCAACGAACCCAAGCGAAAGTACTTCGCAGTATCAAAGAAACCATTAAAGAATTCAGTTCGAAATATTACTCAAAACTAGAGACACATCCCAATGAATTGGCCGGGGATATATTAAAACAGCCGCGACTTAGGCAACTTAGAATAGCAGATCCACTTGGCCTGATGAACCTTTAAATAAATATATTAAATGTTTAGGTTTTACATATAAATGTAATCTAAATTAATTAAATAGTGAACACTAATAACAAGTATTAACATTGGTTAAGACTTAAAAAATGTAATAATTTTAGCTTAAGATTTGAATACTTCTTGTTAGTTTCTTTTGTAGAAAGATTCAAGTATAAAGCCATTGGCAGCATTTAAAAAATAAAAAAAAAAACTTTAATTTTGCCATGTCCTTAGCCAACTTTCAATTTTGTAATTGTAAATGCAATCAAAAACACCTTTGAGGAGAAGAAATATTGTTCTGCTGCCTTCTTGGACATTGCGCAGCTTTTGATTAAGTTTGACATGATGGGCTAATATACAAAATTAAAGGACTTCTACCGAAGAAATTTCACTCAGTTCTGGGAAACTAGCTCCTTCAAAGGCAGTACATGGTTAAACAAAATAATGCAATTACTTGTTTAAATGATATCAACGCAGATGTTCCACAAGGCAGCGTTCTAGGTCCAATATTATATCTGCTGTACACAGCTGACTTGCCTTTAACCAACAAGGTAGTCATATCAATATTTGCCGATGATACCCGGTCCTGGTATCACACAGTAATCCCGAAATTGCCTCAAAGGAATTACAGAATCATCTAAACAAAATCGAGAACTGGCTTAAGACATGGCGCATAAAAGTAAACGAAAACAAATCAATTCACGTCACATTCACGCTAAACAAACGCACTTTAAACGACATAAATATTCCTCAATAAACCAAGGTCAAATACTTAAGCATGCACCTGGATAGAAGGCTAACGTGGAGAAATCATATCGAAGCAAATATATTGGTTGATGGGAAAGAAATCTCAGATGTCATTAACTAATAAAGTTTCGAAATTTCGCAATTTCGAAATTTGTGGGACAGAAGTTTTTATAGGACACCAAAACGGCTGAGTCATCAGCAAATAATGATACTATTAATTTGTTCGTAATGGGTAAATCGGCTGTATAACACAGCGCTAATATCATTTAATCCAGTGGTTAATCCATTTTTTTAAACAGAGCTTTGATCCAACAAATTTTTAATTTCGACATACCAGACGAAAAGTTAAAGTAAAATACAAAAATTGAATTAAGATATATTTATTATTTATTCACATTGCCACGGTACGATTTTAAGAAATAAATTCTTAAAGTAAGTCTATCTCAAAACCTTATAACTTTGATCCGACAGATTTTTAATTTCGTTAAACCAGAAATTAAAAGCTATATAAAGAACATAAATTTTTAAGATATTTTTCATTTATTTATCATCTCGTATATAAACCATTAAAGGAGAATCTTATACAGTAAATTTTAATTTTTAATAATTGGTTATTTTATTTAAAGGAATTGTAACAAATCTCTGGGCTGATATAACTTCACGCAACATTACATGAGGTATGAAAGTGTTAGACTTGCCTGATTCAAAATTTTCATTTCCTGGAAAATAATTGCGGGGCTACTTTTCGGTCCCATTCGGATGATTTTTCCAAAAACAACAAAACTTAAACAATTTTGAGGAATATTTTCATATTTACAACATTCTTGAGATTAGATATCTATCGAATGAGACTTATTCGAGGGCCAGAGGCTATGTGTTCGAGTGCTGGAGTAATCCGCCCAATTTTAATTTTTTTTTATTCGAGGGCTGTATCAATCATAGATATGGGGCCTTTTTTATTTTTGATTTACGCCACTGATTTGATTTTGATCGCGTTATTGCATTAAATTCTGCAAGTCGAACTTGTTTATTACGATACTTTGAATTTTAATAGAACAGTGGAGGAGTGAAGCCATTGTATCACAAAAAAACTGCAATTAAAGATTTTCCAGATCAAATAAATTAGAAAAATATTTCTGCATGCAGCACATTTAATCCGCATTCAAAACATGATTGAGTGATGTCATATTTTTTGTAAAATAGTGTCCTAGATATGTTTTCTTTTATGTAGTGTAGTCTCACGCTGCGAAAAAAAATAAGAAAGAAATTCCGCAACGCTATCAGGAGTGAATTAAAAAACACCGCTAGAGTCAATTTGCAAAATTTTGCATAGTGTGCAACTCTGCACGTGTGTTTCCAGCAATTGATCAATAGTCACTATATTACTAAACTTTTGGACTGAAATTATGTACCGTTGCTAAAAAACTTAGAAGCAATTTACGTCTACACTTGGGATGTCTAAAGGACATACAAAAATTCATTACCGATGGTTCAGTATATGAACTAAACCATTCTTTTATAATCAATAATTTCTGATATCGTTGACTTCACTGAAGTTGTGGTGGAAAAGGATTTAATTTTAAATATTCTTCGATATTGTTATACCTCACCACCCCCTTGAAGTTATCCCATGATTTCATCCCATGATTTTTTAAAATTATCTTTGGCAACACTAGTGTAAATAATCCATCACATACTTTTTAAAAATACATATAAAATTTATATAGTTTTTTCATCCCAGGATTTTTTACATTTATACTATCTCACACTTTTTCGTCTACAAAAAAAATATGTATGTATACAGTTAGTACCAAAATACTCATCCCAGACTTTTTTAATATGTAAAATTTATTTGGTGGAATATAAATTGTTATGTGCAAGTCTTTTTAAGGACGGCTAATTTTTTATTGCAATAAGGTTCAAGACCCTGTTAGTAACCATTACGCCAGCTTTAATTATTTTGTGACCGTTGGAATTCCCGAAATATAAATAAATGTGGCGCCTTTGCCAACTTTTCAAAGTAAAGCAAAATCGAAAAAAAATTCGTATGGCCAAGCTTTTATAGGGTCGGCTTTTTTCTCATATTGATTGAGTTAAGGACCTAGTTGACCACCACTTTTGCCAGCGTTGTAATTTCAGCAATATAAATAAATGTGGCGCCTTTGCCAACTTTTCAAAGTAAAACTTGGCCATACGAATTTTTTTTCGATTTTGCTTTACTTTGAAAAGTAGGCAAAGGCGCCACATTTATTTATATTGTGGAAATTCCAACGGTCAAAAAAATAACAACGCTGGCACAGTGGTTGCCAGTAAGGTCTCAAACTCAATCGATATGAGAAAAAAGCCGACCCTATAAAAGCTTGGCCATACGAATTTTTTTTCGATTTTGTTTTACTTTGAAAAGTTGGCAAAGGCGCCACATTTATTTATATTGCGGAAATTCCAACGGTCCAAACAATATCAACACTGGCACAGTGGTGGCCAGTAAGGTCTCAAACACAATCGATATGAGAGAAAAGCCGACACTATAAAAGATTGGCCATACGAATTTTTTTTCGATTTTGCTTTACTTTGAAAAGTTGGCAAAGGCGCCACATTTATTTTAATTGCGGGAATTCCAACGGTCAAAAAATCATCAACGCTGGCACAGTGGTGGTCAACAAGGTCCCAAACTCAATCAATATGAGAAAAAAGCCGACCCTATAAAAGCTTGGCCAAACGTTTTTTTCCGTTGTAGATTTCTTAGAAAAGTTGGCAAAGGCGCCACATTTATTTATATTGCGGGAATTCCAAAGGTCACAAAAATAGCAACGCTGGCACAGTGGTGGCCAGTAAGGTCTCAAACTCAATCGATATGAGAAAAAAGCCGATCCTATAAAAGCTTGGCCATACAAATTTTTTTTCGATTTTGTTTTAATTGAAAAGTTGGCAAAGGCGCCACATTTATTTATATTGCGGAAATTCCAACGGTCAAAACAATATCAACACTGGCACAGTGGTGGCCAGTAAGGTCTCAAACTCAATCGATATTAGAGAAAAGCCGACCCTATAAAAGATTGGCCATACGAATTTTTTTTCGATTTTGCTTTACTTTGTTAAGTTGGCAAAGGCGCCACATTTATTTATATTTCGGGAATTCCAACGGTCACAAAATAATTAAAGCTGGCGTAATGGTTACTAACAGGGTTTTGAACCTTATCGCAATGAGAAATTAGCTGTCTTTAAAAAGACTTGCACATAACAATTTATATTCCACCAAATAAATTTTACATATTAAAAAAGTCTGGGATGAGTATTTTGGTACCAACGGTATATATTTTTGTAGACGAAGAAGTCTGGGATAGTCTAAATGTAAAAAATCCTGGGATGAAAGAACTACACAAATTTTATATGTATTTTTAAAAAGTATGTGATGGATTATTTACACTAGTGTTGCCAGAGATAATTTTAAAAAATCATGGGATGAAATCATGGGATAACTTCAAGGGGGTTACCTCACCGTAAAGCATTTAATTTAATGAAACCAATTAACAGGGTATTTAATAATAAATAATTTTGCACGAAGGTTTTTATTGGTTTAAGTTAAACGTTTCGATAAAATTGATTTAGTTGAAGGACAAATTTTGATTTTCCTCTTTCTTATCTTTCTGACGCAGTTGCCAAGCTGTAGTTGTTGCCTCGTTGATTTTTATCCATCCAGAAATGATAATGGTATTCTAGATGGATACAAATCCATGACTATCAGTTATCACAGGCAGCTGTAGAAAATTTTGTTTTAATATAGAGTTTTTACAATTCTCACCTATTAAACAATAAACGTATACCCTTGGTCGTTGGATTGCATATCCTTTCCGGCAATATTCTATTACTAACAATTTTAGTGCTAGCTTATATGTAAATCTGCATTCAATAGAGTCAATGCGCCACAACTTTTGGAAGCAAATATCAGAACTGTTCGGTATGAAACATTGGGCTTGTCATGGAAATCTATTATAAGAAGGTTTTCAGAATGCAGATTAATATATATATACCAAAGATAACTCATCGCGATTCGCCTGTTATCAAATGGATCGATCTTTTTGGATATGTATATAGCATATGTATGCCGATTTGCTGTTGCCGGCAATAAGGCATTTGATTATGGGTAATTTATATACATATGTAGTTCTTTTCTGTACTCATAAGAGTTATAATTGTGAAATAATTTTTCGGAATCGTCGCGTTATAAAACCAGTCAACAAACCATATCAACACTATTTAAAGTTATAATTATATTCTGCCGTGATATTGGAAAATACAATGGAAGTTATAAGCGCATATAGCCGCTCTTTAGCCGCTGTTTAGTCATTAGAGTAACTGCTTCGGCCTAATTGGACGGGACCTGTGACGAGATCCGTAATCGATATCTATACACATTGAATATAGCTTCATGCCAGCCTGTAGTGACATGGATGAGGGTTCATCCTGATCGAAATCAAGCTAACCACATATTAAAATGATTGAACTGTTGTGAATCAAAATAAATAAAAGTCTACTAAGGGTATTAAAGCAAATATTGTGACCCTTATTAAACTTAAACAAAAGATGGGTTATTCACAAACACATACAACTAACCATAGTCATCATGTGATAAGAATTGTGGTCGAGGATTAAAGAGGCAATTCTCCAACCAGAATCTTACTGTATATTATGTGGGTCAAACTGACAATCAACAGAAGCAGTTCACTAGAATGTATTGGCTATCAACTTGTCTACATTTATTGATATCGAGTGTAATAAAAATTTTTTTGTTGGTAAATCACCGAATCCGAAACGATCACCTATAACTCTGAAGACAAACCGTGTCGTTGTATATAAAGCAGTACAATTAACTCGTAGCCAAACAGTGATCATCAATTGTTTAAAGCAGGGCCATAATCCAACCAGTCCCATTGAGTGTTTTAGATGAAAAATGTAACTTTTTCGACACTTTTTTAAAACACTTATTTGGGTACCAATATAGAAAGCTCGTTGAATAATTTTTTTTTAACAATCAGTTCAATAATATAAGGCGTTGCTTATAAAAACAGCACGAGTATGCCAAAATCACGCCAAAAATTATAAAATAATCGTAAAAAACTGATGTTTCAGCTACAGTAAATCTGTACTGTATACCTTGATTAACCAAATTTACCCATCATTTAACGATACTTCAACTTAACAAAAAACCACCAGCAAAAATTACTTCAAACGTTTGCAATTTGCCAAAAACTCATAGGTGTTGGAATTGTACCTGATGGTATTGCTTTCATAACTTATGAAACCCTGAATTTGAATGAAAATGGTATGTTTGACGGTTAAAGTAGACTTTAATTAATAATTTATTAGGATTTCCAAAGATTCAAGAGCTTTTATTAGGACCACTAAGGTGGTGTAATTAGCATTATAATGCTGCTATTTGCTATTGCAAATTACATCACGGACTTAAACAGAGTTGAAATGCCTGGGGCTACCTCTCGCGTACAGTTTATTAGAGTGGACGTCAGTTTGAATATGTATAGAGGCATTAAGATTAGGTAATAAATTGGTGAGTTTAAGCAACTGACGCGAAAAAAATGCCATACTACCGCAGCCAACCCAATTTTTTTATAAAATTAATGTTTTCTACTTACGCCGTAGAATATTAATAAAATTTCCTTCTTCTATATGGTGCAATCTATTTGGTTCAAAGATGGAGATAAAAGATACATTATTTTAAAAATGTCACTGAGTTTATGTTTTAATGTTCCTGGGCCGAATTTATTTAGCAGTCCGCTATTGAACGCATCCAACTAAAGTAAGTTAATAAGTATACAGCGAAAATAATTTACAAACGAATCGAATACGAAAATTCTCTTATCATTAAAATAATAATTTGCCACCGCTCTAATCGCACATTGCGACTTGGTTGATTTTAAAAATTATTAGCTTGTTAAGGTCGATTCTGTTTTTCATTTTAAACCATCATGCGGAAGTGTCGCACGATCGATTGGGGAGCATTTAGCGTAATTAATAATTAATTATTATTGTTATACATATACAATTGCTTTGACACTAGTGTACACACACACAAAAGAAAGTCGTTTCCTGTCAAAATTATTATTGTTAATAAAATTGGTGCTTTATCCTATTTTCATTATAATTATTATAACAAAAGTTTAATCGATTCGGTTAGAGTTTTAGACAAAGCTTAATTGTTTGTATTTTTCCATAAATTAAATCCATTTTATTTATGTTTCCCGCCTATTTACGAGTATATATTTTCTACTGTGTTTTTTTTCTTCGTATTTCAGCAGGATAATAAATTATTTATAATTTCAGTTATATTGATTGATTTGTCTTTCCATATTTTTTTCACATTAAGTTTTGTATTTTATTGAAAGAAAATTGTATACCAAAAGAATGGATATAAATATATTTTCTTAAAGGTATATAGCTAGACTTATCGTTAAACCAGGTGGTGGTGATTATATTAAGTTTCAAGTCAAAATATGTTATTTAATATATAATACCTATTACACCGGAAGGGTATCATAAAATAGGAGGTGTACGTACAATGAAAATTTATTGATCTGTATAATAGTAATGAATTTTGGATGGTTTTTGCTTTAAAGTTGTTTTTCGAAATTTGAAACGAATACGGAAGTCTAATGTTTTTAAATTTTGTAGATTTATGGATCAATTTTGAGATATTTTCTACATTGTGACTTTGCAAAATAAATACATATATAACGAAGACGGAATTAGCAATTCGTGTTAAAAACTTTTAATTTAGAAAGAGTATATGTTTAGAAAATTCACTCTAAAAAATGTTTAGAACAAATTTCACTATTGTAAATGGACGGATGAAGTTTGTCCTGAGAATCATATTTTATATGATATGTGAGAATGTCATATTTTATTCGAATAAACTGATAAATCTAATAATTTACCTGATTTTGTTGCTTTTCCCTGCAAAGCTATTGTTTGGGGGTTAGGTTCGTCGATTAAATAAATTTCAAACTATTCGTGGGAAAACCCTGGAAAGATAAAATCATAATGACTATAGCATGATAACATTGGGATTAAGCAATCCGAAAAATATTTTAATTTTAAGGGATTAGAGAGTTTAGAACAACCATGTTTGGTATAACTTCATACAATTACATCAAGTATATATATTATGTGGTTGTCTACCAATACCAAAGTTTTTGGGTCTAAGCTATCCGATAAATATTTTACGAGGGGACATTTGAGAGGAGAAAGATGAACCAATTACTCATAATATTAAATTTGGTTAAATAATCGCTGGCAACATAACCCATGCTCTTTAATTTAAAAATCCTGTGAATCTATTTCTGTTTAGTAAACGAATTCCTCGACTGTATAAATATCCTCACTGAATTTTACGTGCAGCTGCCATTTCGATCTAGACCCAATCCAATTTCATGCGTATTGGAAAACCAATTTGAAAGAGGTAGATAGTTCTGTTAGAAGAGAACGAACATATAGTTCAGTTAGCGGCAAGCTAAACTCAAAAACAATGGTTCAAAAAATTCCAGTTCATCCATTCCAGGCTTTTTAAAAATATATACATATATGATTTATACGGTTGGTTCACCCAGGATTTTTTACATTTATACTATCCCAGAATTTTTCTACTAGTCAACTAAAAAAATATACAGTTGGTACCAAAATACTAACCCCAGACTTTTTTAATACGTAAAATTTATTTGGTGAAAACAAAATTCTTCAAGACACGTCGTTCAAAGAACGTAAGCAACCATTACGCTAGTTTTGATAATTTTTTAACCGTTGGAATTGCCTTTAACTTTTCAAAGAAAATTAAAATCGAAAAATCAAAGCTTTTGTAAAGATAGCTGTTTTCACATAGCGATTGAGTTTGAGACTTTGTTGGCCACCACTAAGCTAGCGTTGATAAGTTTTATTTATATAACGGCAATTACAACGGTCAAAAATTACCAACGCTGGTATAGTGGTGGCCAATAAGGAGGTCTCAAACTCAATCGATATGAGAAAAAAACATCCTTTCAACGACTTGCCCAGAAGAATTTTATGTATATCCAACAAATAAATGTTATGTATGATCAACTGTATATTTGTTTAGTTGACAAAAAGCTGACAAAAGTCTCGAATAGTTTGTAAAAAATCCTATGAATAATATTTGATCTTCGCCGAGATTTATTTTTTGTGGTTATTAATAAAAATTTTTTTTAAAGAAAATAGAATTTCGATACCAAATTTTAGTTGACCAAGCACTTACATATTTTATCTGAGTGTTATAATAAACAGCTTTATTCAACACAGTGGGATATATAATTTGCGTGAAAAACATACATTATTGTCAAAGTTTTTTTACGGTATAGAAATTATAGCATTGATCTTAATCTAATTAAAATATTAGGTACAAACGTAAGCCGATTAGGGGATTAAAAACAGACATATACGAAAAATTCTGATATTAGGGACACCAACTAAAAGCATTTTGTTATTTGGTTTATTGAAACAAAATCCATTTTAAAGCTTTAAACAAAAACTTTTATAATTAGCGGAATATTTACACTAATTATATATGTACATTTCAGTTGGGATAGTAATAACCATAATAATCATAATACATAAAAGTTTTTTTTTCGGCGCTTTTATTTACAAAGTTTTAAATATTTAATGTAAAAACAAGGAAATATGTATACATAAAACAAAATAAAAATTATTTAAATAACTTATAATGTAATGATAATAATCATGATTATGATTATTACTGTATATATGTATACAGACACTATGTACGGATGAGATGATGGAATTAAAAGGCGGGAAAATAATATTTTAATTAAAAAATACATTTTCCGTGGTCATTTACGGTCTTTCGCGGTATCCGCCAATAATATTATATAAAATTTTGGGGAACCATATTGTAAATGTTAAAATCTTTAAATAAATCAATGGAACCGAAATTCCATTGTGTGTATTTATGCGAAAATATATTATGTAAATCGTATAACATTTCCTTCATCTCGTATCAGTAACTCGGTATACATACATGTTTATATATACATATATGCTTATTATTCAATCCTCAAATCTATTGTTATTTTATGGAAACTCATGAAGGCAATTTCGGTTATATTGTTATATGTATATACGAAATTGTGTACGCCGAAGAAAACTCATGGAAGCAATAAAGAAACTTAAATAAAATGAAAATGTTTAACTCTACAGTTAATTTAATTTATCTTCATTAAATTTTCAAATTTAGTTTTTTTTATCCTTTATTCTCTCGGTGTATGCTGTTTATGTATTCTGAAAATCTATACATATATGTATGTATACATTCATATACACAGCACGATAGTAATAGTCGTATATATATAAAAGCTTGGATTTCAATTTTCAAAAATACGCACATAATACACTCCTCGCATACTCTAACATTTTATGTAATTTTTTGTTTCGTTTACATTTTTAATGAAAATCTTAATTAACAATTTACTGTTTTCGTACAAATGCGTATATACATAGCTCTAACTTAAGTTAAAATACAACGAAAATAAAATAACCAGCCACGACGCTTCTATAAAATATTTTCCTTCCTTCGAGATAACGATCGTTAATGATTTTAAATAAAATAATAATTTTCATCTTGTGTGTACGAAAAACATTTTCTTTATTTCCACAAAATAAGGGGGCGACAACAAACTATGTATACATACTTGAGGAAAACCTTTAAAATTATAAGGGAAATTATTTCAATTAAATTTATGATAATTAATTATATAATTTTAACTTTCGTGCTTCAATATCGGTGCTGATTATTCTAAAAAAAAGAACTGGGCTCTAGTGACAAATTTTCAAAATTTGCTAATATCCACGAATATGGTGTATTCAGCACCGATATGGATACCTTAATAGGCCCTGCTTCTATTCTACATAGTCACTATATGAGCCAATCTCTGAGAATAGTGTTAATCGGTATAGTGTATTAGCACTTATTCTACACCATATTCGACGATATTGGCAAATTTTGAAAATTTGTCCCTAGAGCACAGTTCTTTTTTATAGAATAATCAGCACCGATATGGATAGCTTAATAAGCCCTGCTTCTATTGCACATATTCACTATATGAGCCAATCCCTGAGAATAGTGTTAATCGGTATAGTGTATTAGCACTTATTCTACACCATATTCGACGATATTAGCAAATTTTGAAAATTTGTCCCTAGACCACAGTTCTTTTTTATAGAATAATCAGCATCGATATGGAAAACTTAATAGGCCCTGCTTCTATTATACATAGTCACTATATGAGCCAATCCCTGAGAATAGTGCTAATCGGTATAGTGTATTAGCACTTATTCTACACCATATTCGACGATATTGGCAAACTTTGAAAATTTGTCCCTAGACCACAGTTCTTTTTTATAGAATAATCAGCACCGATATGGATAGCTTAATAAGCCCTGCTTCTATTCCACATAGTCACTATATGAGCCAATCCCTGAGAATAGTGTTACTCGGTATAGTGTATTAGCACTTATTCTACACCATATTCGTGGATATTAGCAAATTTTAAAAATTTGTCACTAGAACCCAGTTCTATTTTGTAAAAGAACCAGCACCGATATGGATAGCTTAATAGGCCCTGCTTCTATTCTACATAGTCACTATATGAGCCAATCTCTGAGAATAGTGTTAATCGGTATAGTGTATTAGCACTTATTCTACACCATATTCGACGATATTGGCAAATTTTGAAAATTTGTCCCTAGACCACAGTTCTTTTTTATAGAATAATCAGCACCGATATGGATAGCTTAATAGGCACTGCTTCTATTCTACATAGTCACTATATGAGTCAATCTCTAAGAATAGTGTTAATCGGTATAGTGTATCAGAACTTATTTTACACAATATGCGATGTTATTGAACCCCAGCCATAATTTTTGAACACCAGTACCGGTAATGAATATCTGTTATTGTCTTTTCCAAACAGTAAAGAATTTGATAATTTTTAGAAAACATTTTCTTTGATTAAGCTAATGGTATTTAGCATACCTATAGGATTAAATATCACTAAGCAAAATTTTTTATAGAATCTAACCGAAATCCACATTTTTGTATTTTGTGGTTACAGTTTACGAACTCATTTTGGTTTTAATTTTTGTTATGGAAGAAGCTAGGTCTAACCTTTTCCGCTTCATGATTATATATTGTTAAATAAGATTTAAAATATGTACATACATATTACATAGTTTATATTAATTTATCTAAAACATAAATTAAACTAAAATTTGTGTATTTACCGAGTTATTTAATTTTCTATTAATTTTGTATCGTGATAGTTTATTCAGTATTATTGAAAATAAGGTGGTATTGCCAGCGTTAAAAATTTTAATTTTTGGGATAGAATTTTGGGCCAACTTCACAAAGGTGTCATAATCACGTCACTTAAACATTCGATAATCACGTCACAAGAACCTTTGTACTTTTTAAAGTATGACATGCACAAAGGTTTTAGCTAAAGGCATAAAATGGCACGTAATCCATTCCAAGTATATGAAATTAAAAAAATTCGATTTTCTTAAATGGGATTTGTGGCACGCTATTCAATTTATACTCAAACGAGGAATTTTCAGTTGGTACGTGGTGTTATGCTCTTGTGGGTGAAATTGTTTCCTTTCAGGTTCGATGCGAATATGCAGGATTTTTTTTTTGATAACATCGTTGTCTTGTCTAATGTTCTCACCTTACATATAAATCTAGACTCTGGCGACGTGTGTTAGTAGTTTCAGAAGCATCGCTGAATCCATGGATTTGAATCTACTTCTTGAATAGACAATTACTATTGTAAAGCCGATCATTATGGTTAACACCAAAAACGAAGCAATTATCAAGAGTATTCCAGTGCAATACTAATACCCTTATGCAATGGTCAATCTATCGAGAACTAATTTAAAATTGAGTCGTGCTAAAACTCCTCCTCCATCTGGAAGATTCAACAATGATTTGTAATCGGTGATTCACCGCACTCGTGTTTGTAGTATAAAGATAAGTGGTACAGCCAAGATACATGTTTTTGATTATTTAATTAGTTTTAATAAATAAAAAACTACGATTTCATGTGCCAGTTAAACCAATACATAAACTATTAAATCAACAAATTAATATTTTTATTCTTCAATTAAGCTAGCAAATAGCGCAATTCACAGCTAAATCACGTAAACCGTATATATGTTCTACTTTGTCCGCTTATTGTAAATTGTACTGTATATACACCAAACATGACTTGCACGCTTTGCATGTTGATTAATTAGTTGTGATACAATAAATTTTGATTTTTTTGACCGCACGCAATTATGCCATTTAATTTATGTATAAAATACGTATGTATACATTTAAAGCTATATATATATATATATATATATATATATATATATATATATATATATATATATATATATATATATATATATATATATATATATATATATATATATATATATATATATATATATATATATATATATATATATATATATATATATATATATATACATACTGATGATTTGTCGACATAAAACAGCTAAATTATATGGCCAAAGTTTAAGGTTCCCCAAAATAATGTTCCTGAAATTAAAAACATCGCACATAAATCAAGACTTGAAATAAATGTCAACCGACCATGTCATGTTGAATTATTTATGTAATCCTATGTACGCATATACACGTTAAAATTGCATATTTATATACAGAACGTTATCATAAATAACCCATGGCACTGCATAATATATGTATAGTTATACCTGTTGACCACACATTGGTTTGTGATGATAAGAACACACCATTATTTTACACTCTATCAAAAGATGTATGTTATATAGCAATCATTTTAGATCATATTTCAAACAGTGTATGTACGAATGCGAACATGCTAAAATTGAGACACCCCACGAGAGCGAACAGCGAAATTAGGAAAAAGAAACTCGACATGTTTTATTTTTGAAACTTATCACCTATCCAACACAGCTGTAGTTTGTTTCGGTACGTTGCATTCTGCATAGTTATAAATTCAATAGCTGCAACAATTTTAAAGAATTAATACGTGTAGGGAAAACTACAACAAAGTTTTTTTAATGCTTAGCAAAATATGTTTTCACAAAGTACAATGAAAATTTGAAAATAAATTTTCCTCATTTTCCGTTCCTTGTCATGATTAATGTGTATGTGTGTGTTTGTGTATGTATAATGCTGATATCCATCCACAGCCGAATATAACATGCTATTATACTTGTTAGTTGTTTTGTTATAAAACTAAAATATTTTTTTTTTTTCGTTTGTGCTATTTTTAGGTTTTGCTTTAGTCAATAAAGGATTGTACGAGATATTGGGAAAAACAACTTTTTTTATTCTGTTTTGGAATTTAAATTTTCAACTTTGTAAATAGTTTTTTTTTTTAATAATAAGTTTTATATATCTTTGTATACTTTAAGTATATACATACATACAAGATATGTGTTTAATAGCTTTTTCGAGTTTTAACGAGTTTTTATTACTGTCTGGCACTCGATCTGTATATATTATGTACTAAACATTTTTATTGGGAAATTTAAATTTTTGGGACATGTTCAACATTAAAAAAGCAAACAATTTTCTCCTACCAGCGAAAAAATTGAAAAATTTAATAGCAACAACAAATACACTTCAAATATATTCAGACATTCCTAACAAAGATCTTGTGCGGTAAATTCGGCAGCTAAATAAAACAAATATCTCAGCAAATTCACGAACAATCGAACTGCCTTCTTCACACACAAAAAAGATCAATTCGAACAATCGTCGGAGCTTTTTGAAATAATAAAATATTCGAGATTAATAGCTTAGCCAGACTGGGGTTTAATAAATCCGACTAAGTGGATATTTCATTCTTTTTTGTTTGCTTTGTTTTTTTCGTATGAAAAACTCACTAAATCAGGCTAGGGGTCGATCTAACGATAGTTTCAAAACTTCAAAGCTAATTTTTAAACTAATAATAAGATTTTTAAAAAAAATCAGAAGTATTTCAATTAAGTTCAAAGGTTTAGGAATTCAACTTATTGAAACCGTTTGTAGTAAAAATTAAGAATTTTCGATTAGAGAAAATATTTTATTTTAAATTTTAACATAAACAGAATTTTCATTTACATTTGTCCAAACTAACTGTTTCTGGAAAAAGCCTGCATACGCGCTCAGATGGAAGATATTATACTGAGTATAGTTTTTTTTTAAATTTAAATTTAATATTTTTATAAAGAACTGTGTTGAAATTACAATTTTAAATAGCAGCTAAATTTAAAATATTGCAAGTTTAAAATTTCTTAACATAGGCGATCGTTTAAAAATAATTTTTAAATTTTATACATAATAAGATTTTAAGAATTCGAATTAAATTAATTTTTTTCCTTTAAATCAGTTTACAAAACATTTACAGATTAATTTCAGAAGTTAAAACCACATTAAAGAATTTGATGAAGTGGAATTTATTCTTTATACCAAATTTTAAAGTAAATTTTTTAAATTTATAAAAAAATTTTAGAAATTTAACTTTAAAATCTAGAAAATAATTAGATTTTAATAATTCGCATTCAATTTTTTTAAAATCAGTATTATACGATTTATGAATTTAAAAAAAATTGGCATGTTTTAATTTACAATAATTTACAGGTTACCGTAGTTTAAACAGCATTTACTATTTTAAAATTTAATGTTTTCAATATTATGACAATTTTTAAATATAACAACTATTACAAAAAGTTTTAGTTAAAATAAAATTTCTAAATTAATGGTAATATTTGAACCAATTTTTACCTTTATTTTAAAATTGACAGAATAAGAAGAATTCCATTGCTTTGCAAATTAGGATACAGAAAATAAATAAAAATAAACATTATTAAGATATTCCCAATAATATTTTTAGAGTACATGAACAGTTATAAAAATAATTGATAGTTCTAGGGATTAAATAATTAACAGAACAAGAATTAAATTCTAATAAATAATTTGCAAAGTTTTAAGAAAAAGTGGAACTTAAATCGAAAATGAAAAAAATGATTAAAAATGAATTTAAGATTTTTTAAATTAAATTCCAAAATTACAATTATATACATTCAAAATTTAAACAATTTGTTTATTTTAAGAATTCAATTTAAAGCTTGGTAATAACAAAGAAATTTTGATTTCAGAATATATTTTATTTTAAATTTAATTTTTACACATTTATAAAGACTAATTTTAAGAATTTTTAAATACAATTTTAGGATGATATTTACTTTAGTTTTAATTTTTTTTTCCAAATAGACATACGTATAATTTTAAAATTAATAAAATAATACGATTTTAATAATTCGCAATTATGATTTTTTGTTTGTTACACGATTTTCAAATTTAATGAATTTTGCATGCTTTAATTTATAAAAAATTATTCATTTCAGAAGTTTAAACGATGAGTAGTATGTCTACGCTTTAATATTTTTAAATTTAATTTTCATTAATTTAAAAAATTTCAGAAGTTTTAAAATATGATGATAAGAAGTTTAAAGTTTAAGGTTTAAAATCTAATTTATTCAATATATCGACAAATTATAAAAATGAAAACTATTAAAAATTTTATAAATTAAACTTGGTTTTAACGTTGAATTACAAATTTTAGTGTAAAATTATTACCCAATTTTATAATTTTTGAAATTTAAATTGATTTTAAAACTAACCGTATGAGAGGTATTTTGTATATTTAAAAAAATACAAATATTACCAATATTTGTTTACCAATATTATTTTAATATATTTCTATATTTCCAATTATTTAACATTTTCATTAAACATAAAATTAATTTTTCGAATATTTTTTATGAGGACATGAAGAGTTTTAAAATGTCCATGAAGTTTTAGAAATTTAGTGTCAGGATAGAATTTAAATTTTTCGATAATATAAATTATTAACAAATATTTTTTAAACATTAGATACACTTATATTAAGAATTTGCCAATAACTAATCTTAAATACATTTTTTTTGTTTTTTTGCGAATAAATTTTTATAATAATGTTAAATTAGTTCTAATATTTTTTTAAATAATAAGATTTGAACAATTCAAATTTAAGATATTTTTAAATCAATGTTTGAATTTAGAGGATTTGGCATGTTTTAATTTAAAAAAATTAACACATTTCAGAAGATGACAATTTTTAAATAGGAAAACTTTTAAAACTTAAAAATTTTGCGAAATGTTTTATTTTAATAAACTTTCACGTTGAATTAAAATTTCTAAATTTAAGATTTACAGAAATTTAAAATATTAAGAAAGACAAATTTTAAGAATTGGCAAATAAAAAATTATTAAATACTTTTAAATTCATACAAATATAATTTTAAAGTTATATTTTATTTTGTTTTAGTAATTTTTCCGAAATCCATTTATAATTTTAAAATCTGGAAAATATTAAAAATTTGAATTTAAATTACATAATTTTAAATCAGTTCAAATTATAAAATTTTTAAAAGTTCTAAAATATGACGATAAGAATTTTACAGTTTAAATATTTAAAAAATAATAATCTTAATTATTTTGAAATTTTTTAAATATTAAAAACTTTCAGAAATTTTAAAAATTTTGTAAATTAACTAGATTTTGTCGTTGAAGTTGAATTTCTAATTTAGGCGTAATGTTATTAATTTTAGAAATATGTAAATTTAAAATCTATTCTAAATTATATTTTTTAAAATTATAATTTTTTATAAATTTCAAATAATTTAACGTTTCAATTAAAACTAAAACAAAACTTTTCTCAACTATTTACAATTATTTTATTTAAGAGAACATGAATAGTTTTAAATATAACAGGAAGTTTTAGAAATTTAGAACTTAGCCAAATATAAGAATTAATTAAACAGTAATTAAATTTTATTAAAGATTTGGAATTTTTTATTTGAAAAAAAAATTCGAAATGTATATTCTTAAGTCTATTCTTAAGTGACCGAGCCAGCGTTCTTGCTGAGATCTTACTTCATGCACAATATCGGGGATATTCATCAGATCTCTGAGCTCGACATTGTACAGATGTACAGTACATGTGCCATCTATTTCGCGTTTTGTGCCGTAAATCACACGCAAGACTCTTCTCTGAAATGTAAGGAGACATCTCTCGTACCCATCCGTCAGCGCCCAACTTTCATATCTAAACATTACAACCGGCCTGATCAACACTCTAAAGCTTCAGCCTCACGGCACTTGATAGGTGTTTAGATTTTAGCAGTGGCGCTAGAAGATACAAAGCACGACTATCAGCTGCTAGCCGCACTTTAATAACCTCACCCACACTGTTATCGTGAGTAATAAGAGAGGCCAAATATTTGACTTTCCCCACTCCCCCCGAAATCCATTTATACTTGTTATAATTAAGAAATTTCGATTGCTGAAATTAATTAATTTTTAAATTTTTTAAACATTTAAAATTAGAATTTTTAAAAATAAAAGAGATTCAATTTTTTTAATTTTACAGATAAAATTTTAAATTTTATATTTAATTAAGCTTTAATAGTTTTTCTAAAAAAACGTTTTCTAGAAAATAATAAAATTTTAACAATTCGAATATAATCTTTTAAATCTGTTAGGATTAAGCGAGGTTTGAATTTTATGGTGTGGTAAGTTTTACAAAAGGTCTCAAAAGTTAATTTTTCGCTTTAAGCTTTTTGAGTTTATTTTTATTAGTTTAATCATTTGTGAAAGTTTTTAAGTATGACAATCAGAATTTTAGGGTTAAAGTTTCAAAATCTAACTTTTTCATAATTTTGGAAAATTTTAAATATGTAAACTTTTATAAATTTTAAGAATTTTGCAAGTTAACTATATTTTATCGTAAACATTGAATTTCTAATTTAAGCGTAAAAGTATGAATTCCAGAATAATATAAATTTAAAGTCTATTATTTCTAAATTTCAAATAATTTAACATTTCGATTAAAAATTAAACAAAATTTCTCAAATATTTACAATAATTTTGATGAAAAGTTTTTAAAAATTTCAAGGATGTTTTAGGAATTTAGTGCCTAGCCAAAATTAAACATTTTTAAAACAGGAATTAAATTTTATTTAGTATTTATAGAATGGCCAAGTAGAATTTAAATGTTTCGAACATTTTTAATTATAAAAAAATTAATTTAATTTTTTTAAAAATTTGAATTTTATATTCAAAAATAAAATTCTTAATTTACAGATTAATTTGAGAAGGTTAAACCCCATTCAGTATTTTAAAAAGTTTTATGAAGTAGTATTTCAACGCTTTAACATTTTAAAAGTTTGTTTTTATTAATTTATTAAACATTTTTGATTTTTCAAAATATGACGATAAGAAACTTACAGTTTAAGTTCTAAAGTCTAAATTTTTCAATATTTCGACAATTTATATATATATGATAACTATTAAACATTTGAAAAATTTGGCAGTTAACTAAAGATTTTACTTAGGACTTAAATTTGTAATTTTAGTGTATTTGTAGATTTTAAAATTAAGCATTAGTTTAAAATTAAAAGAATTAGAAGAATTTCAGAATTTTGTAAATTTCAGACACACAAAGTTAAGTTTTTAAAATTAATATATTATTTCTAGATTACAAATAATTTAACTTTTCAATAAAAATTTAGGATATTTATAATAATATTATTTAAGTCGGAATGTAGTCTTTTAAAAATTCCAGGGCGTTTTTGGAATTTAGTACCTACTCAAAATTAATAATTGACAGAAAGTAAAATTAATTTATTTATTTTATTTTACAAAGTATAACAATTATTTAAATTTTCCGAATATTTAAAAATGATCAGAAATATAAATTTATTTAAGATTTTAGAATATAAAAGTTCAAATTAATTTTCTTAAGCATTCAAAATTTAAATCATTTAGAAAGTTATTTACAGCTAATTTTCAAACAATCAATAAAGATTATACGGATGTTTGAAATTTAAAAGATTTAAAAAAAATTACAGGTTTCAGAAGCTTAAACAGCATTCAGTATTTTAAAAAATATTATGAGGTAGAAGTATCAACAATCTTTAATTTAATTTTTATTAATTTTAAGAGTTTTAATAGTTTAAAATAATTACGACGATAAGAAATATATAGTTAAGTTTTTAAAATCTAATTTTTTCAGAATAATTTATAAAAATTTTAAAAATTCACTAATTTAAGCGTAACATTAAGAGGTAATTTTATAGCTTTTTAATTAAATTTGATTTAAAAATTGATAGCATGAGACGATTGGCAAATTTTATAAATTGTGATTCACAAATTTATATTTTTATATTTTTTTCTAAATTTTTAAAATATAACTAAACATTTCACAAGTACAAATAATATTATTTATGAGAAGAACACAGAAATTCTAAATATTCCAGGGAGTTTTAAGAATTAATTATATCTACCTATCCAGAATTAAGAATCAACTGATCACGAATTCAATTTTTTCAATAATTTTCAAATTATTAAGAATAAACGAAGCAATTCAAATTTTTCAAATGTATAAAAATAAGAAATTTACATTTATTTAAAATTCTCAAATAAAAAATTTTAAATTTACATTCTTAATCCTTCAAAACTTAAACTATTTGTATAGTATAAAAATTATATTTACAGATTTGAAATTCCGCTTACAGAAATTATTTTATTTTAAATTTAACATTTATATATTTTTTAAACATTTAAAAAACAAATTTTAAAAACTTCCAAATTCAAAAAAGTTATTTATTTTTATTTTTTCAAATAAAATATTTTTATATTTAATATTTTTTTAAAAATAATATAATAATAATATTTTAAAATTTAAAAAAAAATAAAATTGATTAATATGATTTAAATGTTTTAAAAATCAGGTAAAATTTTAAAATCTAATTTTAAAATCAATACTCTTTTTTAACAAACACTAATTCAAGTTTTTAAAAATAATTTTAATTTTTTGATTTTAAATTATTTTGACTAACATAAATACATTTTTCGAATACGTATAAGAATATCTTAAATAATTCAATAGCCAAAATTAAAAATTAACAGAACGTTAGAAATAAAATTTTATTTTATAATTAACAAAGTATTAAGCAAAAAACGAAGTACGATTTATATTTTAAGCCTTCAAAATTTAAATCTATTGAATATTTTTAGAATTCCATTCCAAGATTTGTAATAATAAAGAAATTCAGCTTACAGAAGTTATTTTATTTTAAATTTGACATTTACAGAAGCTTTAAAAGACTAATTTTAATGATTTTCAAATAAATGATCCCCAAAAATTTAATTTGTTTTATTTTTAAGTGCAATTTAATTTAATTTTAATATTTTTTTTCTAAATATATAATTGTAATATTAAGATTTATTTAGAAATTAAAATCTTAAGAAAATAAAATTTATATATTTTTATTTTTTTAGAAGAAATAGAAGTTTAAAGAGTTCATAAAACGTCCAGGATGAATTTTAACAATTTAGAAAAACAAATTCTTGGGGTTTGTAATCTTTTTGAATCTATAAGGTCGTTCAATAAGTTGTAAATTAGTTGTTGTCATAATTTGCGACATTATATGTACATTTATATTTGTATAAAAGAGAGATGGGCGAATATTCCTACTAACGCAGCCATACAACATGTTGTATGGGTTTGAACATCTATGATTGTGAAACCCCAAATTTACAAGAACAATCCACAAACGATGCCCGCATTTGGATGAATAAATTTATTTGTGTTATTATGGTGTGATAGTGCCGTATGACCTAAATCTGTCGCTAACAATAATCTGATCAATTTCGATTAGTATAATTTTGTAGATACCTGTACTTTTTTAAATTGAAGAGCCTAATATAATAAAAAAATAAAAATAAAAGAAATAAGAAATAAACATAAATATAAAAATCGAAATTACGTTTCGAATATGTTAAATTGTTTTCTTCTTACTGCAGGTCTTCCTATTATATACATACATAAACATATACGTTTCTTCGCACATACATACATATTATATTATCTCTCGAGAATTTTTATTTTATATTTAATTTTAATACACAATTCTAGACAACCAACCTTTTATAACCAAAATAAAAAATTTAATAGTAGTAAAACATTATTATTGTGTTACACTCATATATCATATAGATCTGTCTGAATATATCTAGATATAGGATACGTGAATTTACCGATTTCTCACATATATGTCATGTTATTCTAGGTTTTTGAAAAATTTATTGAATTTTTGTTATTCATATACGTATACGTGCCTATGTGTATACCGTATGTACATAGAAATTGGCTTAATTTGAAAAATTATCATTTTGCTTCGTTTCACGGTTGTTAAAACATATATCATGCCAAAATAATAATTTTTGTTTAGACGAGTACTCGTGTACGTCTGTATCTGATATATATGGCAAAATTGTAAACGATATCAATAAGGAGAAATTTTATTGTTGTGTTTTGTTGATGGTTGCTTTTTATATTTTTTGTATATCTTATCATAGATAAGAATTTATAAAAGAATTTGTTTCATAATGAAAATATAATACTAGGTATGGTAGCTATAATGAACTGCCATATCAAAGACGAATTTTCCGATAATCTAAAATTTCCGCGTGAAATTTTGCTATTTGTAATGTTAGCTAATTGTAATTAGAAATGCTGTTATAGAACTCCAAGAATTTAAATTTGTTTTCTGAATGAAGCAGACGATCAACTATTTCTTTATTATAAGTAATTTGGTTAATCAGAAATTATTTCGAAATTCAATAAGCTAGCAATTTTTCAATATTTAAATATTTTCAACTCCCGTGATAAAAAATAAAAAAACGGAAACACTTTCACTAGCATTACTATCACATATGTACACGGAGTATTTTTTATCAATAAGCTCAAAAGATTTAAAATATAAAAATAATTTATTGGAATTTGAGTTTCACAGAACAAATGAAAATCATGTTTAGATTTTGAATTTTTTTGAATATATAAGTTCAGAATTATCAAATTCCCAAACATTACATTTTTAAAATATGTAATTTTTGATTAAATTTTGAACGTTTGCAAATTTTCTGGTTATTTCCGAATATCCATAAATCTACAAGTTTGACGTAAATTCATCGATTTTTTGGTTTTGATTAAATGTTGATGTATAAAATTCAGAATTTTGAATTTTAAATCGTATGCTGAAAATAATAAATATTTTGTTATTTATTAAATTTCCCAGATTTATACATATTTTTAAAATACTAAAATAATTTTTTCTGGTTCTATGGAAAATGTCCGAAAAAGAAAATTCAAATTGAATTTTGAAAATTTACGTCCAAAATTTAGAAATTTTGAAATAAATAAAAAAATGTAAATTTTATAATTTCGTTTATTTATTATTCTGAATTTAACAGAAATCTAAAAATATTAAATTTTGACTTAAATTTTGAGTAGTAATACGAGTATATGAATAGTTTTAAATTTAAATAAATATTTTGAGCTTGTAATTTAAAAAATATAGGAATTCTGGATGAATTGAGAATTCAAATTTCAAGCCTATTTTATAATTTTGCATTTAAAATGTCAATTCGATTCAATCAAATTTCCAATGATATCGTATCGTAGTTTTGAGTTTATTGAATTAATAATTTCGATAAAGGGTATTTAACCAACATAATATTTTAAGAGATTTGTGAAGTTGAAGGAAAATTTTTAAGTTAATTTTGCACAAGCGCTTTCTGCGTTACATAATATACGATAGCACAAATTGTTTCAATTAAAACAGAAAATAAGAAGAAATTTGGTACATTTGGTGAGTGAGTAGGAATTGATGCATAAATTTAATCAATTGCACAAATGTAATATACTAAAAGAGTGCGGCAAGACTCGCAGGATTAACCGTGCAGAACTTGCTTAAGCTTAATATGAACCGTATAGAGGACATAAAATGTGTACCACAAGCAGTTGTACACTGAGGTTACTCTACCATGGGCTCGTCACTTCGACAAGCGACGTATCTACGCCACGAAAAAAAACACAACCCGGCAAACCACAGATGGCTCATACTTCGGTGTAACCATAAAATGCATCCAACCGAGCCAAGCCTAACAGCACGTTTCCTGATCATAAAGAGGTAAGGAAGCAACTTCGTCGAGCTAGCTGGCTACTGGAAGAAACTTATGAAAGACAGATATCCGTAGCGACTAGGATACAAGTTGAGACATAAAAGCTCGGTGGTCAGAAACCGACGAGTATCATGGATTCCACTACTATATACAGATAGAATAATGAGAACTATCTTCCCTAGACATCCAGAGATAGCCAACGCGTTTTTCGGGTAAAATGCAAAGATACCGATGTTCACCGAAGAAGAGCTGGGAAGAGCAATCCGGTCGGTGAACGATAAAACTAGTTGGAATACCCCAGCAAAGTGCTAAACTTATTTTCCAACTAGACCCAATTTTGCTGCTGAAAATCTTTAATTCGTGTCTGCTAGAGGGTGTATTTATTTAGTGCTCACTGCCAGATGACCGAACTGGTACTGATTAAAAGTAAAGAAGAAAGAGAAACTGCTTTTATCACCCCGTGCATGTTGGACACAGCAGGTAGGTGGTGGATAAGCTTATTAGAGTCCGATTAACTGTTAATGATCTTTCCAGACAGTACAGCTTCAAAGAAGGACTAGTTTCGATAAAGGCGGTTAGGATTGACAAACATTAGAGAAAGCCTAAAATAGACTCACGACAAACACTGCTCTTCAATCGGTCCTATGACACGGATCGGAATTATGGGCGGATTCGTTGAGCAAGAAAATATATCGAAAATGATTGTGCCTTCGTCTCTGTACTAGAGACGCGAAGCCTTGATATGGAAATTTACTTAGCAATGATGCATGTACTGCCCAGGCAAAATCGACGATGTAAAGAACATGTTTGTCTTGTGTGACCACTGGCCGTAGCAAAGAAAACGCTCGACATTTTACTTTATGAACAAACATTTATTTTAAAAATCTGCAAGTTTAAGCTGTACGTGATTTTTCGTCAAAAAGTCATAATTTTAAAAACGAGAAGCAATCTAATTCAATTTTGCGTATATACATTTTTATTATAATGTTTATGAAGCCTCGGATAAATTGAGTTTGCCATCTACCGAGCAATATATTAATTGTTTAAATAACGATTTAATTGTGCGGTGATCAAAAACAAGATTAGTATGCATAATAGTACTGAGTTTTTGAAATTTGGTATTGGTTAACCCGTTCAGTAGAATTTTGTAGGAGCCTGTATATATATGATATGCAATGGAATCTTTCTTGTTCGAGATTCTCACACCTATCACATTTTAAGGCCATATCCTAAATATTTTATATTTTATTTTCGATAGATTTTTAATTTTTTGCTGCTTCTAATACGAAACAGCACAAAAAGCTCTATATTCTGTATATGTGTATATGTTTATGTCAGAAAAAATTTGATCGGGAAAATTCAACCTTTTTTCCACAAAATATTTTTTTATATTTTTATTAGTTTTATGTTTTACAACAAAAAAGAACTGAAATTTATTTATTTTGGTAACGTCTTAAGTAAGTTTCACGTAAATAAAGGTTAGCAATAAAGGAAAATATAAACATGTGTATGTGTGTGTGTATACTCCACCGGCAGGGAGACGAGTAGAAAGGGTATTTTCTCATAGCTTTGTTAAAATTTGCTATATGCACCCTGGATTGATAATTTTATATGTGTGTGTGTAATAAATTGATAGTGAAAAAGGTGTGTTTTATACAATAACAATAATTTTATTATATACGAGGCGATACATTTGAAATGTAGGCCTGGAAACGAAATAAATAACCCGTGTATTACTTGAGGTATATGTATATAAGTATGTGCTATGGTAGACAAGGTTATATGTTCAAAAACGATGTTGTCTAATTTTAGACGTAGGAGTGACAGCATAATATCACGTAATTGTGGAAGAAATTAGACATGATGTAACACAAAAAATGTTGATTGTACAAAGTGTTGTACTGAGAATGAAGTCCTATCTCCTACGAAAACAAATTTCCGTTACTGGAGGGACACAGTCTTGTATTTTATTGTTTTTATATTATTTTACAATACCCAAATTTGTCAATTTTAATTCAAAAGATTTTTTTGTGATTGTTCTATAAAAAGCTGGATACGCATTTTGCTTCTGTTTTTTTTTTATTTCCATTTCAAATGAAATAATACCCGCCCACGTACTTATCATTTTATGCTGCTCTGTCTTATTTTATGTTCATCATGCATTATATAAATATATGGATGTATATATGTACATAGAATTAGATTTGTTCAAATGTAAATGTACGGATATTTTTATAGCAAGAAATTTATGGAACAGAATAAAAATGGTATATTCAATTTACCGAATGTGTCAATCGTAATTAAGGAGGAAAATGTATTTTTAGAATACGAGAGACATATACTTTGTAGGATTTGTGGAGCTACATTATAATATTATGGAGCGTTTCTTTTTTTATAATTTTGGTCTGATAAACACATTTTTAATTGTTATTTATATAATTACTATACGTCGATAAGAGAGGATGGCGGGTAATTAAACCAAGCTTATATAGACTGCGCGCACCAGTATAAATATATTGAAATGGTTAAGAAACAATTAAAATTTTATATTTAACCCTAATTGAGGTATAGCTTTTATGTTGTGACTTTGTGAGTTAAATAAATTAAATATTTACTTCTAAGAACCGATGCATTTGTGCGAATATACAAAAATAGCAAACATTCTATTAAATGTTGGAAATACAATAAAATCAGAACTACATTGGAATATTTGCTCATCAAAAAGGCCCAGGCTTTGTGAAAAAATTATGAAACGGCTGTACCAATATCATTAATAAGCAATATGTACTCCGAATTTTACACATCGCTTTATTGAAAAATTTTGTTCGACAAACATCAAAAGACATACAAACCCATTTTTCTGGAATACCTGAAGCATTCCCATTCTGGAAATATTATGAAATGGCAAGTCCCTGGTTCGGGCATGTCAGAAAAATTAGTCAGTGGCTTTTCTACAAACTCTATGCTTTGGGCATTCCTGAAAAATCGGTCTTCATATAAGCCTTTCAGATTCGTTGTACATGTTGCATGTTATTCATATGGCCGACACCAGGGGCAGGTTATTTGATAGTTTTTCTATTAAGTCTTTGCTTTAGGCTTATAAAAACCGGCATAAAAAATTCATTCTATACGTGGGTTCTTTTATTTTTGAGGAGCAACATTTTTCAATGAAGCAAAGTGCAACATTCGGTGAAAATAGCGCCGATTCATATATAAAACGGACCTGCTATTTGATAATTGTTTCCACATAAGACTATATGGTTTGAGTTTTTGTAGAAAAAAATGGTCATGGATTATTTATTATTTTATTAAACATTTTTTATTGAAAATTCGTTCGACGTTCGATAACATATGGCTTGCTATTTATTTACCTGGCTTATTAACATTTTATGGGAAAAAATATTTGTGAACTAAACCTTTATATTGAATTAAAGCGTTCATTTGGTTTTAAATTGATAAATGTAAATTAATTAGACGAATAATTTAAACTTATCACTACATTAATATGTTACATATACGTATCCGAATCAATTTAAAAATTGTTATATTTTATTGTTACATATTTACCAATCTACAAAATAATATTAATGGTAGATAGCTAGCTATATGCGTGAATTGCAACCGTTTAACTTTAAAATGTATAAATAAATGTTCGGGCTAATTTCGTTTGAAAATAAAAAATTATCAAATATTAATTGTAAATTACAAAGTCATTTTCAAAACCAATTAAGATGTACTAACTGGAGAGCGGCCATCAGAAACGTTTCTTAATAAGAAACGTGACCGGAGCGACCTGACATGTGTTTTTATATGTTATATAATCTAAAAAAGCAACCCAAGCGACGGAAGTGCATCGATCCGACACGTTTTCGATTTTCTTATAGATAATAAAAAATAACAAAAACTAGACTGAGGTGTTTGTAAGTTTTGACTTCCTCTTCTAGAGATGGTAACATGCTCTCAAATACATATTCAGATACCATAGACACACTCGTGTCGTACTGTTATGGTGAACTGGAATTAATTCTGATTACTTTTACTGGATTGAAAATTCTAGAATTTCAGTGTTTTGAATAATTTTTGTTTTCTCATTTGGAATTTTTATTATTTTTGCCAATTGAATTACTAAATAGGCGACAAAAATGTTTTTATGCAATTAAATAATTAACCAAGAGTCTAGATATGCCCACAGACTCTCGTTCACATATACGAATAGCTTATAGATCATCTAGTAACTTTGGGTATATCAAGGCGACTCAATTCTGATGTACTTTGCTATGTTTCATATAAAATAAAAGTATGGCGATTTTGAATGATTTTTAAAATTGTATACTACCTATCATAGAGCTGGTCGTCTATATTATCAGATAATTTGGATCATTTAGAATTTGTCTGCAAATTAAGTTTTGATGGATTTGACTATTTATTACATAATATAGAAATTTAGTAGTTTGGAATGATCTTTATCCGATCCTAGAAATGTCCACGGGTCTATATGGGTGTATAGCCCGATCAAAATTGTAGTTTTATTGTGAACGAGGTGTCTCAATTAAAACCAGATAATTTAAGTTTTTCACTATAAATATTTTCGTACCTATATGAGAACTTAAATTAAAAAATAATAAGAAATTCATTTTAATCCTAGTTACTATTCCAGCTGCCATTATGGGCCAGATTTTCATAAGAACTTACAAATTCAAATAAAATTGGTAATTTTTAGACATTTTATCATATTTGGATATTAAATCTCCTAGGTAGATAAACTGTGGCCTATTCTGAAAATGAATAAATGTATGGCCTAATAGATCATGAGCTAGATTTTTTACCAGAAATTCCTGAACTTAATTCAAATAAAAATTGGAAAACAAATCGCCAAGGTGGTTTGTCCAGAAAATGTAAAAATGTACGGCCTAAAATAAAAAAATGGTTCCAGCTGCCATCATGTGGTGGTTTTTCATAAGAAATTCCTGAGCTTCCAATTTCATATAAAATTGGTAATTTTTATCCATTTTATCATATTTGGATATAAGGTACAAAAACTGTAGCCTTCACCAGAAAATGAAACAATCTATGGCCTAAAATGAAATTGTTATTCCAGCTGCCATCATCATCTAGATTTTCAAAAGAAATTCCTGAACTTCAATATTCATATACAATTGGTACTTTGTATAAATTTTTATAAACATTTTTGGATATCAAAACTCCAAAGTAGAAAAACTATTACTTGTCTAGAAAACATAAAAATGTATGGCCTAAAATAAAATAATTATTCCAGCTGCCTTTTCTGAGCTTCTTCATTTATGTAGAATTGACAATTTTTAGACATTTTATCACATAGATAAACTATGGCCCATCCAGAAAATGTCAAAATGTATGGCCTAAAATAACATAATTGTTATCCAGCTGCCATCATGTGGTAGATTTTTCATTTGAAATTCTTGAGCTTCCAAATTCATATAAAATTTGTAATTTTTATACATTTTAACATATTTGGATATAAAATCTCCAATGTAGATAAATTGCACCCGGTCCAGAAAATATAGAACTGTATAGATTTATACGCAATGATTAGTCCAAATGCTGTTACATTGCTTAATTTTAAATAAATGCAAAGTCTCTATAGTTAGTGTTGAAGCAAATAATTTAAATTATATGCAAACCAAATTTCTAATTAAATTATATCAATTTATGTAATGATTATTATTAAAAATGGGTTTTAAATAATTTTATGTGATTTATCAATTGGACTGAATTGGGCAAAAATATTAAAAATTTAAATTTAAAAGTAAAATGAATTCGCCTGAGTGTTTGTTACTTTATAAAAACACTAATACATTTACTACACGAATAAAGTTAGTACAACTTTTAGTATAAACTTCCAAACCAGTAAAACTAGTAATTTCTATCAGAATTTAACCAAATATTTATACACAACTATATGATCCTGTATTTACATGTATTATATTCAAAAATTTCAATATTTCCATCACAACGTATACAACCGAGGATTCTATCATAATTCGCAAATGCGCTCAGCTGCTCTGGCAAACTGTAACAGCTTAAACCATGGCAGGGATGACAATTGACCTACATTTAAAGATCTATAATTAAGAAATCGGGACCTAGCTATCTCGAAAGCGGGACAGCCGCAGACAAAGTGAATGCTGTCATCGTCATCTTCAAGACAGTTGTCACACAAGGAATCTTGGACAAGTCCCATTCTTTTTAAATGGAGTTTAAAACGACCATGGCCGGTCAGAATAGCGAGCAGAACTCTCAGTTGGTCTTTCTTCAAGGATAGAGCAAACTTTGTGAGTCTCAGATAAGGTTCACAAATGAAGTACTTAGCCACTCGGCAAGTAGTAGAAGCTAGCCAATTACGCTTAGGTTGCAAAAACATATAGTTTTTAATAGCTTCCTTACCACAACTAAAGATCAGGGGCACTGCCGGTTCAGGTCCAATGAATTTCATCCTTGAACCTGTTTTAGCTAAAACATCAGCTATCTGATTCCCTTCAATGCCACAATGAGCCGGAACCCACATAACTCCGACACGATTATTAGAACAAAGGACGTTAATAAAATGTTTTCAGTCCTTAACCAGTTTGGAAGTGATCATAGGATTTCGTAATGTAACAGGTTTACTATCACTGCATAGAATAATGTCTTTTCCGGAAACAGCGATGTTAAAAGCGTCAATCGCACAAAGTGTGAGTGCAATCAGCTCCGCTTGAAATACAGTGCAGTTCCGGCCTAGACTCCCACATTATTGTAGGTCATGTTCAGGACAATAGGTTCCAAAACCTGCACCAACATTAGAGTGAGACCCATCAGCAAAAAACACTATCGACTGAGCCACCCAGTCCTTGAATTCTTAAGACGACCACGAGTTCCCCGTTGGATAAACCACTGAGAAAGAGATATCAAAGCAGAATTCTGGCAACAATTTGTCATTAACCATATTAATTTCTGGTATATATGAGCTGAATAAATTGTAGATTAGTCCATGCCCTGTGATCAGGCCGAGAGCGTTCCACGCACCAATACACCGCAGGCGAAAGGCAGCGGAGCATAAAGCAAATATAGAAGAAGAAGATATAGCACCCGTAATAGCCCGACAAGCCATACCTAGTATATGCTATTAAGCTTCGCAATGACAGAAACTGACTGAACCACAGGCCACCAAACAACAGACTCGTAAGATAGCATAGGTAAAGCTAGAGATTTGTAAATAAACATCACCATTTGTGGGGGTCAGTCCCCAGCACTTCCCAAATGCTCTTCTACACTGCCAGAAAATGGAAGTGACCTTTTGAGTTTTGTTTCAATATGAGATTTCCAGGAGAGTTTACTGTCCAGAATGACACCCAGATGCTTTACTGTGTCGGATCTAGCGATCGTTTCTCCAAAAAGAGAAGGAGCAGACAGCTCTCCGGTATTCCTACGTCTGGTGAAGACTATCAGACTATCATATAGTACAGAACTTAAAATATGTTCAATGTAATAATTATAAACATAAATCATTTGTACAGTATATATAGCTATAGTTTCCATCATGCAGATGGGGGTTTGCCTTATAGACGAAACCACTTGTTTATCACCATTAATAATTTTTTTTTTCTATCGTCATGATAACGTATACGTACAAAACAAAAAAATATTTATTAAAAGTTCATTAAAATCTAAAAACTTTTCTAATTTTTTATTTTTATTTTTTTACTTTTCAATCACCGTATATCGACATTGAATAAAATGTTAAACGAAAATAAAATTTGCATTCTATACAATGCCGGCAGTTTTCGTATAAAAAATAAAGTTTAAATAAAACAGATTGAAGAATTCGGGTGGATTTCAATTTTAACATTTTCAATGTTACCCACACAGGAACAATAACAATTGGATTTCCATAATACTTTTGCTCCGTTTTTATTTGTTTTGATTACTCAAGCACCTAGAAAAATAATAATAAAAAATCGAGATACAAAAACGAAATACAAAAATCCATTTGAATGTTGTTACAAATATATGTACCTACACATTTCGTTTTTCACATTTCCCAAAACTTAAATCAACAAAACAATAATAACACGCCACAGCCAAAAAAAATAAATAAAAAAAAGTTTGGGACTAAAATCCATTTCATATATACATATATACTCTCTTCACCTATCGCGCCCATTTTATTCCAATGAAAATAAAATAAAAACACATTTCCAAAAGCTTTTTGTTCCGTTTTGTGATATACGCAAAAAAGCATCAGAACAACAAAACACAAATTTAATAACAACGCACAGTTGAAATAATACAAATAAATAAATTCACCTTCTATAGGTGTATACATTTTGCTTTATACCAAAAGCCTATTTTTCAAGTTTGATTAACAAAACACAAAAAACAGGATAATTTAAGTCTATGTATATAGATAAAACAAAAAGCTCGAACCTAAAGTTGGATTAGAAAACAAAATAAAACGTATCTACTCGTTTTCTTCGTATTTTCGTTAATTTTTTTTTTTTTTGTAGGTATTTGATTGAGGTTGATGGTCAAATGACATGACAATTTAGATTCCACTCTTGTTCCTCTTGTGACGTTCAAGCTAGAAACAAATTTGATATAAATAAGTTATGAATTAAGAAAGACAGAAATAATTAGATGATGCGAGAAAGACATATATACAACAAGTATGTTGTTTTTATGTCGCGGATGGCCACAAACCACATTTTTAGTAAATATAACTAATAATTTATTGTTTGTCATTTTAATTAATTTTGATTATGTGAGTTTCGCATGCTTGTCGAACATAATAATTAAACATGGCGGGAATTTTGATACTTTTTCCTAACTAATACATAAATACACTATCCGCACATATACACTTAGCGATGCAGTAATTTTCCAAATTTTTCGTTTATGACATTATTTGTAATTTGTTCAACCCTTTGCTATAAGAATCAAAATCCTATAACTTATCCATCACTGTAAAATATTGCCATATCCTTCAAAACAGTGAATATGAAATTCTTTATTTCGCAAAAAAAAATTCAGCCACTTTAAGTCATTATTCGTTTGAGATTCATAAAGGACAGTAGCTAGCTAGTTGTTATAAATTCAATTATATCATCTTCATAACCATAATAAAATTAACTTTTTAACACTATAAAATGGGATAATGCTTTGCGAATACAACTAATGGTAAAAAGGCAAGAAACGTAAACCAACTGAATTGGAAAAGGGTATAAAAAAAACTAGTAAGGTTTGCATATTTCGTACTTACATTTTACAGCTGCAAGAATAAGATCGAGCAGGATTCCTTTATTTTATTGCATGCAAAAAAACCACCCTCCTCTGGGCCTCCAAATACATTTAGTGTTCAATGTTTAATGCATAAAGAAAGTTCTAAATTTATTCGAATTTGACAAAATATTTTAATTTATTTTAAATCACGCGTTGGCAACCTTATCTCTTAAAAATTGTATGAGAAGCACGAGGCAATAATAAAGTTGATTAAATTTAATGTTCATTAAAGATTTTCCACAAATACAAGTAAAACATAGCTTTTTCCGATACGTATTCAACACTAATTTTAACATTGAGTTCAAGGCGCCATCTATACTGATGTGTGTAGTACTTATCAGGGAATTAAAGAAGAAATAAAAGTGGAAAAGGATATACAAAAATGTCCACAAACATCGGGCACTAGCATTTTATTCATTGGCGAGAAGACATGATCGAACCAATGTGTTTAGAGAACACGGAACTTCAGTTACTAAAATTAGACGTAAGCGACGGTGACAGAGCGCGAAATGAAAACATCGCGTTGATGGCAATGTGTGCTTATTGGTTGTGCTAAAAAGCTCCCACTAAAATTACACAAATTGAAATTGTTTTTCTCGTGCCGGGGCACTCCTAAATACCATCAGATGGAGGGTTTACACAACTGGCCAGTGGTATTTTAAATTCAATTCATCTAAACGATTTACAGTAAAATCAGTATCTATTTGTGATGAGATTGCGTTTATAATTTTGATGTGGAAGTATTTAAATTGGTCTTCAGGAAAACACATAAACTACAAAGGACATAAGATACATAATGTGATAGTTGATAACCCAGGAAGTTGAAATATGTAAATGCTTTGCTTAACAACCAACTTGGCACATATTGGCGTTTTAAAAAGTAACTTTAAACGCAGCCATCATCCTTAGTGAACAGGTAATTTTCATTTTAACAGGTAATTTAAAAAATACTAGTGTTCTTAATTTAAATCAAAATAGACTTTATCCTGGGCAGTTAAAAACAAACCTTATCCATTCGCGATATCCTTTTTTTAAATTCTTAACTTGTATTTCTCTCTGGCGTCTGGGTAACTTGCAAACTCTTTGTGAACGAGAAAATTAAAACATCCGCCAATTACATAATTTTTACGAATTTCTAGGCTCTCCAGATATGCGAATGATTTAATCAGATTTGAAAAAATTAATAATTGTTTGGTTTCCAAATTGAAGTTTCCTCTGGCTTGCCAACTCTATTCTGACCCAGGAAATTGCCAACTCAATTCTAACCGAGGAAGTCTACAAAATGAAAAATTTAAATAAAAGTTTAATAGAATTTACAATATTTCAATTTAGTTGGTTTCCAGCACTTGTTTTTCATTGGCAAAAGGATGCAAACTTTTTTATGGGCCAGAAAATGGAAATGGTTTCAAATACATAACCAAATATCTGTCTGAATTTCTATGCTCTTCAGATATGCGAAGGATTTATGAAGAATTTAATTAAAATTTCTACTGAATCGAGCAAATTTCCGATACGATCATCGCTTCAAAAAAATCATATGTTGCATTCGAACAAAAAATTTAACTTTATGTTTATAGCAATGGATAAATATGTATCCTCTCTATAAACCTGATTTGGATCCATCGACTGATGTTCCATTATGGAAAATCAATCAAGTCCATTCATTCCTATATTTTAATTGAAAGACGCAAAGATGATTCCATTGGCCTAAACTTATTACTGCGACGTCCACCAATTTGTCGTAAAGGGTCAAATATGTAAGCCTAGTCGGCAGCAAATATGATAACACATCCACTAATGGGTTAGTACACCGAAGCACCAAGAATCTATCAACGATTTTACATTGATTTCATCCTCGCTCTAAGGGAAATGTTAACCAATTTGTCGTTTTAGATTATTTTAGTCGTTTCATTCTTCATGAGCCAACACATTTAAAGTCTTCCGACAATTCTTACAGAAGCATATGGTGTTAAACAAGTATAAACTCGTCAAATTTACTGCTTGGTTAGCATTAATTACCTTCTAAAAATTTGATTTTATTTCGGTACAAGTTTTAGGAGACTAATGAAAACCTTTCTTAGTTCGTTAGATATTCTTAAATTTTTCAAGTGATCCGCAAACTGTTAACGTTCTTCTGGTGTCGATAATATTCCATTTTTGTTTTTTTGTGTTGTTCTCCGCACTTTATGCGGTGAAAAATTCAAATTAAATCTTTATAGTTTGCGGCTTAAAATATATTTTTGTTTGATGATGATGTGAATTGCAGCTTCGTCTAATTTGTTAGTTTTTTGCCTTTGCTGGCGATTTCATAGTGTTGGTTTTTTTTATTTTTAGAGGTTGTCCAAATAGTAGTGATTTCGAGGTTTATTCAGTCCAAGGGTTTAATGGAAAAACTTGGCATACTCCCTGGTCAATTTTCCCAATTTTAGAAAATTGGTATAAATAGTAGTGGCCACTACCAGTGTGGGTGAGGATATTAAATTCCGGCTGGCAGCTGGCAGCCTTTTTACATTTGAGAGAAAAGTCATGCGTGTGATTTACGGCCCAAAACGCGAAAATATCGAGATCAGTGATCTGATGAAGATCCCCGATATTGTACACGAAATAAAATCTTAGCGACTACGCTGGCTCGGTCACGTTCTATACGTGCTGATCCGGACGAATGGTGCAGCGATATCTGAAAGGAGAGCCACCATATGGTAGGTGCAGAGGTCGTTCCAGTCAATGATGGCTCTACGATGTAGAGAATGACTTGGCTTGTTCAGTTTGTCTTAGACAGTATGCAGGCCAAGCCCATGATCGAAACCGTTGGAGCCAGATCGTTGACACAGTAAGGGACCTGTAAACACTGATTATTATTATTAGTGTTATAAATATGGTTCTATCGAAGCTTCAGGCAGTTTGGCATTTCTCGGCAAATTGTAGCATTTTTTGTGCTGTATATTTGAAATAAAATGGACAAAATCTTTGTAAAATCACGAAAACGTTCAAAAAATTCGACAAATTATGGTACTTTTTGTGCTGAATTCGAATTAATTTGGCAAAATCTTGTTAAAACCGCGAATAGCATTACACTTGCTTTGAAGAGAGTTGCTCAATAGTTGATCTCTAGTCTTTTTCAACCATTGTTTAAGGCTCTTCGAGAAAACAGAGTAGCTACGTCACAAATTCTAGCTATAGTTTGAGTTTGAGAATATTTTTTTATACTGAGAATTTAAGCGAAGATTATACGATCTGGATAATACACAAAGTATAATGGTAGTATATCCATTTCCCGGAAGATGGGCCAAGTTGGTAAAACCATATCTTTAAAAATCATTAATCTGAGAATATATTATGTTTCTGTCCAATGTGGAGCGAAGTGATGTTAGCTTATAAGCACCACTCCGACATGAAACAAAAAATACATCAACCGTAGAAGATATTGCGGACAATACAATCGCGAAACATAAATTTTCCTGGACACTACACTGAAAAAAAACGCTGCGAGTTAATTACTAATTTTGCTGAGTAAACCGAAAATTTTAAATATCACAAATTAATTTTAAAATTAGTATGTCTCGTGTAAAAAATTGCAGTGTAAGATTTGCAACTGATTTTTGATTATGGAAAAATTTGAGGAGTAATTATTAAACGGGTTTCAATTGTAAAATTGAACAATATACTAAGTAGAATTTACAAAGCTTATTTTATATTTATATACTCGTTTTGAGATTTGCACTGTACTTAGTAAAATGTTGTGTTAAAAATAATCGAAACACAATCGAAAACACGTGCAAATTGTTGTAGCTGTGAATTTTAATCAGTACAGTATGGAGTGGAGATCATCTATAACCAAATAAAAATGTGATTAGAATCTTTTGAATTGTTGATTTTTTATTTCAGATATATTAATCAAAGGCTTTCTTAATTTTAGCAACGTTTCTGATGTCAGTGACCCAACCAGCTGTTCCCAATAATCAGCGTTTTCGGCTAAAATAATTTTAATGTAAGTTTAAATTTTATTCAAATAAACAAAATATTAAGAACTTAACTAATTTAAACATAATACTTCTTCCTTGTTTTATTGTTGCAGTTCAAACAACTATGTAACTTCAATCATAATTTATCCCAATCGATGCATCAGTCTGGTGTGAATTTTAAGTAAAAATCAAAATGCCGGAATACACACCGCAAAATGCGTGACGTATATGAACAAGATAATATTATAAAATTATCATAAATCACGATATAGTCACAATAAACTTAATTTTAATTTGTTTTACAGACTCGTAACCAGCTGATAATAAATGAAAGACACACCTGGAGAGCGATAAAACATGCATTGGGAATGTTACTATTGCTGATGAAGTATGAAAACCCGCTGTTTCATTATCTCCAAGCGATAATTAAATTGTTATTAAATTTAGTAAAAGAATATTGTGAAATTCACAGAGCTGCGTAAATATTACAATCCGTTTTTACTAAGCTCAATTTTGAATTTATCAATGCTTAGTAACTAACATCCAATTTTAGTAATCCACAAAAAAATAAAAAAATTTAATTTACAAATTGCAATGTTTTATTTGAATAGCCTTATTGTCAGTATTTGAAAAGCGCTTAGTTGGCTCAAAAATTACTCAATTTTTGGTAATAATTACTAAGCTTTTTACTGAAGAACGCAAATTTTTTTTTTCAGAGTAAGAGTAATTTAGACTTCAAACCCTCGTGTGGTATGATAACACCCAAGTATCTAATCTTATTAATTAATTTTATCTGAAAACAGCCGTTTAAAGCACAGATAGACCTCCCAGTACAGCCAAACACATGATACAAAATTGCCCCAAGGCACATTTGATTATCCCTAAAATGTACCACTTTAGTTTTATCACTCAAGATTCAGTTATTGGCTTTAAGCCAAACCCTTAAAATATATTGAAATCGTGATTGTGCTTCAAAAATAATACCTAAAAATTTCATTAAAACGGAACAATGAAGAACTACTTGTTTCCTAGGTTAGGTGGCCGCTTTTTACAGCACAATTAGACTGGCGACGGTCCGTTGTAAGACCACATACATATATATTCACACACAAACATTCATTCAACTCATTCATCCTCATTCGTACAGTGTACCACCTGCGCAATGCATAGCTCCATGTCACCCTGTATAGTGACATGGAATGTGGCTCAGCAAATGAGTTCTAAATTCCAACGGTCATAGATGTTTTTCAGTTAGAATAATCACCTCCCCGTAATCGGATCAAATGAAGAATACCTTTTTTGCATCCCACCTTTGTTGGGTTTCGAATCCGGTACCTCCCGATCCAAACGTCGCAGCTGTCGTACTTGTTTCATACTTGTATATTAGCACGAACTACCTGTGTTTGGCCAACAAAACCATAACAATGAAGTTTCCTCAAGAGCGTAAAATGTTCCACTCTGTTTGAACGCTTTGGTTAAGTCTATATGAACAAGGTAGAAATGTTTAATGCCTGGTCAAAACCTTCACTAATCAATTCCAGTGATGAATAAATGGTTTGCTCCGTATTTTTTTAACCTAAATCCAAACTGTGGTGGAGATGGAAAATTGTGGTTATTCAAGAAATCTAATTTTTTTAGCATTGTAATTTTTATGGTTTTTTCAAATATCTTCGAGTAGATTGAGAACACGAATATTGGTCTACAATTATCTAAACATGATCTATCATTTTATGTTTATATTGGGATAACGACCGCCCTTTTTTAAGGCTTCCGGAAAAATCCCTTCTTCCATACTTAAATCCATAATAAAAAATAATACATTTACAATAAAGAAAGTCATTTGCATGACAAAAATCATTGGATGTACCATCTGATCCTGGCGAAAAATAATTTTTAAGAGTATTATAATCGTATACAGCTCTCCAGAAGAGATAAATGAATAATTAAAATTTATTTTTATTTTATTTATTTTTATTTTTATTTCTGTTAACCAATTACATACAATATTTAAAACATACATACATCTGGTGCATACAATTTAAAATAGAACAAAATATTATAAAGTAAATATGGCTAACAATTATGTTAATCTGTGTCAATAGACAGTGGCGATTAACATGTACAGTTAATAATAAAGTTATAGATTGTATAGTGTGGGGATAATCAATAGTTAAAATTAATACAATTAAATCAGTGATAAAACAATTAACAACAAAAAAAAATAGTATTTATGAATTAAAACAAATATGAGAAAAGAAACTATTTAGTAAACATAAAACTAATATCACTATTTTCCAGCAACCAGATTTTAAGAGAACTGATAAACTTATTAGTATTTAATAAAATCCGCAAGTACGTGGGCAGACGGTTAAAAAACATAGGCGCGGCAACAAGATAAAACTTACGAAATAATTCAGTATTAAATCTAGGAATCATAAATACGCTGCAATGATTACTGCGCACGTCATGACTAGTAACTAATCTCAATAACCGTTGACCACTTCTTGAATAAAACAATTTTAAAACTCTAAAAATATAAAGGTGTTGAAGTGGTAGTATCTAATGTTCCAAAAAGAGAGGCCAGGCATGGTCGCGACGGCTTTTAAAAGCCATGACACGTAAAATATACTTTTCTAAAATGTACAGAGGTTCCATGGTGCTCATATAAACCCCTCCCCAACATGGAAGCCCATAACTTAAGCGGGATTCAACACACGAATAATAAAAATTCTTCAAAATTATAGGTGGACAAAGTTTGCGTAGTAAATAAATAGCTCGGAGACTACAATTTAGTTGTTCCTTGATTTTCTGGAAGTATTCCAGTTTAAATTGGCATCAAGGTGTACACCTAAATACTTATATGAAGTAACCGGTTCAATTGCGATACACATATCACTACAATTAGACTGACACGATTCTAAATGATAATAAATTTGAGGAACGTAACTCCGATAAGGATCTCCAACCAAATTAAAAAACATAACTTTGCTTTTCTCGCTCAGTAACATTGAGTGAGCATCAAACCAGGAGCGAAGGACACGCATATCAGAATTAATGTTGGTAGTAATTAAATCTGACTTTGACTCACAGTAGGTTAAAGCAACATCATCAGTAAATGCAATTATTTTCCCATTTAGATTTAAAAAGAACAGAGAATTAATATAAATTAGAAATAACAAGGGTCCAAGAACTGAACCCTGCGGTACCCCATATTGGACATTATAGCGAACACTGTACGAGTCATCTACTTTTACAACAAATTTTCTATTGCTTAGGTAAGAACTCAACCATTTCAGGGATACACATCTAAATCCTATTGATTGTAGTTTAAGCAAGAGTAGTTTATGATCAACCATATCAAATGCTCTCTTAATATCAATAAACAACGCTGCAACACATTTCTTACCATTTAGATTAACGTGGACATCTCCTAGAAAATTTATTAATGCTGTTTCAGTACTCTTCCCAGACCTAAAACCATGTTGATTATTATTTAGTATACTAAATTTCGTTAAGAATAACTCCATGCGAGATTTCATCGCTTTCTCCATAACTTTTAAAATTGTTGGCTGAATTGCAATTGGACGGTAGTTATCAATAATGTCTTTTTTTCCTTTTTTAAATACGGGGACAATAATTGCAGTTTTTAAACTATCAGGAATAGTACCAAGACTGAAACACTGATTAATGAAATTTACCAAAATTGGGTTAATATAATTTGCTGAGAGTTTAATCATATCAGAACTAAAACCTAAGTTGTCATAGCTACTACTGCATTTTAAATTTTTTAGTATCGAAGACACCTCAATATCAACAACAGGACTGATAAAAAAAGACTCTTTAACTTGGTCAACAACACAGCCGCTATAAGACGACGAAAAATTGTGAGATGCTCTTAGATCATGGACAATACGAGAAAAATAATTAGCGAACTCATTGGCTATTGATATCGAGTCAGAAAGTATAACAGAATCAGCGGATACTAATTTAACAATTCTGTGACATGAATTATTCCCTAAAATATTGTTTACCAAGGACCAAGTCTTCTTACTGTCATTCTTACAATTTATAAATTTATAGCTGTAGAAATTATGTTTATCAGACACAATACCAGCATCAACTTTATTACACAATTTATCAAAATATTTATGAAGTTTAACATTGTATGGATGTCTCTTGCATTTTCTTCCAATTTTCTTCATCATGTCCATCAAGCACAACAAATTATCAGAAATCCATGGTTTAAGTTTAAGCTTAGAGTTGCGCTTAGTAATACTAATGCAACATAATGCAGCTATATGATTGAAAATCGAACTAGTAACTTCAAGTAACTCTGTAGGGTCACATATAGAATCCAAATGAGAAAAATCATCGTTTGAAATTTCACTTAAGAATTTTGTTCTATCAAATTTATTATATACGACCTTCTTATTCGCAGTACATCTTGAACAAGTGGCAATATCAAGCTTAACTAAATAGTGGTCAGATATATGAAGATTATGCAGAGAAACTTTAAAATTACTAATATTGCTAGCTCGTACGAAACAATGATCAATACAAGTAGCAGTAAAATCGGTAATTCTAGTAGGTGAATCGATTAATGACTGGAATCCAAAAGAAGACATCATAAAAAAATAATCATCACTCTCTCGAGGCAAATTTAAAATATTTATATTAAAATCACCCACAATAATAACATTTTTATTTTTTAATAGAGATAATAAAACAGTAAACTCAGAAACGAAAATTGATACTGAAATGAATTGGAACCTATATACACAAACAAAGATATATTTAATGTTATCAATTGTTACAGATAATTTAATTATGTCAGCCGAATTCAATGATATCGATTCATATTCACAGTCCAGATTGCACTCATAAAAGGCACATACCCCTCCAGCTCTTTAATTGTTATTACAACAACCCACACCAATATATTTAGGAATCTTATAAAATTCAAGTTCGTGATCATAAATCCAAATCTCTGATAGAAATACTATTGACGGGAAATTATCAAAGGTATTCAACAATAAGTTTATCAAAGTTCTCGCGTAAGCTTCGAATATTTTGATGTAAAACCGAGAATTCAGAATTAGAAAGACCAAGATTATAATTTCCAATAGTAGATCTAGAATCATTATTTATAGTGGAATTATTTGTTTGAGAATGAAATAAATTATTTAAGCGACCTTGAATAAAATTACATGAATCATTCATAAAAAAACTTTAATAAATTAACAAAGATTTATTTTTGCACAATTTCAAGGTCACTTAACGTACCAACAGTAATAATATCTCCGTGTTCTTTCATTCTCAAACAAATTCTACCATTATTATTCCATACACGATAACACTTCTTTAATTTCATCAACTTCCAGGCTTCGGTGAAAATTCTCCTTTTGGCTGCACATAAGCTGTGGTTGATATATATAAGATTGTCAGGTGATAAGCCCAATGATGCTGTAGAAAGATCTTTTCTTCCTTTTTTGGTTCTCATTATGTTGTCCTTAACAATTTTTCGTACAAATTTCACGTGAATAATGTTCCTAGGTTTCGTTGATGATGTTGCCGGCTTAACTTTATATATAGAATCAATATCACACTCAACAACATTCACATCAAGACATTTATTGAACATGGTAATAACTAATGGTAATAATTCATCGTCATTCACTTGTGGTAAACCAATAATATCAATTGCGTTGTTGTAATGATGTTGTTCAACGTTAGATAAACGAATTTGCATATTCTGGTTTTCATTACGAAGGTAATCATTCTCTTTAGATAGGTACTCCATTTTTTTACACAAATTCTCCTCGAGTACTTTTATTCTATCATACAAAATTATTCGTTATTCCGCAACGCTCAGCGACTATCCTATTTTTAACTATCGCAAAATTCTATCATGAAAATTTATGTAAAATAAATTTAATTAAAAATAGATAAAGATAAAAATTAGGGCGTTTCTTTTCATAATAACCAATATTTTGTTTTTACTAACTAAATAAATATTTAAAATAAAAGTTGACTTAAATATTGGTTTATAAAGAGAAGAAACGCGTCAATACTTAGATCAACGATTGACAAGCTGTATCAAAATCAACTATTCGTTCCGTATTGATATATTACCAAACAAATAAATTTTAATTAATTGAAATTTAATTATAATTTTGATAGTTTTCGTCTTAAATGTCACTGGTAATATAGTTTCTCAAAATTGCTCTGATCAATTTCAAAGGAATCTCCGATAGTCACAAAAAACTTTAAATATTTTAAGTAATTTCTAAGATTAACTCACAAATCCTTTCACGATGTAAGTCACTATACTTGTTACAGTTACTATTTGGAGCCATTACACGGTTTAGGTACGGGTAGCTTTCAGTTGGAAATGGGAGGTTCATTTTGCTCCAAATTAAGTTTAACTGTGAACATATAACACATCTACGTGTAATGTTAATTTTTATTTTTTTTTGTAAACAGCACTTGTCCGAGAACATCATCACCGAAATAAGAAAATTAATTAGAACATATTTCTTTTATCCTATTAATGAAAAGACCAGTTTTTCTTTAAAAAAAAAACTAAGACTAAATTTATTATAAATATTATGCATAGGTTATCCCATTAAACAACCAAAAATTTAGAGTTAGATATATATACAATAAGAAATCTTAAGTAAGCAAAGAAGTTATTATTATGTGTTTAACTTATTGATATTTATTATTCCTACTTAAACAAATTAATTATTTGATACCAATTTATTCTTATAACGATTTCAACGTGAAAATTCAAATAGTATGGTTGATGTTGTTATTTTTTTTTTATCAACACAAAATATATATAAAATAAGTAAGACTTACCCCACAATCCGCCTGAAGCGCTTCACTAAGATTGGTGGTGGCGTGGCTGAAATTCGGGTTTTTTTACCCAATAAAAATGTTAACTTATACTAAGTGATTTTTCACGTTCCAATAGTTTCAATATTTTTAAGATCACTGATAGATTATCTTATCACAACAAAAAAATCAAATAATTAATCTGTTTGAAACAATTACAGATAAAATATTTATTAATCACGATATAAATTAATTAACTCCTTTTTTCTTTTATTATATAAAAAAAAGAACCGCAAGCGAAACCGTCTGCACTTTCGGAGATTTTCCGCCAGAAAAATAACGTATTTTTAGAGGTTTTTTATTTTTATCAATGGATCCTTTATTCATTTACGTGTCTTTATCGTGCTATGTATTATAAGACGCCTTATAAGGTATCCAATCAATTTTTTTATAGCATTCCGGCCATCTCCAGAGGTCGTATAGAGAAACACACACTATTATTCACAATGAAAAGTTGTATATTTCTTATCCCGGCACTTTCAATATAGTATAGAACAATTATCTTTTTAGAAAAATAGAATACAGCACGGTTTATATAGACTTGTTTATCGTTCGGTTTCGCCTTGCTATCTGTCCATCATCGATAATTTATTCTTCTTGATCGCTTACGCAAATATATCATATTGAAGGTCAGTTATGTACTTAATATTTAACACAAATGCAGAATTTCTGTTACCATACTAATGTTTAACCAGAGGTACATAGGAAAACAAATATATATCCGCAGTAGTACATATACATATATAAATAAATAAAGATCATATGATCTGGTATATAACAATACAAAAACCGAATACCTTATACATAGTTCAAGCAATAAGTGTTGTTGTTTTATGGACGTCACTTAAATAGAAAGTTTAATTCAAATCTACAAATACATTGGGCCACACAAGTATTATTTAGAATCATTCCCTGTTTGTTCCGTCCAATACAGCTTCCAGTAAAACTGCCTGTTACAGCACAGGTTTATCCGAACTGCATAACTGCATGTTTAGATAAAGCTGAAAGAAAATAGACAGACGAGTAGTTTTGTTGGAAAGCTTATTGCATCCTCTCACTTACATATATTCGTATCATTTTCAGACCACTACGATTGTTATTACATCAATTCAAAAAAAAATCAAAAGGGAAACATGCAAGGAAAAACAAGGCAAACATTGACTATTTCATGTCCTTGCAATGATACACTCCAAGAAGCTTATCATTTTTATCTTTTATTTCATAATTTACCATTCCAATTTTTCTAGTGATAAATCCTTCAGTGAATAATGGAGCAAATTTAGCACAGAATTTTTCTGAAGCTTTACTTTGGGGGTGTGTGCGGACGTATACTTGCTGGCCAATACTAAAATGTTTAGGTCTAGTTCTCAAATTATACCGCATTGAACTTTTTTCGTAAGCTTTTCTGATATTCTCTTTCACTCCATTATGTAGAATGGCTAGTTTTGTAGGAAGAGGCAGATATATTTCACCTTCTGAGACGTCACCAAGTTGACGTAATAATTTATAGTCATTACCGTGATTTATTTTGTGGTAGCCGAATAGGGTATAATGTGGTGTATTTGCTATAGTTTCGTGAAAACCGTTTCTTAAGGCAGCAGCAATTTCGTCTAAATGCTGATCCCATTTTGTATGTTTTTCACCTATGTACGCCCTAATCGCTGCTATTACGGACCGATTAACTCGCTCTGCTGCGTTCGACTGTGGCGAGTAGATCGCAGTTTTCGAATCGATAATACCAAATTCATTCAAAAGATTTTTATATTCATTACTAATTGATTTGATCTATCATTAAACGAATTATTTTGATTGAGAAATGGTTCTTCCATATTTCTCATAGCGTTAGCAAAATTGCTAGAAAATCGAGGCTCAATAAAAGACAAATCTTGAAGTTGAGGAGGTTCCTCTCTGGAGTTATTGGTTTGTACCCTAGCATTGGCAAAGAAAGTATCGACAGAGTTTTGTTGTAATTTAGGTTCTACAAATGAGGTTTGTTTACGAATTGCACCTTTGAAACTTTCTGATGTAGGAAGAAAGTTAGTAAAAACATTATTCGACAATCGAACATTTGTTTCTGTATTTGGACCTGAAATATTAACACTCGTCGTTGGTATTGAGGTTGGTTGTGTTTGATTGGCTGCAACATAAGAGGGATTGATATTTGAACTAGTAGCTGTAACAGTTGATGTGACAGCGGCTCCAGCTTCTGATGTTATTATCACCTCTTTGTTGTCTTTATATAGTTTAACAACCCAATTAAAAGTTCTCCTCCAATTAGACAGAAGGTTAGATACACCTGAATCTTGACCAAAACTATTTGCCATTCTTTCAACTCGTTCCTTATAGTGGATACATTGCACTAGTATAGGGATTATTAATTCAACTGAAGGTGAAACTCCAGCAGCTGATAAAGTTTTTCCTAACTCCTCTACTTTATACCGACAAACATTAAACTCATCTAATGGGCTTTCAATAACATGAGATTTTTGTGGTTTACAACTTTTGTCTTTATTTTCCGTCATCAGTGCATCTAATAACAAATCTTTAGCATTTGGAGCATCCATTGTTATACCTCTTACCAGACATTCAACTTCACACTCAGGAAGTGACAAATTCTGAATATATACTTTTGGATCCATTTTTTTTAATTTTTTTTTTTTTTTTTTTTTTTTTTTTTTTACAAATCTAATATATTTATAAAATTCGCAATAATAAAAGAAATAAATAGACTATAAATAAAGACGTTACAAATAAATTAAGTGTATTTGTATAACACAAAAAATAAATAAATAAATTTGTATAAGATGATTTTATCATTTAGTACGGTGATGAATCTTCAGACTAAGTTACTGTTATACAGTGAGTATACATATAATACGGCATATGTGAAATAAAATTCAATAATCTCTACAACGGCTCGATTATTCTAAATGTGATGTCATACTAAATTTCAGAGCGATACCTAGTAAATTCTTCACTGTGTCAACCTTGACAAGTAGAATGAACTCAAACATTATTTAACTTGCCGGTATTTAAAAATAAATTATTTGCCATCTGCTGAGCTCCTATGTAGACAACATTAATGAAAACCAACAAGAATCATGAAATCATCATGTATCAATTGTTAGTTAAGCACCATGGATCAATACATAGTTCCATCAGTTGGTTAATCTATGGATATCAAAAACTACAACCACCCGCTTGATAAAAAAAAATCAATAACGTGAAAACGGAAAAATTTGAATCAATATTGTTGCCAAGCGGTTCTACTGGTTGAGTTTGTTAAACAGTTATGCTGCTTGGATGTCTTTTTAAGACGACCTTAATCGATAAAAATGTGCAAACTAGTTTTTATATTAAGTTATCTCACATACGGACATGAAAACATATAAACATTTGTATAAATACTCACTAGCATATATCTTATATTATTCTGGACAGATTGTTAGACCAAAATATGTAATGATATTTTGGTCCCTGTTTCGGCGCCATTTTGTTACAGTTACTATTTGGAGCCATTACACGGTTTAGGTACGGGTAGCTTTCAGTTGGAAATGGGAGGTTCATTTTGCTCCAAATTAAGTTTAACTGTGAACATATAACACATCTACGTGTAATGTTAATTTTTATTTTTTTTTGTAAACAGCACTTGTCCGAGAACATCATCACCGAAATAAGAAAATTAATTAGAACATATTTCTTTTATCCTATTAATGAAAAGACCAGTTTTTCTTTAAAAAAAAAACTAAGACTAAATTTATTATAAATATTATGCATAGGTTATCCCATTAAACAACCAAAAATTTAGAGTTAGATATATATACAATAAGAAATCTTAAGTAAGCAAAGAAGTTATTATTATGTGTTTAACTTATTGATATTTATTATTCCTACTTAAACAAATTAATTATTTGATACCAATTTATTCTTATAACGATTTCAACGTGAAAATTCAAATAGTATGGTTGATGTTGTTATTTTTTTTTTATCAACACAAAATATATATAAAATAAGTAAGACTTACCCCACAATCCGCCTGAAGCGCTTCACTAAGATTGGTGGTGGCGTGGCTGAAATTCGGGTTTTTTTACCCAATAAAAATGTTAACTTATACTAAGTGATTTTTCACGTTCCAATAGTTTCAATATTTTTAAGATCACTGATAGATTATCTTATCACAACAAAAAAATCAAATAATTAATCTGTTTGAAACAATTACAGATAAAATATTTATTAATCACGATATAAATTAATTAACTCCTTTTTTCTTTTATTATATAAAAAAAAGAACCGCAAGCGAAACCGTCTGCACTTTCGGAGATTTTCCGCCAGAAAAATAACGTATTTTTAGAGGTTTTTTATTTTTATCAATGGATCCTTTATTCATTTACGTGTCTTTATCGTGCTATGTATTATAAGACGCCTTATAAGGTATCCAATCAATTTTTTTATAGCATTCCGGCCATCTCCAGAGGTCGTATAGAGAAACACACACTATTATTCACAATGAAAAGTTGTATATTTCTTATCCCGGCACTTTCAATATAGTATAGAACAATTATCTTTTTAGAAAAATAGAATACAGCACGGTTTATATAGACTTGTTTATCGTTCGGTTTCGCCTTGCTATCTGTCCATCATCGATAATTTATTCTTCTTGATCGCTTACGCAAATATATCATATTGAAGGTCAGTTATGTACTTAATATTTAACACAAATGCAGAATTTCTGTTACCATACTAATGTTTAACCAGAGGTACATAGGAAAACAAATATATATCCGCAGTAGTACATATACATATATAAATAAATAAAGATCATATGATCTGGTATATAACAATACAAAAACCGAATACCTTATACATAGTTCAAGCAATAAGTGTTGTTGTTTTATGGACGTCACTTAAATAGAAAATTTAATTCAAATCTACAAATACATTGGGCCACACAAGTATTATTTAGAATCATTCCCTGTTTGTTCCGTCCAATACAGCTTCCAGTAAAACTGCCTGTTACATACTGTTGAATCAAACTAGAATGAATATTTAGTTAGTTTGCTTGTTTGGAAATTTTTTCTATGGTAGGACCGAACTATGCATATTCTAAATTTTCCAAATATGTATACACAATATTATATCGTATTCAGCCTTAAAGGGTTATAATTAAAAGGGTTATAACAATCGCGACGTCATCCATTTCAAAAGTTGAAAAGTTTGTCTTTCAGCAATTTATATTTATCGATCACCGAAACTGATTTAGAAACGTATGTACATACATAAAAACAACTTCCCAACTAAACAGTTATTTAAACATCTTTTAGAAGCTTATTTTTAATTTATAACTTTGGTAAACTAAATTAAAAAATAAGGAGCTTGCAGCCTTTGTAAAATTTATATATATATATATATATATATATATATATATATATATATATATATATATATATATATATATATATATATATATATATATTATACATATACAAATCATATAATTTCAAAGAATATACAAACTTTAAATCCCTCTAAGCATAATTTTGTTGTTGTATTTGAGTATATAATGGTTGTTATCTGATAGGCTTTTGCTATGATTATAATTTAACAGAGTGCCTTAGTCGATCATACTCGTACTAAAAGTATACACCACCACAAAATATATGTACTTAGCTAAAATTATATAGACAATGTACGTTTTTTGTTCTTATACATAATAATAATTGACTTTAAAACTATAAAAGCTCGATATTTTTATTATTAAAAGTTAATAAAACTTATTTAAATTTAAATATATATTAAAAATGGAATCGAAAACATTTATTTTTTGCCAACATTAACTAAAGAGCTTAAGGGTGTAGAAAAAAATATTACATTTTATTTTTTGTGTGTATACGACGTTGCTTTGAATCACGAAACTTTTTTTTTAAATTACACTAAAAGAAATCGAGAAAAGCTCAATATTATTCACAAAAAAAAAATAGAAAAAAGTTTTTCTCTTTAAATTAAGCAAACAGATTTTTTTTTATATACATATATATGTATGTGCTATTTGCAATCAAGGCTTCAGACGTTATCGAACAAGCACATAAAATACTTTGTGTACAATAAACAACGTTGTGCTTTGTGACAGGAAACTACATTTTAGCTTGGAAACAATATACAATTTAACTTTAGATTTGGGTGACACACATTTTGTGTCTTTTTTCGGTTGATTGGTGTCGTTATTTTTTGGCGTGAAAGTGATAAGAATACCTATAACAAAAAAAAACGTGTTGATTAGAAATTATTAAATTAAACGGGCAAAGAACGATAAATGGAATATTATTCAGTTTACACAATGAGACTTATTGAATTGAAACTAATGATTTTTTATGTGTTACACTATCATCCACAGTCCCAGGACAATTTTTCAATCGATATTATACGAGTTTATATTATGAATCATATCGTTATTATTGTTTGCACGGTGACATCAATGAAACGTTGAACAAACACATAAATATATACCGATGAGATGGGGGTAAAATAGAAAATCGATTTTTATTCGTTCGTACATAAATTCACAAATAACACAAAAAAACTATATATAAAACGAGAATACACTGTACACTTGGTTGGAAAATCAAATTTAATTGAATTGTATTTTTCTCTCCTTTAATTTTTCATCATTCTAATTTTTTATTTTACTTTAATTACAATTTAATTATTCATGACACGAAGTAGAAAAATAAAAATATTTTTTTTTACAAAATGAAAACGATAATACTGTAAAATGAGCAGGAAGAGCAGAATGCTCAAATATTTCTCTTATGTTCAGATGAGGAAAACCAAATTAACGAAAGCTTTTTTCTGAGCTTTTTTGTGCATTAATATATTTATATTATTATATATAAAATTACTTTGTGGGATGTGAATTTTATACATCAGTATACAATATCTACATATATAGGAAAACTGTTCTGGTATTTAAAGTGCTTTAATGTGTTTGAAAAGCATTTCATTTACAAAATATATTATGTAGAGAACGATGCATGAGCATGGTGGAATATTCAGCTATATATGGTATGATGAAGTATATAAAATTGACCTAGTATTTCAGTAATTTTATATTTTTTAATGAATTTTTAAATTTTGTTTTTGAATAATAATATTTTTTAAATTATTCACTTTGTTGTTTTTTTGTTTACAAATTAGTTTCACAGGATCAATATGGTGTTGCATAAAAATAATAAACAATAATTTTATAATTTATGTATGAAACGGTTACTATACTATTATATAATGGCAACGGAAAGTATTTTATCGAATAATTATCGAAACATGCCAGACATTTGGATGGCTCCATTTAATAGGGCGCAAACTATATATACATTTCTAATGATGATTACTTAAATATAAAAATTGGTAATATTAATAAATTGAATTTCCATTCACGCATAACTATAAGCAAGACATTCAACGAAACTTGGATTATGCAAAAATTTCAGTTGTTACTCAATTAAAGTCTTTTATACGCAAATATCGAGGAATTCATGATTTCTTCTGATCAACGTTAAATCCTGAGAATGTTGAATAATAAAATTAAACTTTACAATTGTTTGTCTAATTTAATCAAATACGACGATTGCTAACTTCATAATTATATAAAATCGTTAACTCTATATACATAGATGTTTGTGAAGTTATCCCCGGAAGTTTTCCTAGAAAATTAATAATTTAAACCGGGTAACTGTAACAGTTTTAAACCGCATGTCGAAATTAAAAATTTGTTGGATCAAAACTAAATGGTTTGGAAATGGACCACATATCAGTTTTCATGGCCAGTTTAAAATCCGAACTTGTCTATAACTGTTGGCAATAATATTATAATTTTGCTTAGTTCATGAATAAATTGGTTGGATTAAATCTAGGAAACCAGATTGAAGTGGGGTGTTGGGCTCACATACAAGAGTGTTGCTTGTTGACTGGAGAACAATGTTAATTGAAGTAGAACTTGATAATATTGAATTGGTATATACAGTTAAATACAAAAAGAAAATGAACCTTATCTATTTCAAAACTCGAAACTGGTAATGTGGATAATAGCATGTAGTATTTAATGCAATAATATGTGGTATCGTTATGGTCAAAAGCATTTGTTGCAGTTGTAAATCCTCGTGGTGTCTGAAGTGAAGTCTTACAAAATAATGAACGCCTCAATAATTTGTTTTCGCTTCCCCATTTCCAATTTTATTTTATTATAATTTCAATACTTAGAAGTTTCCACTTTCAATTTTTTTAAAGTTCATAACAGGTTCCTGAGAACGTATGTTGTTGAAGAACCCAAAACCCGTTATTGGGTGAAATAAACTCTGAAACATTTTTTCACTTTTTCTTATCTTCGAGCACATACCCTTCTATGGATTTTAGTGATTCACTGGTTTTGCCAGCTCACACAGTTTTCTCTGGAAATTCGCTTATGTAAAACGGTGGATTTAGGCCGAATTAAAAACCACGACGAATCATCATTATTTTTATTTAGTTTAAAAGGATAATCTGTTTTTGATAAATTAAAATTGAAGATACAGTATTAATCGAATGCCAGTCCAAAATTCACGTTGAATTTAATATAAAAACCGTTTTTATCCGGTTTTGGTAAATCTAAATTGTAGAAACAGTTCCAATTCCGATCGAATGCCATTTCAAAAAATCCCTTTGAGTTTATACGATTTTGACAAATTCCAATAGTAGATACAGTATCGATCGGATGCAATTTTAAAATCTCTTTCAATTTATACGTTTTTTATAAATTTAAATACGTTTTTTATAAATTTAAATAATTTAGCCCCTGTGGTCGGGGGGCACTCACATGTCTCGTAAATCTAAATTGCACGAACATGTTACCTAAGAATACCACCACAGTATCCTTTGCTTGTCGTAGGAGGCGACTAAACGGTTGGATCGCTGGGCTGACGACCCGCATCCGTAAAAAAAATCAACTGTTTATAAAATCAACAAAAAGAAAAATGGATACCGCCAAAACAACACCGGACCCCCGCTCAAGTACCCGGATACGAGATTTAGGATCGGCACGTGGAACGTGCTATCACTTAGAAAACCAGGAGCGTTGGAGGGTCTAATCACGTGCATGAAAGAGTATCGGCTGGAACTCGTTGCTCTTCAAGAAACTCGCTGGCCTCAAAGTGGAGACCATGTGTCCCAGGGCTATACGTTGTTCTACAGTGGAGATGACCTCGGAAATCTTGGAGCTGGATTTCTTCTTGGGCCGCAGGTAAAGAAGGCTGTTTTGGATTTTCAAGCCGTCAATAACCGATTGTGTATGCTTCGCCTGCGCATGAAGTTAGCCAACCTGTCGATAATTTGTGTACATGCGCCCACAGAAGTCAGCCAGCCCCAAGATAAAGACTCATTTTACAATGACTTGGACGATCTGATGGGATCTATACCCGAACACGATGTTAGAATGGTAATTGGGGACTTTAATGCTAGAGCTGGCAGAAATCAGGCCGACTTGTGTGAAAACATAGGTCCGTACTCCCGACACGAAACTGCGACCGATAATGGTGAGAGAATGATGTACTTTGCAATTGCTCATGATCTTAGAGTAGCAAGCACATTCTTCCCTCACAAACAGATACACCTAGAGACATGGACACATCCTCGCAAAACATCCCGGAGCCAAATTGACCACGTGTTAATTTCAAAAGGGCGAGCTCGGGTTGTGCAGGATGTGAGAACTTATCGGTCAGCAACCAAATACGTAGGCAGCGATCATTATTTGGTCGCTGCAAAGCTACGGTGGAAGTTTTCGTACAGGTCGGGGAACACAGCGAAACGGATGGACGTTTCGACTGTGAAGGTCTGATAAATGAAGATCAAAAGAAACGATATCAGGATCTTGTCAGCGACAACATTGAGGGAGCTAATTACCAGTCTGACTGCGTGAACTCTGTCTGGGAGGTACTGAAAACTTCGGTTTTCAGTGCTGCTCAACAGACTTTAGGTATAGTGAAAGTCAGACCCAAGAATGATTGGTTTGATGACGAGTGTCGTCTTGCAGTTGAGCAACAAAATATAGCCCATAATGAAGTGCAACAACGTCTCACAATCGCAAGGAAAAACAAGGCAGCTCTTGCAAGAAGGGCAGCTAAGCGGATTTGTAGACGGAAGAAGCGAGAATGGTGGAAGGCCGAGGTTCTGAAAGTACAACAACTCAGCAATGAGCGTAGTTCACGTAATTTCTTTAAAGGAATTACTGGATTGCACCATACTTTCAGGCCTTCGTCAACCGCCATTCGGGACCGGGATGGAAACCTCTGTGTCAACATCGACGCAGTACTTGATGCATGGAGTGGACACTTTACTGAGCTGCTTGATGTTCATCATGCGTCACAGACTGTTGTTGAGCCACCTCTAAAACAGTCTGCGGAGATTTGCACTGAGGAGCCATCCCATGAGGAATTCACTAAGGCCATGCAGAGAATGAAACGAAACCGCTCACCTGGAGTGGACTGCATTAATTCGGAGCTCTTGATATTCGGAGGGGATACTTTGTGGAACTGTCTTTTCGACCTTATTCGATTAGTATGGCGAACCGAAGTTATGCCTGATGAATGGAAAGTGGCCGCGATATGCCCCATCTTCAAGAAGGGAGACCGCTTGAAGTGTGAGAATTATCGCGGTATAGCTCTCCTTTGCACAGCATACAAGTTACTGTCATACATTTTATTGGATAGAATCACTCCTCTGGCGGAGGGCTTAGTTGGTGACTATCAGGGAGGATTTCGTCCGAATCGATCAGTCACTGATCAGGTCTTTTCGCTGCGGATGATTCTATCTAAATATTATGAGACATCCATCTCCGTACATCAGGTTTTCCTGGATTTCCGGCAGGCCTACGACTCGCAGTCTCAATGCTGTGTTAAAGTTGAGAACAGGCTATCGACAATTTTTGCAGTTAACTCGGGTGTTCGGCAGGGAGATGCTCTGTCCCCGATACTCTTTAATCTCATGTTGGAGTACATCTTTCGTAAAACTGAAACACCTCAGCGCAACATCTTATATCGCCAGTCCAATCAAGTGCTTGCATATGCAGATGACATATGCGTGATTGGACTGAATAGCAACGGAGTGAAAGAAATACTTGATCCGCTTGTAGAGTTTCCAGCTTCTGTTGGACTCCAGATCAATGAGTCCAAAACGAAATACCTGATCTCTGGTTTTAGAGACAATGGCACACCAGATTTTAGTAGTGGCCACCACACGTTTGAGGGAGTGAGGAGGTTCAAATATTTGGGCTCTCTTATCACTCACGATAACAGTGTGGGTGAGGATATTAAAGTGCGGCTGGCAGCTGGCAGTCGTTCTTTATATCCTCTAAGGCCACTGCTAAAATCTAAACACTTATCAAGTGCCGTGAAGCTGAAGCTTTACAAAGCGTTGATCAGGCCCGTTGTTATGTTTGGATGTGAAAGTTGGGCGCTGACGGATGAGTACGAGAGATGGCTCCTTACATTTGAGAGAAGAATCATGCGTGTGATTTACGGCCCTAAACGCGAAATAGATGGTACATACCGAGCTCTGTACAATTTCGAGATCAGAGATCTGATGAAGATCCCCGATATTGTACATGAAGTTAGATCTCAGCGAGTACGCTGGCTCGGTCACGTTCTGCGTGCTGATCCGGAACGAATTGTGCAGCGATCTCTGAAAGGAGAGTCACCATATGGTAGGCGCAGAGGTCGTTGCAGACGACGATGGCTCCACGATGTAGAGAACGACTTGGCCTCTTCAGATTGTCTAAGACAGTATGAAGACCAAGCTCAGGATCGAAACCGTTGGAGCCAGATTGTTGATTCAGTAAGGGGCCAGTAATGGCCTTTAACACTGTTATTATTATTATAAATTTAAATTGTAGATACAATACCGATCGAATGCCGTTCCAAAAATCTCTTTGAATTTATTCGTTTTTGGTAAATTCAAATTTTAGATACAGTACTGATCGGATTCCATTTCAAAAATCTCGTTGAATTTTGTCCGTTTTTGATAAATTTAAATTGGAGATACAGTACCGATCGAATGACATTCCAAAAATCTCTTTGAATTTATCAGTTTTTGATAAATTCAAATTACAGTACTGATCAAATGAAGTTTTAGATAGCTCTTACAATTTATACGATTTTGATAAATTCAAATATTAGATACCTCACCGATCGGATTCAATTTTAAAAATCTCTTTGAATTTATCCGATCAAATGTCATTTCAGAAATCACTTTGAATATATTGGTTTTTGATAAAATTTATAGTGGACACAGTACCGGTGGGAGGTACCATTTTAAAAATCTATTTGAATTTATCCGATTTTGAGAAACTTAAATTGTACATACAGTACTGATCGGATTTCAATTCAAAAACCTCTTTGAATTTATCCATTTTTGGTGAATTAGACTTGTAGATACAGTTGCGATCGAATGACTGTCCCGAAATCTCTTTGAATTTATCTGTTAATTGTAAATTCAAATAATTTTTTTTTTTTTTTAGGGTGGTCGTGGCATAGACACATTATTAGTCCATAAGCCTTGCCCTATTCACACGACATTCACACACATTCATTCAACCCATTCATCCCATTTACACAATACAGTATACCACCTGCGCATTGCATAGCTCCATGTGACATGGAAGATGGTCAGCCCATGAGTTCTACATTCCAACAGAGGAGGGTCATACATATTTTATCACCGATCGTAATCTAAAAGCTTTAACCACTGCGCTATTTGCTAGGTAAAAAAATTCAAATTATAGATACAGTACTGATCGAATGCCATTTCAGAAATCTCTTTAAATTTATCTGTTTTGGGTAAATTAATCCTATTCCAAAAATCTCTTTGAATTTATCCATTTTTGTTAATTGAAATTACAGAGTACCGATCAGATGTCATTTCAAAAATCGATTTTAATGTATATATTTTTGTCAAATTCAAATTGTATCTACAATTTGACAGCATCGATCGAATTCTCTTTGAATTTATCCTTTTTTGATAAACGTTAGGTGCAGTACCGACTGAGAGTGCAATTTTAAAAATCTCTTTGAATTTATCTGTTTTTGATAGATTCAAATTGTAGATACAGTACTGATTGAATACCAACTCAAAAATTTCACATAAGCCTAATTTATGTATAAAAAATTCTGTGAGCTGGTCAATCTTCAAAACAGTAAGCCACTCAAATCCAGATATGTATATGTATGTCTTAGAAATTAGAATTTTTCCTCTCAATAATTTTTATTTGATATATTTATAACATTTGTTGTTGGTAGCACAAGAAATCATCAGGAAATCATCAGCTGAATTTTGTTTGTTATTCAGATTATTAATCTGACATATTTTTCATATTTTTAGTTTTCGTGCTGTGCTAATTTTGCAGTTTTATTTTTATATTGCTTTCACCGACTATTTCACCAAGAGCAGCTGAATTGGCGTATAATTACACAGCCTAAATCTATGTGTTTTACCTGGTAAATTTTGATTGTATAGGTATTGCTAAATTCGGTTCAATTTCCTTAAAAATTTAAACTCGATAGAATTTAAAAAAAAAAAATTTTCAACGATGGGCGCACGCATATACACCTTATTTAATAATATTATAAAGAGCAGCATCTGATAAAAATAGAAAAAATGGAATCACAATTCATTTTAATCCCTGAAAATGGGCAAAACGATTCTATGACGAAAATATTTTTAATCCGTAAAAGAAGTGCTAACAAGTTGACGGTAATCGAAAGAAAACCTTATGAAACTATAGTTCTATATCTTCACAGCCCTAAATGAACAATCGCCTTTAAAATCATAAAAATAAATGTTTTCGAAGTTGCTATTTACAACTTTTAATTTTATATTACAAATTATCATAAAATTTAAAATATTTGCAAATGCTGGTTTCTGATTATTTTAGAATTTCTTACTGCGTCTGATCGAATTCGGATTCAAAATATTTTTCAATTTTTTTGTTTACAATGTGCATGAGTCGTATAATGCTCTGAAATGACAACACATTATAACCGCGGTTGTATTCCAAAATTGTAATTGATCTAAGAAATATAATTCGTGAACATCAACAATTTTCAATATTTGTAGGCACGTCATAGTTGTTTTACATAATTTCATATTGGTAAATAGAAATAAAATCTTAAAAAAAACATTTTTCCTAATTCGGAAAAATTTGTAATTTTATTTCAATAAAATTGAGAATACAAGACAAAATCATTGATTTCTCTGAAATTATTAAAGATTTATTTACAGCATTTGACATAATTTAACACATGAAAAATTCATGATAGTATTCTTAATAATTTAACATTTAAAGTTCAAAATATTTAGTACAATTTGGAAGTGGTTGATAATTTTATTTATCGATCTAAATAAAAAAATTAGGGCGTTGATTTTATTTCCTAATAACCAGTGACGAAAAATACGTATCCAACATACAATTGGTCTCATAAACAAAATACATATGTTAAAGGTACCTTTACACTACCATTAAACATTTTTAAAACAACGTCCTAATTTTTATTTTCAGCTATTATTAACTGCATTTCTCCAGTAGCAATTTTAAGAAACTATATACAAAGTGTAAATTGACATTATATTTCGCAATTTTAATGGAAATGGAAGTTAAGTCCCATTTGACTATTTTTGTAAAATTTATTTATTTGTATCAAAATCAAAAACTAATAAAACAGTTTTCAAGGCCAGTAAGGTAATTTTATTTGGACAAAACGTTTTATAGTATTACAATATAAAGAACAGTGATATTATGCCTTTCGTGTAAATTAGTCGTACTGTGAGAAGAATAAAGATTTGTTGTGAAAAAAAGCTTATGGGAAATATTTTGGGTTAGCATGATGCATTTGTTGTCAAGCTTGCAATAAACACTAAAAAAATATTTACATTTTGTACAACACAGTTTTTCAAACTACAATAAAACCCTGATAGAGTAATTTGAATATATCATATAAACTTGAATAAGTTAGGAACTTAAATCGACAAATATTTTTGTTTTTGTAATATTACAATCCATTTACATTTATGTTACAACTCAAGATATTTATGTCTTAACACATTACATCAGCTTAATGTTGCTATATACATATATACAATACACATACATCTATACCGCATTTATACGCATAAAATATTATTCAATATTAACTTAATTAAACCACTTTTTGCTGTGTGCGGTACATACAGCTAAAATTCTTACATTCATATCATCCGCACGAAAATCTATATACTACCGTCGTTTACACACACGATCGTATATACATATATTCCAAGTTTAACATATAAAAATTACTCAATTAAAATAATTTTTGGTTTAATTAAAACCGTTTAATGTTTTGATTTCTCATATTTGTTAATGTTAAATTATGCGTGGTGATAATTATGAATGAAAATTAATGAGCCGAGGGTTATTTATCGGGTTGGGTAATTTTTGTCTTCATTTTTTTTTTGTGTTTTATGTATGTAATATCGCTCTATCTATATATAGATTTAGTATATCATGCCTATACATACGTTATGTACATATTTAGTACATTTTATATATACTCATATAGTACATTTTTATATATTGTCATTAACGTGGTTTCATATATGTACATACATTTATATATATGTGCTTTTTATTAAAGCTTCTTTATTTTAGGGTTGATATTGCTAGAGAGTTTTATATAGGTAGATATATATCGTAATAAAAATCTTTATACATATCGATAAATTTTAATGGATAAATATTACATTAAATTATATTTTTATTTAATTGTTTTGGGGTCAAAAGAATTTCCAACGTAGTTTCAATTAAAAATTCGATTAAGCACAAATTTTAGGGGAGTTTTAAATTTATCGATTTGTTTTAAATCGAATTAAAATTAATAAAAATCAAATCAATAAACTTATTCACGCACGGATCGCTTTGTGAGTGGGGTGAGTTAAAGTTGCATTTTCTTAGCGAATTAAGTACATCAATAAATTACTTTATCTTTAACCTAAGCGACCGACTAGGATTCAATTTTTTTTTTGCATACCTTAAATACTACGATAATATACGAAAAAAATGATAATCGAAATTTATAGATATAAAAAATTAAATTTAATTAAAAGCTAATACATTTTTAAAATTAAAACCAAAACAGTTTCAAATTTTGAATTTTTTTTATAAAATGTAACTTTCAAAAACAAAATGTGGATAGTTATGTGAAATTTAGAGTTATAATATTCTATTTAAAAATAATCTCGATTATCTAATTAATTCGAAGTGAAAATATTAAATTCCAAAATTACAGAAGCTCGAATTTCAAATCCTGATTTGTATCAAAATTATTCCAAATTAACTGCAAAAGTAAAATTCAAAACACTCATAATTTTTAAAATTCGATAAATCAATTATGTAGTTCTAAATAAACGCGTAAAATGGAACTTCGAATAAAATATGAATCTTTAAAATTTTTTTTAAAATTTGCTACTTTAACTTAATTGTATATTAGCATACAGTGAAAGCGCGTCCTTAAGGTAAATGCACGACAACACGGTATAAGTCTATGACAACCTGTAACATTGACTTGATATTGAAATTCAGAATTATTGTAATTAAATTAATAAAATATATTTTTAACATTTAAAATTTGATAATCTGAAAAAAAAATTATTTTGATTAAATATGTAAAATTCAAATCAAAAACTTTTTAACGACAAAAGTAAAATTTGCGAATTTTATGATACTAGGTATTTAAAAATTTGAATAATTTTGAAATTAAAATAATTTCTTAAAGTTCAAATAATTTCAAACAATTTGAAATATTTAAAAAATGGAATTTTTATATTTGATGTACCAAAACTCTTATATTTGATGTACCAAAGGTTTAAAATTGTAAATTCTCAATTCAAATTTTCACAGACTTTTGTGAAGTTTTAAAGTCTGATTTGTTAATTTATTATGTAAAATTCAGTTTTAAAATTAAACAAGCTATAGATGTGAAAATTCAACTATGAAAAGTTTCAATATTTCATAATTCGACTTGTATCATTAAAAGCACGTTACATATAATTAATAGTTAAACATTTAGATAACGGGAACAATTGTTTTTTAGATTTCTGTAATTCGTAATAGAAATTTTTTTATTTAAAACTTGATAATCCGATTTAAAAAAAATAAAATGTTTGTTAATTTTTTAAAAAATAAATAAAAATGTTTGTTAATTTATTTTATATTTTATTAATTCGAGATAAAATAAAAAAATTAAATTCGAAATAAATATAAAAATTCGGAATCTCAATTAAAGAGTTAAAATATTTAATTTTAGAACCCGTTAAACTTAATAAAACAATTTAAATTTAAACTCGATGAACCATGAAGTTCAACATCAAGATTCAAAATTATAAAAGTTCGAACTAAAATTTCCATTCGTATTTTGAAAATAAAATACTAGATCCCCGAGTCCACAGATGCCGAATTTTAAATTTTAGCTTTTGAAATGTTATCAAATTTCTGTGCAATTTAAAAATGAAAATTTGAAATCCTGAAATTTTAAGCATGATATGAAATAACGTTTAGTTCTGAATAGAATATTTTCAATTTTATTTACTAAAAAATATTTGACAGGTGTTTTGGCCCATCGCTTCTACAATTCGATAAATCTAATATTGAATTTCAAAAATTTGTGAACCTAAAATATGAATCGAAGCTTCAGAATTATAAAAATTGATTTAAAAAGTCGATAGTTCAAATTACAGCTTTAAATTTACATTTTAATTCAGGATAAAAATTCAAAAATCAGTACACCTCAACCAATTTATTGGCATTTGAAAAGTTCTAAAGTTCGAACTAAAATATCAAATTTAGAATAATACTTTAGTTTTTTTGGCTTATTTTAATTTAGAGCTTTATAATTGACAAAAGCATAATCCCAAAAATGTAATTCTAATTAGTCCAAATCTGTAACTCGGCAAAGTTCAATATATTGTTTTAAAATATTAAATTTACCTTCTTGAAAAGAATAATTGTTCATTATTCAAAACTATGATTTAAATTAAATCCTTAATTTAACTACTATATTTATTTTAAATTTTATTAAACTTTACATGAAATAAATAAGTAAATAAAAATTCTACATTTATGTATAGTTAAATTTATTTTAATTTCTAAAATATTGAAATTTGACATCAAAAGTTCAAAATTAAAAAAGTTCCAACTTAAATTTCAATCCGAATCACTACCGATCAGCCTCACTTTTATTTGGATTATAGCTGATAAAATTCATAAATCAACTTCAGGATAATAATAGTGATTTAAAATTTGTTTAAATTAAGTAAATTTTAAATTTTAAATATTGAATCTAAAATTCGGTCAGAAAAATTTGTATATAAATTCAAAGTACCTTACATACAAGTCAAGATCAAAAATGCAAAATTTCGATAAACAACAACAGCTTTTTTTTGACATTTCAAAAATTCTAAAGTTCGGAGTAAAATATTAAACTTAGAATAATACCCGACATTTTTTCTGATTTTTTTAATTCAAATTTTAATTTGGCCTGTTGGTTTATATTTAGGATTTTTAAATGATAAAAAAGTTCTATGTTGGTTATCCTTGAACTTTTTATAATCGAAATTCCCAAAATAATTTTAATTAGTCCAAATCTGTCCTTTGATCTAAGGTTGCATGATAATAATTTAAAATGCGTTTGTGTGGCTTATTGTAATAGTATAGTAGTAACAGTAGTTTGGGATTGGGAATTTCGAGGATGTCCACACGTCCCCGAAAGAACCACAAACTATAAAAATGTTATATCACAGCAAGGGCTAATTTACTTAAACGCGGCGTTATTTGTTTAATTTATAAACTCGTTTAGCGGAAGAAAGATTAACTATTAGATGATACATCATTTTATTTTAAATACATTTAAAATTCTAATCACTTTTTAAATTCGAATTAAATTAAAATCTGAATTGTGTTAAGATTCTTCATGAATTCGACTCTTCTCTACTGCATTATTCTTTTAGCGTCCTTATATTATACGCTGCTGACGATGAATTTGATATTTAGATAATTTGATAAATGTATAAGCGATTACAAAAATGTGGATTTGTTGTTTCAAAAACAATAAAAATTTTAAAATTCCAAATAATAATAATTGCAAGTCCAGAATTTTATGTTCAATATCAAATTCACTTAAACAATATTTTAAGACGTTAAAAAAAAAAAAAATAATTTAAAGTTGATAATTTGAATGGATATTTCAAATTAATATTTTTAGAGTGGTATATACGTGACTTTCGATAAATTTCATGAACAGAAAAATATTAAATAATTTTTTAAGTGAATTTTCAAAATTTACCATTTTAAAAATAAATGTGCATATATTAAATATTTTTTTTTTTTTTTTTTTTCAATTTTATTTAAATATTTTAAACAAACAATTATTACAATCTAGTCACCTGGACTAATGAGCAATTTTATTCTAACTTAATTTACTATGTTGTATTAATCTATGGCTTCTTCCCACTGGTGTTCCATAGTGTCTGATAAATTGAATTAAACCACGTCGTTATTGTGGGTTTTAGATCAGCATTACGCTGTTTACACTAGCAATTACACCAGCTCAAAAGGTTTAGTTCGTTTGAGCCTGCGTACAATATCTGTGTTGTTTAACAGCTTAGTTGCCTCAGTGTTAACATGTTGTTCGAGCCTTTGCCTATGTCTCAGTGCATTTTTTTGGATTTCCTTTGAAACAGTGTCCACTTTAAGGTCCCTATGGAGGTCTCTGTTTCTAACATACCATGGTGCATCAACGATGTTCCTTAATACTTTGTTTTGAAATCTTTGGATGATTTCCACGTTGCTCTGTTTGGTACAACCCCAAAGTTGGATACCATAAGTCCAAACCGGTTTTAATATTTGTTTATATAATAGAAGTTTGTTGTATGTTGATAGAGCGGAGCTCCTTCCTATCAGCCAATACATCTTTCTATATTTAAGCCCTAGTTCTTCACTTTTCTTTTTGACGTGTGCTTTCCATCGTAGTTTTGCATCTAGTGTCATGCCAAGGTACTTAGCCGTGTTGGCATACGGTATTATTTCTTGATTAATTGTAACCGGAATAAGTTCGAGTCGTTTGTTTGTAAAATTGATGTGAACTGATTTAGTTTCGTTAAGTTTAATTCGCCATCTTTTGGTCCAGTTATGTATTTGAGTAATAGCCAACTGTAAACTCTGTGTTGATTCTTCGTTGCTATCTCCAACAGCTAAGATTGCCGTGTCATCAGCAAATGTCGCCACAGTGTTGTTTTCTAATACAGGGAGATCATTAGTGTACAAAAGGTATAGGACCGGACCTAATACACTGCCCTGCGGTACTCCTGCCTTGATTTCTTTCAATTCAGAATAGGAATCGTCTAATTTTACTCTAAAGAATCTATCTTTCAAGTATGATTCTAATATTGTAGTGAATTGCATTGGTAGTACAGTTCTTAACTTATAGTTAACTCCTTCATGCCAAACTTTATCAAAGGCCTGTGCAACGTCTAAGAATATCGTTGAGCAGACTTTTTTCTCCTCTAATGCACCTTCAATAATATTAGTTATTCTGTGTACTTGATCTAATGTTGAGTGTTGGTTGCGAAAACCGAACTGATGATTTGGAATCAGGTTTTTCCTCTCAATTATCGGATTTAGCCTTTTCACTAATAACTTCTCAAAGAGTTTAGACATAACTGGTAATAGTGATATTGGCCTGTATGATCCAGTTTTGTGTGGTGGTTTCCCAGGTTTCGGAATCATAATTACTTCTGCAATTTTCCAGAGGCTGGGTACATATTTCAATCGAAAGGCGCCATTTATAATATTGGTGAGCTTTAATAGTGCTTTCCTTGGTAGTTCTTTTAAAATTTCTGCTGTGATAAGGTCACATATGATACGGTCACCCGGCGCTTTTCTCGGATTCATATTTGTTTTTATCTCATACATGACTTCTTTTGGTGTTGCTCGTAGGATTTCGTCACTTTCCTGTACAACCTCTTCAGTTATTATTTCAGCTTCCAATGATTGGTCATCATGTGGTTCAAATATTTTTTCCAGGTATTCAGCAAAATTTCGTACTTTATCTTCGTTATTTCTGGCCCATTTGTTATCTTCTGTTCTGATTGGAGGAATCTGCATTATTGGCCTTTTAATTCTTCTGGTTGCTCTCCAGAGAGAATAATCAGTACTAGTATCATTAGATAATTTTCTGAGGTAGTTACTGATAGATTCGTCTTTCAAATCTTTGATTTCCCTTTTAAGTAGCTGAGTCAGATTGTTTAGCTTAGTTTTATCTTGAGGGGCTCTAGTTTGTTGCCATATTCTCCTTGCCCTTCTTTTTTCTGCCAAGAGCTCTCTAATTTCTCTAGGGTAGTTGTTTCCCTTAATTTTCTTTTTAACTTGAGGTGTGTTTTCCCAAGCTGACTGCTGTATGTCACATATGAACTTGTGAACTTCGTTTTCTAATTGCTCCTCACTCCTTAGCGGAACCATTAAGTTAATTTTTCTTTCTAACGACAGTCTAAAGTATTCCCAATTTGTGTGCTTATTTACTAAACTGGGATAGCTTTCTTTTTGAATGATCCTTTCACTTAATGTCAAAAGTATTGGGGAGTGATCAGAGCTTAAGTCAATACTTACATCTATATGTATATAATTTACAGATATATTTTTCACTATAAAGAAATCAATTAGATCTGGTATTTTATTTGGATCAGTTGGCCAGTAGGTCGGTTTACCATTTGATAAGGCTTCACAACCGTATTTTCTGATAGCATTGAGGAGTTCTTTCCCTTTGGTTGTTGTTAGTCTAGAACCCCAGTGGATATTTTTTGCATTAAAATCTCCTCCAATTACAAATATTTTCCCTAGTTTACTGAAAAATTCAAGATAATCTTTTTCTTTTAGAGAGTATTTCGGTGGGCAGTAAATTCCAATAACACTAATAGAGTTATTTTTGGTCTTGATATTAACAGCTGTTGCTTGTATTTGTTCTGTTTCATATTTTAATTCCTCGAAGTGATTAATGCTATTTCTAATTATAACAGCACTACCTCCCTTGGCAGTATTTCCCGGGTGGATAGTGTGATATGTTTTATAATTTCTAAATTTGATAATTGATTGTCTAGTGAAGTGAGTTTCAGAGATGAGACAGACATCGATTTTCTCTGCGTCCAGAACCATTTGCAATTCCTGTTGGTGTTGCTGGAGTCCATTGGCATTCCAGCATAAAATTCTTAAGTCGTTAGACATGGCTTTGTTTAGGGATGGCTCCCTTAGTACTGTATTCTAGTTTCTGTAATCGCTAATCAAAAGTATTAAGTTTGCTTAATATCAGCTTAAGCGTTTGATTTATGTCGTCTGTTTGAGGAGTTTTTTGTTTGTTTTCGTTACTCATCATTACTTGAGCGTAAGTTTTTTTGCCCACTTCTCCTTGAGAGGCTATCAACGATTCACGCCTTAACTCTCCTTTAAATGATTCAGGCCTGTTTATTCTAACAGTTTGCTTCTTTATTACATTTGTATTTTTAGCATTTATGTTTTTATTTTTGATGTTTTGCAATTCAATAGCAACACTGCAACCTCTGTAGTTAGCTGGATGGTTTTCTCCACAATGTACGCATCTAGGCTGTACATCTGTGGGTTTGACACAATCTCTAGTATGGTGTTCACCTAGACATTTGACACACCTGGGGTATTTGTTACAGTATTTTTGAGTATGTCCATATGCTTGACATTTTTTACATTGTGGTATAAGCCTAGATCTTCTTAGGGGCTCAATATTGACTTTGCATCCCAAGATGAACTTGATTTGATGTATTTTTTCAATATCATCATCTGCGCTGAATGTCAGCATATACATGTTCAGAGGCTCCTTACTTCTCCGTTTTAGCTTAATTGATGCTTCAGTTGCATTAAAACCTTTTCCTTTCAGGTCCTCAATTATTTTTTCTGGTTTACATGTAGAGTGCAGATTTTTAGCCATTACCCTAATTGGTCTGATTTGTTTGTTTTCAAACGTATGCCAAGAATGTCCCCCTTCGCTTAACATTTTTGTCATTTCTCTGTAGGTTTCACCATCTCTCAAGTTTACTTTGATGTTGTTTCCACTCATCAATTTTGTATTAAACTTATCTGTTTTAGTTACTGTTTTAATTTTCTCATACAGTAGATCATAGTTTTCAACTCCATCTATAACTATTGGGGGTGGTGGAGGTAATTTTTTTGGATTGTTTTGGATTATTTTAGGAATTGTCTCCATTAGTTGAGGGGGAGTAGGTGTATCATTCCTTCTCCTTTTTTTTCTCTGGCTCTTGACTCTAATCCACTCAGTTTCGTGAGCTAATTCTTCTTCATCCGTATGGTATTCTTGTTCCATTACTTTTTGGGTAGGAGGAGAATCAACGTTTTCCTTTGCTTTAAGGGCTTTAACTTCGTCTTCAAGAATTCTTATATGTTCCTGCATCCAAGCAATTGCATCATTTAATTGCTTATTTATATTATTAGATTCAACCAATGCAGCATTGGCCTTACGCAATTCCTGATAGAGCATTTCTTCTTTTTTAGAATTTTTGTCCTCTGGAAAAGCATTTCTCGGTAACTCCACAAGTTCTGTAGGTATTATTTTGTTAATCTTCGCGGTGAACGTGCTACAGGCTCTCGTAGGAGACCTCGGTAGAACCTGACTCTTTTGGAAAGGATCGATATTATCCATTTCTGAATCACTCATTCTCGTGGATTTACCAATATAGTTATTGGTGTACCACCTTAATTTAAACTAACAAACAACTCATCGACCCAATACTTTTGGCCGGGAGTGTATTTTGAATAAAATAAAAAAAAAATAAAAAAGCTAACACTGCACTTTTAATTTTTTTTTTTTTTTTTTTTTTTTCACTATGTTCAATATGCACTTATACAAAATAATTAAAAATAAACTAATATCACTGCACTTTTTTATTTCTATTTTTTCGATTACACTTCTCCGATTCCACGTCCAAACCTCACAACGATTTGAAACAGAATATATTAAATATTTAAATTATTATTTGTCATAATTTGATAAATTAACATTTTTATTTCAAAATTAAATTTAAAAATAATATAGTCTTTAAAATTCGATAAATGAAATTTGAAATTCCAAATACCTTTATTTTTTAAAATCATACACTTAAAATTTGGTGTCAAAAATTTCTCTAATTTTTGGGGTAGGTGGTATTTCAATGATTCTATGATCCAGATAACATATTAGATTTATTTGCTTTAAAATTGATTAGTCGGCTAAAAAAATATTCAAATAATAAAGTAGAGTAGAGTAAATTTCAAAATTATCACGTACCAAACTCCAAAACTCTCAAAATTTATAATTTAAAATTTATAACATTCAATAAACAATGGAATTTAACACAAAATCTAAATTGTTACATGCACGAAATGAAATTTTAAATGCTGAGTATTACAAATGGACGTTAAAGTCAGCAAAAAAATATTGGAAATCATTCATTTTAAAATTCGATAAAAATCAAATTAATTTTTTGTCGCTACAAACTAAATTTTAAAAACTTATAAATTATAAATTGAACAAACAACGCCGGAGAATAAATATTCCAATTAAAATTACAAAAATTAATTGAAAATATTTTAAAATTGAAAAACTTTTAAAATTGTAAACATTTGTAAAATTGTAAATTCGATTATTAGCAAATTTTTGTGGGAATTCAAAAAATCCAAAATTAGATTAAAATATCAAATTCAGAATAATATATTCGAGATATTCTTCGACGTCACGTGTTTATATATTCGAGTCCCAAAATAATATTGCATGTGAAATTGCCCGATTATATTTTTACATCAAAAAATTATTGCGCTAGATTGATACAATGAACCGAACATTAAAAATGTAAAAATCAATAAATAATAATGAATTTTAAAATTAGCATTTTTGATTTCCGACGCTTTTTGACGCCACTGTGTGTATAATCATATTTTGCCCCACCAACGTTTATAGCCAATAAGCTAATTTAATGCCATATGCAGCAATTAGTTATTGGGTGAGTGCAACGTTTTTTCAGAACCGGCGGGTACAAATGACGTATGAAAATATTAAAACAAACAGCTCCACCACCCGCACTTTCATATTTTTACAACTCACATCAACGCACACAGTTTGAAACAAAAAACAAACGCAAATAATAAACAAATAACTTTTTGATGAATAAATCTAAATTAATTTATTTTCCCTATTTTCCGTTTGTATATTTGTTATTTCTAAAATAGAAATAACAGCACACAATAGCGCATCCACCCTCGCAATAATGTTGCTATAAATATCTCCTTTTTGGGTTTCTATACATAAAATAAATAGCATAAACAACATACACCATATATACGCCAAAACGATTCAAGCGAGAGTAATACACTTTTGCAAATTGAATAAACTGTTTTTTACTTTGCTGATAGGTCTGTGTGTTTTCATTCACACAACATTTTTAAACTCGAATTAAATTTGCATATATTTAATTAAAAGAGTGCAAACGAACGATTTTTTTAAAAACAATAATATTAGTAGGAACGTGAGCACGGTAAAAATACAGACAAATAAATACAAGAAGCAACATTTTCTACTGTCATCTTTGTTAGTTTCCTATAATGGTAAATTTAGAAATGAGAAACCGAGATAATAAAATTCGTTCAACAAAACAAAATTGTGTGAACGGAATCGAAGCAGAATTAATTAAGAATATAAATATTTAACTTGAGATCAATATTTTTGTTGGTTTATGCGGAAGATGAATACGATAAACAGGCTCAATGTCTATTTTTAGGATATCAATTTTGATTTGATTAATTTATATTCAATTTTACTTAATTTATATTAATTATACGAAATAGCAAAACGGATATTACGAAAATCTTGTGTCAAATTTTGGTAGTCACGATTCGGGTTTTTTTTTTATTTTTTATTGTAAATGTCATTCGATATGTTTGTTGAATTAATCGCACAAAGAGTAAATATTTTCCAAATGTATGTACATATACATTGGTTTGGAATGAATTATTGATTGAAACCATTTTCGTAATGGAAAGTTTTAATTGGAAATTAAAATTAAATTGGTATACGCGCGTGTTATAATATTTGGCGTATATACTCGTAGGTACCACGCGACGAAAACACAATTCACTGAATCGTACAATTCGTCGACTTTATTTCGGAATTGCTTTTGCGACTTTACATAATGGATGATGAAGCAAATTGTAACAAACAAAGTAGAATGAGTTCGACTAATTTATAAGTTTTAATGGTACTCGTGAAACTCGATCTGCATATTTGGGAGGAAGGCATTAAAGAACAGCAAAATTCTTTTATAAATTCTATTTGCACCAAAGTCCTTCCTTGTTTTCTCCGCGAAAAAAAAATCATATTTTGCTTGTACAATGCGATTGTTGTTATAAAAAAATTATCAAAGCACGACGCCATATAGCAGAAACCATGACTTAATTCCGCATTAAACTATTGTCATTTCTATCAAGATTCATTAGAGGATAGAAAGTTTTGTAAAAATTTGGCTGGACCACTCACATGTCAGGGGCAATCACAATGTCTCGTAAATCTAAATGGCATGAACATATTTTCCAAGAATACCACCACAGTATCCTTGTCGTAGGAGGCGACTAAACGGTTGGACCGTCGGGCTGACGACGGTTATTTCGGGTGTTCGGCAGGGAGATGCTCTGTCCCTGTTACTCTTTAATCTCATGTTGGAGTGCATCTTTCGTAAAAATGGAACACCTCAGCACCACATCTTATATCGCCAGTCCAATCAGGCGCTCGCATATACAGATGATATATGCGGAGTGAAGGAAATACCTGATTCGCTTGTAAAATTTTCAGCTTCTGTTGGACTGTAGATCAATGAGTTCGAAACAAACCTCTTCGAGGTAGGGAACTTGGCCTCTTCAGATTGGCTAACACAGTATGAAGACCATGTTCAGGATCGAAACAGTTGGAGCCAAATAGTTGACTCAGTAAGGGGCTTTAATGTCCTTTAAAGACTGATTAATAATTATTACTAGTTAATTTTGAAGGCTCTAATAAATATGTCCAGGAAGTTTTAGGATAGCGTATGTGAAGTATTTGCGAAATTCTTACGAAAAATTAAATTTTTTTTTATTGTCAACTGTTATAGAAAACATTACGCTTCGATAAGCTTACAAAAATAAAAGCAGTTTAGTTAACAAATAATTAAATTGTTTACATGTATGTATGTTTGGGTAACTAAAAAATCAATTGTAACAGAAAATTTAAAATAATATGTCATTTGGTAAGACATGAAATTCTGTGTAACTGATCATATTACACCAATTAGCCATATAGTGATGTGATAGAATGGAACTTCCTCATCATGAAAAAATACCTGTATATATTGGCGGTTCGTTGGAATATTACTACTTGCTTCATAAATCATATCCAACCAAACATTAAGTTTGGTAAAACAAAAATTCTGTGTACCTGATGCTGATCTTAGACATTTTGCCAATTGATCAATCATCAATATAGTTGATGTGATAGAATGAATCTTCTTTGTCATGAAATAATACTTCTCATGTTTAAGCGGATTGTCAGGGACTTACAACTTGGTTGCCTTATAATATCCTACCGAACAATTAATTTGGATAAATATCAAGATATTTAAATAATTTAAACATTGAGATATTTACTGTGCAACGAAAATTGACTTCCTGGCAGACACGCTTGTGTGATAAAATTTAAATTAATTTTTAGTAATATGGCAATTTATGTTCATTTATAGGTTATACAATATGTGTATGCTCCACAACCAATATTGCAAGGTAACATGGACCAATAGCATTTCTTTTATAATCTTTAATTGTTTTTAATTTGTTAAATGATCTTTCCATAGAAAAACCTGTCGAAATTCCTTTAAGAGAAAGGTATTATGTACTGCCAAACATAAATTTGACTGAATGTTTTATTGTTTTAGGTCGAAATTCCAAATGTTATGAAAATTTGATCAAAACTATAGAAAAAGGTTTGTTTCTGAATATAAAGTTCCGAATGAAATAGCTTTGTATTTGATTTTATGATAAAATCCTAAATTTGACGTGGGCTTAATTTCGTTTTTAGTTAGAAATTTGACCTAAAATAATGTTACACCTGAATTATTTTATCTCTTAGAATAAACTTTAATATTTGTTTGGGATCATAAAAATATAAAAAATTAAATTAGACCAAATTTCCTTTAGGTTTAAATTCCGGACGCCATTTTTCATAAGGGTAATTTTTAAAATTTTAATGTTCATCTTAAGCTTTTACAAAGATTTAATTGCATTGCAAACTTTTTAAAATAATTACTTATTGTAAAACCTATACTAATTATGGATATGTACTAATAAATCATAGTTTATCGGAATTTATTTAAAACTTAGCAATCATTTTGTTAAAGCTTTTGGGCACTATTTGTAAGTTCATATTTGACACTTGCCATGCTTAAATATAAAAATATGCACGATTTTAGTTTCTTTGTAAATTACATGTCTCTATTTCATTGATGCAGCTTTACAAAGCTTTAGTTTAAAAAAAAGCTCTTGAAATATCATACAAAATGAAGTCTTAAATAATATTGAATATTTTATTAAATTTCATTGCAATCAATTAAGTGATAAGCAAATTTTATTTTCGCTGTATTTTGATTACGTGAAATACCTTGTAATACGGTGTTTGGGTGCCTTACTACGATGTGCTCATCAAAAGAATCGAAAGCATTGGGATTGCGACCGAAATATACCATTCCATGAAAAGGTGGCTTAATTACCGCCATACGAGACCAGATGCCAGAATTATACGATGTTCACCCTTGCAATAATAGAATACTTCTTTTGGTAGCTGCATTTAGTGCAAACGTCCTTTTCGGTGACATTGACTCAACTTACGTTTTGGGAAATATTTCAAGTCAAGTTCCAACCAGGCGATTGCATATAATCATCGATTTTTAGCGCTAGAACATTACTACACCAATCGAAGACTAAATTCAAAAAAAAACTTGAGGACCTTTATTTTTAAATTTTCAATTTTACAATTTTAATTAAGATTTCAATTTTTGACAGTTTTAAAGAGTTTATCATCTAAAATCATAAATGTAATTGACTAAATTGATTTTTTTAATAATAAATAAATAAATAAGTAAGTTTTATATATAGTTGCCCTAAAAAGAACGGGAAAGCAATCTTATAGTGTTTCCCTGAAAATCTCTTAGAACAATTAATTACTTCTATAACCATTTTCAAATCGAAACATCTTGTTTGAAAGTTTTTGACATTTAAATTTTATTGCAAAATTTTTGATATAGTTACACATTGAGAAAACTACTAATTGTAGGTCTTTTTTCGCATATACATACATTTATAAAAATGTTCAACATTTTAGTTTCCTTGTAAAATTTTTAATTAAGCCAGAGCATTCGAGAACATTAATTTGGCAAAACATGGTGTGGTCTAAATGTAAGTTGTTCTTATATATGTTTATTGAAAATGGGTCCACAAAACAGCAAAAGTACCACAACAAAATCCATACACACAACATTTTTCTTCTATCTCCCTTAGTAATTAATAGAGTTATTTTTAATTTTTGGATATAATGAACTTGTGATTTTAAGATCTCGATATAGCCAGCTCTTTTCTTCCATACAACGAAGAAAATTGTCGGTTCCTCGAGGTTCGTTAAAAACAAGTTCGATTGTAATTTACACTGACACTTATTTATTATTAGATGACCATTTGACTTATATGAAATAATTTCAAAATCCCATATATTTCAGAAGAATTGTTTAAATACTTTTAATAAATTATATAGGTATCTGTAGTTAATTAGTTATGTTTAAATGACAGCCAAAAAAATTTCAGTTATAAACAAAATAATCCAAAATGGAAGTGGCCCGAATAGTACAGTAATTTAATTCTTTATCACATGGTTATCAGTATGATGATACAAACTTCCGCTCTCGTTGGCCCAGAAAGTAACGTCCTTGCTTTGGTAATCGACGGTCTCGGATTCTCGATTCCCGGTGGTGATCAAAAATTCACGGTTGGATATGTTTAATGTGTGTCTGTCCGAGTATTAGACCGTGGGCCCGTTGATGGGATGGAGTAGGTATTAGCATTAATTAATAAAATAAAACCAAACAATAAACATTGAAGTGAGCAATAAGGATTGCCAATAAAAAATTAACATACAATAGGTTTATTGGCCGATAAATACATTTTACTTGACTTACTCAAATGCAAATCGAGAAAAATTATATAAAATTTGTGTGTATTAGGCCCACAAAAATAACCGCAATACACAAGGGTGTTTTTAGATAGATGCATTTTTATTTTAAAGATTTTGTAAATTGTGAACATTTACATAAATTTAATTTGTGGTGATTTTCATATTAACTTGAATAATAAAAAAAAAAACTGTAATGATAAATTAATTCATGTGACAAATTTAAGTGGCATGAAACTACATGTTGCTGCAAATAAACAAGAATAGGATACACCGAAACAGGAAGTTTTATTGTGTGAACAATGCAATTTGAATACGAAGTAAAACTATTAATTTCCGTTCAAATGTCAAGTGTTAAAATTGTCATGAGTAGCTACGCACTGTATTTACTTTCCACAGATGTTTTCTGAAACCCTTTGCCAAAATTACACAATCGAGCATAAGGATTTGCAAAAGTTTAAGAACTGCATCTGTTTACCCGATTTATTAATAAATATACGGGACATGTATTAATAAATTTAAATCAATTTATAAAGTTAAACGGTCTACTTTTAAACTAAAGCCTTAGATATCTGACTCATTTTTATAACATGTTAATCATCGAAAAAGGTGTTCAAAAAAATTAAAAATATGTAAACTGGATATTTATTCTTAGAATTAAGAATGATAATTGGTATAATCTGCGGAACTAATACAAATTATACAAATTTTAAAGTTTTGAATGAGTTTGTTGAATTTCAAATTTAAAGAAAAGTTACATTCTGATCTTGGGCAGAGAAGTCAAATTTCTTGGTACATGTTTAAAATCTGAAATTATCGCTATTATTTTATTTGAAGAAGGCCGGATTTTATTTAGCTACGGATATGGAAGAAATCGAATGATTGTTCAAGGTAAAGAAACTGTTATGGAAACAATTAAACGATTTCTTAACATCGGATGAAATAACTGTATGTAAAAAACTAACTTACGACAATATAGATTTAATGCAAAATATTCCAAAATGTACGTCGGGTTAGTCCTATGACTGTTTAATTTAGCGTGATTCCACTCTATATCGATTTGAGTTTTCATAAATCTTATGATTAATTTTCAAATCTTCAATTATTGCAAATTTTAAGCACTTTGAGTTTAAATTCTAAATATGACTAAAACATGTACCAAGAATTTTGACTTCTCTGCCCAAGATCTGAATGTAACTTTTCTTTAAATTTAAAATTCAACAAACTCATTCAAAACTTTAAAATTTCTATAATTTATTTTAGTTCTGCAGATTATACCGATTACCATTCTTAATTCTATGAATAAATATCCAGTTTACATATTTTTTATTCTTATTGGTAAGTTTAAAGCGGATAATCATTACATACAATTCAAATGGTTTGATGAAAATACCAGGAATCGTTTCAATAAGTTCTTACTTTTAACGGTTACATTGGAAGGAGTAAAAAGTATCTGGCAAAAAATTGCATGCGATACACTTCAGTTTGGAGAAAAGATCTATATAGGCAGATATTGTTTCAAGTGAGATGCTATCGTCCTAAAACATTGTAATTTCTCAGGGCTAACACTTTACAGTACAGCTACTTATATCGTTATAGAATGGCTATCGTCAAGGCTCTAAAACTCAAAACCTTTACGTTACGTGTTAAACCTTCAGGAGTGTAAATGGGTTTTCTGATCTCGCACGCATAATTGATATGAACCTTAATTATTGCAAAACCTTGTAAAACTTAACAACAAAATGTATTTCGCAATCAAATGATGAACTACACAAAACATAACGCCTTTACGGAACAATATTCGACCAACACCAAATTTGTAATTTGATAGTCATTACAATTTATTCAAATTTTTTACAAATCTGGTTAAGTGAAAATTTTTATCAATTAGTTGAACTTTGCAAAAAAAAAATTTTTTAATTTTCCACGCTCCACAATTTCGCTAAACAAAATCTTTTAATTTTTTCGATTCTACGAAATAAAAATTTATTCAAAGTTAAATTCGTCAGAATTTTACAACGCCAGATTGTAATAGAGTTTCCATAAAAAATTAAAAAGTCCGCAAAAAGTTATTTTCACTCAAAACAACAAGCACCATAAAAAAATTATTTATGAGCATAAAAATGTTCAAATGAGATCACGCTTTAAACCTATATATATGTACATATAACATTTTAATTTTAATATTTTCGTTGTATGTATGTATATCCAATTGTTGGTAGTCAGGTATATAATAGTATTTTCTTTTACACCACCAAGCCTTAAAAAAAAAAAAAAAATAAAAATATCCGTACAATTTATTACTGTAATACAGGAACACCATAATCATAGAGCGACAACCTGTAGCGCACGTTATATAGATTTTAGCAAAACACACACAAAAAAAACTATTTTTTTAAATTATTTAAAATAAATATTAAAATAATCCATTGATAATATAGGATAAAATATTAAAAAAGCTCTCTAAAGCTCTATAACAATTTACCTAGTTTTCCTCTATATACGTACGCCTGAACTTAAATCCAAGTTTATAATAAATATAATTACAACATAAATCACTCAATAATCCTTTTTAATTATAAGGATTCACTAAATTCACAAATAAATTATAATAAAAAATAAATTAACCATAAAACACTATACACAATGTATATATATAATTATTTTTATTTATTTATTTTTTTGTTTAAATATACAGACACAAATTATATATTAATTTTGAGGCTAAATAAAATTAAATAATTTTTTTTATACAACATGTAGAACATTTTTTCCACATTAACAAAAAATAAATAAAATAAAACACTGGTTGCGCACTTCAAAAACCAACAAAAAAAAAATGAAAAGCTTTTTGTCGAAAGCTTAAATTTTTATTTTATTCTATCCATTACACTTTTAATAATTTTCCTTATATTTTATATATTCCATTTAAAATTTAATAATTTTTTTTTCTATTTTTAAAATTATTAAATTTATTTTAATTTTAAACTTAATTATTATTCATAATTTAATTTTTTTTTTTTTTTTTTGTAATTACAAATTTTAATATTTTTCCTCTATTTAGAATTTATATGCGACCCGTTATAAAGCTCGACTGAAACTGGGTATTTCTCCGCTTTTTTTATTAACAAAAAATATATAAAAATAAAAAAAAAAACAAGAAGGAAATTTTTTTTTCTAATTTTATTTTTGTTTTTTGTTCCCTGGGCATACAAGTGCTCTGTTCACCTTTAAGACATGCGCACATCAAATTTTTTATTATTATTATTATTATAAATATTATAATTATTTCCCTATATACTTATTTGTACATTACATAGAGCTTATACATCACATAATAAATTATAAATAAATAATTGTTATCCTACCTATCTACTACTATAGGTAAAGTTTTATTTAAGTATACATACCTCCTGAAAAAAAAAGGAAAATTATTTTTCTAAATAATTATCGAAAATTAAATTAAATAAAAGAAAAAATTCCATTATTTATTTTCTTTTTAATTATTATTAATTAGTTTTAATTAATATCGAAAATAGAAAATTTTTCGTCGAATTATATACATTGCGGCTAATTCTTCAATAAAACGAGTAGTTTTCTGCTGTATAGTTTGAGTTAAATTCGATATTTGAGATTCTACTTTTTTGAGTCATCTTCGTTGTGTTTTTTGTATAGGTGAAAGAACTGTTGAATACTTGCTAAATATAAAAATTTTTTTTTGGAGTTTGCTGTCATTCCCTAGAAAAATTAACTTTTTAATTAAAATAAAAATTAAAACTAAATTGTTACTCTCGACGTATGTACATGTATAAAATGGGCGATATGGCGTGATAATCATTTATTCAGGATTGGCTAGAAATAATTTCTATATATGTACACTACAAAATATATTTTGATAAAAATTATTTATATCGATTTTTTACTTTTTAGTGAAGTTGTGGGATATTATTGTAAAAAATGACCTTGAAAATAAATTAGAACAATACACGAATTCACACATTTCCTAAAAAGCTTAGAGGTATCTGAAATTAGGTCAGATCTTTTCATAGTTGCCTCCTTTGGTTTTTGACCAGATTTAAATTACGACTCTTCTTCAACTGCTCTGGAGAAAACCTCTCGCTTCTTAATAATAGATACATAGTTTTAAATGGTCTTATCTACTAAAAATATTTAAACGGTCTTATCTACAATCGGCTAGAACTCGCAATAGGCTCAGCATGCTGTTTCAAGCAATAGAGGAATCAAGAAGAACTGCTTGCTATATATCGTACACGTCAGCAATGTATTTAACTCATGAAAGTGGACCAAATTACTTGGAGTTCTAAGAGATTTTGAAGTATTACTGTACTTCATCGAAATCATTACAGATTATTTATACAATATAATCTATAGTATTTGAAACCCATGAGGGAATTATTTTTTTTTTTTAAATTTGGCTGAAACCCATTAAGGTTCCGCACTCAATGCCACAAAGGGCCCAAAGTGCAAACCTTGGATTCTATCAAATGACGCACACGCGTTCTGGCAGAGAGGATAGTACAGGAGACGTACAGGAATTGTCTTGGAATTAAACACATGAGCCCTAATACTATCGAAAGCATGGCAGCTGCCGATGAAGTGTTTGCTATCATCATCACCTTCAAGGCATTCATCGCATTCGGCATTGCTGGCTAGTCCTATGCGATGGAGATGACTTTTGAAACGGCCATGGCCAGTATGTATGCTTTTTAAATGAAAGAGCGTAATGAATCAGCTTCGAGTTTGGCTCACTAATAAAGTATTTCGCCTTACGGCAGGTGAAGTAGAGTAGCATTTTTAAAGAGGCAACGGAGCAGCAAATATATAACCAAATTATATCACCAATATAATTATATTATCATATATAACCAAATTATAACCAAATTATATCAAATTGCCTGCGATTTCATTACGTTCATGGTCACAATGCGCAGGTACCCATAAGACCGTAACTTTGTTATTACTGCAAAGAACATTCAAAAAATTCTTACAATCCTTCACTAGTTTTGAGGTGGTCAAAAGATTATATAAGGAGTTGAGGACAGATTTACTGTCAGTACAGAAAATAAAATCTTCTCCATTAACCGCGAAATTAATAGCTGTAATGGCACAGCGAGTAACCGCGATTAATTCCGCTTGAGAAATAGTACAATAAGTACCCAAACTGCCAGAAATATTCAGACCCAGCGATAGGGTGCAGATACCGAAGCCGGCACCCTGTTCAAAAAGCGAGCCATCTGAAAAAGATTCTAGCGATTCAGATATTCGCTTCAGAAACTTTGGTGAGAACCACATATCTCTCGATGGGTAAACCACCTCGAATGATTTCTAAAAGTTAAAAAAAGCGGAGCCGAAGACATGGCTCCAGTAACAGCTCTACATACCATATTTTGTTGAGTTTGGCAAGTGCTGATTTAAAGTTGACTACTGGCGACCAAACTACAGATGTATATGTTAGCATTGGTAGAACCAGTGATTTGTATATATAAAAAAATCATTTTAGGGGCTTGTCACCAAGAGTTACCAAAAGCTCTTCTGCATTTCCAAAAAACCGATGTCGATATTTGTAGTTTGTAATCTAGATGATACTTCAAAGAGAGTTTATTATCTAAAATAATACCAATGTGTTTGACGTAGACTGAGTTATTAATCTTACACCCAAAGAAATGGCTCAGAAAAAGCATCAGTATTCTTACGTCTAGTGAATACAACTAAGGCAGTTTTAGAGGGGTTCACATGTAAACACTTATCAACGCACCACTGTTCTACCATCATAAGAAAAGCGTGTTGCATTAAATCAGATAAGCATTCAAATGCTTACCAGAAACTTTCAGAACTATAGGTCATCAGCGTAACTTTGAGAAATGAGACCGGATTCCTGAAGTTTTACAAGGAGCTCGTCCATATGGCTAAAGGCCAAAACAGAGGTGAAAGCACTCCTCTTTCTAAACAACCCCTGGCAACTTTGACTGAAACCGAGCTTTCATCTGGCACGGAGGGAACGGTGCGAGATTTAAGCATAAATTCAATCCATTTGACAATGGTAGATTCGAACCAAATTTGGTATAGGCATTAGTAATCGTATTGAACGATGTACTATCGAAGGCTCCTGCAATATCCAGGAATGTACCCACAAGAAACTCACTATTACACAGTGGTTTTTGTAACCTATAGTTACAAGGTCATGTAGTGCAGTTTCACAGGATCTCCCAAACCTGTAAGCATGTTATACATATTACTGACCGGAGCGATAGTTAAATGGTGATCTCTGATGAATCCTATCAACAATCTTTTCTAAAAATTTGAGAAAGGTTGATGACAGGCAAATAGGCCGAAAAGACTTGGGGTCAGTATAGTCTGACGTGCCAATTTTCGGAATAAAAATAACTCTACTCTTGCTCCAAGATTGTGGAAAAATGCTATAAGCAATACAAACCTGGAACAGATGCAGTAAATGATCCCTTATAAGGGGAAATCCATGCTGTAAGACAAATACCATCAGGACCGGCAAACTTCTAAGGTGCGAAGGAGAATATACTACAACGCAAAACCTCATGATTTATTAATCTGCAAGCTAAATTCCAATCAGTTCAACAATAACGTTAGTGGTTTTGACATGTCCGAATTTAGAGTTTACTCAAGGTTTTGTTAAGTCTTGCTACAGTAGGTAAGCAATAAATGAATAATTCCACACAGAAATTAATCCAAGATGACCTCTATGCAGATCGCCTTTTTAAACAACTTTTGTGCTTTATTCTTCAGCCTTCTAATGGGTTTCCTTTAATCTTTTAAGATCAGAACATCAAAAAGGTTAGTTCCGAGTTTTATGATTAATGATCAGTGGACATGAAATCTCGATTGCAGTTAAAATTGCTTTCGACAATGCAGAAGCAACTCGATATCCACAGTTGAACAAATTTCCTAATCCGATTCAAGTATGGAACCAAGCTCAAGAGAGAATGAATCCCAATCGGTTAACTTCCTATTATGGTGAGGTGTAAGCTACGGTCTTTTAAGGTTGACATCAAAAGAAATACACCTATGATCAGAGGTGAGAATGTCATTCGTCCCTCTCCAGTTTAAAATTAACTCAGGAGTGGACATGGAGCACAAACTGATGTCAATCACTTCTCTACGAGCTGAGTTGACAAAAGTTGGCGGACACCCAACATTGAGAATATCAAGGTCCGAGGAACTTCTATAGTTAATAAAAGCAGAACCCCTGTTGTTAACATTCGTACTTCCCCATAGAATGTGATGTTCATTAGCATCACAACCCATTAGTAGAGGAATATTTTTTTTCGTACACCATGTTACAAGGTATGTAGATTCCTCAGAAGGAGGAGGTGTTATGGAATCGTAAGTCAAATAAACTTGTAATCACCAGTTCAGTGTGGGAGCTAAAACAATCAATAGTAATTCGTGCAGCTGCGAGATCAGCCGAGTTACACTCTTCAATGAGAAAAGCTGATGTATAAATGCACGCTCTGGTTTTTGCGGTAGAATTTTCAGAAATAATTCTGCCACTAGAGGTGTTGAGTCCAGATACAGAAAAATCATAAAGATAGGGTTCCTGAATTAAGCATAGATCTGTATGCGATATAGCAAGCCACTTTCTTAATTCAAATAAAGCTGATTTGCTATGTTGCAAGTTGATCTGTTTTATTACATGCATAGATGCCATAATTAACACCAGCAACAACAAAAAAATAATAAAAGCATTACGGCCCTGAGATAATATTAAAGAAGATTCTCTGAAGTACGTACTGCAGAGACGATGAGGGTACACCGAAGAACACAAAGAGAGCGGTGTGAAGGGCCCAGTACTGATAGGTTGACATTTAAAGAGCACATTACTTATGCAAGTGAGAAGGTTGCATACGGAATTAAATCTGACATCCGGTTAGAAATGGCTTTTATTATATTTTGAAGATTTCCTCTTGTTCTTCCGGTTAACCGAAAATTATTATTCAGAAATGATTTAAAAAACTGTAAAGCTTTTTAAATATTAACAAATGTCGTAATATTGAAAAGTCTTCCTTCAAAATATAATAAGGCAATCTGGTAACATTTTAACTAAATCAAAAATTTCGAGCACGATTTTTAAAACTTCCTAACTTTTTTTTTAATTTCATAAATGTTTATGATTTTTAAAGTTAATAAACCAATTTCTTCAAATTGGATTGAATTTATAATTCGTTTATGTTCTAGAAGTCGATAAGGGTGAATACCAAGTTGGATACTTTTAAAACTAATTTAAAATTCCACGGAGCCTGTATGTTCAATTTATGTTTCAAATTTTTAGTATAATTTCAAGAACCTTTTTAAATTCAATGCAACATACAAAATTTATAAAGGTTCCTGTAGTTGAATTCTTAAAAATTCGTAAAATCCTCAAAAATTGGAGAAATGGTACTAGGTTCAATGGTCCAAGGTTCGGAAACATAAAATTCCATTTATTGCCGCTTCTAGGAAGTCCCTAGGAATAATAATCAATTTGTAGTTTTGTAGTATTGTTTTGTAGTTTTGAGGATTAGCTATTCTGGAGGTTTTGCTTTTCGCAGAATAATGTGTCCTCTACCTTGTTATACAAGGCTCCGTAATAAATTGGTATATGTTCATTTAGGATTAGGTCTGGATTTTCTGTGGGTATGGTAAATGTGGAATTAATGGGAATTGATTTTTCTTTATAGCTGTGTAAAGGTTCAGGATGTAGGTTCGGTATTTGAAAAAATATTAATTGGTATATTGATTGTAATATTCTTGAAGTCATATAGTAAACTGTATCTAATTTCTTCGGATTCTAATTTTATGCTAAATTTTGATAAATGATCATGTACATAATCTTCCTCGTTGTGGTCTAATATATGTCTAGATATTATCTTTAGCTTCGCTATATAGGTAAGGAGAACACCAGCAATAACTTTTAAATGATTTTTCAAAAATTCGATATTTTAAATAGTTTTGTGCAAATTTTGATCTAGCCTTACATAGTAAATTGACTAAATTTTGTATATTGTTTTCGACTAATTTTGATATTCAATTCATATTCAATTCTAATTCAATTCATATTCAATTCATATTCAATTCATATTCAATTCATATTCAATTCATATTCAATTTATATTCAATTCATATTCAATTCATATTCAATTCATATTCAATTCATATTCAATTCATATTCAATTCATGTTCAATTCATATTCAATTCATATTCAATTCATTTTCAATTCATATTCAGTTCATATTCAATTCATATTCAATTCATATTCAATTCATATTCAATTCATATTCAATTCATATTCAATTCATATTCAATTCCTGTTCAATTCATATTTAATTCATATTCAATTCATATTCAATTTATATTCAATTCATATTCAATTCATATTCAATTTATATTCAATTCATATTCAATTCATATACAATTCATATTCAATTCATATTCAATTCATATTCAATTCATATTCAATTCATATTCAATTCATATTCAATTCATATTCAATTCATATTCAATTCATATTCAATTCATATTCAATTCATATTCAATTCATGTTCAATTCATATTCAATTCATATTCAATTCATTTTCAATTCATATTCAATTCATATTCAATTCATATTCAATTCATATTCAATTCATATTCAATTCATATTCAATTCATATTCAATTCCTGTTCAATTCATATTTAATTCATATTCAATTCATATTCAATTTATATTCAATTCATATTCAATTCATATTCAATTTATATTCAATTCATATTCAATTCATATACAATTCATATTCAATTCATATTCAATTCATATTCAATTCATATTCAATTCATATTCAATTCATATTCAATTCATATTCAATTTATATTCAATTCATATTCAATTCATATTCAATTCATATTCAATTCATGTTCAATTCATATTCAATTCATATTCAATTCATTTTCAATTCATATTCAATTCATATTCAATTCATATTCAATTCATATTCAATTCATATTCAATTCATATTCAATTCATATTCAATTCATATTCAATTCATATTCAATTCATATTCAATTCATATTCAATTCATATTCAATTCATATTCAACTCATATTCAATTCATATTCAATTCATATTCAATTCATATTCAATTCATATTCAATTCATATTCAATTCATATTCAATTCATATTCAATTCCTGTTCAATTCATATTCAATTCATATTCAATTCATATTCAATTCATATTCAATTTATATTCAATTCATATTCAATTCATATTCAATTTATATTCAATTCATATTCAATTCATATTCAATTCATATTCAATTCATATTCAATTCATATTCAATTCATATTCAATTCATATTCAATTCATATTCAATTCATATTCAATTCATATTCAATTTATATTCAATTCATATTCAATTCATATTCAATTTATATTCAATTCATATTCAATTCTAATTAAATTCATATTCAATTTATATTCAATTCATATTCAATTCATATTCAATTCATATTCAATTTATATTCAATTCATATTCAATTCATATTCAATTCATATTCAATTCATGTTCAATTCATATTCAATTCATATTCAATTCATTTTCAATTCATATTCAATTCATATTCAATTCATATTCAATTCATATTCAATTCATATTCAATTCATATTCAATTCATATTCAATTTATATTCAATTCATATTCAATTCATATACAATTCATATTCAATTCATATTCAATTCATATTCAATTCATATTCAATTTATATTCAATTCATATTCAATTCATATTCAATTCATATTCAATTCATATTCAATTCATATTCAATTCATGTTCAATTCATATTCAATTCATATTCAATTCATTTTCAATTCATATTCAGTTCATATTCAATTCATATTCAATTCATATTCAATTCATATTCAATTCATATTCAATTCATATTCAATTCATATTCAATTCCTGTTCAATTCATATTTAATTCATATTCAATTCATATTCAATTTATATTCAATTCATATTCAATTCATATTCAATTTATATTCAATTCATATTCAATTCATATACAATTCATATTCAATTCATATTCAATTCATATTCAATTCATATTCAATTCATATTCAATTCATATTCAATTCATATTCAATTTATATTCAATTCATATTCAATTCATATTCAATTCATATTCAATTCATGTTCAATTCATATTCAATTCATATTCAATTCATTTTCAATTCATATTCAATTCATATTCAATTCATATTCAATTCATATTCAATTCATATTCAATTCATATTCAATTCATATTCAATTCATATTCAATTCATATTCAATTCATATTCAATTCATATTCAATTCATATTCAATTCATATTCAACTCATATTCAATTCATATTCAATTCATATTCAATTCATATTCAATTCATATTCAATTCATATTCAATTCATATTCAATTCATATTCAATTCCTGTTCAATTCATATTCAATTCATATTCAATTCATATTCAATTCATATTCAATTTATATTCAATTCATATTCAATTCATATTCAATTTATATTCAATTCATATTCAATTCATATTCAATTCATATTCAATTCATATTCAATTCATATTCAATTCATATTCAATTCATATTCAATTCATATTCAATTCATATTCAATTCATATTCAATTTATATTCAATTCATATTCAATTCATATTCAATTTATATTCAATTCATATTCAATTCTAATTAAATTCATATTCAATTTATATTCAATTCATATTCAATTCATATTCAATTCATATTCAATTTATATTCAATTCATATTCAATTCATATTCAATTCATATTCAATTCATGTTCAATTCATATTCAATTCATATTCAATTCATTTTCAATTCATATTCAATTCATATTCAATTCATATTCAATTCATATTCAATTCATATTCAATTCATATTCAATTCATATTCAATTTATATTCAATTCATATTCAATTCATATACAATTCATATTCAATTCATATTCAATTCATATTCAATTCATATTCAATTCATATTCAATTCATATTCAATTCATATTCAATTCATATTCCTATCATATTCAATTCATATTCAATTCATATTCAATTCATATTCAATTCATATTCAATTCATATTCAATTCATATTCAATTCATATTCAATTCATATTCAATTCATATTCAATTCATATTCAATTCATATTCAATTCATATTAAATTCATATTCAATTCATATTCAATTCATATTCAATTCATATTCAATTCATATTTAATTCATATTCAATTCATATTCAATTCATGTTCAATTCATATTCAATTCATATTCAATTCATATTCAATTCATATTCAATTCATATTCAATTCATATTCAATTCATATTCAATTCATATTCAACTCATATTCAATTCATATTCAATTCATATTCAATTCATATTCAATTCATATTCAATTCATATTCAATTCATATTCAATTCATATTCAATTCATATTCAATTCATATTCAATTCATATTCAATTCATATTCAATTCATATTCAATTCATATTCAATTCATATTCAATTCATATTCAATTCATATTCAATACATATTCTATTCATATTCAATTTATATTAAATTCATATTCAATTCATATTCAATTCATATCCAATTCATATTCAATTCATATTCAATACATATTCCATTCATATTCAATTTATATTAAATTCATATTCAATTCATATTCAATTCATATTCAATTCATATTCAATTCATATTCAATTCATATTCAATTCATATTCAATTCATATTCAATTCATATTCAATTCATATTCAATTCATATTCAATTCATATTCAATTCATATTCAATTCATATTCAATTCATATTCAATTCATATTCAATTCATATTCAATTCATATTGGGGAATTTCTTGTTCGTGAATTATGAACGAATGTGAATATATGGCAAGGGGATCGATTGGTCAGAATTTAGATTTACGTATCCAATTGGATTTCCGAGACTTGTTCCCGAAATCGTTCAGTCTACTTTCGAATAATTTAACTCGACTTCCGGAATTTCTACTTGTGGTTCTGCCACAGTATAATCAAGATTTGGTAAAAAAAGCGATATCAACTATTTCATGTGGATGGCTCATTCTATGATCAAGTAGAGTGGTTTCTTCCATGTTGAATACTCCTTGACTTTGGATTTTAGGTGATCCATTATGTTAAAATGGGTATGGATGCATCCAACGAGAATATGTTTTGATTCGATGGGGTATGAGTCGGCCCCAATTTTCGATACTTAGGTTTGGGAGGAGAAATCTGTTGTGCTCTATTTAAGGAATTTTGGTTTGGAAACGGTTTATGGTTAAACAGGGTAGCGCATAAGTAACGTTATGATTTATTTTATGGAAACATTTTTCGTTCTGATTTTATTTAACGTTGGCCTTTATTAAAATTTAGATTATAGTTTAGAAATATGTTCACATTATGTTTTGAAGATAATATCTTTCAAAGGGTGCCCATTGTTTGCTTCGACCTGATCTGCTCTTTCCAGAGAATTTTCCATAACTTTTCTTAGAATTTCAGGTCCAACGCCCTCACTTCATCTCGGATGTTGGCCTTAAGCTGTTGTTTGGTTCTTGGCTTATTGGCATACTACCCTATAGGTAGCCCCAAAGAAAAAAATTATGGAAGCCGTTGAATCGGGCGAACGCGGTGGCCAGTTAAAATCAGAAAAACGTGATATTATTCGATCGCTAAAAATTTCAAGCAGGCGAGCCATAGTTGGTCGAGCTGTGTGAGCTATGGCTCCATCTTGTTGGAACTACAATTCTGGATTGTTCTCTACCTCGGCCCTTAAACGTTCAATCATTGCCCGGTATTAAATGCCATCCACATTAACCGAAACCGTTTTCGAAAAAATCTGGTGCAATGATAGTTTTTGAAGTTATTTCGCCACACCATACTGTGTATCATAGTGGGCGCATTTGATATTCAATAATTATTCTTGGTTTTTGGGTGCCCCAAATTCTGCAATTTTGTTTATGTACGAAAATGAAAATGGGCCTCATCACTCATTACGAGTTTGTGAATATTCTTGTGAAAACCAATTGAATCTTATATGAGAACAGGTGTAATTTAAGTAAAATACTTTACAAAGACTTGGGTTTTCTTCAATACTTGCTTGCACCCGAGTAATGTTCACATTATTTCGAATTGCAAGAGACATTCCAGTGCATTTCGAACATGAAAGAAATTTCGGTAGTATCTTTGTGTTTAAATAATCGAATGCTGACTTTCAAAATAAAATTAAACAACTTTTGTTCTTTGTTCTGTACTTTTTTGTCTGAGTCTTTCCATCATATATTTCCCAAGTCTTTCAAAATTAATTCTGATAAAAATACGTAAACAAATGATTGATGACCGCCACCCTGGTATTGGTTGATAATGAATTTTTCTAGGTGGTGTATTGACGAATTTTAAGGTACAAATATTCTGGGGCCCTACTGTGACTTTCGACCATGATTTTCGACGACGTTCGTTTTCCTATAGTAGGCAAAAGAAGAAAAAGGAAGACTGACGATTGTAAAAGTAGGCTAAGCTCCTCTCGCTGAAAAAATAATTCTGAACCGAACGATCCATTTGATGTTGTTTTTGTATTCGAAATTGACGATTGGAGCATCACGGATTCCACGTAGCGGAATTTTTCTAAACTATCCATTGACGTTTAAAAACGCAGAGCCACCTTATTTCGAATACAAAAACAACAACACAAACTACAAATGGATCGTTCTTTTTAATAATCATTTTTTCCGCGAGAGGAGCTTAGCCTACTTTTACAATCGTCAATTAGGTGGCTGTGTGTTTTTAAACGTCAATGGATAGATAGTTTTATATTAGAAATATTCCGCTACGTGGCATCCGTGATGCTCCAATCGTCAATTATAAATTTACTATTGTTTACCTTTTTCTTCCTCTGCCAGGAAAACGACAGCTGTCGAAAATAGCAGTCGAAAGTCATAGTAGGACCTCTGTTTTTTATGTAATACATATTATGTTCCGTCATATAGAGGGCAAAGGCATCATTAATTGTCATTGGTTGCCATGCACGTATCATTGATCCCAATGATCATCTTAACCTGGCGAGAAGAATGGATACAATGTGTGCTTTCGAGGTAGATCTTTTATTGAATCGTTTAATTTGAAACTACTAACTAAAGCACTAACTATATCAACATGAATTTCGTCTTTTACGTTTTAAATTTATTGGCTTGTAATTTTCTGAACTAGTATCAATATCTTGATTGAACAATCCTTTACTTTTTTTTCTAATCTTATTACACTATACACAATTCGAGTGCAAATAGCTTAAGTTAAGTCGAATGACCATACTTTTTCAATTAACATTCGATTTTCAATATTCGAAACTCAACAAAAACAAGTTTTTAATTTTAATGTAAAATAAATATGTATAATTCAACAGATTGCATATTTTCCAAAACTAATAATAATTTATGCTCTAATCTTTATCACTTATTCAAATAAACTATTATATGTAGATTTAAAAAAAAAAAAAAAATTCCTACCTAAATTACCTCCAAGCTAGGTTATGTTTTATAATTTTATATTCTAAAAGGTTTCGTGCATTTTCTGCATTCATTAAATATTTAAAAATATATTCCGTATCGTTGAAAAATTATAACAAATTTTCGTACATATTTTAATTAAAATGTTTAATTTATGATTTTATCTAAAAATGTAACAATGAAAAATAATTACATCTCATGTACATATGTGTGTGTGTATGCAAGTAGTATATGGGGATATAAAAATTATATTTCCATAAAATAACAATAATATTTTTAGGTCATAAATTTTTATATTTTCCAAAAGCGTTTTAAACAATGTTTTTTTGTTTTTTAAATTGTTCATCTCCTTCTAAATCGTAATAATGTATAAAATATTTTTAAAGTAAACTAAAAATAAATGTTTGTAATAAACTACACATGTTATATACGTAATTAATTTACCAGAAGGTTTATGGTATTACATACGTATGTATGTACGCATATTTATTCATTTAGGTATAGTTAGCTTAAATTTTGTTCATAAGAACCAAAAAATACCAAATTATAAATGAAGGAATTGGGATGGATATACGGAAGATATGTGGATTTTTTTTTCGTTTTTGCCTTTCGTATATATATATATATATATATGTAGGTACTTATATATACACAATTCAAAAAGCTTTCTGGAAATTAAAAACGAAAACTAAGCTTTTTTCGAAATTAAACATATTACATATTATATTTGAATGTTTATAAAATATTTTGAGGTTTGATCTTTTTTTTTTTTTTGTACCAAAATATAATATTTATTTTCTCTCTTGAAAACATCTGTACGTGCACGGATGGGTATATGGATAGCTATTGTGGGAATTTTCTGGGTCTCCTCTTAGTATTATTATTATTTTATAATTTTTTTGTTAAATAATATTCAACAAATGTAAATTATTAATAAAATTATATTTTTTTAAGTAGATGGGTCGTAAACTTTTTGTACCAAATTTATGTACTCATATATCACATTTTATTGTAGAACATACATTTACACATACATATATCTACAATGTTTAGCTTCAACATCAGGTTATCAATCATGCATGGTTGACGTTCCATGGATGGAAACCAAATCGATGAAAATCTATATCAAAAATACCCAGTCATTCCACGATTTTTATTGTTCAACCATATATAACAAGAATAGATCTCCGTCACAAAACTGTTGTATTCATTGTGGTCTTAAAATAAGAAACACCAATTCCGAGAATATTAATAAAGTTATATTGGTAAGATTGAAGCAGATACAGCAAACAGCACAAACAACAGAGTACTATTAAATACGTTAGATGAAATAATTTCTACTCTGGTGAGTAAACTAGATTAGCAGCTTATGGGCCAAGCTTTGATCGGCTTGCTTAAAACCAGTATATAGACTTTCTCACAAAAATCACAGTTTGAGGATACCACAACCATTCAAGCATTTTCATGCTTTAGGAATGTAATTTTGAACATAACACTGACAGATAATATCTGCTAAGAAATGGTTGGGCAATGAAAAAACATTGCTTTTCAACACTATTCATCTAATCGAAGATTTAGAAATTTTTATAAATATATAAATTTTCTTCTATTAAAATGTAAGGGATACGCACTGGCGCATAGCACTCCCCAAAGAGACTTGGGCCTCCGGGCGTGGACATCATACTAATGTATTGTTTTCTTATTTTAAATCAACTACGCGAACCGCACAAAAGAGCTTTAAGACAGTATATACATGAAGAATAATTTGTAATAGGACGATTAAAGCAGAATAACTTTGGAACAAAAATTATTTTTCCGAAATACGTATTTCCATGGAATGGAACTACCAACGCTATTTCTTTAAGGATTATTATGAAATGCCACTTACCGAAGAAAAGCACAGTGTCACTTTGGGATTGGGAGGTATCGGGTTCGAATCCCAATTATATTTGAAAATTTTGACTATATTTTGGAAATCTATAATTTTTTTAAACTTTCAAATTTCAAAAAAAATCTTCACGTGTACAGCTCTGAAATAAAAATTGAATATTATGAAAATTTTCAAATTCACTAGAATTTTGGAATATTTTTCCAATTTTAATTTTTATTTGAAATTAAGATGCTTTTCCAATTTTCAGAATATCACTCGAATTATAAATTTTACAAACTTCCATAAATCTTTAAAAGTCACCAATAATTTTTAGAAAATTCACGAGATAATATACCCAAACATACAGTGGTGAAACTTCGATGAATCAAATTTTCAAAAGTTCATTAAAATTAATTTGTCGAAATATCATTTTAAATATTTGGAAATTTCTCAAATTTCCCATAAAACTCTAAAATGTATTAAATATCCGAGATGCGCAATCGAATCAAATAAAAATGGATATTTTTGTAAATTTAATTTTCAAATTTGAAAATTTTGAAAAAATCTAAATACGAAATCAAGTTAGGCTTTAATAATTCTGAATTTTGAGTTGCAGAAACCTTACCAATTCATCACAGTTATTCAAACCGTATATGAAGAATTCCAAAAATTAAATTGAAAAATTTGTAAAAATGTTTAAAATTTGAGTATCAGACACTTTGATGAAATTCTTCAATGGTGGACGTTTATTGAATTTTGAAAAATTCTTATAATTTTTCAAATTTTTGAAATCCACAAATTATTAGAACGTTTGGGATTTTGTGGCGTATGTCAACCAAGAGGTACCGGGTTCGAATCCCAATAGAAGTAGGATGCGAAAGAGATTCGAAATAAAATGGACATGTAATCGAAAAATTCTTCTAGAGACTTGGAGGAAGTTTGAACCTCAAACCAAGTAGAAAAATAAAATAAACAAAAACCAATTGGACATGTGGAATGAGGTAGCTGAAGTAAAAATTTGTTGCAACCATTTATTTAACAATGGTACCAGGGAGCGGAATACCCACAATCCTGCACTGCGCTTTGGGATTCAATGAAAGGTGGTTCTCAATTTATATTAAATTCGATCTATTGGATTGCTACAGTAACCTTCAGCTTACAAATGTTTTTCAAGCTTTGTGGCCAAAAAACTTAAAGCTATAGGCACATATTATGCAGGTTTCGTATTGTTGCAACCTTCGTCACAATATTAAGTTCACAGGAACGAAACGAACCGAGAAAGTTGATCAATTTTCAATATAAACTTCTACATAAAACCTAATATATGTTGTTTGATATTTTTATGTTACTCATATTATTACAAGTAGTTAAGTTTATCTTTTTAAATATTTTAAAATCATTAACAGAATTGGATTATGAAAAATGTAAAGAGGACTTTACACAATTCCCGGAACTTTACCATAAACGAAATACATTTTATTAGGATCATAAAAGTTTGAACCACTTCTTGGTGACTAACAGATATTTATGTGCCTCCAAACTTGCATCCCAATTTTTTGATTAATAATGGACCTACAAAATATCTCATAATACCATAAAAAACTAAATGAACTGCATTTAAACAAAAACATAAAGAAAACTAAATGGACTGAAACGAAACGAAACCTATTTGCATGTAGCTTAAAATAGTATTATCAACTATACTGACGCGACAATTAACGAAAATTTAATCAAAACGCAGATGAATGTGGTACACTTCTCCTCAATAGATTGCTCTTAACAATACACCAAGTAACCTCTAAAAATCAAAATAGTTCACACCACCTGGACTAATTTTACCCTTCTATTGCATCTTTGTTGGTAAAGTAGAACCGGCGAAATACTTTCAAGCAAGAGCAAATCACCATACATGTATTTAAAAAGTAACTAAATTTTGACTTGGCCCTAAATGGTAGAAACGAAATTTCCAGTATCAGCAAAACCATATTGAGAGTTTCATCTCGTGAAACATTCGTAAAAAACCCATAGCAGACTTTTTAAAATTGTTTAATTTATACAGTTGGCTCATCCCAGGAATTTATACAGTCGCATAAAAATTTTTGCTGGTGACAAGCTACATGAGAAAAGTCTGTGATGGAATATTGCAGGAATGGGAAGTAGCAGACATTTTTTTCATAGCAGCGGCTCAGAGATACAGCCTATAAGACCATATAGAATCCCATTCAATATTAACATGAGAAATAGTACCAACAGTCACAAAAGCTGTCTACTTAAAGCTCTTATTATACCGAATCCTACCATAACGAGTAGAGATAGAGACATTTTCAATATGGCATCCGTGACAATGAATATAATTTAATAGGAGCTCGCAATCACCTTCACGAATTATATAAGACAAAATATTATTACAACACGTATGTTCCAGATATTCGGCAGAGTATGGGAGTAAACTGTAAAACGAGTAAAACAACTTCAAACAAGTGTAACTGACAATCACACAATAATTACAGAAGACATGATTACGCTACTTGCTGCAGACTTAAAGTAATCCTGATTTAGATGTGTTTAACGCCATTTCATTTCCTGATTGGTCGTGATAGCAAATGATAATTTAAAACCATAATTTGATTTACAAATAATTAAATTTCGGACAGCTTTTCTGAAGAGTTTTAGATTAAGAATTTTCTCTCACGACAATTGGAAAACTTTTAGATGCTTGTTGCCAGAGTGGTATATATAGTTCATACAAACTTTGCTTATACGTATAAATATATTTGAAGTTAGCTTTCAATTTTATTTTGTATATTTAGCAATGATTATGTAACTAGGGGTTTTGTCTCCATCTGAATAAATTCCTGGTGAATAGGCGCTATTGAAATATTACCTTTTTGTTAGATATGCTAAAATTCCGTGCGAATAAAATTGTTTCTGGATGTTTCCACGGCTATACGCCCATTGTAAAAGGTGTACCGAACTAAGTACGCACATATGCCAGTTGAGATCAAACATATAAGTGTATTCGAGGTGTATAGGTAATTATTTGTCATCTAAGCAGGCATATACAATTAGTGAATTAGATAATATGCTGAAGCAATTTAGTTGAAAACTGCTGTTTAATAGTTGATACTGCTGTTTAAACATTAAATTAATAAAATCTTGGTGATTTCAAGATCTGTTAAATCGTGTGAGAGTTTGAAATCATAGATGATTTTGACAGGATCGCGTCTTTGAAAGTTGGCAAGATTATTTGATAACTCATGGTCCTATATATCACTTCCCTTTGAAACAATATATCGTTTAGAACTGTAATCGAAGTAGCGCTGGAGCACTGTCTGCATACAAAAGAAACCTGAAATTCTTACTTCACAAAATATGAGGAGACGTTGTCCGAAAATTCTACCTAATCCCAAAAATAAAAGTTTATTTGTAAAGAAGTTCGACACAAAATTAAAATCGGGGATTCGGCCCTATTTGATTCGTTTTGAACACCTTAACATGATTAAGTAGCAAATTTTATATTCGAATTATTCTCATATTCTCATAACATGTCCAGTGAAATAACAAACAATACACGGTTAAAGATTTATGAAATTTTGTGCAGCTGATTCAAAAGATTCTCACCTGCTTTCGAATGCATATTCGGATAGCTTAGACAATCAACTGTTATATTTGTGTCCATGAGTAATTTAATTATAATGCGGGCTGTACATTTTCACATAAATTTTCACAGATATTCGTCATGATTTTCAGATAGATTAGCTGTCCATTTAGAAACTGTGTGGTCCAGCAAATTATTTTCTGATAGAACTTACTATTTTTTATTATTTAGAAGTTGCACACATTCTTATTTTCGGCGGCACAATATGTTAAACATGTTTTCTCATCACCTGAAATTCGTATAAGAATAACTGGGATGTTTTTTATTTAGTTCGTTTCGGAACACGATTTATTTTTATAATGACGCCTGCGGTAAATTGTTATTGTATTTTGTTGGCGAATTATAGATTTCACCTATACAATATTTAAAAAATGTCCACTACATCATTTTTAATCATCTCGTGAATGCTGGCGTATATAGCGGAAAACTTACTTTATCTACCGTGAATTGAAATTACATACTTTGATTGATGAATTTATGAATTTATCAATTCAAGAATAAACATAATCGTCTCTATACTCATCAACAATTCTAAAGTAGCTTAATCCCCATCCTCACATGGGCTATTTATATTAGGCATGGAGACTATGACGAATCAATGATTTTGTATTTAACGTTTATATTTCACAAATTATTTGTTGATTGGTTTACGATCAAACTAATTCAAGCATGTTTCATTTCAACATCAATTTTGATTTGAAAAGCAAATCAGTTTAAGATTTCGTTCCTTATAACTGTTTTCGATTATTCAACACAATTCAAAGTACTGATACAATTTACAAATCAAATTTTTTCAACGGCAATTAAATGTAATTTCGATTTTATTTTATTTATTTTAATTTAATTTATAGTAGGAATCCAATATTATATCAGTATTCAGTCCGATCTTCATGAACATCGATATCATATACAAAATGTTACAGGGTTCATTATCTGAACGCAAGGTGTGGGGTCAAGAAATCCATTCCAAATATTTACGTTAAAAGGAAAGAACTCCATATTAAATCATCTTCCAATTGATATATCTAAGTAAAATAGTTTGTGATGACGTTGACAACAGACATCTGTTGCGCAACATTTGAAGCAAAATTACACGTTTTTCAAACTATTTGATATTTTATTCTGTGATTGCGACCACATGTTTTAAATAATATTTTTGCGACCCAAACCAATAATGCTTATGCAAATGTTCATCATAAAGATTTGGAAGGAAACTAAATGTGAAGGATTAATTTATAATGAACAATGCTTTTCTCAAAAAACTCTACTAAGTATATGGCTGTGTTCGATTAGTCGGGTAAAAACAAATAATTACTTGGGTCTGCAGTAAATAGGTTCCCAGGATCATCTATTTAGGTTTAGAACTATTGAAATCCGTAGAAATATATTTTTTCAACGGATTTGCTAGAGATGTAAGCAGCAGAACAACCGAATAATTTTCAAAATTTCTAAAAATTGGTAAAATTTCTTTTTCATGTGCAACTTTGGCGATTTTAAAAATTTTGAAATTTCATATATTATACACGAGTACATTACATCCAAATTTAAAAACTCGGTCAACCCCATATTACATATTATATGATAAGAAATTTTCAGTTTTAAAATTCTACAATAATATTTGACATTTCAAAAGCAAAAAAAAGGTCATAAACTACCGTTATTCAACTAGTTTAAAAATAAACAGTAGAAGGTTGACCAACTAGTAAAATGAATCGAATTTCGGTTCAAAATCGTATTAAAATAATTAAATTTTTTTACGAAAATCGTGCATCTGTAAAAACAACATTTCGTAAAATTGCTACAGTGAGAAACAGTTATGCAGGGAACCCACGATTATCGATTTCACAACGTTCTCATCAAATAAACTTGTTCATAACGACATGACCAATATGTATCAAGGATTTCTCTTTACATCCTTATAAAGTTCAATTTTTCCAAGAAATAAATCCACTAGAGCACATTTTCAACGTCTTCAATTTTCAGATCAAGCTTATGCATGTTTGGCTACGTAATGTCGCATTTGAACTTTAGAAAATGCAAAAGCTGTTGTTACTGTATGGAACGCTTTATGGGCCGGGGGCTTGATTGGTCCACATTATTTCGAAAAAGAAGCTGGTAACGCCGTTACTGGCCATGTGAAAGATAAGGTTTATGAGAATACCCTACAGTCAAGTGTCTACACTAAATTTCAATAAAGAATGATATATATTTTTAACAAAACGTATGATTAATTTCAAATTTAAAAAATAAAATTACTTCTTGTATAACCTTTGTGTGCGTGGCAAATTTTTCTTCATTTCCGAGGAGGCTAAGGTACATTTGTACCTCCATACGTTTTGTATGGAAAATGCACTAATAAGTAGATTTTTTCCGCACGAATATTGTTTATCATCTAAATAAAATGAAATAGCAATATCCAATCCAAGTATGGTAGAAAAGAAAATCATTGAAAACAAAAACAAAACACAAATAATTAAAAGTAGCGGCAAAATTACCGTAATTTGCTTTTGTTTTTTTATTTTGTTTCTGTTTGATTTATATTATAACACAATCATTCACTCAGTCTTTTATTTAACTTGCTGTGCAATACATTCCAGCGGTTTGCAGTGAAAAATAAATAATTGTGAAGTGAATAAGTATACTTATACATAAACAACATATACTTTACACCTATTTAGAGAAACTAAACGCAAATTAGTATGAACGAAATATCACAAGCAGAATACAGTCGGTAAGTCTGATAATTTGTATCTATGCAACGTAACACTATTATTCCTCTCCGTTTTAGGCTTACTTATGATCAACAGCAAGCCTACTTAACCACGCTTTTTAATGAGGAAAGCAGCGACAGCGACAATGATTTTGAAAATGATGGCACCGAGGACGAATGGGTTCCATTACCTCGATCAAATGATCTCGATATGGACGATATATCCGATGCCGAAAATGCGTATATAGCTCAGGACAATCAAATCGAGTTTAATGAAAACGTACCAGACGAATATGAACCAGCTGACGATTCTGATGATGACGCTGCAAATTCTAGTGTGAGTGCCTCATCAGGTTCCGATTTTGTGGCTAAAGATGGTACAATTTGGAGAAAAGTACCACCGACAACTACTCGAACTCAGAAGCATAATATTTTGCGCCAAAAGTCTGGACCAGTTTTATCCACAAAACAATTATCCATCGCTGACACATTCAAATGCATTTTTTCTGAAATGATGGTGGACATAATAGTACGTGCAACGAATCGAAAAGCTGACCGAACGTTTGCAAAATGGAATGAAGAGAATCCGGACAAAAATACCAGAATTTGGAAACACTTGACTTCAAAAGAGTTCTACAGTTATATCGGAGTGCTTATAACAATGGGTATGCATCACTCAAATTCCGAACATCACAGCGTTCTATGGCGTTCAGATTCATATCCTGTATACCGAGCGACCATGTCAAATGACCGTTTTAGGAGCTTATGTCGGTTCATTCGATTTGATAATGAAGCCACCCGAGCTGAACGGTTACTTACAGATAAAGCAGCTGCCATCACGGATATCTGGTTGATGCTTAATGACAATTTGGCATCAAAATATGTGGCATCCGACTGTGTAACCGTCGACGAGCAACTGTTTCCTTATAGAGGTAGAACAAGATTTACACAGTACATTCCATCTAAGCCGGCCAAATATGGTTTGAAGATATTTTGGGTTTGTGACGCAAAAACATCTTATCCCATAACCGGCCAGCTGTATACTGGAAAAGGGCCCGGTGGACCGGAAAGGGATCAAGGGCAACGGGTTGTTCGGGATTTATGCTATCAATTTAAGGGTTCAGGCCGCAATATAACGATGGATAATTTTTTCTCTGCTTTGCCCTTGGCGCGTTTGTTGTTGTCGTGGCAGTTGACGATGGTGAGAACACTGAAACAAAATAAAACGTACATCCCAACCGAAATGAAAAAATCAAGTACTAAGACCGAATTTTCGTCCTCATTTGGGTTCAGCGATGATGGAAAAGTTAGCCTTTGCTCATATGTCCCAAAAAAAAACCGTATTGTTACTTTGCTTTCAACAATGCATACCACTATCAACACGGATGGTCCCAAATGCAAACCCGAAGCGATAATATACTACAATTCGACCAAGGGAGGTGTCGATAGCATGGATAAAATGCTAACGCACTACACTACAAAACGTAGGACGCTTCGGTGGCCACAAGCAATGTTTTACAATATAATAGATGTAGCTGCCCTTGCAACGTATATAATTTATTCGAAAAATAATCCGTTTACTTCCAAGTCTTCGCACAGTCGACGCACCTTTCTTCAAGACCTAGGCAAACAGTTGGCGATGCCGACTATTGAAGAACGAGCTACAAATCAAAAAGTTATGGCTCAATTTTCACCCCGCTCTGGAATACAATGCATGATGGGGCGCCCGGTAATCGTTGTTCATCAATCGAGCTCGTCTGTTCCTAGAACTGGAAGCCCACATGTTGGAAGCTGTTATGTTTGTCGAACGGTTTTATCATTTCAACGCAAAACACGAAAAAATTGTTCGGTCTGCAAACGGCCGATTTGCAACGAGCACTCAGAAGCAATAACAAAATGTAATGAATGTATATTATAATAATAATTTTTTAACCTATGTTCACTTTTTTCAAATAAAATGGATTCATTGAAGAAGCTTTCATACTTATTTTTTATAGGTACAAATGTACCTTAGCCACCCGTTAAAGTGGTACTGTTCCATTTCCGCTAAAAACACTTTTTTTTTACTCTACAAGATTGTTGGAAATAGCTTAATCTTACGTAAAAATACTTAGTTGAGGCTAAATAAAATTGATAGGTGTGTAGCTGAATGTGAAACTTACAAATTATTGAATTATAAACGCAAAAGGTACAATTGTACCTTGCCACGCACATAAGGGATAAGAATCTTCATACTTGCAAAATTTAATCGAATTAAATTGAAATTTTCATTTTCCAAGCAATTTCTATTTTAAATTTTTAAAATTCCGATAGCCAAAATAAAAATTTTGAATTCAGCAAAATTCGCGTTCAACAAATTTCTTTACACAATTACATAGTAAGGACAAATTCTGTATAACGGAAGTTAAATTCCACTTTAAATTCAGAATTATAAATCGATTTTCCAGTTCTATAATTTGAACTGAGTTTTCTAATTCAGTATTTTATACGTAAGATCCCTGCCAAATAGAATTTGCTTTTTAATTTGAATTTTGAAAATAGTTAATACTTTGAGGTGTCCAGAATCTTGAAAAAAAAAAGATTGTTAAAATCAAATTTTATAAAGCTCGAAGATTTTTAAAGCATACATAGTTGCAATTTTTGAAAATTCAACCATTTAAATTCAGAATTGTAAATTTCTGATTCAAAAGCTAAAATTTTTATCAAAATCAAATATTATTTTCCGAACTCCAAAAACTTGAGTTCAAAATTTAAAATTTTTTTTGGTATATGTAAGTAATAATCATAATTTTAAAAATTCGAATTGATTAATGCAAATTCTGATTTTTAATTTTAAAGATTGTGAATTTCCGAAAATTTATTTTTTGTTCAACAAATTTTTTTTATTTTTTTTTTTTATTGTTTTAAATATTACAACTGATTACATATATCATCTAGTAATTTCTCTATCTTTCTTATGTTCAATTTGCAGAGATATAACCCATTAGTTAGTCTCTAAAAATTTGGCCACCCTATTGTAGTCTTCCCAATTCCAGTGGTTTCTTTCTTTGGAGCCTTCGTACTCCATTTGTGTTACTCAGCATACCACGTAACTCAACATTTTCATGTTGACCAAGCCGTTGTATGTGTTTCTTTGCATGAATTGTTATTTCTTCGCTGACGTTTTCCATCCGGCGGTCCCTATGTAGGTTATCGTTTCTTATGTACCAAGGAGCGTTCACTATTCCACGTAACACTTTATTTTGAAAAGCTTGTATTATTTTAATATTGGTTTTCTTAGTACAGCCCCAAAGCTGAATACCATAAGTCCATATAGGTTATAAAACTTGTTGGAATAGTAGCAACTTATTAGGTATTGACAGCTCTGAATACCTTCCAATTAGCCAATACATATTTCTATATTTAATGTGTAGTTCCTCCTTTTTCTTTTTAATGTGCTCTTTCCATTTTAACTTAGCATAAAGAGTCATGCCAAGATACTTGGCTGTGTTAGCATAGGGAACTTGTTTGGAATTTAGTTCTATTGGTATCCAGTTAACTATTTGATTGGTGAAGTTAACGTGCGTTGATTTTTCTTCATTTAGCTTAATGCGCCATTTTTTGGTCCGCAGTTACTAAGTTGGTTCATTGCAATTTTCTGGTTGCTTCGTCTACTTTATAACCAGTAGCTAAAATTGCTGTATCGTCAGCAAATGTTGCTATTGTTGTGCCGCTTGTGTTTGGTAAATTACTTCTGTAAAGTAAATACAACACTGGCCCTAGCACGCTACCTTGGGGAACCCCTGCAGATACCCTCTTTAGCTCGGAAATTTTTTCTTCACATCTAACGCGAAAATATCTGTTATCAATGTAAGATTTCAATATCTGAAAGTATTCTTTTGGCAAATCTCGATGCAGTTTATATTCCAATCCAGGACGCCATACTTTATCGAAGGCCTGTGCTACATCCAGAAATATTGTTGAACATATTTTCTTATTTTCAAGTGCATCTTCAATAATACTTGTAATCCTGTGAATTTGCTCTATGGTGGAGTGGTTTTCTCTAAATCCGAACTGATGTGGTGGTATTAGCTTTCTCTCAAGTATTATAGGTTTCATCCTTTTGTATAACAGTTTCTCAAAAATTTTCCAAAGTACTGGAAGCAGAGAAATTGGCCTATATGACTTTTTATGATTAGATGGTTTGTTCGGCTTTGGTATCATAATTATTTCTGCTACTTTCCATTGCAGAGGTACATATTTCAGTCGAAATGAAGCGTTGATTATATGAAGAAGTTTTCGCACCCCTTTCTCAGGAAGTGCCTTTACTATTTCACCTGTAATTAAATCATAGCCAGGAGATTTTTTCGTATTTATGTTATGGCTAATTTCATTTTTCAACTCTCGTAGAGTTACAGGTGGTATTTTCCTACAATCCTCCTTGTGCACTGGTATTATATTTTCATCCGCTGATTGTCTAGCATATGGTTGGAACGTTTCTTCAAGATGAGATGCGAACAGTGCTGCTTTCTGTTTGGCACTTGTTACCCAATTTCCCTCATCATTTTTATTGGCGGTATTTGATAATTTGGTCTTTTTAATGGTTTTGTAGCTTTCCATAGAGAATACTCTGTTTCTTTAGTGTCTGTAAGACTAGGAAGATAACGGGTGACCGATTAATTTTTTAGTTCTCTAATTCTTTGCTTAAGCTTATTGCAGAGGTAATTAAAAATTCTTTTGCTTTGTGGTGCTCGGTTTCTCTGCCATCGGTGTTATCTTCAACCAATTTCCTAAATAAATAATTCTAAATAATTGGTTTTGTTATTTGTTAGTCTAGGTGGATTTTCCTTATTAACAATCGTGGAACTAACAGTCATAATGACGGGCGAGTGGTCCGATGTGAGACTTTCACTATTTTCTAGAAAAATGTGATTTTCGGATATACCTCTTGTAATGTAGAAATCAATTAGATCCGGAGTTTTGCTTGTGTCAGTAGACCAGTACGTTGGTTTTCCTCCTGAATGAAGTTCACAATTGTGAGCTCGACCAGCGGCATATAGTTCTCTCCTTTGGAGTTGTTAATCTTGACCCCCAGAAAGTATTTTTTACCTCCAATGATAAAATTAAATCCTAGCTGGTTCAATAACTTTTTATAATCCTCTTTATTTAAATTATATCTTGGAGGACAATAAATTGAACAGACATTGAATATTTTTTTATTGTTAAGTTGAATGCTGATAGTAGCTTCCTGCATACTTTCTTCTTCAATTTTTATTCCCTCATGATGTTGAATATTTTCTTTCACAAATATTGTTGATCCCCCTCTTGCTCTTTCTGCTGGATGTAAAGCGTGATAAGAAACGTAACCACGTATTTTGGTGTATGAGGTTCTAGTAAGATGGCTTTCTGATATTAAACATATATCAATTTTTTCAGTATTTAAAAGGATCTCTAACTCTGGAATATGTTGGATTATTCCATTTGCATTCCAGATAACAATTCTTAATGTTTTATTTATCATATTAGTTTAGTATAATATGAATGTTATTTCATCCACTGTTTCTCGGCTATCTAGTCGCCTGTTCAAAGCATCTATAGATCTCTCTTGTCTTATAAGCCGTGTATTTAGCGCTTCGATGCTTTTAAATATTTTTTCAAGCATATATGTATCTTTCGAGTCTTTGATATTTACTGATTTGTGTGGGGTCGTACTTTGTAGCCCGGATGCAACCACTTGTGAAAACGACTTGCAATCAGTTACTTTACTCGATATAGATGTGGTAAAGTTTCCTAGGTTGGTGTTTACGCTATTGGCTATCGACGTTTTATAATATGATGGACCTTGCCGTGATTTGTCTCTAATTTTTTGTAGTTCTTTAGCTACTATGCACCCTCTGTAGTTTGCAGGATGTTGCTCTTTCCAGTTTACACATGTTGGAGGGGAATTTCTATTTAGTGGACATGCCTGAGCAGCATGCCTTCCAAGGCACTTTACACATCTTGGCTCTCTATTGCAGTATTTTTGCGTATGGCTAAAACCTTGACACTTCTTGCATTGCACTATAAGCCCAGTGGATTTCCGTAGTGCTTCTATTTTAACCCTCATATTTAAAATAGCTCTTATAATAAAGATGGCTTCCATCTTTTCTTTGTTATTGAAAGTTAACATAAATAACGGGAGACCTCTTTTAGTAACTTTAAATTCGGACCATTGTTTGACCTTCTCTCTTTTTATTATATTTGGTTGCATTTTCAATTTGCAGTCCTGGTCGTTGGAGATCTTTCATAATGTCTTTTATTGCACAGGTTGGATGGAGGCCCCTTCCCATAACCTTTATTGGGCGGTTGCTTTTATTTCCATATGTATACCATTCGATTTTCTCTAAATTGAGGTTTGTTGATAATAAAAAAATTCGAAATGATGTTGCATATTCTGAATTTTAAAGATTGTGAATTTCCGAAATTTTATTTTTTGTTTGTTCAACAAATGAGACAACATTTCACAAAATATTCTAAAATAAATTAATGTCGAATTGGTAGGTCGTGCAAAAGATGTTGCGAATTTACATCTGTATGTATAAGATAAAAGAAATTTATTTAATAATTTACAATTTTATTTATTTAGAAACAAACTATTTTAACATATTTCAATTTTTGTGAAATTTAACGTACATATATGCTAATTTTATTAGAATGTAATTTCTTGACAGTTAAATACATAAATTAATTTAATTAATTACATCATAAATATTCTGGTGATTCAAAATTTCTCAAGTTTGTAATTGCAAATCTAAATTAATTAACTAATATGGAATATAGGCTCACACGAGATTCGTAACAGTTTTCAATTTTCATTATCTGTAATTACTTTCAATAAGATCGCACTTTTCAAGTTTCTATTTTCGAGCACTTAAGTTTTAAACTATACCAAATCTGTTATTCTTGATACGATACACATGCTTGGTTTTAAGCCTAAACAAACTATAAATATAGCGAAGAATATTTAAATCCATTTTTCAATTTCGAAATGAATTTTGGAAGCTATAGGTATGTATTAAAAAGATGTGTTTATCATATACGACTGACCTTTAAGTGTTATAATTATCAAAACCCAAGTGAGAGAGTTCTAAACAAAACAAAATCTGAAAGTTCAAAAAATTATTTCAAAAGGTGATGATTGAAAAGTTTTTGTTGAAAAATTTTGATTTATACAAACAGCATAAATATTAATAAGTGTAGAGAGAACCCACGCACAGACATCATTTTCAACAACTTTTTCAAGTTTAGAAATTTGCATGCTCTATCAAATCATATATAATTATTTGTCCAGGTGAATTTAGAAAAATGATTTCAAATTGCATTATACTTGAAGTGTATAGGAAATGATTTATACAGGATATATAACAACGGATTTACTATATATACCATAATTACGTCCTTCCGTTTTCCATCATAATCTACTTAGCGCAGTATGCACACCTGTACATATCTACCGTTTTCGCTCAATAACAAAAAAAAAATCAATAGTTCACTTTCTGGTTTGTATCCGAGTAAATGCGGTAAATATGAATTGGAAAACTTTATTTTAAATTAAATTACGACAGAAATGAATATAATCATTAGAAAATAATTTGTGTTAATCATGATAAATTGTTGTTGTGATGTTATGATGTATTACATATTTTATTTTTTCAAAACTTTCATTCCTGTTGCTTTTATTCTACATGTACAGTGTTATGTTAGAAAGAACTATATACACTAATACCAACACGACTATGGGTTAAAATGACAAATTAAAATCAACATGTGGTATTATAGATAAGAAAACTTTTATTTATGTCGTTAATTTTGCTTTTATTCTTTTGCTTTATTTTTAGTTTTTGGGTTTGAATGTTTTGTGTGGATTTGGTTGCAATTTATATGCTATGTAGATAGTCGATAACCTTATACAACCATTGTTGTCTACATGCCACCCTTATAAACATATTATTGACCTTATAGGTGGTTAAACCGAATTTATATAGATGAGAATACAATTATAGGTACCTTTAATAGCAAAGAATTCACCTTTCAATACAATTTTTCAATAAATTCAAATTTTTGATTCTTGATCTTCAACTTTTTAATTTTAATATCATCTTTGACCCGTTGCAGTTTATTGTTGTGGAAAATTAACTAAAAAACAATATAACCCAATTTCATCCTCATGCTCAGTTAAACAAGTTAAATTTATTTTTTTTTTTTTAAAAGCAAACCAAATAACCATTTCAAATAAAAAGTTAAATTTTCTGAAGCATACAGTTGTACAGTATATGGAAGTAGTTGATAATTTCAATTTGCTGTATGTATTCTATACTTTTGAAACGATTGTAAATTGCATTTTCTTCAACCAAATAAACATATATGAAAAATGTACAGTACAATACATTACTCCATCGCACAGTTAAATTATAAGTCAAACAGAAGAGTGTACCAATTTGTCTCTATATCATAGCTGGAGGAATAAATAAATATTTTTTGCTATTATAGTTTATACCTACTAACTTTAGGTTTCCATTTCCAGTTTTTAAGTTTTTAGTTTTTTGTAGAAAGTAGTATACAAAAAACGAATACAACATTCATGAAAATTTTCCAACTCGAGATTTTTACAAACATTCCAATATATAAGGCAACCAATTAAATGTCACCATCAAACTTCCATTTAATTCATATAGAAACCAGGCGGAAATTATTTGGCCTCCTTGAATAATATATACATAAAAGCCAAAGGGACTAAAGGAGAATATTGATTTCGGCCTAAAAAATCGACTTATACGAAGGTGTGTGACATAAATGATTTAATTTGTATTAATTACAGATTTAACCATTTCAGATGGCGACTACATAAAATCTGTGCGGTATTATGAACGACTTATATATAAACTGCAGTTATTTCGAAGTTTAAATAGGTTAAGTTAGGGGTTATGAAGAACCTAAGCCTATTTGTGGCAGAAAGGAACGCTGAGTGTCACATATACAACTGAAATCATCTATCGTGGACTTCGATAGCGTTCATGCGTGTCGCTAACCGACAATCTGAGTTCAGGACCTGCCAGAAATATTAAACTATTCCGTAGTATTTGGAAGTTGGCCATCTGATATTTTCGGCCAGTATGATCGGATGATTTATGAAGGAAGGAGAAAGTAAAACGTAAAAAACTAGCGATTTGATTTTTTTCGAATAATATGAAGTCCGGGTGGGATTTTTCTCATTCTGAATGAGTTGTTTAAAATAGAAGGTCATCCCAAGCCGAGTTGACGAAGCCAACTTTTGAAACCAGTTTTTAGCCACTATAGAGAAAAATTCTAAAGGATCGAAGATATGTCCGGTGATAAACAAGAACTTTCGTTTCGCAATCCAATAAGTTATTAAATTAGGCCTCGTATTATCATATTAACATATCGCAATTGCCAAAGGCAGTTTCAAGGGTCTGTTTATTTATTCTTATTATATAACACAATGTTTTTCACCAAACAGTTTTCAAAATACGTTCGTCGATGTTCCATCACTCAGCTTATCCTTGGTGGGAAATTAATTTAACATTTAACATTTTACTGACATGTCATCGAAATCATGTCATCAACGCAGAAGTCAAATATTTGTAATATTTTTAACTTTGCAGATATCTGGATACAAATCGTCTGCAATTTGTTCAGAATTCAAATTGTCCGTTAGCGACACGCTCAGTAAAGATTTTGGAAAACATCAAAAACTGGGTGTAACTTGCACGTTGAAAACGACCCAATAATCACATACAATCTGATTTTAATTCAATCTTTATTATATCAACATAATGAACTCGTGTCCATCTGAGTCTGTGACGAACTGCTACCAACTGACTTAATTTCCGCACAATCAATTCCTAAACCTACCGCGTAATAATTTAGAGATATCTAGAGATAAGACAGAAAGAGAGATCGAGAGTAAAACAACTAGATGGCCAAATTCCGTTCCAGTTGGCCTTATTCTAAATCTTCCCATTCAAATAAATTAATTTTATCATAATTGATCAAGGAATAATTATTTATTTAAAATGCGTATACAAAAATGTGTATATAGTCAAACTGAAAATTTCCCACCGGATCCTGCAATAGCCAATGCAATTTTATAGCAAGACAAACATTCGTTCAAGCCGTTCGATGATATAATCTAATGTTTAGAAATCTCCAATTCCAATTTGGAGTATTAAAAACTATAAGCTCAATCATTTCAAGGTCAGCAAAATCAGAATTCTAGAGATCATCATTAACGAATTCCCTGACTGACCAATTGCCTCCAGCACGCATGAACACCACATTATATTGAACCGCACTAGTGCTAATTCACTCGTATAACTAAAGTGTAAGAGGTGCGTGAAAGTAGATCAGTGATGGTTACAGTGACGACATAATCGAGACATTGTACCAAGATTCGACTGCAGCCGATTTTCATGCAGGGCAAAAGATCTTAAACGATATTGTTAATTATCGTAAATAAATAACTGACAGCATGCACGATGGATCGACGCAAACGATTAGTATAGTATGGCATTCCGGTTCATACACATCACGTTTCAAAATTAAACAAATCCTGAAATATTATCAAAGATACGTCGATTTTAGTATACCAAAACTACAAGTTTATGCGGCAGTAGCTTTTGTGAAAATAATAAGATTTATCAGCGATCGGCTAACTTTTAAATGGTGCTTATAAGTAGTTAGTGTAGCAAATCGAAAGGTCTTAATCCTAAAACTAATACCACTGGTAAATTGTAAATATGTGCCAAATATACTAAACCCTGCAGATTTGGTAACTTGACTCTCGAGGGATTAAACATGACGAGCTAGTAGAGTTATTAATCTAATGGATGGGAAGAACCTGATTGACTTATTTCAAATTCTATAGATTTCACTCTCTCGAATGAATAATGATAACAACATTCTAGTTTCCAAAATCTAGTGAAACCCGGTTAAATACATAACCTAAATTGGGGGCTAGGTTAAGCACCATGAGGCAAAATAAGCACGCGGTTAAGGTATGTGGGTCCGTAAGGCCAATCAAGAATGCCACGTCAATCTAGGCTGTACAATTTATTATTGTTGTTGAGATTCACGTGAAGATGTCGAGAAAATATATAAAATGTGAACCGTTTAACACGAATCACCAACTACAGCTGGCATGGAGGTATGCTTAAATTGAAAGTAATTGCAAGTCTGCGTTAGGCCAACAGGGTAAATCATATAAAGTAATACAGAAAAGTCAAAAAACAGAAACGTTTAACGTAAATAATTGCTGCAACTAAAATTAGAACAGATGTGGCTAAATCACTTGCCGCTGTTATATTATGTCGGGAATCGTTTAAAATGCAAAACCTATATATATATATATATATATATATATATATATATATATATATATATATATATATATATATATATATATATATATATATATATATATATAGATAATTAAGACCTTAGATTGGATGTAGGTAGTTATGTATCATACCAAAACAGAATGGATGTAGAGGTACACAAAACTTCAAGAAAAAAACATCTGCTTTCAGATAACTGGTTCCATTTTGATTGCTTAGGCCCGCTAAATAGTAAACAGTAAAACTATTCAAAATTGTGTTGCTTATTGGTTTCAAAATTTAGAACAGAACGTTAATGCAATGGTATTATTTAACTTCAACTGTTGGAAACTATGAAAAGTTCAAGTACCGAAGAATCATGAAATATTTCGAAAAATTATTACTACACTACTTTAGGCGAGAAGGCCCTTTATGTGCATTTTTTACTTAAATCTTTACTCGGGGTCCTAAGTTCAAGGAATCCCAATAGTCATTATTATACAGCTCTTTCCCAACTTAATTTAACAAGTCATAAGTCCTTACCTTGATAAGTAGCTACTATATTGCTCGACATTTTGATTTAAACAAATTTCTAATTCCACATCCAAAAGGCTCCTATAGAGTTTATTTTACAGAAATTAAAAACTTTAGCTTAAAATTTTTAGTTTGCTGTATCTATTTTAATTTTTTGAAAATTCAATGCAGTCAGCTCTACAGTAAATAGCTGATAGTTTGAATCGGACCCTCGAGGTTATTATTCAAAATTAACTTTGTGTTCGGTAATATCTGCGACGGTGCCCTACAACATAGCAAAAAACACTGACCAAAAAATACTATTTCAAACTATTGTATGCCATCTATTGAGCAATGGATTAACTATATAAATAGCAAAAAAATTAATTAACGAACAACGTAATATTTGTATAAGAACACCACCGTAGTTTCTTCGATAGTTTTAGACAAAATCTACGAAATTATTAGTGTTTTCTCTTCTCGATAGTGTTTAGATAAAATTTCAATTAAAGCAATTTTAAACTCGGAAAATAGTTTTTCAATCTATATATGTATATACATTCACTGAAATGCAAGTATCTATAACATGAGTTTGTGTTTACACAGATGTTTTGTGACACCCTTTATATGTACAGATATACATAAATTATATTATCTAATATCACGTACGAACGAGTATGTTGTGAAAAAACAAACAATAAAAATTGTATAATGAGTTTTTTCAGCTCATGTTTTTGTTGGTGGATTATGTCTTATGTGTATACCGCATGAAATATTTCTTAATTTACTTAAGCGAAAAATAAAACACATTTTGTAAAATATAATCGCTTATCGAATAATTTTCGATATTGCTGTTTTTTTTATTTTAAATGTTTAAAAATGATTTTTACTTTAATTGACGGATATTAAAATTATAACAAAATGTTTTATGTTTGCGAGTACATAATATAGGTACAAATTAAAATCATCTTGACACATACAATTCGCTTTTAATCTATACCAATTTATCGTTTTAATTATTTCTGCATGAATTTCGTAATCCCCATTAAACAAATTTGCTAGGGTGTTAACAATAACAATCAATCAAAATGCGAAAAATTAAATTGAAATATAAATATATTCCCATTGAATGGCGGAGGTATTTAAGGAATGATTCTTCAAAACGAAAAATAAAAAATAAAAATACAATTCTATATAATAATTATGATTAATTATCGTAATCAACAGTTACGCAGAATACGCATAGACGTAAAATGGGTAAAATGAAAGAGTTTTCGTTTAATTAAACCTTTAACCATTTCTTAGGAATTGGGAAAGGCACAAAATAAAAGTTATTTTGTTTCCATTAAATTATTTGAAAGGGGATTCAACCTACACTTTCTTATAATTTGTAATTCTCAAACAACATCCAAAGACGGTCGGATATTTTGCTATAGCAAATATTTTTTTGAAATCTTTATAGGATTTTCCATCTTAGTGCGCGACATATAACAAAAATTCGCAATTAAAAATTGTGAAAATACGATTTATAGCTAGGTATTACAAATCGAGAAAGTAGTGGTTAATATATGTTGCCAGTTTAATTATTACTTGGTTGTGGGTTGATTGTGTATAAGAATACATTTTACTCTATCCGGTTGTTATACGCAAAATCAATTGACAGACCGGTGTTGTATAACTATTGCATCATTAAAATTCTATTTTATCACTAAGTCTCACCGGATACTATTATACACAACATAACAATATTAATATTTACCTACGCGTATAAATACCCTACATAACCAAAACTAATGATGTGGTACAGTCCAGCTTTTGTACATGTTACTATGTAAAATAATAAAACCGCATAACGATTTGTTTTTTTTTTTCTAAAGCACGAAACTGGAATGCAACAGATTTTTTTTATCTGTAACCATATAAACCATATATGTACATGATACATAATATCATCGTATTTGTTTTAATTTAATTAGAATGAAATTAAAAATAAAACCCCAACCTATCGTCTCTATAATCTATTTATATGTACATGTGTATGTTTTGTATTTTAAAACCTTCTAATACGTCTAAAAAGGATTAAAAATTATTAAACACATGTATTTCCTTTAAAGTATTATAAACGGGAATGTCTTATGTAATGACCACCTACATATGTATACATTACCACCCCATCTAGAGACATAAATCAATTAATATTAAGTTGACTAATAAATATTTTTATTTGGGCGATTAAACAGTTATACGGACGAAAACAATCTTCTATTAATCATTTTTTCTGGTGACACGATTACGTTTTTATTTAAAACGTATTTGAATTGTTGAAATTAATTAAATTTATAAAATTAGAATTATGAAATGTAGTTCCTAGAATATTTAGCTTTTTTTAATATTTTGATAATTAAATTTAGATTGAAGTAACATTTTATGTATATACCGCATGAAATATTTCTTAATTTACTGTACTCGGTTAAAAAATTCAAATTTTAAAAATGTATGTGAAAAATTGAAAATTGTGCAAGCTGTCAAATTGAAAATTTTAAGAACTTTTTAATTATTACAAATTTAAAATTCATGTATTGATTTTTTTTTTAATTTTAAAATTAATTTTAATAAATTTGATTTTTGGAACTTGAATTTAAATTTATTATTAATATTTTTTATTTATTTTACTAATTTTCTCAAGTTTTAAAAGAATGACGAAATATGATATTAAATATGTTGTACATTTTAAAATTATTATGGTTAGATTTAAGATTTCAAATCAATAAAATAAAATTTAAATAATTTGTATGGTTTTAAATTGATTAACCGAATTTTATTGTATGAATTTTTATAAAGATTATTTTTTATAATTTCAGTACAAACATTTTTTTCTAAATATTTTAAAATAAAATTAAAAGCTTTGGATTGAGATTTTATTCCAATTTAGGAAAATTTTCCAAAATAGTTTTTTGAAGCATTTAAAATTTATAAAATAAAATATAATTCTATTTTGAAAAAGATTATGAATTAAATCTTTTAAAATATATAAAAATTCTTTAATTGTTTAATTTAAATCAAAATAAATTTTTTGCGCGAAATTTGAAAAATTTCTTTAGTGTAACTTTATTTTAAGAATTTTAAATCTAATTATAAATTAACTATAGGTCAGTAATTCTTATTCTTTCAAATATTTGTTAGAATTCTAAAAATTATGAATTAATTTTAATTTGTTACTAAATTGAGATGGCATAAAAATATAAATACAAAATTTTAAAAAAAATTATTTATTTTAAAATGTTTAATTTTGTATTAATTAATGATTTGAAGATATCTTATGTAATTGAAATTTTAAAATCTGTGAAATATTATAACTCAATTTCATAAGAAAAGTTTTATGTTTCTGGCTATTAAATTAATAAAACTCCTTTTAATTCTCAGTACCATTTTTATTCCAATTATTACAAATAAATAAATTACAAACTACTAAAATAAACAAAATTTTGAAATTCTAAAAAATATTTTTCAAATTCATTAGAAAAGTTTTATATTTCTGGCTACTATATTCCACTAAATTTTCAAAACAAATATTCGAGAAAGTTTAAATTCATTTTTAATACAAACTCTCAATCATTTAAAATTTAGAAACAAAAATAATTGTTAAAAAAATACTTTTGTATATCTTAATCTAATAAATTCCAAAAACTCTAAAACGCATAGTCAAAATATAATTAAAATAATTTATTTAAAACCCATCTAATTTTTAAAAGTTTTCATTTTTATAAAATATTGAAAAAATTAGATTTTTAGGACTTAAACTCTGTATATGTTTTCAGGGTTCTGAAACTATTTAAACGTGTAAACTATATAAATTCTAGTTCGTCCTTCGCTTATTACTTTGAAAATACAAAAGAAAATTTAATGCTTAATTTGATGTTATTGGAAATATTATTCAAAATACTAAATACAATATCGCTGTAATAAGAAATATTTTGCAAATTTAAACAATTTCACACTTTCAATTTCGATAGTTCCAAACCTGATTTAAATTTGAAACAAGTTTACATGAATTAGTCATTATCACTTTACAATTAAATTTAATTTAACAGAATATTAAATAAAATTTTAATATTCGTGACATTATTGAATCCTCAATCATCCCGAATTTCTTAAACCTCTTACTATTCTACCAATATTATAAAAATAAAAATTTTTGAAATCATAATTTTAAATGTTAAATATAATCAACTATTTAATCGAAATTTAAAAGACATTTTTTTTAACTACAAATCTATAAAGAGAATTTCATCTTTAACAGTTTGCACTAAATTTTGAAAGTCTAAATAGGTAAATTTAAAAAGAATCTTAAAATTATGTGAAACAAATTTCAATTTATCCCCGCCTTTCTATTAGTACTTTAAAAATTATGTGATAAAATTTTTATCGGAATCTTCCGTTAAATCTTAATTTCAGAAAAACAATTTCAATTCTGGAAATATTATAATTAACTTTTGCACGAAAAATAGCCTATTCTTGGCTACATCATTCCCTATACATTTTTAAATCCTCTGTACTAACAATTACAAATATTCGAAAAGCTAAAAATTATTTTTATTAAAAATATTTAATCTTATTTAAAATTTAGATTGATTTTTGTTAGATAAAATTTGTATATCTTAAATTAATTATTATTTATAAACTAATAAGCAAATTATTATATAAAAAACATCACACTTTACAAAATTACATTAAATTAAATCATTTAAAATTAAAAATTGACAAAATTCATTGTATTTTTTAAAGTTGTCATATTATATAACATAATGAAAAACAATTTTTTTTTGTATTTATACTTTTTATTAATTTATCAACGTTCTATACATTATTTATAAACTTCTGGATGTAATAATTGATAAAAATTAAATTTTAAATGTTTGATGTGGAGAAATGTATCTAAATAAAATTATTTAAAACACTGCAAAATGCTTTAAACTTGTTAAAAATATTGTAAATCTCTGAAAATGAAATACAAATTTGTTTTAAAACAATTAAATTTAAATTCGTAAAATCATATTATTGCAATTAATAAATATAATAATGAAATTTTGATCTGATCATTAAAATTATTTGAAAGATGTTTAAAATTTTTAAATTTACAAATTCTAAGAGTTTTAATTTGGGTAAAGAATTGTAAATTTTTCAACTTGGTTAATACTGTTCAATTTGAATTTTAAAAAATATAATTTTTTATATATGTAAAAATAAATATATAAATTCAATTTTTAATTCAATAAATTATAAAAATGTATGTACATACGTTTGTATATTTATTATTATATACCTCATATAAGTATTGAAAATCTAAAAAAAAATTGAAATTGTCAAATTTGCATAAATCAGATGAAACATTTGGAGAAGAACTGATCAAAAAAATCAAAAATATTCAGAATTTGAAAATTTAAATTTTTTTTAAATAAATTCCCGCAATCTTAAATTTTAAATTCGAAAAAATAATTTTAATTAATTTTTAATAACTTTTCTCTTAAAAACAATTTTATTAAATATATAAACATTTGTAAACCTAAATTTAACTATTTGAATTTAGTTAAATTTTAAAATTAAAAATAATATTTTCAGAAAATTCCGAAAATTGTATAAACAATGATATTTTTTAACAAAAAATTGATTAGAATTTGTTAAAAACATATAGTCTATTTCACCTCTTTTTAAAAAATTTGAAATTTTAAAATAAAATTTAATTCATAATTTAAAATTATCTCTTTATTTTATATAATTGAATTTCGCTTCAATAAAAAAGATTCTGCATTTAAACAATTTATAAATTTAAATTTCGACCAATCCATACTTCTTTAAATTTCGAATGTTAAATTTCATTCGAAAAAATTATGAAAAATTAACATCAACAAATTACATTAAAAATCTCAGAAAATAAAAAAATATTATTATTATTTTAGCCTTTTGAATTTAAAGCATTTGATAGGTTTCAATAATTTATATTATGTGAAAGCTTTTAGGAAATTTAAGAATTGTTTCTGATTTCGAGTTTTAAATAGATTTTATGGTTCAATTTTATTATACAATTTGGAATTTAATTTGATTTTAACAATTACAGAATACGAAGACTTAATTTAAGATTTGCATAATTTTTAAAATTTGCAAATAATATAATTTTATGAATTTTATGTTAGCAAAAATAAATTTTTTTTCAAATGTTTATTCTTAATACTTCAAAATATGGTGCAAAATTTAAGCGATTTGTATAATTTTAAAAATCATTTTTGAAAAAAATTTATTTCTGAATTAAAAAATCGAATTAATAATTTTTTTTTTTGAAATTCTGATTCACTCATTAAACATGTGTTAATTAATAGTATATCTATTAAAAATTTAATTTTTAAAATGTTAAATTTAGCAACTATTTAAAATTGTTCATTTTTTAACATAGTTAACACAGCTCCATTTTTAAATAAATAATTTAATAAAATTTGATTTTTGGTTTAAATTTATTATTTTATAACTAAACAAAATAAATCGAATGCTAATAATAATTTCTTAGAACTCCAATTAATAATTCTTTATTTTCTAGACAATAAATTCTAAAAACGCGCATACGTACACATACTGATATATAATTTTAGAAAATAAATATTTGAAAAATCAATAATACGCAGAATTCAAACACCGTAAATCTGAAAATATGTTGCATTTTGTACACTGTAAAATAATAAAATTACATTAAATTTAACATCCAAAATGTGGAGTGAAATTTATTGGATTTTAAACTTCCAACTCGGAAATTGATGAAATTAGTTTTTTAAATACTCAAAAATTTTGAAATTACTCTAATTAAAACAAAATAAATTATGTACTCGAAATTACAATAATTTTTTGAAATTATTAAAAATCTATAAATGGGATTCTTAATATTTACAAGCTGTGTTAATTTTTAACCTTCAAAATTTAATTCCAAGTATTCTGTAATTAAAGCACCAACATTATTATATCTATATTTAAGTTAATCTGAAAGGTAGTTACAATATTATGTATTATACTATTATACATTTAAATTATTATTTACATTTGCTCAATTTTATAGAATTTATAAACATAAGTTATACATTAATCATTCATAATAAGGATTGGTTTAAGCATCCTTTTCGTTAAAAAAAATGTATGTAATTCATTTTGATATCCGCCTCAATATACCATTATGCAAAATAAAATTTGAAGAAGTTTTTCAAATTTCGATTTCCTTTCACAAACCATAAACAATGTAATGCTTAAACAAACAAAGCGCCGCAAATTTTGATTTATGTAGCAAGAACCCAATACAAATTATAATTTTTTCTAAAAACTAACAAAACCACATCCGGTTAGTATATGTATGTGTGCCCAATAATACAAGAGAGCAGAATAATCCTACATAAATATGTATACCTTATTGTTCAGGTAAAACATATAAATTATTTTACAATTCTACCAAATTCAGTTACCTAATATTAAATATTTCATATAATATGCTTATAAAATAATTTCGTGGAAAATTGGTATCTGGAACGTTAACGTTATGGATAAAACAATAAGTTTTTTGGTTAGGAATTTAGGATAAACCTCCATGGAGCTTAAAAAAATGTTATTTAACTTCCTTTTATATAATGTTATGTAACATGAACTTATTCTTAGATATCGAAAGATTTTATAAATTCGATATTCTCAACTGATTCCATGTTTAACTGTTGTCAGAAGAAAAAATTAAAAAAAAAAAAAAGGATACAGAAAATTTAATTAAAAAAGTTTATGATTTTTTTATTGTAAAAACTGTTAAAATTTTGAAACAGATAAAAAAAAATATGTTCTTATATTTTTTTTTGATACATTTATAACGAGTATAACGACAAGATAGTACCCATAATTATAGATATCCTAAAAATGTTCTTATTTTTTGTCTATAGATACACAAAACATATTTTGTGACTTTCAAAGTTTATTTGTGTGCGCGCGAGACATAAAAAAGCACTTGCACTAAATTTGAATCTGTGATAAAAATTCGAAATTTTTAATTATTTATTTATATCTAAAAAAAAATGGTTAATATTTTATTTAATCAATGAACCAAACATAATCTATTGAGTCCTTTTTATATGTACAAAAGCCTTGTACAGAATGTGGTGAAATATTTTTTATATAAAATATTTAATTTCGAATATAAACGAGTTCTCGCGATTTTTTGTATTAGGCATACCTCTTAACTTGTTTGTGGATATTAAATAAATATAACTAACGAAAAAGGGTCGAAAATTGGCAAGTATCTATAGTACATTGTATATAGAACATTTTTGATTCTCCATCGTCGCAAATACAAAATATGCTTCTTCCTAGAATTTTCTTCAACTTATTCTGTACATTTAAATTAATATTTCCATTTCTGTTATGAAAGGAAACCAATTTTTTTTGTTGCTTTAGTATTTCATCTTTTTGGTTGAACTTGCTACTCTCTGATAAATCAGAAATTCATTGATACGAGAATTCGAGAATTTCATTTAATTTTTTATGTATACACAGACATACATACATACATTATATATAGAATTTTTCGGAAAAATGAAAAGAAAATTATTTAAATTAAATTTTCATTTATATACCAAAGAATAATTCATAAATTCATGATGATGATGATGATGATGATGATGAAGATGAGGGGAATGGGATTCGCTATATACTTAATTGACTTTGAAGTATGAGGCTTTATTGAAAATACAGACAAAAATGTAAATGATTTTAAAATGAAAATAGCTCACGTACGATTTTTTTTATTGCGATTTAATTTACCGTTTCATTTAAAATAGGTTTCGCCATATTAATATCAAGGTGCAAAAAGCTTATACTGAATATAAGAAAATACTAAAGATTTTTCGTTAGTAGCTACATATTTTTAATTTATTCTATTTATATACACAACGTATCAGCTATTTGCGACAATAATTTTATGGTCGATAAAAAATTGATATTTTGGATAAACAATTTAATATTCAGTCATATCAGTGGTCTTTACCGTTCCAACCAAAAATAACTAAATACTTTATAAAAAACATAAATTTATCGACATCAAACCAATTAGTCCAAGATGCACTGATAATTGTCCACATGCAGTTTGTGTATAAATTTATTTTTATTTTTCTTCATTTCCTTCTGCTCAGATGTAACTATAGTCTTGATCCCTTTAAAAGATGTTAATGAAATCACCTTTGTTTATAGGTTTTTTCGTGGCGAACAGTATATTGCAGTAACAGTATGTGTGAAATACTTGATAATCTATAAATTGTATTTACGATTGTTTGTTATCAAGTCTCGGACAGTTCGAGAGTTTTTAGATATTATTAATTCAATAGCATTCTTTGGTTTCAGCTGTTATTCCTTATTCTACCCAGAATTGATTGAAATATATTTTGAGAGCAACTGTTATTTTGTTGGGGTTATTTCTATGAACGTCAACTTATGGTGTGCTTGCACCTTATAATTCTTTGGTAACCGCACATGCTCTATAGCTTGAGTGATGAGTAGGGCAACCAAAAATATGCCCGAAAAATTGATTTTAACCGCTTCTAATATGATTTAAAAATACGGTTTAATGCATTTAAAATACGCTTTAAAAAAATAAAGAACTGGAGTTTTAAAAAATTAATTTTCTTCGAAAATTGGAAATGTCTTTAATTTAAATTGAAATAAATGATGAAAATTTCCTTTAAATTTTCAATCAAGAAGCTCTCTCTGTTCGATGGAAAAACGCTCTTATACATGAAAAAACTTCTTTCATCATCAACCGATATACTCCATTTTGCCAGTTTGTATAACTGATGCCCCATGTCAAACTCGTTGGAATATTACACAGCAAACCCACGATTTTTTTCGGTTACAGTAGTAAGCGTTTTCTTAATATTGGGGGCTATATCGTCTTGTATACTATTTAGTTAATTAACAGCGTCTACCGCTGATATAAGACTAGCACTGATACAAGACAATTTTTTGTGTGTTTTACTATGTCAGTGCTTGGAAAGACTGATTGATATCGAGAATTTTTTATTGTATTTTAATTATTTACTGAATTTTTAAAACTAATTAAATTTTGATAATTTAATTTGCACAGCAAGCGCCAGTTTATGAGTCTCCAGTTTTGTAATGGACGCATCAAGAAATCCGAAACTAGCTCTAATGTACATATATATCAAATCACCTCTGATTTTGGTGTCACGTGACCGCTCTTTAGATATCTTAATCGAGATCGTCTCTTCATCGTTCAACGCTTCGAAGACTCGTACTATATTATCAAAATTGGTAGCGTAATATTTAACAGCTGCGAGTTGCTATTTCTTTGAAAGTCTCTAATCTCAACAGAGTTTTAAAAAAAACCTTTTTTATATTTGAGATAAGGCGATCAACCTTATATAGTTACCGCGAATTTCATCGCAACGAAGATGAAGTCCTTGGATAACGTATGTTAACTGGGTTATATAAGGGTAAAATGTTTGTGTTGCCAGAGCCGTTTTTGCCAAGTAAGGTGCTGTATCGAAAATGAACAGCAAAATGGAATCTTTGTGGAAATTTTCTCCTAAAATCATGAAGGAGCCGTCAAAAAGCCGTGCACCGGTAGTGTGATTCATTATCGGAAGGTACGCAGTATTAAACAGACATTTTTGGTTGGCGACCTTCATACTGGCTACGTCAGAGATCTCATCGATCGATAGTCACAAGAATCGATTATTAATTTGACTTTTAATTTTTTCGATGGTCGCTTTGAATATAGGATCTACGTGATTCATCCGTTAAATATTTTCCGAGGGCACTTTATGTTCGGTGTATTTTTCTATGGAAGATTTAAGTTTGTTATTCCTAATTTTGTATAGCGTGATATCGGCTGCAATAAATGCATCGAATAAATCAACCGCGAACTGGTCATGATTACGAGTATTTAAAGTTTCGTCTAGAAACGATTGCGTAGCATTTTTAACTGCGTTCTTTTAGTTAAGTTAAATATGTTTGGCACTTCCTATATGCTGATTTACGGTAAAAAACTGGTCCGCTCAAAAAACAACTTATAGCGCTGATATCGATAAAAAATAAAAGGGTTTTTTGCGAACTAACTATATATAGAATTACCAGAACATGCCAATAATATGCAAAATATGCCAATATATGGACTTTTGGGTAAAATATGCCTGACAAATATGGCTAAAAATGCTCATTTCCTTCGTTTGTAGCGTGTTTATCGGACAATTGACGCATCTTTAGTCCCAGTTTTAAAGGTTGTGTTTGCGGATCCGCATACAACTGCAACTTTTTGCCTTGTGGGATTAACTTTGATTTTTTCGAAACTTCTATACTTAAACCCTCATGCTACGGATATAGCTTATTTTATCATCTTTCTCGACGGTTAGCATGATGAGTCTTACATGTTCACTTCCAAAAAAATTAGAAATCAATTCTTCGTTTATAACCTTTAGGTCACACGATGGATTCTTATTACAATGATTTTTTTAGGTTAAGTTATAGTTTATCCTCAGTACCATGCAATCGTCAGTTTTCTGTAGTTTTCTAAACATTGAAACATTGACTTTAATGAACTGCTACTGTGCAACATTGTTTGATATTGTATCTGATTAGAATCATGACAATGACGTTAATACTAAAAAAATATCAAACAATTATTAAAAAAAAAAGTTTGGTTATTTTTCCAATTAAAATTTTATTTATACGAAAATTCGATTGTGTGGTGTTTTGTAAGTTTTGGGCCGCTTACCAACTGACACCTTTGCGTCTAAGGGAATTAAATTATAATTAGCTGTCAGTTTTCCAAGTTTCTTGACTTTAAGCAAATTTTAAAAATTTTGTACCGACCATCCTAGAGATATTCACCAGTTTTCGGAAAGTTCAGACAAACTACGAGTACATTGTTTAAGACCAGCAGACTTGATTTTTAAAAATTTGTACCGCCGATCCCAGGGATATTTTCATATAGTTTAGTGTTTTCAGAATCATTATCATCAAGGAAATTAAATTCCGATGAACTAAACGATTTCATTTTAAACGATTTTGAAAATTTTATCCTGCCGATCCTAGAGTTGTCCACGGGTACTCCTCTATATTTTCAGATAGATTAGACCATAAAAAATGTTCGTGTCCAAACACTTGGTAAATGCAGACCGAGGTGTAATTTTTTCGATTGACGACTAGTTCACTGCCGACTGATATTTTTGATTCGGTAGCTGATTTAATTACATAGCCACCATACGAAATACCGTTTTTTCATTACAGGTCGTCTAAATAATTTCCTTTTTCTTGTGGATATTGGATATATATGTTATTCCAAATCAGTATTTCACAAGGAAATAGATCTCTCTATTCAGTTTTGTGCTCCTCGGCCGCGAATCACACAAATATTAGTACCTATGGGACCAAACCAATTTGGATCGATGGTGGGTTACGGCGCTCCTTATTACTTCTCCTTTTGTGCTCGCATCAGTAATCTGACCTAAATATAGTTGGTGCGGATTTTTTCACAAAATTTGATTTATAATTAACGACCTTCGTGAAAAACTAATTCACGACTCGGCCACAAACCTAATTGTCAGCGGAATGGCAGTTACCGTAAATACCTCAACACCAAAACATTTAATGGGTGAAAATATGTTTGGTAGATTATTAAAGGAATTTCCGTCGTTCACCGACAAATTATAATATCGCAGTAAAGCATAAGGCAGTGTGCAACATAATCTCACAGACGGTCAACTTCGAAGCAGCATTTAAAAGAAATAGATGTTAACCGCCGTCTTTCCCGGTATCTTCTTCGCTTGATATTGTGCAAGTGAGGGATAGTACTGGTTGACGCCCATGTTAAAATTATCGCCGATTAAATGCCATAACAATACCGGATTTCTTTACTTGAATCCCTCAGCCATCATGCATCACCAATTCCCACATCCTATACCTCACTAAAAACTATTCAGAAATTGGTCGGGATGGTAAAATTTATCAATATGATCAAAAACAGCCAAGAAAATGTTTGGCCTGATGAAGGAGTGTTTAACACATCAAATAACGCGCTGGTCGACGCAACACTTTTGGCAACACTTTTGAGAATTCCCTCTTTAACATTACATGCGAACAATACAATAATTGCAGTTGGGACCCACTAGTGTTCTTTTCCCAGAAATTCTTTCAAACCGAATTTAAATATTCAGCCTTCTATAGAGAACAATACTGGCTATTTACCTAGCTATAGTCTGATAATATATTCAATGACCCGCCATTTGGATTTAAAACACAATTTCGACTAACATCCGACTCATTTCAGATAAACAGAATGTGGTTGCAGACACCTTGTCAGACCCACAAGCTGCCGCAGATATTCATAAAATATTAGAGTTACAACACAAAGACGATGAACTACAGGCTCTGATTTTAACATTTCGTCCCGCAAGTTCCAAGTATAAACTTGAACTTGTACAATTCTCTGGTTCTCGATTCATTACACGGTAATTCCCGCATGTAGGAATGTTCGCGGTATGCGTAAACTTCTTTCTGTTCCACAAATTCTAATTGGGGCAAATCGTGCCGCACAGTGCAGACTATTGAGCTGTTCTTATGCATTTGTCCATTATCCTATTGACTTTTAAAAATTAAAATCAATTTCGATACCAACTTTTAATAGCCTTTGCCTAAACACTTTCATAGTAAAACACACGAAAAGTTGTGGGGTGCTGATGCAAGACAGTTTTTCGCGTGTTTTAATATGTGAATACTGGGCACAGACGATTAAAATTTTATATCGATTTTTTAAGATTTTTTTATTAACTATAAATTATAGTAAATTGAATTTAATGAAAAACTAAAATTTCACAACACAAGAAAAATCGTCTAGCACTGATCCGAGAATATGAAATTATAATTTTTTTTTTAAATTTATTATTGTAATATGGCACTTTAGTTTATCGTTTAGAATATTGCATTCATTCACTCAAATACAACAGAAAGTCAGGGTAGCGGGGTTTTTAAATTTTGTACATGATGTTTTAGATGATAATTTTAACAGTAAAATTTCATGGTTTCAAAAACATTTGTTTTCCATTATGAAACTGAAATCCTGATTTCAGACCCACGAGAGGATCCGTTTCAGGGTTATCTCAGTGCCGTAGGATTTTTATTATTATATTATTAGTTCACGGCTGGTCTTCATGATGACGTCCAACCGGATATGGAGGCCGTCCTAATTAATGAGTGCAGCACGGCTGATCTTGCGGCGAGTCTAATCACTATCGTATATGCTGACTCATGTTTCAAACTTGCATCAGCCTATTTTCCCTATGATTCTACTTCGCCCCCTCCTTCAGGGGAACTGGTGAATCTTGTAATGTGGTGTAGGATCAACAATCTACCTCTCGTGATTGGTTGTGACGCTAATGCTCATCATACCATTTGGGGTAATTCGAATACCAACAATAGAGGATCCTCACTGTTCAATTATATTTACTCCTCTGAGTTAGAGATTCTCAATGTTGGTTGTGAGCCAACTTTTATTAACTTTCATCCATTTTAATATTAACTTTAAAATACCACCGGTTAAACCATATCGTAATAGGAAACTTACAAATTGGGATTCATTCTCCTCTGAGCTCGTTTCACTACTAGATTTGCCTAATCAGATTAGATCTATCACAGATCTCGAATTCCAGGTAACTGCACTAACGAAATCAATCTCGACTGGTTTTGAAAAGACGTGCCCTCTTATTTACAACCAGAAGAAGCTTAACAACCCTTCTGGTGTTCTGAACTTGAAAAATTAAGGAAAAGTGTGCGTAAAATTAAATATAAAGCCAAAAATACGAATCTCATTTCTGATTGTGATCGATTTTTGGTAGCTCAAAAAGTTTATAAAAATAGCCTGAGATCCGCGCAGAGGGCTTGGAAAAATTTTTGTGAAAAAATTGATAGCTTATCTGTTCTCGCTAGACTTAACAAAATTCTGGCTCAGAATGACACTTGTAAACTTGATAGCCTTCGCTAACCTTCCGGGAAACTCACCTCCTGCAGGCGAGAAATTGGTGTGCTAATGTTGTCTATTCACATTTCTTGGTGTGACACTGTTGATTCTGGTGTGGTTGCCTCCGAGCCTCCTGACATTTTTACCGGTACGCCGGATTGGAACTTAGTCCGTAGGCTGATCACTACTGATGTTCTACGCTGGAGTATTTTCTCGTTTGCACCGTTCAAATCGAGTGCTCCTGACGGTGTTTTTCCTGCTGAATTGCAGCATGGTTTTCTACCCATCCGTACTCACCTGCTCAATCTGTTCCAGGCGTGCATTCCTTTTAGTACTGTACCACGATCCTGGAGCAGGAGTAGAGTAGTTTTCATACCTAAAGCTGGCAAGTCGGATTTTACTGGCTTTAAGGCTTTTAGGCCGATTAGTCTGACCTCTACTTTTCTTAAAGCTTTAGAGAGGATCATCGACAGATTTATTAGGGATAACTATTTAACTACCTTTTCACTCAGTAACATGTAACATGCTTACAGAGCTGGCAAGTCCTGCGAAACTGCTCTACATGAACTCGGAACTAGAATCGAAAGATCACTTAATTAAAAATAATTTCTTGCAGGAAGCTTCCTGGACATTGCAGCAGGTTTTGATATCACTTTGTTTTCTTCGATCACGAGTGCGTGTACCAATTTTAATATTAATCAAACCATGGTTAGATTCATCGATTCAATGCTCAAGTCCCGTATAATTGAAACTGAATTAAATGGCTCATCAACGTCTATGTATTAAATTTTATACGTCTGTCAAAGTAGCCAAAGGCTGCCGGCAAGGAGGAGTACTCTCACCTTTGTTTTGGCTCATGGTTATCGAAGAATTTCTTTTTAAATTGCAGAGATTTGCGTTCATCGTGCAAAGCTACGCGGATGATCTCGTTTTGACAGTTTCAGAACGCTTTTAATATGAAAGTTTGGTGTCTTCAAAAGGGGTTGCACATCAATCCCTCGAAAACTAATCTGCTTGTGTTTTCCAAACGTAGAGATAGTGCTAATATATCTGTTCCCACTCTATTTGGTAGAGCAATTACAAGAACAGAGCACGTCAAACACCTAGGTGTTATTCTAGATAAAGTACTGCCCTGGAAATTTCACCTTGATGATAAGCTATACAAGGCCATTGCCATCTTTTGGCAATGCAGAAGGGCCTTTGGCAAATCCTGGGATCTGACCCCCAAAATCATGTTATTCATCTACAAATTACTGGTTTTACCTTTACTGTCGTATGCAGCAGTTATATTGGTGGCCAGTTGTTATACTGACGTCTTCTGTAGCAAGACTGGATGGACTGCAGATGACAGCCTGTAGGGCTATAACCGCGGCTATGTCGTCTACTCCCCTTCGTGCTATGGAGTCTATTCTATGCTTACCTAAATTGAAGTCTTACATTCTTGGTATTGCGTGCTCTGCTGCGTTTCGACTGAGGTACATTTGGGCATGGAATGCCTTCGAGACTTGTACGGGGCATAAACAGATTCTTATAAGTTTAAGTCACATATTCCGGAGGTTGAATTTGTGAATGACTTTGGAAGAACTTTGGCTCTCTCAGGATTTCTTTAGACACTTGTCCGACTTGATAGTGTCTTTTGCGGATGGCGCTCGTTCAGAGGTCAGTGCAGGGTTTCCAACCGTTTTAATAAAAAAAAGAAAAAAAAAAAAAACCCACGATAGCCGATACTTTTAACATTTATAACCAGCGTTTACCCGACCAATGGTTACTTGTTAAATCAATTTTTGTTAAACTTAATGTTTTCGTTTCGCTTCAATATAAATGTAGATGAATCTTTTTTGGCCACTTTTAAAATTACTATCATTATTTTAGGTTATTTAAATTATGCAAATTGATCGTTTGTTCAATTATAGTGGATGAGGATGAATTAAATATTGCTGGATATTTTATATATAATATAATATTTGTCTAATGGTTGTAAAAATTGTGTTTAGGTTACTGCTACTTTGTGGTGGTGGGTTTGAATCAATAAGCCTTAACTAAGGTATAGTTAAATCCATAAGAATGCAATTAGGAATGAATTTAAAAAACACTTTAACCAAAATGAAGCTTTCAAAAGCGGAAACGCTTAAATGTATCCATTCCTTTTCAAAATTTTTGAATTGATAATTTCACGAAGCAGAAAACAATCAAAAATTAAATCTAAAAATGCTAACGGTTCCATGAATTTTTCTTTTTAAATAAACACACAGCTTGAAATTTGTCGAAAGACATGACATGTAATTAAACATTGTCTAAAAAACCAGCGACTTACTTAATAATTTTTAATTATGATATGGTTATCAATTATGATATAGCGTCGGGAAATGTAACTAACTTATGAGGTTTATGAGGAAACCCAGAAACATTCTCTCGAAGGTCCAGACATCATCGAGTGTCCTATTTCCAATAAATTCGTTAATACTATGCACGCGAGGTCAATGGGATGATGTATTCTATTGAAAACCTAGAAACATTCGATTCATGCAAACTGGTAATTTAGGTAATTTTTGAGTTTAATGATTCCTATATCATCTAAGGCGTCTCATGAGGCAAATAACGAATCTACCAAGTGCTCAATTATAAAATTGTAGAACATAGCGTAAACCTGTCTTGAATATTTAAATTGTAACTTTGTCATGAAAACAATGCGAAATCCAATAAGCACACCAGATTTTCTATAGGACCCATGGAAATTACGACAACATCTACAAGATAGATGATACAACATACAAAATTATTCTAGAAAATATTTCTGTACATATAGAACGTCCTAGATGTAATCTAAATGTGCAATGCCAAAGTTTCATAGTAACGGTTCCCTTGAAATTATCCAAACGATAATATGGATATCTTCGTAATTTCTCACAAAGCGATCTATTGAATTGGGACGTGTAGCTTTCTTTCTTTACTTTTATGAATCATTCTAAACCTCATAACTCTACTGGATTAATGCTATATAAGTTTCTTTTTGGCATAAAGCCTGTATATATACCGTTTTATTTTATGTACCATATTGTGTTTCTCGACTCGACGAAAAAACTATATACGTATTGTAAATAGGTATATACTCGTATATAGCTTGTTATTGTTCTTAATACAGTCAAAAAATAAAATGTATTAAATAAATAAAATTGTACTTAATAACATTAAAGAAACAGCTATTGTAGCTATAATATTTATGAACGACTGTACAAGACTACTTTTATGTACCTTAGTAAAATTAATAAATATTCTTCATGCACTTTTCTTTCGAGCTCGTTGCCACAAATATAACGCTAAATTTGTATTCTGTTCCAGATACATTTATAATGCAAGCACGTAAGAAATTACTGCCTTTTATTTGCACAAAAAAGCTATTTAAAAACAATTTTGGTAAGCATCTCGATTGTATGCGGTTTATAGTATGCAATAAAGCTAATTTGGGTAAATAAAGTTTCTTGTCAGTCACAGTTTAAATTATATTTATTCAATCCAATTAATTCATCTTGTAAATGAATTAATCGGATTGGAATAAAATTTAAATTATTTGATAAATTCACAGCATCAAATGAAATTCTACTTACCAAAACACAACAACAACATTTATTACCGTTCGTATTAATTTTTATATGAATTCGAATATGATTTGCAATTGTTAAGTCAATTGGTTTTTACTATAAATTTAATTACACAATTTTATCTTAACTCTGCGATTACTATTGCCATAAATATCAATCGAAGTCGAAAACAGCCTAATAGTAGTTCAATACAAAATTTTTAAAAATGTAAATTATACCTAAAAAAAAATTAGGGCGTTATTTCTATTGTTTAATGTTAGCCCAAACCGATAATCCAAAAATGTACAAAATTGCTAGTTTTCTTTTAATTTTTAATTTATATTTAAGGCACTATAATTTTGCGAAATTAATTATATTATGAAAAGGTCCTAATTTTTATCGGTATCCATTCTTCATAAAACATGTTTTGTAGTCTTCAATATACTACACCTGTGGAAGGTGGCTGAAGAAATAAACAAATAAACCATTTCGAATATATAGATGAATCTGATGAAATCATTCATCCACTATATCGTACGAGTGCACCATAATAGATAATGTATACGTCATAATAAAAAAATACATTCAAGTATCTTGTTCATCGATAATGTGGTCAGCCTATACACTCCTGTTTTAAGTTTGTCCATATATACATCATGCCGAAGCCGACAATCGCTAATCTAGAATGGAATTCTGTTGTGTGTCACTGCAGTATGGAATTGTGTTGTGTGACACTTTGAAAATTGATTTTTGATTTTATTCCGAATTTAAAATAAAAAAATTGCTTCTATTATAAATGTATTCCAGCCGAAATCAGACAAAAAAAGACATTTACGGGGGCAAGGAGTCCAATTTTTTTGAAATTCGGGGAGATGGTAGATATAGATAAAAAAAAATTATGATTTGAGTAATAACTCGATGGGGTCAAAATACGCGGAGTTCCGTTATAATTTGTTTTTGTCGGAAACTCAAATGTTCACATCTTTAAATTCGTGCATCTTAAGTATTCCTCATCCGATTTTGACGTGTAATAGCTCGTTGAAAAGACAATTGTACCTACTTAGTAAGCGTTTTAAACTTTGGTATTAATGTACTAATAGTATTTTGCTGTAAAATCGAACTGCTCACCATTTTTAATTTTATTTTTATTTTTTTATCGTAAAGCACTTGACAATACCTTTCAAATAAGCCATCTTTCACGATGAAAACTCAACGCGAGTTTTATAGAACAAAACGTCATAACAAGTTACGGTGGAATTTAACATTTCAGTACAATCATTAATTCTAAACTACGAAATTTATGTTTTGGTTCTTACTTTTACAGTTTTATTCAATAAAGTTAATTTATTTATAAATTATTTTAATTTATATTTAATTTTCAGGCTCCCTTGGACTTGGAACTTGTAATACGGCGTTTCTCTTAAGGCAGACTAGCTGGTGGAATGGCTCGGATGGCACCCATCAGATAACTTCGATCTGGTTAATTCTTCCAACTCCGGTAGCTGAATTAGATATACAATGAATTGGATTCATTAGAGTTAATTCTGCAGCGCTCAACCCATTTTAGAATAGGCATCCATCATACCAGTCCTTTATTCGGGCCAAAATAAACGTAGTCCAGGTACACTATCCATAATTATTTTGATGGCTTTCTTAATTTTACTTACCAACACTCTTTAGCACTTTTCATTAAATAATTTTTCGTTTGTGTTATGTAAGTTATTGTTTTGGATTTAAATAAATTTTAGGTAAGAAATTAAAATAAGCAAATAAAAATAATTATAGGACTAAGATTGACAGAGTCGATTGGTATAACAATCGTGAAAAAGAGTGAAAAAGCTTACATTCACATTTTACGTTAAGCAACTTTTCCTGTCAGAGCGATTTGTTTGAAATTTTGACCTTCTATCGAGCTTTTGTACAAGTTGTACCCAATAAAAATATTTTTTTTATAGAACCATACTTTATGTAATTTAAAGCTTTTAACAACCGTATACATTAAAGAGTTTTTCGTTCAAGTTTGATTATACATAGAATGGCGTCCTTCCTCTATTTTATTAATAAAATATTTATTAATTAACTTTTGTATCCTACATTAACCGTACCTTAATGGTACAATTATATATTTTTATACATTTTTAATCATTTCTATATCAGAGGAAGTTAAAAAGCGAAACAAAATGCCACGAAAGCCAGCTTTCAGTGATCATACGCTGATCAAATAACTACAGCAAAACAACTTTTCGATTGGGCTACAAAAAATGAATCAAACATTACTTTTACATTTTGTACAAAGGGTACAGAAGGGTGGCACGATCACTAGCAAACAAATTTGATTCAGTAAAAGCCATCAGAGAAACTTACGATTATAATAACCGATAACCGGCCAGGCTGGGGGCTCAGTATAAAAACTAGCACAGTCTCTAACGGTGTATCCGGATACTTGGCGCCCTCCGGATCATGCAGCCTTACCTGTGCATTGCGGATCTCTGCACAGGTGGACCTTCTTTCTCCGCTACTCGTGGGAACTATTATGGAAAGTCAAAATAGTGAACAAAAAGAGACCGGTGCTCTTAAAAAACCGGAAACCAGTGCTATGGAGACATCGGCCTTTAGGCCCGGTCTCCAAAGTGCAAAAAGGGGCATAGGACCAAATGAGGCTGGCCCCTCGAAACCAAAGGGCAGAGGCACGAATGCTGGCCCTCCAGCGTCAGTTAACTACCAGACCAGGAAGAGGGCCTGGTGCATGATCTCCAAGATCAGCAACATTCCGTTGGAGCAGAGAACGGATAGGGATAGGGATACGCTTGCGTGGGCAAGGCGTATCACTGAGCCAAAGCAGGAGGGTTCCGAGATCTCACAGCCGAAAAGGCAGAGATCCGATGATGAACCGCCTACGGAGGCTAAAAAGAAACGGGTTCCAGGAAATGTTACCAAGCCCTTCAACGAGGTGCTAAAGGAGCACCTGCTCATGGCAGTGGTTGACAGGGCTCAAGAAGATGGGAGCATTACGGCCCTTAACTGGAGGAAGGTGGAGAAGGCCTTAGCCGCCATCTTCCTAAAAATCATGAGGGAGAACCCAGGACCTGCTCCGTCCTGCCGAGACGGAGGGTGGCATCGGGGTCACGTCAAACTGACTGCCTGTGCCGATGAAAGGTCGGTGGCCCTCTATAAAAAGGCGATCGGCAGCCTGGGCGAAGTCTGGCCGGGGGCCAAATTAGAAGTGGTGACGAGGGAAGAAATTCCCTGCAGGCCAAGGGCGCGAGCCTGGATACCTGCGGAGCCTAGTGATCCAAGGGAGATCTTGGAAATGTTGAAAATCAGCAATCCGGATCTGCCAACGACCACCTGGAGGGTTGCCAGGTTAGAAGAGGTAAAGGCGGTAGCAGATCACAGATTGGCCGTCATTATCATCGACAGAGAATCCGTGGGTGCTTTGGCAAAAACTGGAGGCCAAATCAGCTATGGTTTTGGAGCGATTACGCTCAAAATCTATAAGCGTGATGAGGCTGACAGAGCTGGGGCACCTGCAGCAGGGGGGGAAACCACTTGTGGTGTCCCGCCTGGTGTTGGTGACCCAGAAGTCCGCGGCATCCCGGAAGACGCTCAGGAGACACTATCCCTGGACTCGGAGATTTCGAGATCATTGGGACTAAGCTGTGCGCTCCAAACGGACGAATCGGCGTCAGAGGAGTCTGACTCAACAATGGTGGAGGGAAGCAATATCTAATGCTTAAGATCCTTCAGATCAACCTCCATCACTGTAAAGGCGCCTCGGCGGCCCTTCTGCTAAAAATGGAATCTGAGTCCATTGATGTGGTTCTGGTCCAGGAGCCTTGGGTTAATGGTGACCGGGTGCTTGGCCTCAGAACTCCCAAATATAAATTACTATACGCGAAAAATGAAGGTAAGATACGTTCCTGCATTCTTGCTAGAAATAATCTGAATATTTTTATTCTACTAAATTACAGCAATGCTGATGTAGTGGTGGCTAGCATTGAGATGGGTGGGCAAAATCTCTGGCTAATATCAGCCTACCTACCATACGAGGAGGAGGATATACCACCAGGTAGGTTGCGCAGTGCAATAATGGAGGCTCGAAAACGAAAGGTAGGAGTCATCATGGGCAGTGATGCTAATGCGCATCACTCAATCTGGGGAAGTACAGATATAAACAGGCGAGGTGAGTTACTCCTTGATTTTATTTTAAGTACTAACCTAAATATATGTAATATCGATTGCAAACCAACCTTTATTACTAAAAATAGACAGGAAGTGTTGGACATCACACTTGTCTCGGATTTTATTAAGGAGAGGGTACTGAACTGGAAAGTGTCCGAAGACCATTCCTTTTCTGACCATTGTTATCTCCAGTACGAAGTGGATACAAAACCCACTAGCAAACCACCCTTCAGAAATAGGAGGAAAACTGATTGGGAGTGTTTCAGAACCATTCTGGGTAACTTATTACCGGTATCGGTTCCAAACCCTCCTGCATCTACACAGGAGCTTGATGCTCTAGTAATCAGGCTATCTGATGCTTTTAATAAGGCCATGTTAGGTGCATGTCCTATCAGTAGGCCCTTGGGTAAATCTCGGCCACCCTGGTGGTCGAGAGAGCTCCAAGGTACTCGTATGAAATGCAGGAGATTGTTCAAGAGAGCAAGGCACACAAATGCTGCTGCCGATTGGGACTGTTATAAGGAAGTCCTGAAAACCTATAAGTACGAGCTGAGAGCAGCCAAAACGAGAGCCTGGAGGCTCTACTGTGGCAATATACAGGAGTCCTCGGAGGCGGCCAGGCTACGCAAAGTACTATGTTCTAGTCCTTCCATTCCGTGCTATTTACAACGACCGGATGGTTCATGGACTACATGTAGTGAGGAATCCCTGGAGCTATTACTAGAAACGCATTTCCCGGAGTGCTCGGTACTAGCTCCGGAGAGACCCATGATAAATAGGGGTATAGACTCCGTAAGTCATATAGTAAAAAGGCGGAATATCCTATGGGCAATAAACAGCTTTAAGCCATACAAGTCGGCAGGACCTGATGGCGTTATCCCTGCGGATATCCAGCGAACTATTGACTTAACCCTACCCTGGCTGGAAGTTATCTTCAAAGGCAGCCTAGAACTCTGTCACATTCCTAGAAAGTGGACTGAAGTAAAAGTAATATTTATACCTAAGGCGGGAAAGAGCTCTCACTGCTATCCCAAAGACTTTAGGCCTATAAGCTTATCTTCTTTTCTGTTGAAAACACTGGAAAGACTAATAGAGGCTCATATTAGAGGCTCAATCAAGCCGGGCGAGCTGTCGGGATCTCAACACGCATACTGTAAGGGACGATCGGTGGAAACAGCTCTCCACTCCCTTATAGGCCCGATTGAGAAATCACTTGAATATAAGGAATATTCAATGGTAACCTTCTTGGATATAGAGGGGGCCTTTAGCAACGTCAGACCGGGGACAATCACTCGGGCCCTTGCGTGTCTGGGGGTAGACGGGTCACTCAGAGGCTGGATAGATCATATGCTTAGAGGCAGGATCGTGACAGCTTATCTGGGGGAGACGTCTGCCGCCAGATACGTGAGCAGAGGGACACCTCAAGGTGGGGTTTTATCCCCCCTTCTTTGGAACTTGGTCATAAATGACCTGTTACTAAACCTGGAAGGACAAGGCTTTAAGGTGGTTGCTTACGCGGATGACGTTGCTATTGCGGTCTTCGGCAAATATCCTAGTACGCTGAGTGAGCGCATGCAATGCGCGCTTGGCTACCTTTCTGAGTGGGCACGCGGCTGCGGATTGAACGCAAACCCACAGAAAACAGAGCTGGTCCTCTTTACCAGGAAGCACAAACTTCCTCAGTGTGACCCGCCAATATTAAATGGTACTCGCTTGATCTTTACGGATAGAGCAAAATACCTCGGACTAATTTTGGACAGCAAGCTAAGCTGGAAACCAAACATCGTAGAGAGAGTAAAGAAAGCTACTATAGCGCTCTACTCCTGCAAAAATGCCATTGGGAAGAGATGGGGTATGGAGCCCCACATAGTACACTGGCTCTACATCTCAGTGGTCAAACCTATACTGCTGTATGGGGTTGTTGTCTGGTGGCCAGCGTTAAAAATTATGGCCAACCTTAAACTATTGATGAAAGTCCAAAGAACGGCCTGCTTGTGTATAAGTGGAGCTCTCAGGAGCACACCTAATCAAGCTCTGGAGATTCTCTTTCATCTTACTCCCTTGGATATTGCGGCCGAGCAGCTTGCATCTTGCACAGCCATTCGGCTCAAATCCATATCTATGTGGACCTGTAATAATGCAGGGCACTCATCTATCCTATGCAACAGGGGTATTCCGGAAGCTACCGACTATGCTATTCCTTTGCCATCTGTTGAGATGAAATTCCAAACTGAGTTTCCCACCAGAGAGGACTGGGTGAACGAAACGGTTATGGACAATGAGGCGCTAAGCTTCTTCACGGATGGCTCAAAAAGGGATGGAGGGGTTGGCTGCGGGGTATTCTGTGAGGCACTAGGGGTCAACCTCTCTTTTCGTCTTCCCGACTTTTGCAACGTTTTTCAAGCTGAACTGATCGCGATAATGGAAGTCATGGACTGGTTGAAGTATAATGTAATATCTACGAGGGATATTCGCATTTTTACGGACAGCATGGCTGCTATTAAAACGCTACAATCATACTCCCTGACGTCGAAGGTAGCCCAGAACTGTCTGGCATCTTTAAATGAGATGGCTGATCAGTTCAACATCCGCTTGACGTGGGTGCCAGGGCATTTCAATATCGCAGGGAATGTAATGGCAGATGAGTTGGCCCGCAAGGGTACAGCACGCCTAATAAACCAAAGTAAGCGGGATATAAAAATACCGCTTGCTTCATGTAAACTGCTGCTTCTGGAAGAAGCTATTAAAGAAACGAACGTCAGATGGTCTAACGCCAGTTCGTGTGTAATAACCAGGCAGATCTGGCCTGGTCTTGACCGGTCTAGATCAGACCAACTGATATCGCTTCGACGACACCATATTGGTATGGTCGTAGGAGCTATAACGGGACATTGTCTCATTGGGATACATGCGAGCAGACTGGGTGTCCCAGCCCACGATTTCTGCCGCAGCTGTGGTGATGAGGAGGAGGAGGAAAACGTACTCCATCTGCTCTGCACCTGTCCTAGTCTAGCGTACAGCAGAACAAAATTTATGGGAACTTCCCCATTGAATGACCTCACGGATCTTAGCAAGATCGAGATCCGTGACTTTAAACGCTTCTTGGTGAGCTCAGGATGGTTTAGCGAGTGAAGGAGGAAACTCAAATGTGGTACAGCTACGGACCAATTTTGTGTCTATGCTAGTCCTTTAGGACGGCCACCCTTACCTAACCTAACCTAACTTACGATTATCAGTGCTTTGTTCTCAATGGTAACAACCACATCACAGCGCGTCGATTTCCAATTCTGATAATTTTTATAATTTTAAATTAAAATAATTCGAAAATAAATTAACTTTATTGGTTAAAACTGTAAAAGTAAGAACCAAAACATGAATTTCGTAGTTTAGAATTAATAATTGTACTAAAATGTTAAATTCCACCCTAACTTGTTATGACGTTTTGTTCTATTGTATTGTGACAAGTGTCTGTCTGACAATGTCAAATATTCTCAATTCGTCTAATATTTGTAAATATTAAAAATTAAAAATCTCCCATTTATTCAACTATGACTATGCCAAATTGAAAGTTATACATTTCAGCATACTTTTTGGTTAGATTTTTTGACAAATTCTTTATTTTTAGATACGCCTTAGATCTCGTTGTGGTTAATTGTACAGGTAAAAAAATAATATTATTGCATACAACAACACTTTCATTATAACTTTTTTAAGAGACTAAAACTTTTCAAAAATTTAAGGCTGATCAGCTATTCTGCGAGAATTCAACCTTACTTTTACTTACAACCTTACGAATGTCTGCATCCAAGCCGCAGAGAGCTTGTCTCTAGTAATTAAATTGTTTAATAATTGTACGTTAATGCTCTAGCCAGTAAGACTTAGACAGTTTATGTTACTCACATTTACATTAAAACTAAAATAAAATGGTTTGAAAATTGGCAACCACGTTTTCTTTACAAAGTAAATTGTATACATTGATATAGAGTGCAATAATAATAATAATAAACAGTATATAAAGGCCATTACTGGACCATTACTGAGTCAACAATCCGGCTCCAATGGATTCGATTATGCGCTTGGACTTAATACCGTCTTAATTTTTGAGTAAACATAGACAACCTGAAGATACCAAAATGGTACTACACCGTGGAGCCATCGTCGCCTGCAACGACCTCTGCACCATAAAGGTGCCTCTTCTTTCAGAGATCGCATAATTCGTTCCGGATCAGCACGCAGAACGTCACCGAGCCAGCGTACTCTGTGAGATCTAATTTCATATACAATATCGGGAATCTTCATCAGATCTCTGGTCTCGACATTGTACAGATATCGATATGTACCATCTACTATATATTTGAATTTCCTCACTCCCTCAAACGTGTAGTGGCCACTACTAAGATCTAGTGTGCCATCATCTCTATATCCGAGATCATGTATTTTGTTTTAGACTCATTGATTAGGATTCTAACTGCAGAAGCTGAAAAATACCTGATCGATTCGGATGAAATCATCCCTGATAGTCACCAACCAAGCCATCCGCTAGCGGGGTGATCCTATTCAATATAATGTAGGACAGTAATAAGTATACTGTTCAAAGGAGAGCTATACCGCGATAATTCTCACACTTCTAGCGGTCTGACTTCTTGAAGATAGGGCACATCGCGGCCACTTTCCATTGGTCCGGCATTACTTCGGTCCGCTATATACTAATCAACTAAGATCAAAAAGACAGTTCCTCAAAGTATCCCCTCCGAATATCAAGAGCTACGAATTAATGCAGTTCACCCTAGCTGAGCGGTTTCGTTTTAGTCTCTGCATGAGAGTCCTAGTGAATTTCTCTTGGGAAGGATCCTAAATGCAAATCGCCGCAGTCTGTATTTGAGGTGACTCAGCTACAGTCTGTGGCGTGTGGTGAACACCAAGCAGGTCAATAAAGTGTCCATTTCATGCGTCGATGTGGACACAGGCCTGAAAGTATGATGCAATCCAGTAATTCCTTTAAAGAATTTACGTGAACTACAATCATTGGTGTGTTGTTGCATTTTCAGAACTTCCGCCTTTCACCATACTCGCTTCTTCCGTCTACAAATTCGGTTCACTGCTTTCCTTTAAAGAGTTTAACCTTACTTTCCTTGCGATTGTGAGACATTTCTGCACTTCACTATAGGCTATATTTTGTTGCTCAACTGCAACAACTACTCGTCATCAAACCAATCGTTCTTGGGTCTGGATTTCACTATAACTAAAGTCTTTTAAGCAGGGCTGGTAACAGAAATTTTCAGTACCTCCCAGACGTACTTCAGAGAGCCAGACTAGTAATAAGCTTCCTCAATGTTGTCGCTGACAAGATCCTGTATCGTTTCTTTTGATCTTCATTTATCAGACCTTCACAGTCGAAACGTCCCAGAAGTTTCGCTGTTTCTCAGCCTTGTACTAAAACTTCCATTGTAGCTGTGCATCTACCAAATTATGATTGCTTCTCGCGTATTTGATTGCTAACCTATAAGTTCTAACATCATGCAAAAGCCGAGCCCCCTTTGAAAATAACACATGGACAATTCGGCTGCGGGAAATTTGGCGAGTATGTGTTCAAGTGGTTCCAAATGTATCTGTTTGTGAGGGAAGAATGTGCTTGTTACTCTAAAACCGTTAGCAACCTAAAAGTATACATCATTCTCTCACCACTATCGGTCGCAGTTCCGTGTCGAGAGTACGAATCTATGTTTTAACACAAGTCGCTTTGATTTCTGGCAGTCCAGAATTACCATTCTAACATCGTGTTGGGATACAGATTTCATAGGTCGTCCCAGTTATTATTAAATGAGAGTTTATCTTGGGGCTGGCTGACTTCTGTGGGCGCGTGAGCACAAATTATCCACAGGTTGGCTAACTGCATGCGCAAGCAAAGCTTAGACAATCGGTTATCGACTGCTTGGAAATCCAAAACAGCCTTCTTTACCTGCGGCCCAAGAAGATATCTAGCTCCAAGATTTCCGAGGTTATCTCCACTGTAGAGTAACGTATAGCCCTGGGACACATTGTATCCACTTTTACGCCAGCGAGTTTCTTGAAGAAGCAACGAGTTCCAGCCGATGTTCCTTCATTCACGTGATTACGCCCTCCCAACGCTCCTGGTTTCCTAAGTGACTGAACGTTTCACGTGCCGATTATAAATCTCGAGTTCCGGGTACTTGAGTGGGGCTCCGGTGTTGCTTTGGCGGTATCCATTTTTATTTTTGTTGACTTTATAAACAGCTTATGTTTTTACGGATGCGGGTCGTTAGCCTACGACAAGCAAAGGATACTTTGGTGCTTTTCTTGGAAAACATATTCGTGCAATTTAGGTTTACGGGACATGAGAATACGTCCAACCAATTGAGTGCAATACTCACCTAAAAATCGGTTTACACTTAGTGGAAGTTGAATTTTCGAAAGAAGAAGTCATTTGAATGTCATAAAAAACTTGCGATGGTGATTTCGATGATGCCAGTTGATTTCCGTTTCTAAATTGATTTCCGTAATACTATTGTATAATTTTGAGTTTCAATGCAGTCAATCATTTACCTTTGGCAGTTACCGAGCTTATAATAAATTCTATCGATCGCAAATGTATGTTATTTTGAAAGACAATCGGATATCATCAAAATCGCAGTTATATGGATCAAGACAGCCAATACAGGTTCCAACAACTAGAACCACAAATACGACTAACGTTGCCTCCATCTCCAAATATTGTGAAAATCCCACAAAGAAATGTGGGAGACTTACAGGAGCGGTGTTATTCAAACATATCGGAAATATAGGAACTATTATTGGCATACAAAATAATTATATTTCACTTTACATACACGAAAAGCGCCACCAATCAATTTATGTACACTAGGGTGGACAATGATAGGGCTTATGCTTAGTCCGCACCATTTTGCCAAAAACCAAAAAAAAAAAAACAATAAACGTAGAATTATCGGAATTGACCAAAGTGCTGCTTTAATGATTATTTTTGTTCAAACTTTTAGACGTCCTGTAAAAAGGTCAATTGTCATCATAGATAGGCCTGTGTACTTCCAGCTTGAGGAACTCATGACTACGTACACGTTTGTTAGACACTTTAATGTTAATGTTTTTCTGTATGGACGGTGCATCAGTTTGTCAATCAAACAGTAGGTTTCCAACGAAAGAGGACTGCAATATCTCTCGTCTGTTATATCCATTGTTGTTTAATGGTAGATATTATAGCCAGCTTCATAGGGCGGCAATAATTGTATATTTAGATGGTACGGTAAATCATGATTGTATTCCCATCCATCTTTCAACGTGATGAACCATATAAACTTTTTCTGTCCTCTTTCAATTTTTGGGTTATCGCCATCGTATAGAAAGGCCACCAAACAATGACTGAGCTTGACTGACAATGTGCTTTGTAAAAGACATATTTTCAGTAAAAATACCTCTAATAAGGAACGATGTGAGAGCCATTTGGAATCTTCAACGTCGCTTTAACATTTTTTTTTTTTTATTTTCCATTTGCATCAATTGAAAACGGTCTCTCAAGTATGATTTAAACCATAAGTTGTCTGAGAATCAGAAATTGTATAAGGTTCCCAGTGCTTTGCAATGACTGATAGAGTCGAAAGCTTTCAAGAAATCTGTATACACCATATTGTACTGCCAGTGAACTTAACACGGTTGGTTTGTTGGGATTTTTTAGGCATAAAACAATGTTGGCTTGGTGATATAAGTGTCGGGAGACCACCACTTTAAAACAGTTGCATACAACCAGATCAAATAGTCCGGCTTTGATGATCGGTGTTATTCTAGTTGTTTTTCATATCTGCGGAAATTCTCCCAATCCTAGAGATTGATTGAACATCAAACAGAGTGGGAATCCTAAAGCCTATTGATCCTTTAATACCGAAGCAGACATGCCGTCAGGGTCGCATCCATCACTGACATTTTTCAAAGCACAATTTATGTCTTCTGTTGAAATTGTTGGAACTTGTACGGACAAATTACTTTCACAGCTATAACATCTTCTGGTTTATAAAACTACTGATATAACTCAGCAAACATGTTTGATACGACGTGTCATATCCACAGGATAACCCGTAAATTTATGTTTAGTTTTAAAAAAAGGACCAAACCCCTTTTTTGTCTTCGATACAAGTGACATACTGTACTTATATTTAAAAACGTTGCACAATATAGTGAAATATGGTAATTGAAGTAACTCACGCGATGGTGATGCATCGATAGCTATAAAGACACCACCACCCGATGTTATTTTCTTTACATTCTGGTTATAGATGGATGTAGGTTTTGAAATGGTCTTGTGTTTACTTACAGTGGCGTGTAAGATTTAACGTCAGATTCAGAAAACTCTGGCGACGATGTATCCAAGCTATTCCTTTACCAAAAGTCCACTGGGCCACATTATAGAATGCAATGCGGTTATAAATTGTTCTTCCGCCAGGCTAACACGACCAGACGATTCTGTGAAATTTTAATGCACACAGCTTTATAAATTCGTATTTTTAGTTTTATAAGATTTTCGAATTATTGATTTGCGATTGATTTATCAATTCTATACTCACGAAAAGTCATCTCGAGGAGCTACGACTTATATATCTTCCGGTAGAATTGTCTTGAAGGTGCGAGCTTCAAATAATGTTGATGCCATTAGTAATTTGTATCAGTAGCTGTGGCATTGATGAAGGTTCGGTAAATAACAACATGAGTATTAACACAAGTGAATCTTTGAAAGCTGATATTGTCGTTGATGTTGTGATGATGACGTTGAGACTGATATTACCGCTAAGTCCGGAACTAAAACGTGTCGTAGGTAACTTTCGAGTAAGAACTATGATCTGTAAATGTGAACGAAAGTTGAGTCAAAACTAGTCTTACAAAATCTTACATCATGACGTCCATGCCAATTCATAAATGTCATGATAGTAAATTACCGTCAAATTTATTCAAATTTTTATTTTATTTCGATATAAAATTATATCTCCATAGCACGCTACATACATAAATAACATAACACCAATGAAAATATTTAAATGTTTATGTAAAATACTGCGCCACTGTCGTAACAATAATTGCGGCATTGATTTCCATAAAAACATATACAACATAGACGTGTATGTACAAAAATATCAGAAGATTCGAATACAAAAAGTTTGACGACATTAATAAAAATGTAACTTAATTTAAAATAAAAAATTTTAATTCCATTTTTAATTTTAATATCAATTATTTCTTGTTGGTTTAATTTTATATTTTTGTTGGTTTATTTTATTTTATTTTCCCTAACTAAGTAAACTTAAAGATCTTCAAAATTTTAAAACTTTTTTTTTCGGTTTTTGATTTATTTCTTTGAAAAATTATTTTTGTTAATTTATTTTTTGTTACGAAAACACAAATTGATGGATGTAATTAAAACAGGTAACTTTTTGATGTGTAGGTGGTGGTTTTTGAAGAAATATGGTTAATTTTAACAAAAATAATTTTTCTTTTTTAACTCTTTCTGCTCGATTCGATATACGCAGGCACAGAGGAATACTACATTTCTGTTGAAAATATAATTAATCGATTGTATAATAATTATACCTCTACGCAGGTATTAAATTATTAGTTGGAGCAGAGTTTTAAATAAATCAGTTAATTGGGTCCAGGTTCCGTCATGAGCAGTCATACCAATTTTCATTGTTTAAGCTGGAAGGTTTTGCCTAAGCTATATCAGTGTGCAGTTTACAAGCTCATTTTAATCGCTTATCACTGAACTCCAACATATATTATTTTGGTGGTTGTCTATTTCAAGGAATACATATATATAAAATTTCAATACGTTTTTGGTCAAGAATTAACATTCTAGTCATCAAGAATTTAATTTAATGCGGAGTAAATCCTTTGGTTATGATGTGGATTATATCGTAACCCATGTAAAAGTGACATAAAAATAGTCACAAACCTTTTAGTATACCCGACTGTAAACACGTATATAAACATATTTACGATTCTCCTGAGCTAATGTTAAAATAGATGAACATGTTCATGGGTATTCATGTTATATGGTTTAAACTTCTTAATAATTTTCTATCGCCATACACTTTCTAGATCTAAAGTATCTTTAACTTAAAATATTATTTATTCATTTTTTTATTTTTTATTATTTTCAAGCTAAGGAGCAACTGACCTACCCTAACATTGGAAGCAGAACAATAACACATAAAGTCCCCATAACATCCTGAGGTGAACCCATTCGTTGGATATTACCCTTAAATCGACCATGTCCCGTAAGAATTGCAACCAAGGTTCTTAGCTGGTCCGTTTTTAAAGCAGTATAGAGCATACATAGTTGTTCTCAAATTGAGGTAGCTAATGAAATTATTCACAATACGACCACTAGAAGTAGCAAGCCTAATATAGTTCAATGGGAACCAGTTTTGGATAAACAGTCCGCTATTTCATTCCCTTCTATGTCACTCTCTGCTGGCACCAACGTCATTGTAACAGTATTGTTGGAACAAAAAAGGTTATTGAAATGTTTGTAATCCTTGACAAGTTTGGAAATGGTCAAGGGATTATTTAACGAATTAAGTACAGCTTTGCCATCAGTACACAGAAAAATATTTTTGTTTTTAACAACGAAATGACTAGCTTCGATAATATTATGCGCCAGCGCTATTATTTCCGCTAGGAAAACAGTGCATAATGAACGAAAACTGGCCAAAGATCTCTGAGTAGACCAAGAACAGCGAGAGCGAGAACCATATGAAAGAAGACGATGGAATCATCTAATTTTTGGAGAAAACCACAAATTCGTTGTTATCCATCAACCTCCGAGAATAAATTGGATAAATTGAATTCGGTAGTGATCTATCATTAACCATATCAATTTCTGGTATGAATAAATTAGAATTTGTCTATGGCCTACGACAGAACCCAGAACTTTCCAGGTCCCAATGCCCTAGCGAAACGCTACAAGCTGTACCAAGAAGTGGAGTTGAGGGCATATAGTTGCAGTAACACTATGGCCAACATATGGTAGTAGCTTTTAAAGTTTCCAATCAAGATGATACTTCGAGGAAAGTTAACGCTAAGGTGATTGACTTGGACACATCTCATAATTGGTGTTCACCTACCCTAAGAAAAGATAATTAAATTAGTCGTAGACCGATGGGTGTGCAGACTCTTCTCAATGCATCTTGCCTATGATAAATCTGTAGACGATGCTTTCTAAAGCTTTAAAAAAGTTAAGAGGACAGACTAATAGGCCAACAGGCTTGGGAGCCGTAAAATCGGATTTGCCGCAGGGGTATGTCGACGTTAAATTAATATGTCGGCTAAATTATTATCATATTCGAGAGACCTCCGCCTATATATTTGAATTTTAAATTTCGGAACAAACCATCAAATTTCCAAAAATGAAGCTGTATTTGTTAAATTAGAAAAACAAACTTAAATTTACATAATTGTTTTAATTAAAATTTATTATGGATATCTAAAATAAACAAAAATATATTTAAATAAAAATGAATGAAGAAAAAAATTAGGGCGTTGTTGAATATCACACAATAGCGTAAAATAATCAAAACTATTTTAGCAGGAAAATTTGGATTATTATTGAACAATGCTTCAACTATATTAACCTTGGAACTATGTTTGGGGAGCTGAGTTCTTCAAGTTTTTCAATATAAAATAAAAGACATTACGAGTTCTGCATGACTTTTATTTTTATTTATTGATGTATACATAATTGTTTGGTAAACAAAGTCAACTCATATTTTACTGCGTGATATAGTTTTGTTATTTAAGAGAGCACCAATGCACACACCATCCTCATTACGAATTTATCATAGTACTTTTGTAGAGCTTGTTCATAATATCGGGAAAGCAGATATTAACGAAAATAATAAAGACTCAAAAATAAAAATGCTACTAAAGCAGCAATCGAGGCAAATCGTTAAACAGATGGGCGATTTGTCAGAAAGTACCACGGAGCTTTCTACAGAAAAACAAGATGCGTTCCACCATTTTGCCCATCTGTCAATATAAAACGTATTGATTCAGAGCAAATAGGAAAACAAAGAAGACATTTTTTTAGGGGATGAGGGTGCCCTAAAACTACAGGAACTGCGACCTTGGCGAGAAATTAATGCAGATGAAAATTCAAATTTAGTGTTACCAACTTATATTGAGCCTCACAAATGTCGTCGCCTCCAGGTTCACGTTCGTTATGAACCCGTGGGCAAAAGTGACCTAGGTATGGGGTGGATGATGAAATGATGGCAGACGCGCCGGTTTAAGTCGTAGCTCGACCCGTGCCAACAAATTACCAGGCTGCCCATTTAAGAAAGGTCACGGATCTCTGTTAAGGTGGACCAATATTTCGCCGTTACTCCTGGGAGTAGTATGTCAATTAGTATAAAGAATAAACAAAACAAAGCCGAGAGTGCCGCTCTCCAAAGGCCGGCAACATCGAGGGAGAACTCAAACCGTAAAGGTGGAGCTCCCATCACAGTACAAAAAGAGGGTGACTGCAGGGCACCAAAGCGAAACCCAAGGTAAATCCAGCACTGCCGACGCAGGATCGATTAACGCAGGATCGACTAACGTCGAGATTAATGTATATCACACTGAACTCGGTTTTTCTTACAGTTTTAGGAGAGAATCCAGGACCTCTTCCATCCTGTAGAGATGCGAGATGGTATCAAGGGCGTGTTAAGCCAAGGGCGTGCTAAGATGCTAGACCAGTGGATCTATATAAAAAGGCAGTAACGGAGGTACGGGAGGTTTGGCAAGGCGAGAGGCTGGCGAGTGCAAGCAGGGAAGAGAGTTCTAGTAGGCCAAAGGCGCGCATCTGGCTACCAACAGAACCGGCTAGTCCAGACGATATCCTGAAAATATTTGGGGCCAGTAATCCAAGTCTTCCAACAGATAACAGGAAGATAGTAAGGCAAGAACTGGAAACCTACCGAAAGGCTTCTAAATAATACCTTTCGGTAGGTCCCCAGTTCCTACCTTTCGGTAGATCCCCAGTTCCTCCTAAATAATACCTACCGTAAGGCTTCTAAAGCCTTTAATAGAGCCAGAAGTACGAGAGGGTCTCAAGATTGAGACTCCTATAAGGAGGACTTTAAAGTATACAAAAAAGAAATAAGGAAGGCACTAAGGCCGTCGCGGAGACTCCTTAGAGATAAAATGGAAGAAGTCTCCGAACCCTCTCGTCTTAGAAAGATACTGTCTACTAATCCAACCATAATTCGGCTGGTCCTGACCGGCTAATACCAGCGAAAATTCAAAACAACTCTGTCGATTATTCTCCCCTGGCTGGAAGTAATCTTCAAAGAGAGCTGGTCTGTATTCCGAGAAGGTGGACAGAGGTCAGGGTGATCTTTATTTCGAAAGCGGGAAAAAGATCACATGGCTACCCAAAGAACTTAAGACCCAAACTCTATCATCATTTCTGTTGAAAATTTTGGAAAGGCTGATAGATAGATATATACGATCAAAAATAACCGTGCCCTGCTCAACATGCTTCCTGTTAAGGGAAATATGTGAACGCAGCTCTGCACGCCCTGGTACGTAAGATTGAAAAATCAATATTCTCGCAAGAGTTTTGTATGGTGGCATTCCTCGGAAGGCAATTCTGGAGGGATTGTAGCTTCTTATCTACCCTGTAAGTTGGCTAATCAATGATATGCTGAGGAGTAGGTGGAATCCACCAGTAGGAGGAGGGTGGCTAAGAGAACCCCACAGGGAGGTGTGCTGTCCCCTCTTCTCTGGATCATAGTAATTAATGGGTTGCTGTTTAATAAGCTGGAGAGAAAAGGGATTGGAGTGATTGCTTATAAAGATGACTTAGCGATATCTGTGTTAAGGAGGTAATGCAACATGCCCTGTTAATCAATACGGGGTGGGCCATCAGATGTGGACTGGCAATCAACTCGTTTAAAACTGAACTGGTACTCTTTATCGCAGGAAATATAAAATCTCGGTAGTAGATCCACATATCTTAAACGGCATAGGACTAGCTTTTACTGATAAGGAAAGATTTCTGGGCGTAATCTTGGACAGTACGCTTAGTTGGAAGCCCAACATTTTGGAAACAGTAAACAAGACTAATATATTTAAGTAATCGTGCAGAAACGGCATCGGAAATAGATGGGGTCTGAAGCTGGAGCTGGTACGAAAAAGTAACCTACAGGAAGTGGATCGAGAAGGTGTAAAGAACGGCCTGTATGCTTATAAGAGTTTACGTAGGTTATGTTTGACCTTCTCCCTGTCGATGGTTAGCAGATGGCGACGAATAAGATAAATAGAAAGAAGATATAGCAGTTTGCCTCCCTAATTACTGCAGCGTGTACCAAGCAGAGGTGACAGCGATTGAGGATATCTTGACTTGGTGGAGACATAATTTAGTATCCTCGATTGATATTGTAATTTATGTGGACAATCAGGCGGGAATCAAGTCGCTCGAATCAGTTACTCTGACATCAAGGGTGGCGTTGGGTTGCGAATTGTCTCTAATTGGGATCAATGAGCATATCAAGATTCAGTTAGTCTGGGTCGCCGGCCACTCGGACGTCATGGGGAACTGCAGGGCGGATGAACTAGCGAGGCATGGTACAACTCGCCAACTGCTACCGGAAAGGGCAAATTTGGGGAGTCCTATTAAGGCTCTCAAGAGTGCGCTTAAAAAAGAGGCAGTAGCCTCAGCGAACGAAAGGTGGACTAACACTCTCACATGTAGTGAAGCAAGACAAGTCTGGCCAAAGCTGGTCTTGAAACGCTCAAATACACTATAATCTCCCTACACAAACGTTATTTAAAAACGATCATAGGGATACTCACAGGCCAGTGCCTACTTGGAGAACATGCGAGGAGGCTAGGTCTAGAAGTAAATGATTTTCGCAGAAGCTGTATATGGACGAGGAGGGGCAAGAGACCGTAGTCCACTTCCTATCCTCATGTCCGGCTTTGGCACACAGAAGACATTAACATATTGGTAAGTTCTTAATGTACAGCTTCTCTGATCTCGAAAACTGTAAAGTTCGAGATATATCACGCTACATAAGTATCTCAAACCGGTTCAAATAAGGGTAATATAGGGAAGTAAAATCTTGTGGCAACGCAATAGACCGTCACCGGTCTAAGTGTGCCGTAGCGGCCACTCTAACCTGTTCACTTAAAAGAACTTATGATCGATGAGTTGGTTTTCGCCAATATGTATGTCATCTAGTAACTTATGTAGGTTTCAAAATAATTTGATTTGTTGGTGCCAAGGCCAACCATTCAGTATTAAAGGTAATATTTAGGAAGATGTATCTTTCAGAATTTTCCGTACTTTTAGTCTTGCGTACATTACCAAGTACAACTTTTTCTCGCATTATTCATTGGCATAACATTTATGTGCTCGCAATACTATTGCTGTTTGCACCGATGCATGCAGCAACTAAGATATTTTGAACCACGCATAATATACGATCACCATGAATTGAAAAAATCTCGCTTAGAATACCAACAAATCAGAAATAATTGGACTAAGAGCAGAGATTCAAACCCAATAATTGATTGTTGATTGCGCATATCGATTACCGAGAAGTTTTATTCCAGACTATAATTTAATTTAATTTAAGTCAAGAAAATTTTACATGGAAAAAAATAATTAGGGCGTTTTATTATTTCATTTATTTTCAACTATTTAAGATAATATATTGATCAATGATAAATACTTTTAAATAGTCGAATATAATTTTAATCTGAACTTAACTCTCCTGTTCACATAATTGGAACATAAACTATGGTAGCTCTATTTTCTAATTTGTATTATTTGTTGTTATGTCATATTGTGAAATAAAAACAACGCCCTAATTTTTATCTTGATCCAATTTTAATCTATAATTATTTTCACATCATGTATTCTTATTTTTTACTTTACATAATTGTTATTTGTATATGTGTTTATAGTTTTCACAATTTAATATTTAAAATTGTCGTAAACGGTGAATACAAATGGATAGACACAGATTATGTTATTGATTATATATTAAACAAAAATCTAAAGCTGTTCCTATTCAATATGTCATGTTTTCCTCGTTATCTAGGGCTCACTGATCTATATTGGAGTTCTTACCACACCTACGCACCGATAAATAAATAACTCTTCAACCCGATATCCGCAAAACCCCGTTAATTAAATAATTATACGCCTTTCCACCACGACATTTATATATATTTAATATATAGCATTGCCAACAACAAGTGTTTTTATTAAAATGAATTATACCTAGGCTTGATTTATGAGTTACCCTATAAATTTAGGTTACAAAAGTAAATACATTTTTCGCAAATTTTTCCACAACCCCGCGCATAGAAAGATATTAACAACAATAAAATGTCTATATGGTAAAAAGCAATAAACGAAGGAAAATAGAAAAAACAAGTATTTTCCACATTTTGTGAAAGCATTACACTTAAGAACATGAACAAAATTAGATAGAAACTGGGAAAAACAACTTTTTTTTGGTTTTGATATACGATAGAAAAATTTTCCGTTGTTATCAGTGCTTTTTGTTTTTTATCAGTATGTCAATTTTGTACGTTCATATACTGAGTATATATGTACATATATGTATGTATCGTTGGCGGTATTTTTTTTTTCTTCATTTTAGTTATGGTTTCTTTTTCTTATATAATACTCTTCATATTGTCCTATATTATTGGTATGTACGTACACACTACATACATATATGTACATACGCTACAGATAGACGATATGAGTATGTTGGGGAAGCAAAATATAATTTTATTTATTTGTTTGCTAAAAAAATATATTTTTATATGTACATACATACATACGCACATACATACATACACATATATTAGAAAATGTGTGATTTTTATGACATGTCGTATTAACAAAAAATATAAAACCGTATATATACATATATATATACAATTGGGAAAATGATTGTGCGTTAGTGGTTAAGGGTTGGAAAACAACAAAAATATTTATGAGACTGTTGAATATTATATAAACAAATGTTGTTTTTCTTTACATTCAGATGAAAAATCAATTCTAATTTATTGAAACAGTATAGTTGTTAAATTTTTCCGATTTTGTGGCGTGAACTGTTTATGATGCGGCACTATCGTTTGGTATGGCTATGATTTTTAACAATTTTGTACAATGGAATGTAATCATAACTTTCCATTCCAGTTCGTATATACGTTTTTGTCTGAACTAGCTGCAAGCTACTTTTTAATTTATTCACCCATAAATTATTATTTGTGTTCGGTCTGCTATAGACCTTTTCTATTATGTGAAGTGGGCAACATGATATTGTTATTTGGTTTTTTGTATGTTTTTCGAATCCAAAACGCAATTAAGTTGACCTCAGGTACTTTATGTTTATACAGATTAATGTAAATTAATAATTTTGGTATATTGTTTTTATTATCCAATTCAACCTCGTTTTAAGTGGAAATGTAATTTCGTGCAAACATGCGAAAAGGTAGAAATTTGTGGAAGATTATAAATTTAACCGCAAAAAATTTATTTGGATACACGCGCAAACCTAGATGTCCGCGGATGTTTAAAGAAACCATCTAGTATACAAATTAATTATAAAATTGTGTTAAATGTTTTATGAAAAATGTTCTAAGTATATATAGGTATCCAGATTTTGAGAACCGCAGAACTTTAAAATCAAGATTTTATTTGGGATTTTAATTGTTTTTTTTTACAGAGAATTAAGTTCGACCTTATCTTTAGAATTATACTATTAGTACAATCTAATTTGGAAAATTATTAAATAAATTGGCCGTATACGATTTAGTGCGGTTTACTTGAGAAAATCAAAATAATAAGATTACATTTTAATTTATTTAAGATTTCAAATTTTTTTTTTATTAATTTTAATCAATTTAGAGAAAATCGAATGGTATACATATGAAAATAAAAGCAACCGCCTAATAAAGGTTATGACAAGGGGCCTCCATCCAACCTGTGCAATAAAAGACATTATGGAAGATCTTCAACGACAAGGACTGCAAATAGAACATGCAGTAAATATAATAAAAAGAGAGAAGGTCAAAGAAGGGTCCAAATTTAAAGTTTCTAAAAGAGGTCCCGTTATTTATGTTAATTTTTAGTAACAAAGAAAAGATAGAAGCCATCTTTATTATAAGAGCTATTTAAAATATGAGTTTTAAAATAGTAGCACTACGGAAATCCACTTGGTTTATAGTGCAATGCAAGAAGTGCCAAGGTTTTAACCATACGCAAAAATACTGCAATAGAGAGCCAAGATGTGTCAAGTGCCTTGGAATACATCCTGCTCAAGCGTATCCACTAAATAGAAATTCCCTTCCAACATGTGTGAACCGCAAAGTCCATCATATTATAAAACGCCGATAGCCAATAGCATAAACACCAACCTGGGAAACTTTATCACATCTATATCGAGTAAAGTAACTGATCGCAAGTCGTTTTCACAAGTGGTGGCATCCGGGCTACAAAGTACGACCCCACACAAATCAGTAAATTTACTGACAGTAAAGAAACTGAGTATTCTCTATGGAAAGCTACAAAAGCATTAAAAAGACCAAATTTTCAAAAATCGCCAGTAAAAAATGATGAGGGAAGTGCCAAACAGAAAGCAGCACTGATCGCATCTCATCTTGAAGAAACGTTCCAACCATATGCTAGACAATCAGCGGATGAAAATATAAAACCAGTGTACAAGGAGGATTGTATAGGGAAATACCACCTGTAACTCTACGAGAGTTAAAAGATGAAATCAACCATTACATACTTACGTTTAATTACAGGTGAAACAGCGAAGGAACTTCCTGAGAAAGGGATGCGAAAACTTCTTCATATAATCCACGTTTCATTTCAACTGAAATATGTACCTCTGCAATGGAAAATAGCAGAAATAATTATGATTCCAAAGCTGAACAAACCATCTAATCATAAAACGTCATATAGGCCAATTTCTCCGCTTCTAGTACTTACGAAAATTTTTGAGGATGAAACCTATAATACTTGAGAGAAAGCTAATACCACCGCATCAGTTCGGATTTAGAGAAAGGCACTCCACCATAGAGCAAATTCACAGGATTACAAGAATTATAGAAGATGCACTTAAAAATAAGAAAATATGCTCAACAATATTTCTGAATGTAGCACTGGCATTCGATAAAGTATGCCATCCTAGATTATATTCCAATCTGCATCGGGATTTGCCAAAAGAATACTTTCAGATATTGAAATCTTACATTGATTATAGGTGTTTTCGTGTTACAGGTGAAGAAGAATTTTCCGAGCTGAAGAGGGTATCTGCAAGGGTTCCCCAGGGTAGCGTGCTGGGGCCACTCTTGTATTTACTTTACACAAGCGATTTACGAAACACAAGCGGGACAACAATAACAACATTCGCGGACGATACTGCAATTTTAGCTACTGGTTATAAAGTAGACGAAGCAACCAGAAAACGGCAACGGGCTACGAACCAACTAAGTAACTAGACCAAAAAATCGCGCATTAAGCTAAATGAAGAAAGAAGAAGAAGTCAACGCACGTTACGTTTACCAATCAAATAATTAACTGAATACCAATAAAACTAAATTCCAAACAAGTTCCTTATGCTAACACAGCCAAGTATCATGGCTAAGTTAAAATGGTAAGAGGAGGAACTACACATTAAATATAGAAATATGTATTGGCTAATTGGAAGATATTCATAGCTGTCAATACCTAATAAGTTGCTACTATACCAACAAGTTGTAAAACCAATATGAACTTATGGTATTCAGCTTTGGGGCTGTACTAAAAAGACCAATATTAAAAGAATACAAGCTTTTCAACATAAAGAGTTACGTGGAATAGTGAATACTTGGTGCATAAGAAACGATAACCTACATAGGGACCTCCGGATGGAAAACGTCAGCGAAGTGATAACATTTCATGCAAAGAAACACATACAACGGCTTGGTCAATATCAATGTTCAGTTACGTGGTATGCTGAGTAACACAAATGGAGTACGAAGGCTCCAAAGAAAGAAACCGCTGGAATTGGGAAGACCACAATAGGGGGGCCAAATTTTTAGAGACTAACTAATGGATTATATCTCTGCAAATTAAACATAAGAAAGATAGGCAAATTACTAGAAGATAAATGTAATCCGTTATAATATTTAAAATAAACAAAAATAAAATGTAATTTAACTTATTTTACCAATATCATGGGCTCTGTGAATGATTTTCTTGACTAAACGCTTTTTTAGAATTTAAAGCTTTTCAACATTTATTACTTATTTTTTTCTTCTAATTAATTAACTTGACTAAAAATAATGCGTGATCCTGAGTCAATAGACCATTCATTACCTGTTCCGCAATCAAATGATCTTGAGAAGTTTAATGTTTCTGCATTTCTCTTATCCATAACTGCGACCGTTGCTTCTGTATTGAATTTATTTTCACGGCATCACAAACCAACATTTAATGGCGATAATAATAAGATAATAATAAGTCAAGTTAATTAATAAGAAGAAAACAATAAGTAATAAATGCTGAGAAGCATCCCAATGTTATAAGCTTAGAAAGCTTTATTTGTAATTCGCTGATAACGTGCAATTCACAAATTAAAAATGTTAAATTTTTGAAACAAGTTTGGGCTGTTGTAAATTAAATTTTATCAAATAAAGGACATCTTGCTTAGAGTCAGGTTCGCTATGTAAAAATGGTAAAGTGACTTTATTTCGCCTAATGCTATCTAGCAAACAGAAGATACTCTTATGGACATTTTAAAATTTAACAATTTATAGCAAATTGTTTTTTGTAATAAATCTGTTTCACTTTATACCAATAAATATAATCAAAATCTTCTAGCAGCTATATAAAAGCCACAGAAACTTCAAAAAAGCCGTTGAAAATTATTAAGGTATATCCAGAACTACTGTTCTAAAATGTTAGACTCGGCTCTTCAGAGGCCACAATTGAAGAAGAAAATAATTGGTACGCTGTGTTGTACCCCCCTGATAAGTAATATATATATAAATAACGTAGTAATAGATTAAGCATAAAGATAACACCCAATATGAATTAAAGTTAACCTAAAAATATAAATAAAATAAAATCACTGCCTACAAATAATCCACATTTAGGCTAAAATAATTATTTAGAACAAATTTTAGAATTAGATTACCTAAATGTCATTTTTGCACGATCAGACTATTTTTTGAGGTTTACCGATAGGGTCTCCAGGGCAGTAGGTTTTGTTTACAATTACTGGGCGGTAAGTGAATTACTTACCGCCTCATAGGCGGTAAGTAAATAAAGAATGAATGTATAATTTTATAGTTTTCAATTAAGATGATTTATTAAAAATTAAACTAAAATTACAATTGGAACAATTATTTAATGTAATTGGGATGTTTGCTGCAATTATCTTCTCCGATACAATATTTTCCGTGTTGGATACTTCAGCTACAGTCGAAGTTCTCGAAGTTATTGGGATGTTTGCTGCAATAATCTTCTCTGATGCTGCAGTCGAAGTACTCGGAGTATTTAATGTAATTGGGATGTTTGCTACAATCATCTTCTCCGATACAATATTTTCCGTGTTGGATACTTCAGTTACAGTCGAAGTACTCGAAGTTATTGGGATGTTTGCTGCAATAATCTTCTCCGATGCTGCAGTCCAAGTATTAGGAGTAGAATGTTTATCTCCATTTTCACTTAAATTTTTTTTTTGAAAACTCAATTTTGTTTTGGAGAGAATCCTCCACATATCCCTCAGCGACAGAAGACGAGCGCCACCCACCATTTCTTTTAAGGCCTAAAACATCAACACCTTTGTTCGCCAGAAAGGTAGCCGAACTTCTTCTGAACGCATGTCCGGTATAAGAAAGTGGATCTGACAAATTCAGGCATTTCGCTATCTTCGAGGGCCACCTTCCTATTGTATTCTTGCCCACTGCTTGATTAATGACTTTTCCATTACGCATTGCTAAGAAAAAGTTAGAAGATTTTGAATTTTCTGGTCGTAACTTCAAATATTTTCTATAAATATCCAAATAATTAATAGTTTCGCTTCCTTGAGTAGTAATTGTGAAAGTTCGCGGAATATTGGTTTTAGTATTAGGAATATTGACTATAATAAAGGACCCAATATCTTGAATATCTTCTAATTTTAAATTATATAATTCCTCCCTTCTGCACGCCCCTGCTATGCCAAATATCATACCTAGTTTCATATTTAAATTAACTTCATCGGGAAATTCCATAAGAAACTTGAACATATCTTCTTTAGAAAAAACTTTTGATTTCTTAGGCCGATATCCGGTATTTTTTCTCTTAAGAAAAGCAATTAAGGTTTTAAACTTCGAAATATCGGATGCATCATTTAAAAAAATTGTAGCCTTAAGCATAGAGTACTCAGCCCATAAACTCCCTGGAGATTTAAGTTTATCACTTCTTCGTACAAAATAGGCCAAGAGTACCTTTTCTGTGATGTTTTGACAATGTTTCTCACTGCACCATGCTTTGAAAAGTTTATAGGTATTTTCATACCGTTCTTTTGATTTTTCTGGAATAATTGAGGAACATCCTATGTTCCATGCATTTTCCAGATCAGAATCGTCACTGTCATCCATTTTTCACAATAAAATACTATTATTTTGCTTTATTTTACAAAGAACTGACAGAAAAAATCTCTTGATAAATACGTACGTCCATGACAACATATGACAACACAATTCGTACGTCCATGACAACATAACAACGAACAAAGCTTACTTTAAAAATAATGTGCAAAAAAAACAACTCTGACAACTAAAAATGTCAAAACAATTTTCAAATATTTCTAAATTGTAATTTCGTTATTGCGCCGATCGTGCAAAAAACGTAATAAGCATTGCGGTCAGTAAGTACCCTACCGGTATCGGATGTATTGGAGATCTCGACTTCGTCTCGATCTCCAAAATCATCCTCAACCGGTAGAAAGCACTTACTGACCCTGATACTTAAATAACTATTTTGAACAAGTAACATGAATAGCTGAAACTACAAAAATATAAACCCAAGTAAACTCGCACACACAAAATACTTACGCTGCGAAAATGAAAATAATTTTCGAAATAGCTATTTGGGTCATTAAATTCAAAAATGCACATTTAGTTAAATTTTAAGTTCAATTACCTGGAATATTTTAGTATATATGATTCAAAAATTTATAACCATAAGTCAGTTGAAATTAATCAAGAGTTGCAGTCAAAAGGCAGTTGAAGTTAGTTGAAATCAAAATCCAGTTAAAATTAATAAGCAGTAGTTTTCTAGTAGCAGTACCATTAAACAATTATAATTACAATTTTAATAAACAGAAATAGTAAAATTTAAATCCAGTGTTTATTCAAATATTCATCTAGAAGAAATCACCAATACAGAGTAAGTATCCCTCACTAAATAAAAACAAAAGCAATACTGTCATAGCCCCCACCAGTGGTAAGCGGGTATTGTTAAAAATCAACTACTAACATAAAGGCACCGATTTTGGTAAACATTGGCGAACGAACCTCGTACGGCAAAGCGAGGGGGGGAGACGGAGGAGTGTTTCAGCGCTCAAGCTTCCCTAGTTACGGTTGTCTACCGAAATCTTTCTTCACACTAACCACAATATCAAAATTAAATTGATATTTCTCTCAATACTACAAGTTAGTATCTCACTTAACGCATCTACTAGTTCTTAACTCATAAACGGTTTCTAATTCGCAAAAAACAGTATAATACAATATTGACATTACCAAAACCCCACATATATACAAATTGACACTCACAACATCCCCCACGTATAAACATTAACACATTTATACAATATTCACCCCACACTGACAAACCCCTCACGTATAAAAATATTCCCACTTATACAAAAGCTGTATTAAATAGTTTCGAGCATTTCTAAATATACACTAATTTCACTAAGAATACTATACCCGGTAACAGCATAGTAAAGGTCACAGGACGTACATAAATAATATTAAGTCAAGGTTCTTGACAATTGAGATATACTTGAAGTTAAATGAACATTTTGATTTATTACCCGATCCCTCAAAGTGTTTTAAACGGCGATCTAATAAATTTGAAATTAGTGCTAGCAGTAAAACGAGCCAGAAAGAGTTATGCAGTCGATCGATGGCCATAGCTAAATGATTCATATGATGATATCAAAACATCGTTACCATTGGGTTTTAGGAGTGATGATGACTATAAGGAAGTCCATACCTTGTTAGGATTGGACCAAAATTGCCACAATTTTTAATGGCCACTGCACACAGTAAACGCTTTCATTAAATGAAAAAAAATGGCGGCAAAATTCTAATTCCTTTGGAAACATAATGCCAATGATTTCTTACGATATTTAAAAATTATTAAGCCATCGAATCAACGAACAATAGAAGAGAGTGCTTTCCAATTTAAACTCGATAACTTTGTTCTAAAAACACAAATTGATTGTTTTGTCAACAACATCTAGAATTGTGAATATTATCATTTGACAATTAAGGTAGTTAATGCCTCGATGCGTGGAGGATATACATACAAATATTGGGCATCAACCACCTGGATTTGGTGGCTGTAGGTGAGCTCCGTATTTCCCAAATAACATCCCTGAAGTCGGTTCCTGTATAATTAATGAGTTTGTGGATTGGTCGATTAAAATCAAGAAAACCATTATCGAGAAATTGTGCGAATTAAGGCCGAGCGAATAAAAATAGAAACCAGGCACAGGAAATAATTGTCAAAAAAAACTAAATAAAAAGAAATATTGCATAATTAGTTGGTGTTACATACATATTATGATTTGTGGTGTACCATAGAGATCTATTTATGGCCATTTACTTTTGTAATTAATATTTATGATATTTTCAGTGAATACACATTAAATTACTCCGGTTCTAGTTCTTTCTTTTCACTCTTCCCAATGTGCTCTATGTGGTGTTATATGGAATGTTTAAAATTGAACTTGGCACTTCTTTTAGATTCAGTCTTCAAGTTGAAGGTAATCTTAAATGAATGCTGCATATTATAAAATGTATACAGCAATTGAGATCTGTTTTGGGTGCAATGTTTATATATGCGTTACGTCTACTTTGCCTTCAACCTAATTTTAGTTAATTTTGATTACAGAATATCAAATTATATTTCAAATCCAGTATTTTGAGAATACAACTCATCAATATCAGAATTCCATTATTAATATCGGAATTGATCATTTTTTTTACAAAAAAAGAAGAAAAAACAGTCTGGAATAATTCTATGATATCTGAGCGCTATATTTAACTATATCTACAAAGCTTTAGTTTCTTCTATAAAACTTTAAAAAGTATAAGATAATAAGGAAAGATATTGAATTTCACGTAACGACAAAAGAGCGATGACGCTTAAAGGTAAAAAAAATGAATTGATAGAAGTTAGTTGAATTTCAAAATTTATGAATTTAATAAATTTAGCGAGAGTTTTGATTTTATATATATTTTCACAGTGGTAACCATTTAAATACTTTCTTTAAATTTGGGATGATTTTATAGAAAGTAAATAATTTCAAATTCTTTAAAGCTTTCAAAGCTCTCTAATCTGCATAATTTATATAATCGTATATGCTAAGTTCACCATATATTAATCAGTTTTTACCAAATCAAAATTTTCGAGAGTATTTAGTTTTTTTTTTGTATCTAATACTTCTGATTTTGAAACAATTTTTCTAGTACTCCAGCTTCCATAACATACTAAAAACCTTTTTCTTTAGAAAATATTTACGATGTCTGATCTTTGATCAGATGCTATGTAAAATTGTCGAAGCCAGTAACTACAGTATGTCCCAAAAATTCCAGTTAAGTTAATTTTTAGCTTTAAGTATGTGTGTCCGCTTAAAATCCTAAATCAATTGCCTCAAAATTAATAAGATTTAACTAAAAAATAGGTATAAGCTCAAATTTGAATTTCAGCGCATAATAAAAAAAATTGCAATTTCTAAATATTAAAACCATTGTAAAACACTTAAGCTTTAAAGCTTTTTTGCTAATAAAATTATTTAACATGGAATTTTTAGCTTTAAATTTCTTTAACAACCATTTAGGTTTTATTAAGTTTTGTATTAAATAGTAAACCTTGAAAGCCCGTTTTTAACAGGGTATACGAGAAGCAATTTTGTGCTTTCTACATCTTTGGAATGATTGCATATAAAATATAAAATTTTAAAATGTTTAAAGCTTTGTAAGCTTTCTAATATTTTTGTTAGTGTTTTTAAACGTATTATAACGCCAAATGTTAAATAACCCTTGAGGCAGCATTTCTAATTTTTTTCAGAAGCTTAATTTTTTTAACTTAAAAACTGTTGAGTTTCAGATTAATGATTTATATCAAAGTAATAATCTATTTAATTTATTAAATAAATGTTTGTTGAGAAACCAGCTTAAATTGGCGAAATAAGCTTAAAGAGTATGTCTTCTAAATTCAGATTTAATTCAACTAGAGCTTTAAAACTTTATGAACGTTTAAGGTAAGTATCGAATTTTTTTTATCTGTTGCCTCAGGATTTATGAGATTTAGTGCAAAATGGGACTTACTATTTTAAAAGCTCCGAAAGCTCAGTGCACAAAGTGAAAGTCTACTTATTAAAATAATATTTTCAACCAAATCTAAGCATAAATTTAAAAATAAGCTTTTTCTGAATTTTTTTAACAACAATTATAAAAGCTCCATATTTGTATATATTGCTATAAATCTTTGGTAAATAAACTTACATTTTAGGAATACACCAATAAATCATTTTAAAAATATTAAAGCTCTTATTTAAGCTGGTCTATTTTTGTGGTTAATATATTTTGTTAACATACAAATTATTAAAGAGATTTCAAGCTCTAGTAAAAGTATTAAAGTTCATTTGTTTAGTTAAGTTTATATTCGCTTTATAAGGGCCTTATTCTCAACGCAAATCTATTAAGGTTTATAAATTTTATTCAGTTTTTTTCAAATTTTACTTACTTCTCTTCGTGCCGCCCTCGTTAGTACAGGTAGTAGCGTGTTTGTTGTTGTATTCGAGGGTCTCGGGCTCGATTCCCTATGATGATCAAATTCACGGCTGGGTGTTTATAATGTGTGTGTTTGTCCGGGTATTGTACCATGCCCGTCTGTGTCATTGAGTGCTGGAGTGATACTTCTCTTCGTGAGAAAAGTATTCTTGATACTAATTGAGGAAATTTATCGAGTGTATAAATTGTAGTGATTATAACACGCCAAGCATATATTTTATCTAAATTAATAATTATTAATTCGTGCTTTTATTAATTATACAAATTAAACAAATTCAGTTGGGCGGATCACTCCAGCACTCAATGCCACAAACGGGCCCACGGTGCATATCCATGCAATCACACGAACATTCATTCAACTCATTCATCCCATTCACACAAGTAGAGTATACCACCTGCGCATTGCATAGGTCACTAAACTTTACTGTAAAATTTAATTTATGGGTTTAAGGAAGCTGTCTTTATTATAAAAACCTCTATATATTGTTAAGTTCTAATTGATTTTACTTGAAAAAACAGTATGTACTTAATTCTTTAAGCTCAAATAATTCTAAAAATTTTTTGGTTTTTGTTTAATAAAAAATTTGTATCAAAATACAAATTATATTAATCAAAAACCAATATTAATAATTATAAAGTTGGAAATGAAATTATCGAAATTGAGCTTTTTAACATTCAACTCAGTGAAATTGAATTTGTTGGTGTGTAAAAAAACTATAAATTAACTGTTAAAAATGATATAATGTGGCGGTGACGGCTATTTCAGCCAACATTATTTTTATTTACTACAGCTGATCTGCTTCCTTTGTTGGTGGAATCTAGAACGCCGGTTCAAATTTTTCAACGGTATATAACGTTTCAGCTTTATGAAGGAATTGCTCACTACACAAATATGTAGGCCATTCAAAAGGCCCGCACCTCTTTTCATATACTAATGGATATCAGAAAAGTGCAAAGTTACCGAATGTATATACTGGTGTCGTGAGCTAGAAGTTTGATCTGTAGCGCCTGTAGATCAAATATTCACATAATAGATAATTCGAAAAAACTACCAAACTGCAAGGAAAAATTCGATAAAGTGCGGCCATTGATCGATTGTGTTCGCCGACGATGTTTGGAAATGCCTGCAGTAGAGGAGATAATGTGCATATAGACGAACAAATAATTCCGTTTAAAGGAAAACGTATTATCAAGTCGCACATGAAATGCAAGCCGTGTCCTTGGGGACTTAAAGTTTTTATACTATGTGGGAAATCGGGATATCCATATGATTTTTTTCTATACAGAAATTTCGAGTTTTGATCGTACTCAATTCTAACTTGGTTCTGCCGTTGTGGTTCACTTAATTGGTCGCCTAAAATCAACAGGACACACCATTTATTATTTAATATCACGAATACTTGGTCGATCTCGTAAGTTAATGTCAAATGCACTGAAATCACAGAATTTAGTCCATAATTGGGGCGGCAGTAGAAGAATTACTAAAAAACAGGATGCTTTAGTAGTATAAAAGCCGTAAAGAAACGTATTTTTATGACGTCCGTAGACTATTGCTGTAAAACAATTTAAAGGCCTGCGCCGCCCATCATGTTCCCCTTTTATCGAAGAAAATGCGCAAGCCAGGATAAATCTTAGCAAAAAGCACAAAGGCAATGATGATCCGGAAAAATGACGCATACCTCTAGAAGAGTAAAGGAGTGATTTATATAGAGATAGAGAATTTGTGGAACGACTATAGAGAATTTGTGGAACGACTTAAAGGTTTAGAGGTAAAAAATACAGAAATAAACAATAATGGTGGACGGCACTTAAATCAGAATGGGAACAAATTATCATTCACAATTGCCTGAAGCTGGTGGATTTTATGAATCACGTGTGCAGAGAAGTAATGCAAAATAGAGGTAACACAACAAAATAAATACTAGTAAATATAACTATTTGCAAACATCAATAAGACTGGATAAAGACTGAAATTACTGATGGAAACCAACTGTGTTATTTCATTGAACATCACTGTATATGAACGGAGATGCTAATTAGCAAGATGGCGACCTACAAAGTTAAGTTTTGTTTCATTTTAAATATAATTTTATATAAACAGATTGGTTGTGTAGAATAAATTATTCCGATGGAATGGTAAATGGTGAACTCACGTTTGCTGGGACATGGGATGACTTTCATGTTGTCAAATGTCCAATTCTTGTATTGCGCGTGAGAAAAATTTTAAGAAAATTTAAAATATTCAATAAATTGTCAGATTTAAGCTCAAGCAAAAATTAATTTATTTGAAGTGATCCAAACAAATGTTTTAAAAATACAACTGTCCTCAGTCCTAATACATAATTATATCACCACAATGAATTTCATTAAATTCAACAATTAGAATATTGTAATGCAATATTTTATTATTGTTAAGTTAAAAAAAATTGGAATATTTTAAAATGATAATCAATTCTATACACTAAACATAGCAACACTAACTTGGTAGCTGAAGAGTAATGAAACAAGATAAATGCTATACGTGCTATTTGTTGTATATAAAAAAATATTTCATTGTTTTTAAAGTTATAGCATAGAATGCGATACTTATGCTGCTAAACTTAAAATTAAATAAATAAGAAATTTTAGTAATTTTAAAACTGAAACGAAAATATAAACCTTATTTAAATATTCAGACATATAAATAAAAAAATAATCTTAAGTGAATTTTTATAAAAAATATTAGACGTATAGGGTCGAGTCTTAAATGATGTGCATACGAAACCATTTTTTGTTGAACGTAAGTTTAATTTAAGTTTTTTCTTGTAATTTTATATTTTCATTTACTGTTAGCAACAAGTAGAATATTTGTACGTTCGTTTTGTTAGAAATTTTTTGCTACTATTTTTTAATTAACTTTTTTATTAAATTAATTTTATAAAATTTAATTTTGTGTCTATACCAAATTAGTGAACACGATTCTTTGCATTTTCATCCTAATTGTTAAATGTTTATATAGTTAAAGACAGATTCCCATATAATGTTCAACTATATATAAGTATATGGTATATATTATCACTCACATGTCTCGTAAATCAAAATTGCACGAACATGTTTCCCAAGAATACCACCACAGTATCCTTTGCTTGTCGTAGGAGGCGACTAAACGGTTGGATCGCTGGGCTGACGACCCGCATCCGTAAAAAAATATAGTGTTTATAAAGTCAACAAAAAGAAAAATGGATACCGCCAAAACAACACCGGACCCCCGCTCAAGTACCCGGACACGAGATTTAGGATCGGCACGTGGAACGTGCAATCACTAAGGAAACCAGGAGCATTAGAGGGCCTAATCACGTGCATGAAGGAGTATCGGCTGGAACTCGTTGCTCTTCAAGAAACTCGCTGGCCTAAAAGTGGAGACCATGTGTCCCAGGGCTATACGTTGTTCTACAGTGGAGATGACCTCGGAAATCTTAGAGCTGGATTTCTTCTTGGGCCGCAGGTAAAGAACGCTGTTTTGGATTTCCAAGCAGTTAATAACCGATTGTGTAAGCTTCGCTTGCGCATGAAGTTAGCTAACCTGTCGATAATTTGTGTACATGCGCCCACAGAGGTCAGCCAGCCCCAAGATAAAAACTCATTTTACAATGACTTGGACGATCTGATGGGATCTATACCCGAACACGATGTTAGAATGGTAATTGGGGACTTTAATGCTAGAGCTGGCAGAAATCAGACCGACTTGTGTGAAAACATATGTAGGTCCGTACTCCCGACACGAAACTGCGACCGATAATGGTGAGAGAATGATGTACTTTGCGGTTGCTCATGATCTTAGAGTAGCAAGCACATTCTTCCCTCACAAACAGATACATCTTGAGACATGGACATATCCTCGCGGAACTTCCCGCAGCCAAATTGACCATGTGTTAGTTTCTAAAGGACGGGCTCAGGTTGTGCAGGATGTGAGAACTTATCGGTCAGCAACCAAATACGTAGGCAGCGATCATCATTTGGTCGCTGCAAAGCTACGATGGAAGTTTTCGTACAAGTCTGGGAACACAGCGAAACGCATGGTACGTTTCGACTGTGAAGGTCTGATAAATGAAGATCAAAAGAAACGATATCAGGATCTTGTCAGCGACAACATTAATGAAGCTAATTACCAGTCGGACTGCGTGAACTCTGTCTGGGGGGTACTGAAAACTTCGGTTGTCAGTGCTGCTCAAAAGACTTTAGGTATAGTGAAAGTCAGACCCAAGAATGATTGGTTTGATGACGAATGTCGTCTTGCAGTTGAGCAACAAAATATAGCCCATAATGAAGTGCAACAACGTCTCACAATCGCGAGGAAAAACAAGGCTGCTCTTGCAAGAAGGGCAGCTAAGCGGATTTGTAGACGGAAGAAGCGAGAATGGTGGAAGGCCGAGGTTCTGAAAGTACAACAACTCAGTAATGAGCGCAGTTCGCGTAATCTCTTTAAAGGAATTACTGGACTGAACCATACTTTCAGGCCTACGTCAACCGCCATTCGGGACCGGGATGGAAACCTCTGTGTCAACATCGACGCAGTACTTGACGCATATAGTGGACACTTTACTGACCTGCTTGATGTCCATCATGCGTCACAGACTGTTGTTGAGCCACCTCTAATACAGACTGCGGAGATTTGCACTGAGGAGCCATCCCATGAGGAATTCACTAAAGCCATGCAGAGATTGAAACGAAACCGTGCACCTGGAGTGGACTGCATTAATTCGGAACTCTTGATATTCGGAGGGGATACTTTGTTGAACTGTCTTTTCGACCTTATTCGATTAGTATGGCGAACCGAAGTTATGCCTGACGAATGGAAAGTGGCCGCGATATGCCCCATCTTCAAGAAGGGAGACCGCTTGAAGTGTGAGAATTATCGCGGTATAGCACTCCTTTGCACAGCTTACAAGTTACTGTCATACATTGTATTGGATAGAATCACTCCTCTGGCGGAGGGCTTGGTTGGTGACTATCAAGGAGGATTTCGTCCGAATCGATCAGTCACCGATCAGGTCTTTTCGCTGCGGATGATTCTATCTAAATATTATGAGACATCCATCCCCGTACATCAGGTGTTCCTGGATTTCCGGCAGGCCTATGACTCGATCAATCGAGAGAGTCTATGGTCTGCCCTGGAATACCTAGGAATGCCAACAAAACTGGTACGACTATGTAGGATGACAGTGACGCAGTCTCAATGCTGTGTTAAAGTTGAGAACAGGCTATCGACAAGTTTTGTAGTTAACTCGGGTGTTCGGCAGGGAGATGCTCAGTCCCCGATACTCTTTAATCTCATGTTGGAGTACATCTTTCGTAAAACTGAAACACCGCAGCGTAACATCTTATATCGCCAGTCCAATCAGGTGCTTGCATATGCAGATGACATATGCGTGATTGGACTGAATAGCAACGGAGTGAAAGAAATACTTGATCCGCTTGTAGAGTTTTCAGCTTCTGTTGGACTTCAGATCAATGAGTCCAAAACGAAATATCTGATCTCAGGTTTTAGGGACAGTGGCACACCAGATTTTAGTAGTGGCCACCACACGTTTGAGGGAGTGAGGAGGTTCAAATATTTGGGTTCTCTTATCACTCACGATAATAGTGTGGGTGAGGATATTAAAGTGCGGCTGGCAGCTGGCAGTCGTTCTCTGTATCCTCTAAGGCCACTGCTAAAATCTAAACACTTATCAAGTGCCGTGAAGCTGAAGCTTTACAAAGCGTTGATCAGGCCCGTTGTTATGTTTGGATGTGAAAGTTGGGCGCTGACGGATGAATACGAGAGATGGCTCCTAACATTTGAGAGAAGAATCATGCGTGTGATCTACGCCCAAAACGCGAAATAGATGGTACCTACCGAGCTCTGTACAATATCGAGATCAGAGATCTGATGAAGATCCCCGATATTGTACATGAAATAAGATCTCAGCGAGTACGCTGGCTCGGTCACGTTCTGCGTGCTGATCCGGAACGAATTGTGCAGCGATCTCTGAAAGGAGAGCCACCATATGGTAGGCGCAGAGGTCGTTGCCGGCGACGATGGCTCCACGATGTAGAGAACGACTTGGCCTCTTCAGATTGTCTTAGACAGTATGAAGACCATGCTCAGGATCGAAACCGTTGGAGCCGGGTTGTTGACTCAGTAAGGGGCCAGTAATGGCCTTTAATACTGTTTATTATATATATATTATATTGGTAGTTGAACTTCTTTATACATTTTCTTAGTTGAAATTATAATTTACGAAATGTCGAAATTTAAAAATGATCGTTTCGTGGATACTAGCTGATTTGGCTATAGCAACATTCATTCTATTTATGATGTAAAGTTGAACATCTCGTCTGGAATTTAGAAAAAAATATTTTTGTCTGTTTGGGGCTAAATGGTTTAAAAAAAAACATACCCAATCAGTCTCCTCCGTATGGCAATTTATTTTGAAATGGGACTTCGAGACCAAATAACTTTTAAATTCAGTGATTAAGGCTTTAAAAGAACTGTTACTGTAACGGACAGGTGCACGGATTCGTCCCTTACTTTATATTCTTTCAAAATTGAATTTCAAATGACCACTTCAACTCATTGAAAATCTTGGATTTGTGCCTACTGGGGTTTGAATTCGACAGCTTGTGAGCTTTATGCGTGAATCAACAAATGGGGCATTAGTCATGTTCAACCATCACCGGTTTTATAACGTCATTAATCAATTTGCTATAGAGGTTTGCTCTCTTTGATATGTAACAGCTCATTGTACGCTTTTCTGATAAATTCGATAGGGACGGGTATTTGAATGAAGCTGTTTGAGAGTATCTTACTTAGAGTATTCAAGATTGTTTCATACTCCATTTATTTCACCTGTAGGAAAACATGGATTCTCGATATTGATCAATACAATTGCAAATATGGTGACTTATTTAAAGGAGGGTAATGTAACAATGTAACAAACACCGATTACAAATATTTCCAAAACAATTGGTCGGTTCCTTTATTTCTGACTGGTGGGGCACTTCGTCATTATTTTTCTTGCTAGTCTCATTGATTGCATGCGAAATCTGTATCATAACGCGAGCCAGTCATATTGGTGATGTTATTAAAAGGACTTATTGTTGCTACACAAGGTTTGGATATATTTTGCAACTGGTCGACTTATAACAAATTTTAAGCTTTGATATTAGAGATAAGTATACATGTATGTATGTATATGTACTTCTAAGCAAGTTTGATGAAATTACTCATCTTAATTCTGGGACTATTATATTCTACATTCTTGGTTTTATTGAATCTTAGCTATGAAAGATCGCATGGTATCTGAAAATAATGGGGTGGTGGTGTTAAGAACCCTACTTAATTTTAGCGATTGTGAGTTTTGTGATGATTTAGAAAAAATCCGCTTCTAGCTATTCGATTATCTAACCTATTTATGCGGACATAATCAAAACTCGATTATTGAAATCAAAATCAAATTTTAAATCCTTAATAATCTTAAATCCACCATCTGATAACACAACATCTTCGAAATTTTTTCCATTCTGTGCTACATTTATTTTTATTTTGTTAACTTGCCAATTGCATAATTGAAAATCAACATCAATTTTCATTTTGTCTATATTGTGTATGTATATAAATAATCAAGTCAACGAAAATGTTATCCTCAACAAAAGATCATCTCGTACAAATCCCAGATTGCAAAAAAAAAAAAAAAATATTAAATTTTCCTTAAAAATAAAAAAAATGACCAAAAAAAATAAAAAGGATGAAAACAGAAATGAAAACAATTTTAACAGAATATAGTATATGTATGTACGGTAATAAGAATGGAAAAAATTCTAAATCATCCTACACTAGATGCTATATAGGGATCTATAGGTACCATACTCCTCGTATATACATATATACATATATAGTGTATAGATGCCAGGATGGATAAAGAAAAGTTTTCTTTTTCTGATTTGTTGCGATTTTGTATTAAAAAAATAAAAATAATTCATAGAAAATCTCAACTCCTTCTCTTTCTTATTATACATACTTCTTTGGGATAAGACCGGATAAAGGATAAAAATGTTATTATTTTGCAGCCACCATACACCCCACTTAGATATATACGAAAATAAAATAGGGACACCTGATTCAGCATATTACACATACACATATACTACAGTAGCTCATATTTTTCTACTTTACTTGTCTTTATTTTATAGTTTTGTTATTTTTATATCCCTTTGTTTTATCTTTATGTACATAACTATCTGCAGAAGTTGAAATGATAAAATTATAGAACAATAATATAGAAGATATTATTATAAAACAATAGTGGCCGATAAGAAAACTATTAGAATATTTAAATAGTTTGGTTCATTCAATGAAAGTGTACCCATACATTATATATAGATGAGGGTGCGCGAGTTTTATACCAAATGTTGTATCGCACAGAAGAAATACATTTCTTCAAGATTTATTACCATAATTAAAGATGATGATTATTTCAATTAAAATGAAATGAATTTGAATTTTGTTATGCTTGATTATAATTATTCCAGCATATACAAACAGATAATGGTTGTCGAATTTTATGAGTGTATATGAACATCATATTCGTATAATTTAATGATGATAAATTCATTAAAAAATCATTATATATGAAAAATATGTACGAGTATATATGTATATGAATTGTCGCAAATCTATAAAAATATTTTATTTCAGTAGACGATAATTTATTATGTGATGATTTTTTTTTAAAGATTGTGCGATTACTCAATTTTTTATGAGCTGATGACGAAGCAAATATTTTGTAAATAATTTACAGAGATAATGTGATACCTACTATATAAAAAATTGTGCAAACACAAATAACCTTAAAATTGCGAGATTTTCGATTTCTATCACGTGGCTAAATAATTTACACTTTGACTCTTCAAGAAACATAATTCATTACCAAACACGTTAAATTTGATCGTAAAATTGTTTAACTATTGTGACAAATTATACAAAAATATTTTTTAAAATTTACTAATATAGGTATTATCGTACTTCAACGTCAATATATACCATATTTCTTAGTTACGCATGTAGCAACTATGAGTATTGACGTCATCCAAATAGAGATTATGGGTTGGTCTACCTCTCAATGTTAAATATATATAAACAAACAATAAATGTTATCAAGTATATTTAAATTCTTAAAAAAAGTTTTATTGTTGCCATTATATTTTATTATTTATTTAATTTTTTAACATTTTCAATATTATAAGGGAGAAGTTCTATTTTCTTCTTCATAAAAATGTGTATTGTTACGGTCACACCACCATTTGATTACATGATTTTGATGAATTTCGATTGTTATAGATAGATTATTACAAATAATTCGACAATTAAAAATGAGGATTAACAATTGTTCTAAAACATAGTAATAATATGAAATGATTTGTTTTGAAATTATCAGGTTGTTGTTTATAGCGCGAATTTAATGGTTCATATCTCTCGACATCGTAAGTATATACGAGTATGTATATCATATTCACACTATCATACATATTACATATCTCTCGACATCGTAAGTATATACGAGTATGTATATCATATTCACACTATAGTCTATTTTCACAACAAAGTAAAAATAAAAATAAACTTTTTCGGTGGAATTTAGAGGTTTGATTTGAAATGTTATGTATGCTGGAGTTCCGACAAGAATCAATAATAGTAATAAAATACGAATAAAATATAAAAATCAATAATAAATAAATATAAAAAAATGTTGAATGAATGAAATGAATTTTCTATCTGTCATAAATAAAAAAATATTTATCTAAAATTCTATCAACGTATATATTGCTCACAACTCCAAAATATTGCAAAGCTTTTACCTTTATATAATTCCAAATATGTAAAAGAAACAGAAAAGATTTAAATTTAGTAAATATTCATTTTTAAAATGTATCCCGGATATTTTATGAACTATATAAATTTAAATGTACCATCCAAAAAAAAAAGGTTTTCGTAAATTTTAAATTTTAATTAATAACATCATAATTTGTTAAGAATAATATTACGAAGCCGTTCAAATTTATTAAAACAAATTAATAAAATTAATTTAAATATGACTCCAAAATATAAAGCTTTAAACTTAAAAAAAAATTATTCTACAAGCGCAAATTAAAAATACATAAATTACATTAATATTGATACTAAATTTTAAGATCTAAGAAACTAAATTTAGAGTTTTATTCGAAATTCATAAAAATTATTGTAAATTTTTTAATATAAAAATCACATGTGCAGATAATTTAAATTCTACTTCGCATTTCTTTTAAATTATTAAGCATTGCAAAAAACTATATAATTCCTAATTTATTTTTCATCTTAATTATAGTTAAAATTAAGTTGAAATTATTAAAAATATTACAATTCAATTTTATTATAAATAATTGACATTCTTGGCTGGCCACTAAATTCTTAAAACCACCTGAAATTCAATTATATCAAGAATCGGAAAAAATTCAAATTTTTAAAATCATATTGTTTATCATAAATTTTGAAATGTAAATTCCAAAACTGTAAAATTATTTAATAAGGTTTAAATAAATTAAAACTCAACTTAAAAATTTTTTGAAACCTAAGTTCTTGAAATTCCTTTCAGAATTTATCTAAAATAATTCAAAATATAGGAAAAACTAGATTTTAAGTATTTAAACTCTAACATTAATTTAAACCTGCAAATTTTAAAATTAAATTTAAAAATGTTTAAGCGAGAAAAATTCTAATTCACAAAGTTATTTAAAAGTTATTTTAAACATAATCTTTCAAATTTATAAATCCTATAATAATCAATAGTTTTATTAAAATTGAAAATTGAATTATGAATTTATTAAAAAAAAATAAATTAATAAATTTGATTTGTAAATTTTCAAAATGACAAGGATGCTTTAAAATTTAAAAATTTCATTTCTTAAAATTTTATATTCAGCAGCCAATCAAAAATGTTATTTAATCAAAAATTCCGTAAATTAATCTTATTAATTAAAAACACTTTTGTAAATGTTATACTTAAAACTGTGCAGTTCTAATAATTTCTTAATTTTATTGGTTTGAAAATAAATTTAAAATTTTAATTTCCAAAACCATTAAAATTATATTTGATCATTTACAAATTGTAGAGTTTGCCAATTAATATTATAATTTGTAATTTGAAATCTCCTTCAATTTTACAATTTTCAAAGGTATATTCGGTGTATTCGGTCATTTCATTAAATAAATGCTAAAATAAATTCTTATAAGTCCCATGGTTTCAATTGAAATTCTAAGAACTCAAATTATAAAATATATGAAAATGTAAATTTTTTAAAATGTCTACCCGAAAATTATTTCTTACAATTAATATATGAAACATTTTTGTAAATTTTTTTATTTGAAATTCATTAAAATTACTGTATATTTCTTAACCTAAAAATCGTATAATGGGTAGATAATTTAAATTCTACTTCACATGACTCTTTTGTCGTAATTGTTGAAAATTCAAAAATTATTTTTGGAATTATTTTTTGTCTGTTCTACTTTATTTTTAATGTTAATTCAAAATTTTTACATGTTTTAAAAACTTATAATTCGATACCGTAAATTTTCAGAATTATTTAACTTTGATTCTGTAAGTTTTAAGGACAAATTAAAAGCGCAAAACTGTAATGTTAGGTAATAATATCACAATAAAATTAAAAATTGAAATTCACTATTTAAAACGTAATTATTAATAAATTTTAGAGTTATATGTAAAAATTCTTAATATATTGAAAAAATTAGATTTTAAGAATTAAAACTCTAAAATTCTAATATTTAAAAACTACGAATTTTAAAAGATAATTTAAAAAATATGAAGAAAATGCTACTTCACAAAATTGTTAATATAATTAAAATTATTAAAACTTAATACAATAAACAATAAATTCCAAAAATGTACATGATTTTAAATACAGTTTAAATGTTAAACCAAAAACAAAGAACACAAATCTGTAAATGAAATTCTTAAAATATTTGAATTGTTTACATTTTTCACTTAATTTTAAAGGAATATAAATTTAGAATTAATTAATTTATAAAAATCATTAAATGTTTTACATGTTTCTGAATATTTGTTAACACAAACTTATTAAATTTTAAAATTCGTAGGGTTCGTCAATATGTTGTACTATAAATTTTAAATTTAATAAATATTTACAATTTTGACATTTCAAAATTTTAAAACTCATGTCTCATGAAGAAAATATAATCCTGTTAAAACTAAATTTTTGTATTATTTGTAAAATGTTTACCTTTATAGATTCAAAAAAAAATTAAAAATTCCAAAAAATATTTTAATTTATGTTAAATGTATTTTTACTTTTTTTTAAAACATTTGATAATAATTTATTGTAAACTCTCAAGTTGTAAACGCTCTCTTAATAATTAAAATGGTGATTCTAAAAATTTGTTAAGTGGTGAACAAAAGAGTTCTAATTTGACAATTAGTGAAGTATAGAATCCATTTATTATGATATTTAAAAAAAATTAGAGTCAAATGTTTAAATTAAATTAAATATCTTTCCAATAAATAATGTTTAAAGATTTTAAAAAATATTTAAGATTTTTAAAAATAAAATAATTAAATTATAAAACTTCTACCCAAAATTAATTTTAACAATTAATATCTGTACATACTCGTAGTTATACAAATTCTGTAAATGTTAAATTTTAAACTGAATATATCTATTATTACAATTTGAAAAAAAAATTTAAAACCACGCAAAATGTTTAAATTTTGTATTAAAATTTTAGATTTTACGAATTTTTAATTCGAAATAATAAAAAACAAAAATTAAAATTAGAATTCATTCTTAAAATCTATTTATGACTAAAAATCTGCAAAATTTGAAAAAAATTTAAAAGTTTTTTACATTAAAATATTTCAAAACCTCCGAAAATTCCAAAATTAATAGAAATTAAATTTATAAATGCTGACTCTCGGAAAATGCTGCGTTAATAAATTATAAACACTAAAAATTCTTTAAACCAATTAGATATCTGTCAATTTTATGAATTATAAAAACAATCAAAATTTTTCAAATTTAAAAATCGTATAATACTCAATGTTTTAAATAATTTAAATTTATTTTTTGAATTTATTAAAAAATCAAGTTTATTAAAAATTTTGTTTTAAAATTTTAAAACAATCATTAAAAATCTGTAAATAAATGACAAATATATTTAAAAAAATTAAAATTACATTTTCTTAAATTTTTAAAACAAACCGTATCAATTTATAAAATTTGGTTTTATTTAAGTTAAGTTAATTAAATTTTGTACTAAATTTTAAAAATGTTAAGAATTTTACGTATTGTAATATAAAAATAATTTTTAAATTATTTAAATTATTTTTTTAAATAAAACTTAGTATTTTCATTTATTTATTATTTCATTTATTTATTTTTAAAATTTTAGTAAATATTAAACTTAAAACAAAATATATTCTCTACGCGAAACCGAAAAATTTATGAGTTCTAAAACAAATTGTTTAAATTTTGCAACAAATTATAAAGATGAAAATTGAAATCTTTACAATTTTACACTTTTCAAAATTTTATAAAACGTGTTCATTAAACAAATGTATTTATATTAAAAATAAATTCTTATAAATTGCCTTATTTCAATTAATATTCTAAGAACTCATAAGATTTGTGATTATAGATCAAAAAGTTTTATAAAAACAAAGGATTCAATTTAAGAAAACTTTTAAAACATTTTAAGATGTAAAAAAATTTTCGGGTTTTGTAAATTTTAAATTTGTGAACACTACCTTAATAATTTAAATGATAATTTTAGTTTGAGAAAAACAGTTCTAATTTAAAAATTGTTGAACTAATATTATTTTGATAATTTTACAATTTTTTAGAACAAAATGTTAAAACTGAATTAAATGTCACTCCAAAAAATAAACCTTTAAGCTTTATTTAAAATTATCAAATTTTTAATACTTTTTTTCGAAAATTAATTCTATCAATTAATATTATAATACATAGCTTTACAAATTTTATGAATAACAAATTTAATACTAAATAGATTCTGCTACGGCAATTTGAAAATTAATATGATAATATTAAATACGGATTTTTATTTATATATTTCTTACTATAAAAATCTTAAATGTGCAAATAAAATAATTCTACTTCAGCTTTCTCGTTAAACTTAGAAAATCATAAAATAAAACCTAATTCCTATATCTCTTAATTTAAAATAAATTAAATATTACAAATTCTGAAAAATATTGCATACTTTTAATTGTAAAAAGCTCTTTAAAATATATAAATTTTCGATTCTAATAATTATTAATATTCGAAAAATATTTAAATTTATTATTTAACGAAAAAATGTTAAATTATGTTGAATCTAGAAACAATAATAATAAATAAAAACTTAAATTTGATTATCTTCTTAAAAAGATTCGGAAAATCTTAGAAATTAATATAAATTAAATTTAAAAATGTCGAAGCAAAACTGTTCTATACATCACAAAAATTATTTAATATCGTTCAAAGTCTTTTAAAAATTATTTAATATCGTTCAAAGTCTTTTAAAAAAATTGTTTAAACATTAAAACTTGAAAAATCCTTTAATTTTAAAAATCGTATAACAGAACTAGTTTTAAAAAAAATTTAATTTATTTATTTAAAATTATTTTTGTAATTCAGAAACCGGTAGGTAATTTCGATCGATATTACCGATCGATATTTTTCACTAAATTTTAAAGGGCTAAAAATATAAATTTAGAATTTTAGTTTCAAAAATCATTAAATTTTATTTGCTGAACATGTGTAACACTAATCTAAAAATTCTTTAATTTCTTTGATGGTAATTTAAAAATTTCTCGAGTTTGCTAATATAATATAATATAGTAAATATGAAATTACAAATTATTTACAATTTTACGCTTTTCAAAATTTTATTTGTAACAGTTGTTTTATTAAATAATGTTAAAAAAAATTTGTTAAAAACGTTAAAAAACTTAAATTGTAAAAAACAAAAATGAAGTGTATTAACAAAACAGTTCAGTCTTGCAAATTATTGTAACTAATATCAATTTAAAATCTTTTTAAATTTATAGAAAAAATTTTAAAATTAAATTAAATTTATTTAATTTAATTTAACACTCCAATAAATAAAATTTTAAATTTTGTTTGAAATTTACAATAAAAAATTAAAGAGTTTTCACCTGTAAAATGTGTGATTCTTACTACTGCTTCCGCTTCGATAAAAAATATTCTGTAATATTTAACAATTTAAAATTAATTTAAATTCAAGTGCGTGAAAAACCCTTCAAATTTAAGTTTTTTAAATAAAAGTTAAAAATTATTCGAATTAATATTATTTATAAATTTAAACGTCTATGGCGGTAGTTGGTCAACATTTCTGGAAAACTCTTCTCAATTATTTATTAATAAAGCAAGTAATAACGGTAGTTAGTTCTAGAACACGATGAATTTTTGTACGTTAGAAATGCAAGCAAATATGAAATTATTAGTCCGTTGACTGTAATTAATGTTGTTACAGAGACAATAAAATTTTACTTTACATTGGAAGTTTTCCTCGTATATAGACGTATATATGTATGTATACCAACCTCTTTAAACTATAAATTTATGTATGTATACCAACCTCTTTAAACTATAAATTTATTTTCACGATTTCAAAAATTTCTTACAATTAATATATGAAACATAAATTCTATAAATGCTTAAATTAATTTTCAATTAATATATTGAAAAAATTAAATTTTAAAACTTAAGCTCTGAAATTCTAATATTTTAAAACTACAAATTTTAAAAGAAAATTTAGAAAAGATGAGGAAAATGCTACTTCATACAATTACTAATATAATTAAAATTATTAAAACTGTTAATTTTTGTAAATTAAAAATACAAAAACTCGCAAAATCTTTCAAATTTTAACAAATAAAAGTATAATCCTCAATAGTTAAAAAAATTAACTTCGAATTCTGAATTTATTAAAAAATCAAATAATAAATTTATTTAAAAATCGAACGATAAAATTTGATTTTTATTTAAATTTTACTATTTTATAAATTATTAAAATAGATTTAGTTCTCCAAATATGGAAATCAAATATTAAATCTTAAAACTTTAATTCGTAATTAATATTTATTTAGATTCAATAAATTCTAAAAATGCACATGATTTTTAAAACAGTTTAAATGTTAAACAAAATATATTTAATTTAAATAGAAACCTAAAACTATATAAATTGTTTAAATTTTTCACTTAATTTTAAAGGTATAAGAACATAAATTTAGAATTAATTATTTATAAAAATCTTTAAAATGTTATATAAATTTCTGAATATTTGTTAACACAAACTTAATAAATTTTAAAATTCTTATTGTTTGCCAATATTAAAAAAATATTTATTTATTAACACATTTTGAAATTTTATAACTCATGTCTCATTAAGGAAATATAATTCTGATAAAACTAACTAAATTTTTGTATACTCCATGACTTTAATTAAAATTGTTTGAACTTAAGAAGTAAAATGTTTACCTCTATAGACTTAAAAAAAATTTAAAAATCCAAAAAATATTTTCATTTATGAGAAATGTATTTTTACTAAACATTTTATAATAATTTATTGAAAATTCTCAAGTTGTAAACGCTCTCTTCATAATTAAAATGGTGATTCTAAAAATTTATCAAGTAGTGAACAAAAAAGTTCTCATTTGACAATAATTGAAGTTAAGAATCAATTTTATTATGATATTTAAAAAAAATTATAATCAAATGTTTAAATGAAATTTAATACCTAAATAATGAAATAATAAATAAATAATGTTTAAAGTGTAAGTTTTTTTTAAAAATAAAAAAATTAAATTATAAAACTTCTACTCAAAATTTAACTTTAACAATTAACATATATGTACATACTCGTAGTTATAAAAATTCTATAAATGTTCAATTTTATTCTGAATATATATTTTATTACAATTTGAAAAATAATCCTAATCATACACCAGATGTTTAAATTTTGTACTAAATTTTAAGATCTTAAGAATTTTAAATTCGAAATAATATAAAACTGAAATTAATAATTAGAATTCATTCATAAAATCTATTTATGACTAAGCACAATTTCTAAAATATTTAAAAGTTTGTTATATATAAAAATTAAAATTTAAACTTTAAAATATTTCAAAAACTCCGAAAATGGGTAAATTAATAGAAATTAAATTTCAAAATGCTGATGCGAGGAAAATGCTGCTTCATTAAATTATAAATACTAAAAATTCTTTAAACCAATTAGATATCTGTCAATTTTAAGAATTATAAAATCATTCAAAATCTTTAATATTTAAAAATCGTATAATACCCAATGTTTTAAAAAATTTAAATTTATTTTTCGAATTTATTAAAAAATTTTATTTATTAAAAATTTTGTTTTAAAATTTTAAAACAATCATTAAAAATCTGTAAATAAATGGTAAGGATATTTAAAAAATTTTAAATTTCAGTTCCATAAATTTTTTATACAAATCCATATCAATTTATAAAATCAGGTTTTATTTAAGTCAAACTATTTAATATTGGTACTTAATTATAAAAATTTTGATAATTTTAAATTCGAAATTCTTGAAAATTATTGTAATACAAAAATATAAATATGTATTATATTTATATTATATATTTAAGCAAATAAATTAAATTCTACGTCGCCTTTATCGATAAAATTAAAAAATTTAAAGATAAAAATATATTTTGGTTTCTCCGATAATTTCTAAATTTTAAAATAAAATTTAAATTTTGCAAATTCCGAAAAATATTACAATTTAATTTAGCAAAAAACAAATTAAATAGGCTTTTAAACTTCTTAAACTACCTCAAATTTTCAAAATTCTCTTATCTAACAATAATAAAAATTCGGAAATATCTAAAATTTTAAAAATTCTAAAGATCTTTTCATTCTGTTAATTTAAAAATAAAATAAAATTTCAAAAACAGTAAAATAAGGTAATATAATATCACACTAAAATTAAAATTCATCCTTAAAATCTAAAAGATAAAACTAAATGTTTGCAAAATTTTTAAAAATGATCAAAGTGCTTAAAGGTAAAATTTGGAATTTAAACATTCTTAACTTTATATAATATCTGAAAACGTTAAAATAACTCTTGAAGAAAACTGTTAAATTATTAAAACTTGCGAAACCCCCTTATTTTATAAATTAAATAGTCCTACTAGTCAAAATATTATATTCAATTTCTAAAAATTTTGTTATTTGAAATATTCATTAAAAATCTGTTAATAATTACTGAACAGTAAATGGTAAATTAATAAAACTGTAAGTTGTTAACTAGTACCGTATCAATAATTAAATTACATTGTTACATAACTAAACTGTTGCTTCATAATTTATTCAAATTCAATTAATTTTTAAATTACATATATACGTTTTGAAATCTATTATTATACAATAATATTGCTAAAACTTTGATATTAGTTAAAATTGACGAATTCGAATAAGATATACAAAAAAATCTAAGATATATGATTGCTTTGTTAAAGATTAAGCGAGTTTACTGATTCGAAGAAATATTTGGACAAAGTCTGATTTGGAAAATCGATAATTTTCAAAATTTAAACAGATTAAGTCTGAAATCTGTTGAATTTTTAAAAACAAAGAATAAATGAAAACACTAAGTTCTATTTAAAAAAATAATTTAAATGATTTAAAAATTATTATTTTTAAAATTTTAGTAAATATTAAACTAAAAACAAAATATATTATGTACGCGAAACTGAAAAATTTATGAATTCTAAAACATTAACAAATTGTTTAAATTTTGCAATAAATTATAAAGATGAAATTTGAAATCTTTACAATTTTACACTTTTCAAAATTTTATAAAACGTGTTCATTAAACAAATATTCATTAATCAAATAAATCACTATAAATATAGTTATGTTAAAAATAAATTCTTATAAATTGCCTTATTTCAATTAACATTCTAAGAACTCATAAGATTTGTGATTAAAGATCCAAAAGTTTTATAAAAACCAAGGATTAAATTTAAGAAAACTTTTAAACTTTTCAAACATTTTAAGATTTAAAAAAATATACGGGTCTTGTAAATTTTAAATTTATGAACACTATCTTAATAATTTAAATGATAATTTTAGTTTGAGAAAAACAGTTCTAATTTAAAAATTGTTGAACTAATATTATTTTGATAGTTTTACAATTTTTTAGAACAAAATGTTAAAACTGAATTTAATGTCACTCCAAAAAATAAACCTTTAAGCTTTATTTAAAATTATCAAATTTTTAATACTCTTTTTCGAAAACTAATTCTATCAATTAATATTATAATACACATGTTAACAAATTTTATAAATAACAAATGTAACACTAAATAAATTCTGTTACGGCAATTTGAAAATTAATATGGTAATATTAAATTCGGATTTTTATTTATATATTTCTTACTATAAAAATCTTAAATGTGCTAATAAAATTAATTCTACTTCAGCTTTCTCGTTAAACTTAGAAAATCATAAAATAAAACCTAATTCCTATATCTCTTAATTTAAAATAAATTAAATATTAAACATTTTCAAATTCTGAAAAATATTGCAAACTTTTAAATATAAAAATCACTTTAAAATATATAAATTTTCGATTCTAACAATTATTAATATTCGAAAAATATTTAAATTTATTATTTAACGAAAAAATGTTAAATTATGTTGAATCTACAAACAATAATAATAAATAAAAACTTAAATTTGATTATCTTAATTAAATTTACAGAATTCTATAACTCATTAAAAGATTCGGAAAATCTTTGAAATTAATATAAATTCAATTTAAAAATGTCGAAGCGAAACTGTTTAATTTATGTATTTAAAATTATTTTTGTAATTCAGAAACCGGTCGGTAAATTCGAACGATATCACTGATCGATATTTTTCACTAAATTTTAAAGGGCTAAAAATATAAATTTAGAATTTTAGTTTCAAAAATCATTAAATTTTATTTGCTGAACATGTGTAACAGTAATCTAAAAATTCTTTAATTTCTTTAATTTAAAAATATCTCGAGTTTGCTAATATAACATAATATAGTAAATATGAAATTACAAATTACAAATTATTTACAATTTTACGCTTTTCAAAATATAATTTGTAACAGTTGTTTTTTTAAATAATGTTAAAAAAAATTTGCTAAAAACGTTAAAAAACTTAAATTATAAAATACAGTTCAGTCTTGAAAATTATTGTAACTAATATTAATTTAAAATCTTTTTAAATTTATAGAAAAAAATTTTAAAATTAAAATAAATTTATAACACTCCAATAAATAAAATTTTAAATTTTGTTTGGAATTTTCAATAAAAAATTAAAGAGTTTTCACCTGTAAAATGTGTGATTCTTACTACTGCTTCCGCTTCGATAAAAAATATTCTGTAATATTTAACAATTTAAAATTAATTTAAATTCAAGTGCGTGAAAAACCCTTCAAATCTAAGTTTTTTAAATAAAAGTTAAAAATTATTCGAATTAATATTATTTATAAATTTAAACGTCTATGGTGGTAGTTGGTCAACATTTCTGGAAAACTCTTCTCAATTATTTATTAATAAAGCAAGTAATAACGGTAGGTAGTTCTAGAACACGATGAATTTTTGTACGTTAGAAATGCAAGCAAATATGAAATTATTAGTCCGTTGACTGTAATTAATGTTGTTACAGAGACAATAAAATTGAACTTTACATTGGAACTTTTCCTCGTATATATACATATATGTATGAATACCAACCTCTCTAAACTATAAAATTATTTTCACGATTTCAAAATTTTTAAATTTCAATACCATCAAAATCATATATGTACATGTTATGTAAGTTTGCTATTCTATATGTACATTGTATACAATATATCTTCTATTTATTAAACGTGGGTTTGAATGAAAAATTGAGAAAAATTCTCTAAATATTGATTTTGACATGAAATATAAACAATCTAACAAGTTAACGTCCAATAAAATAGAATTTTTTGCTTACTAACTATAACAAAAAAAAAAAAAAGAAAAAAAATCAGAAAATCTTTGTCTAGATATTTGATAAGTAAATATGGAAATTGAATATCAAATATTATGTACTATAGAGTGTACCCTACATATCCGATAAGTGGCACGACGAGAGGGTGAATTCTGGTTTTTGATTCATAATGGCAAAATGTATACATAAAAAGGGGTAGATAAAATCTGTAACTATAACTCTCATGTTGTATATACGTATATGGTGTGTTTAGAGATGATGTCACTCACCGTCACTATCCACATATACGAGTATGTAGTATATACGTGTATATATATATATATATATATATATATATATATATATATATATATATATATATATATATATATATATATAGAGATATACGAAATAAAATCAACATAAATTTCGATACATATACTCGTATGTACAAATAATAACAATAGCATGATTGTCTTAATTCTTTATACATAAAAATAATAAGAATTAATAACATTTGAAAAACATAATAAGAAATTGATCTTTTATTTTTCATCTTAACTCATTATTTAGTATGTCTTTGTTTTACTCGTATAACTGAAGTATATGTATACAATTTTTGTTGTTCTAATTATTATATTTCAACACAATGACGAACAATTCAATTTATTTCTTTTGTTGTTGTTGCCCCAACTCTCAAAAGTATACTGTATCATCTTATAGCAAAGGTATGTTGTATAGTTTGGCTTTGACTGTTATTAATGAAACACAATGAATAAATCATTGCTGAAATAGATTCAAAAGAATCTAAGTGAGGTGTAGCCTGGTCCCCATATCGAAAATAATTTATTAAGTAACTTGTCATCAATTACAGCAAGTCGAATGATAGAATGAGTTTAGGAGAAGGTTAGATGCACCTAATTCACAAATGTAGTCCAAAGTGATCGCAAATCAGCCAAAAGTTAAGGAAGAAAAAAAAAGTTTGGGAAAATAGTACACTAGATTGGCAAAACAGGCTCAACAAATATATCACCCGATGACCGACAGAAATATTTAAACGGAGTATTGGTATCTAGGAGATTATAATCTTCAGCAAGCATTCTTTTTTTTTTTAAAGGACTTGGCATAGACACTTTTACGGTCCATAGCCTTACCTTACATTCACACAACATTCATTCAATCCATTCATTCATCCCACTCACACAAGTACAGTATACCACCTGCGCATTGCATAGCTTCATGTCACCCTGTACAGTGACATGGAAGATTGGTCGGCCCATGAGTTCTACATTCCAACAAAGGGTCATAGATGTTTTCAATTTAATCACCGATCGCAATCGGGAGATGAAAAATCCCTTTTGCATCCCGCCTATGTTGGGATTCGAACCCGGTACCTCCCTTCAGCAAGTATACTTGTCTGCGGTTTAATTGGATTTAGTCCAAAAGGTAGTGAACATAAACTTAAAGTAGTAGTTGTTCGAAGATAAGGACAAACGGGTATACCAAAAAAGATAGACTCATCTACAATTATTATCAAAAGTTAAGCAAGGTTGCCGTATGCTGCTTCTCATAAACTTTCAATCAGTAAACGTTAGTAAAACTTCAAGGCCAGATTCTATTATTAAACTTCGACCAAGTTATAAAACTTAAAATTTAAAATTCAATTCTAAGTGGACTCTGCGGCCGATGCACAGCTAACGCAGTATAGTTAACAAAACAAACAGTTAAAACTCTTTTGTATGGTAACAGCACAGTATGGTACCAGATCAGTTAAAAATTCCTTTGTTGCCCGAAAATATTTTATCTAACATAAAAAATTATCGGTATGGAGATAAGTTGGTGTTGACGATTTTTTCAGGTGTTTAATCATTTAGCTGCGTTTGAATAAGGAGTTGGTATACTCTTAAGTATGGGTTTATACGGTTAAGTTTATTATAATCCAAAAACATACATACATACGTTCCCCTCACACATACATTACATAACTTAACGCCTAGCTCGGTCTCCAGATCATCCAATGATTTCCACTTCTTTGAGAAATCTTTAGCTGTACGTATCATTCGCTCGGATTCTCCGTTTGATGATGACTGACACAAATCTCGTAGACGAGTTACAAACAGTGATATGAAAATCGACTTGAGGACCTCAAAATCGATTTGAGAGTCATTTCATTCTGCGTTAGATCAGGCAATGTATATATGTGATTCTACTGCTGAAACTTTTTGTGGTGGAACTAAATGATAAAAATTTAGGCGTCTCAAGAATGCCTGAAATGTTTTCTTGTCTATCAATACTGAAGCATTTCTTATAGCTTCAAAATCATCCATCTTGAAAATGCGAGAAACTATACGGTCACGACCCCAATCTTGGCATTATCCTGGCATAAACTAATACCGTATATATCGAATCTCATCAGAACTTCATCACAATATCATCAAAATAGTGGGCAAAAGCAGAAACTTCCCTCCCTGACGATAACAAAGATGGCCAGCATTTGAAAACAGTGAGGTTCTTCCACGAATCCTGATTGATCCGATTGGAATAGCCCAAAATACTCTACTATAGTACTATAGAATCCCTTGTTCTGATTCCCTTTGTAGCAAGAGGAATGCATCGTAGCGATAATCTAATTTTATAAACCGTGTCGAAAAGTTGCACGGATATGAGTTGACCTCGAAATTCACCCAACTCACAGAGAATAGATGGTCGTACTTATTGATGACGTCATTGATGGATAATTTTGTCTGTTACGAGATTAACACCATGAAAATTGATTCCCAGCGGTGCAAATACCAACCAAGCTCATATGCCTGATAACCCTCCACGACGATGACGAAAAAGGCTTGATGGAGGATGATCGGCATACTCGTTGTTAATGACTCCACAAATAAAATTGGTGACAGCCGCATATTATGGACATGGCACTTGCTGATGGTTTGGAAAATTATGGTGAGGCTTGAATAGCTGTCTTGTTGAATGCTGTTGGTATTTGGTGATTCATTTGATCTGGATGATGAACTTCCATTTGATTTGCAAACGCTTGTTCAGTACAGGCTGATTGGCAAATAACTATGTGTAAGTTGAGTCAGCCAGTATCAATCGATTTGTTAACATGCGCGGTACAATGAATTTCCGAAATTGCAAGCGACGTAACTCAGCAAAACATTTGCTCGGTTGTTGAGAAAACAGATACTTAAGAATTTTTTTTGACATATCGGACAATTATTTTAATGCGCTTATTGGTTTGGGTTATGCCAATGAGACCAAATGAATATACAAATTAGGTTCACTTAAATAGTTAGAGATATGGTACATTGACGAATATCTCATTGGTTCTCAGTGGCGTACAGTTCCGGTATGTCGCATAAAATACGAGACTATAAGTAACGCTAAATTTATACAAACGCCATAATTGTTTATTTATAGTTGACTAAATATTACGCAAAAATATTAAAACAACTAATTTATTATATAACACCACATGCATACATTACTACATCTTTACCCAATTCTTTCATTTACAAGTATTTCAATTGGATGTTGGCCGGCATGATGCCAACATAGCAACAACATCGGTTGATAGTGTCTCACACAATTGGTGCTCATTTGACATGCTTCAAAAGGTGACTCCGAATCTTTTATCAATGTATACTCAATTTTGTATGGCATATAGTGGCGGCCGACAGGTCCGTAAACTCAATCGAGATGAGAAAATAGTTAAGCTTGAAGAATTTTAGATTTTTACTTTGATTTTAATTTCTTTTGAAAACTGTTCATATACATGACACCAATTAGCGGAACTTTCATCGATCAGTAAAATAATTTTTTTCTATAGAACCAAATAAACTTTACAAATTTAATTCTAATCTGGGATGATTGTTTTTGTACCAACTGTACATTTTTGTAAATTCGACGAATACACCTGGTATGATAGAACCAACTATATAAATTATATATTTTAACTTTGTATGTTTAATTGTATAAGTTTGTATGTTGTCAGAGGTACTCGCAGTTTCTAATTTTTTTTTTTCGGGATGCAAGTCTGACCTATAACTTCAAAACATCTAATAAAAAACAAATATAACTACATATACAGTAAAAAGGAGGAAAAGAGGAAAGGAAGATAAGCAAGGAGCAGCTGTCCTGCATATTGAAACAATCCTCCTTTTATACGAAAGATTGACGCATTTTTCGTCTTAAATAAAACAATTGAATTTAAACAGAATATATACATTCCTTAATGTTCTTCCAATAAATCATAATATATTGACGGTACTTCTTCAACCAACCAAACAAAAAATTAAGATGATTAATGGTTAACATGCCAACTTCAATGACCTCCACATTCGTCCTGATTACATTTCCTTTATTTTCCTTGGTCTCTGCGTATACTGTGTGTGATGCCTCACACACATGAATTTTTAATTGAAATATGAAAATATTAGTACATTACAATTGTTGTTGTTGTATATAATAGAAATTCCTTGCGGTTCTAAGTAGATAGACTGGAATTTTGAATTCAATTTATATTTTATTATCGATATACACGAACCATAAATAAAATTGTTATGAATTCTTGTTTTTGTTCAGTGTATTATATCGTGGAAATGATTGATTCTCAACGTTCAATATTTTTTATCCAACCAATTCACGTTAATGTATATAATTGTTTTTGGAAGCAAAATACTAAAGAATCGTCTTATTTTTTGTGAAATTGATCGGAAATAATTGGGCATGTGATTGGCATTGTGTATATAGTTTCTTTTCAATTTTAGTTATTTACGCTGTAAATATTTTAAAAAGTGATTTGTATTTTTGTAAATTAATGTGACTTAAAAAAAAAAATACTGGTGATGTTTGACTGAAGAATACTGGTGATGTTTGACTGAAGAAATTAATGTAGAATTTTTTAATGAATAAACGTATAATGTCAGGTTTATCTAGAATTACATTGGTTTGTTATAAATTCATATACAAGAATGATATATGTATGTATGATGTTGAACATGGTTTTATGCGTCTGTTATTATCATCCAACGGTTCCATTTTCAATAAAATATTTATGGCTGGACATATGGTTTTCATACTGAAATAATTCAAAATTATGTTTACGGGAACCGCACTCGACTTTAAAATAATAACCACAACAGCACCTCATATGCTGTTTAATCAGACCGACGTAGTAATATAGAATATTCTTGTATGGTCCGAAACACGAAGATTCGTTTCTCAGAAAAAATGTATCACTTACATTGAATGTTATTGAATTACAAGTCAGACTCAGAACAATCGTTTTAAAAAATTTATGTAAGTGCGGGATTTTTTTTCAACAAACTTGGAATTGCAGGTGCAAATTAATTACAAAATACGAGTTCAAATTTTGTAAAATTCTAGTAAAATTTAAGGAGAATTAACCATCTTAGTTACATTTTAAAATATTTTTAACAGATTTCTAGTTAAATTGTAGTTCAGTTATGTATTGAACTAAATATCCAGTAATACAGTTTTTTAAATTAATTGGTTCTGGTATTTAACCAATTAATATCTATATAAAAAATTTAAATAATATTAATTACGTAAACATAGCAAGAAAAAAAATTAACAAACTATCAATTATTTGTTTAAACTTGAAATATTGTACCTAAATTCAAAAGTTGGAAGCGGCTTACATAACATCGGGAGAATTTACCATAGTACATTTTTCCTCTTTTATCCGATCTTTCTATCAATCAAATCGCTTAAAATGAAATAAGCCCCTCCTTTACTTGTGTCATACTCGAGATATAATTTTTTTAACTTTGAGCAAAATGTATCGTAGGGTTACCAACTAAAACATAATTTATTTTTAAATAAATGTAATGCAGACTATAGTTTGCTCTTTTTTGACATTTCAATTGTTGATTTTCCGATTCCGTGACCTTGTGCGATAAATTTGTGTATTTGTGTTATTTTAATAAATTCGCATCTATAGCGATCGATTTTCCGGAACCAAAGCCGCCAAATATTGTTCAAGTAGGTGGACTACAAATCTGACAACCTAAACCGCTACTAGATGATTTGGAAACATTTATGGAATCTTTTAAAACTGGTTTCGTATTATTCTCACTAGGCACAAATGTACGGGGTGACGAATTACCATCAGTTATACGACTATGGCCCTGAATATGGTTTATGGAAATTTGAATCGGATTTGAATGTAAAACTACCGAAAAATGTAAACCTACCGAAGAATGTTAAAATACAAAAGTGGTTACCACAAGGAGATTTGCTTGGCCATCCAAAAATTAGGGCAATCATTACACATGTTGGTTCATTAAGTATGCATGGGGCGGTCTGGTTTGCGGTACCGATGATCGCTATCCCTTTCTGGCTGATCAACCTCGAAATCAGTTTCGGATTGTCAAATATGGAATTGGTGAAAACATTGCAACGGTAGCGTCAGTTAACTCTATACACTTCAGAGGGTTCTAGATACGTCTTTAAATGTAGGGGTGTAATGTTAAAAAAATTATTTTTGTATATCATTGTTTCGGTTATCGTCAAAATATCCTAGAGGTTTCGAGAACATTTAGAGATCGAGAAATAATTAATTTTCGACTTTAATTATCAAAGCAGTTCAAATCAAAACGAGCGCAATTATGTTGTATAAATTTGAAAGCATATATTCTAATTTAATGGTTGGTGATTTGAAATTTTCCGATTGTGGGTGCTGCATAATATATTTAATCCACCATACAGCTGTATCCAGAGGTTTCGATGGGCGATCTTTAAATTTCTTCGAAATATCTAAAATGTTTTGTCGATAATAATAATAATAATAATAAACAGTATTAAAGGCCATTACTGAGTCAACAATTTGGCTCCAACGGTTTCGATCCTGAGCATGGTCTTCATACTGTCTAAGACAATCTGAAGAGGCCAAGTCGTTCTCTACACCGTGGAGCCATCGTCGCCTGCAACGACCTCTGCGCCTACCATATGGTGGCTCTCCTTCCAGAGATCGCTGCACAATTCCTTCCGGATCAGCACGCAGAACGTGATCGAGTCAGCGTACACGCTGAGATCTTACTTCATGTACAATATCGGGGATCTTCATCAGATCTCTGATCTCGAAATTGTACAGAGCTCGGTATGTAACATCTATTTCGCGTTTTGGGCCGTAAATCACACGCATGATTATTTTCTCAAATGTAAGGAGCCATCTCTCGTACTCATCCGTCAGCGAACAACTTTCACATCGAAACATAACAACGGGCCTGATCAACGCTTTGTAAAGCTTCAGCTTCACGGCACTTGATAAGGGTTTAGATTTTAGTAGTGGCCTTAGAGGATACAAAAAACGACTGCCAGCTACCAGCCGCACTTTAATATCCTCACCCACACTGTTATCGTGAGTGATAAGAGAATCCAAATATTTGAACCTCGATTCGGACGAAATCCTCCTTGATAGTCACCAACCAAGCCCTCCGCTAGAGGAGTGATTCTATCCAATACAATATTGTATATACACATGTATGACAGTAACTTGTAAGCAGGTATATGGATAATTTAAAGTATACTGTGTTTTATATACAAATAAATTTAACACCGATGAGTACTACAAGCATGCAGTCAATTTTCTTCATTTATTCGTTTTATTTATACTAATAATCACAACACGACTATAACCGATAAAATAATTTATGAAAAACAACAACCGCCATAGAAAGTGGAGTAACCAGTTCACTGACTAGTAGTTTACCTGGGATATTACTTCCGTTTGTTTAACTCATTGTCTACAAAATTGGTACGACAGTTTAGAATTACAGTGACACAGTCTCAACGCTGTGCTAAAGTTGAGAACAGGCTACCGACAATATTTGCAGTTAACTCGGGTGTTTGTCTGTCCCCGATACTCTTTAATCTCATGTTAGAGAATATCTTTCGTAAAACTGAAACACCTCAGCGCAATATCTTAAATCGCTGTCCAATCACGTACTTGCACGTAGTGAAGGAAATACTTGATACGGTTGTAGATTCTTCGGCTTCTGTTGGACTAGAGATCAATGAGTCCAAATCAAAATAGATTTTGTTATAGATTTTCAGATAACCGATCAATTAGTAAGTTTATCTAATGAAATAGAAACTGGTGTATTTTTAGGTAATTCAATAATAACAGATAAGCCGTTAGTTAAAATTTTAAACACAAAAAAATTAATTTGGTTATACCTAAAACTATTCCACTATACGATTTTATGATATTTGTACATTTTCATCCAACCAAAACAATTAATTTCAAAATTCAATCGAAAGATTTAAGCTACTGGAAACAGAACTTGATATTCCTGATAGTAATAAACAATCAGTAGTTGATATAATTGAACAGTGTTCGGATATATTCTATCTAGAAGGAGACAAATTAACAGTTAATTAATTTTATAAACAAAAGATTTCTCTATTTGAGGAGAACCCAGTTTATGTGAAAAATTATAGGATATATTATATTTGTATATCAAACTACAATAATTATTCATTTACAAATTTATTTTTTAAAAACGGTGTTAGCTGAGCGCAAACTGTCTCACACGTCATTAAGCTAAAACAAAACAATAATTAGTTATAACATCAGATTATATTAATTGATTTATGTATATATTTAAATATTTCTTTAAAAACTTATCTTAAAACCATTATAAATTAACACAATCCAATTAGATTTATATAACTATACTTCTGTATGTCAATCAATTGTAAACAGAATGTCAAATCAAGTTTATCAATGATTTTTTGTACTAGATTATTAGGAACAATTCAGTTATGCTAATTTTTAGAACATATACTATAATTCAAATTTATGCGCTTAAGCTTGATTTTAAATAATAGTATATGTTCTAAAAATTAGCATAACTGAATTGTTCCTAATAATCTAGTACAAAAAATCATTGATAAACTTGATTTGACATTCTGTTTACAATTGATTGACATACAGAAGTATAGTTATATAAATCTAATTGGATTGTGTTAATTTATAATGGTTTTAAGATAAGTTTTTAAAGAAATATTTAAATATATACATAAATCAATTAATATAATCTGATGTTATAACTAATTATTGTTTTGTTTTAGCTTAATGACGTGTGAAACAGTTTGCGCTCAGCTAACACCGTTTTTAAAAAATAAATTTGTAAATGAATAATTATTGTAGTTTGATATATAAATATAAGTGAATCGAAGTGGTGCTTTTTAGTGTTGTTATTTCGCAAACATGTTGGTTATAAACATATATATAAGAAAGTCATATCAGATATATTCCTTTGCCTCGGATAGATGAAATTCTTGATCAACTGTGAAGGGCGAAAGATTTTTCAGTTTTGGATCTTAAATCAGGATTTCATCAAATCGTAGTTGAGCAAGACACTATCATTTTAAACGACTGCCTTTTGGGTGAAAAATATCTCCATACAGATTTCAACGCATGCTGAATATAGCAATGTCTGGCCTAACATCTGAATGTGCATTTCTATATATCGATGATGTAGTTGTATTTGGTTGGTCATTACGTCACCATAACTCAAACTTACTAAAAGTATTTCAACGCCTTCGCAATTTTCATTTGATAGTTAACCAAAAGAAATATAAATTCCCACAAACCGATGTTACTTATTGTTGGGTCATCACATATCAGCTCATGGTTTTACCCAATCCATCAAACTATGAAATTATTAAGAAATATCCTGTGCCGGAGAATGCTGACGACGTTAGAATATTTGCAGCGTTGTATAACTATATTACCGAAGATTTGTCAACAAATTTGCGGAAATTGCGAACCCATTAAATAATAATAATAAAACAGTTTTAAAGGTCATTACTGGCCCCTTACTGAATCAACAAATTGACTCCAGCGGTTTCGATCCCGAGCATGGTCTTCATACTGTCTAAGACAATCTGAAGAGGCCAAGTCGTTCTCTACACCGTGGAGGCATCGTCGCCTGCAACGACCTCTGCGCCTACCATATGGTGGCTCTCCTCTCAGAGAACGCTGCACAATTCGTTCCGGATCAGCACGCAGAACGTGACCGAGCCAGCGTACTCGCTGAGATCGTATTTCATGCACAATATCGGGGATATTCATCAGTTCTCTGATCTCTCGCATGACTCTTCTCTCAAATGTAAGGAGCCATCTCTCGTATTCATTCGTCAGCGCCCAACATTCACATCCAAACATAACAACGGGCCTGATCAAAAAGCTTTGTAAAGCTTCAGCTTCACGGCACTTGATAAGTGGTTAACCCATTAAATCAGTTACTGAGAAAGGATATGAAATTTATTGGGACCCAAAAATGCCAAGATTCATTTCAAATTTAAAAAAATAATTTAATCAAACCACCTTTACTGCAATACCCCGACTTTGCTCAAACATTTAGGTTGACAACCGATGCATCAAATATTACTTGTGGTACAATTCTATCACAATTAAAGAATGGAGAAGATTTACCGGTGGCATACGCATCAAAAAGTTTTACAAAAAGCGAGCCAAATTGAGATCCTACAAAGAATTATCACAAAGAATATCAGCTATACATTGGGCTGTGTCGTATTTTAGACCTTATCTTATTGGGCGAAAATTTGAAATTTTCACCGATCATAAAGCACTAATATATTTATTTTAGTATGAAAAACCAATCATCTAGACTTACAAGATTTTGGCTCGACTTGGAAGAGTACGATTATAAAGTACATTACATCAAAGGCAAGGGGTGCTAGTTGACACCCTGGGTAATGTACTGTAGATCGCGCGGTTGTGGCATCCAATCCCAGCGTAGTAGAGAAACAGTATAGCAGATAGTTAACAAAAAGATGAAATGTCGGGTATATACAAAAATATACTCCACGTGGGTCAGAACTTAGATTCTAAATCCCACCCCGATTTATCGGGCTGCTCCACGGATTCTGGAGGGAGCAACACGACATTGCAAAGAAAATCGTCGGTAGGCAACCAGGCTGATCCTTATTGTACTACTGGAAGCAAGGAACAAGCGATACATGAAAGGCCCTTTGGTGGAAGAAGTACAGCACTCCAAAGAACACCACCATCAACCCCACCGCCAGGGAATACCACACTGCTGTGTGAACTAAACAATGAGGAGGAAAATACCTCTTCCATCAAACATAAAAATTCCAAGCCAACTGAAGACACGTCCAGCGCAGTTATAATACATAACTAGGAATTAATAAATAAATTTGAGCAAATGGAGAAATTACTCGCGCAACTGAACAATGAAGTTGCCGTGCTAAAGAAAGAAAACCATATGCTAAAGGAAACCGTAAATAAAAATAACAACGCAGGAAACTTAGCAATAATGAACAACCAATTTCAAGTACTCGCAGATCAAGCCGAATATCAAACTGATGAAGATGAGCTTGAAAAAGAAACAAATTGGAGACTACAGAAATCCAAGAGGGCAAATAAGAAACCTAGAGAAGAAACCAACCCAAGCAAGAGGAAAGCTGAATCATCACCAGAAGTTGAGCCAATGCAAACCCACATTAAAACTGGCAAAGCATTTTCTGGATCAAAAGTGCATGAGACAGAAAAGAAAAGACAGGTACCACCTCCGATCAATATTCTAGGAATAACCAACCACGGTAGTATTCAGAAACTGATGAAAGAAGTAGTACGAAATGACTACAAAGTAATATCGCTCAGCAATAATATTTGGAAAATAAATACAACGGAGCCTGAAGATTATAAAGCTCTAGCTAACAAACTAAATGCTGATGCTCACCAGTGGTATACCTACGAGGACAAAAATGAACGATCAATTAAAGTAATGGCAAGAGGTCTCCATCCAACTTGCTCAAAAGATGAAATTATTGAGGACCTGCAAAACAAAGGCCTGAAAATAATCGATGCAGTCAACATCATCAGAAAAGAGAGAAGAGAAAACAGGGACGGAAATGTTGAAATCATGAGAAGAGGGCTCCCACTTTTTATGCTAACCTTCGACAACCAAGAAAAAATCGAAAATATTTATAATATTAAGGCTATCCTCAACCTTAGAGTTAGAATAGAAACACCGAGGAAGGTCACTCGACTAATACCACAATGTAAAAAGTGCCAAGATTATAATCATACACAAAAGTACTGCCACCGTGAAGCAAGATGTGTTAAATGTGCAGGAAAATACGCAGGAAATGACTGCACAGTCCCCCGAGATACAACACCGAAGTGTATCAACTGTAATGGCCAGCATCCAGCCAACTACAGAGGATGTGAAGTCGCAGTAGAACTACAAAAAATGAAAGATAAATCACGCAAACCAGGTTCATCAATAAATGTACAAACTATAAAAAGAACCACGGAGCTTAAACCGTCAACTGCTAATCATAACATACAAAGCCAGAGAGTAAACGAAAACGTTACTTAGGCACAAGTAGTTCAGCAAACAGAGGAGAAACAGTTAAAAGTGGATCTCGTTCTACAGGACATACTGAGAAATCTAGAGAACCTTAACAAAAGACCCATTTCGCAGGAAATGAGTCTGCAGAAAACACTAGAAGAAATGAAATCACAAACTAGTTTCAATAAAAGAGTAGAAGAAAACGTTGATCGAGTGTATCAAAATATAAATTATATAAAATCGAATTATAAACAAAAGAAATGAATAAAACATTACGAATTGTAACCTGGAATGCAAATGGGCTATTGCAACACATTCAAGAACTAGATATATTTTTAAACATGCATAATTAGATATATGTCTTATATCAGAAACCCATTTCACCAAAACTACATTCTGTAAAATAAAAGGATATAATTACTATTATGCACTACATCCTGAGAACAAAGCCAGAGGTGGATCAGCTACCCTCAAAGATAGATTATCCTAAAAGAGTATATAAAACATAACGAAGAACCAAAAGTTGAGAACCTTTCCATGCAAGTCACAACAATCAAAATACAATTAAGTAATATTAAAACATGCAGTATCTCAACAATATATTGCCCTCCAAGATACAATCTCAAACAAGTAGATTATACTAATCTTCTGAAAACGCTAGGAAGTGTCTCTTTAGTTGGAGGTGACTATAATGCAAAAAATACATATTGGGGATCTCGGTTAACGACCGCTAAAGGAAAAGAACTGTTCGCAGCAGGCAAACAACTAAAATGCGAGTTTCACTGAGGCGGTACACCAACCTATTGGCCTACGGATACCAGTAAGATTCCAGAACTTATAGATTTCTTTATTACAAAAGGGATTTCAGATAATTATATCCATATAGAGAACAGTGAAAGTCTATCATCAGATCATTCACCAGTTATTATGATACTTAGCCAAACAATTATTTTGAAAGAGAGCAACCCGAAATTAACGAGCTTCAAAACCAATTGGGATCTCTTCCAAACACAGTTAACAGAAAGAATTAGTCTGCAGAACCCAATTCAGGGACCAGTCCAAATAGAAGACGAATTAGATAAGCTCATCCATAATATCCAATATGCTGCGTGGGAAAGCACTCCAAATAATAGGCAGGAAATGAAGCGCAATGCTAGCTATCCAGAGGAAGTGAGAGAACTTCTTAAAAATAAAAGAAAAGCACGGAAGAATTGGCAAAAACAACTAGAAAGCAACTAGGAATATTAAAAGACCTAAACTTCAGATTCCTCCAATTAAAAATAATGAAAATTGGGCTCGAAATGCTAAACAAAAAGCAGATTTGTGTGCAAATCACCTTGAAGAAACATTCCAACCTTATCCAAAACAAACGGAAGAGGAAAATATTACACCAATAAATAAACAGGATGAAGTAAATATTACCCCTGTAACATTGAAAGAACTACAATGGGAAATCAAGAATAATCTGAATGCGTATAAGCCTCCAGGTTATGATCTTATAGCGGGTCAGATAATAAAACTGTTACCGGAGAAAGCGTTGAGGAAACTAGTGCATATAATTAATGCTCCGCATGATAAAGCTTCATATAGGCCAATTTCTCTGCTACCAACATTATCGAAACTATTTGAAAAAGTTCTTCTTAAAAGACTAAAACCAATTATCGAAGAAAGGAATCTTATCCCTTCACATCAGTTTGGATTTAGGGAAAAACATTCTACGATAGAACAAGTACATCGAATTACTGATGTAATCGAGAAATCACTAGAAAGCAAACAAATATGCTCAACTATATTCCTTGATGTAGCGCAAGCATTTGACAAAGTATGGCACCAGGGGGTAGAATTACACCTTCATCGAGATCTTCCGATTTACTCCACTAGCAAATTACAGAGGGCTACTAACCTGATATGTAATTGGACAAAGAAATGGCGAATTAAATTAAATGAAGCAAAATCAGTCCAAGTGAACTTTACAAATCAAAAAGTTAACCATATACCAATAATGATAAACTCAATAGTAGTACCCCATGCAAACACTGCCAAATATCTTGGTATGACTTTAGATGCTAAGCTTAGATGGAAGGAACACATAAAAAAGAAGAGAGAAGAACTAAACATAAAATTTAGAAAAATGCAATGGCTCCTAGGGAGACAATCTGAACTAGCGATCCATAACAAACTGCTGTTATACAATCAAATTCTGAAGCCTGTATGGACATATGGTAGCCAACTCTGGGGCTGTGCCAAGAAGACAAATATCAAAATCATACAAACAGTTCAAAATAAAATCCTACGGTGTATTGTTAATGCACCGTGGTACATTCGAAACGATAACCTCCATCGAGATCTCAAAATTGAGCTTGTCGCGGATGAAATTAAGCATCATTCAACAAAACACCTACAACGTCTGCACCAGCATCAAAATCAGGACGTACGCTGTATGCTGACTACATCTCTAACAAGAAGACTGCAAAGAACCAAACCACTGGACTTATCGCGACAAGGAGGGCAGTAGACTTACTGTGGCGAAAAATCTGAGATAGGAGTTACACTAAACTGGGGATAATCACTTGATTACGCCGACTATTCAAAATACTGTATTATGCAATGTAAATTACTAAATGGGTACAAAACTCAGTCGTAATATAAATAAACAAAAAAACAAAACAAAAAAACATCAAAGGCAAATGTTAAGTCGGCTCAGATGCACTTTCAAGAATAGCCATCACCCACGACGTTTTGAAGCAAATCCCGATTAGTATGTAATTACAACTCGAAGCATTTCAAGAAAAACACAACAAAAACAAAACCGAAAGCCTGATCAACTCAAGGAACCACTTGACCTGAGTGTTTATACAGCATTGTCGAGAGAAATCGAATATGGCCATATAAATAAACGGATAATAATTACAAAAATGAAACTATTTTAAATATAAATTTAATGTCAAATAATGAAAGTGAAGTGATTGTCGCACTCGAGCGAGCTCTTCGTGAATTGAAAAACTCATAAATAAAACTTAGTAACATGTAACCATCATAGACTATTTACAAATCAAACACAATCACTCAACCCCATATCACCCGGAAACTATAGGCGGCTTAGAAAGAAATCACCGCAACTTAAATAAATTTTTAAGGTAAATACATAAACAATGAGGCTCACCTAGGCTCACCTACCGAGCTAAGTCTATTTAAAATACAAAGATCGACTTGCGCGCAGTGTGCTACAGATAATCAATCCTAAAATAAGTTTAATAAATAATAAACAAATTAATTGATGTGTTTAATTTATAATAAATTAATAATAAATATATAACAACATGATCAATGGGACACCAGGTTTTAATGTGTGAGGAAGTTCAAATATTTGGGCTCTCTTATCACTCACGATGACAATATGGCTGGTAGTCGTGCTTTATATCGTCTAAGACCGCTGCTAAAATCTAAACACCTATCAAGTGGCGTGAGGCTAAAGCGTCGATCAGGCCCGTTGTTATAGATTGTTTACATACCGAGCTCTGTACAATATCAAGATCAGAGATCTGATGAAGATCCCCTATATTATGCATGAAGTAAGATCTCAGCGAGTGTTATTATTATTATAGTTTAACTCATTGCATGACAGGCCGTGTTGGTCCGTGGGATGTATTTTATTTTCCTCCTGCCTTCTATAATTATCCGCAGTTAGTTTTTACCTATCCTTCATCTGAGTACGCGCCCGATGAGGCTTATAAGTTGCTATTACGAGAAATACATATGTACAGGGTGGGCCAAATAAGACCTACCAATGTAAAACACGTATAACTCTTTTAATAATAGTTTTTTTCTAATTAATTTTTTTTATATATTGAATACATTTCATGGAAATTTAGGGGGACTATGTATGAAATATGACATCAGATAAATGTCCACCATTCTTCTCGATACAAACATAGGCTTTTAACATTTCCATTTAAGCGGTTATGTCAATAAGCAAAACTGTAGTTTGTGGGGCTCTGAAAATCCAAGGGAAACACACCAGCATCAGCTACATATATATACATCCAGATGCACTGTTTGGTGTGGTGTTATGGCCGATAAAGTTATCGGTCCATATTTTTTCGAGGATGATGATGAAACGCCAGAAACGATTTCGGGGGCTTCTTACAGAAAAATGATTGACATTTTTTATCTGTATTTGTTGTATTCAGTGGACGTAAGTGTGATATAGTGAAAATTATGCAGATCTCTGTACAAAATATTTTCACTTCGGTTTTTTGCCAAAACCTTAAGTCAATGTTTGTGTATACAAACGATAAAATAATGCATTCTAGAATGCAATAAAAACTTCATTTCAATGTGACGCTCACACCAGCAAACACTACATACATATATACAATTGAAACTCTTCTATAGAGGAAAATTCCACATAAAGTTTATATATAAAATTTAAAAAATCTTGTGACGCACCATGAAGACGGCAAACACTAAAAAAATTCAATGCAAACAAACAATAAAATAAACTTTAGTTTTTTATTTTTTTTTTTTAAATCAAATCCAGAAAAAGAAGACTCGAAAATAAGTAAGTAAGGACGAAGCAAAATAAAAAAAGTAAAATAAAATAATTTGTATAAGGGTATCACATTCACATAAGAAGACCTGGAAGGCACAAAACCACAAGAGTTATTTTTCCTTTTTGTACTTTTTTCCAGTAAAGATAATTTTATTTGTTTTCATCTTAAGAATGATAAAACGTAAAAAACAAAATATATTTTTATTTAAATAAATAAAGAAAATAAGTAAATAAAATAAATAAAAAATGAAAAACTTTGTTAATTTTTTACAGTGCCAACAACAATGTTGCTGACAAAAAATTAAAAAAGAATCATTTCAAAATTATATTTGTGATGAATGGTTTTGTTTCGTATATGTATAGCTATGCGGCCGTGTGGTCTTAGAGGAAGTTAGTTTATTTATTGAGGTTAGGGTATATACGTATACTCGTAGTTTCTAAAATTAAAACTTGGAAACTTGGATGGTTTCATGAAAAATAATAAAGTTATTTGTTTATATTGTATTATGTTGACTTTTGTGATTTTTTTTAACGAAATGATAAATACAAACAAACAATTGCTGATGGTGAATGTAGCATGGTTCTTAAAGGAGTCTATGTTTTACAATGTGCTTGGAATCTTTAGAACGTTAAACATGAGTTGTTGGTTTTTGGATTCTTGCTATAGATTGGTTTTAGTATAGACATACAAATAACTACCCTACTTCTCCAATTTCTTTTTTTCAGTTTTTTTGGTATATTGGTACGCCAGAAGCTCTTGGTCGAAGAAGACAAAAATACGTGTTAAGACAATGTTTAAGTTTTTTCAGCCTTGGAGTAAAGCAGCCATCGAGTAAAAATGAAGTTCATGGTTAGTTTTATAGAAACTGTGTTTTCTGCGTCCCAACATGTATTTACAATCTTGATTTTAAAATTATAGGCCATAGACTCCAAAAATTTAAAAGTACTGCACTCGCATCTAACCTTCAAAAAAATATTTTGGTAATGTTTCTATTATGTTTCGGTGATATGTAGATCGTTTTAGTGTAGTCCAAATAGGCCATGACATTTGGGTTTGCTCGTCTTTTAGCGACTCAAACTACATATGATACGTATCGAGGTGAGACCTTCCGATTTGTTAGGTTAGGTTAAGTTAGGTAAGGGTGGCTGTCCTAAAGGACTAGCTGAGCTTACCAAGAAGCGTTTAATGTCCCGGATCCCGATCTTCCTAAGATCCGTGAGGTCGTTCAAAGGGGAAGTTCCCATAAATTTTGTTCTGCTGTACGCTAGACTAGGACAGGTGCAGAGCAGATGGAGCACATTTTCCTCCTCCTCCTCATCACCACAGCTGCGGCAGAAATCGTGGGCTGGGACACCCGGTCATGGAGCTATGCAATGCGCAGGTGGTATACTGTACTTGTGTGAATGGGATGAATGGGTTGAATGAATGTTAGTGTGAATGTGGGTATAGCACCGTGGGCCCATTAGTGGCATTGAGTGCTGGAGTAAAAACCGCCCAATTTTAATTTTTTTTTTTAGCTCCCACGACCATAACAATATGGTGCCGTCGAAGCGAAATTAGTTGGGCTGATCTGAACCGGTCAAGTACAGGCCAGATCTGCCTAGTTTTTGTACGCGAACTGGCGTTAGCTTCCGGAATACTCCTGTTGCATAGGATAGATGAGTGCCCTGCATTGTTACAGGTCCACATAGATATGGATTTGATCCGAATGGCTGTGCAAGATGCAAGCTGCTCGGCCGCAATATCCAAGGGAGTAAGATGAAAGAGAATCTCCAGAGCTTGAGTAGGTGTGCTCCTAAGAGCCCCACTTATACACAAGCAGGCCGTTCTTTGGACTTTCATCAATAGTTTACGGTTGGCCATAATTTTTAAAGCTGGCCACCAGACGACAACCCAATACAGCAGTATAGGTTTGACCACTGAGACGTAGAGCCAGTGTACTATGCGGGGCTCCATACCCCATCTCTTTTCAATGGCATTTTTGCAGGAGTAGAGCGCTATAGTGGCTAACTCTCTCTATAATATTTGGTTTTCAGCTTAGCTTGCTGTCCAAAAGTAGTCCGAGGTATTTTGCTCTATCCGTAATGATCAAGCGAGTACCATTTAATGTCGGCGGGTCACACTGAGGAAGTTTGTGCTTCCTGGTAAAGAGGACCAGCTCTGTTTTCTGTGGGTTTGCGTTCAGTCCGCAGCCGCGTTCCCACTGAGAGAGGTAGCCAAGCGCGCACTGCATGCGCTCACTCAGCGTACTAGGATATTTACCGAAGACCGAAATAGCAACGTCATCCGCGTAAGCAACCACCTTGAAGCCTTGCCCTTCCAGGTTTAGTAACAGGTCATTTATGACCAAGTTCCAAAGAAGGGGGGATAGGACCCCACCTTGAGGTGTCCCTCTGCTCACGTATCTGCCGGCAAACGTCCCACCCAGATAAGCTGACACGATCCTGCCTCTAAGCATATGATCTATCCAGCCTCTGAATGACCCGTCTACCCCCAGACACGCAAGGGCCCGAGTGATTGCCCCCGGTCTGACTTTGCTAAAGGCCCCCTCTATATCCAAGAAGGTTACCATGAAATATTCCTTATTTTCAAGTGATTTCTCAATCGGACCTATAAGGGAGTGGAGAGCATTTTCCACCGATCGTCCCTTACAGTATGCGTGTTGAGATTCCGACAGCTCGCCCGGCTTGATTGAGCCCCTAATGTAAGCCTCTATTATTCTTTCCAGTGTTTTCAACAGAAAAGAAGATAAGCTTATAGGCCTAAAGTCTTTGGGATAGCAGTGAGAGCTTTTTCCCGCTTTAGGTATAAATATTACTTTTACTTCAGTCCACTTTCTAGGAATGTGACAGAGTTCTAGGCTGCCTTTGAAGATAACTTCTAGCCAGGGTAGGGTTAAGTCAATAGTTCGCTGGATATCTGCAGGGATAATGCCATCAGGTCCTGCCGACTTGTATGGCTTAAAGCTATTTATTGCCCATAGGATATTCCGCCTCTTTACTATATGACTTACGGAGTCTGTACCCCTATTTATCATGGGTTTCTCCGGAGCTAGTACCGAGCACTCCGGGAAGTGCGTTTCTAGTAATAGCTCCAGGGATTCCTCACTACATGTAGTCCATGAACCATCCGGTCTTTGTAGATAACCCGGGATGGAAGGACTAGAACTTAGCACTTTGCGTAGCCTGGCCGCCTCCGAGGACTCCTATATATTGCCACAGTAAAGCTTCCAGGCCCTCGTTTTGGCTGCTCTGAGCTCGTACTTATAGGTTTTGAGGACTTCCTCATTACAGTCCCAATCTGCAGCAGTATTTGTGTTCCTCTCTTTCTTGAACAGTCTCCTGCATTTCATACGAGTACCTTGAAGTTCTCTCGACTACCAGGGGGGCCGAGATTTACCCAAGGGTCTACTGATAGGACATGCACCTAACATGGCCTTGTTAAAAGCATCAGATAGCTTGGTTACTAGATGCGCATTAGCATCACTGCCCATGATGACTCCTACCTTTCGTTTTCGAGCATCCATGATTGCACTGCCTGTGATTGATAACCTACCTGATGGTATATTTTCCTCCTCGTATGGTAGGTAGACCGATATTAGCCAGAGATTTTGCCCTTCCATCTCAATTCTAGCCACCACTACATCAGCGTTGCTGTAATTTAGTAGTAAGAAAATATTCAAATAATTTCTAGCGAGAATGCAGGAACGTATCTTACCTTCATTTTTCGCATGTAGTATTTTATATTTAGGAGTTCTGAGGCCCAGCACCCGGTCACTATTGACCCAAGGTTCCTGGACCAGAACCACATCAATGGACTCAGATTCCATTTTTAGCAGAAGGGCCGCCGAGGCGGCTTTACAGTGATGGGGGTTGATCTGAAGGATCTTAAGCATTAGATATTGCTTCCCTCCACCACTGTTGAATCAGACTCCCCTGACGTCGATTCATCCGTTAGGAGCACACAACTTAATCCCAATGATCCCGAAATCTCCGAGTCCAGGGATCGTGTCTCCTGAGCGTCCTCCGGGGTGCTGCGGACTTCTGGGTCACCAACACCAGGCGGGGCACCACAAGTGGTTTCCCCCCCTGCTGCAGGTGCCCCAGATCTGTCAGCCTCATCGCGCTTATAAATTTTGAGCGTAATCGCTCCAAATCCATAGCTGATCAGGCCTCCAGATTTTGCCAAAGCACCCATGGATTCTCTGTTGATGATAAAGACGGCCGATCTGTGATCTGCTTCCGCCTTTACCTCTTCTAACCTGGCAATCTTCCAGGTGGCCGTTGGCAGATCCGGATTGCTGGTTTTCAACATTTCCATGATCTCTCTTGGGTCGCTAGGCTCCGCAGGGATCCAGGCTCGCGCCCTTTGCCTGCAGGGAATTTCTTCCCTCGTCACTACCTCTAGTTTAGCCCCCGGCCAAACTTCGCCCAGGCTGCCGATCGCCTTTTTGTAGAGGATCACCGACCTTTCATCGGCACAGGCAGTCAGTTTGACGGGACCCCGGTGCCATCCTTCGTCTCGGCAGGACGAAGCAGGTCCTGGGTTTACCCTCATGATGTTCAGGAAGATGGCGGCTAAGGCCTTCTCCACCTTCCTCCAGTTAGGGGTCGTAATGCTCCCATCTTCTTGAGCCCTGCCAACGACTGCCATAATCAGGTGATCCTTTAGCACCTCGTTGAAGGGCCTGGCAACATTTTCGGGAACCCGCTTCTTTTTAGCCTCCGTAGGCGGTTCATCATCAGATCTCTGCCTTTTCGGCTGTGAGATTCCAACGGAACCCTCCTGCTTTGACTCAGTGATACGCTTTGCCCACGCAAGCGTATCCCTGTCTCTATCCGTTCTCTGCTCCAACGGAATGTTGCTGATCTTGGAGATCATGCGCCAGGTTCTCTTCCTGGTCTGGTGATTCGCTGATACTGGAGGGCCAGCATTCGTGCCTTTGACCTTTGGTTTTGAGGGGCCAGCCTCATTTGGTCTTATGCCCCATTTTGTACTTTGGAGACCAGGCCTAAAGGCCGATGTCTCCACAGCACTGGTTTCCGGTTTTTTAAGATCCCCGGTCTCTATTGATTTTAGTTTATCACCTATAAAGGTCCCACGAGTAGCGGAGAAAGAAGGTCCACCTGTGCAGAGATCCGCAATACACAGGTAAGGCTACATGATCCGGAGGGCGCCAAATATCCGGATACACCGTTATAGGCTGGGCTAGTTTTTATACTGAGCCCCCAGCCTGGCCGATTATCAGCACGGTACGGTTGACACCTTAACCCGGCCCAGTTGTTTAGTGCCGTGTTTTCGCCTAGTACATCCCATAAACATGGTGTACTAGTTGCCCGGTGGTCACCACGGGGAGGTAACACGCACACTTGTCGAAGCTGCAAGATACGGAGCTGGCAATAAGTACCAGCTTAATTCCCCCAAGACAGCTTCACACCCCGACCACCAATGTTAACTGGTATAAACTATATAGAATTCTTGAATTCAACAAATTTAATTTTAGGTTTTGGATGAAGATATTTTTTTTGTTGAACATTTCACAATTTCTAAATTCTTCAACAAAGAAATGTGATACGTTGAAGAGGTCCGATAAACATAAAGGTACGTGTTGGGCTAGTGGGAATAAATGGTTCGATAACACGTCATTTAGAGCAAAAGATATAAGAGAAGGTAGTTTTATGCCAACTTTCAAATCCAATTTCAAGTGCATCATTTAATAGGCAATTTGATCCTTGTAAACGAAAACCCACAATTGTTATACAAATGTATTATATTTCAGATGCTGATTAATTTATGTTAGCTTAGGTAAGGGTGGCCATCCTAGACACAAAATTGGTCCATAGCTGTACCACATTCGAGTTTCCTTCTCTTCCCTCGCGAAACCATCCTGAGCTTATCAAGAAGCGTTTAAAGTTCGATTACTATGTTCCGTGAGGTCGTTTAAAGGGGAAGTTCCCATAAATTTTGAACGAACTGGCGTTACACCATCTGACGTTCGTTTCTTTTACAGCTTCTTCCTGAAGCAGCAGTTTACATGAAGCAAGCGGCATCTTTATATCCCGCCTGCTTTGGGTGATTAGGCGTGCTGTACCCTTACGGGTCAACTCATCTGCCTTGCTGATTAACTTTCTTTACGCCAAAATATCAAATCCAATTTGATATCGCAATTATGTAACTCAAATATTGCAAAATTTATTGCATAACCATAATTTATATTTTACAGCCATGGCGATGCATTTACCGTTAAAAAAATAGTTCATATCGATAAAGTTCCAACTGACCAGATGAAGATACACTGCACTTAAGCACTATAAAGGTACCAGAGACCTTATTTTTCAATAAGCGCGTTTATACCAAACCAACAACTCACAGTAAACCAAGGAATTAGGTAAATCCAATCAATTGGATCATTCACAGGATCACCATGATATGGGCATGAAATAAAACTTATTTACGTCTATCTAACGAGGGAAAAAATTGTTGGTAGTCCCTCGTTGCAATATGAATAGTGTATAGAATGGGAAGAAAGCGGACTACCACATACACATATTCATGAACGAATGAACAGACCAGGATACGGCTAACTTTATACAAAACAATAAACTAGACCAGCATCTGAACAGGTCATACATACATTTTGCGAAAGCGGCTTGGTAAATCCTTGAATACCAAATTCCTGAACGTTATACAGAGATAGTACATCGTTCTGTTCATCTTGAAAATGGACAGCGAATTTATTTGGGGTGAATGGTGAAGATAATAGTGCGAGCCGATTTTGTTTGCAACACTACGTCCTTCGTTTCACTTTGCACTATATGTGTGAAGATATATTAAACAGAAAATGTCAGTCAAAATCTTGAATTACAGTTTTCAAATAAAATTTTCAACACAGGACTAATTATTTTAATAAAATTAAATATTTAACTGACAAATGCACAAGCCATTTTACGATGTAAATGACTTGCAAAACTATGTCTCAGTTAACGAACCGAAATTAAATTTAGAATCCGTCACAATAAAATCAAATTGTTGTCTATTGATGTCCAAGTTTTCACTGACAAAAAGTTCATAATAAACTTTCTTATTGCCAAAATACGTTTTCAAGGTAACAAATCATAGGCATTACTGCTACTTTAACATATGACGGGAAAACTGTACATTTGGCGTTTAAACTACTACCTTTCAAAAAGATACTGTCTGCTCAATTCGTCAAAATGGAGCCATAGCTAATGTATGCAATGAGTCACGGAGCGTCTTTCGCGGCGGTAACCCAAAAATTATTAACATATATGTTAATTTTACTTATCCCAAATATATTTTGTGTCGAGTTAACCATGCTATGCATTTGCTAATTTCACTAAGCTGAGGGTTAATTTTACTTACCCCAAATATATTTTATGTCAATTAAACCATGTTGCGTTTCGTAATTTCACTATGGTGAGGGTTAAATTTTCTTAGACCAAATATATTTTATGTCGATTTAACCTTGCTGCGTTTCCTGACTAAGCTGAGGGTTAATTTTACTTTCCCCAAACATATTTTATTTGACTAAGCTGAAATTTAATTGTGCTAAGCCCAAATATATTTTTTGCACGATCAGACTATTTTTTGAGGTTTACCGATAGGGTCTCCAGGGCAGTAGGTTTTGTTTACAATTACTGGGCGGTAAGTAAATAAAGAATGAATGTATAATTTTATATAGTTTTCAATTAAGATGATTTATTAAAAATTAAACTAAAATTACAATTGGAACAATTATTTAATGTAATTGGGATGTTTGCTGCAATTATCTTCTCCGATACAATATTTTCCGTGTTGGATACTTCAGTTACAGTCGAAGTACTCGAAGTTATTGGGATGTTTGCTGCAATAATCTTCTCCGATGCTGCAGTCGAAGTACTCGGAGTATTTAATGTAATTGGGATGTTTGCTACAATTATCTTCTCCGATACAATATTTTCCGTGTTGGATACTTCAGTTACAGTCGAAGTACTCGAAGTTATTGGGATGTTTGCTGCAATAATCTTTTCCGATGCTGCAGTCCAAGTATTAGAAGTAGAATGTTTATCTCCATTTTCACTTAAATTTTTTTTTGAAAACTCAATTTTGTTTTGGAGAGAATCCTCCACATATCCCTCAGCGACAGAAGACGAGCGCCACCCACCATGTCTTTTAAGGCCTAAAACATCAACACCTTTGTTCGCCAGAAAGGTAGCCGAACTTCTTCTGAACCCATGTCCGGTATAAGAAAGTCGATCTGACAAATTAAGGCATTTCGCTATCTTCGAGGGCCACCTTCCTATTGTATTCTTGCCCACTGCTTGATTAATGACTTTTCCATTACGCATTGCTAAGAAAAAGTTAGAACATTTTGAATTTTCTGGTCGTAACTTCAAATATTTTCTATAAATATCCAAATAATTAATAGTTTCGCTTCCTTGAGTAGTAATTGTGAAAGTTCGCGGAATATTGGTTTTAGTATTAGGAATATTGACTATAATAAAGGACCCAATATCTCGAATATCTTCTAATTTTAAATTATATAATTCCTCCCTTCTGCACGCCCCTGCTATGCCAAATATCATACCTAGTTTCATATTTAAATAAACTTCATCGGGAAATTCCTTAAGAAACTTGAACATATCTTCTTTAGAAAAAACTTTTGATTTCTTAGGCCGATATCCGGTATTTTTTCTCTTAAGAAAAGTAATTAAGGTTTTAAACTTCAAAATATCGGACGCATCATTTAAACAAATTGTAGCCTTAAGCATAGAGTACTCAGCCCATAAACTCCCTGGAGATTTAAGTTTATCACTTCTTCGTACAAAATAGGCCAAGAGTACCTTTTCTGTGATGTTTTGACAATGTTTCACACTGCACCATGCTTTAAAAAGTTTATAGGTATTTTCATACCGTTCTCTTGATTTTTCTGGAATAATTGAGGAACATCCTATGTTCCATGCATTTTCCAGATCAGAATCGTCATTGTCATCCATTTTTCACAATAAAATACTATTATTTTGCTTTATTTTACAAAGAACTGACAGAAAAAATCTCTTGATAAATAAATAATTATTGTTTTCGTACGTCCATGACAACATAACAACGAACAAAGCTTACTTTAAAAATAATGTGCAAAAAAAAACAACTCTGACAACTAAAAATGTCAAAACTAAAAATGTCAAATATTTCTAAATTGTAATTTTGTTATTGCGCCGATCGTGCAAAAAACGTAATAAGCATTGCGGTCAGTAAGTGCCCTACTGGTATCGGATGTATTGGAAAATCATCCTCAACCGGTAGAAAGCACTTACTGACCTTGATACTTAAATAACTATTATGGCGTTTAAACCATGCTGCGTTTCCGAACTTCAATACGCTGAGGGTTAAATTTTACCATTATCTTAAGATGAAGTTTGACTTGTTCAGTTTAGCTGCATTAACTTTGCAAATATCAATTTAGTATATCAAAGATAATTTGAGTTATAACAGAATGAATGCTAACGCTACTAATTTTGGCTTACTTGTCAAAAGTACAAAAAAATTTTCTTGGGTATATAGGTTGTTGGGAAACGGAACTGGTAACGCAGGATAAGATATTGATTTAAGTGAACACCTATAGGTAATTTGTACAAAACCTTCATCCTCCTATAATTATTGAAACTGGTTCCCTAAATAATATTACTGAGGACCCACGATAGATCTATAGATTGCAAGAACATGACTTTCGCTTGTGAAAATACAATGACATACCATTCAACTGCAAAAGAATATAAATTACATCGCACGATTAGTTATGTATAAGTTGTGCATTTTCCCGTTTAGGTATAGAAAAGATGCCCAGCGCAGTTTTTTGCCAGCAAATAAACGAACTGTAGGAACATTTTAAATTTCGACCATAAATCAAACGGTTCCAAATATATGGACTAATCTCCAAATTTACGAAATAAACAAATTATACATTTCGAAATAGATTTTATTTCAATTAAAATTAATACAAAGGACATAATATTATATAAAGAATCAAATCCTTCCTTTCTTGCGTCCATCCCTTAAACAACAGAAATAAAAGACAATTATTTGAAAGGTCGACTTTTATAAATAGATAAATAAAAAAGGCCTAGAATTGCCTTTTCTTATTTGTATGTATATAAATGTATACGTATATACGTATATATTGTTGTAGTCATGATAGATACAATAATTAAAACCGCCCTGATATTCCACAATATATATGAATGTGTAGTATAATGGCCAACTGTTCTATGAACCGATATTATTTGGGTGGGTCATCGTATTACTGGATTTTATTTGATTTTTATTAGGAGTATGTGTATATCTATATATCTGCACTACACCCTGAAAACAAATAAACATTTTTTTATATACGTAAATACAAAGTGTATAGAGGTGATAAATATTTAGCACCTAGCTCTTAATACAACATACATTTTTATGTTTAATTAATCGATCTGATTTATTTGACATAATTCGTGAGCATAAAGCTAATCACAACGAATTCAAATTAAGTTTTGGAACCCGCAATCATTCTATCTAAAGGCCATAACAAAACCAAGATATGGTTTAATAAATTGCGACCCCCCAAAAAAATTATCTTTTTACCACATTTTCACTAATCCCGTATTTAACAGGAAAATTTTATCCGTATATATATCCTTGCTATGTACTATCAAAAAAATGTTATTTAACCGATTTTAGTTGCAATTTTCATTTCTTCGTTTATTTTTATGTGTTGTTTACTTGCCAAAAGTGAGATTTTCCGGTTATTCATTTTCTTCCGTCTATAAAACAGTGTGCACGTAAAATGCGTATGGTAAAAATATTCCAAACCAGTCTTAAACTATATATACAGCACACACGCTAACCATTTTATGATGCAGCCTGTGATTGTGTTAATTTTTGAAAATGAGTATTAACTAAAGTATGCAGCTATGTATAAGAAGAAAGTCTTAGTGTGGTATATATTTATGTACACATACAAAGTGGAAAATCGTTCGTATATATACTTTATATTTAACCATAAATAAATTTTAGTGGATTAGTTTAGACAATTTAGCTGTTATCTTTAATTTTTTGTATTTTAATTTGGATATACAGTCTTTTTAGTGTCTGCGTATACATATATACAACACTAATAGCCATTATTGGGGATATTCTGGCTTTTCATTTGTGGTTTTGTAAAATTTGGTGTTTATTTTTTTGTTGTTGAAGACAATAAGAAGAAAAACCGATGCGACGACAAGCACATGACTTTCTAAATACTCTTATTACAGAATCTACCACCTATACACCCAGTCTAACTTTCCTTACTGTAGATGGTGGGAAAAATGGTTTTAATGAGATCTTTTTGTATTTTGTATCTTTTAAGAATTAAGAAGGTAATGAATTGCATTAGTATCATATCGTAAAGAACTTAATAATGTTGGAATTTTTAGAGTGTATTGATTTTTTGTGGGTTTTGTTTGTATGCGGCAACAATAATATAAAGGCAAACCCAATTGTTTTAAGTTAATTATAAATAGCCCTAAAATGAAATTAGAATATACAATGTACGTAGATGGGTAATTAGTTTTTGAAAGCTGTGTACATAACCATAGTTTGAAATTAATTTTTACTGGTTTTGTTAAATGAAAATTATATGTATAATTGATGTTAAAAAACGTTTAGCAAAACCTTAACATTTAAATTAGAAAATCTAAGTGGTTCACCTTGCGAGCGAATTTGTTGTTCTATAATGATATATAGCTTGTTTGCTATTACTATATTATGTAGTTTTGATTATTTCTAGAAACTTGGCCATATATAATTGAAGGTTAAAAGTGTTTATTGTGAGATCCGTTTTCGGAAGGACATTTTTATTTATAAAAGTGGCTGATCTAATATATGCATTTAACACCTTAACGTTTTACTTACAACATCGCAAAGAAGAATCTTTTACCATCACTTTGGATAGTAACTGTTCAGTTAACCAATTAAAAGTGGGTTTAGATTATATCACAAACTATCCATGTCGTAACATCAAATGGATCTTAAATATTCCATTCAATATGGCACCGCAATACGAAAGGTTTCTATCCTCACGTTGGATAACTGACCAACCTACCAAATTTTTAAAATCTTATCCCATGGATGAGCTTCCAGTAGTATCTCCGACAATCTATAATGATTCATCTGCTGAATACTACTAAAAAAACTCAATAATCGAAATAATGTTTTATTTTAAGTATTCTAGTAACCTTTAAAAATCCACCTGCATAAATATTACAACAAGCCTATCCACCTACTGCCTTATGCAGCTTCTTCATTGCGGTCGGTAAATATATTTGTATTCGACAATCATACCAAACATTATATAGAAAAGCCTATTATTAAACATCAATTTTGCTTTGACGGGCAAAATCTGATTAAATTCTGTGAGGACTCCAATAACTTTTTAACATCACACAGGTACATATTTTGTTCATCGGGCACGGAAATCATGTTGGATCTCCTGATTTACAACCATTTAAACATTATGTACAAAAAGGAAAACATCACGATACCACCTATTACAAATGTCCGAGGAGTTCCTGGTTGTGGTAAATCTACATGGATTATAAACAACCATAAACTAGGTAGTGATCTTGTTCTATGGGCCACTAAAGAAGGACTAGCTGATCTTAAATTAAAAGTTGCTTCTCGTTGTATTAATGAAAATATGGATTTCAACAAAGTTAAAGGCAACTACAAAACGATTGCTTCTTTTCTGATAAATGGTTGTCTCGAGTATGAAACGGTAATCATTGATGAGTACATGGTGGTGCATGCTGGTTATATTGGACTTGTGGTTATTTTAAGTAAATGTTCAAAGGTTTTCCTTCTTGGGGATAAAAATCAAAACCGTACATTGACAGATTACACCATGTCAATATGCGGTTTTCCGATGCAAATTCATTTTTAACAAACGTAGAACCGTTAAATGTAACAAATAGATGTCCTGCAGATGTTACGTTTGCTCTAAAGGAATTTTATCCTAATATCAGCTCTAAAAATTCCTTGGAAACCTCGGTTGAATTTCTTAATTTGCCATCCACATTATCGATGCTACCTGTCTTAGATAATACATATATTATCTAACTTTCACCAAGGCGGATTAACAATTAGTTTCTCTACTCACCATACCATCAACTAGTAAAGTCATGACGATCCATGAAGCGCAAGGTTTAACATCACCAAATGTGATATGTGTAAGAACTAATCCGAAACCGCATGAACTATTTGACAGTGTGCCTCATGCTATAGTTGCTATATCACGACACACACGTTCTTTTAAATATTTTTCACCAGTTAATAATGACAGGCTATACTCACTTGTGGCGAGGGCTCGATCTTACACAATTATAAATCAACACCAGCCTTTAATTTCCAAGCCGTCGGAAATTTATCACAATCAACAATCAGAGAAATTTACGATATACTTCCAGAACGTGAACAAGATGGCATCAAAAGCTTCTAAATTTTTCAATTTTGTTCTGAAAACTAATTATTTAATTTATGTAATTGGTGAAAGTTCATTGAATCCTAACATTAACAGTAAGGAATACTTTGGAAATGATTACGCTGTTTTTAGATTTGATCGTTCATCATCAACAAGTCAGGTGGCGGTGTACTTATCGCAGTGCATTCAATGGTTTCCAGTATTGCCATAAATTTAACTTCATCATCTATTGAGCACGTGTGTTTTCCCTGTTTATTTATACAGCCTACATTCCACCGAGTTCGTGTAGTGAAATATACGGCAGATGCAGTGATGCAGTTGACGAATTAATTAATCTCACAAAACCATATGACTTAGTCTTAGTACTAGGTGACTTTAATCTTCCAAATGTAATGTGGAATTATGATCAAGATATAGATTCCTTTCTACCATGCAATATCACATCAGAATCGGAATATGTCTTTCTTGATGCTATGTTTGGTTTTAACCTAAAGCAAATCAACAACACAGCCAATGGTCTTGAGAGAATATTAGATTTATTCTTCACAAATGACGCAGATATATTTAAAGTGACAGAATCACTCAATCCATTTGTTGTTAATGATGTTAACCACAAATCTATGGAAATAGTTTTTGATTCAACTGAAATTAAGTCGACAACATCCGGGCATCATATGCATACCACCTATAATTTTAAAAAAATATACCACACTGGACTTCAGCAGTTCCTATAAGGTATATACAATGAGACGCTGCTTTAAATACTAATGATGTAAACCAAGTTGCTAACAAATTCTACCAAATTTTATTACAAGGTTTTGAAACCCACAATCCATTGTGCCGGAAAAAATCTAATATTCATCCTCCTAATTGATTTGACGACCATCTGATTAATCTGAAGAACTGTAAATGTAAAGCCTATGTCAAGATGATTAAAAGTGGTTTAGAATCGGATAGGACCGTGTTTCTCCAATCTAATGAAGAATTTGATACATACTTCAAGGAAAAGCACCTCTCATATATTGCAGATGTACAACGAAGCATTACAACCAACCCTAAACAATTCTGGAAATACTTTAGATCCAAACGAGTAATTGATGGTTATCCAACTATATGTATTTGAATCATATTACAACATCTGATCCTAAAAAAATTGCTGACATGTTTGCGGATTTTTTTCAATACGTATACAAACCTAAAAACAGTAATTGGTTTACCACTTAATCAAACGTAAATAATAATGTACTTATCAGTTTACCGGTTATTAGTGATGAGGATATTTTATATGCACTTAATCAGTTTGGTGACGGATGTGGGCCGGATAATATTCCAACGTCTATATTAAAAAAATATGCTAATAAATTAGTAAAACCATTACGGAATATATACAATCTCTTGTTAACATCCGGGATATTCCCTGATACATGAAAAATATCTAAAGTTACACCTATATTTAAATCGGGTAAAAGAGAAGACATCACCTGTTATAGACGGATATCAACCATAGTAAAATTATTCGAACAGGTTGTATGCAACAGCTTTAAAGGAATCCTAGCTCAACATATATCACTCAATCAGCATGGGTTTATGCCTAGAAGATCTACATCTACTAACCTTGTTGAATTTACCAACAAAGTTATTAATGAAATTGAAAACCGCAACCAAGTAGACGTAGTGTTTACTGATTTTAGTAAAGCATTTGACTCAATCTGCCATCACAAGGCTCTAGAAAGTCTGTACAACTTTGGCTTTGCATCCAACTTCATTAAATTGTTCAACTCATATTTGTCTAGTCGCGTACAATATGTGTCAATTGGAAGCGAAAAATCTATAATAATCAAAGTAACGTCAGGAGTTCCTCAGGGTTCCCATATTGGACCATAGATTTTTCTCGTTTTTATAAATGGAATAACTGAAGTCATAAAATACTCTAATCTTCTCATGTTCGCAGATGATATAAAAATCTATCATACAATTAAAGATATACATGACACAAAAATATTACAAAAAGACATCGAGAGATTCAGTGAATGGTGCCACAAAAATTCTTTGCTGTTGAATATTGACAAATGCAAAGTAATGTCTTTTCATCGCAAGAGACAACCGATTAACTTTGCTTATAGCGTTAATAATACGGAACTGCAAAGAGTTAAAGAAATAACCGATCTAGGTGTCACATTCGCTGAAAATATGAGTTTTAACAACCACATTGACAAATGCATTGCTAAAGCAAATTCTATGTTTAGTTTTGTTAAGCGTTGGACTGGTAAATTTACAAATTTGTCAACTTTATTTTCACTTTATTTTGCGTATATAAGATCGCAAGTTGAATACGCATCAGTAATTTGGAGCCCGCATTATGCTAACCACATCAAAAGGATTGAAAGCATTCAAAAGAAATGTATGATCTTCATTTTAAAGAAAACTGACTGGGACTATGACCATAGCTTACCGTTTCATGAGAATATAGCCCGCCTTGCACCATACACGACAAGATGTTTAGAGTATAAAATTTGCACTCTGGAAAATAAACGCTTATTTTTAGACTCAGCCTTCATCGGTAACATCCTGCTTGGCCTTATTGATTCTCCCTACATATTGGAAAATACAGCTATCCATGTTCCAATCAAATCGCTGCGAAACCATCGGTTTTTGGAGATACTACGCCACTCAACTAACTATGGTGAAAATTGTTCAATCAACAGACTGGCAAAATCAATACATCGCTCAAGAAAACTTTGACTTTCATCTCACAAAGGACTGCTTCAAAAGGAACTTGAAGAAGTATTTTTTAAATTTTAAAACTTAATTTATCAGAAATTATCTGGTAACATCTTTTCAGTTTATTTTTTGTAAAAAATATACTTTTTCAATCTATTTTTTTTGACAACTTCTAATCTGAAGTACTTAACTTTTAATTTTTAAAATTGTAAAATTTAAATTTTTTAATCTTGTGTGTACGAGTAATCATCAATACTGAATTGATTATTTTTTTGCATATGAAATCATACTTGTAATATACTAAATTGATTTCTTTAATATAAATAAATAAATAAAGATTAATATTTAATACTTAATACTATCTGCGGAGTTTTGAAAACCATTTAGAAACTCCCAGGGATGGGCGAGGTAGATTACGCCATGTCATCTACACGGTTGTGTAACACACATGTAAAATATTACGAAAATTACTTGGCAATGATTTTTGAAAACGTCGATGACAAGTAAATCGGTATGGTATGTGATTACCGCATACTATATGCAATTTCATATTTCGTTATTACGGATAAAATTACGTACATGTTGTATGATGCCGCCCATGAAATTGTGCACAGCTTCCGGTATGACTTTGACGCCAAAATGGTTCCACTCACGCATCCCCATTCTTTTCACCACGATAAAATATTTTTGAACGGCCGGAAACGGCTCAGCTTCTAATATCGAGATAATATCGATTTGTTTAATCTCGTACCAATTTATTGCGTCTGTAGAGTCCTGTGAACCACTTAAATGGCTGAAACTTTACAGTCTAAATACGTCACTGTGGAAATTGTGATAAAGACCTGGCTCTCGACTCGTTATCCATCAAAAAACAATCACTTAATTTTGTCACAACTTGGTCATAGTTTATAGAGCAGTCTAGCACGTTTTTTAGTGAGCAATTTTTGGTTGGTTTCTGAACCTGAATTCTTCTTACCATGGAGTGGTAGCTCTTATAGTCTTCCTGAACTCGAATTCATCTTACCATAGAGCGGGATGGATTAAATTTTATGGTGCGGTCATATACGTACAGTCAGATATAGTGTCAGAATTTTATCAGTAGTGATATTTTTCTGATAACTGTGAGCGCTCTTTATACCGTTTTGGGCAAAATTAATGAATGATGAACGCTGAACGATGTTAAGGTATTTGTGCACAATTAACTTCTAACTATTATACAACCGATTTTAACAAAGCTTTAGATAGTTATAACTCAAACTTGTTTGCAATTAACATTGTATACAAAAAGTTATGTTATGTCATTCTCGATTTTATTTAAACTATTCTTTAGAATAAAAACTAGTTTGTTGGGTTATAGTTAATATTTATACCCTACATTAAAAAATTATACTATTAAATTTTACTATTTGCTTTCAAAATGCGTCTGACTATTCCTTAATTTCATAAACGATTTAAATTCAAAAAATTAAAAAGGTTTTCAGGAGACATTTATAGGTGAAAGTCTTTTAAATTCTTTTTTAATTTTTTTATCAGATACTGAATATATTTTTGATTTAAATTATTTTACAGTTCTTTTTTTTTTTAAATTCTTTCTTTTGAAAAATCTTTTAATTTGTCGGGCGTATACTGAAAGCTCTCAGATTATTTGTATTATTGTTTTGTAGTGTCATCTAAAAAGCTTAACTTAAATAATCGAGTCTGGCTGAATTAATCTTACTTAAAGAAAATTTATTTATAACGGTTTAAATTTGTTAAAAACATTACCTATAGAAGCTGCCAATCGTTGTATACACTAAAAAGCTTAATTATTACTCTATTAAGTTTGAGGTTTTCACAGCCATTTAGCAAGACCTTTTATGTCGATACTACTAGGAAAATCTTCCTGATTATAGTGTAAGTTTTTATCAAATAGCTGATTGACATTCCATTACATTACTATAAATATAAAAGCTCAAGAAAACATATTTCTGTCTTTCAATTTTGTATAGAGAAAAAAATACTTTGCACTTAAAAATATCAAATCTTCCACAAACTTTTACTATCAAAATACAACCACGCAAATACAACCACGCTAAAGAAAAAAAACTCCGGAGGACGTAAACATTAGTCCCATTGATAATAAAAAATAATCAAAAGTATATTTTAAAACTTTTTAAAACTTTTGTAACCTAATTTAATTTTCTTAGATGGTAAGTCGTAATTTTGCGAAACGCTAAGCTAAAAAATTATATTTTTCAATGTATCTTTAATCATGTATGTGTCCTTGATTCAGATTTAATTTTTTATTTCTCGAGCAACAAGCAACTAAATTTCTTTTTAATTAAAATATCTCGCACATAGCCTAAAATATCGCTTGTTTTCTAATGACCACAGTTTATACATATATGTGTATGACATATGTATGTTTATACTGACTGAAGAGTGTGTTTGCATGCCGAGCTATAAGCTTGAAAATATCAATTAATTCAAATATTTAAAGTACATTCGCAAATATAACCACGGTTTGAAAACATTTATAAGTAAAGCTTAATTTGAATAACTTAAGCATTCTTTCCATAGAATCGGGAATATTTGAATCAAATAATTGCTTCCAAAAACAAATTTGAGTATTCCTTAAACGATTTAAATTCATAAGATATAAAATGTGTTCAGGCGCTATTTAAAGTTTAAAATTTATTGTACGTTTTATCAAAGCTCATAACTTTGATTTACATTATTTTGCATCTATACTTAAACCTAGTTTTACCACTAACGAATTCCAGAAATTAACAATGTAGATTTGAACATCATACCAAATTAGAAGCTTTGCACGATTTATAAAAAATTGATGTTCATATCAAAGCTTTATGAGTTGTAAATAATATTTTAAAAGGTTTTAATTTTTCGGTTTTGGACGGAAAGCTCTCAAATTATTGGTATTATTATTTTGTAGTAGCTGTCAATCTTGCTGAAAGATTATCTGTTTAACTTAAAATAAAGCTGTTAACCATTGAGTACAGAATAAAACGCAATTAGCCTCTATTAAATATGATGTTTACACAATCATTTAGCAACTGATGTCAATAACATATTTCTGATTACACTGCAAGTTTTTAACATAAAGCTTTTTATATTCAAAAAATATCTAAAAAAAATTAAAAGCTTTCAGATAAATATTTTTTTAAATATCATGCAATCATTTCAAATATTGGATACTAAACACATTCTGACTATATAGTGCATGGTTTTATCATCTATAGCTGCTTTTTAAATGTTTAGGAACAAATATTTTGCATTTAATGAATGACGTTAAAAGCTTAACTTAAATTAAAACAAATTATGAAACCACAAATATTTTATTTTTCGTTTCTGTTAATTCCTGAAAAGAAAACTAAAATATTTGTACGTCCTTGTATATTCTCAAAAAATTCATGGTGTCGATTATAATGGTTTTACAATTGAAGGGCCTGGGAAGAATATAGAATCACTTTAAAGAGTCTTGATAGGCTGCGCTTAAACAATAATGGGTTTTGTGATATTTTTGTGACCACAGTGAGTTATTTCCAGAAAGTATTGAATTTGAAGGTTAGTTAAGACCAATTAGTGGAGTTCTAGATCCTCGAAGACTAAAATAAAACAATAAATTCATCAAGCGATGCAAAATTGTACTTATATTGTAGAAAGCTTTCCTATACTTTTCCTAACTTTTATTTATAAACTTTGTTATTGTAACAAAAATATAAAATTCCGTCATTTATAAAAACATGATAAGACCAAAAACCGTTCAATCTTAGGTATAATTAGTTCAACAATGTTAGTGTCCATGGATTCATTTATTTGCAGTTTCCTAACGTTCGAATAAACAAACAACAAAGAATCGTTTTAAAATGTAATTAAATGGGTTCAATGCTGATTGCAATATTTGTAGAGTAGTTTTTTTTTTTTTTTTTTTTCCTTAATCTCCAATTTAGGAGCATAGGGCGTCTACTAGGCTTTTCCATCTTACTCTGTTGGGGGCTACAGCTTTTATTTCCTCGCATGATTTACCGAGTTGTTTCGCTTCAGCTAGCATCGTTCTCCTCCATGTCATGGCTGGTCTTCCGATTTTTCGCTTCCCTTGCGGGTTCCAGTCCAATGACATCCTCGTTATATCACTTGGTGATTTCCGCAGTGTGTGGCCAATCCATCTCAACTTTCGTCTCTTAATTTCTGTCGCAATGTCTGACTGGTTTGTTTTTCTATGCAGGTCGATATTACTTATCACGTTGGGCCAGAAGCATTTCAGTAGTCGTCGAAGGCATTTGTTTACGAATACTTGTAGCTTCTTTCTGATTTTTTCTGTGTGTTTCCATGTTTCACACCCATACAGTAGTACCGATTTCACACACGAGTTGAACATTCGTATCTTGGTCTTGCGTGATAGGACGGAGGTATTCCAGACTTTATGTAGCATGTTGAATGTATGTCTGGCCTTATTTATGCGTTTGTTTATGTCTTCCTCTGTCGCACCTGTTTTTGCTACTGTGCATCCAAGGTATACGAATTCGTTTACATCTTCGATTTGTATTTCATTGTTGTGGATCGGTGTGGTTATATTCGTGTTGAATCTCATTATCTTGGTTTTCCTGATGTTAATTTTGAGACCAACTTTGTTAGCTAAATCTGATAGCAGTTGTATACTTTCTGCTGCATGTCTGAGTGTTTGTGTGTGAGCAGGCATATGTCGTCTGCATAGTCCAGATCATTGAGTCTACTTGTTAATCCCCATTGTATGCCGTTAGGGGATGTAGTGTCTAATTTCCACATTACACCATCCAGTACGATCAGGAACAGCGTTGGTGAGAGTACGCATACTTGCCTTACTCCTTGGTTGTTATAGTATGTTTCACTTTGCTTTCCTTTATATTGAACTCGGTTTCCAGCATCCCGATACATTTCTTGTATGAGTTCTATTAATTTATTTGGGATGCCCATTTCATAAAGTGTCTGCCATATTGCGTTCCTATTTATCGTATCAAATGCGCGTTCGAAATCGACGAATAGCAGCTACAGTGGTGAATTCCATTCGTTAGATTGCTCAGTAATGATACGGATTGAGTTGATATGATCAGTGCAACTTCTTCCTGGTCTAAAACCAGCTTGTTCGTTTCTTAAATTAGCATTGATCGTAGGTGAGATTCTGTCAAGGATGATCATTGCGAGTATCTTTATTGTTGTGTTGAGGAGAGAGATACCTCGCCAGTTTTTGCATTCCCTTAGATCACCTCTCTTAGGGATTGTAATGGTCAAACCTTCTTTCCATTTTTGTGGTATTTTGCCAGAACCCCACACTTCTTGAATTATAGGTGTTAGTGCACTTGCAGTTGTAGATGAATTTCCTTTGAATATTTCGGCGGTTATGTTGTCTGTTCCAGCAGCCTTGTTGTTCTTCAGTTTCTCAATGACACTTTTAACTTCCCGCTCCGTTGGTGGAAGGGTGTTGCTAGTTTCGTTATTGGTGCCAATTGACGACCATAGATTTTCGGTGCTGTCGATGGCGTCTTCTTCGAAATATCCTTTCCATCTCTTTAACTGTGCTTCGTCCGTTGTTAAGATTTGACCATTTGCATCTTTTATAGGTGGTATATTTGTAATTTTCCCTGTTACCTTTCTTACACACTGGTGTAGTGCTCGCATATTTTGGATTGCTGCTGCCTCTTCAGCATCCTTGAGAATGTTCTCTGTAAATTGTCTACGATCATTCCTTGCCATTTTCTTTACCTGTCGCGCTATTTCCTCATATTTGTGTTTCACCTCTTCCGTGTTATGTTGGTGCATTTGTAACTTAAGTTGACGGCGTTCCTCAATTTTATTCCATGTATCATCACTAATCCAAGGTTTCCGATTGTGTTGTTCATATATGCTTCTTCAATTTAGTTCCATCTTTGTTCTATGGAGATTGAGTTGGAGCGTTTCATTGAAGACGTGTCTTGTTTCAATATTTCTCAATCTGTTTGTGTTAAATTTCCTCCTATTTGTCTTTGTATGTTTCACAGCTGCTGGCTTGATTTGAAATTGTGCTATTACTAGTTGATGATCACTGTGTACGTCAGCGCCCCTCATTGTTCTGACATCTTGTAGTGAAGTGAGGAATTTTTTTGTTGACCATTACGTGGTCTATCTGGTTTTTGGTTCTGCCATCCGGTGATGTCCATGTATATTTATGTATATTTTTGTGTGGGAACCTACTGCCGCCTATGAACAACTGATTTGTGATACAGAAGTCGACGAGTCTTTCACTGTTGTTGTTTCGCACAGAATCCAATGCATTTTTACCCATGACAGTTGTCAGGTCGGTGTTGTCTGTTCCAATTTTTGCATTGAAATCTCCTTGTATGATTTTGACGTCATTCCTGTGTAGAGTAGTTAGTTGTACACAAATTTTTCCAAAAAAATTCACTTTTAAATTTCAATCTAAGTCAGCTGACTTGAACTTAGAATTTGAGCTAGTTAGGTTAGTCGTCCTTTATAGTTTTGATTCAAAATTCCACTTAAATATTGCCTATTTAATGCACGACTGGAGGTAGGACATAGTAAAAATACCAGTAATGAGAAATTAATATTGAAGACTTGCGATTTTCAAAGTAATAAGTGAAGCTATACAAAATTAGAAAAATTTTAAAATTCGGATTTGTTTTATTTAGTTTTAAATTATTTTTAATTCTTGTCGAGTTCCAAATATTTAGAATTTATAATAAATTTACAATAAAATTTGATAATTTAAAAATATTAAAAATATTTAAGATTCCGAAATTTAGTGACATTATAAACTCTGACTGAGTTAAACTATAGTTATCTACATACATGATTGTTTAAATATTCTTAAGGTGTACATTAAAATAAAAATCTATATAATATAATTATTACACTTTTGATCTAGGTATTTACTACATCAAAGCTAATTTACTCGTACGTTATCAACAAGTTTTAAAATATTTTTTTCAGCGGAAAAAATTTCAATTTTTTTTTTGTTCCCTAACGTTAATTAAATTTTCTACATTAATTAAATTTTTAATTTTTGTTTCTCAACAAGAATGTATGCTTTTTGATGAAGGTATGCATATTTAATATTCTAATTTGATTATTGATTAAATGTTGTATATATGAATCACCATGATTATCAGGCTTTTGCACACGCTGTTTTTCCTGAAACATTGCCCACGTTTCAACCGTCATGAATCCCGTATTGCTCATATTTTAACAAAATTGTGTTAAGGGTTGAAAAGCTGAAACTCTTAAATTCTAACAACGCTGTTGAATGATTTACAGTTAACTATATAGGCATCTCAAAGTTATTTTCGAAACAATCACAATTTGCTATATTTTATCATACGTTTTAATCATTGGAGGAATCCACATTCACCATTTCGGGAAATTTCTGTATATATTACTCAAAACTAACATACCATACATACTACATACATACATACTAACTAACAAACGTTTACGTTATAGACTACGTTGTCATTGAAGGGTTAAAAAGATGCCAAACAATTGTTTTAAAAATCGGCTTGAACTAAAGCTTAGATCCTACAAATGTATGCACCTTCTATTCTCCAGGGACAACTTTGTTATCGAAATTTGCTTAAGAGTTTGTTTTAGAAAGCGCCGCCTGCATCAAATTAAAATGAAACTTAATACAGAACGCTTAATTACAAAATGTGTAAGATTCTAAATTTTTATTTAAAATTTATTCAAATTGGGCCCAATTTATAAACTAATTCATGGCAATGAAACTTCTAGTCAAATTTGAGTGAAATTAGTCTTATGTTAGGAAAGGTGAGATTAGAGTGGTTGCCATGGCACACTTACACCGGTAACGGTCCATTGTGATAGCACAGGATTTTACTTCCTTTTTACCAACTTTAGGGGTTGCGTAATATATCTCGCACTTTAAATATTTTTCGGTCTGAGAGGCTGTCTATTATGTAGCTACCTATATGTTTATGTCTTCAGTATGCCAATGCCGCACTTGAGTATATAGGAAATGAACTAAATATTCTTCCACCTCCTCATCAATGCAGTTTCTGCAGAAGTTATTTGTTTCCAGACCAAGCCTCCTCGCATGTTTCCCGAACGAGCAGGATCCTCTGAATTTCACCACAACAGTTCTTAAACCACGTCGACTTAGAGGTGGTTAAAGTTTTGGAGCGCTTTTGTTTGCCATTTCCGGTTGCAATTTGAGATTTGTACCATACCTAACTAACATTATGACTCAATCATGTCCAAATCTCCTCAATCGCTATCCTCTTCGCTTGATACACGTTCATGATTCTCTTGAAGGATAAATATAAAGTATAAGTGCGGTGTAGTCCACTAAGATACAGCTGATAGCTGCGTAGCCGTATTGGCCACCATCTGTTTATCTAAAGCGCGTGTAACTGTCATCCTTTTTTCTCAAGACCTGGGCATCATACATCCACACTATACATAACTATGGGTCACACAACGACGCTAACAAGCCAGTGTACCAGCTCCGGTTTTAAAACTTATCATGTTCCAATGGCGCACATGCATCAATACATGGCATAACTTACTGTTTCCAACATTTTGGGCTTCCAACTAAGCTTACAGATAGAAGAATACCCAACTGGAGATTTTGCATTTCCTCGTAAAGAGAGCCAGTTCAGTTTTGGTCGAGTTGATTCCCAATCCACATGAGCATTCTGCATTACCTCTTTAATCATGCTTATGTTTTTTCTACAGACAGCTATCGCTACGTCACCAATACCACCCTCTCTTTCCAGTTCCAACAGCTATCCATTGATAGCTATGTTCCAGAGAAGAGGATATAGGACGCCTTCTTGCCGGTTCCATTAAACACCTCTCAACTAATAGTAGGTTACCCTAGTACAGTATGAACCATTCTGCTCACAACCATGGATTATAGAGAAGCCCACTCCGAGGAATAACAATCCATCTAAAACGGCCTCTGCCTTCACGTTGTTAAAGGCGCCCTCTATATCGATATGGATTACTTAAGCGTATACGTACCAAGGCATGCGGAGCTGTGTCTACCGATTACCGTTTACAGTAAACACATGTTGAGAGCAAGCCGCAGTCACTGGGTTGCATTTATGATCGTATAAAAATATATATCATCACATTTTCCAAGGTTTTTAACAGCAAACAAGACATAGTTATAGATCTTAAATTCTTTGAGAAGCCATGTGATATTTTCTTTCGGGATAAAGTCCACTTTGACATCTGCCCTTTTTCACCTTATTTGGAATATAGATCTACTTTAAACACCCTATGAAGAATGCCACAAGTAAAAGGAGCATAATCGACGATTTGTTTTGGTTTTACGCTGATTTGATTCGATCCAGACCAGCCGATTTATAGGGTTTAAAACCAGTGCCCTTAGGATCCGTTATATGTTCCTTTCTCAACATACACGGTTAGAAATTTAGGTATATTTTTTTATAAATTTTGTGATATAAAATGCATATATACGATTTTTAGTTTTAAATTGATAAAAATTGAATTTATTATAAAGATGCATAAGACTATTTGGTATAAGAGTCATACGGAATTGGTTTTATTTGCCTTAGAATACAAATGAATTATTAAATCGATATGAAGTTGTATTAAGAAATATATTTCATATTTTTGATTTTTATATATTGTTTTTCATTTATTATTTAATAAAAAATATTTATCACTGGGATACAATTATAATATAACATTTCAAAACTTTATATGTTGGTTGTATTCGTTTTATACACAAAAACTTATTAAAATGATTTTCTGAAACACCTGTATATTTTGATTTCGAGAATTTTGAAATAAAAATCAACGGTTTATTGAGCGTAATACGGCTTGAAAATTAAATAAATCTGAATTGTTTATTAAAATGTGTTTGATACCTGATTTAGTTAAAATTAATAAAATCTATGTATAAACCCTTGAAGAATTTATAAATTTGCAGTATTGAATTGAATATTTTTGGTATACAAACGTGGTTTATCGTAAACACATCGTCCGTATTTAATAGATTTTTTTAAATTTAATATTAATTATTTTATCTTGATAGTACTTGTTATCGGGAGGTGTGATTTTAAATAATAAGTTGTGAGTGATGTTTATCTGTGCATATTAATAATAAAGTTTTTAACATTTGGCGTCCTGTGGAAAACTAAAACAAAACTAAAATAAAGTATACAAAAAATTTTTTCATTGTGTTACATACATATACTTTTCAATAGTTTTACTTTTTAATTTATTATATTATCGTCATTAACTTAGTGAGCTACAAAATAAAATAATAAACTATGACAGGAATTTATATAACGGTGCAAATTGGTAAAACAATTAAGCTTATCGAAATTGTTCAATTCAGTAAATCTGAAACTATGGACTATTACGACTATGTTTATTCAGATAAAGTACATTTTGTGAATATACTATTTATTTAAAAAATGCTACCCTTTTAGAAATACTTAGAATTAGAAGATCGATGAATCTGTAAATAAAATTTCAAACTAACAAAACGGTTTGTCCAGTTTCATAATTTTCTAATTATAAGCAACGCAATTAGTTAGAAATAGTTAAAACAGATCGATTTTATGGTTAGTTTGTTATATTGATAGTGCGACTGCAACTATCAATATAATTAATTAACCATAAGGGTTATCTTTAGTATAGCTTATTTTACAGCATTGCAGAATAGTGAAGTGAATATAGAAGATTTTGATTGTTTTTTAAATGTTCATGGAGCGCGCATTGAACCAAACATTTTTCTTAATTATGTAAATCAATTTATTCTACATCCTTGTGCGTGTTTTATTTTGCGGGTGAAAACCAAAACCATTTTGGAGATGGATGCCTGCCAAAATTACAGCTCAACTACCTCAAGTAGCACAACAAATATTTTATTTGAAGACTATAATATGCAAAATTTATCTTATTTGGAAGCAAACGAAACAATTGTTGAAAATGAACAAACGAAACAACTGGGAGTTTTAAAGAGATCAAATGCGGCGATTGGCAGCAATGTATTTATTACTTCTGATGTACCGTATGTTTTGAATTCATTTAATTCCGAATTAATTTTTTTCGTATATAGTCTTTTAAACAGTTCATTACAAAGAAGGTAGGAGGCTCAACTATCTACGCAGACTTCAAAGATACTGGCTGGCTTAAAGACACACACAGAAGAAAATTGGTGTCATTTTTGGCGTCGTATATTCATGAACATTTTAGTTTTAATCCGACTAAAGAACAACAACTTTCCGCTGCGAGTGCATGTGTTAAGTTATTTCCCTGCTTGCAGCTAGTTAGTGTTAATTTTTTATTAATTGATTTATTACATAAATATTATTGAATAGTAATACAAGAGACAATGTATTTACCATAAACTTCTTATTTACTAAATAGCGAAAAAAGTATATTTCTGATTTTTAGTTGCATTGCATCGCAACTCATTTTATAATCGTTATTTCCATATAAAATACACCAATAAGACAACATTGGAAGCATTTGGTATTTCTTTCATTATTTGTAATACCTAATACTTAAATATTGGTAACCTAATTTGTCTCTGGTAATACTATGACCATAATAAAGTTCAAAGAATTGCCATTTAATTCTCGGTATATTCGATAGTTAGATACTAAACAAAATTATGTTAATTAATTGTATCTCTTTCGGTTAATTTTTTCTAGTTCGAGCAAAATTTAACAAAGTATACTAATTCTATCAATATAATATTTTTTGTAGGAATTATTATATAATTCGACAAATACTGGGTTTTTGCAAATAAAACTTAAAAACGACAGGGTGAAAAGAAGAAAACTTGAAAAGGAATTTGAGCCAATTTCTAATACAACCAGTACGGAAACGAAAAAATCTGATTCTGTCATTGATCCGCCAGATTTACAATTGGATTTACATACATTGAAAACAATAGCATTACCAGAAGAAATACAATTAGCCAAAGACAAATTAAAAGCAACGGCTTCATACAGGAAATTGGAATTTAAAAAAGAAAATTTTAATATAAAAGAACACTGCAAATACTTCTACGTTTGTCCAGAACTGGTAAGTACATGTACCCAACTCTTACATTACATTAATTTATTACATACATTTTTCAATTTATTTTACAGATTCTCTATGATTTTGAACTTAACTATTGCTCTACACCCGTACTAAAAACTGAATGGGATATTTATCAACGACACATTTTTACTATAGTAAAAAACGCAGGGAAAAAAATTTTATACACCGAATTTGAACGGAGTTCTGGTAAAAATTTAAATCTATACGCCGTTAGCAAGAAAAATCCATTTCAACTAAAGCTGGTTGTAATTTTCCAATTAAATTTAAATTGTTACTACATACTTATATCCCTATTAAGGTTTATAATATAAGAATATTTGAGTTAGAGAGAGTATACAAAGGCTTTAAGTTTATATGGATTTTAAGGCGACTTCAAGTAATTACTTTTGTTTTAAATCTTTTTCCAATACATATTTCTAATATATGCTTACATAGACTGGGAGAGCTGCACGTTATCTTTTATCAACCTTATACGACTTTTACCTCCATCACCAGTCGGAAGGACTAAATTTAGTCGCATGACACATGAGCAGGCTATTGATCAGCTGTTAATATTTAAAACTGTAAGATTTAATTTTTGTATTATTTTTTTAATTTATTGATAACGGTGTTTTATAATAATTTAAGGTGGGATTAGCAAACAACGAGTACTTGGTCGGCTCTGAACAAAGGGCACCTTATATTATTGCAACAGGATCAACAAAAGCCAAAATTGATCAATATATCATTGTATTAGATTGTAATTTAATACCATTGGCCCCTGAATTTAAATTTATTGATGCTTTAGACATAGTTTATAAACTTCACTTTATTTTTGACATAAAATATGACAATAATTTGAGACTGTTTTGGATCTTTTTACAAAAGTATGTCTATAAAATGGACTTAGCTAATGTTCCAATAACATTAATAGATTTAGATATGAAGTTCAAGAAATTAATAGTAGACGGAAATTAATTTTTTTTTAATTTAAGAATTTTGATAGTAATTTTGAAAATTACTTTAGATTTAAAGTTGAATAACAAGTTTATAGTTTTTATTTTAAATTTTATTGAATGGTAATGAAATTAAAATTACAATATATTTTGTATTAATCGACGTACACATGTACTAAACGAAATAAGTTTATACGTTTCAGTTTCTACTTCTTTCTTATCGATATTAATTAAGCATTTGAGATTGATGCATCAACTAGTGGATTCCAAATCTCTTATTTTACGTTGTGTTTATGATAAAAACTGTTTATACACATGTAATACATATTCAGGTCTTCGTAAGCATGTCGTAAAATGTTCAAAGCAAATTAAAAAGGCACACCGAGGTCCATTAGAATCAGACTTGTCAAGATTAGATAATAGTGAAAAAATCGCTGGCTCTTTTATTAGTGATAACACAAATGCCCAAAGTAATATTAATACTAGCGATAGTGAAATGCCGGGACCCTCTTCTGTTGCACTCAGTAATAAGATAATAGATTCACAAGAAACTATTTTTAATTTTGCGTCCCAGTTAGATTATTTAGGGTTGCCGGATTTAACCATCACCAAAATATTACAATTATCTTCGGAATTATTACAAAATCTGGCAGGTGATTATTCAAACGCTATTGTGGGCTCGGGAGATAATTCTCAGACATTTGTTTTAGAAAAAATGGATATAATAAACTGCCAACATAATATTTACTTTAAAAATGTCTTGTCCCAATACAAAAGAAACGTAAAGTATGAAACATCTGAATATTTTGTTAAGCCTATCCAAATTACAATTGGTACTCGCTGGGACCGTAAATATTGCAAAAAAAATAAAACTTACAGAAAATGTTTAGTACAGACGACCTATCAGTATGTATCTATAATAGAAACATTAAAAGTATTATTTAAAAATATAAATTTTACCCAACAAATTATTGAAAATCGTCATATTTGTACATCCCAACAGCTTTCAAAATTTTGCTGTGGCTCTCTTTTCAAACAGAATAAATTTTATCAAGAACATCTTGCTATTCAGCTCCAGCTTTTCTATGATGATTTTGAATGCACTAACCCCTTGGGAAGTCGCAAAACAATCCACAAAATTGGGGCTTTTACTTCACAGTTATAAATTTACCCGGGAATTGGTTATCACATTTAGAAAATATACATTTGGTAGCTTTATTTAATGTTAACGATCTTAAATTAGGTGCATCGTACAATCAAATTATGAGACCAATTGTGAATGATATAATAATTTTAGAGCAGAGTGGAATTACAACTGATGCAGGGATTATGTTCGGTACCTTGACTAGTTTTACGCACGATAATTTGGGTGCAAATCAGATATTAGGGTTTTCTGGCAGTTTTAATGCGCATTACTTTTGTCGATTTTGCGAAATTAATAAAGCAGAAGTGCAATTTACATTTGAAGAAAATTTTGATAAAATGCGTTCAACCGAAAGGTTAAAAAATCATTCTTATAATAATGAGCCACACTTAAAAAAAGGAGTTAAATGGTTGTCTATACTAAATGAAATATCAAATTATGACATTTTAGAGAATTGCACTGTTGATCCTATGCATGATTTATTAGAAGGACTGGTGCCTTTTATAATTCTGGCCCTCTTTAACTATTTTTCTGAAACTAAAATAATAAGTTTCGAACAAATAAATGATAGAATCCATTCGTTTAATTATGGTTATTTATATCGAAAAACGTTACCTACATCAGCTATTAATAAGGATTCCCTAGGTCTATCGGCCTCGCAATGTTGGTGTTTAATACTTCATTTTCCATTCATATTTGGTGATCTAATAACGGTATCAATGTTGCCTCGTTGGGAAGCTATTACGACAATGCTCGAAATTTTAAAAATAGTGTGCTAAAACAGTAGAGTATAAGATGATTAACAAACTTAAAAGTTTAATTGAAGCCCATTTAAATATTGTTGTAAACATGTTCAAACTTAAGCTCATCCCTAAACACCACATTCTTATTCATTACCCTAATGTTTTGGCACGAATGGGTCCGATAAGTCTGTATTCTACAATGAGATATGAGTCTAAGCACCAATATTTCAAAAGCGTTGCTAATAATTTAAGAAATTTTATTAATTTACCTAAGACTTTATCTCTTAGGCACCAAAAAAAGTTTTCTATAACTTGGAGTCGGATGGGCTCAGAACGACCAATTAAAGCAGGGAAATTATGTTATCCTAACAAAGATTTACTTACGGAAATTAAAAATGTTTTAAGTTGTTTAGAATACAAAGACGAATCAATATATCTAACACCTTATATTGAAAGCGATATACACTATAGGCCATTACTGATGATCTGTTTTAAGGAAAACGAAATTTTAAATTTTTACCAAATTAAATATGTTATAAAACTTAGAAATGAGTTTTTATTTTTGTACAAAAAATATCTAACAAAATGTTTCGATAATTTCCATAAAGCCTTTGAAGTTGAAGAAGATCTTATGTGTCAAAATTTAGTTATTAAAAAAATTTTAGAGTATAATAGTTATTCTTACGAATTAGTAGTTTCAAGAAGAACAAACAAATCTTATATTTTAAAGAAATTTTGAACAAAACAAAGTGTACATATTTGTGTAATTTACTAAATTAAAACGATTATTTTAAATAAAATATTTTTGAGCAACAATATTATTTGTTAAATTATTTTAATTTTTATCCTTGTAATAATATTTTAAAAAATACAATATAATAAATAGCGATTGGAATTTCGAAATAAATATTAAACACAAACAGCGTATATACCACTAAGTAGATTACATATTTGTATTTATTATTTTTTTTAAATATTATAGAAACCTAAACCACTGAAACCCCTAAAATTTTTACACCCTCTTAAGAATGCCCTAATAAAAAATTTGTATTAAAGTTTATACATCTTTTGTATTAAAATTTAATACAGAAAACTAGATTATTTTAATTACTTTTGGTATTACCAGTATTGATATACTTCGAGTATTAATGTAATACCGTTTTAGTATTAAAAGTGTTGATTAATAACTAATTATCAAATTTATACCTTCAAGTTGTATTGAAACCTGTTTTATATTTAAAGCATATAAAATATAATGCTTTTCATAATATTAATAATTAATAAGTGGCTTTTATTAAACTAATCAGCAATAAAATAGAATTTATAAATTTGAAAATTATCGAAATAATATTATTTCCTGGTGGACCTATATGTATACGAAAAATTTATTAGATTTACACCTTTTTTTTTGACCGTGTAGATTTCTGAATTCGATTTTTCGAGTTTTATTCAAATACATTTTTACTCAAAAAATGTAAAGAGGAATCACATGTATTTAGCGGTTATTTGATGGTTCGTATAAATATCGTGACGGAATTATCAAATTCAACAACGAGTATAAAAGCCAACGCGGAGATCACGAAACTGTAGGATACTGAGTAAATCTCCATTGCGACGGTAAACTTGCTGTTTTGAATCGCTTACGTGTAGAGGCAGCATTTACTTCCAGGCAAACGCAAAATTTACTTATGCATTTCAAAGATGTTCATCAAACATTGCGAACAATCAAAATTGCCCTTTGCACACTATAATACGTTTGATATTTATGTTGAAAGAAGTGTTTCACTCGCTTAACCGAGGTGCCTTAATGTGTGCTAATAGCATAATAATTGATAATTACAACACCTTCAATCATGTTAAAATATGCCCTCGAATCTGTATGCCGAGACAATATGGTTTTGTTGCATTGGTAAAAAAATTAAAATGTACTAATGGGCGAGACCATCAAACGAAATTGGCTCAACTATTCTGCCTCAACAGGTGCAGTATACAAATTGTTTTTGTTGAACACTGCCTACTACTCATCATGAAAAGTATGTAGTATGTATTTTGTTAATTTATGATGTAATTTGTTAGTTTATGTAATTTAAATGACAGATTATACATTTGCATACCCGTGTTCGATGATGAAAACCATACATTCGAGTTTCCTTAGTTTGGGCAGCTGGTGTACTTTTTTTTCAGCTGGTGTACTTCCAGGAAAATGAGTCCTCATGAGGACCCAAAAGTTTCCCTGAAACTTGTGGATATTATTTCACCATGTTCTTTCGCAGTAATTAACAAACCTTTTTAGACTCTGGCAGATACTGCGTTTATTGGTTTTCACAGACATACTTGCACGTACCTCGTTTTAATTTCCGAACGTCTTTGTTAAAATCAATAAGGTCACTACGATATATTTCCCACACACCATTTAATTCCGTTCATGCGGTTTTCCAAAGCTGTTTTTCAGGTTTTCCAGTTCCCATTTCCACCATGGCTTTCTATGCCACAGGACACTTGTTTTCGTATGATTATTACAATCACTGTCTGATCAACTTCTTTTTGACACTCTGTGTGTCTGTATTGGTTAAGACATCACAAACACATTCAACCATGGCTCTATCCGTAAGTTCTGAATTCTAAAAAAAATATTTCAAAGACATTTCAGGGTGTTGCTTATAATGGTGCCCTGGGATTGTTAAGTCGAGATATTATGCATCCATTGAACCAGGGCCCTTTTAACAGGTCCACTTTTGAGGTGTCTAAAGCAAACCTTCTGCAGAAAGAATATAAAATGCAAAAAATTGATCAACAGGTATGTTTGAATGCGTATAAGAAAGTAATGAATGTTGTGTCAAAAACAAGACATCCCTACATTTTTCTAATGGTAAAGTAAAAGAGTGCTTCTAGTACTATATATACTATACATTATACAACAAATATAAAAAAGTCTAATTAATTTTGTTAGATAAAAGCACAAAGAAAAACAAAATTTCGAAATAGATGATAAGATAACATACAAGTACCATACATTTATAATCTGTTTCTTGTTTCTTTTGTATACGATATACTGATCAATATCGATTTTGTTATCATTTTCTTAAACGTATATTTCTGACTCGAAAACAAGAAAGGTAATAAGAAACTACATATATTTGTTGTTATGATTTTATTGTTCGATTTTATCCATGGAAAATATTAAATTTTAATGGTTTCAGATTAAAAAAATAAAATAAAAATCGATGTTATATTAATTTTTAATGGCTGCACAAAAATCCTCAAACTCTCATTTCAGTATCATTACGCGATTTGTTTTTTTTTTTTTTTTTCATTTTTGACATTCAATGACATAAAGCTGGCAGCAAAAATTTTACAAAATATTATAACAAAAGACATTTTTATCGATTATATAGGAATGGGAATTTTATATTCGAGCCCAGAGATACGATGGAAAATGGACAATTATAAATGCTATAATGACTCTGTAAAACAATGAGTTTTCAAGAGGACAGTGGACTCATTAATATCAATATAGTCGTGGCGACAACAAAAGCGATTTTTGTATGAAATGTCCTTTCTATAAAATTATGAAACTATTATATTATGTAATATAGTGTCTATAGATCTATCATGTGAATATTATTTTTGTGACAGATTTAAATAACAATGTAATTTCTGTATAATTCTGCTCATACATGTATACGATTTTATATAAATTATTAATTAGTGGATGTGGAAATTAAATGGATACGAGAGGATGGTATATGTTCATTTTTTCCATGGAAATTGTAATGATGCTCTGGTATATGTTCGCAATGGTTTTAATGTTCGTTTGGTGTATTTTTAAGCTATAAATATTAATGGTTGCTCCTCGCTGTGAAGTGTGGTAATAAATTGTATCTGGATTTTATTCACTTACAACTTTATGAAGTAATTCTTTAATTTATATATGTATATGTACATATATATGGTAAAATCAATTACGGTGATTTAGATGTAAATTTGTTATTGTTGACAAAATAACGTCAAAATAAATTCCTTAACCTTTGTTCGATTTCAATAACAATACTACAAATTCTGCAAGCGATAAATTTGGAATGCATTCTATATATTATGTTCAAACTGTACGAGGTGGCCTTTTCATTTTTTCCAAAGTGGTTTTTACTTATGAACAGTTACTCTAATGCATATAAAACTTAAAATGTTTTTATTTACTAGCTGAGATCAAAGGAAAACCAGAATTAAAAATTTACTAAAGATGTGTGGGTATTTAGCATTTAATGTTTTTCAAAATATTTATCATTTGTCTTATCTTTCTAATGGAATCTCAGAAATCACGTTTCAGATGGTATTATCTGTTGTGTTCCAATACTTTATCTATCCATCACATATTTACTTAATTTAACTCGAAAAAAAAAATTAATTTTCTTCAAGTTCCAATATGATCACTCCAATAGATTGTTAAACCTTTTTTTATAATGACGGAGTTCTATACTATACTAGAAAGATCAAAATTGTCAAGTATAAATCAAAACTATAAATGTCTTTAATAAAATATATTGAAAACATTGCATTATGAAACAATTATTGAAAATTGCTGTTGAAGGCTTTTATCTTAAACCCAGTATTTATAAACTGGGGAATATAGCTAATTTTGATTTTGAGTTGATGCTTTGATAGTTTTCCATAGGGGTAGGTAAATACCAAAGATTTTCAAGAGCCAAAATTCAATTTTTCATATTCAAATTATTTTATCGATTTACCGATAAAAAAGGTCTATTTCTACGAATTGATTTGAAATATGAATTTATTTATCGTTCATATTATCTGAGAATCTTAATTTCTTTCTAAAGATTAATTATAAAAGATCTGCAAACAAAATTGTAATGGTTAAGAAACTTCAGATTTGCCATTAAGAAAAAATCGTATCTGAATTTTTACAACTAATTCTTAAAATTTTGTAACATTTTGGATATTTTATTCAAATTTTCTAAAATAAATTTAAAATTCTTTGTAAGAACTTTAGGCATTTTGAGAGTTACCAAACTCATACCAAACTTATATAAAACTTTTTAGGTAACATATATTTTATTAAAGAAAAAGAATTTTCATAACTGTGCAATTGAAAATTCTTAGAACCTCGAAAATTTGCAAAATTTTGACTTTTATTTTAAATACAAAAGTTTCAAAAATGTTAAATTAATAAAAATTAATTTGTAAAATATTTTTATGTACTTTTTGAATTTGAACTTATTTCTAAATAAACATTTTTTAATAATATCTTAACTTTAAGAACTAAAAAATTGTTTAGTTTTAGAATTCTTTAGAAAATAATATAAAATTTTAATTAAATTAAATATCATTCAAATAACTAAAAGTTTGAATTGTATTTGAAAATATTAAAAATATATGAATTATCTTATAAATAATCAAAAAAACTTTTTAAATAAATAAAAATTCTGTAAATGTTTAATTTAATATCAAATAACTGCTCTTAGCAAAATTTTAAAAAATTCTTAATTATTTCAAATCTGTAAATATAGCTTTAAAAACATACAAATTAAATCCTCAATTTAAAATTTAACTATTTTAAAATTGGATTAAATTGATTATTGTTTCAATAAATAAAGGTTTAAATTATATAAAATATATAAAGTTTTGGAACTCCCATACAAAGTTTTTAAAATTAATATTTTTTGATAATAAAATTTCTGTAAATATTAAATTTAATACCATAAAAATTATGTTAGCAAAATTTGATGAATTTCTTAAATATCACAAATCTGTAAATAAAGAATTTGTAAACATTCAAATTAAATCTCTAACCTTATGTTAACCTTAAAATAAGTAAAACATTTAAAATGTATTAGTCTTTCTCTTAAATCTTTGAAAAAAATATAAAATAAATTAATTTTTAATTTACAGTTGAGATATTTAAAATAATAAAAAACATTTAAATTCCGAAAACCCGTGAGAATTTCAAAACTCCCTTTGTTCAACAATTACATTTAAAGTCGAGAAACGTTTAAATTTATTTTTAATAAAAATGTTAAATAAAGTAAAATCTAGAAATTAATAAATAATTAATAAGTTAAAATTGTATATTTTAAATTTATAAAATTCTGAAACTGTTTTGAATTTTATATTAAACTATTTATAACTAAAAATTTGTAAAATTTTTAATATTTTTACAGTTTGCATATTTATAAATTATTTTAAAACCGAAAATGTTAAAATGACTTAAAATTAAATTACAAAATGTTTAATGGTAAAATATACTTCATAATATTATTTAAAGTACTGATTTTTTTTTAGATTTAACTAGTTCTAAAAAATTAAATTTGTATATTTTAAATTTATAAAATACTGAAACTTATTTCAAGTTTTTTTATTGCACTATTTAAATTTAAAAATTGGCAAAATTCTTAATATTTTTTTAAATTTTCATTAAAATAAATTATTTTGTAAATAAACATAAATTTTAACGTTCTATACCTATATTATATTAAAACATCTGGAAATGTACGAATATTATGTTTAAAAATTAATTTAAAAATGTGGTCATACTTCATTAAATTATTTAAAATACTGATTTTTTTTAAGATTTATAATAAAACTGAAAGTTATTAGAACTTGCAAAATCCTTTAAATTCAATGATGTGTAATCGGTTTTAAAAATAAATATGCTCTTAATTTTAGAAAATAATATAATTAACTATTGTTAAACTGTTGAGGATTTATCTATAAAACTTTATGTATTTTTAATTTATAAAATTAATTAATCTTTAAAAATAAATTAATATTTTAGAGGTTAAAAAAATATTGCTTCAAACTAGATTTAATCCATTAAATATGATAAAGGAAAATTAATTTTCAGGGCATCAATTCAATTTTTTATTTTTTGTATTCAATAATGTTTAACAATTACATACGTATTTAAATAATATTTTTGTTACAGGTATACTTATATACTTCTAAGATTTTTAAAATTTCATTTAATCCTAAACATCTAAAGATAAAAACAGAAAAATTTTCTTTTATAAAAATTAATTATTAAAATTCCTTAAAATATACCCTGAAAATTTCAAAAATTTTAATTCCAAGTTTCCTTCCATTTTTTTTTATTTCTAAATAATATTAAATTTTTAATATCATCATATTCTTATTTTCAAAACTATTTAATATGAAAATAATTGACTTAATATTTTCTTTAGAATTTAAAATTTTTTAAACGTTAAAAATAATTCTGATTCGTCCAATATTAACATTTGTTTCAATAAAAAAGATAACAATTTTATTTGAAAATATTAAAAAATTTATAATTTTGGAACTCTCATTCTAAAATTTTAAAAGTTAGTCGCTTAATAAATATATAAAAACTATGTGAATAAAATTAGTAAAAATTCTATATTTCTTATTATAATAACTTAAAATGCACAAAAATCTAAATCTTTGAAAAAAATATGATTGAACTGATTTTTAATTTTTAGTTCTGATATCCCAAATATTTTAAAAACCTCCTAACAATGTCATTATTCGGTTTTATCAATTACTAATTACAATTAATTAATATTCGAGGAATGTTAAATTTTATATTCAAGAAAATGTTAAATTACTTAAAACCTAAAAATAACAATAAATAAAACGTTAATAAAATTGTATATATTAAATTTGTTATTTTCAAATTTTACATGTGACTATTTAAAACTAAAAGCTTGCCAAATTCATAATATTTTGTAGCAGCTCGAATATTCGACTCACCGAAATTCGAAACTGCCACAACAAACTATTTAGTGAAATTCAAATATAAATCAACTTATTTGAATTAAGCGTTCACTAACCCCATCACACATCCAATAGCCGAACCAACAACTATAAACATTATAGTGAAACACTGCGCCATCCTCCACCATGTATCAAACAATATTATCGTATTACGAACGCATAGAATATACGAATTCCACTACCAACAGCCATTTGTAATATATATATATATTTTAATGACTTGTCATATTCACATCAATTTTCAAGCGCGAATCATTGTGTGGGGTGATATAAAAAAATTGTTAATAATTAATTAATCAACGAATTAATTTGTAAAACATAAATCGTATAATATTATAAAATACATAAATTTTATAATTGTATAATATTATAAAATACATAAATTTTATAATAATTAAATCGTGTGTGTATTTTTTTTTTGTTATCTAAAAATTCCGGATTTGACGAATTAGGTAAATTCTCCAAATTGGTGACACCGACGGCGGTTTTTACCGCTATTCATTACAAATCGTGTGTACATGTACATATGTACATAAAACCACGTCAACTTAATAACGGATAAAATCGGATAACAGTAAAATAATTTTTGTGTGTATAACAAAAGTAGCTTGGTACGGAATTCCGTGCCAAGCAACAGGTGAGTGGCGTTCCAACAGAGCTGAGTAAAATCAACAGTTCACATTCATACATAATTTCTTTTCCATATCGATCATTTGAAAACGAGCTTGGTCCAACACCATCAGCAGCAAACAAAGAAGATTTGTGTAAGACACGTGGAAACAAGAAGTACAACATATCCAAGATCACATATAACATACATAAACAATCATCTTTACATTCATCTATACATAAAACCATCTATATCCATACCGCAATTCATCTGTATATACAACAATCAGAATCAGCTGTAAAGACTTCGGCAATTTAAATAAACATTCACATATAAATCGATTGATATCAGCCAACTATAAAGGTCAAGAATTTACCTAAAAAAAATCAACACATACATCATCTTTACCATCATTTAAATATATATATATTCATATACCGTAAGTGCAATAAAGTATAAACAATACATTCACGGTATAGTTAGCTGTACACAATATACCGGCATAGTCATCTGTACGTAGTACATATATATATATTCACTAAATCAACAAACATTGAACGGCAACAGAAGATACAATTCGCAGCATCAAACGGAAATTAAAGGTCAAACATATTTTTTTTTTATTTTTAAAATTTTTTTTAAATACTTACTTTAATTTTCTTTACATACAATATATTTTTCTCTTTCTAAATATTTTAAATATCAATTTCAAAAACTTCAAATTTAATTTTAAGTTTCAAACATTTCTGTAAAACATTTTTTTTCACCACACACACGTTGTTTTTCTTGGTTGTTTTCTCGCTCTAAATTTTCTTTGCTTTTGTTCTATTGTTTTCCTTTCCGAACATTGTTATTGAATTCGTGTACTCTATCATACGTTTGGCATTACTTTCGATATTCATACATAAGAGATACCATTATGACGGACGAAAAACCACATAACCAAAACATGGAAACGAACACTGAACAAAACACACCAGGCACATCGGCGGAGATCTCAGCTTCAACACAAAGCATTCGCCTTCCAACGTTTTGGACAAATAATCCAAAAATTTGGTTCATTACGGCCGAAGTGCAATTTGCTGTAAATAAAATCACTAGAGACGAAGTCAAACATAGCCAAATAGTGTCAGCGTTGTCACCAGAGGCATGCGAAACAGTCCTAGATCTGCTCGAGAACCCGCCAATCACCAATAAATATGAAACCCTAAAGGCCGCTCTAATCGAACGTCACTCTCCATCAGATGAACGACGATTAGAAACGTTGCTAGATAAAACTGAAATAGGAGACAGGCGTCCTTCTGAGGTACTCCGGCAAATCAAAATCCTAGCCGGCAGTAACTTCACGCCGACGATCATAAAATCACTCTGGGTCCGCAAAATGCCCGAATACATCCGCATTGCGCTAGTGCCACTCCAAGAAACAGCAACTGCAGACGATCTTTCCAAGATGGCAGACAAACTAAGTGAGGCAATAAGCAATTCAAACCATATTGGCGCGATTCAACGTCCATCACGATCGTCCCAAAGATCACAATCCCAACGATCGGATCACAACGAATATCGTTCATCATCCAACAACTCAACAAATATGGAAATTCGTTTAGCACGCGTGGAAGCAATGCTAGCTAAAATCAACACTGGGATGAATAGAGGTCGAAGTCGCTCGCGGGGACGACGCTTTCAATCGCAACTTAGAGGTCGCTCGAATTCAACCAACAGGCAAAGACAACGGCAACATGACATATGCTGGTACCACAACATGTTCGGTGCACAAGCACAAAAATGCACCAAACCGTGCAAATATCAACCAAGTCATAATGCTATGGAGACCGATCAACCCCCAAACTTATAAATCTTACGGTCGAAGCGGCAGACCATAAGACACAACAGACAAACAGCCGCCTATTCATAAAAGACAAATCAAACAATCTTTCTTTTCTAATCGATACTGGCGCGGATCTTTCAGTGATCCCATTTCGCAATTTTGTTACATATTATTCAAAAAAAAATACAAATCTAGTCTTGTCAGCCGCCAATGGCACAACCATAAATACCTACGGAAGCAAACTGCTCCAGGTAAATCTCGGTCTTAAACGAACCTTCACTCACGCTTTCATATTAGCAGCAGTGAATCGGCCGATTATTGGCGCTGACTTCCTTTCAAAATTTGGTCTTTTAGTCGATTTAAGAAATCGTAAGCTTATTGATCCAGCGACTCAGCTGTCAATACAAGCAACAATGGTACAGGTTAATACACCAACGCCAATACATTTCTCAATCGACAACGGCTACGGCACTCTGCTTAAGAGATTTCCATCCTTAACAGCAGAGCCGAATTATAAATTGCCGGTTCGACACAACGTAGTACATCACATTATTACTACGGGTCATTTACCAGTGTCAAGACCACGTAGACTAGATTCGGTGCGTCACAAAGCTGCACAAGCAGAATTTCAACACATGGTGGAATTAGGGATTTGTCGAACATCGACATCTTCCGTCTCTTGTCCACTACACATGGTCAAGAAGAAAGATCAGGATTGGAGACCATGTGGGGACTATCGGCGTTTAAACACGGTTACGATACCGGATCGCTACCCGATACCTCACATTCAAAACTTCACCATGCACTTGCATGGCTGCAATGTTTTTTCCAAACTTGATCTCATCAGAGGTTATCACCACATTCCCATGGCACCTGAAGACGTTTTCAAAACGGCAATCACTACACCATTTGGCCTCTTCGAATACACCCGAATGCCATTTGGATTACGCAATGCCGCGCAAACGTTTCAGCGCTTCATGAACGAAGTCGTTCGAGATCTCGACTTCGTTTTCGTCTACATAGACGACATTCTTGTGGCATCTCAAACTGAGGAGCAACACAAACTCCATCTGGAAACACTATTCCAAAGACTTGTCGAGTTTGATGTTCACATCAAGAGCTCAAAATGCGTCTTCGGCGCATCCACTCTTGATTTCCTCAGCCACAAGATCACCGCTAATGGCATCCTTCCTTCACAAGAACGAATCAATGCCATTAAAGAATTCCCAGCTCCTACCTCAATCAAGAGTATTCAACGATTCATCGGCATGGTAAACTACTACCACCGATTCATACCAAAGCTCGCTGAAATACTCACACCAATTCACAGCCACCTGGCAGTACTACTACGTAAGCCCAAAACCGCCAAGAACTTCTCTTGGCCTGACGAATGTCAACACGCATTCACGTCACTCAAGGCTGAATTGTCACGCACAACACTCTTGTCTCATCCACTGAGCGATTCAAAGCTCAGCATAACAACTGATGCATCTAACACTGCTGTCGGAGCAGTCATGCAACAGTACAACGACAAGTGTTGGGAGCCCCTGGGATTCTTCTCAAAGAAGCTCTCGGATGCCGAAAAGAAATACTCTGCATTCGATCGGGAATTACTCGCAATATATCTAGCGATCAAACACTTCAGATATTTTGTCGAGGGTCGGGACTTCACAATTTACACCGACCACAAACCTCTGACTAGAGCAATTCAGTCTAAAACTGAACGTAACCCAAGACAAGCACGCCACTTGGATTACATAAGTCAATTTACCACGGACATTCAGCATGTTCACGGAAAAGACAACGTTGTAGCTGATACACTATCACGCACAACGGATTCGGAAACTGCGGAAGTCGAGATTCACTTCGACTACCAAACAATTATCAAATCACAAAAAGCAGACTTAGAACTTCAGAATGTACTTTCTGGTTCCGAACGTCACGCTAGTTCCAACATGCTAGGTCCAACGGCACACAAAAACGCCTCTTGGACAATTCGAAATTCCACCTGGTCGTTTCGAGCACATCCATTTGGATATCGTAGAACCACTTCCTCCATCCAATGGATACTCATACTTACTCACCTGTGTCGATCGTTTCACTCGATGGCCAGAAGCGTACTGCATGAGCGACATGTCTGCAGCAACCATTGCCACCACATTCGTTCAAAATTACGTATCACGATTTGGCGTTCCACTTGACATCACAACTGATCAAGGAACCCAATTCGAGTCGAAGCTTTTCTCGGAGTTAACGAAACTCCTCGGCTCACATCGGATACGTACAACGGCTTACCACCCGCAAGCCAATGGCATGGTTGAACGTTTCCACCGCCAGCTCAAAGCTGCTCTCAAGGCCCGAGGCAACACAATTCACTGGAGCTCCGAAGTACCAATCGTTCTACTTGGTATTCGAGCAACGGTTAAAGAAGATTTGAAGTGCTCACCAGCTGAAATGGTTTATGGACAAACCATCAAGCTACCCGGTGAGTTCTTCGTCGAACATCCTCTACCGTCTCCATCCACAACCGACACAGTCATCGACCAACTCCGCACCACCGTGGAAAATCTTATCCCCACGGCAACAAGACCAACGAATGAAAGCAACATATTCGTTCCCAAATCGCTCAACAATTGCGATTACGTCTTTGTCAGGGTTGATAAGGTTCGCACTGGATTACAATCTCCATACGATGGGCCATACAGAGTTATACGCCGCTTACGCAAGCAATTCATTGTCTCAATCAAAGACAAACACCACTCAATCTCAATCGACAGATTGAAACCGGCCTACGGTATTCTCAACACGGCTGATCAGATATCAGCCAGCAAACGATATAAAACCGTCCGGTTCAACGTATAACGTCTCAAAACCTATGGTTTCTCATCTGGAGAGGGGGTACTGTAGCAGCTCGAATATTCGACTCACCGATATTCGATACTGCCACAACAAAACAAATTAGTAAAATTCAAATATAAATCAACTTATTTGAATTGAGAGTTTACTAACCCCATCACACATCCAATAGCCGAACCAATTATCCAATTATTAAGTCGCCTTACCAATTCGACTAATAATCCACATGCACTTAACATAAGTGCAATATTCACCGTCGCCGGCGCATGTGTTCCCTCATCATAAAAAACGAAGACGAAGGCGACGTCATAACAACATATAAATTCCACCTTGAACACTCAAACCAAAAATACGTGTACATTTTTTTATAACAAAAATTAATGGTGGTGTGAAAATATAAATAAATATATAAATTATAAATTATAATTTTAATAAATAAATAAATTGTATATTTTAATAAATAAATAAATTGAAATAATTAATAAATAAATAAATTGAACTAAATTATAAATAAATAAATTAATTAAGTTAACCTAATAAATAATTGTGTTTATGAATTTGGGAACTGGACAAGGAACGCGTACGAACCATTCATTTAAATAACTCCCAAACATCTAACGATAAAAACAGAAAATTTTTCAATTTATAAAAATTAATCATTAAAATTCCTTAAAATATATCCTGAAAATTTTAAAAATTTAAATTGAAAGTTTCCTTCCATTTCTTTTATTTCTAAATAATATTAAATTTTTTGATATCATCATATTCATATTTTCAAAACTATTTAATTTGAAAATAATTGACTTAATATTATTTAGAATTTAACATGTTTTAAATGTTAAAAATAATTCTGATTCATCCAATACTAAGATTTATTTCAATAAAAAAAGATAACAATTTTAATAACTTTCATTCTAAAATTTTTAATGTTAGTCTGCTTAATAAATATATAAAAACTATGTGAATAAAATTAGAAAAAATTCTATATTTCTTATCTTAATAACTTAAAAATGTACAAAACCTATAAAAGTATTCGTCTTTGTCCTAAATCTATGAAAAAAATATGATTGAACTGATTTTTAATTTTTAGTTCTAATATTCCAAATATTCTGAAAATCTCCTAACAATGTCAAAATTCGGTTTTAACAATTACATTAATATTCGAGGAATGTTAAATTTTATATTCAAGAAAATGTTAAATTACTTAAAACCTAAAAATAACAATAAATAAAACGTTTATAAAATTGTATATATTCATAATATTTTTAAAAAATTTCATAAAAAAAAATATAATCATTTTTAAAATTAAACTTTAAATTTTAACGTTCTATATATTATATTTAAACTTCTGAAAATGTAAAAATTACAAAAAATTACTTAAAAAATGTTGAAGCGTAAGATGTATACTTCATAAATTTATTTCAAATACTGATTTATTTTTAATAAAACTGTAACCTAATGAAATTGAAAGTTAATAAAACTTGCAAAATCCTTTAAATTCAATAATGTGTAATTGCTTATTTAAATAAACAAGTTCTCAAATTTAGTAAACAATAAAGTTATTGTTCAAATCCTATTGCAAAGATCATGAAACATTTATGTATATAAAATTCATAAATCTTTAAATCAAATTTAGTATTTTATAGGTTATAAAATTGATGGTTCAAACTAGATTTAATCCTCAAATTATGAAAAATACAAATAATTCAAATTAGTCCAATTCAATTATTTTTTTAGAATTCAATAAATGTTAACAATATTTACATACGTTTTTAAATATATTTAAAAGAATTTCTTTAAATTCTTAATACCTATATTAATTTGATTATAAAAGAGAACTTGCTTAGAATTCAAATCGGTTTTCAAATTTACAAACTTAACAATGCTTTAAAATATTATAATTAAATTAAATTTCACCACAATAAATTAAGTTTGATTGGAAAATAAATATTAACACACATTAAACCTTTTAAAACTACTCGGGAATTTTTATGATTAATATTTTTAAATTTCTTATATATAAATTCTGTAAATGGTAAATTTAATATAAAAAATGGAAATCATAAAATGTTAAATGGCTCTATATTAAAATAAATAAAAACTTAAAAATTTACATGTTCTTAAATTTTAGACTCTTAAAATAATTAATATATGTAGATAGATTCTTATTAACACAATAATTATCGAATTCCAAAATAAATTAATTTTTTTATAATTCTAAGTATTTAATTTGATCTTGAAAGTTTTCATAATTTTCAAATTTCAAATTCAAATTTTTGATTTAAATTATCAAATTTTACGTATAAAATTCAGAATTGAAAATTCCAATTTAAGTTTTAAAAATAATAAATCTTTTTCTTCCAATTTATTAAATATCGATGTAATTTTCAAAATAAAAGTAAATGTTAAATCTAAATTACTGTCGGGAATGCTTAGAATTTAATTTATTTATTTAACTTTTAAAACAAACTTATGTACTTTTAAAATTCTTCGAGCTTTTGGACATTTTCAATATTTAAGTTGAAGTTTGAGATTTTGCGTATAAAATTCATCAATTTAAAAATAATAAATCTTTATAGAAATTCCGAATTTTGTCGATTTATAATTCTAAATTTAATATTCAATTCAACAGAACTTGTGTGATTTTCAAATTATTGGTTTATCGATTTATTAAATTAAAATCATAGATAAAAATATAATTTTAAAATTATATTTTTATTTCTCAGAGATACATTTTATATATGTTTTCGGCTTTATATAAAACAGAAGCACAAGCTGCTTCACTTTTTATTTACATCGCTGGAAATTGAGTTTAATAAATAGAACTTAAAAAATAAAGCCAATTTTTCACGATTTCCTTTCAAAATTATAAGCGAAGACGTGACATTTATTTATGTAGACACTTTTCTCACTATCGCATAAAAATGTGTGAGTTGACCAAGTGTCACTCGGCCAATTCATTCCGACAGCATTATTTTATTTTATCAAGTTACGTTCTATAAGCAATTCATTCAAGTACCTTACAAAGTTTTTGTATAACTAGCAATTCATTTTATGCTTTTTTATAATAAAGCTTTTTTATTTCTCTGTATATGTATACATTCTCGAATTTACGCTTCTGTTACCTACCATAGATAAAATCTATCGAAAATCGAAATAAAAAACCAAACATATAGAGATAGAAATTCAATATGGATATATTGAGAGATAAATGTAAGATGAATTTAGAAGCAAACGAAAAGAATACAAGTTGAAGTAAATAATGATGAAATTAAAATTGAAAATCTTAGCTATATAGAGAACCAGTATATCGTTAGAAAACAAACAAAAATTTTAATTTAATAGTAAACTTTCTATAATATAAATAGAATATGTACTCGTAAAGTACTGCCAAACATACATATATGTACATAAGGATAAATGAAAAGTTTCCTAAATGAAACAAACACCAAACAAATCACTATATACTCCCTCTATTCTATACACAAAACTGACTGGATTTTGGTAAAAACATAAACACATTTATCTTCAAACTTTCATGTGCAAACTTTAAAGTGCAAATTGGATAACATAAATAAATAAAATAGAAAACATTTTTTAGTTTAACGTTGGATTTTTCGACATTGTGATTAAATGCTTTTTTTTAAAATGTATCTCTATGGTATTTATTGTTAAATGTTGCAATACAATGTGTATACATACTTACACATATGTGCAATTAGTTTATGTTTATAAAGTTTTAAGGGAAATTTTAAAAATACTAAAGTAGATAGTTTCATTTGAAATCCATTGAGAATCTTAATCTATCATCTTTACTCGATATAGAAATTACTATATTTCGAAACAAGTATTGGGTTGAAAATGTTCCTGACTATAATTGAATACACAACAAATGAAAATTTAATGATTTCTACATAGTTTCTTATAGATAAACATTTCCAAAAGATAATCTTGTTATTTTCCCGTGCATCTTATTGATTTTGTTTATGTATATAGAACATACATATACAAAACCAATCCACGCGTATTACATTTAAACTCAAATAAACTTAGAAAAAATTAAAATCCACCTAAATTTTAGACTAAATCCGTCGTAATACGATGCTCAAATCTTATTATACATCTCATAAGACAACACACATAACAATACTCATTCCATATACGACGCAAAACGCGTACCTAGAAAAAAAAATTCTAATCCTTTTTGGTGGTAAGATGATGTTGGGTGTATTACCTTTTAATCGGGGAAGACAAAAAAAAAACTTTATGAGATCACTGTGTTTAGTCATTTTGTTTTCTGTAATTATTTTATTCTGTTAGTTGGTATTATCTTGTAATTTACACTTGAATTTAACATTCAAGATAAAAATTTAAATCTACTCTGTTTATCGTTATTTTATTTAAAAAGGTGATTGTACTATATACACCCAGACATTAAGTTGTTACATTATATTTTATTAAGATAATATATCTATTTGTTGCCACTTTTTGTCTTGCTACTTGGCATGTACCGATTATAAATAACATTAATTGGAATGTTGTCTAAGCATTTGAAAGTGGTTTTCAGTATATATAAATATACGCAGCTTAATTATTTCTAATTAAATTTGACGAGTGTAAATCTTATGTAAGTTTAAACGACGATGCTTAAATCAAGTCGATAAAATTAATTAAACTATTAACTGGTTTTATCAATTACGTACAAAAAACATAAGAATATCGTATTAAGTATGACTGTGAAAATGTTAACGAATAATAAGCATTCTTTATTGACATATGCGGGCCTTAAAAAAATGTTAAAACCGTGAGTATCTGAACCTTCGTAAATGATTTAACTCGGCCTAGTCAATCTGTGAATTCGAAATCTAGTCAATCTGTGAACTCGCAAATTAGAAACGATATACAAATAATGAGTATTTACTTCATAATCCGAGCAGTTCATCAGTCGTAGTCGATATATTATATTCCGACAGTATATGGCCCGTTGAATGACAAACAGTTTGCATGGTGCACGAGGAAATCAGGACAGTGAAATTTGATGATGATTCAATGGATCTCTGGAAATCAAACAGGTTTGTTAAATACCGCAGAGGAGTATCCTCAGAAACTCATCAAATGTGACCTTTTCTCAATTTGCCTCGATTTATATCCCGGTTGACGATAAATGCACACAGCGAGAGGATCCAAGTATAATACGCTATCCATTGATGACACAACACCTCATACTTCTTTAAAAATTAATTTCTCCTAGATACTGGAGACATTGTCCATTCAAATATATATATATATATATATATATATATATATATATATATATATATATATATATATATATATATATATATATACCACAGCAACATCAAGCCCTCTTCAAGTGTATCCAGGTGCTTATAACTGCAGATACCATTATTCGTCAACTTTATTTATGAGTCCCAACCATTTAAATTGTACTTATTAAACAGTTTGGATTGCGCTTGTCTGGGATGAGCCAACCGTATACAATTCTGAATGAACCAACTGCATAAATAAACAAATTTGAAAAAGTCTATTGGATTGGTTTCTTACGCTTGTGTTGGCAGAGGGAGTTTTTAATTTTACTGCAATGAAATCGTGGGGATAACTTAAAGGGACTTCAGTGATAATAAAAAATCATACATAGACTTTACCAGAAATGGTTAAATTATTATTTATTTCAAATTAAGGTTGAGCTTCCCAAAGTAATATATTGTAAATTTAATGCAAAATAATTTTTAAATTAAAAACTTTAAACGCAAATCAAAATTAATTTAAATTTAATAAAAAAATTCAAGGGATTACACGATTTATTTTTTAAAAAAATCTATCCTGAAAACGTACACATTAAGGAAATGTTTAAAAACAAAAACAGGAAAAGGATTTTTAAATTCAATATCAATTTTATTGTGTATAAACCATTAAAACAATAAAAATGGCCCGAAAAAAAATTCATCTCCGAAATATAAATCCATTAAATAAAATTCATTATAATCTCAATCGACTTAGAAAACTAATCCACACAAATGTTTATAGCTATACGTATATCTGTATCCGAGTGAAAATATTGTTATAATTTTGTTGATTTTATTTTGGATCATCTCTTTCCTTCGACACAATTCCTTGTAATATATACAATAGACTTACATAAACCTATATACATGGAAGAACTTAAAATTTCTTTATTTCAAGAAACGAAAAATACTAACATTAAGTCCAATAAAGCTTTCGGCACAAACAAACCATTTATATTTCATGTTATTTTGTATGTATGTATGTATGTATGTATAAGTATGCAGAAGGAATTTGAAATTTCGTGTTTGTTTGAACTTAGAAAAAATGATCATGATGTTGAGTATGATGAGGTTTCAATTTCTTATACAAAGTACAAAGACAGTATGTGGTTATCATAGCAACATTTTTCGTACAAATAATAACCTAGAATTTTGTTAGTTATTAGAGAAACTATAATAAAAAAATAAAAAATTAAGACAGTGACATCTATTGAGCAATAGATTAAATATATAAATAGCAAAGTTGTATAATTCTGTTATTGTTGTTGTTGTTGATAGGACATTCTTTTGTACAAGAAAGTCGGGTGTTGGCGCAGAAGCTAAAGAACTCCCCTATATGTCTGTATTGTATATAAATGTTGAGCATGTGCTTATCTAGAAATAAATAACAACCATCTATGTATAGTAAATAAGAAAAATTGAAAACACAAATAAAGAGGAAAACATTATGGAATTGTTAGAAAATGATATCGATCTTATTTATTTCTTAAGCTCATCCCAACACAGTATATACATAAATAACTTTATGTATGTGGTAGCTGCATACATATATACGTATATTATGTTCATATTTGTTTTTATTGCTATCTCAAAATAACTTTATATTTACTCTAAATATTTTAGTATAATGACACTTTCAAAGTTTATATATATTCTAGATTCGAGACAATTCCGAGATTTATGGTTTCGAGTACCAACTTGAATTTTTAATTGAATTTAGGTTATCGGTATATTTAATATCGGGTTTCGTAAATTTATATAAATCGCATCAATGTATAGTAAGAGTAAATGCATAAAACTATAATAAACATTTACACACAACACATAGGGTAAAACACCCAGTAATGAGCCTCAGAATGTATTGTTATTTAGTCGGTTAAATTATTATCCGATAACTTTGTTTTCTAGGTACTCTTTATGAAAAAAACTTTAAACCGAAAAGACTCTGTTTTCTAGTAATGGGCCCTGTTTTCCCAGTAACAAGCTCCATGAATTTTATAATTTAACCATTTTGGAAGTAGGTACTTAAATAATTATAAATAGGAAAACCAGAAATAATTAAAATTATGGTTTTGTAACAAAATTGTTTGTATGTAGAAAATAAATATATATTTGATTAATTCATAGTAGGAACATAAAATAAAACAAGATCACATGTACATAAATCAACTCTAAAATTTATACATTTACAAACATCGTAAATAGATAGGTACATAACATAGGTACTTTAGGTCTTTAAAATTTTATTAGAAATATATGCTGGACAATTGAACTCTTGATTCAAATCGACGTTGAAGTTTCTGGCTATCTGGCTAGCACATTGAAAACGCTTTCCACTGACTTCACTGTCGTTGTTAAATAGTGTTTTAACATTACCATCCTAATCATCTACAAATAATTTACGAACGTGAGGTTCAGTTTCTTCAGTCTCAATTAACTCCCCTTCATTCAATTTACTTCCCCACATGGATCACTGTTAAGCCAGTTAAGTCATAATTTTCTGGGCCAAGAAACTGTCAAAATGATTATAGTTAATGGTTAGGAAGCGTAATAACTGTTTGTAACTACTTCATTAATGAAATAGATTGACTGAATCTATTGCGACGTTGCGTCAAGAATCCATCCAATGTTTCAACCGTAAGCTCGTGGTATTCCAAAGAAATCAGATTTTAACCCGGGTTTATAATTTGTTTGATTTGTTTGGTTACATCAATTTCGTTATAACGAAAACAACGATAATAATAATTTAAACATATGCATTCCAGATAGATACGAGTACGTAGGTTCATACTTTGTTCTGGTTCGACTTTAAATTAAATGCTTGAAAAATTCGCAAAAGGATAACTTGAGGAAATTGAGTGTGTTTTCTTCATAACTGTTCTGCTCATCATGGGCGACATATTTATCTTGCCCCGAATTTTTCCCTAAACATTTCGACTAGTCAATTATATCTGGGGTAAAGGGTTGAAAACCATAAGTTCGAAATCCATTATCGACTGATTTAAAAATTGGAGCAGACCAACAATTTTGTAAGTTCAATATATTGTTTTCTCCAATTCAAAACTATTTTTTACCAGCCCGTTTTAAATTGCTTCAAAATTGAAACGTCCTCAAGATTCAAAGAATCCTTGTTGAGTTTGGGTACAAACAATTCAATATGATTTTCAAACTTTCTCATAATTTGGTTAGTTGATAGATTAGGTGAGTTCTGTGTCCATCCGAATTATCCGAAATTCTACATTTTATGCTTCGATGGTTGGATAAAAAATGTCTTTGATGTACTCAAGAAAAATATCGGTTGGCATAATAATTGTAAAATAAATTTAACTGAATTTCTACAAGTAATTCCCAGAGTTCTGTAATGTTATGAAACTCTCCGCGCCTTATATATTTTTTTTTAGTAATCTATAATTAATTCAAACTTTATTAGATACGAGGGTGGAGTGAGAAGTCTAGTAAAAATGAAACAAGGAATAATATTTTCGGCCAAAAAAAATATATTTTTCCACGTAGTCGCCTTTTAGCTCGATACACTTAGTCCAACGTTTTACCAATTTTTCGATCCCCTCCGAATAATACGATTTCTCCAACCTTTAAAAATAGGTGTTTGTTGCATAGATGATCTCCTCATTAGAGCCAAATCTCTTTGCGCCGAGCCATTTCTTCAAGTTCGGAAAAAGGAAATAGTCGGAGGGGGCTAAGTTTCAAGAATATGACGGATGTGGCAGCAATTCGAATCGTAATTAATGGATTTTCACCATGGTAACTATTCACGTGTGTACCCGCGCATTATCTTGATGGAAAAGAACTTTTTTCTTCGCCAAATGCGGTCGTTTTTCTTTCAAAACGTCGTTGAAACGGTCCAATAAGTTGCACTAATATTCGCCCTTGACTCTTTTTCCCTTTTGAAGGTAATCGATGTGGATTATGCGTGCATCCCAAAAACCTGTGGCCATGACATTGTTGGCCGATAAAACCACCACGGCGCAGTTTCGCCAGTAGAAATCTACTGTTTAGACTATTCTTGATGGTGATGGATTCATGTTTCATTCACAGTTATGAAACGACGAAAAACAAATGTGCGTTTTTGGTCGATTGTAAGCAAACGGGGCAACCAACGTACGGATAGCGGTTTCATATTCAAATATTCGTGTAATATATTGAGCACACGTTCATCTGAGATGCCTACTATCTCGCGCACTTTCACTCTGCGGTCTTACAATACCGTATCATGAATTTTATCAACCATTTTTGGTGTGGTGACTTCATTTGGGGGTTCTGAACGTTCGGCATAAGTTGTGCTCGTATGACCACAACGAAAATCAGTAAACTACTTGTGAATCATTTTAAACGATTGTGAAGAGTGAAAGTTCCCATGATAATAATATTAATCAAGCTTTGTTTTGGTTTGCGTAGTGGTTTTTTCACGCAATAAATATAATGTTTAATTAACACATGAAATTCACTTTTTTCCATATTCCACAAAAAACAGTGCCGGTTGCTGTTTTCAGTGGATGTCAAAACTGAACTAAATGACAGATCTGTCTGAAAATTTCAATTTGGTCTAGTGACAGATGGTATTGACACACGACATCTGGGATTTGCTATTGTGGCACCCTCTGTTGCAATTTTACTTGACTTTTCAATCCGTCCTCGTATTTCAAAATATTTAGAGCTTGCTAAATTCATATAACAATTTAAAAATTTGGAAATTTTTAAAATTCTAAAGATTTCAAAATTTTAAAACTTCATTAAATAATAAATAGGATTCTGTTAAATTTTGTTTGTAAATTTCAAGTTTACAGTCAAATTTTGAACCCCGAAAATTTACAAAACTTTGACTTAAAAGTTAACACTTTAAAAATAGAAAGAAAAAAAATTTAGTAATTGATCATGAGCATTTTATAAAATCGGTAAATTCTAAGTTTTCTACTATGTTTTCTACAAAAAAAAATTTAGTTTCTTGTTAATTGTTTTAAATTTATAAATAGATGTCATAAAGATTGATAACAGTGCTACAAAACTGTTCAACTTGTAAATTATTGACCTAATCCTATTTTGTAAAATTTAAAATTATTTAAATAAAAAAAATGAAAAGTGAAATAAATTAACTATTACTCCAATTTTATTTAAAACTTTTACAAAAATTTAAATTGTAAGCGTAGTTTAAAAAATTTCGAAATTATTACAAATCTGTAAATGGAGTTATAGAAACATTCATGGAAATTGTTTAAATTGATTTTAGAAAAAATTGTAAACCACTCCTATTTCTATCAAAAATTTGATAATAATGAATAATTTAATTCCTAATTATCTGTTCAGATATCTCATAAATATTTAAAAAAAATCCGGGAAATTTTATAATTTCGAAAATCAAACAACTTCTCTGTTCTAACAATTATAAATATTCGAGTGTTGAAATTTATTTTTCATAAAAATTTGAATTTAATTAAAATCTAGTTATAATAATAAATTTTAAAAATGTAATTTTGTATATTTTAAATTTATAAACACTTTTGACTATGAAAATTTTAAGATCTAAATTCCAGAAAATGAAATATTGGGTTACACTACTTAAAAATAAAAATTTTGCAAATTTCTTATTATTTTTAGACGTGTATTTCACAAAATTAATTTTTGGAACTAAGACTTAATTCTTTAATTGAAACCGTTTAATCGTTTTTTTAATTATGTATTTAAAAACTAAATTTAATAAATAATCGAATTTTGTAAAACTATTTTTAAAATTCTGAAACGGTCATTAAAAATTGTAAATTTGTGAAATTTATAAGGATTTAAAATTTTCAATTTAAAATTGGTTTAAAATAAATGTTATTTTATAGATTACAAAAATTTTACTTCAAACTAAATTTAATCTCCAAATATGCATAAACAAATTAATTCTAACAACTTTAATTCTCAATTATATTTTTATATTACTATTACCTAATGTACTTTGTAAAATTTTCTAAATATATTAATTTGCTTACTTCATGTTTAGTTAGACTGATTATAAAAACTTAGAACAGAAAAATATTAGACATCATATCTAAAAATATTAAATAAATTAAAAATTTTAGAACGTCAGCTCGGAAGTTTTTAAAATTAATCTTCTCTAATATAATATAAAACTTCAAAATCTTGAAATCTGGAAAAGATTAAATTCTTAGTTCTAAATCATAAAATTGAATTTAATTAATAATATTCTTTAATTACAGCATTAATTATTAGACAGTGTATAGTAAAAATATAAAATCCATCAATTTAACTTAATTAAACTTATTTTATTTTTGTAAAATCAATAGTCGATCGTCAGGAATATGTACACTCACCGAAGAATCTGAGTAATTTTAGAAGTTCGAAAATTAACGAAACTTAAGTTTCAAAAATTTTAAAAGCAGAAACATTTTTATTTTATAAAAAAATTATTTTTAAAATTTATCTTCAGCATTTTAAAAAATCATTTAATTTAAACTTTCGTTAAACGTAATAATTAAAACCAAATAAATTGAATTGTTTAAATTAATTGTGTACATATTAGAGGAAAATTGTTTAAATTGATTTAAAAATTTTATATTTTTTAACATAACATTCTTTATTTTATTTTTAATAAAAACGTTAAACTAATTAAAATCTTGAAATCATAGCGAATTTTAAAAATGTAAATTTGTAGTTTTAATTTTATAAACTAAAGACGCAAACCTTAATAACTCGCATAAAGCATAAGAGAACCGAAACATCTGGAGTAATAAAATATTTGTAGAATGGCAATCCTGTTTTATTAAACGTTACATGGAGCAGCAGACGCGGGATGTGAAACGGATGATCTAACTTGTCACACTGCTGCATCATCGAGCACAGTACAACGAAAAAGTAGTTGAAGATGAACTGCAGCGCAGTATTAATTTAAACTTAATACCTATACAAATCGTTTTGGCAGAATATAACAACAGAAAATATTAAACTGGTCACGGTAATTGGGAGAGAAATGAAAATATTTGAGCAAAACGATCATAGAGGACCCCACTTGCAGCGGATGTATAATGATTTATTGACCAATCCACCAACAAGTGCTGAAATGCCGGAATTTAAAATTTATGAATCCCGTTGTGTGTTTAGATTTTAGTAGTGGCCTTAGAGGATACAAAGCACGACTGCCACCTGCCAACCACTGTTTAGTATCTTCACCCACACTGTTCTCGTGATGAGTGGGGCCAAATATTTGAAACTTCTCTCTCCCTCAAGCGTGTAGTGAAAATTAAAATCTATGAATTCCGTAGTTCCGGGATTCATAAACCACTCCTTGATTGCAATTTCGAAATGGGCCTTAGAGGATACAAAGCATGACTGCCACCTGCCACCCGCTCTTTATTATCATCACCCATTTGGATAAACTTCAAAAGTAATTGTAAATTAAACTTGATTAATCGGTTAAATCAAAAGTCGATTATTTGTATGCTTTAAGTATACCCAAAGTCCGCTTCTAAATGTATTTGACTGCATATACATTGACGACTTGTTTTTTAAATTTTTGTTTTAAGTTTGCCTTTTTTTTAATTGCGACTCAGCAAGGCTTATCTGGAGTAATTTTCATATCTCAAACTTACTGTATTTTTGTTTGTTTTTTCAGTTTACGTCTACGCATAAATTTAATTTCTTCGCTGACATATTCCATCCTTAAATCCTTAAGATGACCCCCGTTGCTCCGTTCATTGACGACTTGTACTCATTTCATAAGTTTCGGAGTAAACACTTACAAACACTTTTTCTTTGATCACAACTATGAAATTTCTAAATGTTAAGTCCATCTCCGTGTTCTTAATTTAATGTGTATTATTTGGCTTAAATTATGCATTCTGCAATTTCACATGAGTTATTAAGTCGTTCGGAAATGTTTCCAATTAGTTTCATTGCTTATTAAAGCCTTTATTTTGTAAACAAATAAATTCATGGGAACCTTCCCTAAAACGTTTATTCTTAAAATTCTGCTTAACCCTTATGAAATATACAAAATAACATGTGTATATATATGTATATAATTTAAAAAGAAAAATATATCTCTGGGTTTTATCTTTCGACTATATGTTGTATGTATATATATGTAACCCTCCGTCATCGCCGAGATGAAAATAAAAAAATATGCTTGTTAGACAGTTTAAATGGAAATTGGATATCTAATTCCATTTTTGTCATACATATTATATTCTGAAATAATTTGTTTTTGATATTTTCATGTTACTCTTGTGTATCTTCTCTATATTATTAAAGATATAGCCACGTACAGCAAAAAAAAATAAAAATACAAATTCATCCAACAAATTCTGTTCTGTGGGTTTTTCTTCTTATTTATTTCCCATGTACGTACAGTTTACATTACACATGTCGAAAGTTTTCTTGCATATATATGTATGTATGTATGTACAAGATACAAGATTTTTACTCTTTTGTAAAATTGGTATTTTAATAACCAACATAAAAATGTACGAAATAAAAAAAACATAATTGAAAAATTTATTTCGTTATTTTTTTGCGTTATAAGAAGAACATATACGAGTATAAGATGAGCGTCATAGGCAACTGAGTGTTTTATGATGCAATGATATGCTTTTGTGCGGTTTAAATTTGATGTTATTTTGTGAGGAGCTTTTTATAAATTAATAAAAAAAATATATTTGCATATTTGTGCCTTAAAATTTAATTATAATTAATAATATACAGTCTTGTTTTAATTAAATTTTAAGATCTGATGAATATTTTGTCATCAATTTAATTTTTTTGGTAGGTACTCCAAAATCTTTAATCCTTGAAAAACCTATTCTAGGGAAGAATTAGTGCCTGGTTTTCTAATAGTCCAAATCATTTAGCTTGTATATAGTTAGTTGTTAGTATTTTGTTTTTGGAAATTACCTTGCACTAGAAAGAACATGAGAACAATTTAACTCTAATGAAATGTAGAGTTGTTTTTCCTTTAACAAATTGCCCAAGAAATGATTTTTGAAGTCATACTTTATTTTTCAAATCAATTAAAAACATTAATAGCTCGAATTCGTAGACTTAAAAACAAAATCAATACTCTCTTGAACGTATCGATTTTATTGTTTTAACATCGAAATGACAGCTTTAAAAGTGAATGAAATAAATCTAAATCTAATAATAAATCTAATAAAACTGACTAACCGTCCAACCTTTGATCCACTTCGTCTATAGCAAACATTAGATTCGTTTCATATCGAACATTGTATGGCATTGTTCATCGAGTGCCTGAGAGGCGTTAAAGAATTTAAATCGAATTGGACTCACCCTATACGTCCAAGATTTATCTATCTATAAAATAATCTAAAATTTCTACACGATTTATTAAATAAAATAAATAACAAATTAAACATTTTACAAATTTGAAAAAGATTCAGCAAAAATCATTATTGAACGTGATCCTAAAACAGAACTACTTTAGCCACAATAAAAAGTTCTATATCCAAAATGACGTTGTACCAATAAGTTGTCGGGTAATTTGGCGAACATATACCTCAATAATTTTGAAAGGGTATATATAAACCACAGGTATAATGGGCGAGGTAGATTACACCGTGTAATATACTCGGTTGTCGACACGTAAAATAATACGTAGATTACTTGGCAATATTTTTTGTAAACATCGACAATTAAGTCAATGTAGACCACCTACGATATTTTAACGATTTGAAATAAAATGCGCCAGTGCGAAGTTGTATTTTTTGTAAAAGGGCGATTCAGTTAAGCCGTCAGGAGAAACTAAAGAATTATTGAAATTAAATCGGAAATCGCAAACCATATACTGCAATTTTGTAAATATACTCGTATGTGTTGAAATAAAACAAACAGAAGCTTTAATTGAAGAAAGTTTATTGCACTAAACGTCATGAACATGTTATTTATTATTTTTATATATACAGCTTCCGATGCGACTTTGGCAGCAGTATTGTTCCATTTAAAACGCATATTTTCAGTAATCTTATGGCATCTGCCATTCTTCTTTTCTCTATTTTCAAATAATTTTGGATAGGTCGAAACCGGTCGGCTTAGATCTTCTGAGATAACATTGATTTGATAAGTCCACTTTATTGCGTTATTAAAGCCGAGTTTCGAACAAGAACTGAACCGGAACATTAGACCATAATTAACCGAAATATATTCCGAATTGTAATATAGATTTAATAAACAGAAACCTCCTGTTTAACTTTCTATCGCGGGCACTAACATTTTTGTTGATTATTAAGGCTTCTGTTCCAAAAACATTAAAATGAACCTGTTTTACAATTTTGCATTAATCTTAATTTAAAAGAGCAAAATAATAGATGTAAATCAAAATGTTAACCTGTTTTAACCCGGTTCCGTCCCGGAACTAAACCAGAAAAAAATAATTTCCTAAAACCGGTTCAGGAAACCGGAACAAAACATCTTTTGGAACTGAATCCAAAACCAAAACGATATAAAAAATCTATTCCATGCTTCTAGAGTAGTGTAACTATATAGCTTAATCAGGTCAACATTTTACTGCTGAATCGTGTCAACGAACTAGAGACAAAATACGTTTCTGTCGCCTTTCTTTTACGAACACATTCGACGTAACTGAGAAGGATGTGACAAAGACTTGGCTCTTGATTTCTCAACTGCTAACCTGTTTCAAATCCAATTTCACATATCTTTTCATCCGTCTAAACATATTCTCAAAATTTTGACAATACTTGGTAATAGAACACCGACACACACACGGCACATTTTGCGGACAAGTTTTGGTTATCTGAACGTTTTGGTTATCTGAACGGTTTATGGCTTTTTAATAAATCGGTAATTCTTATATCCTTCTTGAACTCGAATTCGTCTTAGCATGGATAGGGATGTACTCAATTTTATAGTACGGTCATAATCTTAGATCCTTAGATTATTTTGAATGGAAGTTATAATCTTGCGTATTTTATGTGAGTGCTGGCCAAGGTCGACTAAAGTTTGGTAACGAAATGTGATTATTAATAAAATTTAAATAATATTTCAAATAAAAAAATTCTCGACGCCATACCCAAATAGCAAATCACACGAAATTTTGTCTTCAATTTGTGAGGGCTTGCAATTTCAATAAAATTTTGTTGTCGAGAATTTTTATTATTTTTTAATCCACAGATAACTCAACTACTATTTCAGAAAAAAATTAAGTAAATTATTTAAAAATTAGGTATAATCAGCCATTGAATTTCTCCAATTTGGTTATTGTTACAGTTTCGAATATCAGTAAGTTGTGATATTTGAACTGGTACATAACTCCCTTCGCAGACGGAAAGCCTACTACAAATCGGACGGTTTTATATTACTTCGTTACTGATATTTGGTTAGCTGAATTGATAATACCGTATGCTGATTGTTGTTTATCTCTAATTCAGACAATAAATTGCTTGCGTATTCGGCGTCTAACCTTGTATGGTCCATCGTATGAAGTTTTTAATCCAGTTCGAATTTTATAAACCCTGACCAAGACGTAATCGCAGTTGTCGAGTGATTTCGGAACAAAAATATCGATTTGCTTACAAATACCAAGTAAAATGGCTGATACTTCTGAGATTCAATTAATTGTGTTGCCTTGAACCTTTAGAGCAGATTTGATCTGTCAGTGTGAGCGTTGGTTAGCCGTTGAATGTACCCGATTTTAAAGAGAAAACTTTCGTAAACTTACTTTTGATTTTTGGCAGGATAAATGGCCGTTTCATTGTTGTAAGTACTTTGAAAATTCTGGATATCCGTGTTAAATTGACTAATATAATCCAAGTGGCGTGATTGCCTTGGATTACGTTTAGTTTTAGACTGAATTGCTCGTTGAATGCAGAGTATTTATGTTTTCGGTTGAATGCAGAGTATTTGTTATCGGCATCCGATAGTCTCTTCTAACCGAATATAGTTCAAAATTTAGGACCCTCTGGCAGACTAGATAGACGAACAATGAGTGAAACCGAAAGCACAGTAAATATAATTTCCTATGATGGAATCAAGGTTGTGTTTTTAATCTGTAAGTATGTGTATTTTTCTTGCATCGTGGCCCAATTTGTGGCATTGAGTCCTAGAGTACTATTAACAAAATATTAAGTGTTCGGTTGTTTTTAGAAACACAGCCACGCGAACAACCATTTAGTATTAAAATTAATCAATCAAAATTTGGATTTGATATGTTATAGAGACAAACGACGGGATCGCCCGTTGATACTATTTTGAATGAATTTGAGGGAATCATAAAGAGGTTTTCAAGAGCCCTGATTGCTAGGCACTTTTAATTTAAATTTATTGGATACAACAAATCCGAACATTGATATATATTTTATTTAGATGTAATATCTAACAATGGTTTTATGGTTACTAATAAAATTGACCTGAAATTTGCAATTAGGATGCAACTTTCGAGGATGTTTCATTTTCTGACCATACAGCGGGCCAGTTCAAAATTTAAAAATTTGTAATTACGACTTAGCCATGAAAAGTTCATTTTGAGATAATTACGAACCATATAAAAATTTGGAAACATTTGTTAAGCAAAATAACCATTTAAATCGCCGATATTAAACCACCGTGGATATATAAAAATTATATAAGCTGAAAGCGAAATATCCTATTTGCGAACATTTCATAGAAAGGTACCAAATTTTAAAAATATCAATTTTTTATCAAAGAAGCTAAACGAGATTTTCTGGTAGCTAAATTGAAAAGATGTACCGGTAATACCAAATAATTTTGGAATCTATTGAAAATGGCAAGGGTTGTGCCATAATAATTTATAATAGAAAAGGAGAACCGATACCCAAAAGGATTTCTCTTAATTTAAATGGCTCACTAATCGATCAACCAGCAGCGGTTGCTACTGGAATAAGTGCGATTTCCACTGCCCCAACATTGATTATACCTGAACGCCGAGTAGAAGCTTAATTCAATTTCGATAATGAGAACGAGGAACAGGTACCCCAAATCTTTCGAAATTTGAAGCCAGCTGCAGTCATGGGATGGAATTTACTTAACAAATCATTTATTGAAGGCAATTTTCCGAAAAAACCACTTTAAAAGGCAAGGGTTGTGCCATATATTAAGATGAAAATGCATTAGATTCAATAAACTCAAGGAATATTCGAACTTATAATCACAATTTTTAAAATTCGAAAAGGTTTAAGTTAATTCCATCGGCCACTCCTTCATACTTCTAAGTCAAGAAGTTAGCTGGGATTTTCAATTTTTTGTGGAATATCTTGGATAAGTGTAGCTATATCCCGAAAAAGTGTAAATAATTCATAAACTGTAGTCCATTATTTCGAGAACAAAATTGCAACTTGTATGTTGTAAACTTCTTGAATAAAGTGCAATTGTAAAGCTAATATAGCTTATAATAAAGGAATCATCCATCCCAAAAAATTAAAATGAAACATTTTTTAGTAAAATCACGTAATGATAGAGTTAAAATCTCTATACAGCTTTTCAAAGAGATAAGCCCACCAAGTGACACATATAACCCAGAAAACTTTACTCATTATTCATTCCAGGTGAAAATTTTTAAATTTTATAATTAATAATTTCGTTCGTTTATGAGTAAAGGTCTCAATATGACTGTGATTGTAAAGGGTGTTTTTTTTAAGCTTGATATGACTTGAAATTGTAAAAAATAAAACAAAAACTGAAATTTTTATGAAAAATATACTCTGGCAGATCTCATTATACTCTGGCAAATCATCATGAATATAGTCTCACTCTTGAACAACAACTTCGAAATTATTAAAACGACTTTGTCAATTTTATGGCGCACATAATTGTCCATCTGAGCAAGCCATCCGTGGAACTGTGGATAGATTTTTTACCACATACTCTCTAGAGAATGCAATATCATCAACACGTCAAAAGAATGTGCGTACTGAAGAGAATACCACCGCTGTAAACGAAAGTGTGGAAGAAGATCCAAATTTACCGATTCCTCGTCGTTCGCAAGAATTAGGCCTACACCCGTACAAGATCCAGCTGGTGCAAGAATTGAAGCCACGAGACCATTATCAGCGTCGTTACTTTCGCCGAATGGGCTCTAGAGCAGTTGGTAAATGACTCGTTGTTTTATCGTCATATTGTGTTTGGCGACGAGGCTCATTTTTGGCTAAATGGGTTTGTTAATAAACAAAATTTCCCATATGGAGTAAGGCCAATCCATAAGAGACCCTATATAGACTCCATTTGGTGCGGTTTACAAGCTGGTGGCATCATCGGACCATATTTCTTCAAAAATGAGGCCGGGAGATGGTTACCGCACCATGATCAATGATTATTTGTTTGAAAATATGGATGACATTGGTCCAGACAAGATGTGGATTCAACAGGATGGTGCTACGTGCCATACGGCGACCGCAATCATCGACTTATTAAAATGAAAATTTTGAGATTAGCTAATTTGGAAAAATGAACCTGTCAGTTGGCCTCCAAGGTCGTGCTTTGACGATTATTTTCTATGGGGCTACGTGAAGTCACTATATAGTTTATGCTGATAAACCAGCAACAAACAATTGATGCCTTGTAGACCTATATTGTTCGTCTGATTCGTGACATACGGCCAGCAGTGCTTAAAACAGTGGCCCAAAATTGGGCCCAGAATGCGTTTCGTCAAGAACAGCCGCGGTACCCATATGCCCGAAATCATTTTTAAATATTAATGCCATGTATTGATCTTTCGAATAAAATTTTTTTTTGATGTTTTGTGTTATTTTTCAAAATTTCAAGAATAACATTTTAGAAGATGAAGCTGTTTTGAAGAGAAAAGACAATGGATTTTGATCTGTTGCTCAAGTATACATTAATGAAAGCATGTGCAATGCTAAGAGACTATTATTCTCTAGCGCCAAAACTGTTAAACAGATGATTATGAACTTGACCAACTAATGTTGGCTTTCCCTTTTTCTTTAAATTCTAAAAAAAAATCTAATAAGTTTTGGATTGTTCATCAAAATGCGCGAAGTCGGCGGAAAGAGCGATACTTGTATTGCTCATGTTGCTTCTAATAACAATTAGACTACCCGATATTTTATTTTTCTTTGAGGTTTGGATTACTGATGATGAATTAAATACTTATTTTAAATTTATGACAAATAATCTTCGTTCTGCTGACATGTAATTTAAAAAATGTTGTTTTCTCAGTAATGTGCGACTAGCACTTTAATTTCTGTCCTATCGATGCTTTTAATGGTGAATTCTCTAATTATTTATAGCTACTAAAAAATTTTTTACTAGGGGTGACTTCAATATTGACATTACTAAATTTTCAAAATATGATTCAGTTAAAAATTATGTTTCTCTGATGGCTAACTTTGGGTTAAAAGCTATTATAAATGAACCAGCTAGGGTTACTCCAGTTTTTGCAAATTGTATTGATCGGCTTTTACAATTTCATATTTTGTTTTTTAAATAAATGTATATTAAGGACTAGACTTACGTAATTCGTAAACGAAAAATATTTCTTCACAACAAGTAGTAATACTGAAATGGCGTTGAACGATCTGATTAATAGTATTACCAACTTTTTGAATGACTGCAATAATGCTGCAGATATTTTTACTGACCCAACTAAAGCTTTCAATACAGTTGATATTCTAGGATACAAATGGCTAAAGTTGTCAACCAGTATAGTAGACCTAGAACTATTCATTGTGATGTTTAGCAAGGCTATGTGCTGACCCAATACTATTTTTGATTTATATTTTATAATTCAATAATTTATTTAGAACTCAAAGGATCTATAATAATAATAATAACAGTGTTAAAGGCCATTACTGGTTCCTTACTGAATCAACAATCTGGCTCCAACAGTTTCGATCCTGAGCTTGGTCTTCATACTGTCTTAGACAATCTGAAGAGGCCAAGTCGTTCTCTACATCGTGGAGCCATCGTCGCCTGCAACGACCTCTGCGCCTACCATATGGTGGCTCTCCTTTCAGAGATCGCTGCACAATTCGTTCCGGATCAGCACGCAGAACGTGACCGAGCCAGCGCACTCGCTGAGATCTAACTTCATGTACAATATCGGAGATCTTCATCAGATCTCTGATCTCGAAATTGTACAGAGCTCGGTATGTACCATCTATTTCGCGTTTAGGGCCGTAAATCACACGCATGATTCTTCTCTCAAATGTAAGGAGCCATCTCTCGTACTCATCCGTCAGCGCCCAAATTTCACATCCAAACATAACAACGGGCCTGATCAACGCTTTGTAAAGCTTCAGCTTCACGGCACTTGATAAGTGTTTAGATTTTAGCAGTGGCCTTAGAGGATATAAAGAACGACTGCCAGCTGCCAGCCGCACTTTAATATCCTCACCCACACTGTTATCGTGAGTGATAAGAGAGCCCAAATATTTGAACCTCCTCACTCCCTCAAACGTGTGGTGGCCACTACTAAAATCTGGTGTGCCATTGTCTCTAAAACCAGAGATCAGGTATTGCGTTTTGGACTCATTGATCTGGAGTCCAACAGAAGCTGAAAACTCTACAAGCGGATCAAGTATTTCTTTCACTCCGTTGCTATTCAGTCCAATCACGCATATGTCATCTGCATATGCAAGCACTTGATTGGACTGGCGATATAAGATGTTGCGCTGAGGTGTTTCAGTTTTACGAAAGATGTACTCCAACATGAGATTAAAGAGTATCGGGGACAGAGCATCTCCCTGCCGAACACCCCAGTTAACTGCAAAAATTGTCGATAGCCTGTTCTCAATTTTAACACAGCATTGAGACTGCGTCAATGTCATCCTACACAGTCGTACCAATTTTGTTGGCATTCCTAGGTATTCCAGGGCAGACCACAAACTCTCTCGATTGATCGAGTCGTAGGCCTGCCGGAAATCCAGGAAAACCTGATGTACGGAGATGGATGTCTCATAATATTTAGATAGAATCATCCGCAGCGAAAAGACCTGATCAGTGACTGATCGATTCGGACGAAATCCTCCCTGATAGTCACCAACCAAGCCCTCCGCCAGAGGAGTGATTCTATCCAATAAAATGTATGACAGTAACTTGTATGCTGTGCAAAGGAGAGCTATACCGCGATAATTCTCACACTTCAAGCGGTCTCCCTTCTTGAAGATGGGGCATATCGCGGCCACTTTCCATTCATCAGGCATAACTTCGGTTCGCCATACTAATCGAATAAGGTCGAAAAGACAGTTCCACAAAGTATCCCCTCCGAATATCAAGAGCTCCGAATTAATGCAGTCCACTCCAGGTGAGCGGTTTCGTTTCATTCTCTGCATGGCCTTAGTGAATTCCTCATGGGATGGCTCCTCAGTGCAAATCTCCGCAGACTGTTTTAGAGGTGGCTCAACAACAGTCTGTGACGCATGATGAACATCAAGCAGCTCAGTAAAGTGTCCACTCCATGCGTCAAGTACTGCGTCGATGTTGACACAGAGGTTTCCATCCCGGTCCCGAATGGCGGTTGACGAAGGCCTGAAAGTATGGTGAAAGTATGGAAATTACGTGAACTACGCTCATTGCTGAGTTGTTGTACTTTCAGAACCTCGGCCTTCCACCATTCTCGCTTCTTCCGTCTACAAATCCGCTTAGCTGCCCTTCTTGCAAGAGCTGCCTTGTTTTTCCTTGCGATTGTGAGACGTTGTTGCACTTCATTATGGGCTATATTTTGTTGCTCAACTGCAAGACGACACTCGTCATCAAACCAATCATTCTTGGGTCTGACTTTCACTATACCTAAAGTCTGTTGAGCAGCACTGACAACCGAAGTTTTCAGTACCTCCCAGACAGAGTTCACGCAGTCAGACTGGTAATTAGCTCCCTCAATGTTGTCGCTGACAAGATCCTGATATCGTTTCTTTTGATCTTCATTTATCAGACCTTCACAGTCGAAACGTTCCATCCGTTTCGCTGTGTTCCCCGACCTGTACGAAAACTTCCACCGTAGCTTTGCAGCGACCAAATAATGATCGCTGCCTACGTATTTAGTTGCTGACCGATAAGTTCTCACATCCTGCACAACCCGAGCTCGCCCTTTTGAAATTAACACGTGGTCAATTTGGCTCCGGGATGTTTTGCGAGGATGTGTCCATGTCTCTAGGTGTATCTGTTTGTGAGGGAAGAATGTGCTTGCTACTCTAAGATCATGAGCAATTGCAAAGTACATCATTCTCTCACCATTATCGGTCGCAGTTTCGTGTCGGGAGTACGGACCTATGTTTTCACACAAGTCGGCCTGATTTCTGCCAGCTCTAGCATTAAAGTCCCCAATTACCATTCTAACATCGTGTTCGGGTATAGATCCCATCAGATCGTCCAAGTCATTGTAAAATGAGTCTTTATCTTGGGGCTGGCTGACTTCTGTGGGCGCATGTACACAAATTATCGACAGGTTGGCTAACTTCATGCGCAGGCGAAGCATACACAATCGGTTATTGACTGCTTGAAAATCCAAAACAGCCTTCTTTACCTGCGGCCCAAGAAGAAATCCAGCTCCAAGATTTCCGAGGTTATCTCCACTGTAGAACAACGTATAGCCCTGGGACACATGGTCTCCACTTTGAGGCCAGCGAGTTTCTTGAAGAGCAACGAGTTCCAGCCGATACTCTTTCAAGCACGTGATTAGACCCTCCAACGCTCCTGGTTTTCTAAGTGATTGCACGTTCCACGTGCCGATCCTAAATCTCGTATCCGGGTACTTGAGCGGGAGTCCGGTGTTGTTTTGGCGGTATCCATTTTTCTTTTTGTTGATTTTATAAACAGTTGATTTTTTTTTTACGGATGCGGGTCGTCAGCCCAGCGATCCAACCGTTTAGTCGCCTCCTACGACAAGCAAAGGATACTGTGGTGGTATTCTTAGGAAACATGTTCGTGCAATTTAGATTTACGAGACATGTGAGTGCCCCCCGACCACAGGGGCCAGATCTATATGGTTGGGTTTTCTGATTACATTGCTTATGCGTAGATAAATGTATTCCGGGTTTAATATCATCACATCTAATAAATCACGATCTTTTGTATGTTCGATGGTTGTATGTTAATTAATTTATATGGTGTTACAGTTTCCAATCCCGTTTAATGATAAACTGTCAACTCAGTTTTGCTCTTCCAATTCGATTAATTCGAAAGAAAACCCATTTTACATCCGCACCACCTCCATTTCGATTTTTAAAGATTCCAATACGGCATCTCTATATATAAAAAGTTCTAAAGACGGTCTTTCTTAGCAGTAGAAACCGCTCGGTAAAAATAACAATCGACGCACCACATCGAAGCTAATTTAGGGTTTAAAATTAAAAATAACGACAAAAAGTTATCAGTTTTGGATCCAATTATTATTACAAGTACATTTTTAGAATCGCAAAAAAGGGATAGGTCACCTCAAATTAAAATAGGGAAGAGCAATTAACTTCAATTAGTTAAATATCAATTTAGAACAATCGCTTAAGTCGGATTTTAAGAAATATCTCAGAATTTTAAAATATGTTTAATCATTTTTCTTCTTCTAATATATTAAAAAAATCATATTCTATTTTTAGTGAAAATTTCACCGAAAAATCATTTGTATTTTGTATCAATTGTTAAATTCAATGTTCATTTTGCTTTCCCGAAATGTAGGTGAAACTGACTTAGGTGATTATGCCTGGCGACCACGCAGATAGGTCCTCCAAACATATTGTGTATGCAGGTTTTATTAAAAATAATCATGGGCCGAATGAGGTAACGCTGCTATAGCTTATCTGTAAAACATATGATAGAATATGTACGCATAAATACCAATTTGTGTTCTATGGAGATGGCAAATATACAAATCTTATGCGTAGTATCATAATTGAATCATTGTTCTCGATTTATTCAGAATTTTTGACGACGTTTCACTGCTAACATACGTGTATGCGTACATATATAAATAAAAAAATATTATCTAATACATTATTTATGTAATACCCACTTGTTGGTTGTCATAACGCATATACGCATACAATCTTATATGCCATATCCATTAAAATATAATAATGACAGCATAAACGTGTATATACTCACATCAAACCATCTTACCAGAAACTAGAAGATAATTTCATTTGCTTTATACTCATACATATATACAAAATTTATTTTCCTTCCCAAACAAAGCAAAAATATAAATAGACACTTATTATTATTTAATAGCAACACAGCTTCATCGCCGCACATAAAAAGGAAATTACATAAAATAAAAAATTAAACGAAAAAAAAAAAAAAATTCTTAACGTTCCAACATCAATTTTCTTATATACATACATATACAATGTACACAACTTTTTCACTTAACACCAAAATAAAAATCTTCAATTTATTATACGTGTTGTGTGTGTGTGTATGTTATTCCAAAAATAAAATGTATATATGGACAATATATAGACGACATAAAACCACAGTGACACGTTTTAGACGGCGGCTAAGGAAACGAAATGACAAAATTTTATACCGCATACAAAAGAAATTACCGGAAGTAAATTAAACATGGAAAATATATAAAAATATGTAATCTTAATAATATCGTAATAATAATAATAAATGTGATTAGCGATGCGACTTTAACGGTCGAAAGATGGTACATCCGGGCATATACCATTTTTTTTTATGCATATTTAGAGTGTTAATACTGCTGGAAGCGACATAATAAAATATGTGACAGAATTATCAAGATGATGCTGATGCGCTGATGGAATTTAATAATCCAAAATTTAAATTTCGTAACATTGGAACATTTCTTTGTTAGTACAAATATGATTTTATAAACAGAGATTAGTGCCAAGATAATTTCCCATCCCAATTTTCCGATGTCGGTTTAATTTTGCTTAATGTAACATTATATTTGTGTAGACTTGTTTTGATCTATACTAAAATCCAAACATTTTTCCAATATTTTTAAACCTTAAAATCAAATAATAAATACATATATCTGTAAATGTGGATAAAATGATTGAAAAAAAATTAGGGCGTTTTTTTTTGTTTCCATATTTCTTATATAAAAGAATCTCGGAACTAGCTTTCGACAATGCACCAGATGGGGATTCCAAGGTAAACTACTATTTGGTATGGTGACACCACATTAGTATAATCTCTAATAAAATTAAGAGTAGGAACGTATTAAAATATTATATTTCCATAATTTACCTCTAGAAATTTAAAAATTTAATGTAAACTGAATGTTCTAAAAATTAGTTGCTTTTCGAAGTTCTTTTCTTATACAAGATATCATAACTAGGGAAAATAATAATAAAAAATTAAAAATAAATTATTATGTATTGAACATTTATTTTTATATTTTTATTTCCACTAAAACGCACAATTGAAATTTTTAATGTTTGCTGTTCGACGGCTGCTGCAAGAGAGAGCTTTTTTCTTAATTTTACATTTACAATAATTTAATGACAATGAACAAAAAAAAGAGGATCAAATAATTCTTATGGTATGTTTGTAGGGTGTGGAAATGATTAATATGTACTTGTATTAATAATTGTTCATTCTCCCCCCGTTGATTCATCAATTAACTATCCTTGGATGTAAGATCACATTGATTAACGTTAGGCTCCGAGTGATGTTTATTTGTATCATCGCAATTGGAATCAGGCTTAGTCACTGGCAAAACGCATAGTGAATGGACTGCTCGTTTCAATTCTCCTAATTTGGTTTTAATTATTGCTACGCGGATAATTCCATCAGTTCCAGGAATTACGGATATAACTCTTCCCATCATCCATTGACAAGTATGTGCATTGCTATCTTTGATCATGACAACGTCATCAACAGCTGCTGGTTGTGAAATTTTATTCCATTTGCGACGCTGATTTAATGCAGTTAAGTACTCAAACTGCCAACGTTTCCAAAAACTCTGTGATAAACGTTGCACCATTTGCCACCTCGTAAAGTGTGACAATTTTATTCCCGAAAGATCTTCTTCGGGAATCTTTAAATTATCATGTCCAATTAGGAAATGCGATGGTGTCAAAACTTCAACGTCTGGTTCAATGATAGCGCAAAGCGGTCGACTATTGAGAATACCTTCTATCTCAGTGAGCAACGTAATCATCTCTTCCATCGTTAGAATAGAGGCCCCGATGACACGACGTAAATGGAATTTTGTACTTTTGACTGCTGATTCGCATATACCACCAAAATGTGGTGCTTGTGGTGGTATAAAGTGCCAATTGATGTACATTTGTGATGCATAACTTGCTAAACCACTCGACTCAGTGATTAATTTTGTAAATGTAGCTTGTAACTTCTTATTAGCTCCAACAAAATTGGTTCCGTTGTCGCTATATATGTCATGTGGCACCCCTCTTCGAGCGACAAATCGTTTCAACGCTGCCATGAATGATTCGCTGGTCATATCTCCCACCAATTCGATGTGTACCGCCTTTATTGCAAGGCACACAAATATGCATATGTAGGATTTGTAGACTCGTTGACCACGACCTCTTTTAAGGTGGATGTTGAGTGGACCAGCGTAATCCACTCCACACTGAAGAAATGGTCGTGATGCCATCACACGAGGCGCTGGTAGGTTGCCCATGAGTGGTTTTTGCAATTCCGCCTTGGTTTTGGCGCAAATAACACATTCGCGTATAACATTTTATTTCGGGTTGGAAAAACAAACTTTGGTCGTACAGACAAATATACCACAACGAAGCCAATAACTCTTGTCGTCGCAGGAAACTGCCTTTAACTCGCAACTCTTTATAGGCTTTCGCGTATTTTCAATAAATCGACAAATATAACAAAGCTGACGTTGTAGCTTTCCAAATAATGAACAATGATCAATTATGTTATCAAACCATTGGTTCTGAAGCGCCAGTGAACAAGTATGCGCAGGGAACACTTCTTCATCACGGTTGTGATAATCAGAACGTTGCTTTGGCCAATGTTCTTTTGTTAGTTTCAGCCAGTAGGGCCCATTCCACCATAAACTGTGTTGTTTAAGTAATCGTGGTGACATTCCTCGAGATGCGCAATCGGCAGGATTCTCTTCAGATGAGACATGATTCCAACAATCACGCGGCATTGTGCTTAGAATTTCTGCTGTCCTGTTTCCGACAAATGTAGTCCAGCGTTTGGGATGACTGCGAAGCCAATCTAGCACTATTTGTGAATCAGTCCATGCATATTTACGTATAATTGAACTTCCCGATTGACTCGACACAATGCTCATTAATTTTGATAGCAAAACAGCACCTTGTAATTCCAGCCGAGGAAGCGTTAATTGTTTCACCGGTGAAACTCTAGTTTTTGCAGTAATCATCTGGATTATGGTTTCATTTTCCGATGACATTCGAAAATACACAACTGCACCATATGCAGACTGACTGGCGTCGCAAAACCCATGCATTTCGATCTGATAATTGCTGTCAGTGGCAATGTATCTTGGAATACTTATTTCATCGACTGTTTGGAATCCAGCGCGTATTTCTGACCATTGGGTCAGCAGATTCGCGGGCAATGGATCGTCCCACTGCAAATTGCTTAACCATAACTGTTGCAAAAATATTTTTGCCGCAATTACAACTGGTCCAAGCCAACCCATTGGATCAAAAAGGCGGCTTGTATCAGATAATACGGTTCGTTTCGTGTGAAAATCGTGGTGCGGCAAATTGCACGTAAATTTGAAATCATCAGTGTCTGGATTCCAATGTAAACCCAATACTTTCACTGATTTTCGATAGGTACATCCACCAGTAGCGTCCTATCGTTTGCCTTCCACTTCCTTAAGTGGAAACCATGTGACCCAAGTGTTTCCGTTAGTTCGTGTTTCAATCGTATAGCATCATGTATATTGTCGGTTCCCGTCATCACATCATCAACGTACATATCTTCAGAAATTGCGCGTGCACACTCCGGATGTTTCCTCTGGATTAAATCCGCAATTTCTTGCATTGTTCTAATCGCTAAGTATGGTGCGGAAGCTAACCCATACGTTACCGTAGCAAGCTTGTAATGTTGGATTTGTTCTGAAGGATCTTTTCGCCATAAAACCTGTTGATAATGTGTATCGACATCAGACACCAAGACCTGACGGTACATTTTCTCCACGTCAGTGCAAAAGACGAAACGATGTTCTCTAAACCTCAATACAATGGTAAATAATGACGATTGGATGGTTGGTCCGACTGCTAGGCATTGATTTAGTGACGATCCCGACGTGGTCTTTGCAGATCCGTCAAAGACAACTCTTATTTTTGAACCAGATTCAGATTGACGAAATACTCCGGGATGCGGCAAATAATAAGCGTGCTTAGTTAATTGTTCTTCGGGTACTGGAAACATATGATTTAATGACAAATATTCACTCATGAACTCTGTGTATGCGGCATGAAATTGTTTATCTCGTGCAAATCTGTTTCCAACAATCACGCGGCATTGTGCTTAGAATTTCTGCTGTCCTGTTTCCGACAAATGTAGTCCAGCGTTTGGGATGACTGCGAAGACAATCTAGCACTATTTGTGAATCAGTCCATGCATATTTACGTATAATTGAACTTCTCGATTGACTCGACACAATGCTCATTAATTTTGATAGCAAAATAGCACCTTGTAATTCCAGCCGAGGAAGCGTTAATTGTTTCACCGGTGAAACTCTAGTTTTTGCAGTAATCATCTGGATTATGGTTTCATTTTCCGATGACATTCGAAAATACACAACTGCACCATATGCAGACTGACTGGCGTCGCAAAACCCATGCATTTCGATCTGATAATTGCTGTCAGTGGCAATGTATCTTGGAATACTTATTTCATCGACTGTTTGGAATCCAGCGCGTATTTCTGACCATTGGGTCAGCAGATTCGCGGGCAATGGATCGTCCCACTGCAAATTGCTTAACCATAACTGTTGCAAAAATATTTTTGCCGCAATTACAACTGGTCCAAGCCAACCCATTGGATCAAAAAGGCGGCTTGTATCAGATAATACGGTTCGTTTCGTGTGAAAATCGTGGTGCGGCAAATTGCACGTAAATTTGAAATCATCAGTGTCTGGATTCCAATGTAAACCCAATACTTTCACTGATTTTCGATAGGTACATCCACCAGTAGCGTCCTATCGTTTGCCTTCCACTTCCTTAAGTGGAAACCATGTGACCCAAGTGTTTCCGTTAGTTCGTGTTTCAATCGTATAGCATCATGTATATTGTCGGTTCCCGTCATCACATCATCAACGTACATATCTTCAGAAATTGCGCGTGCACACTCCGGATGTTTCCTCTGGATTAAATCCGCAATTTCTTGCATTGTTCTAATCGCTAAGTATGGTGCGGAAGCTAACCCATACGTTACCGTAGCAAGCTTGTAATGTTGGATTTGTTCTGAAGGATCTTTTCGCCGTAAAACCTGTTGATAATGTGTATCGACATCAGACACCAAGACCTGACGGTACATTTTCTCCACGTCAGTGCAAAAGACGAAACGATGTTCTCTAAACCTCAATACAATGGTAAATAATGACGATTGGGTGGTTGGTCCGACTGCTAGGCATTGATTTAGTGACGATCCCGACGTGGTCTTTGCAGATCCGTCAAAGACAACTCTTATTTTTGAACCAGATTCAGATTGACGAAATACTCCGGGATGCGGCAAATAATAAGCGTGCTTAGTTAATTGTTCTTCGGGTACTGGAAACATATGATTTAATGACAAATATTCACTCATGAACTCTGTGTATGCGGCATGAAATTGTTTATCTCGTGCAAATCTGTTTTCTAAATATTGAAAACGTTTTTTTGCCATCTGCAATGAGTCGCCTAAATGAACTGGTAATTTTTTGAAGGGTAAACTGACAATAAATCTTCTTTCTGAATTGATAACTGTATGCTGCTTAAAATGGTTTTCACAAAATTCTTCCTCCGGAGAACGGAGTGGCACGTTAGTTTGAATTGACTCAGTCTCCCAAAATCAGGCCAGAAATTCAGTCAGGTGGAAATCTTCCTCTTCAGCATCGATCGAAGCCATCATTGAGAAGCACTCAGCTGAGCAAATTTGAGCATGTTTGCCAGCAACAACATAACCAAACACCGTGTCATGCAAAATTAGTTGTGAATTGTCGATCTCTATCTGATCATACCGCAAAATTGAAAAAAAACAATCTGCTCCCAACAAAATATCTATTTTACTTGGCTTGTAAAATGTCGGATCCGCAAGCTTTATCGACTTTAATGATTGCAAAGTTGGAAGATGCAAATTATAATTGGGTAAGTGTGAAGTAATTTGTTCCAATATATGAGCTTCCACGTAATGCATCTTGGATTTGTCGCCTTTTATTTTCAGCGACACGATACCATTTGTTGTTTGGCCTTGTGAGTGCCCTAAACCGCTTATTTGTACATCAGAGGCCTTTCTAGAGAGATCCAAATTATTTGCACACGCCTCAGTGATAAAACTTAACTGGGATCCAGAATCCAGAAGTATACGACATTTTCTGAAATCTCCTCGCTTCGTTGTTACCTTTGCAATCGCAGTGGGCAAAATAGCACAAGTTGATACTGATTTTGAACAACAATGTGCACTAATTGGTTGGTCTTTATCAGCATTCCCTGAACTGCCATCAGAAGGGATGGCACTTGATGGATTGACTTCTTGAGGTCCATTCATAATGTGTAGTAATGTATGATGTTTCCTCCTACACTTTTTACAGCGTGCTAATACTGGGCAAATAGTTACTGAATAGTTTTGACTTAAGCAGTTGCAACAGCGCCGAGTCTCCTTAACGTACTCTAAACGCTTTGCCACATCCATCGACACAAACCTATCGCAATTTAGCAACCAATGATCTTTACTGGAACATAATGTACAATGTGATGAGTTCGTTTTGTTGCGCGTATCAGCAGCACTCGTCATATTGTGATCGGTTTTGTGAATTGCTTCGTGACCTCTAGCTTCAGTATTCGATTTCCGTAGCACAACGGTGGTTACGGACTCCAGTGTATCGATTCTACGTTGAAGGAATGAAAAAAAATCGGTAATTTTTGGATCTTCCATATCAACCGAGTATTCTGCCCAAGCTGCTTTCGATTTATCACCCATCTTCTGTGATAGTAAGTATATAAGCCAGGGGTCGCGTGTTTCAGCTATTTCTCCTAGTGCTTTAAGGCCTCGTATAACATCATCTGACGTATCCATGAATTTCTTCAAGGCGCCTACAGATCCATGACTAAAACTTGGTTGATCGACAAATGTTTTAATAAATGCGTTTATGGCATGCCGTTTTCGATCGTTTCGCACCTTTAATTTATTTAGTGCACCAATATAGTGATAGTGTGACCTTCCAACGCAAGTTTTAAATGTTGAAATTTCTCCACGGGTGAAAGTCTGGTTGAATTATGGATGGTTGACCTAAACATATCATAGAATGTTTGCCATTCTGTGATATCACCCTTGAATTTTGGTATTCTCAGCTTAGGCAATTTAACCTCTGACGTATCACCAACAGTAGTTGCAGAATTATGATGGCCAAATGATTGTCCCTCCTGGAGGGAAAGTTTGCGAATCCACGAGTTCAAACCGGCTATTGCACTATAATATTCTTCCTCGTAACTATCATCAGGTTGTTCGGTATCGCTTAATGCAAAAATATGAGCTTCAATGGTAGTGAACTCAGACATTAATTGTTCCACACGAGCTAATCTTGCTTTAACGTTTTCTAAGGGTGTGTTTATATCTACCTTTTCTCTCTGATATTTGTTGATTGTGATTAATTTGTTCTTATTACTTGTTCGTTGTTTCTTCAATAATTTGAGCTCAGCATCAGTCATTTTGTAGCACGGTAATAACAGTAATATTGTAAACCAGCCCAGTTTCAATATTTTTAGCAAATCCACTTAATAATAAAACAACAGATGTTCACGAACAGTTCAGCACAATTAAACACAAAATGTGTTACTTTATTACATGTGTATTAATTTACCGTTGAACAGCAATCATTGATCACGGCCGCACTAACACTTTATATTTCGGCTACAGCAATAAATAATTCGTTTTCAATGTTTTGTAGGCAGATGAATTTTAACACTACCGTTTAACATGGACGCACAATAAATTCACTTATCACTATTGGGCCAACTGCACATAATGGCTAAATTACACGTACACCACTATATATTACACGTGGTGGATGATTTTTGTTTTATTTTTAGCGAATTAAAAAAAATAATTTATTTAGTGGATGTAATGCAGATTTACCGGTCAACTCGTAATCCGGCTCGAAGGACCATGAACATTTATTTTTATATTTTTATTTCCACTAAAACGCACAATTCATATTTTTAATGTTTGCTGTTCGACGGCTGCTGCAAGAGAGAGCTTTTTTCTTAAAACTAATGATTACGTTCCCAGTATTTTATTTTTCTGCGAAGCAACAGAATCCCAGCGAACCGAGCATTATTCTTAATGTGATTACAAATGTAGAGTTGATATTTAACATTCGTTCTATTCGGACGTGTTTTTTAATTTTTAATAATTTTAATTCTCAACAATTTTGTTGAATCCATACAAGAATGTCTTTTATGTGTGAATTTATGTGTGAAAAAATAATCAGTTATAGTTGCGTTGCTTCTAAATTAAATAAGTTACTTGCCAAATACTCCAGTGACATTAAGAAAGGGTTTAAATATATAATAGATGGGTTAAGTGGTTTGCAATGGTTTTGTCCTAAATGCTAAATGACCATACTCAATGCTATCCATGATTTAAAGAATCCCGTGGACGAACGGCATATCACGCGATCCCAAACAAATGCGTCATCTAATTTAATCTCAATACATAGGCTGTAAACAAAAGACAGTTCCAAAGTAGAGGTTAATTCAACTGAACATAAAGTTTCGTAGATCAATAGTGTTGTTGTAGATCTAACATTGTATGCAAACATTGATGTTATAGATCAAACTTGATCAACTACTTTGGTTCAGCCAATCCCAATTCAATGTCCAGTTTGCAAGTATTTGCAAGTATTAAACCGAGACGGTACCATTTTGTAAGCAGACTGCATAAATCTGTGTCTGTGGAAGCAATTCAAAATTACCTGTCTGAGAAATTCTAAATATTAACAGCTAACAGTATCAAGATGATACCCAAACCAATTAATGGCGTACCTAGTGACCACTCATCATTTAGGATTAGTCTCACTAATGAAGACTTTGCACGAGCATCAAATCTACGATCTGAACCTTTGGCCAAATGGAATATTTATTAAAATATTTGAAATAAAAAAGGCCGGTTTTTCGGATTATACGAGAAGGCACCCACCCAATATATATATATAAGCACCAAACGAATTGATAGTATTATCACCAATAATAATTATACAATTTTCTAACAACTTTAGTTAACAAAATGTCTAGTAACGCATACCAATTTCTAAATTTCGTTCGAAAAACCTGTAATATCCAGAGCACAGAATTTTCTCCAAGTGATTATATCGTCTACAGATGCGACCGTTTTTCATGAACCAGCAAACAATTAACAGGTGGAGGAGTATTAATTGCCGTAAACGCAACTACCAGTGAAGTAATTCAACTGTCCCGTTGTCAAGTCAACATACACAAACTGCATTGAAATGATCCAAGAAATTTACAATCTTATCAAGCTGGGAGATTGCTTTGTAGTATTGGGGGATTATAACTTTACCAAAATAAACTGGTCTTATGACAAGAATTTTAAATTTATGCTTCCATCCTCTACTCTATCGGATATTGAGTGTTGTTTTATTGATGCCTGTTTTTACATTGATCTAAAACAAATAAATCATCTTCCAAACGTAAACGGTAACTTTCTTGATTTATTCTTCGCAAACGATCACCATTCATATGCAATGACATTCATCACAAATCCATCACAATTAACTTTGCGAAAGCTAACAATGAAGGACTTAAAAGCTTCGCAATTAAAAACAATTTTACTCTTATTATGATGATTGCTTCAAGCAATACTTAATCAAAGTTCAAAATAATATTAAAAGTGACCCCAAATACATTTGGAATTTCTTCAGGTTAAGAGGAAAATTAACGGATATTTGGCCACTATGCATATGAATGGGTCATGTGCATCAGTATCCAAAGAAATAGCAAACCTTTTCTCATCATTTTTTCCAACAATTTACAATCTTGATGATTCGCCTTGTAACAATCAACCTACCAGCTATGGTGATTACGCAATACATACCCAAACCATTTCTGAAGAAGAGATATTAGATGTAATAAGATAACTTGGAGATGGATGTGGACGTAAAACTATCCCTTAGTCCATCATTAAATTAACGGCCTATGTAGTGTGCAAACCATTAAAACTCATCTTTAATAAATCATTGCAAACTGGAATTTCCCCTAATAAATGGAAAATTTCGAGACATACACCAATCTTCAAATTTGGTATAAGAAATTAAATATCCTGCTATCGGGGAATTTCAACCACTTCAATTTTAGCTAAGCTATTTGAAATATTAGTCTGCAATTCCTTCAAGCAAATAGTTCTAACCCATAATCTATCTTTTCAACAACATGGATTTACGCCTAGTAGATCCACAACTACCAAACTAGTTGAGTTTACTAGCATCACTACAAAAGCTTTAGAAAATCATCAGCAAATTGACACCTTTTGATTCCATTCGACATCGACAGATATTGATGGAACTTGACAAGTTGGGCTTTTCATCCATTTTTGTCAAATGGTTTCAATCGTACCTAACGGAAAGATACCCAACCATTGAGATTGCTGGTGAAAAATCGAATCCTACTTTGGCAAAATTTGGAGTTCCTCAGGGTTCTAATATAGGTACTTTTGTTTGCTGATGATCTTAACATATTCCAATCTAAGAGTGACGCAAACGACACTTACAAGCTATAAGATGATATTGACAAGATTGGTACCTGGTGTGAAGTGAACCATTTATAACTTAATATTCAAAAATGCAAGATAATGTCATATTATCGGAAAAAATATCCAATAATTTATGGGTCATTAATTGAACGCGTCACTAGAATCAAAGACCTCAGTGTAATAGTTGTCAGTGATATTTCATTTTCTAGACACATTGAACTCAACTAGAATATGCAGCCGCATTTTGGTGCCCTCATAAGCCTGACGACATTCATAGGATTGAGGGTGTACAAAAGCGAGTTTTACTCTATATTATAAATACAAAAAAAAAAAACTGGAACTACCACTACAATTTACCATATCATGAAAACCTGACCTTTTTACTACCTTACACTGTACGTTGTAATGCGCATTAATTTGCGACATTGGAAAAACGCAGGCAACAACATTACTCAATTCTAATGGGAAATGTACTTTTGGGTCACGTAGCTTTGGGAATTGTTTCTATTTTGTTTTGATGTTGTCCGGTCCGGACTTCTCCAATTGAATAATAATGCACAACACAATAATATTTATTAATTCACAATTTGTTTATTTATTATTATAGAAATTATGTTTATTATATTTATTTGATTAATTTATTTGTTTTGTTACAATTATTATTATTAATTTATGTAATTTAATTATTGTATATATTTATTTTACCACCACACAAAATTTTGGCCAATTATGACGCGTTACACTTGTATATGTTTTTTTAATACCGCGATGAGAAAATTTACGAAATTGCATATGGTGAAGGTAAATAATAAAAAGAAGACGTGTTGTCTTGAGTGTTGCTTGTTTTGATCATGGACGACTAATGTGTTGTGTTGTAATTGTGACGTCGCCTTCGTGTTCGTTTTGTTGAGGGAACACATGCGCCGGCGACGGTCGACACTGCACTTATGTAGTGCAGTGGATTATTATTGCATCACCGAACATTGTTAGTTCGTGGTGATGTTGGTTGGATGGCGATGGTTTTACTATAAATGTTTTATAGTAATGGTTCGGTTATTGGATAGTGTTGGTTGGATAGATTGATATGTGATGGGGTTAGTGAACGCTTAATTCAAATAAGTTGGATTATATTTGAATTTCACTAATTGTTTTGTTTGTGGCAGAATCGAATATCAGTGAGTCGAATATTCGAGCTGCTACATAGCCTCTCCTTTCATTCTTCAGAGTACTAAGATAAACGTGCCCAGCCGTAATTTTCGTCAATACAAGTTGTTAAAACTTGAAAAAAGATCGTAACTACGGCGAAAATGAATGTTTACATTTCATTCCAATGTCGAGAACCTTTGGACATTTGGACTTTCTTAATGTCAGTTTAACCTCAAATTATAATTTCAATATTCCTTAAAAATATATTCTAAATGTATTTAACTTTTAAAACTTTTAAATTTAAATATTTTGTATTTGAAATCCTAAATGTATTTAAATCTACACATTTTGTTGGTAAAATTTGGTGCCAAGTTATTTTTTTATTTTTCACAATAAAATTGATGAACATAAATATGGTTTTTTGTGGTTTTATTTAATTTTTTATTTCGAATACCAAAAGGATATTTATAATAAACTTGCACTATAATCAGAAATCTTTTATTGACATTAAAGGTGTTGTTGCTAAATGACTGTGAAAACATTAAACTTAATAGAAGGATTGTTGAGTTTTTACTGTACTCAATTATTAAAAGCTTTCAAGGATATTTTCATTAGAAAATTATAAGTGGTATAAATAAGTTTCCTTTGAGTAAAATTACTTAACTTTCAGCCAGATTCAATTATTTAAGTTAAGCTTGTTATATGTTATTACAAAATAATAATACAAATAGTCTGGGAGCTTTCAGTAAAGGACCGAAAAACTAGGTTTTATAATATTTTACAACTCAAAGTTTTGATTTAATATCAATTTATTTATAAATCGTTAAAGCATCTAATTTGACCAAATGATATATTTACAAAGCTCAATTGTTACATTTCAGAAAGACGTTAGTGGTAAAATTTAGTTCTAGTAGGTGGGTTGTTTTTGACATAAATATACAGGCAGAACAAAACCATACTATAGAGAAGGTTTAAAATTGATGAATATTAAAATTAAAATTTCTTGGCCTAATTAAAATAGTCCTTGTGACAATAGTGTTATTCACTATAGTAAACTTTTTTTGTTAACTGAAAGTTTTGAGCTTTGATAACAAAATTCTAGAGAATTATATAACATAATTTTTTGTCTACATGGTTTGAGTTATAATATTAGGCAAAGCGTCCTGAAAATCGGTTGTAATCGTATACAAATTTTAAAGATTGAATTAAGTAATTGGAAACTAATTGTGCAGTAATACCATTTAAAATAATGTGGGGATCTCTTAATACATCCCTTTCTTAATGGTAAGAAAAATTCGAGTTCAGGCTTTAAGGGCTACCGCTCCATGGCAATAAAAGTTCGTGTAAACAAAAACCAAAACTTCTCAACTAATAAACGTGCCAGACTGCTCTATTACCATGTTGTTCATAAAATTTAGCGGGTGTGTTTTGATGGATGACGAAACGTATTCGTGACATTGAATTTGAAACAATTCATTAAAAATTGTATTTTGTCCAAAATCGTAACAATTCTCCTGCTAAATATGACCACTTTATATTAGTACATTTGCATAAAAATATGTTTTTGCCAGCAATTTATAATTAATTTGTCTACTCGATTCAGCAGTAAAGTTTTGGCCATTTAACTGGTTGACACGACTTTAACGACACAATAAATTGGTTCAAGATTAATCAAATCGATGTTATCTCAAAAAACTAATTTAACCCAATTCGAACGTTAGGGTAATAGAAAATCTTTAATTAAAGCAATTGTTTGTTTTAATTTAACATTAATATTTCCAAAGTTATGTTAGAGTCCTTGAATGCAGTTTAATCTACAACTTTCAAAAAAAAGTTGTTTTCTGTTTAATCTACATTGTTTTCAAGCTTCAATAAAACCGGTTGTAATAGTAAAACGTGATTAACGTTTATTAAATAATTTAAAACTAATTGTGCACAAATACTTGGAAACATTTAAGGTGCGAGGTTTATCCATTGCAAAATTATTAAATTTCCACAATACAACGATATATAAACAATAATATAAAATAAAGAAGGTCTCAGCTTAGAACGAGTAGCTTACAAAAAGCAGAAACGTGGCACAACTATGATAAACTATTTTACAAAAATCTTATAACTTCCATTAAAAATAATCCATGCATCTTTGACTGAAACCGTGCCAAAAAACTTAATACCATGGAGTGGGGTAAGACGAGCTCGAGTTCAGGAAGGCTATAAGAGGAACCCAATTATTAAAAAGCCAAGTCCAGATAACCAGAATGTCGAATTTTCTGTAAATTCAAAATAAGAAAAAAGTCCAATCGACCGTAATATATTAATTATTAATAAATTATTGTTAGCCTACAGAAAGGCTTGAGATGAAAACTCAATCTTCTGAAGAAGTAGCAGAAAATGTCATTGTTGAATTAGTCATTAAAGAAAAAGCTGAGCTAGAGGGGATCAAGTTTCCAAAACCTGAGATGTCTTTGTTGGAGGTAGAAAAACAGACCAACGGATTTCTTGACTAACCATAAAATCAGCTTGTCACCGTAAAATCACTGAGTGTGGAATCCGAATGATCTTTTTCAGTCTGGACAAATATGCACCAAAATTCATAGTCACATTAATTAGTAAAGATTCAATAGTTAATTATTTACAATTTCTACTTATAAATTTAATTGCTTATTTAATAAATTTTAAAACAATTTTGAATTTATGATGTGTGTATCGGTAAATTATCGATAAATTACAAATTCGGTAAATTTGTATTCCCTATATAATGCAGACTGATCCATGATTAAGTTATGAAAAAGGACAAACGTATGTGAACTTAGATTTGAAACAGTTAGCAGGTCAAAAGCTGTATCTTGCCAAAAATTAGCACTTCAAGTTTGCAAATTTGCTAAAATAATTATCTGTTGGCAAGAAATTGTTCATACAAAACCTGCACAGTAATCCAAAAGTGATTTAGCTAGTATCGTAGTACTATTAATTGGTACGCAACTAATTAATTCAATGCTATCGTAAAGCAGTTGAACACACCGGTTTCGAGCTATTCAAAAATATTCGGCAGTATAGTGAGGAAAAGAATGTTGAAGAAGCATGTCGGATGCGATAAGGTTGCTGAAAACGTGCGTTCTAAATGGACCATATATTACTGCCAAAATAACACCGGAAGTTATGCAGAATCTCATGAAAATATCAAAATATGTAAGTTATCCATTTCGAACGTTCAGTGCAATTACTTAAGTTCAGTGCAACTTAACTGAATCGCCGTTTTACAAAATATAACTCCGAACTGGCGCATTCGGTTTTAAATCGCTAAAATATTATTGGGACAATATTTATCTGTCGACGTTAAAAAAAAACATTGCCAAGTAATCTACGTAATATTTTACGCGTCATATTTTTTTTTATTTAAATTTTTGGTGTTTTCGCTAACAGAATGTATGTTAAGATGGTGTTAATCTAGTAGCAGCTATGGATAAAAATAACGTAGATGAATTTTGAAACATTAATAGATTAGTTTATTCCAATCACGAGATTTATTATGAATGTAGGCGGGAAACTAATCATAAACCGTAAATTGTCTCGGTATAACGATCTTAATTTACTTCATTAGCATGAGAGCGAAAACCCCATCCAAATTACAGATGCACGATATTTTAACAGTTTCTGGAAATAAGAATTAAAAGAAGAAAGTAACTGTCAAATTAGCGATTATGGAAAGAGCGGGGATGTAAATTAAATAATTATCATCGTCGTGTATTTCCTGGCCTGAAGACAAATTTATGATCACAATAAAACCACTTTACGCCTTATCACTCTGATCTAGCCTTACAAAACTGTCTTCATTGACATATAATTTCATTAAAAAAAAAATAAATATTTTTATAATCACAGTTAAGAATTTAAGACCAATTGGTCTACTTACTCATTAATGAAAAAGCGTTCGCATTCTGAAATACCAACGGCTTCGGAACAACAGAGATTTAACAAATAATGATGGTAGATTATTTTGTTCAGATAAATTAATGTGTTTCATTAAGATTTTTAAAAGTTATCTCAAGTTCTTCAATATTTCATAAAAATTTATAATTAGGTTTATATAAACCTCCTTCGGACAAATATTCTATATGTTGGTCTTTAGTTGTCCAAATAAACTTTTTAGCGATGCATTGCTGATTAAAATTCTATTGGATAGGCAACAAATTCTTTTTTTCGACCTCTCTCATGTCCCTTAAAACATGAGAAAATTGATCTTTTATGGTAGTCTGGCCATCTAAAGCATGCCAAAAATCTTGTCTGTGCGCTCTAAGGTCAATAGTAGAAACTCGCACATTAAAACAATCACACCAGTTGTTAACCATTCGGGTCTGCTAAGTAGCCTAAAGAAGTGCAGCGTTTAATTTGGTCACTGTTTTTGAAAAAAGCTGTGCTGACAGCTTTAACTTCATTTGATTTGGTCCTCGAACATCTTAATGTGGGGCTGAAATTTTGTGTATGAATTATCATCCACAATAAAGCTACCGCATCAAGGAAATTGTTACGAATTAATTTTAATAAGTGTGGCACATCAGCAAATACGATAATTTTGGAATTCGTAAACGGGATTAGTAAAATAACTATTGATTAGTTGGTTCTAAGTAGGAAACTACGGCATAAATGGCGTCTAGTGCCGAAACTACAGAGAATACAATATCTGTTGTCTTAGGACATTAAAACTGATAAAATACTGGCTACTTTTAGCCGGCTAATAGGTGGTATCTAATTTTTTGTCTTATTCATTCGATATCTTCATTTCATAAAATGAAAGAACGCATATTTTCTCCCTAGCACTATGATCGATTGTTTATATTAAAGTAAGCACGCTTTCGCATTTTTCAATCAGCAAATCAATCTTAGCTTTTTCAGCAAGCTGTCAGATCGATCAACAATTTCTTACTGTTATGTATAAGGCGAGCATTTTCACGTTCGAAAGACATAAGATAATTATCCGTTTCCATTTTGCAATTGACTTTTTTGAGTTTACTGTTTTGGTCATCTGAATTTTGAAATTCCGCAGAACAAGAATTTTGTGAATCCGAAGTAGTACACATTGGACTAAGTGGTTTAGTAAAATGATATCAGTAGGCGCATATAGCCCTCGAATACTTTTGCGTATTCTAATAATTTAACTGTAGGAATTACTCTGCGTTTTAGACGCCGCGTATTCACTCTTAAAATCATTATCGTTAAATGGTCAGAACATACTCTGGTAAATTCTACACTAAAAGATTCACATTGTCCAGTGACTATAGTTCATTGATCGCATATCGTGGAATCAATAGGAAAACGGTAATAGTTTTTGTCGGGTGTATAGATAGATTTTAACCTATTATTGTTGTTATTGCAACCAACAATTACACAATACACCATAATGAGTAAGTTGACCAAGTGGCTTATTCATATAACAATAATTTATATACCTATAACTAAACTAGATTTACTCACTGTTCAACCATAAAAATAATGAAACATGGGTATTCGCGCCTATTTCACTTAGTCAATAATCTATAAATTACAAAAATAATATTTACTATAATTTACAAGTAAATTCGTTCTAAATTGCATGCGCTCAACCAGTTTTCAATATACCATACATTCCATACAATTATGCTCATTCCTCATGCATGAGGTAACCTCACATTTTATTTTAGTTATAGGCTTCCGTTTTCCAACTACAAAATTTATAATAAACAAAAATTATCAAACAAAATAATTTATTTATTTTCACCCAACCCAAAATTTAAAAAAATTTATATTTTTGTAGTCATTTCCAATACCTACGTTCCGATTTACAGTAGAGTTCAAAATGAACAAAACTAAACTAAACTACGGTGTCACCAAACATCTTACAGAGAATTTTTGTATCGTGGTGAAGACTCTGGGATGCGACGGTTATACAAGCTCCTCGCGCTGCATCCTGGATAACGCTAAAAGTATAACCAACGCGAGTACGGGCGCAGTAAAACCCTAACCCCGCCATGTGGAGCAAATACCCATGGCAAACCCCAAAGCATCTGTTCTCCATGTTAGGAGCGGCTGAAGCGGGCGTCTGCCTTGAATCAAGCGGCTCGCTATAGAAACGTGTACAAAGGTTGGACTGGACACCTTAAGATGGATTATCATCACCAGTACGTGATCCACACACGCAAACCGGTTAGGCAGCGGGCTAACTACCCACTCTCGTAAAACAATATCATGTTATGAACCCTACACTTAGGCCTCGGATTATTACTTCGGATTTATCACAACAACGACCTCGGAAATTGTACACGGACTACGCTATTAAAATGGGAACATGGAACGTATTCAGCCTACTGAGACCTGTTGATCTCCAAAATCTATCAAGTCAAGCCGAAGCCTACACATTAGACGTATTAGCATTACAAGAGCTGAGATGGTCAGGAAGTGGCATTCACGATACCAGCAATGTTTACACTTTCTACTATTGTGGCCATCCGAATGGAGGAGAATTCGGCGTCGGATTTCTCGTTCGTCGCTAAATGAATCAATACGTTATCGACTTCCACCCAATCAACAAGCGGATATGCACAATAAGACTCCGCACGCAAAAAATTAATATATCGATCGTCAACATTCATGCGCCTACTGAAGACAAGTCGCATGATATCAAAGATCTATTCTTTATCGAACTTGAAGATGTCATCAACAGCATCCCACGCCACGATATTAAAATCATCGTTGGCGATTTTAATACTCAAATTGGTAGGACCTAGTTGTCTCAAGCACATTCTTCCCGCACAAGAAAATCCACAAGGCAACGTGGAGATCAAATGATGGAAGAACAGAAAACCAGATTGATCACGTTATGATCTCAAAGAGACGTTCCTCTAGTATCACTGACGTACGATCGTATAGAGGTGCCGATATAGACAGCGATCATATGCTTGTCATCTTTAAGTATAAGTGCGAACTTTCATCCACATTCAATAGACAGGCAAAGAAGACCGTGCGCTGGAACTTCGATGCGTTAAAACAACCCGATTCTTTAGAGAGTTACCAAACGGCCGTCACAGATTACCTTGAATGGCATAACACCAACCCCGAAGATCCATTCGATATTCAAGAGCAGTGGCAAACTGTACAGTCGGCCCTTACATCCGCAGCACAATCGACCATCGGAAGGAAACCACTGAAAACTCGCAATGAGTGGTTTGAGGACCACTGCCGTGAGAGCGTCGAAAATAAACGGCAACTGCGTGGAAAATGATTAACTCGGAACACCAGAAGCACTAGAGCGGAATATATGAACGCAAGAAAAGAAACGACCAAACTTCTCCGGCAAAAGAAACGTGCGCAGATAAGACACTTTATCGAAGACATCAGCTTCCATGCGGCAAACGGAAACATCAGAGACACCTTTGCTAATACCAGGAATCTTACCAAAGATTTCCATCCTAGATCGACCACCATCAGAAACAGGGATGGTGAGTTGAGAACAAGCCAACATGATGTTTTAGCGGTTTGGCAAACTCACTTTCAAAATCTGCTAAACAGGACTGATGAAGTGACCCCAATCCGAGCTATTTCTCCACCAGGCGAGGAGGACTTTATCCCGTACCCCACAGCAGAGGAAGTGGACGCCGCCATCGCTAAACTCAAGAATGGAAAAGCGCCAGGTCTCGATGGAATACCCGCAGAAACTAGTAAAACTCGGAGGAGCAACACTGGCATCAAAGCTCTATGAGCTCATTCTCGCTATCTGGGACCACTACCCGATGAATGGAAGACACCACTCATCTGCCCTTTACATAAAAAAGGCGACCGTCTTAAATGTGAAAATTATCGCGGCATAGCTCTGTTAAATACTGCGTACAAAGTATTTGCGAATGTTGTGCTTGCCAGACTCATTCCTTACGCCGAACGTATTATTTGCGATTACCAGTGTGGTTCTCGCCCTATCCGCTCAACCACCGATCAATGTTTTACTTTAAGGATGATTCTGGAATAAAGTTGGGAGTACAATGTTAATATACATCAGCTCTACATCGATTTCCAGCAGGCGTATGATAGCATAAATCGCGAGAACCTTTGGTCCGCGCACATACGTCTCGGCATCCCGGAGAAACTTGTTTCTCTGTGCAAGCTTTCAACATCTGGATCTACCTGCAGAGTAGCAATTGAAGGCGCGGTATCTGACGAATCCCGGAGCATTCCCAATGTCGATTTCGAACCCGGTGAACACAACTACGATGGCGTACAAGACTTCAAATATCTCGGGTCAACAATAACATCTACGAATGATATTCAGGCAGATATAAAATCCCGAATTGCTGCCGGCAATAGAGTCTTCCACGCACAGTCGAAATTATTACGATCTAAACACCTATCGCGGTCATGCAAACTTTTACTGTATACAGCACTAATAAAACCGGTGCTTACATATGGAAGCGAGAGCTGGACCCTGGCCACCACCGATTGTAGAATTCTTTCTACGTTTGAAAGGAAGGTCACACGAACAATTTATGGGCCAGTGAAAGTTGCAGAGGACCAGTATCGAATTCGTATGAACCACGAAATGAGGCAGTTACTCGGAGGATGCGATGTTATTGGATACATCAAATCCAACCGAATCAGATGGCTTGGCCACGTCTCGAGGTCCCCAACAAACCGAATGATTAAAAGTGTTCCAACAACAACATCCAGCTGGGGTACGACATAGAGGAAGACCCCGATTGCGTTGGTACGATGACATCCAACAAGATCTGTGTATATTAGGATGTCGTAACTGGAGGCAACGAGCGATGGATCGAGATAGTTGGAGGTCTACATTGCACGCGGCAAAATCCTTTCATGGGATGTAAAGGCCAGAGAGAGAGGTGAAGACTCTGTGACATTGCACGTGAGAGATGCTTTTATATCTTAAATAATTGGTCTGATCATGCCGCGTATACTCGTATACACACATGAAATTTAGAGTAACGTAAATTAAAAAAATTAATTAAATCCAAACATAACTAAACTTCGACAAAGTTGACAGTTAATGGCTAAGCCAACAGTACAAAAATGATTAATTTTTCACAAACTTTTAATTATTTTAGATAAAAGAAAATTAAATTGTCATACGTTTTTTTTGTTGCAGATAGATAATATTTATGTTTTTCATCTTCCATTTCTATTTATACACTTAATTGAGATTATGAAGCAAAAAAAAATCGAATAAAGGAAAATAAGTTAAGAGGAAAACTAATGAAAATCAATAATGAGTCCAATAAAAATGAGGGATCTGAATGTATATTATATATATATATATATATATATATATATATATATATATATATATATATATATATATATATATATATATATATGTATATATATATATATATATATATATATATATATATATATATATATATATATATATATATATATATATATATATATATATATATATTGAACGTATCCTACTATATGTATGTGTGTACATGGTACCTTAATTATATAAGAGAAGACGAAATTGGAAAAAGAAAAAGAAAATCAACGAAATCTAACAACGTTATATACTGGATAAACTTAATTACGAGCGGGATAGAGGTGAAATTTTTTGTATATTTACTATCAAACCAAATTTGTATAATTTAGATCATATATCTCGTATGCTGTCTGAATTTTAATGAACCCACATTGTAAGAAAAAAAAAACGAAATTAATTGACTGTCTATACATTGCTACCTGTACTGGAAGGCAGAATTAAAACTTTTTTACTGCTTGAACTTGTACAGATATAGTAAAAATATGGGTGTTTCGTATTTGTCTGATTTAATCGAAAATTTTAACTTAGCATAGATGAACGAACATACCGTTTTCAATCAAGATTACTTTGCCCTTGTTTGTATTTTATTTAGACAATAATTGTGTGGCAAATGTGAGTATAGATGCGAATACATATCAAACATAGAGGATGCATTTTTTTTACTATTAATCAAGTTATTAAAAAAATTAACTTTAAAAATTACAAGAAGAAAGGATAAGAGCGATTAAATTAAATGTTTTCATTAACTCATTCTAAGATGGCAATCGAATTAGAACTATCGTTAAATTAATTTCCATCGGTCATCATTATAAAAAATTAAAAATTCTATTCCAATCCAATTTGAGTAGAATTTTTTTTTCCGGTAAATTATGGGCATGTTTCTATTTATACCAAAAGTCTATCTATCAGACGTTCATTACACCACAAAAACGTAATTTAAGTAAGAAACTTTTGAAAAAAAACCGTGCTTTCGGTCACAGACACACAGACAACACAGGAATATTTCAAATAAATAGTTGAGTTCAGAGCCCCATACCACTAGAGAAAAGCTGGTGGTTTCATCGTCATCCAAAAAACAAAAGGTTTCAACATTTCATGCATTAACCAAGTTAAGTATAAAGTTAACCGGTATAGTATTTGGTGCCAAATCGGTATTTAAAACTTATTGCTATTGAAAATCCCTTAAGAAGGAGATTTTAGTCTTAGAATTTATAATAAATTATTACAAATTAGTACAACAGAAGAGTCGTTTCGCCTGATACTATATCCTTCTTCCAGTATACATAGAGAAATAAATGGGTTTTAAATAATTGTACGACAATATACATCGCGCTATGTACTGTAACGAAGGTCTAAAGCATATCACGATTTAAAAAAAAACATATTTAATTGTAAAATTAAATTTTTACATATTTCGATCAGCCTCGCAAAACCAAATAGAAACGTGGCCTCCAGAAGAGAAAAGTCATGAATTACTTAGAAAATTAGGTTGCTATGTTTATTTCGCAATAACCAATAACGTAGAATACAAACCGATAACCTATATAAAGGTAAACAATTATCAGTTTACTAATTTTTTTAAATCCAACTTAATGAGATCATATTTTTTAAGTTCTTTACCTTTTGTGAAATAAAAACAAAGCCCTAGTTTTTATTTTCATCTATACATATTATTCCTTCGTAAATTCTGTTATTACTTAAATTATCAATTTCGCGATATAAATATAAAATTGTCGTAAATAGCTAGCGAATAAAATTAAATTAATTTAAAATTAATTTAAATGTTGCTTTCACATAAATAGAAGCCCGTCATGAAATCAACTATAGCCCGTCATGAAATCAACTATATTACGCAAAAAATTAATGTTTTTTTTCAATTTTAGGTTAAAAATTAATAATTTTAATTTTATAATTTAGATTATAGTTAATTATTTAAAAGAATTTAATTTTGAAAAATAGTTGATACATTTGACAAAATGTATGTAAAATGTGTGCCTCCACATCCAAGGGCCACCCATAGGTGAACAAGATTTTGTACACCACAAAAGTTCATTTATTTGATTTTCTGACGATTATTGTGGATTAAGGCCTACTGATTATTTATTTACTATTGTGATTTATCTCTTATTGATCATTTTTGTGCTCAAATATGAATGAATAATATTTATTTTGGATTATCGAGATTAATAAATAAATTGATTGTACAGATTTTTGCAAATAGAAAAAATAGATTGTTGAGTTAAAATTTAACGCTCGAAATAGAGTTATGAGAGATACGCGGTTGTATTTATTTATTTTTCATGCCTCTAATAGATTACAGGAGCATGCAAATAGAAACAAGCGGTTTAAATATCATTACTTCCTGCATGTAATTTTTTTTTAAATTGGCTTTAAAAATTTTTATATAAATTTTTACAAAATAGAATTTTGCATCATTATTAACATACACGAAATAAAAAAATGGTATAAATCATCAGTTTTTGCTCAATCAATGAGTTGGGTGGTTGGTGTGTTTCAATAGGGTAGGCGTTGACTGTATATAACCATGGCTTAATGGTCTATATTCTATATTCTAATGTTGTAAATATGTGGAAATCACCAATTGTGTTTAGTATACCTCCACCTGGTAACACCAATTGTGTTTAGTATACCTCCGGCCGGGTAACGATTTGAAACATCGGCTAAATATTTTCTGATTTTCAGGAAAATCCATCCTCGTCGGAGGCCGGTCCCAAGGATTCTGGGGAGACCAGCTATTGCAATTTATTACTATAATCAGTAAAAATCCCAAGATATGTTGAGGAATCGAAATACTCGAATGAGTGAAGCAGAAATGGGTAACATCGTTCCTTTCCAAAAGAGTTAGGTTCTACCGAGATCTCCTACGAGAGCCTGTAGTACGTTCACCACGAAGATTAACAAAATAATACCTACAGAACTTGTGGAGTTACCGAGAAATGCTTTTCCAGAGAACAATAGTTGTTCTAAAAAAGAAGAAATGCTGTATCAGGAATTGCGTAAGGCCATGGCAATGATGCATTGGTTGAATATAACAATTTAAATAAGCAATTAAATGATACAATTGCTTGGATGCAGGAACACATAAGGGTTCTTGGAAACGGTGTTAAAGCCCTTAAAGCAAAGGAAAACGTTGATTCTCCTACCCAAAAAGTAATGGAACAAGAATACCATACGGATGAAGAAGAATTGGCCCACGAAACTGAGTAGATTAGAGTCAAAAGCCAGAGAAAAAAAACGAGAAAGAATGATACACCTAATTCCTAAAATAATCCAAAACAATCCAAAAAAATTGCCTCCACCACCCTCAATAGTTTTAGATGGAGTTAAAAACTATGATCTACTGTATGAGAAAATTAAAACAATAACTAAAACAGATAAGTTTAATGCAAAATTGATGAGTGGAACCAACATCAAAATAAACTTAGCAGATGGTGACACCTTAGCAGATGGAGGACCTGAAAGGAAAAGGTTTTAATGCAACTGAAGCATCAATTATTTTCAATTAATTTTCTCTGAACAAGTATATGCTGACATTCAGCGCAGATGATGATATTGAAAAAATACATCAAATTAAGTGCATCGTGGGATGCAAAGTCAATATTGAGCCCCTAAGAAGATCTAGGCTTATACCACAATGTAAAAAATGTCAAGCATATGAAGATGAACATACTCAAAAATACTGTAACAAAGAAACCAGGCGTGTCAAATGTCCAGGTAAACACCATACTACAGATTGTGTCAAACCCACAGATGTACATCCTGTGGAGAAAACAATCCAGCTAACTACAGAGGATGCAGTGTTGCTATTGAATTGCAAAACATCAAAAATAAAAACATACATGCTAAAAATACAAATGTAATAAAGAAGCAAACTGTTGGAATAAACAGGCCTGAATCAAAGGAGAGTTAAGGCGTAAAGCGTCGATAGCCTCGCAAGCAGAAGTGGTCAAAAAAACTTACGCTCAAGTAATAATGAGTAACGAAAACAAACAAAAAACTCAAACAGACGACATAAATCAAACGCTTAAGCTGATATTAAGCAAACTTAATACTTTTGATCAGAGATTACAGAAACTAGAATACAGTACCAAGGGAGCCATCCCTAAACAAAACCATGTCTAACGACTTAAGGATTTTATGCTGGAATGCCAATGGACTCCAGCAACACCAACAGGAATTGCAAATGGTTCTGGACGCAGAGAAAATCGATGTCTGTCTCATCTCTGAAACTCACTTCACTAGACAATCAATTATCAAATTTAGAAATTATAAAACATATCACACTATTCACCCGGGAAATACTGCCAAGGGAGGTAGTGCTGTTATAATTAGAAATAGCATTAATCACTTCGAGGAATTAAAATATGAAACAGAACAAATACAAGCAACAGCTGTTAATATCAAGACCAAAAATAACTCTATTAGTGTTATTGGAATTTACTGCCCACCGAAATACTCTCTAAAAGAAAAAGATTATCTTGAATTTTTCAGTAAACTAGGGAAAAGATTTGTAATTGGAGGAGGTTTTAATGCAAAAAATATCCACTGGGGTTCTAGACTAACAACAACCAAAGGGAAAGAACTCCTCAATGCTATCAGAAAATACGGTTGTGAAGCCTTATCAAATGGTAAACCGACCTACTGGCCAACTGATCCAAATAAAATACCAGATCTGATTGATTTCTTTATAGTGAAAAATATATCTGTAAATTATATACATATAGATGAAAGTTTTGACTTAAGCTCTGATCACTCCCCAATACTTTTGACATTAAGTGAAAGGATCATTCAAAAAAAAGTAAGTTTAGTAAATAAACACACAAATTGGGAATACTTTAGACTGTCTTTAGAAAGAAAAACTAACTTAATGGTTCCGCTAAGGAGTGAGGAGCAATTAGAAAAAGAAGTTCACAAGTTCATATGTGACATACAGCAGTCAGCTTTAGAAAACACTCCTGAAGTTAAAAAGAAAATTAAGGGAAACAACTACCCTAGAGAAATTAGAGAGCTTTTGGCAGAAAAAAGAAGGGCAAGGAGAATATGGCAACAAACTAGAGCCCCTCAAGATAAAACTAAGCTAAACAATCTGACTCAGCTACTTAAAAGTTAAATCAAAGATTTGAAAGCCGAATCTATCAGTAACTACCTCAGAAAATTATCTAATGATACTAGTACTGATTATTCTCTCTGGAGAGTAACCAGAAGAATTACAAGGCCAATAATGCCCATTCCTCCAATCAGAACAGAAGGTAACAAATGGGCCAGAAATAACGAAAATAAAGTACGATTGATGACCAATCATTGGAAGCCGAAATAATAACTGGAGAGGTTATACCTGAAAGTGAAGAAATCCTACGAACAACTGCACCAAAAGAAGTCATGTATGAGATAAAAACAAATATGAATCCGAAAAAAGCGCCGGATTATGACCTTATCACAGCAGAAATTTTAAAAGAACTACCAAGGAAAGCTTTATTAAAGCTCACCAATATTATAAATGCCGCTTTTCGAGAAACATGTACCCCACCTCTGGAAAATTGCAGAAGTAATTATGATTTCTAAACGAAACCACCACACAAAACTGGATCATACAGGCCCATACCGTTATTACCAGTTATGTCTAAACTTTTTGAGAAGTTATTAATAAAAAGGCTAAATCCGATAATTGAGAGGAAAAACCTGATTCCAAATCATCAGTTCGGTTTTCGCAACCAACACTCAACATTAGAGGAGAAAAAAGTTTGCTCAACGATATTCTTAGACGTTGCACAGGCCTTTGATAAAGTTTGGCACGAAGGACTTAACTATAAGTTAAGAACTGTACTACCAATGCAATTCACTACAATATTAGAATCATACTTGAAAGATAGATTCTTTAGAGTAAAATTAGACGATTCCTATTCTGAATTGAAAGAAATCAAGGCAGGAGTACCGCAGGGCAGTGTATTAGGTACGGTCCTGTACACTAATGATCTCGCTGTATTAGAAAAGAATACTGTGGCAACCTTTGCTGATGACACGGCAATCTTAGCTGTTGGAGATGATAGCAACGAAGAACCTACTCAGAATTTACAGTTAGCTATTACTCAAATACATAACTGAACCAAAAGATTGCGAATTAAACTTAACGAAACTAAATCAGTTCACATCAATTTTACAAATCAACGACACGACCATATTCCGGTTACAACTAATCAAGAAATAATACCTATGAAAAAAAATTATAATTTGAACAGTTTTTAATAAACTATTTACAGGAGTAGGTTTAGCCAGTATTAAAAAGATCAGTGCATTTTTCTCATTTCACAGGAGACACGTAGGAGCGGGAGTGAAAATTGATTGACTTTTAGTTAGTTTGGTTTCTTAGTTATATTGAGTTCGCCCGAAATTGAAAATGCCTATTTAGCGAAGACACATTACAAAAACTAAATACGATGTAATTTTTATGTGCATTTTTAATACATCTTATTTGATGTCAAATTATATTTTTACTAATAATATTTATCAACTTACTAACTTGATGTTATTCAGTTTAAAACTGAATTTAAGAATTAATAAAGTAGAATTTAAAATTAATTTAAGAATTATAACGAAATAGAATTTAATCGAAAAATAACAAAAATAATTTATTAAATTTAATTTACAATATTTATTAACAGGGAATATTTTTTCGTATCCAAATCCCCAGCACAAATATCTCATGACATATCTGACAAATTATTTGTTCTTTAAAAACTTAATTATGATTATTTTTAATGTAAATATCGGATTTATAAAGTTTAAAAGATTTTTTTGATTATGTTGTGATCTTTATAAAGATTAAAACGATTACAACTCAAAAGATTTTTAAACTGATCTCAATATAACGGAATGGATGAAACCCAAATGAAGTATCCATTCGTAAATTAGTTATATATAGAAACAGTTTCAGTCTGATTTTAATTGTTTACCAATTTTGGTGTTTAGTTGACAATCATCCTACTTTGCAACAGTTCACGTTGCGTTCTCGCAATATGAGCACAAAAAAGTATGGCAAAATTGTTGCATTCGTTCTCTCATTTTTTCTTAATTTAGTTAGTTCAGTATCTCGGGGTCAGTAGTTTTTAATTAGTTTAGAAAATTTTTAGATCAGCAATTTAGGTCCCTTAGCTTATGAACTATCTCATACGATAAGGCATGCAATATATTATCTATAAATATTTGTTTTAGTCATACTGGAATATTCTATTTTGTCAATTGCTCACCTGAGGTATTCTTTAATTTGAAAACAAAAATTCGATATATGTAATAGTCCCGCAGTAAATTTGGTTGTAATTATTGGTTTCTCTACGACTACGCTGTCCTAATATTGACTAAAATGCCGTAGAGTGCAATCAATGTTGGCGAGACCCAGAAATCATTAGGTCTTTGTTGAAGAGATTTTTATTGCGATTTTGTGAATTTACCGCATGATATATTTCTCATAGTCTACTTTAACTTTTGACTCGACCTTCAAAAATGTGAGTTTATTGTTACGGATTCCGAATAAAAATAATAAGTATTTTAGAAAATTCTTATGGAGTGGCGGCGTAGCTAAGTTATCAGAACCCTTAAGAAACAAATAATTTGGGGTTATGGATGTTTATTTTTATGAGTCTTTTATCACTTTAACATCATAAATATAAATATTCATTATATTATAGATTTGATATAATTACAATCATGTTCATGAATCAAAATATAAAAAGAATTAGGGCGTTGCTTTCATATCATAATAATCAATGACGTAAATTTTATATTATATCAAATAAAATTTATTATTATTATTTCTAAAACAGGATTCATTGGAAAATAGTTTGAGTTTGTAGTCGTATTAATCCGAAGTGATCGTATATTACCGTTTATTGAAATTAAATGAACGCCCTAATTTTTACCATTGATTAAATATAATTTCATACATTTTTATAAGACATAAGTTTTATCTGTAATTTAGAACAATTTTAAATTTTAGTAATGAGTTCTAAATGTTAAATTACGACTGGCTTCAGAATAAGAACAAGGATAAGACGGCTTTAATTCATAATCAAAGAATTTGATATGGAAAGTGTATATGTTAAATCTAGAACATTGTAAATTTTTCGTTTATATGTATTTAGGTAATATTACTATCAACGTTGTTTTATCAAATGAATGTGATATAATTATGACTAGCCAACAAAATTTTACAAATCGTTCAACATCACAAAATTTCTACATAAAAAAGAAATAAAATTTGTTAGTTCATGAGTCACCCTTGCTGATATTTGTCAATTATAGAATCGGCAGCACAAAATTTAAAATTGGTTACTACTGTTTGTTTGACTCAAATTAGCTGCCTTGATCTGTCGTTATTTCAAGGGGAACGCCAAACCTTGATACATACTGCTCGACGAACGTCTTAGCAATGGTGGCAGCGGTAATATCTGGAATGGGATATGCCTCAGGCCAACGAGTAAATCTATCAACGATAGTGAATATATAATGATTTCCTTCACATGGTGGTAGTGGACCAACTAAATCCATGTGGATGTGTTGAAACCGAGTTTCTGGGATTTTAAATTTGCCATGTTGTAATTTTGTGTGTTGTATGATTTTTGATTTTGGCATGACAAACAGTTTGTTTCCCAATTTTAAACATCTTGATTCAATTTTGGCCAACAAAAATATCGAGTGGAGAGAAGTTTCCGCGGACGCGAATTCCTGGATGCGAAGGACCATGCAGTGAATCGAACACTACACGTCGTATTGGTTGAGGAATGTATACGCGATGATTACCAGAAGAAGTTTCGCAATATAATTCGTAGCCAGCGAATTGAACAAGTTCAAGCTTATAAATACTTGGTACTTGTAGGACGAGTTTTGTTTATCAGAGTTTTTAATTCGCCGCCCGTACGTTATAACTCTGATATTTTGTGTATGTTTGGGATTTCATTAATTGAGGCAGCTTGTGGGTCCACATTTTTTGCCTGAAATGTGTCGGATATCAGTCATAAATTGGGATATAAAATACAAATGGCGGGTTTGCCGCGGACTGCGTTCCGGTTTTTAGTGGATTGCATTAATCAAGGGCTTGTGGTCAGTGTAGACTGTAAATATCGATAGTGTTTGAGGGCTATAAATAGACAACAGTTCTCTGTCAAATGCGGAGTACTTGATTTCAGTTTGTGACAGTTTCTTGGAAAAGAACGCTAATGGTTCCCACCTACCTTTGTTAAACTGTTATAATACTGCTGCTACGGCAATATTTGATGCGTCAGATGTAATATTATACATAGTATTTTCAAGGGGATGTGCCAATAATGTTGCATCAGCAAGTGCGCGCTTAACAGTGATAAATGCGTTATTGCATTCATCAGGCCAAGAAAAGTTCTTAGCTGTTTTGGGTCGTTTTGTTAACGTTGCCAATTGCGCATGAATTGGTTGAAGAAATTCGGCTAAACGTGGGACAAAACGGTGATAATAATTCACCATTCCGACGAATTTCTGAATGTTTTAATTGAGGTAGGTTGTGGGAACTGATTTATGGCCTCTACGCGCTGCGGAGAAGGTTTTACGCCATCTTTATAGATATGTGGTGACTGAGGAATTCAAGTGAAGGAACACCAAAAACACATTTGGATGTCTTTATTTTAACATCATATTCTGCAAGTCGTTGTAGAACTTGCCTTAAATGACAGAAATATTCCTCCTCAGTTGTGCTTGCCACCAATATATCATCAATATAGACGAATAAGAAATCAAGATCTTTTAACACTTCAATCATGAAGCGTTGAAAAGTTTGAGCTGCGTTCCGAAGACCAAAAGGCATTCGTTTATATTCAAATAACCCAAATAGTGTGGTGATTGCCGTTTTACGCACGTCTTCGGAAGCTACATGTATTGCGTGATATGCCAGAATTAAGTCAATTATCGTAAATACAGTGCACCCTTGCAGATGTACTGAAAAATTGTGAATATGTGGTATCGGATAACGATCCGGTACCGTAATGGCATTCGGTCGACGATAATCTCCACATGGACGCCAATCTGTACTGTCCTTCTTTTGTACCATGTGGAGTAGTGATGAAACCGGAGGGCACGACGGTTGACATATACCTAATTCGATCATATGTGCGAACTCATTATATGCTGCCTTATGTTTTGTAGGATCCAGTCGGCGTGGTTTCGAAGACGGAAGTTGACCGTTTTTAAAAATATGATGAACCACGCTGTGTTTTACTGGAACTTTGTAATTTGGGGATTCGGTGAGAGTAGGAAATTCCTTAAGTAATTTTCCGTATCCATTTTCAACCACTTAGTGTTTTGAAGTGGGAGTATTAACGTAAACTGTCAATGCACCGACAGTTAATTTCGTGGCGGGTCGATGATTCGTCTTCCACGCAGGTCGACGAGTAGATCGAATTTTGTTAAAAAATCAGCTCCGATAAAATTGGTCGGTTCACTGATTCGAGCACGAAAGGATGAGTAAAGGTGCGCCGTAGCCCAATATCGACAGAAAGTAATTTAGTCCCAAATGTATTTATTGTTGGACCATTCGCTGCCGAAAGGCAGAACACTGGATCACGAGATCGATTTCCTTGGAAATAATTTATTGGTATTACAGAAACAGCAGCCCCAGTATCCACAAGAAAAAGGAGATTATTAATTTGATATCTTAGAAAAAAACGGCGGTTCGCTTGTACTCGACTATCTACCGTATGGATAGTCGAATTTAATCGTTTAAAGAGTTTGGATTTGTATGATCCATTGTTTTAGGCTATAAACTGACACGGTTTTGTACATTTCTGTGCTCTGCTACCGTACTTGTGGTGATACCAGCAAAATCTGTAGTAACGTACAGAATTGGTGCGGTTCCTTGGTCTAAGTCGTGGCGATCTTGAAGATCGCGGACTTCTTCAGCGATTTTGACTGCCTGAAGTGAGGGCTGAGAATGATCTCTGGAGCTGGGAAATTTGCTCCTTCAACTCTGCAACTCTGATTTGTGTGTTGGCAGTAATTGATTGCATGACGTTGATGTTGAGGGGAATCCATTTGAGAAATGTTGGGTATTTCCGTTGCTTCAAACATTCGATCCGCTTTGTTAATCAGGTCGCTTATTTGTTTGTCTTCGAACCCAATCAATGCAACTTGAATTATTTTTGACATCCTCCTGATCCATAATCTCCTCACAATGATTTCGTTGATTTTTTCACCCGTTAGCCTTTTCATTGCCCTATAAACCTCGGATGGTTTATCATCGCCGATATCTTTTTTATCGACAAGTTCTTCCAAGCGTTTTTCTTGAGACAGCGAATACCTCTCAATTAATGCCTGTTTCAGGGTATTGTATTTATCTGTTTCTGGTGGTGGTTTAATTACATCGGCTATTGAATCGAAAATATCAGCATAAACCATGAGTGTGGGTTGTGTTTACAAAAATCAGGGATTTTAATGCGAGAGGACTGTATGTCACCGAAATTTTGCTTTTGTTCGATTAAAATTTTCGATTTTTAATTTTTTTTTATCTTTTATATTTAAATATAAATATAATTTGAATTATAATTTTTTTTTAGAAAATCAGATGATTTTATGAATAATAATTTCTTATGACTGATTAATAATTTTAAATTAAAATATGATTTAGGATTTTTATGATCCTATCTAGTACTGAATTTTCGTTATTTGATGATATGTTAAATTACCATTTGGTAATTGGTTCATTTTGCATAGTACGATTTTCGTTATATTAAGATGGATTCTGCATTTATTCAGGGTCGCTACAGTGGACAATGTTGTGATTCAATTTTAAATTTTATTGGTTGATTTTAATGGAAGTTTTAGTTATTAATTAATTAATTTTTTATTTAAACGTGGATGAATTTTGCGCTTACGCATATTATGTACATATATGTATACATATGTACATAAGTTTATTAAAACATTCGATGTTATGGTTTAATTGTAATTTATCGATCCGAGTTTTTATTTTATCAAAACGCCTCAAAACCAATGTGGCGTCGAAAACTAAAGTTAAGTGTTTTTCAACCAAGGTTTAAATAATAATTTGAACTTTCAACTTCCATACCAACATAGTAGATCCGAACGTTAAAAACACACTTCTAAAATTGATATTGTCTAAAATTAATTCAAGTTAAAAAAAAATTTGGGCGTTATGTTATTTCAAAATATTCAATGACGTATATAGATTACCAATATAACATAATAACTATAAATTAGGACAGTCATAAATTTCCATGACAATTGCAATTTCTCAGCTGGTATTAGGAAGCTCACAAAAACCCCATAAACGTATTGGCCCATGCTACATCGCTCCAATTTAATTAATTCCTTATCAAACCTTTTCATTTAACGATTTATAGAAACATAACTCATTTAAAAATTTATAATACCCTTCAGCAAGTAAATATTGCTACTAATTATTATCCTTATGTTTTTCCAATTTTCATACCCATTCACCATTTCTTTGAGTTAATTAATATTTACAAAAAAAAAAAAACAAATGAAAACTCATTTTTTAAATAAAATTAATTGATTTTGAACAGATTTACACATATATTTTGAACAGATTTACATATATAGATTTTAAATTAAATAAATAATTATTTAATTAAAAAAAACAAACATCAATCCTTAGAGTCTTATTTATGTTCTGTGGTAAATTTCTTTTTAAAAAAAGGATTAATAAGGATTTTGAATTCGACGAACCTTAAGAAATTATATTTGGCTCGAGACTATATTATACATAACTGATTAATTATTTACAAAGGATTTATTAGGAAATTAATTAAAGATTATAAATTACATACATAGGTAATAGCTGTGGTTTTACGAACGCCCAAAACTATTTTGCGACCATTATTATTTCTATCTAAAAATATCCTATATGGATTTGGATAAAGTGGATTATACAATAAACTATCGTATATATAGGGTGGTAAGAAGAAAATGGAATTACTTTTATCGCACAATTGGGGGTTGTAAATTCAATGAGTATTAACTGCGGAAAAATTAGCACATACAGTACTATATATATGGGGTTGGAATGTGATGTAATAAAAACCAACATTTTAACCGTTATTGCTGTAATATCTTGTTGAAGTTTATTCATTATTGTGCGGGTGGATTTGTTTAGATTTTCTTTTCTGTCCGTATACATACTTATAATCAAAGATTAGTTTTCTGTAAATCGAAATAAAATAAAAACCGAAAATTTTTCAAACGTGCTTTTGTGGTAATTGAATTTATAAGATGGGATTTGTGTATATAATAAATGTATCTGCGGCTTGGAATTATATACGGAATGTTGTTTGCTTTGCTTCGTTTATTGGTAACTTTATAAAAACATATAAATAATAAAATTTAAATATTTGGCTAGCCTATATAAAGTTCATTCATTTCTTATTTTGATATAACCAAGTTCATTTACACATTCCAAATAATTATTCAACAAACAAACAAACGTAAACACTTGGTTAAATTATTGCCGCCGTATAAATGTTTTAACTTGATTAACCCCCCGTAAATGTATATCAGTGAACCATTAGTAGCAGCGAGCAGTAAAGAAAGGTTCGTTTTTGCAGCATCGGAACCAAATTATTCAGAAATATCAGCATCGATCTCTATGAACAATCGTTATTTCTTTGTTCGTCACTGAAAAATTACTAAAATAACTAAATTAAATAAATAAATTAAATTAAATAAATTGATTTTCTTTTATGAATATTCCACATCAATTAACCGTTTGCTTACTCGCTGATTTATAAGAATTTCTTAGAGGTTTAAGCCGCGCTCTTAAGAATGAGCCTAAGAATTTTTCGATCCGAACTCCAGTCGAAGACAACAAAACAAAGTTAAATTATTTCTTTCAATAATTTATTTTTGTTATGTTGTCCTTGTCATGAGCTCGGAAAAACCTTTCTTCGTATGAGAGCAGCTTTAATTTCTTTCTTTGGCGGCTGACTAACAACAAATTTACCATCGCTATACTGTATCACGATGTGGAAAATTATTCGCTTTCCTATTTTAATTCCTTTTTTTTCTATAGATTGTTGAACTTCCTAAAATGTATGGAGTCTCACGTGTTTTCCTTTTCATTATTTCTGGCTGAATATGATGTGGCCCCTATTCCGCTGTCATTTCGTGTCATAGGACTACTGGACTCTTTAATCTTTATGTGGGTATGTGCCCTATCTCGCATCAATTAAAATTTATAAGTCTCATATGTGGCTTAACTTAATGTATATAACGCATGAGTAAACGACTTGTTAATCGATCAGCAATATTTTTCTATTGGTTGTTGAATACATGCCAGTTTTTCATACTACAGCTTTAATTTTCCCTACAGTGGCCCTTTCTTGATCTATATGCTGATACGAGACATAGCTGACATTGTTATTTATTTATTATTTGGGAAATTTAATTTTGCCTTTTGTTCAAATTTAATCATGACATCATTTTACCCCGCACTTATTTAATTTATAATCATAATAAACAATAAAATAAATTCCAAATAACCAAAACGAATAATTGTATTTTATGGAAACACATTTTAATTAAATATCATGGTTATTCTGTTATATTTGGTATTAAAACAATAATTAAAATGCAATTTGCGGTTTGAGCCATTAAATTTTAGTTTATACGTAGTTTGAAATCAAACGTCAACATAACAAAAGTTTTCGAAAGGTAAAATAAAAAACAAAGACAAGTACTCGTACGTGATAGGAATAAAGTCACCGATGAGAATAACAATAAATCATCATGTTTTACTTAACATTTGTATCAATCGCATGGTTGAGTGGTTTTTTGTTATATTTCTGAGGAGTGTTATGGTATCCATTAAATGCGTATATATAAACGAGATCGAGAATGCCAATTTAATTTTTATTTATATTGATAACAATAATGCAAAAATTATAAATAAATTATTGAGGACTTAGGGATAGATCAGTCCAGTGTATTAAAAACCATTACTGAGCTTATTGACAAGATTACCTATAGAGGAAACAAATTTGTGAATAAGACTGTCATTGTCAGTAATTGAAGAACGGATGTAAGAATCTAAAATTGAAAAATTATATGAATTTGTCGTATACTTTATGTCACTTTATCTTACATTTTCTGACTTAAATATAAAATCGGCATCTATCAAGTACGAAACGTGTTCTACGTTTTCATCATTCAGTTTAAATCGTTTGGTGCTTTTACTATACGCTATTTCGAATACCATCGCTCATCACCTCTCGCAGTATAAGTAATTAGTATTGTCCATTACTTATTATTTGAAATTTAAGCCGTATTTATCATTAAGAACTTACGAAAAGCGAACATTAACATATAAGACATAAAATATCTAGGTAGTGATTGTCATTGACAAAACGATATTTTAAGACGACTTTAAGAGGGCTTCCATCTATAAGGTGTAGTAAAAATCAAACATCGTTGCTGAAAAGGTCAGTAATATCCGAAATGGTATTCTGATCGAACTGGGCTGGTGGCATCGCTACCAGAAAAAAGTTTACCGATAGTTATCATATATGTACAATGTTAATGCTGAAGTTAAGATTGAGGACAGAAAAAGCTCTATTATAAAACAGAGCAATAATGAAATGTATATTGAAAACGATGCCTAAAGATAGTAAAATGGCCCATTGAATACCTTGATTAATCACAGGGTGAATCTAGGATGGTCGTCTTGCAGGCTGACTAACAAATTGTTTCAAATGCCCTGCATGTGGACTTGTTGCAAATTTTGCAAATAGAAAGAACAGATGTGTGGGCACTCCTGCGAGAGCAGACATAACCATAAGGTATATCGGAAGCTCACCGAAAATGTAAAATGTGTCTGTTGTAAGAAGGCAAACAGGGTATTCAATCGTTCTTCGCGCAGTACGTTGTGCTCAGCTCACAAAACGGCCTTGAACTAAATGATGTGAAAACCAATCTATGACAACTAAAAATGTCAATATAAATAAACTAAAGCTTGTCCAAAAGAACATGCAAAACTCTAAAAAATAAAGTAGAAGAAAAAAATATTGACATTCTATGCATGTAAGAGTCAAACGTGATTAAAGGTAGGATTGGAATTTTGGCGGCTTCTGCAAACATTAAAACAGCCATAGAAATTATTGATAGTACCTTGAAGTACTCAAAATATCACAATAATGCGACTCGCAGTGCACATGCATAGAAGTAAGATCAGTAACTGGTAAATTTTACTTAGTCAGTATATACTTCCAATATTCTGACGGTCCAGTGTATTATATAAATAGGATTGATAATATCATGGATGGTCTAAAACTCATCCAATTATCATCAGTGGCGACTTCATGCTAAATCCAAACAATGGCATAATAAAAACACGAACGAGAGAACTTCTCTCGTAGAAGAGTTTTTAGCTAGAATTGGTCTCTTCATTATCAATGAAGATGGCCAGCCAAGCAGCCTATACCCACAATGGTGAATCAAATATTGACATAACATGGGTGATCTGTTCAGAAGAGTGAAATAGTCAGTCTAAGAGAACTGGACAAGCAACCATATAGACTCGTTGTCCTTACCATGATCCTTAATGACACACATATTACGATAATCAGCAATCACACAAAGTTCTACAATACGCGATATGCTAATAGGGATTTTTTTAAAATGTACTAGAATCCAAGTGGAATGGATTGATGGAAAATCATTACGTGTTGCAACTGAAATAGATATGTAGATAGAGTTGAGGAGAGAATAACAAGCTCACTCATTACTGGCTGTATGATGAAAGTATACCTAAGAAACTACCATGAAAAACCAAATTGCCTTGATGGTCTTACGGGCTAACCACCAAACGTAAAAATGTTCAAGAACTTCGCAAGCTCTATCAAAAGGAAGGGGGTCCAAGCACAAAGAAATGCAAGTGACTCATCTATATGGCTTGTCATAAGACATATTTCAAAAGCATTAATGAAACATGCCAGCGCATCTTAGAAATTTCATTAGTCATAATGAAAATGCCGAACAATGGGGTATACAAATTGGGAAAACTGAAAACGAAAGAGGTACTCAGTACCCTAGTAAGACACCACAAAATGGTCACTAAAAACACTGCAACTCTAGGATAATGAGGTAAATGACACCAATAAACAAAGAAAATCAAAAACATTCTGCTGGAATTACAAAGGCCAACAGAATGGTATCGACTGATACTGTTACTGTATTTGCTGTAGTTATCCCGGCTGATATATTATTGAAAGAGATAGTTGCAAATTTTGAACTTAGGAGAAGAAGGTAGGACCGTGAGTTACTGCAACTTTCAAACTATTGGCCATCATATAAGCCAAAATCTTAGTCCACTATATAAAGAAACGAATAAAGCATCGATAGCACAATGGCAAGAAAGGTGGACTAGAGCACGCTACTTACTGGGCTGCCCTCGTTAGCACAGTAAGTAGCGTGCTTGCTTTGATATTCGAGGGTCTCGGGTTCGATTCCCGGTGGTGAGCAAAAATCACGGTTGGGTGTTTTTAATGTGTAAATATATTTGTTTGTCCGGTTATTGCACCGTGGACCCATTAGTGGCATGGAGTGCTGGAGTAATCCGCCCAATTATAAAAATAAAAAAAAAAGAAGGGGGGACTAACTCGATGGACGGAAGGATAACTTTCTGTTTTATGGCAAACATTGAGAGAAGATTGGAGAAAAAGCTACCTTAAGTGGACCGGTAGCACAGATGTTCACGGGCCACGGCAATAATTTGCTTTAATTTTTTTTATTTGTTGCTTTTTAATTTAATTAATTTGCTAACATTGGTGTAGGGAATCACAGAAGAATTCACGACAGAAATCTCTAAAGAAATTTGACAATTTAGCAATTTTCTTATTCTTGAATAGTTTAGCCATACATCGTGAGTAATTTTCGAATGGATACCAACGATTTAGTTCAAAAACATTTCACTTCAGAACTATAGTAAATTATTCTCAATACAATTTGAGCCATGTTGTAGAATATAATATGTAGCAGGTATTTGGATGGTCATTTCTGAAATTGGTTCTGAGATGTTGTCATATATTTTTATTGGTATATTGTTGGTTTTAAGACGAGTTAAATCATTGATCGATTGAGCGAGTATTAATAAACATATAGTTACCGATATTTTCTTAAAATAATTTGTATAATATAGAATATTACATTTCATTGTAAGATCAGAACTACGATATCGAATATATATATATGGATTGGATACATATAGATACACTGACTGCACACGGAAAAGCCGGCTAACTTCCATTCTTTAACATTTTGATTGCAGCATATATACTTCTTATACTGTAGGATATGGCGCGAAATCGGCTTCTACTGGTAACGATACTTACAAATTCCAGGAAGATGTCGACAACCTAGCGATGTCGTATGACTTCAATCTGCTCAACCTCAACATCAATAAGTGCAAAACCATGACTTTCAATCGGGATCTTGTTCCAAATAAATGGTACCATTTTAAAACCAATTTCTGAATTTAAAAACCTAGGGGTTACTTTTGTTGGAAATATGTGTTTTTTTAATCACATTGAGCAATGTATAGCTAGAGCTTACTCAATGTTTAGTTTTATCAAACAATGGACAGGTGATATTAATGATAAAGAGGCAACCATGATCTTATACTATGCCTATATAGATCTCAAGTGGAATGTGCAGTTAATGTATGTGATCAAAATAAATATGTTATATTCAAAAACTTGAGAATATTCAAAAGAAGTTTATCCGTTATCTGAGATGGAAAGACGATTGGCCTTATAACCATGAATTACCCTATTACCTTAATGTGAATCAACTACCACCATACACTCAAAAAAATAAAGAAGTTAATTTGAAAATTTTTGTATCTAAATTGAATAAAAAGCGTTTAAAATAGCGTCAAAGAAAGTGGGTGATCAATATGATTAAATTTTATTTAAATTGACAATTTAATAATAAATTAAGAATTCAACCAATTTTCTTCAATATGAATAAACTTTTGGCACAAATAATTCGTCAAATAGACTAACTCAATATGAAAATTTTAGTACATAATTCGTTGATTTGAATATATTTTTGTCAAATCAATTAAAAAGTATAGAATTACTTTCGTTGATTCGATTAAATAAACAATCAAATTGAGATATATTCTTCAATTGAATTCAATGAATTATTTAATTAATTTTATATATATATATATATATATATATATATATATATATATATATATATATATATATATACATATATATATATATATATATATATATATATATATATATATATATATATATATATATATATATATATATATATATATATATATATATATATATATATATATATATATACATATATATATATATATATATATATATATATATACATATATATATATATATATATATATACTTATGTTTATTGTATTTTATGGTAAAGTAATTAATAACACGTGTAGGTTTTATTTGTATTTTTCATTTCTTTTATTTACTTCAATTTTAATATTAAATTATACAAACTTAAACATAAAAATTATATAAACTTTTATTAATATTTTGCCATTCTAAACATTATTTTAAAATATTAAATTTTCGGGATTAATTTAGTGCCGAAATTAAGCAATCTACATTTACATTATGCTTGTCATAGCTGGTGTTGATTGCATAAAAATATTTTTGAATGAATGACCATACCAAATGGGATTCATTCGGATATTTTAAATTTAACACGTTAAATATTTTAAAACAAATATCTACCGCTTCCACAAAAGAGTTTAACATATATTTAATCCCGTCGAAAAAAACTAAAAATTCTTTTGGTGCTAGCGTAGTGCCAATAACTAAAATAAGGGGCTGAATTGGAGCCTTATTTGAATTTCGCCGAACGATCTCTTCTTCGCACTCTGCTACAGATTCGCCTATAATAAGGAAACTTCTTTGCGAGTCACTGATAGAGAATTTAGTCCGCACTTTTTTATTGTTGATATTTTCAACTGTGGTAGTAGTTGGTACTAAGAAGCTGTGAAGCAAATAAAATAATGTACAACTGCGACCACCTAAACCAAAGAAAAGTTTATTAATATATATTGTCTGACCTAAAAATGATATCAATCAACTTACTTTCTGTAACGTACAGTTCACGCTGAAGTTCCTCCAACAATGCTTTACTGCCGTGATCTTTAATTTTATCTAAATAAATTGACACTATTTTAGCGGAGAAAATTTCGTAGTTTAATACTAAACTTAACGCGGATGGATACATTTGATTAAAATCAATGTTTATCTGAAAAAAAAAAATTGAATGATTCAATATGTTAAATAAAAATATAAAAATATATACCAATTTGTAGCCCATTGGTTTTTTATAATGCTTCCATTTGTTTAAAATTTCGTTGGTTGAATTGGCATTTAAAATATAATTAATTCTAAAATTTTTGGTAGCTTGCCAGTGCAGTTCTATTTCTGCCCATGAGCAATTGTCAGCAAATATAGCCTCGAGCTGCCCGGTTATGTTGCATTCTTGTGGTGCTATTGAGACAAGTTTAGAAAGAAATCATAATTTGGTTTCAAAATACATACATATTTTTTACTGTTATATAAATGAATGCGTATATATTTTACCTAATTGAATTTTTTTTGTTAGATTCAAAGGTGATTTTGTGGTATAGCCCCTTGTTGGTACAATATCACTGGTTTTTAACTGTCGGAGGCTATTAAAATATTTATCATATACCTTGCCCTGTGGCTTCCGTCCGGGTTGTTTAAAATAGTAGTATGCCTGTGGATGAAAATAATTAGAGTTTATTTATTATTTCGCAATTTCTTTTGAGAACGTTAATTACCATAAATTCTGATGGAAATATTTGAACAATTTTTTCAGATATATGTTGAGCGATCTTGACAGACATTCGTATTCCTTTTTGTAGCATGTGTTTCACTACTGCATCGACAGTTAATGTTCTGGAGCCCTCACTTAATTTTTCAGTCGATTTATATACATTTAAAATCGATCTTCCTTGAACTGAGCTTTGCAAAATTGCATAAACATCAATCGTAACGTCATCGCAGGCACTCGAGTTTTGATTTTCTGGATGTTTATTGGTTTCAATTTCCAACGGAGGAGGTACGGCCTCAATTATTTCTGACATTTGGTATGCCTTTATACTTGTTTCAAGAAGTACTTCCGTTCCTATTTTTAAATTGTATTTATTGACAAGTTTTTGTATGTGGCGTTCGTTCATATTATGAATAACATTTAAATTAATCAATTAATCTGAAAATATCATAAAAATGCAGAATTATATATAGTACCAACCAACTATTTTCTACAATTTACCACAAAATACTGGAAAGAGAAAGCTTAGATTCCATTTGTCTAGTAATTTTTTTACGTCACCTTCCTCATTTGGTGGCAATAAACAGTGCATTTCAGGTGCTATAGGTGCATCGATTTGAGTTGGTGTTTTTTGGGTTGATTCTTCCATGTTAATTGGTAAACTATAATTTTCGATTAAATATTCGTCGTTTTCATCGTCCATTGGAAGTAATTGGTAAGTTATAAGCTGTTCGTTTTCTGTCATTATTTCGACGCCCAATAATACTAAATTATTTTACTTATTTTAAATGGTATATGTTATTATAGATTTTACTATACTAATTTATAAAAAATCTAAATAAAAATTAATAAAAAGAAAAAATAACTTAGAGATATGTATATATTATGTTATAAAATTGTTAAATTATAAATTATAAGTATTCTTTTAACTTAATCATTAAATTCCCTTTGACAGTACGGTGAATGTTGGTAGGTAAGCCACTAAAATCTGTTATTTTAAAAAATAATTTTTCGGTTATAAACGTTTTTGGACAATTTATTTCAAACGCCTCAAAATGGGTACTAAAAGAATGAACCAACAGCTCATTGACTAACAGAAATATTTCGGACGTTTCTTTCAAAATAAATATCTCTTCGATTTCAAATATACCCAGCAATGACCTAAACAATGAAAGAATGAATCCCTTTCTGTAATTTGTTCCTTTATAATTTATCTCACTTAACACAATTACATCCTGTTGTTTGACTTTTGTTTTCATGAATAATAAATTAATATTTTTACTTTCAATACGGTGACTTTCTTTAAAAATAAAACAATTACCTTTTGATGACATTAAAGAGAGAGCCGATTTTAAATTACATTTTTTTGCTAAGCTTAGTAAGATATTTTTTCTTGACGTTATCACATTTGCATAGGCTTTAAGTTCTTTATGCTTAGCTTCGAATCTAAAACACCAAAAATGTCTAGGCGGGCCGGAAAACTCTATAATACTTGGATAATGCACTAAAATATGATGTTTTGGTTTAAGCGTGTCTGCGAAAAGTTCTACATATTTTTTATTATGCTCACATATTAAATATCGAATAAGCGTAATATCATTCTTTGTTAAACTACGTCTAAGGAGTAAATCAATAATTTTTAAAAGAAGGAGATAAAAATTCCAAACAGTATCGTTTTCAGGGATCAAATCTCCTATCATAAGTGGAAATAAGAGGATAAATGTTTTCATTTCACTTGCCGTCATTTTCAATCTACAACGTTTTATATGGTCAATTGTTATTGGTTTCGATAGATTACCTATTTCAATAGAGCCATAATTAAACGTTTGTTTTCTAGTATTTAATGCTTCTAACGAGAAAATTTTAACTACGTGTATGTAATAATCAATTATTTTGCATACATCATAGTGACAAATCCCTTCAAACAAATCATGCATAATATCAACCGCATAATTTTCAACTACATGAAAGGAATTAATTCGGTTTAAGGGAGAATTTTGAACTATTCCTGATTCTTGAAAACAATTTTTATCAACATCTATATTATAGTTTTGAATATTACGCATAAATTTATCTTCTTCAATTGCCATATGATGCGTCTCTGTTTTTGGCGCCCTACAGAATCGACAAAAAAATGTACTTGAAAACGATTTACTAAAATCACAAATCGAATTTATACCCAAGTTATCACCAATAACCAAACCCAAAATAAATCTTACATTCATTATTCCTTCAGCAGTGGCTAATGGAATTCCAGGGCATTCCATCTCGTTTATTTCATTTATTAAATAAGCTAAACAAGCATCATTTCCAAAATTTTTGATATCTTGGGATTTAATAAACCCAGCAATAAAAATACTATCTAATTTTGAAACAATGTTAAGTAGAGGGAAGCTATAATAAATTCCACAAACGGATTGAGTCTGAGTACCCAGAGGATTATTTATTTGAAAATCATCAGTAAATAAAAAATAAGGTATACAAATTTGACCAGGATATAGAGCAATTTTTTTCTGCCATAATTTTCCATTAATGAAATTTGAAATTAATTCTGGATTTGTTTGTATATTTTCCATATTATTCATCATTTCCTTAAGCATATTGCAGTGTCCAAACTTTTATTTTATTTGAAATTTAAGAGGAAGCAAAATACCTTTTGTAGACTGCTCATCATATATAGCCTCACCATTTTTCATTGATACACCAACAGTTTCATTTATTGAAAATTGAACTGATTCTTGTAGTAAATTATTTTGTTTCAGCCACCTGTGTAGCAAATAATCGGTGTTGCAATGTTTAAACGGATTTGATAATTTTTCAACAAAGTTTAATAAAAAGTTTTTGATTTCAATACTTTCAATACTATCAGTAATATATTTTTTTAAATAAGACGTTGCCGGTCCTAAGAGTGTATCAGCAATTAACTTTTGAATGTCTTCAACGTTTTTTCGACTAAAATTATTATTGTTATGAAGCAAAAGCGTAAATCTAACTGCATCTTCTGATAACGAATCAACTAAACTTCCACATACTTTTTCGTCTAATTTTAAATTAATATCGACGTTGCCCTGAGTTTTACTTTCATAGTTTGAACGCAAACGAACAGATGGGTGAATTTCTTCATTGTTTGAACTTAACTGGGCAGCTTGATGTGTTTTATTAATATGATCTCTGAAACTTTTAACATTAGTAAAAGATTTGTTAGCGCATGTTCCTTCGCAACATTCATAAGTACTGTATCTTGAGAGCGAATGCATAATATTTAAATGCACTATTAATGATTTTAAATTGAAACTATCTAAATTACATATAAAACACTTCAACATTGTAACATTTAAAATTAATTCTAAACTTAATTAAACAGACCCTATAACGTAACAATTTCTTAAACTAATCTAATACTAAAAATACCTGTAATTTTTTGAAAGATTAATAATAATTTATTTATTTTATTAAAATCAATAAACATATTATTTAAATTAAAAATAAAAACCCTTACGTCCTGACGATGCTTATTTTTCACTTACATATATATATTTTCACTTATACGTATATTTATTTATAATTAACAATTGGTTTTCACTTTATAATTTATTATTAATAAACCACAACCATATACCATAAAGGATGCACTTGTTCTGTGTTGAAATATAAACTG